>CM077009.1:75379728-76694145 GCA_039090855.1 Macrothele yani | reverse complement strand
GTGTGCCTCGGAAACCTTCCAGGGCCTCATTGCGTCCATGTCTCGCAGCTGTCATCCGGAGCCGAGGGTGGCGGTATTCCCGTTATTAGGTAAGTGGTCATATTATTCCGATACGATTGTGCATATGCTGTATATAATTTTTAAGTACTATATTTACATTAATTTGCTACTATATAATTATTTGTTGTTTAAAGAGCGTACCAGATCTTTCTGGAACAAATAAACTTGAATATTTGTGACAAGTCCCGCTGAGTTCGATCTGCCACTAGGCCTTACGGAATCCGAATTTCTCAAAACGGGCCTGACGTAGGTTCTTTTGAGTGTCGATGAGTTGAACTCGACAGCTGAAATACTGGAACGTGTAGTCAGCAATTCTTAAGATCTACGATAATGAGGCACTCCAATAACAAGTCCTTGGTTAGACGGAGACAAAATTTAATAGATGAAAGAATGAGTTCCGTTCGATTGGCTATCTCCCCACGTGCCAACAGGTTTCCAGCTAGAGAACACTTCACTATCTTACCGATATCCCGGTAAACCCTCCGCCACGTGGACTTGAGTCGTTCCGTCTAAAACCTCAGCCGATCTCTTATCGCCGAAAAACCCTGACCCCCTCCGTCAGTGAAAACGAAAAAACCCGAGAGGTCTAACCGACACTCTCTGCGTAAAACACGACGTCCAACTCCGTGGAAGGTGAAACGCGTAATAGATCATATGTAGAGGATTTTAGGCAGGAAGTAACTGACCCTAGGTCTAGGAAGTTAGGAGATTTGGGCTAGGAGTGCCCGATAGGGGAAGCGGACACGGAAGTGAGGTATAAAGGGGGAGAAAGACGCCCTTATTTGTTACGGGGGGCTGACGGTCCCCATCCGACGCACGCTGGTGAAACGCGAAAAGCCTCTCTAGCAACAAGGAGTTCCTAACCTCAGGTTGAGAGACCCCCGAATCCACAGCGCTTTGCGCCTTTTGGCAGGTGAAAGAGAATCTAAGAGAGTTAGGAGCAGATTGCCTTGATGAATAGCACGAAAGAAAATTATGGAAATATTAGAGCACAAGGAGTAAACGGTTTCCCGTTAAGTAGTGAAGTTGTAAGCTGCCCTACATACTTACCTGCAACAGCAAAGCCGTTCTGGAGCGATATTTCTCTCTGCAAGAAAAATGCCCGGTACACCGCTGCCACAGATGAGCACAGGGAGAAACGAAGTTGAAGGACACGGGTAAGGAGGTAGAACCTGGAAAAAAAAAAAAAAAAAAAAAAACATCACACACAGAATAAGTTTCCCAGAGGAAAATCTGACGTTCAACACCGGATAAAACAAAAACTGGCCATTTGCTCAGTGTTCCTCACGGGTCCGCAATTGCTTCGTTACTTCGTCAGCCAAATGAGAGAAAAGATTTTTCCCCATTGGTTAAATTTTTTTTTCTCAGGTTTACTTTTGCTGATTCTTGCCCGACATGTCAGAGTAACCATAGCTGAGGTGGTGTGATCACAAGATTACACCTGATCGAAGTTTAAAGTTACTCATTTTGAGATAAATAACAGAAAAACAAAAGTATAAAAACGGCCACAATCAGGGTTTATTATAATTATTACTAATTTATTTTTTTCATTCCTTAATTAAGGAGCCGGTAGTATAAGGGGCCAATCAGTTTTTTTTCTTCGCTACTTGTCTGCTACAGCGGAAGAAATTAAGTCCTGTTTTTTATTTATTTATTTATTTGTTTTTTAGTCAGAACTAAGGCGTAAGAAAAAAAAATAATATAAAAGACAAGACAAACAACACCCTTGTTTGTCAGGGGAGAGAATATTCAGTACAAAAAGAGATAAAATCTTTTAGGCAACATTTTTGCTCGGCCCTTAAAAGGGCCGGTTTTTTTTTTTTGTTTTTGTTTTTTGTTCAAAGAGACCGCAAGTCCACAGTGCGACAAATCCCCTCAGCCTCAACAGTGGTGATCAGGACAATGTGTCACAATATACAGTTCATCGCAGCCTTCTGCTCATGAGCCTGCGCAGCCGAAAACACAGACGGGCTCCCCATGCTTACTGCACGTCATCGCCAACACTGCATGAAATGGGCCAAAGATCATCGAGATTGGACCGTGGGTGATTGGAAGAAAGCGGCCTGGTCTGACGAATCAAGATTCCTGGTGCATCACGTAGACGGCCGAGCGCTGATACGCCGATTGCCAACGGAGGCTATGACACCTGCAGCACTGTTGTGGCGGGGAAACAGAGCCGTCGGGGGCGGTGTTTTCTTGGCACACTTTAGGCACCATTATCCCAATCCGTGACAGCTGTCAGTTATCTGGAACATCGGTGCGGCCCAAGATTCATCTATTCATGGCAACTGTCAGAATCGTCAAGGAGGGGGGGGACATGCTGTGGAGACTTTCTGTTAATGCCCCTGGCCTCCAAATTTCTCCTGACATGAACCTAATCGGAACATGGATGCCTATTGCCACCTCATTGAATCGGATGCCTGCCGAGGGGCCGCTGTTTTGCGGCCTAAAAGGAGGTCACTACAGCTTATTAGATAGGTGGTCATAATGTAATGGCTCACCGGTGTACATTAGAAGAGCCCATTTACTAAGGGGCTCAATTGGGGGCTATGAAGCCCCCTGGCCTCGCATTCTGAAGGGGCCCAGAATTATGCAAGGATGCTTGAAGAATTGATATTCTACAAAAAAAAAATTCAGATAGCGCAGCGAAAACAATAATAAACTACCTTCTTGTGATTTTTTTTTATTTCTTTTCCCCTTTTTTCAGGAGGAGTCCGCAAAAGGTATAGTCACCCCCAGTCCATCCTCAAATCTTTCAGAAAGCATTTCAGATGTTTTTTTGTACACATCTGTAATTGGGAGAAATTTTCATACATTAAGAATTCGTTTGAATCATATTGTTTTGTCCGCTACCACTTCGATATAATTTCAACAAGCTAAGCCTCCCTGAAGGGGGGGGGGGTATTAAAGTAGAACTGAACTAGGTCTACAGGCCTATGAATCAAGTGAAAGAGAAATATTTATTAATAACTTGACATGTTATGTAAATATTTAGTGCTTAAGTAAGTAAACGCGCAGCGTTATTAAAAAATCCCACCTTATTATCTTTTTTTCTGAACACAGCATGAGTCATGCTATAATCCGTTGTTTCGTCGAACACTGTGGTTTTAAAAATTTACTAAGTCACGGCAATTTATTTCTTCAAAGCAAAGTACCAATATCCGCTTGGCTTAGATATAACTTTTTCTCGAAATTTGTTTGGAGTTCCCAATTCAGTTCTTAATATAGGCCAAGATACGGCAATTCATCACCCCTCCCCCGCCTCCTTAAATCTTCTGCCGTTTCTATTTCTGGCCAGTTAGCCCTAAGCTAAACGGGCCTGAAAATTCCGATAAACAAAAGAACTCGGCGTTAGGCACCTTGGAAACCAGCCACACATATTTCGGAGACTTGAAAAAACTACCCCACTGGAAAAACTGCCACACATTCAAAGTATTCCTCGGAGGAAAGGCAATTTGTGCCCGACCCCTTAATGTCAAACATGTGGCAGTTTTTCCGGCGTGGCAGTTTACCCGGCAACCGGCAAAAGCGAATGGATGTAGAGATTAACAACCGAAAGGGTCGGAGCTCCAAATTTAACATGTGTAATCAATGTATTTTAAATTTAAGCTCTAGTCTTAAATTCAAAGAGATGTATCAAAAACAGTGTTTGGCTCAACAGAACATTTGCTACGTATTTTTTTTTTTTTTTTTTTCCCCTGATGCCGTCAAAGTGGTAAATTTTTTTGTCGCTTTAGCATAACTTGGTTTTCTTCTACAAGAATACTGGAGGTACAAGTATGTAAATACTTTTTTTTCTCTTGATTTAGCATAAGGCGTAGAAGCTCAGAAGTCAGAACATGGTGGCCCACTGGGAATTCTTTCGGTATCTTGGCGGCCCACTGGGAATTCTTTCGGTATCTTGGCGGCCCAGTCCGCACCCTTGTGCAGTTGCTTTTGGAATGCGCGTTTGCGATGTCTTGTTGAACAGCAAGACATCGGAAACGCGCATTCAAATGCACACACCAAACCGCTCGTTTAACAAGAAGCTGTTTTACACCTTCTGAATTCAGCAGGGGATTAACGGCGGATGGGAAAGCAATTACGGCTATTTTGATGTTGCACTGTAGAAAGCAGCTGTCAACCCTGGTCAACCCCAGGGCTGTTAACCCTCAAGTAACACAAAGGGATTCAATCTCCTTTGCTGGTTGCAACGTTTCTGCCACTCAACTGCGGCTGGCTTCTGAGAGACACCTGATGTTTGCACGAAGCTTTAAATTTTTTTATGTTTGTTTGAAGGCGCTTTTGGCTGATTGTTTGAAGGCGCTTTGCTTGATAACATACCTTGGTCTTGGAGAGAGTCGAACATCTACTAGACTTCAAATGCCTGCGGCGAATGACATCGGCTTTGGTTATTGGTTTGTAGTCTGGTTTTAGCCAGAGTTTTAGCGTCGGTTGCCGGTAAACCGCCACACAGGGGAAACTATCACATGTTTTTCATTAAAAGCCGGGCACAAATTGCTGTTCCTTCGAGGAACACTTTGAATGTGTGGCAGTTTCCCAAGTTTTCAGGAAATAAGAGTTTAGGGCAACTGGCCACAAAAGTTCAGGAAGGGAGGGGGGGGGGGAGTACTAAAGATTGTCGTATTTTGGCCTACATTGAGAACTGAATTGGGAACTCCAAACAGATTTCGAGAAAAACGTTCTATGTAAGCCAAGCGAGAACTCTATTTTTAATTTGAAGAAATAAATTGCCGTGACTCTAGTACATTTCTTTAAACTACAGTGTTCGACGAAACACTGTAGTTTAAGAAATCCCACTTTATCGTCCTTTTCTGTGTTCAGAAAAAGGCGACAAGGTGGGACTTCTTAGTAACGCTGCACTTTTACTTAGTCACTAAATATTTACATAACATATTAAATTTGTAATATTTTTCTTTTACTTAATTAATTCATGATTAATTTACTTAATTATTTTTCTTTTACTTAATTGTATGGCTCATGAGTTGTGTCCCATAAACAAAAGCCATTTCCTTCTATCGTGTCTGGTTCTAACATTAAAATTTGTGTTGTGTTTAAGAACTTTATAAACACAATCAATTCGTGAACATTACAATAATCAAATCTCTAATTCAAGAAAGAAAACAAATTCCTTTTTTGAGCCATACTTCAATTTCTCAAGAAATTGTACACGCACCGTGTTAGAGGCGTAACTAGGTATTTTCTGCGCCCCGGGGAAAACCGCAAAATACTGCGCCCCCCCCCCCCATCTGACTTTTAAGGCATTACAAATTTAATAGTTATGTACATATATATATATATATATATATATATATATAACTATGAAATTACTAAACATGCACATTAGTAATAATGTCGGGCAGTATAATACTCTTCTCGACAAAACAAAATCAACGTCATACCCCAAAAAAGTTATCTCTACGCGGTAGATGCAATTTAATCTGTGACTGTTTGTGTAGTTTTTCGCAAATTGTTTGAAAGAGGATTTGGACTTTACTCTACCACATCAAATGGACCGAATTCAGTTCGTAGTAGTGGCTCACAGCCACAGTGAAATGATCAAATAACCCCCAGAAAATCTTCAAAACAATGTGAACAACATTCTTTTTTTGTCTCGTATGTATAGTCGGGTACGGAGAACTGGCCACCGGAGAACTGGACACATTGCAATTTCAGTGCCATAAAATTGTTCTGCATAAACAAATTTCGTGTGGCTATATTCCCCACTACTTGAGCAACTATTGTTCATATTTTTTATTTTTTTTTAATATTTCATTTTTAGTAAGAAATTTTGACATTTCCATGATTTTCGAAGCTAAGACTAAGCGGAGAACTTGGCCACCGGAGAACTGACCACCGGAGAACTGGCCACCCGGAGAACTGGCCACAAAAATTTTAAGGGGCCGTATAAAAATTGCGTTCTGGTCTGTTCCGTGGTCCCAGAACGCAAGATTGGTTATCTGACACACATAAAATGTCCGTAATTTCGTATTTTCTTATTTACGATATTTTTTCTTATAAACTATAACTAAACAAACCTTCTCTGCGAGTATAAGTAAACCCAGGAAACTTTGTCGGGGGGGGGGGGGGGGCTTAAAACCTAGGAATATGAAATATAAAGAATTTCTGGTCCGATCGGGAGATTTTAAGCCATTACAAGCTACAAGTCATCGAATTGTCTGAGGGCATCTGCTGCCTCAGGAAACTAGTGTGGGGGGGGGCGGCAATACCGAAACCGTTAAATATCAAGAATTTCTCATTTCTCTTCCGATCGGGAGATCTTCAGCATTTACAAGCTGCAACTCGACAAATTTTCTCAGCGTATGTGCACACACTCTCTTTAAACCTGTCGGCGAGAGAGGGGGGGGGGGTTAATATCAAAAGTGTAAAAATATGAAAAATTCCAATCGTCCGATCGGGAGAATTTTGGCATTTACAAGCTACAACTCGACACATTGTTTGAAGGCATGTGCCTACTCAGCAAACCTGTGTATGTGAGGAAGGGGGGGGGATACCAAAAGTGTAAAAGAGGAAAAAATTATCGTCCGATCCCGATCAGGGAAGATTTTCAGTATTTACAAGCTGCAACTCGACAGATTTTCTGTTTTGAGCGCATGTGTGCCTACGCACCCCGTCCGGGGGGGGGGGATACCAAAAGTGTAAAATATGAACGATTTCGTTCCGATCGGGAGAATCTCAGCATTTGGCAGCTACAACTCGACACATTATCCTGAAGGCATGTGCCTACTCAAGAAACCTGTCCGGAGGGGGGGGGGGGAGCTTGTAAATGCTGAAAATTTTCGGATCGGACGAGAAATTCTTCATATTTTACAGTTTTGGTATTATCCCCCCCACCCCCGGACAGGTTTCCAGAGTAGGCGCATACGCTCAGGGATAAAATGTCGAGATGTAACTTGTAAATGCTGAAAATCTCCCGATCGGACGAGTAATTCTTCATATTTTACAGTGTTGGTACTCCCCCCCTCCCCCCCCTCTCCTCTCGTTTTGCATAGTAGGCACATGCCCTCCAGAAAATGTGTCGAGTTGTACGTAGCTTGAGAATGATGAAAACCTCCCGATCGGACCAGAAATGCAGGCTTTATATTTTACACTTTTTGGTCCCCCCCTCCCCGGACAAGTTTCCTGAGCCAGCACATGCGCTCAGAAAATTTGCAGACTTGTAGTTTGAAAACCCTGAAATCTTCTTGTTGAAATGTACGTCGTAAACATTTTTTCTAAAAAATGACATTAATTATCGCAATTAAGAAAAGACGAAATTACGGAAACTTTATATGATGACTTAGATAACCAACCTCTAGGGGTCGTGGGCATGAAGCGGTCAAAAACGCAATTTTTATACGACTCCCTTAAATTTTTTGTGGCCAGTTCTCCGGGTGGTCAGTTCTCCGGTGGCCAGTTCTCCTACACCCATGTATAGTCCATCCGACTAAAAGAAAAACAGAGGGCTCCATTGTTTGTGAAAATTCCACAAATTTGATGGTTACCAGATGGAAACCGCGTCTCCTCACTCCCGGAATGAGTCACATCATCTCCCTCTAAATTTTTTGAAGCGAAGAATTTTTCATTAACTCCAGACGATGTGTGTAACGAACATCACACACGTTTCGAAGAGCCTCCACCGGCCAGTAGATCCCATTTTTACGTTCGAGTGCCAAAGTGAAATTCACACATCTGCCGGTGGTCTCCGGAGTGTGCCGTTCGAGCCAACTAAACTACACCGACGGAATGTATCGCTTTTTGCAGATTTGTCTTGACGTGTGCTTTACCTCCGCAGTAAGTCAGCATGTCGCTGACGGCCGTAGGATTCTCTTTTAGTTCGACGGACCATATAACCACTCCCTTCATTCCTGAATGTGAACAGCTAGAATCCTCTAAACATTTTAAGGAAGAAATTCCAATTTTTAAGTGTACCAAAAACTTCTGTGTAAAAATTAGTTTCAATTTTAATCAGACTGCATGCAGTCTCGCCGTAGTTTTCCGCCTCTGCACCGTTTACTACATTTGGTGCTATACACGCATCACTGGCTTTGTGCCTTTCTATGAGCAGACCTCCGATGGCGACTCGTGCCGCTGACAATGTGCGTGCTACGACTTACCTCCCCCCCCCCTCTTCCAGCAAAGACTTTGGAATTGATATTCAACGGGCTTAGTCTCATCATCCGCCGTAGAAAAAAAAAAAAAGCAACTCCAGATGTTTTCCGTAATTATGTACAAATTTATGTGAATTGTTTGTAATTTCCCTTCATCTTTTTAGCATCAGTAATTACATTAATGGTTTTTTTAATGTTAGTGGTTAAATTCATAGCCATATATCAAATAAAATATTAAGCCTAATATTTTGCAGAATATATAGATTTACTGTATTAATCGGCGACGACTTCAGTTGCCGACAAAACATATTCAGCTGTGTATCATCTAAAACAAAATTATTTATTTACTCAAGTTTATTGAAAATACGTTTTTATTCATTTCCGTATTTTTTTAATGGCAAATATTTTTGCGGTGTCTTTGTTCAATGTACAATCAACGCTTGTAATCCTATTAATTATTTGTGATTTCGGTGCACTTCCTAAGAAATTAAACATGAATTAATTATACATGAATTAACTAAATTACTGTACGAAATCACACCATAAAGAGTTTATGAAACTCAAAAAAGTATAAATAATTGCACGTGGATCAAGCTTCATTTTTACGCCCTCTCCGAAAATACGCATTCAAGAAATTAAAATATTACGAAAACTTTACACTAGAAAGAGCAAAAAGTTTAAGTGCACGAAAATAATTTTAACTGATTGATCGCGCAAATTTCTTGACAGCACGGTAACAAAAAGACAAGCTTTTCTTCTGTTTTGGTCAACTACCGCATCCTGTAGAATTGTGGGTGAAACTTTGCCCTGTCCCCAGTTCCAATAGCAGAAGGAGCATCAAACAAAAGGTATTCGATCTTCCACGTTTATAAGCGGGTCACGGAAAATATTATCAATTGACGGCCACCGGGAAACGAACTCCAGGTCTCTCCAGTTACGCGCCGGATATGTTTCCACTCACACCTTTTGCGAACTTTTTCGCGGCCAATGAGAATTTTTCCGTGACTCACTTATAAAATTGGAAAGAACGAATACCTTTGTTTGATGTTCCTGGTCCACGTCAAATGTCTGTATTAATTAAGGAGAAAGAGATTGGAGTGCTCAGAGAAGTTCAGTACGCTGCAAGCCTTTATGGACTACTTGAGAACACCCAAGGACAGATGGGGGGGGGTTGTGACGTAAGCTGCAGCAGCAACCACACAGTATAGGCGTGCTGACCAACAAGTAGCACGAAAGGCCGGGCGCCGCGACTTCAGTTCTTAATACAATGTTTTTAAGACCGATTGGCGAACAAGAACTTTCTTTGCCCGGTTAAGAATAAGATTTTGTGTTGGCAGCAAATCATTGATGCACTTTTCCGCCAAAAACAATTTGAATTGCCATTCTTATTGTTTTAATACCAATCGCTACTAATTTTTTTTTTTTTTTTTTTTTAGCGTGCAACAGCATTAGCACGTAGTCGCCAGCCGCCACTGCAGACCTCTATCAAATAAATAAATAAATAAAGATAAAGCACAAATTTTTAAACTAGGTTTTCCAGATTTAAATGTTTGCAATACGGGTCATTAAAAACGGAAGCAGTGATAACAAAAATATGAAAAAGATAATGTATTTATTAATTTATTTAAAAAACCCCGAAAGTTATTCTGAACAAAATAAACGAACTTGTATTCATGTAAAAAAATATTGACAAAATAAATTGTAAACACACAGGACCAATTATTATGGAATGTAAACTTTATTTCTTAATATGGAGTTACTATATATGATTCCATTAAGTCTTTCCCACATTACAAAAACCAATATAAAAATATGTATTACAGGTACAACAAAGGGATTGCACGACAATGATTGTGCACAAGTAAAGTTTTTTTTTTCCAGTGTCAGTACACCTCCACATGGGCGCCATTTGTGGCCCGGAGGACATCCAAGCGATATTCGACTTCACGCCATGTTTTGTTTGATATCTCAGCAGAGACAGAACCAATGACGTCCGTTATTCTGCTCTTCGTCTCGACATCCGGAACACTGCTAGAGTAAACTTGGTCTTCCACAGGGAAAAGTCTAGAAGGGTTATGTTGGCGATCGAGGTGGGTATGTCATGGATCCGTCGCAGCCAATCCAACTGTCCGGAAGTCTGTCATTCAGGAACTCACGAACCATTATTATTGACCAATGTGGTGGGGCACCGTCTTGTTGGAAAATAACCGAAGGTTGGAGTGCATGCAACTGAGGTGCTACAAAAGTTCCAGCATGTCCAGGTACACGTTACTGTAGGCTTTATGAAAAAGAAGGGTTCCATTATTCTGTCACGCATCAGGCCCAGTGGCACACCCAGGAATTCCTGTTGGGGAGGGGGAGGGGGGCTAGATGCATGTGTGGTGTATACGCACATAGTATATATATATATAGTGCATAAGATAGACAGATATGCATTAGATAGGTAGATAAACGAGTTGACGTACAGGGCTTTGGGTGGGGATTAAGCCCCAAAGCCACCATCCCCCGTGGGTGCGCCAGTGATCAGGCCACCCCATACGTTCACTTTTGGGCTAACCCTCTGTTGCTCAATGGCATTATGGAGATTTTCTGATCCCCAGATTCGTACATTGTGTATATATTTACTGTACTAGAGACGGCGAATGCGGCTTCATCTGAGAAACAGACAATCACTATCATGAGCTATGCGCTGCAACATCTCCGTCGCAAACGCAGCACGGCGAGGCAGTCATCAGTCAGACTGAAGAGCTTAAACGATCTGTACCTTATAAGCACAGAGATGACGTTTATGTAAAATTTTGTGAACCGTGGGACGGGAATCCCAGTTTCCAGTGATGCACGACGAATGGATTTCCAGGGGCTTTGCAGAAATGTCTCCTGAACAGCTGCAGCTGTCACTTGTGTAACAGGTGTTCGACCCGCTCGGGGAAGATCGCCAACACTTACACTACCCGTCGCTTTAAACTTTTCATACCAAGCTTTTATGCTTATTTGGTCCGATGACGATCATCTGCACTCTTTTCTGAAATGACCCTGGACGGTAACCGCCGATTTGGTCTCATGGAACCACAACACGCATGCCGCTTTTTCTTGCATGGAAGCCATTATCGATGAAATGCTCATCTTATTCAGCAGTAGCGCTCATCTAAAGAACACAGAAATAAAAAAAATAATTTATGAGTGCTGCTATATTATGTCGCCAACCATTTTATTTTAACTTGCATAAATTTTTTTTATATTAATTTTTGTAGGGTGTGAAAGACTTTACGGACACCCTGTCCCAGCAAAAACACAAGTGCTGGGAAACTGCTGGCCACCAGCTGGCAGTGATGGGTCACTGCTGGCTGAAATCGGCCGCTCACGGCCCGGTAGTGGTCCGTTGGTGGCAGCGCTATCAGTTGGCGAGCCATTGATGGCCCTGCAGCATCGCCGTGAATTGTGGGCCTCCAAGCAAGTGCCACTAGTGGGCCGTTGCTGGCAACCAATGCAACCCCAACAGCAGGTGGAAGCAACGGGACTGCGCATGCGCAGTTAGTTGCTTCCGGTACCAGTTAGTTGAAGACGACGCTATCGCCATCGTGTTGTTTTAGTGGATGTTAAGAAAAAATCCATATGTAGAGAGGCGAATTAATTTCCTAATGAAATTTTGCGTCGACGAAGATATCAGATTAAGCCGTGAAATACTAGATTACAGCCATGAAATACACCCACTCCATTCCCATGAATAACAATTCATGGAATGGAGTGGATGAATAACAAGCAAAAATTTGAAACAAATGTCCTGGAAAACCATTAAAACAATGTTTGTTGGAAGAAAAAGAAAAAGAATTATACGCGTACAAAATTTATTAATTATTTGAAAGAGAAAAAAAGCAACGCTATGAGGTGTACACAAGACTAAATACACAAGAATGGGAGGAATTCGCTTCTAAAAATAACGAGAAGTAAAATACAATATCTTTACTCTTTAAAACAAATGTAGCTTCGGACAACGGAAAGGAAAGACACAACGTTAAAAATGTAACATAACGTGACATGAACCGGGGTAAATATATATTTATTCAATAATCTCTTTTCAAGACGACAAGGACAGTACAAAACTTTGGAAAGCGACTCTGAAAGTATGTACACTCCTTGAAAATGAGTGAAGTTTCCTTAAAGTAAAAAAAACAAACTATCGTTACGTTGAAAAAATTAATTTATGAATTATATGAAACTGACTTTTATGAAAAATACCTCGCAATATTGTAAAATGAAAGAGGGAAGCATTCGATTACACAATGCATACGAAACAGACAGCTTTAGGCATTCGCTCGAGCGCGGCAAATTAGTCCGGTCGGTAGAGAGCTCAGCTGCCACGCCAACGGCCCTGGTTTAAATACTCTCTGATGCAAGCGGGCGTTTTTCCGGTCTGTTGAGAAAATTTCCCCAGCGCAGTGCGTTAATTCTACAAGTTTCGTAAGGGTAAAAAAAAAAAATGTAGCTTTGGGAAACTGCGGTTGTCCTTGATTTTTTTTTTTTTTATTATTATGGCTACTACTGGGAAATTGGCGTACAAGATTCGGCAAGCCACCAGTTATGTCACGTGGTTGCTGGCTGCCACTAACGGCCCACTAGCGGACCACATTAGGCTAGCCATCATTTCTGGCACGTGCTTGCAGGACCACTGAAGGGCCACTTGTGGCAGCTACTGCCTGTGATGGACAACTGATGGCCCTGTTGTGGCATATGAGAACTGATAGGGTGCCAACTGTTGGCCAGCGGTTGGCCTGAACTGCTGGCCCTTCTGTTGGCCGCCCGAACATTTTATTGACGGTTCTTTTTTTTTTTTTTTTTTTGATTGGAGGTTTAACGACCACCGTGAGCAACTCAATGGGCTATAAGCAGTCGCCCGTCCCTAATTTAGGGTCACTGGTTCCAGGGAAGAGGAGAGAGCCAGTGCCGTAAGACAAACACAACATCCATGCCTGACCGGGATTCGAACCCGGACCCCTTACGGACGAATGATCAGAGGCCAGCGCCTTAGACCACTGCGCCACCGGGGCGGCTTATTGACGGTTCGGCAGCGGCAACATAGTGCTGGGTCATTTTTGGCTGAGCTGGCTGCCAGCAATGGCCCAGTGCTGGCCCAGCAAGACTGTTTTTGCTGGGGTATATCCCCACCTGCTTTAATTTTTCCTTGGCATGTTTTAAATGCACTGGAGCACACATGGGGGGGGGGGCTTTGAGTGCTTAAGCCCCCTCCCCCAAGAGATTAAGAGCGATGTACGTCACAAATTAAACATTCCAAAAGATTATTTTACATGTTCAAAAAATTACATAGTCTATAAATGTAAAAAAAAAAAAAAAGCTACATGAATTTAATTGAAGAACATTTTTTTTATTGCACATTGTAAAATGTTGCATTACTCTGAACTGCTAGATATAGTGATCCACGCATTGAACATTATATGATTTCGTTATCTTTTCGGCACTATATGTACGATTATTCCTTCATTGGCGGTCCGATAACTTTTAGGACACCCTACGTAAACATCAATATCTACTATATCTATCAAATGTATACGCTATGTGCATATGCTATACGTATATTCGCTATGTGAATATAATATGTATCAGGGGCGCCGACTTCAGCAAATTATTGAGGGGCAGACGTGGGAGGGCACGTCTGTTCCTTTGTCAGGAGGAAAATAAAAAATAAAAGGGGGGGGATGCAAACAGATAAACTACGAGATTCGACGTATATTTTGAAACGCAATTGTAATTGCCCATCAGCAAATGAAAAAGGAAATATATTCTTTCGCTGAATATTATTATTTAAAAAAAATGAAATTCAGGCTGTGATTTCCAAACGTTTATCAAAAATATAAACAATTAGCTCTATCTTAAACAAAAAACGAGAAGAGCAAAAAATAAATAGATATATAAAGGTTCTAGAGATTATATGTTTCTGTATTTTTATTTTTCATAATTGTCAACGGATGGTCACTGCAGCTATGCTACCGAAGGTGCATTGGCATAAAACTCTTACATTTCTAAGGCAGTATCGTAATTGGACCTCCGGCCGCCCCGGTGGCGCAGTGGTCTAAGCGATGGCCTCTGATCATTCGTCCGAACGGGGTCCGGGTTCAAATCCCGGTCAGGCATGGATGTTGTGTTTGTCTTACGGCACTGGCTCTCTCCCTTCCCTGGAACCAGTGACCCTAAATTAGGGACGGGCGACTGCTTATAGCCCATTGAGTTGCTCACGGTGGTCGTTAAACCTCCAACCAAAAAAAAAAAAAAAAAAAAAAAATTGGACCTCCGCTGATGAGCAAAGGATTGTCTTCTCCGACGAGTCACGTTTTCTGCTTGACCGAACGGATGGACGTTGTCGTATAAGGCGAGAAACATCGGAGAATAAACACTCTTCAACCATTGCTGGAAGAACACAAGCTGGTGGGGGCAGCATTATGGTCTAGGCAATGTTTTCGTGGCCTTCTCTGGGTCCACTCATGCCTGTGGTAGGCACTATGGACCGAATTCGTTATGAATTCATCCTTGCAGACCACGTACACTCATACATGCCGATTGTCTTCCCTGGGGCGGATGAGATCTTCCAGCACGACAATGCGACGTATCACACAGCTCGAAATGTCCGACAGTGGTTGGAACTTGGAAGAGCACGGTGAAGACTTCAAAGTACTTCCCTGGCCCCCTAATTCCCCAGACTTAAACCCAATTGAGCATCTGTGGGACCACCTCGATCGTGTTGTTCGCTCTATAGATCTCCACCACGCACCCTCCAGCAGCTGTCAGATGCACTGCAGTCAGCATGCTCCACATACCTGTGAACACCTTCCAGGTGGCACAGTGGTCTAAGCGATGGCCTCTGATCATTCGTCCGAACGGGGTCCGGGTTCGAATCCCAGTGAGGCATGGATGTTGTGTTTGTCTTACGGCACTGGCTCTCTCCCTTCCCTGGAACCAGTGACCCTAAATTAGGGACGGGCGACTGCTTATAACCCATTGAGTTGCTCACGGTGGTCGTTAAACCTCCAATGAAAAAAAAAAAAACACCTTCCAGCAAGTCACTCCCAGCCCGTCTAGCTGCTGTTTGTGCTGCACACGGCGGTTACTCTGGGTATTAGTTGGTGGTCACACTAATGCGACTCGACCTTGTGTGTTTGTGTGTATATATATATACACTGACGGAAAAAAAAATCCCAACACCAAGAAGGGGTTGTGTTAGATAAACGACAGTTGGTAGGCGGTGAGAGTACATCTGTAAGATGACGTCTATGCAAATTTCGCGCTTGGCGCATACGTGTGGCGCTAGTAGCGCCCCCTCGGAACATGCAAAAGCAGGTTTGCTGTAAATACGCGCTGTAACGTTCGTGAGCGTTAGTTATCGTTGAGATTCGACGTACGGTGTTGATGTTAGTCAAAGAATGCGTTTAAGAAGACGAAGAAGCCATTACCAACAGCTCACGGAGTTTGAACGAGGTCGTGTAATAGGGCTACGAGAAGGTGGATTTTCTTTCCGCAATATTGCAGAACGACTTGGCAGGAATGTAGCCACTGTGCACGATTGTTGGCAGCGGTGGTCAAGGGAAGGTACTGCCTCAAGAAGACAGGGTTCCGGCCGGCCACGTGGCACTACTGAGAGGGAAGACCGCCGTGTACGGCGTATCGCCGTGGCGCATCGTACCGCGTCTGCGGCAGCAATTCGAGCTAAAGTTGCCACCACAGTGACACAATGAACTGTTACAAATCGGTTACTTGGACAGCTCCGAGCCAGACGCCCTGTAGCGTGCATTCCACTTACTCCAAACCACTGCCGTTTTCGACATCAGTGGTGTCAAGCTAGAGCTCATTGGAGAACGGAGTGATCTGTTGTGTTTTCTGATGAAAGCTGGTTCTGCCTGGGTGCCAGTGATGGCCCGTGTGTTGGTTAGAACATTCTGGCGGTTACACCGGTTATTAATGTACCAGCATTTCACATTTAAAATGGCTCTTCTCGCGCTTACAATAAGCTGTGATCTTGAAACCTTAATCGATTAAATGTGTTACCTATACAAATGTATTGCCGCCATTTCATTCCTCTACAACTATTTTTTCGTGGTGTTGGGATTTTTTTTCCGTCGGTGTATATATATATATAGTCGAGTCATATTATTGTAGACCATCTCCTCCTACTTTTGACGTCAACAGCGCGTACCCAACGAAAGTAGGCACGTGTCGTGAGCTGGCTTGGAGGGTACATATGGTGTACTGTATGCATTCTGATAACATATCACTCGCTGCTGTCATGGATAAAAGGAGCGATTTATCAGATTTGCAAAAGGTATAATCATCGGCTTTCGGGACAGGGGTGGCAGTATTTCTGAAACAGCGCAGTTTGTGAACTGTTCGCGTGCTGCTGTGGTTAAAGTGTATTGTGATTGGAGAAATGGCAACCCTGCGAATAAGCGATCTGGAAACTGCGGAGCACTACGTGCCATTGATGTAAGAGGTGAACGTCGGCTGATAGCATAAAAAACCGCGTGAGGGCCGATCGACGCGATTCAGTGGAGCAATTCACTGGCTGAATGAACCAGGGGGCTACTGGAAGTGTGTCTAAAAGGACAGTTCAGCGAATCCTGCTGCGTACGGGGCTTCGATGCAGACGGATGGTTACTGCCCCTATGCTAACGACAGATACAGCATAAAAATCAAGAGTTGGTTAGCCACTTGTGAAGATACACCATTTTACTGCTTTTGTGTATGTGTCATGTTTAAAAAATTGGTTTCTCAGCTCCTCGGCTGAAAGTTAACACTCTTTCTCTTCTCACTCACTCACACTTTTTTTTTTTCTTTTTTATGTTAGGTCATATTTGTTGTAACTTTCAATACATACAAGGCCACGCCAGTTCCTTTTAATTAAAAGAAAAACAATGCTTAAAACTCAAAAACTTCGACAGAAACGTTCAATTGCATCCATGGATTTTGCATAGGAATTTACTTGAAGATGACAATTTTGGTATTTCCATCATTATAAGAAATTTAGGTACTCATGTTTTTGTGCAAATACATCCCACACAGTGATGTTATCAGGTATCTTCTCGGGGGTGCTTAGCCCCCCACCCGAAAATCCATAGAAGGCCCCTACCCTCATTCCCCGTAGGTTTTTGGGCGATCTCCCCTTATTTTAGTCTGTGTTCGTTTATACAGATAGCTGAATATTTGGAGAAATTGATTTTAAAAAAAGTTAAGAAAATGAGGGAAAATATTATTTTAATAAAAAAAACCCCGTCCACATGGACTTCAGTCTGAAATTTCTATCATCCTTCAACAAAACATTAAACAGTCCTCGCTGAAGGGGTAATTTTTCAAGCACAGACACCTCGGATTACTTCCGCAATAAAAACCCTAATTCCACACAGTAAAGATGTTTGCACTGCAATACATCGTCATATTTTGCAAGATAGCATATAAAAACAGTTTTATTTCAGTCAAGATAGCATAAAAAAACAGTTTTATTTCACTCAAGATAGCATAAAAAAACAGTTTTATTTCAGTCAAGATAGCATAAAAAAACAGTTTTATTTCAGTCAAGATAGCATAAAAAAACAGTTTTATTTCAGTCAAGATAGCATAAAAAAACAGTTTTATTTCAGTCTTCTGGATGCTGCCTGTCCATATTAATGCCTCAGTGTAGTAACGTGACATTAGTGCTTCCAATACAACAAAATATTTGCCGCCTACTTTTTAACAATAGCAAATTATTAGAAATTGTTCCCCTAATGATTTTTTCCGCACCTGGCGGTGGTTTTTACTCGGTGAAAAAATAAATAAAATCGAGGCATCTCAAACTGCCGTTTAAACGGTTTGTTAGTTTTTAGTTGTTTTTTTTTACTACTATTTGCTATTCTAAATAATCTAAAAAGACAAACCAAAAGGCAGGGAAATGATTACACCATACGTTTTCAGGTAACACTGTAATGATTCCTTAATAATCAGAAACACGCTAATAGTAAGTAGTAAGGCGAGGACATTTTTACCACCCATAATGTCTTGGAAGGATTTTCTTCAGCACAGCCTTACCTTACAGGCATCCTCAATATTTTACACCACCCCATTGTTGCAATCCGTGGTCCATTACTGAATTAAAGCAAAGGTATAACATTTTTACTCACTTGTTTGTGTAGATTTCGTGGAATTTGCATTTGCGATATAAGAGCATAAGAAAATGTGTGTACTCTATTTAAAAATTTTATATAAATAAATAACAAAATTGTGATATATATATAATTAGTCAACAAACTTTTAGCCTCCCTCCCCGAAATTTTTAATTTTCCCCTGGAAAAAACTCTCTGAATGCAACAACACTGATCCCACAAGCCAACATTTTCATAATTTCAAATACTGATATCTATTGATTCATCAACAATAAAAAAATGAAAGCTTTTGGGGAATGACACATACTGGGGATAAGTACTTGTAAAAAAAAAAAAAAATCCTGGATTTGACATGGAATGACATACACATGATACACCCACATATGCAAGTGGCTAAGAACATGTAACAAACTGTTACAGTGAACAGGTATTACATCAGTGTGTCTAATGCTGAATGACAAACATTTTCACCTACCAAAGTTCAACATGACTTGTATAGCATGTAGTTAATATTGCCAAAGGATACAGCAGTCTATGGCTTCAGTTTACATATTACAAGTTTTAATTGCTAGAAAGGGGGGGGGGCAAACAGCATTACAGGTAACTGTATACTATAGGTAATACTATGTAACTGAGCCAATTTCATGAAGGTAAATATTATAATTATAAAACATTTGAACTGTATCTTTCTAATCCTGAAATTTAAGTTAAATTCCAGGAGTACTGTGAACCCCCCCTTTAAAAATGACCAAAATCCTGTAGTCTAAGGATTGTATTCACTATGTGCAATGCATTTTGTGCTTTTACACAGATCCAGTTATCCAAGCAGTATCCCATATTTTCACAGCCTTTAAAACTATGAAAATTCATTATATACTGATCTATTTTGTGTATCTCTCTCCCTTTCAATGCTGACCCTACACTTGCTTCTGTCTCACCAATAGCAAGTAACAAATAGCCTCTTGCACAATTGTTAATCCTGTCTTTGCTCACTGTCAGGTGGCATATCATTCTGCACAGATACCAATGTCCAAATTTGCCTTTTGGCATTCATTTCTTATACAATTGGTAATATCTTCAATATTGGCATAATGTACATGAGCCTAAGATATATATATATATATTTTTTTTTTTTTTTTTTTTTGCATGGGCAGTCGCTAATTTAATACCTTAAGTAATTAGGGGTGTCTTTAATAATTTTACCTCACCAAATCCAAATTTGGAAGCTGTGAAAATGATAACAGAAGAAGCAAGAAACGAGTAATAACACAATGAAATGCAGACTTTAAATTGCAGTTGCATTATAACACAACAAAAATGAAACTTTGCAAACTATTTATTTTCTATAAGGGATTTTGTACATGTATTATTGTCTGTCCTGATAATTGCTTTAAAACATAATTACTGAAGTATCAAAGTTGTACACCTAATAAGTGACTTTGGGACACAGTGTAGACCTATAAAAGAAATACAGAAAAACAGAAAGCACTATTCACACTATTGACTCCGACACATGAAACATTAGTCAAACCTCTTTCCACAGAAAATATGGATAATGAATTCTTGTACTGCTGTGATAATGACACATCATATTACAGGCTGGTGAGGTGACAACAGAAAATATTTAGGGGCACATAGGCAAACTGTTAAACATGCAGTTAAAGTGAATACAGAGGGTTTTGCCATGAATATGTGTCAACATCAATTCACTCATACTGGATGTCCCATGGGAAATGTCAAGAGAGCTTCTTTTAACTGTAAAATAAAATGTTTTCTCATATTACAGTAAGATGAACCACTAAAGGCAATGTTCATGATGGTGAAATTTTATGACATTACAATAATGTAAAGAGCAAACAACACTTTATCGCATATCTTTGTTTACAAGAATATACATGCTCCTAAAGCAAGAGAAACATGTTTTCTATCATGGGTATGCTGAAACAGTTTTGCATGCAAACAAATGTGACACAAGTTCTGATCTTGTGGAATAAGACCACAACGATGTTTTTTTTTTTTTTTTGGGGGGGGGTAAGTTTTTTCATACTTTAAGAGTACTTGTTTTAAAAAAAGTTAGTAGCTGAATTTTGCAAACCTGCCTATTGCTTGCTTGAATCTGAGACATGGTCATGCTATAACCATCATGCAAGAACTGTGTAACTCACTACAAATATGTGGATCTGCTTATATAAGTGAATTTTTTAACCACTAACCAGACATTTTGAGCAGATGTTTCTACAAAGGAAGTTTTTAAAAAGCTAAAATGCATTAGACGTATGTTCTCACAGAATCACTGCCCACTAGCCCAATTACTTGTTCTTCCATCTTGGTGCAAATACTGTACGTATTGGGGTCCTGTACTTTGTGTGCTTATTAAAACTTCTCAGTTATCTTGTCTCAAAGTTTCAGATTTGTGTCGTGTGTGATTTCTGGTTTCTTCATCGTACAATTGGTTCTTTGATTCTTCTACTAGATGTCTTGCAGCTCAGTCGGCTAGTTGCCTCTTGGATTTTGGTAAGAATGCTGCTGCTTCTGCCTCATTGATGCTAGTGTGTGTTAGACAACAATTAAGAGGAAGCTGTAATTAAGTTGAATGACGGAATCTTGATAGGAATTTTGCAGTTGGAATAATTAGTGAAATTTTATTCAGAAATAGTAATTTTGGATCAAATCAACCTAGTAGACTAACTGTGATTAACATAAATCAGGTTGGCCATATTTTTTGAAATTCTTAAAAGTACGTAGTCTGCTATATCTATTTTGCAAATTGTAGTACACATAAGTAAATCTATGAACGCACACTTGCAAGATGAAACTACGGCTAAATCTGCAGTTGGAAGTTGGAAACATGGCTGAATTAGCAAAGGCAATGTGCACCAAGAATCAAAGGAAGCTGCAATTAGGCTTTCCTTGAATGCATTTTGATGAATTTCACATCCAGAAATCTAAATAAATTACAAAAAAAAAAAAAAAAAAAAAAGAAAAAGAAACCTTTAGAGGCAACCAACCTGTTTGGTTATTTTTTTATTAGTTATGCCACATTCAAAATGAATGAACTGGAAACAGCATATTTATGATAATTCTTTTTTTCTTTTGTAAATATGTAAACATGAAAATGGATACACACTTCCAAGATTCGTATGCGTTTTAATTTCAAATCTGTCTATTAGGTCAAGCAGTCCTTAAACAACTAGCAGCTGTAATCTGGCTCCGTAAGAATGAATGCAATTATATCTGGCATCCTAAGTGTACTGTTTGTCAAAAATGATCATTTTAATCCAGATTGTCATCCTATTAAAATATGCATAGTGAATAGACCTGAGGAGTGAAACTTATCTAGAATTAGAATATTTTTTATCAATACTTTTATGACATTTCATTTTCAAATTAGTTTATCCAAATGACTGCAGATAAAGATTTCCAAAAAGAAGAAATATGTTTAAAATTTAAATAATCAGAAATCCATTAGGGAAGGCAGACAATGTCTGGGAGTTGTAAATATGTTTCTTGGAAATGAATTTTGATGAAATTTCATAACTTTTATCATACTGAAATTTTAATGAAAAATTATTATTCATATCAGTCTACTGCTTTTGGCCTACCATCACAAAAGTGGCCATACAGCAAAATTTTAAATGATGTGTGTGTGTGTGTGTGTGTGTGCATACATTTCAAAGATATCTGCTATCTGTGCAATATTTAGAGAAAATATATATACTGTAGCAAATAAATTAATCTGAACAAGTGAACTAAAACCAAAACCAAAACTTTGTCAAGTTTTTGGTTTGGTTCACAACAATGTTAGTTTTGGTTTCAGTTTACAACTGTCAGTTGTGGCTTTACAATGTTTAACTGAAACCTACATTTCTTAATAGCATTTTCCATGTTTTCTAGTGTGTACACAAAATGGATACATCTCCAAGACAAATTGCCAATGAGTGGTTTAGCCTTTACGTACTGTTAATGAAATTTAAAAGAGGTTAGACAAATACCTTTTCTCCCTGACAGAAAAAGAAAATGTGGGTGAAAAAGGAATATTATACATACTCAAGACTGGTTACTAGTTAGAAGAAGTAATGTGAATCCAAGATTGTCTGCTATAGACTTGGCAGCTACTGGGTTTAATGTTTCTGACATGACAGTCTATCGAAGATTGTTGGAAGCTGAGAGGACTGCCAGCAGACCAAATAGAACAACTGTTGATGGAAGCTATGCAGAAGCGGCTCCTGCGAACAAAGGTGCACAAAGATTGTACTGTTGAGAAATGGAAGGTCGCATTCTCAGATGATAGCCATTTCTTTGTCCAAGGAGAGCGAGTACCCTATGTCTTCTACACACCCAGCTAAACAGATGTTCTGGGTTGTATTAGACGTGGCAGTCCAGGATAACTGTTGACAGTATGATGAAAAGTGACTAATAGATAAAAATATTGGGAAAAAAAAAAACCCTTTTACCCGCAGATCTAGAAATACAAAGAACTCGTCTTCCAAGAGGATCTCACACCATGCCACACTTCGAAAAAGTGAGGATTCATCAAAAATCACAACATCCAAATGCTAGAGTACCCATATAACTCTCCTGTCATTATACTAATAGAAAATTTGTGGTCCATAATGAAAAAGATACTTGGAAAACTTAATTGTGATACAAAGGATTACATACAATCCATATAAAGGTATGGTTTAGAGATGCAGAAATAAAAATGCATTCTATGTTGATAGAGTCCATACCTAAGGAATTAATGAACTTATTAGGAACAGAGTAGCACACATATAAATTATTAGGAAAGTTGAAGTTTAATTTTTGTACTTATGTTCTTGCAAAATTACAACTTTTCTTTTATATTAGTGCTTGGATTAACTTGTTCACTACTGTATACAGTATATGTAGGATTGAAATTCCATACACACATTCATTCTTGAACATTACTTTTGAAATCAAGTTTGAAATTTCCACTTACCAAATTTTTATAAGAAAAAAAAAAGAGTATTTCTTTATTTGTTTCTTCATGAAATATTTTTGATAAAGGATACATTTTTGAGTAGTGATTGTGTAAGTTTAAAATTTGCAAGTGTTTTGGACATCATTTTTTTTAAATTTAAAGCAGCACATTATCTGAAAGCAAAATGTTAAGCTGACATACATGGTATATCTAAATGGTCTGGCCACATGCTAGAGACATGTTTTACATGTCAAAATAAGGTAAAATATCCATATAAAAGTGCTGATGCAGCAGAGCTAGGAATAATGCCAATTACAGTTCTGTATCAATGTTGTGTATTTCACTGAACTGTGATTTGCAAGCAGGTTAGATGCAAGCATGGTTCATACATTCTTTCAATCGTAGAATTGAAAAACTTTTCCAGGACATATGATCTAAATGCTCCTACTTAA
Organism: Macrothele yani; assembly: GCA_039090855.1. Taxonomy (NCBI): domain Eukaryota; kingdom Metazoa; phylum Arthropoda; class Arachnida; order Araneae; family Macrothelidae; genus Macrothele; species Macrothele yani. The sequence goes on along the minus strand of CM077009.1, from coordinate 76,670,441 downwards.
AATATAGAGAAACCATAGGTCTGTTCAACCTGTAACCTACAACAAACAGCTCCCTACCGGCTTGAGCAAACTTAATACAACAGAATGTTGAAAACTGATCTCTGCTGCAGCTAATAAGAAACTTAGAATCACAGATAAATACTGAAATACCAAAAGTGTCGCTGAACATGTAAGTAGTTTAATTTCTACAAAACTTTTATGTACATTATGCTATACTAGAATTTGAGAAAAATTAATTTTTACTTTGGCTTTTAGTTCAATCATTGAAGAAAATTATAAAATAAAAAAAACCCCATAAAACTCAAAAATATATAGGTATAAAATCCATAGTTAGAACATAAACGCGTCATTACTCTCGTAAAGTCAATGCAACTGGCTAAAAAAATAATCAACTGGAGTTTTGCAATCAATAAAACATCCAGAAATAGAAACAGCTACTCACTTCCACCAGTGACTAAAAAGTACAGTATGTTACAAAAATTAAGAAATGGCACACAAAAAGTTTCTCATAGCAGAAGGAAAGTATCAGCGACAAAGAGATTTCCAAATCAGACACTTCAAAGAAGAAATACAATATGACTCTACACCTTGTAGCAGAAGAATTTTGCATAATGGAAAAGTTGAAAGTAGGCAAAAAGTAGTCTTCATAGTAAAAGCTATGTTACGGAAAAAGGACTTTTCAAATACCTGGTGGGAAAACTATGCGCTATTTTATGCAGGAGGTATTTTCAAAAGGTTTTCCGAGGTGAGAGATATCGGTTCATGAAAGAATTTTTCCAAGAGTTTTCAGAAGAGCTCAGATTTTGCTGTGAATACATCAAAGCAAAAATAAACACTTACACCTCCTGGTGGCAAAAAGCATTCTTTAACAGAAATTAGGAATTATGTGCAAAACATTTCCCATCAGGAGCTGTATCCGATGCGGGGAGAATTTTTGAAATAGGACTTTCATAAGCAGAGATATTGGAGAAAACACAATTTACCTTTACGCCCTCCCTAGAGCAAAATCTATGCATTACTTGAAGAAGTGACTGTACCTATAACAGTCTTTGATATAAATGGCATTGAAAGGAAAAATAATTATTTCAACTGGATATTTAGAAGCAAAGATATGAAATAAAATATATTTTGAATTCGTAGAATCTGCATTTACACCTTCTAGCGGAGGAAACGTGCATCAGAAAAAAAAAAAAAAAAAAGGTGCGGAATGCAAAGATAATCATTCTCACATTTCAAGCTTCCCAATGCAAAAGAAATTTTTCTGGTCAGACTGATAGTTGCAGAGATATGCTGTACACTGATGGATGGACAAAGTGATAACATAGGCACAATCTTTGTTTTACAAATGACGTGCTAATAACACAACTTCAGTACTGTTAACAGACAAGAAAACTAACAGCCTCCCTCATTTTGACAGAGGTGGGGAGGGAAATTTGTCAGACATAAGTTATATCAGTAGAAAAATTCTTAACTATGAAACATTGTGCAGGGTCAAAAAGGCAGGAATGGATAGAATTCCAGGACATGTAACAGAATTTTAGGATATTTCCAGGGCAATTTGGAATTCCAGGACTTTTCCAGGATGTGTACGAACCATGTGCTACACTAATCTCCTTCTGTTTTCACATGAGCATGGAAGGTTATTCATTTCATGAATTGACACAGACACATCTTTTGTATTGAAATCACTTGGTAAAAGTTGGGAGGTTAGGCATATCTACGTACCATCAAACATAATCACATCAGCACCTTACACACAGGGAAACATTTGTCACTGTTTACAGTCACATGCTCATATGAGAGAGAGAGAGAGAGAGAGAGAGAGAGAGAGAGAGAGAGAGAGAGAGAGAGAGAGAGAGAGAGAGAGAGAGAGAGAGAGAGCCCATTACTGCAAACAGTAGGAGACAAAGAGCCATCCGGACACTTGCTTTAGAGGAGAGAATCCTGGTGCCCAGAATAAAGAAATAGCTGCAATAGAAAATATCTCAAAAGCATGACCTTGCCGAGAGTTCTGTATGAACAGAGCTTGTACCCATACTACGTGTAGCATGTGCAGGATTTCACATCTCCTGATTATCCATCACAAACAACTGGCTAATGGAGTATGCATAAATGGGTGGTGACCCATTCATTTCATCAGTGCTCTTTACAGATGAGGCCAGATTCACCAGTGAGAGCATCATAAATTTTCACAACAATCACTTATGGGCAGAGAAAAACATGCATGGTGGCATCTGAAGTAGAGAATGCGCCATTGATACTTCCCACAATGAATATGGTTTATGTATGTATAAATGTATATGGTTCACAATGTATATAGTCCATGAGCCCCAAGTCATTTTAGCTATATGATACAAGAACTCTTGGACAATAACTACCCTGCCCAGTGAATAGGTCACTGAGGACATTCAGCTTGGCACTAGTGCTTTCCAGATTTTCCAATGGATTTCTACTTGTGGGGACATTTAAAAACTCTCATTTACTCCACTCCATTCACTGACACGGTTCAGAAGCAAGTTCCAAACAACTGTCAGACAATCCACAACACCTCCACTAAATTTTAATGAGTTCAACAGTCAATAAAAACACATGCCCAGGCTGTGTTGAGTCTCATATCAGAAATTGCAAGCACTTTTCTTCCTGTAAACATACCAATGCAATGTGTGTCTTCAAAATCATTTCAACAGACATTTTTATAGCTAACACTGGCAAGAAATTTACATAAAAAAAAAAAAAAAAGGTTATAAAGGGTAAGCAAAATTGTTCCTCATTAATGTTTATATAGTATATGTCTTATTTTGGGGTGTAGAACATGTCCTGGGAAATTGAACAAGGTCCTTTATTTTTATTACATAATATAAAGTGGACACACACACACACACACATATATATATATATACACGCACACAGCTGCATTGGCAAACAGAAGCTTCACATCCTTAGATGTGGAACCAACGACCAACAGGATCAGGAAATGTGCCAGGGGGCAGATCCAATAAGCTTGACTGTAGTGCACCTGGTATAAATCTGGGAAGCTAGTACCCCAAAATCTGAAAAAATGTAAATTGCAAAGTTGGGGAGCATCATGTGTTTGCTAAAATTGGTAATAAAATGTGTAGGTCAATAGGTAAAAATTAGGCTGTACATTGAGGAGGCAAATGTATGAGTGCATTTAGGTAACCATGAAAGTAAATGCCATGACAAGCTGATGAAGAAACAGCACTACTATGGCAGTGTAATATGAACACAAGATCTGAAAATAATACTCAGAATAAGTTGTAGACATTTAATAGTACACACCACACAATCAACTTACACAAATCATTAAGTGCAGCCATGTGTTGTTGACATAGAGGCCCTCAGCTATTACATTACTAGAAAGAAACATATCTATCAAAGTTAAGAGTATTCCAAATGACCATCATTTGTTACAATGTGTTCCTGGATGTGACTTACATAGTAGGTATCAAGAATATCAGTTAACTTTCAGCACTGGTAACTATCCTGCAAGAACCTGCTCTTGCAGCACACCTGCAGGGGTTGATGTATCATATACCTTAGATTTCAAGTAACCTCAACAGGAAAAAATCCAGTGGGTTAGGTCTGGTGACTCGGGCTGCCAAGCCCTAGATGTATCAGTGGAACGTGGCGGTGAGAAAGTTGCTGACCGATGCTGTGCAATGTGTGCCATTGCTTTGAAACCACATATGAGACTGTACATGAAACATCATTCGAAAAGTCTGGTATGGTACCATGGAGCAGTTGTAGATATTGTAGTCCAGTGAGAGAACCTTGGAAGAACACTGATCTGGCAAATGTTTTTCCAGATGCCACACCAGACATTAAACCACCAACATACCTGGACTTACTTGTAACCACCATTGCTCATCCATGCTCCTGTGATTGTGCCTGTTGTGTGAATGTGAATTCATCTGTCCACAAAATGTTCGCTAGAAACTATAATAGGTTCATTGACTTTTGATTGAGGACATAATTACACCGGTCTGTATGGAACTGATGATCACCAGTATACATGGCCTGCTGGGGTACTCTGTCGTATGCGTAAAACCCATGATTCACAGTATCTTCCATGCACATCTAGCTATCAGGCCACAGCGAGTTCTCGTACACTATATTACGGGTGGGCAAGTGCAAAGGACACAACGCTCACAGCGCTCAACCTATTCAAGGATTGATGTGGTCTACCAGAGCATTACCAAGTCATAGTGTTACTTGTTTGGCAGAGATGTTATGTTGTACAAGGCGGGTGTGATCGTGGAAGGTGTAGGACAAGGACCACCAGGAAAATGCTACGAGTACAGCTGAGCAGCTGCATGTGCATTTCACCAACATTCTCCATATATCAACACTATCTCAGACCACTGTTCAGAAGTGTACTCCATTGTACATACAGTTGTCATTCAAGGAAGTCATGTTACCTTATTTCACCTGCATAGGAAACCTTAAATAATATGCATTCACTGTGTGTCATCACTAAACTAGCATTGCACACATGTACGGAAGTCACAGTACTTTGCTTACTTGCACACAAGGTAATAATACCTAGGATCAACATGCTGCAGGGCCTTGCTTTTTAATTTGGAGGAGCGACAGATAAAATTGAAAACTTTGATATTTGACAAAAATATTGCAAAAAAAGGCAACACTTTTTTCGCACATTTCTTAGTTTTTTAATTCCTTTCATAAATTTTTCATGTCATTATTTATTGTGTTAAAATGTGCACTCCACAGTCAGGTTATCCTTGCCACGGGCAAATAAGAGTTTCAGAGGAGTAAAAGTTTGCAGGATGCCCATGAATCTTCAAGAAACTGAGTTTAAGCACTCTTCAAAGCGTAAAGCTATGTTGTACTTTAAAAGATATACAAGAAAAGTGCAATAAAATATGCAGTTCACACATGCTAATGATTTTTTTGTATAAATAAGAAATTTTTGTCTCGTCATTATATAAATATAAGGATTTACTTGGTCGTACAAACCTTTGAAATTGAATATACATATATTACATATAGCGTCAGGTGCCCACTTCACTGGCTATTTTTGAGGTGGTTTTGGCAAACAAAAAATCTATGGATATGTGCTTAGCCACTACGAAGAAAGAATAAAAAAAGAGAGAGAGAAGTAGAAAGAAAAAACTCTGCCAAGATTAATTTTGTTAAAAAAAGAACATATATTTCGATGGACGACGATTGAATAAATAAATTAAAAAACAGTCTGATTCAGTTAGGTAAAACAGTCTGATTCAGTTAGGTAAAACAGTCTGATTCAGTTAGGTAAAACAGTCCGATTCAGTTAGGTAAAACAGTCCGATTCAGTTAGGTTGAGGCTCTGCTACTTCCAGGCCTCAACGGCACCAGTTTTTTGCTCCAATCCCTAGAAAGCATTCTGATGACACTGTACTTCCAGGATATACTGTAAATACACTTCCATACCTTGCAATCCTCACTGTGCAGTCTAATTCACCTATTCATTGGCCCCCACCTTTTATGACCAATCTGTAGCAAACACATGGTGCTCCCAAACTTCACAATTGACATTTTGTGCTATTTGTCATAGTTTCGGAGTTGGGGAACTAACTTCAAGATGAATGAAATGCTTACATGCCACGCTTTGTTTTCCTGAAGTATGGCTACATTATGATGAGCAGTAAGATAAGAATATCATTTATAATGTAATTTAAAAGTTCAAGTGATAAATGTAACTATCATTTTTAACATAATACAAAGGGTTCTATCCGACATAGTTTGCCAAATTTAAACAGACCAGTTGTAGTCTATGCCAGTACACTTTCAAAATACATAGTGTTAATGTTATGAAGTTACTGTAATTAAAACGGTAGTTACGAAGCCACTACAGCTTAAATGTCATGTACTTACTAGCATCTGGGTTATTTGCCAGATTTAAATATTAATATAAATCAGTGATTAGAAGTAATGCTGTTACTGTAATATACTTTTACAGTAGTGTCGTGTGTAGCACAATGGCATAACTAGGACAAAGTCCCCCCTCCCACACACACAATATTTACTTTAGTATCCCTAAGCACAGCAATTTTCTCTGGATTTTGAACACAATGGAGGATGTGTTTTTCGTGCGTGCATATGTGGGAGGGGGAGTTATGTAGATTGTCCGGAAAAATAAGGGGCTACCTATAGAGCCCTGTAGTTTTACCTCTTTATGTAATTTTTGGAACAGAAGTACATAATTCAAGGTTATCAATCAGCTAATCAGGAATAACACTAACATGGAGTGTGGACCAATGCATGAACATACATTTTATTGCAATAAAAGGATTCGGCGGTAAAATATAGTTAAACGCTTAAGGTTAATAAAACTATAAGACTTTAGTGATCATTACTGGATATGGTTGCATACAAATAGATAACTCAGTGTCCTACACCATAAGAATGCAATCCAGACTTACTAGCTACAGGCATTTATTTGCAGGTTTTCTTTAGCTGATACTCAGTGGCGTATCTTGGGTCCCACACCTGGGCTCCCCCCCCCCCCCCACTGCTAGTATGATACAAACTAATTATAAGGATTAGGATTTGAACACTTATTTGTACATGAACTCCATTCTTTTTCTGAATACTTTATTTGTACATGAACTCCATTCTTCTTTCCTTTTGTGTGGACTTCAGTGTTACGTTTACATAAAAGTTTCTTCCGAGTACTTTTTCATATTTAAAAATTAAAAAGAATGTTTTTTCTATTGACATAACAGCCAAGTTGCTGAAATGTACATGGCTCTAAGATATATCTTGATTCTTTTTAATGTAGAAAAACTTCTTTCGGCAGTTACTGATGGAAACTAATATTAGGGTCTGCTGATTTGTACACCACACTAAACACAATGTCCAACAAATTATGCATCTTTATGTAACAAGAAATGTCGGCTAAGGTTCCGTCTTCGGCTTGCTCGATAGATGGCGCCACGATATGTCCCTTAGTGGATCTTTTATTTTAACGTAACGCTGCAAGAAAAATGAGAAAATGTTTTGCAATGCCTCAGATATGATGACTTAAGGGTAAATGATTTGTCACAAACTATGCATTGAAAAGAAGATGCACCTCGGGCGGGATTGATAAGTCTACTTATGTGATGACCTTTTATTCTACGATGTTCATCTAAACCCTGCTGCCTAGAATATTTGTGACAACTTTCACAAGCATATATCTTTTCCCGATTCTATTGCAATCTAAGTCTCAGATACCTTTGATATAATGAAAAATATCTATATTTATTGCAGTGTTACGTTAAAATAAAAGATCCCTTAAGGGATATATCGTGGCACCATCTATCGAGCAGGCCGAAGATGGAACCTTAACTGAAATGTCTCTTACTGATTTCTTTTGTATTCATCAAGGGAATCAAAACACCTTTAGTTGATTTTTTAGTCAAGCTGTATCAAAATTTGAAGCATAGAGTTCTTTAAGTTCTGATAGTAGATGTTTAGAAAAGCTTTCAAAAAATTTATCAAAACAGTTCGAATCCAACAAAGCCACAAATTTAAGATACAATATTACCGATTTTAATTTATTGACACTTCACACAAACTGAAACAACTCTCGTGAAACACATACTATTATCGGTGGGAGCAAGTGAGTGACTAATGTGTAGTCCAAGTCTTCTCTTTTCTGAGCGAACCGTTGCCAAAGCATTCCCCTTCACCTGCTCATTCATGCTGTCATGGAAATGCTAGCTGGCGGTCGTATCGAAGGTCTTCGGATCAGAACAGTGAAGACTGACTGGTAGAGCTGTTTGCGTTACGATAACACCATCCTGGGAGACCCGTTGTTCTTTGCTCGCCAGATAGATTCTTTTAGTCAAAAGAAGCAAATCCGCACGTTTATTGTCGTAGCGAAAGCATCGACATATCTTAATACTGTTGCTAATTGTTTTTTATTTGTGTATATTTCATTTACTTTGATTTGTGCATTCTATGGGCTTCGCAGCTAGCCTCGAATATACGCCACTGCTAATACAGAGCTTCACTTGGACACCTTTGTGACATTTTGCAAATGGATGTCATTTGCTAGCCTATTCAAGTTTTCCTATGCAGTGAATGAGACATACTTACTATAAGTACTAAAAGAAATAGCAAAGTGTAATTGTTTTGTCCAAAACTAAAATCACTTGAAGAAATCACCCATCACAAATCTGTGGCTGCCACGAAAAAAAGTTTACACCTATCATGTACGTAATTCTAGGTGACTGACTGTTTTCACACATCGTCCACAGGTGCTCTCATGTGTGCTAGTACTTTTCCTCCTCAGCACAGAGAAAAGGCAATTGGAGAGCAATCATATTATTTACAAATCATTGCAGAGCAATCGTTTTACAAGCCATGCAGAGCAATCGTATTATTTACAATCCTTTGCAGAGCAATCATATTATTTACAATTCTTTGCAGAGCAATCGTATCAAAAATATTGCAGTGATCGTATTACAACCGAGCCAAAGAGCTTCAATCTGTAGGAAATCTAGTGTTTTAAAAGTAACTTGACATTTATTAGCTAAGTTTATCTTAAAGAAAAATCTGATATCTTTTAGCTAAGTTTATCTTAAAGAAAAATCAGAATCTTTGGGTTAATTATTTGTTTTTTTTCTCCATAAAATTAGAACTAGCAGCTGCGTCATGCCACTTCATTACCTAGTAGTTATACCACTGGTGCAGCATTGCTACAAATAGAAATATATAAGTATTTCTCGATATATCGAGATGGAAAAAAATGAAAAATATGCATATAAAGATCTCCAGAATTTGTACCTTTAACTTAGGTATCAAAAGTAGCTACTTTTCAAAAAACGTAGTTGTAGCTGTAGCAAGGTACTTTTCAAGAATGTGATTGTAGCAGTAGTTAGCTACTTTTAAAAAGTAGTTTTTCAATTACTAGTTTAAATATACAATATGCAAGACATGAATACGAAGTCTTCCTCCAAACATATGACATTGGACTGATGGGGCCGAGAGTTAAGTGACTGTAATTTCTTCGCACAGCTTACCTCCGCTAATTTGCACACTTTTTAATCAGTAAAAAACTCATTTATGTTTCGAAACTGCCCCAAAAGACGCGTACGGTATGGCGAAATTACATGCTGTCTCCTATTCTAATTTAAAAATTCTTCAATGGCACCTACTCAAACATACTTACCGCTTCGCCTATCTAAACATTTATCACAATTCACAACAGAACAAATCTCATATAAACAACCTACAGAACAGAACACGACGCCATCTAATGACAATAATTCAAAGTGCAACAGAATATTCCGTGCAGCTGAACAGGAAGACATCAATCATCAAATCCCTACCCAAAAAAGACCACTCCCTTACAATCGTTCGGACCAATCACAGAAGGAGCGTGAACTTAGTCTGTGGGCTAAATTCACGCATAGCGTGAATATAGCTTCAGCCGACAAAATATTGTCTACCCAGTAATTTTAGTCCGAGGCTACCTTGTGCTTTGATATAATTTTGTAATAAATGCTTCTAGTTTTGGACTTTTCTGTGTGATACACATTTACAGATCTGATAATGCTGATGTATTTACCTTCCCATTCTTATTTAGATTATTATATATTTAAGTTCAATTGCACATATTGCTGAAAACTATATTTTGCTTTTCTAGGTCAATCACTCACAAAGTCTGCGGAGCCCAACACTAAAAGTATGGACACTTTGCAAGACTACGGGAGAAATTGTAACAGTGCACTGCACTTGCATGGCAAGAATGGGTTCGGCTTGCTCACACATTGGAGCTTTCCTGTTTTCTATTAAAACTGGTGTAAGAATGCATGAACTGCAGTCATGCACACAAAGTGCAAAGACATGGTTGCCACCACACCATTCGAAGCAAGTGCCATCTGTTCCAATAAAAGAACTGGATTTTAGTTCAGCCACCACAAAACGTAGAAAGCTCAGTTCTGGAAATGATAATTCACAGAATAAATATCAACGGCCACTAGTTCCTTCTCCCACTGATGAGGAAATTATGCAATTTTTTAAAGATGTCAAGGCAACAGGTGTGCCTGCTGCTGCTTTATCCCTAATTCCACCTTTCAATAATGACTTCATTCCCAAAAAAGAGACAATAGTTTTGACCAATTTATATTCAACTGATGCTGAAACACATATTTGGCAACAGGTATTTGCTGAAAGTAAAGATGTTTTTGAGACAATTAAAGTGTCTGTGGTAGAAGCAAAGGAAATAGAAAGCAAAACCAAGAAACAAGCTCAATGTATGAAGTGGTTCTCTTATAGGGCAGGAAGAATGACCGCCTCCAACATGAAAGCTGTGTGCCACACAGACATCCTCCAACATGAAAGCTGTGTGCCACACAGATATCAAAGTCATCCCTCAGTCTATTAAAGAGGATTTGCTATCCATCGTTGTACAAGTTTTCAACACCTGCAACTAAGTGGGGTTGTGACCACGAAAAAGTATCAATTGAAAAATATAAGGGAAAATCGCAGAATCCCACTGGCTTTGACATTAAATTAAATGGTTTTTTTATTCATCCTAAGTTTCCTCATCTGGGAGCTACTCCTGATGCTCAAATTTCATGTGGCCGCTGGAGTCTGTCAGTGTATCCAATATGTTCCCCTTCAAGCGTCCGCGAAGTCCGTGAGCTTTGGGGGTGGGGCCTTTCCCCCAAAATGTTAAAATGGAAGAAGAGCTGTAAACATTAGAACCATGCTTTATACAGTATAATGATTTTGTACACGACCACGAATTTTCAAGAGGGTGGGGTGAGTTTACCCCCCCCAAGTAAATAGGGGAAAATCGGATTGGCCCCTCCCCAGATGTTTGTTGGTGAATGTTCGACCCCATAGAAAATACATTAGGTAAGTGGTCAGAATAATGTGGCTCGACCCTGTATATACAGTATGTATATGCGCGAGCACGACGTTCTGATATTGTTTTAGAGCTTTATTTAGCAAAATAGAAAAATACTTTGCCTTCCCAATTTCTGAAACGTTGCCACGTCACTGTGTGTTAGTAATTAAGGTGCTGTTAGTACCTGTTAAGTATGTAGGGAACATTACACCCCTCTGTTTGCCTAGCAGTGGATTTAAATGTTTCCATGTTAATTTAGGTGAATTTTGAGAGAACATACGCATATAGTAATTACGTTTGATAGCTCTAATATCAGAGTTAAGTTTATTTCGGTATTCTTTGAATTCTTTAAAATCTTGTTGCATCTTACTTTTTATAAATTTTGAATATAGTTTTTCTTTTTATTAATTCAATTTATACAGTATTTGTAATCTAGGGTTTTCGATTTTTTTTGTTAGTCTGATGTGTTATATAATTTTTAGGGAAACATTGATCGTACAGTTTTTTAATTGAAGAGAGAAATACCTCATAATTCTTATTAACGAACCTATCCCCGATTTGATCCTAATTGGACTAGGATTAGTCAAATGACAACTGAAGGCACTAAATTAGTTAATGCACAACAGACAAGTATAATTTTAATAATAGGTGCAAGATCATTGCCCTCTGCAGTTTAACACAATTCAATGGGTAGAGTGCTTTTTAAAATCCTGAAATTTTTTCTGACATTGCCAATGACACGCTCAACATGTATGCGTAAAGATGCTAATTTCCTTGTTTCCTGAACCTCTAGCGCAGTAAGCTGTTTTTTCTTCTGGCAGTAGCAGGCATAATAAGTTTGGCACAAAAGAATCCAACACTGTCAGATATGTTGAATCCGCTATCAGCCAAAACTAAGTCTCCAGAGAGTAAGGGATTCAGTATTCCACAGTTTTCAGAAATGAACTTGTCACTTACTCTACCACCCCAACTATCAGATATAAATGTAATTACTCCCTGGGGTGCTATCCCAAGTTGCTGCACGTGTCATGAGGGATGATGGCCTATCTATAAATATTTCAAAACAATCAATGATGAGAGCCACATGATCTTTAAATGCATTTCTAAAAGTGAGTGGCATTGTTTTCAATAAGTTTTCTCTTTCAGGGCAGAGAAGTGTTCTTTTAAAAAAGAACATACATACACTAGTGTGCAAAACTTAAGCAACTTTACTGATTTTGGCGTAATTCCGCGAAAACTCACCTGTGAGACATGAAATTCACACTACAGAGGCACAATGCAGTACCTAATGGATGACGAAAGCAGCGTAGCAAACAAATGAATAGAACGCATACACGAAGGCAGGCAGCAGAAAATAGTTTATTGACAGCACGGCATTCGTACACCTAACCGAAAGTCCATGAGGGAGAACAACAATCCAAAGTCCCTTAGTACGGGATATGACCTCCCCGAAGTGCAATGGTTGCGTGGCACCGTCTGGCCATACCCAACACCAGATGATCCAACAGTTCTTGAGGTAACAGTTCCCACTCCTCGATGAGCATCTGTCTCAGTTGTCTGGTGTTCTCCGGGGGAAACGATCGTGCAGCCAGGCGTCTCCCCAAAACATCCCACACATGTTCAATGGGAATTAAATCAGGGGAGCACACTGGCCACTCCATTCTGCGAATATCTTCAGAATCTAACAGGTCCTCAACTGCTTGGGACCTGTGTGGGCGAGTGTTGTCGTCCATAAAAACAAAGTCTGGACCAATGGCACCTCGGAACAGACGCACGTGGGGGCGGATGATCTCATCACAGTAACGCGCTCCGGTTACGGAACCTGTGTCGAAAATGTGGAGCTCCGTCCGACCGTTCAGCATAATGCCACCCCACACAAGTATGCCAGGACCACCTCAACGGTCTCGTTCCCTGATGTTCGTGGGATGAAAGCGTGTCCCTACCTCTCGCCAGATCAACTGGCGCTGAGAATCGTTTGTCCGACTGAAACGACTCTCATCGGTAAAGAGGACGTGACTCCATTGATCAGGTGTCCAGTGTGCATGTTCGCGACACCACTGTAAACGGTGCCGCCGATGGGCTTCTGTCAATGGTATGCAGCGTTCCGGCCGGCGGGCATATAGCCCACCCTTATGAAGGCGTCTGGCCACAGTAAATCGGGATACCTGTCGTCCAGTTGCTGTACGCAACCGCTGCGCCATGCTGCCAGCTGTCTGGTTCCGGTCTCTTTTCGCTTGCACGACGAGATATCGGTCGTCACTCGCCGTTGTTTTCCTGGGGCGACCACCACCTACCTTTCGTACAGCTGTACCTGTCGTTCGGTAGGCTTTCCAAGCTCGTGACACTACACTTTTATCGATTCCAAACTCTTGGGCAACACTCATCACGGTACGCCCCTCCTCGAGCTTGCCGATCATTCTACCACGTGTTAAGGCATCCTGATGGTTTCTCCTAGCCATATTGCACAATCGATCTCACTTTCACTTGCAGCGAATGTCTGGAAATGCCTCTGCCCGCCGTCTTTTGTAGTCGGCTGGCACTGCGCGCGCTGCCTCCACGCAGTTTACGTGCCCTCACGTCACCTCTGACGTCGAACTCCTGCTATTTGCATATGCATCCCCTTTGTCATGAGTTGTTGTTCCCTTGTACAACCCGCAAATCGCCCTTGTCTCCCCTGTCATGACTGTATGCTGTCAGACGACGTTGTTGCTTAAGTTTTGCACACTAGTGTAGCATCAAGCCATTTTGCAAAAATCCTTGACACAGTTGATTGTGAAACACTAAATCTGTATGCTAAATCTTGGGTCAATAAATTTAAGCGCAAACGTATGAGGAACAAAATAAACTCCTGGAACTTTGTAAGTACATTTCTGGGTGTTATTTCCACATAAGGTGATACAAAATCAAATACTGCTAACAACAGTTTCAGGTTCACTAAACCAGTATAAAAGTTTGCCTTTTCATCATCATCAAAAAAAAACAAAAAAACTCAGGAGTTATTTTTGATAGAGGTATGTCTTTTTAATGTCCAAATATTTTCTATTTATGGAAATGTTATCTTCTTCTAATTGTTTTATACCTGTAAGCCTTAAATCACTTTTACATTCAGCTTCATTTTTTAAACTAACAGCGGGTTGACCTCTAATTGTGTCTTCTAATTGCCTTATATCTACAACTGTCAAATCAGTTTGGCAGTTAGCATCACTTTTAGCAGGTCAATAGAAACTGACATGTACGTATATTTCAGAAGAGGAGGCAGGTTTCCTCTGGTCGCGTTGGCACACCATGTAAAAGGCAAAAACAACGCTGTATAGAAGAGAAATAAAAATACAATTATCGAAATACACAAAATAAAAGAATATTCTACCATTATTTGTTTAACAGCACTACCACATCCCATGAAAAAAGATAAAACACTAGATGAACATCACTTTTACCACGTAATTTCTGAGAACATTTAATATTTATTACTGAAAAAGAAAAAAAAAGTTAAAGAAATGTTTCAAATCACTATGAAAAAAAATTACAAATTGGCCAACAAAATCTAAGAGAAGTTCAGGGTTCATTCAGCACAGTATTTCAGGAGTCCAAACATTATTTCCAAGGACTCAAAATAGCATATCAGAATCAGAAAAAAAACTTGTTTTTACATTTCTGATATTGCTGGATACCAGAAATTTGAAATGACATCTAGCTTAACTGCATGTAAGTTATTTCATATGCATTAGGCTTTTCTTTTGAAAAGCAAAGCATGAAGTCAAAACAATGGAAGTGAAACTGAAAGGTATGATGTTGTCACAGCAAAGATTAGCAACAACACGGGAAAAATAAATGCATGCAATTCACAGAAGACAAATGAACTGTAATAGCATACCTAATTGTGCAAATTGTTTTCCAGTATGTGATTGTACAGTTTAATTTTTAAAAAACTAAAAAAATTATTTTGAAAAATTATTTAATCGTATAATAATATATAATGTTTTCCCTTTTTGAACATCCCTCTGGGTAAGAAATTTAGCAGCACTTCTATGTATTTAACTGTACTTAATCCAAGGTTGAATATAAGGTCCGGTGATGCGTAACATCACAGCCTCTCCTTGACAAATGTCAACCCCGCCTTCTCGTGGTGCATCCTGTTCCCACTAAAGGGGCTCTGACGACCGCCAATAGTGGTATAACTGTACCATCGGGATTAGAGGATATTCTATCCCACACTCACCAAATCGCTTGGCCAGCGTGGTGAGTTATCGCCAAACTCCTCCAAAATGAATCCACAACTTAAATCTTAGCCCTCAGTCTCCGGCAGCTGGAATGGACCTGGCAAACGCAGCGGCCAGTGCGACATGAAGGCAGAGGGTGCTACGAATCCCGGAGGACTGGACTAGGCTGCCACCTGATGCTAACCTTGGCTACGTATAATGGACGCTCCCTATCTTCTGATTCAAGGCTTCTTGAATTGGAAGAGGAACTACAAAGGATCAAGTGGGACATCGTCGGGCTAAGTGAGGTAAGGAGAAAAGGAGAAGATCTCATTGAACTGAAAAGTAGACATCTCTTCTACTATCATGGGACAGATACTAGCAGAGCTAGTGATGTTGGATTTATAATAAACAAGAATCTGAAGGATAAAGTTGTAGAAGTTGATAGTTCCTCTGACAGAGCTGCCCGACTCGTTATCCAACTCTCGAGAAGATACCAGGCTCAGATTATACAAACTTATGCACCCACAACAAGTAATCCTGAAGAAGAATTTTATGAGGAAATTCGTCATCTAAATAATAAAGGTAAGCAGCACTTGAAGATAATTATAGGAGATTTCAATGCAAAAATAGGGCAACGACAACAGAATGAAACTTCAGTAGGTAAATTCGGTCACGGCAACAGAAACCGGCGTGGAAATACTCTCGTTGAGTTTGCAGAGGCAGAAGGGTTTTTCATCTTGAACTCCTTTTTCAAGAAAAAGCCATGCATAAAATGGACATTGAGACATCCAAATGGGACGACAAGTGAAATTGATTTTATTATGTGTAACAAAAAATTAGCCATAGAAGACTGCAGTGTGCTAAACAAGTTCAACACATGTAATGACCATAGATTAGTGAGATGTAAGATGCACCTTAACACTAAACTCGAACGTGGCAAGCTCATAAGACAAACAAAATGAATTGACATAACCAACCTTAAAAAACACCATAATACCTTCAAGTTGGAACTGAAGAACAGATTCTCTGCTTTAGAAGGTCTAACATTGGAAGAAGTGGATATTTCTGAAGTTAACAGAAAAGTAATCAAAGCTCTTATGGAAAAAGCAACAAAATTGGCTGAGTCTAAGAACAAGTTGCATGTGAACAAAATATTAGGAAAACCCAAAATGTTGATGCAAAAATGAAGACAGATGAGGACAACTAAAGAAGATGTGACTTCCAAAGTGGAATATATAGTGCTATGCAAGACAGTACGAAAAAGTATCACTGAAGACGTAAGGAAATTGAACTGTGAACTAGTGAGAAAAGCAATTGAAAACAACCAAAGCCTAAAGATAGCAAAGGGACATCTCAGTAAGGGAAGAAAACAGATTATGGCACTGAGAAAAGACGATGGTTCTGTAACAAGAAATAGAGGCGAAATTTTCATAGATGTTATTAATAATATTAACTACTCCAAATTATATGAAAGGGATGATACATTTCTACTCTAAATTATATGAAAGGGATGATACATGTACTCCAGACATCATGAAAGGTACCAATACCAGAGTTCTTCCAGTCCTCCCAGCAGAAGTTGCACATGCAATCAAGAACATGAAGCCGGGAAAAGCTCCAGGAGAAGATGGAATTACTGTAGACATCATACAAGAAGCAAGTGGAGAAATCGAAACAGTACTCGCTCAAATTTTCACTTGACGCCTTAATGAAGGGAAGATTCCTGAGCATTGAAACAACGCTACAATGATCCTGCTACATAAAAAAGGTGACATTGCGGATCTCAGAAACTACAGACCTATCAGCCTCCTATCAGTGGTTTTAAAATCTTCACTAAAGTTCTTTCACACCGCTTGAAAGTAACACTGGACAGGGCTCAACCGAGAGAACAAGCTGGATTCAGGAGTGGCTACAGCACAATAGATCATATCCACGTACTGAGAGAACTAATTGAAAGAGCGAGTGAATATGAACTTCCATTGTGCATGGCTTTTATCGATTATGAAAAAGCCTTTGATTCGGTAAAGCCATCAGCAGTTACAATGGCTTTGAAATCCTGCGGTATTGAAGATGCATACATTAATATTATTAATAACATCTATGAAAATGCAAGTGCAAAGATTCGGCTGTTTGAAAATACAAAACACAAAAATTGGAAAGGGAGTGAGACAAGGTGACACCATATCTCCCAAACTCTTTAATGCCACGTTGGAAAATGTCTTTCAATCACTGAACTGAGAAAACAAAGGGATAAAGATTAATGGAGATTATCTAACTCACCTTCGTTTTGCTGGTGTCGTAGTCATTTTTGCAACTACCCCATCTGAGCTGCAGAGTATGATCCAGGAACTTACTGACAAGAGTAAAGAAGTGGGATTAAAAATGAACTTTCAGAAGACAAAAGTGATGTTAAATGCTTTTACAAGAAATGAAGATTTATCGATTGATGGAGAAAAGCTGGAGATAACCAATACCTACGTTTATCTTGAACAGCAGATATCAAGTGAGGGCCACATTGATGAAGAAATTAATCGGCGTACAAAACTTGCCTGGAGAGCTTTTGGAAGAAACAGCATAATGTTCAAGAGCAATATGCCATTATGCCTTAAAAGAAAAGTGTTTGATCAATGCATCCTTCAGGGCTTACGTATGGTGCAGAGACGTGGACCTTAACTAAAAGAGACATACAAAGGCTGCAGATAACTCAAAGCAGCATGGAGAGGTGCATGCTTGGTGTAAACAGGAGAAATAAAAAGAGAGGAAGACATCATGATCAGAGTTAAATCCCTGAAATGGCAATGGGCTGGACATACTGCCAGAAGGTCAGACCATCGATGGACAGCAGAAATTTTAGATTGGATTCCAAGGGACAGGAAAAGACCCAGCAGAAAACCAATGG
This sequence comes from Macrothele yani, assembly GCA_039090855.1. Taxonomy (NCBI): domain Eukaryota; kingdom Metazoa; phylum Arthropoda; class Arachnida; order Araneae; family Macrothelidae; genus Macrothele; species Macrothele yani. Next base: position 76,652,476 of record CM077009.1, on the reverse strand, counting down.
GAGATGGGTGGATGAAATTCGAAAGTATGCGGGAGTGACATGGAGGAGACTGGCACAAGACAGACCGTTGTGGAGGAAACTTGGGGAGACCTTCGTCCAGCAGTGGATTGATAATGGTTGACAATGATGATGATGATGAATCCATGGTAACTTGTTGACCATTTAATTAATCTGAACCAAATTCAGTGTTTGGCTCTACCATCAAACTCAAAGATGAGATAAGAATTTTCTAAGAAAGATAAAATAAATTCTTAATGGAGTATAAAAAAAAAAAATGCTGAGTGAGTATCATTATCATCAGTCCTATAGTTCAAAAGTCATTGCTAACAGAAACAGTTATAGGGAAATCAACGATCTATGTATGAAAGTACTGTTTAAAGGTTAGTGATTACTGCTTAAATCATTTTCAGTATTTTTGTAGTATTGGTTCAGTGGGTAACTGCACAATCAGCACTTTGATATAACAACAGCAAACATGTAAGTGGCTGGTTACAGTGGCACCCATATGAGTACTTTTAGGTGGGGGAGGGGCTAAGAAAAATTCTTACCTCCTTCAAGGTTGTCAAACATTTTAGTAAATGTACAAGATACTAAAATACAACAAAAATAATTGATACAATCAATCATTAATATCTTATTATTTTTAAAAATGCTTTAAAAAAAGGTTACATCTATTTTAGTGTTTTAAATTTATCAAAAATTTTGCTGTACCAACTGCTAGGGGGAAGGGCTCGAGTCCCCCCTTATGGGCGCCCTTGGTTGGTTAGTAGCCTTCACTAGGCACTATTTATGTTACGCCTGGACCAAAAGCCAAATGGATGGATGGGGTTTAGATTTGTATACAACAAAAAGTATTTACTGTGGGTCTATTTCCTTAATGTGACTTCTGAACCATGACGGATTTGAGAATCTACAAAAAAAAAAAAAAAAAAAAAAAAACTAACAGTGAGTCAACTATAATGTCAATGATTTTCCCATTAAAATACCAAGTGTAATCATAACAAGAAAAAGAAATTTTAGTTCATCATCACAGGGTACTTCTGCCTCTTTATTCAGGTACGGCAACTATTTCATAACAATTATAAATTCTCAGTAATGTTAACAAATCCTCATAAGTAAAGTGACCTTATTTGCAAAATAAAATATTACTTATACATCACTTACCTTTCATATCGGGTGACTGCTGCTTCAATGTTATTTACTTTATGGTGTCCCAGATTCAAAGATGGAGCCCAATCAGGATTGTTCACATCTGTCAAAGAGCTTGGTTTCCTTGTCATTATGGAAGATATTATTTAATGTTCACCGGTTATTATTATTCACACTAAAAATTTCAGAAACCTGTAATAGTGTACAAAAACTGGTCAAGGTACTTCAGGACAAATTTTTTAATTTGCTATTGAGGAGCAAGTTTTCCGGCTTAAAAAAATCACTACTACTGCAAGTAAATAGTTTTTTATGGTAACCTAATGTCTTAGTGTGTGAAGTGAAATGACCATTACAGCTGGACATGATGATGCAGGTATTCAGTCAGCTATTGAAAATGATGTGTGTGTGTGTGTTTTGCAGGTACAGCTCAACCCCTTTTTGGATAAATCTTGGGAAGGGACATCACAGAGAAAGGAGCGAATCACATTTACTGCTGCATGCTATAAATGACATCCATCTAGACCTAGCACCTGTTCTTCCTGGAGGACACTCTCAGGCTTACTACTTATAATTGCGTTTTAAATCTATCTGAAAGTTAAACGTAAGCAAAAAAAAGTGTGAGCTATAACATACACTCAGTAAACAAAACATCAAAGATAGGGGTGATGGGAAGTTGACACTGGCATCCTCTGCCCAGAATGGAACATAACCAAACCGGATGCAGACGATAAAAAGAGGGACATAAGGGCTTCTTAGCAGTGTATCGCAGTCAAAAATATGGGTAAATGTGGTGATCTTAGCGACTTTTATTGTGGACGTACCGTTGTTACAAGATAAATGTGTGGGTCATTCTATCGTCGAAGTGTTAAGAACCCTAGGATTCCGAGGGCAACTGTATCAAGGGTCTACCGTGAGTATGCCATACACATGTATGTACATCTCAGCAGCAAGCGAACAACATTAGCTGACCACACGCCATTGATGACGGGTCAACGTAAACTGTACGGCTCATACAGACCGACCGCAAGGTAACGGTGGCACAAGTCCAATCAAGTTTTAATGTTGGAGGCCCAAGCATTGTCGGTGAAGGAACGGCACATTGCAGTGCACGCTGCATAGCATGGGGTATGGTAGGCGATGCCCTACTCATTTGCACATTGCAGTGCACGCTGCATAGCATGGGCTATGGTAGGCGATGCCCTACTCATTTGCACATTGCAGTGCACGCTGCATAGCATGGGCTATGGTAGGCGATGCCCTACTCCTTTGCACATTGCAGTGCACGCTGCATAGCATGGGCTATGGTAGGCGATGCCCTACTCCTTTGCACATTGCAGTGCACGCTGCATAGCATGGGCTATGGTAGGCGATGCCCTACTCATTTGCACATTGCAGTGCACGCTGCATAGCATGGGCTATGGTAGGCGATGCCCTACTCATTTGCACATTGCAGTGCAAGCTGCATAGCATGGGCTATAGTATGCGATGCCCTACTCATTTGCACATTGCAGTGCACGCTGCATAGCATGGGCTATGGTAGGCGATGCCCTACTCATTTGCACATTGCAGTGCACGCTGCATAGCATGGGCTATGGTAGGCGATTGCATGGGCTATGGTAAGCGATGCCCTACTCATTTGCCACTATTGATGGCTCGTCATCAGGCACTGTGTCTTGCCTGGTGCCGGGAATATCAAAACTGGAAATCTGCAAGGTAGGACTTTAGAATGACTCGAATAGACAATTTTTTGTAATTTTCCCCAGGAAATTTCACCTGGCATCAAGGTTTTTGAAATGCCAAAAAGTTCAAGCACTTTGGGGTAGAAATGTGCGAAACAGCGCGGCATAATGAAAAGTCACGATTTCAAAAATGTACAAAAAAAAAAAGTCAGTGGAACATACGGTAAGTGATTTTTTCACTAAAGTAACATGCATTATTTAGTAAAAGAAATAAAATTTTGAGTACCAATACATTTTGAAGAGGTGCCCCTCTGCAAAGTGGTGCAGAGTCCTGCCCTTTAATCAGGCTATATGGTTTCAAGTGGCACTTGAATTCTCCCAAACGAATTTAACTTTCCTACGAAGGGGAATGTTTTTGCTTGAAAGGAACTCAAAATTCTGCATTTCAACACAGCCACCAACTTCTGTGCTTACAGCATATTCACACATTAATTAAGATGAAAACGTTCCGTCATCTTTGGCTAATTATTTAATTTAAAAGTTTACTTTTAAATAATTTAGATATTCCCCAAGCTAAATTAAAAATCCACAGCTTTACAAGGTAAGGCTATATATATATATATATATAATAATAATAATAATAATAATAATAATAAATTCTGGCGAGTAGCATTAAGTCTCTCTACCTTATATATAATAATGACAATAATAATAAACTGGTGACTGCTATAACGAGATCATTTTTCCAAAATCGGCCACGGGACCCAACATACACTGGTGTGCAAAAATTAAGGACGAAGAGGAGAAATTAGCATAACAGCGGAACGAGCAGGCAGAACGGACCGAAAGTCCACTCAGGAGATAGTCTAGGGTCTGGTACGGTAGGGCATGCACATATATGCAGCATGACCTAGGGGGGGTGTCGGAAGGGTATAAAGCACACGGGCGGTATACGCTCAGCAATTCGGTGAAAGCTATTGCACGGTGTAAATCGGTTTGAACGACCTCGAGTTGCTGCCACCGTGTGATATGGCCAACAGGCATTCCAGTAGACGACATCTGGATGACTTTACCCGAGGTCACGTCATTGGGAAGTTGGAAGAAGGTCAAAGTGTGACTAGTGTGGCCAAGGAGTTCGGGATTGCTCACAGCATCGTTTCACGAGCTTGGAGAGCATTTCAAACGACAGGAACAGCTGTCCGAGAGTTTAGCAGTTGTCGTCCACGAGCAACCACGGCGGCGGATGACCGGTATATTGTCCGACAGGCGAGAAGAGACAGACGGCAGACAGCGGGAGAAACCGCAAGGCACATGCAACAGACAGCTGGACATCCGTTATCGCGTTTTACCGTGGACAGAGGCTGCACAAAGGTGGTCTATTTGCACGACGACCAGTAAGGTGTGTGCCATTAACGCCTGCTCATCGGAGACGGCGGTTTCTGTGGTGCCAGGAACACATGAACTGGACACGTAAGCAATGGGGTCGAGTTCGTTTTACAGAAGAGAGCCGATTTAGTCTGACGAGCGATTCTGGACGTATACACATCTGGAAAGAGAACACGATATCACACCTCCAACATCATCGAAAGGGACCGGTTTGGAGGTGGCGGAGTTCTCGTTTGGAGAGGTATCGTGCTTGGTAGCCGTACTGACCTCCACATCTTCCAAGGAGGTTCAGTCACTGGTGTCCGCTATTGTACCGAGGTTCTCCGGCCTCACGTGGGTCTGTTCAGAGGTGCTGTGGGTCCTGAGTTCCTCTTCATGGACGACAACGCTACATCTTATTGTACAGTGGCTGTCGCAGAGCTGTTGGAGAGTGAAGATATTCAACGCATTGATTGGCCTGCAAGGTCTCCGGACCTAAATCCAATCGAACACGTGTGGGACCTTCTCGGGAGACGCTTGGCAGCACGTCACCAGCCGCCAGCAACGATTCCGCAGCTGCGATTGGCGCTACAAGAGGAATGGGCAGCTATGCCTCAACAGCTCCTTGACAGCCTCGTTCTCAGCATGGACAGACGTTGTAAATCCCGCAACGCAGTCAGGGGTGATCATATCCCCAACTAAAGACTGGATTTTTCTTGGCAGCCGCCTGTCACATGGACGTTTCTGTCTTCTGTCCAGTTGTGCTCGAAGCTACCTTTTCAATAAAGTGCCTTTGTATCCTTTGGAATCCTTGTTTGGACGGTTTTGCTCACTTGTCCCATATTCTTACATCTTGGGGATCTTATGGTATGATTTGAGTCAATGTGGAGCACTTCTGCACGACGTTACATTCGAAAAACCGTCTCGTCCTTAATTTTTGCACGCCAGTGTATGAAGGTTCCATAAGATATTCACTCCCCTATAGCAGTGGATACATTCACGATGAAGAACAGCATAATCTTACTCATACGGAAAGTTAATTCTAGTCTAAAGATCTTCATAGAGTTTTTGTAGATAATGCATCAGTAAATTTATGAATATACGTGCTACAAAATGTAAACTACACACTCTAATGTTCCTTCGTTTCTGGTCATCAATGTCAACTCTGCTGATACGTGATAAAGACAAATTCGCGCTTCTGAATGGACCTTACCTGCGTGTCCTCATGACCACGTGATTGCGGACCAACATGTCTGAGTGTGCAATGTTGTCACTGTTAGATTATCCGCTGTTATTGATTAATTTTGGTAATCTGAATGCTTTAGAATACGCAGATCAACTAATTGAGATTCAGGATGGAAAAGGAGGGAATTAGTTTCTTAAAGGAGCAGATGAAAGGTACTTATTTTTCCTATTTTCTTCCGTAAGCCTAATCTTGCATAGTTAGCACAGGGAATGGCACCACTGTGGTAGAAGAACAATGGAGGCAGGTAAGGGGTCGACCCAGGCATCATTTGACACCGTTGAGGGGAATCTTCAAAAAAATATTTTGAGCTGAAATGGTATCTTCACAAAAATATTTTGGGCTCAAAAATAGGCGCATTTTCACAAAAATAGGTATGATCTTTAAAAACCTGGATCGATCTCTGCAGGTGTACAACTCTGCTATCACGAGCAAATTTACTTTGTTTTCAACAAGCCAAAATTCACATGCCCAGCCAAAATTACAGTAAAGTTTAATTAAGGGATAATGAAAGAAAACACCGTTGCATGCAAAATTTCCAAGCTAAACATATTAATTTTATATTAATAATGACAAATAGCTTGAGCCATAACAAAATAAATAGGTGGTCTTATTTAAAGCTATAACTATAAATTTGGTGAGCAAAATTTCCAAGCTAAAAATATTAATTTTATATTAATAATGACAAATAGCTTGAGCCATAACAAAATAAATAGGTGGTCTTATTTAAAGCTATAACTATAAATTTGGTGAGCAAAATTTGTAGAACTTCGATTTAAAAAACTTACCTATCGAAAAACGCAATCCGTTTTCTCTTCAAAAATTTTTTTGGAAACTAAACAGCCGTGGCGCAGTGGTCTAAACGATGGCCTGTAATCATTCGTCTGAACGGGGTCCGGATTCGAATCCCGGTGAGGCATGGATGTTGTGTTTGTCTTACGGCACTGGCTCTCTAACCTTCAATCAAAAAAACTAACACTGTCGGGACGCTTTGAGGTTTATATTGTCTACGGTTGTAAAAGGTTGGTAGACAAAATCGTCCTCTATAAAGTGATGAAAATCCTCCCTTTCATTTTGCACAACCATTGCTTCAAAATATCAGGTATTTTCAACGGAAAACTTTGAAACTTATTCCTTCTCCAATGCATTTCCTGCGGCACGACTTATTTGCACAACCAAACGCAGAACAAAAATTAGGCATAATGCAGGTTTGTTTGAAAAAAATTTTATCAGCCGTCCCGGTGGCGCAGTGGTCTAAGCGATGGCCTCTGATGATTCGTCCGAAAGGGGTCTGGGTTCGAATCCCGGTCAGGCATGGATGTTGTGTTTGTCTTACGGCACTGGCTCTCTCCCTTCCCTGGAACCAGTGGCCCTAAATTAGGGACGGGCGACTGCTTATAGCCCATTGAGTTACTCATGGTGGTCATTAAACCTCCAATAAAAAAAAAGTATACATATCAATAACAACTATCACAACTCAGCACTACGACAAGCTATGATCGCGATGGCCTCTGATTATTCGTCCGAAAGGGGTACTGGTTCGAATCCCGGTGAGACATGGATATTTTGTTTATCTTACGGCACTGGCTCTCCTCCTTCCCTGGAACCAGTGACCCTAAATTAGGAACGGGCGACTGCTGACCTATTAGGAAGGGAGAGAGCCAGTGCCTAAAGACAAACACAACATCCATGCCTCACCGGGATTCGAACCCGGACCCCTTTCGGACGAAGCCCCGTGACACAGTGGTCTAAGCGGTAGCTTCTGATCATTCGTCCGAAAGGGGTCTGTGTTCGAATTCCGGCGAGGCATGAATGTTGCGTTTGTCTTTAGGCACTGGCCCTCTCCCTTCCCTGGAACCAGTCGCCCTAAATTAGGGACCGGCGATTGCTTATAGCCAGTGGCGGATTTTTTTTTTTTAATTGATTTTTTTTTTTTATTAGAGGTTTAACGACCACCGTGAGCAACTCAATGGGCTATAAGCAGTCGCCCGTCCCTAATTTAGGGTCACTGGATCCAGGGAAGGGAGAGAGCCAGTGCCGTAAGACAAACACAACATCGATGCCTGACCGGGATTCGAACCCGGACCCCTTACGGACGAATGATCATAGGCCAGCGCCTTAGACCACGGCGCCACCGGGGCGGCTTTTTTTTTTTTTTTTTTTAATTGAAGGTTTTACGACCACCGTGAGCAACTCAATGGGCTATAAGCAGTCGCCCGTCCCTAATTTAGGGTCACTGGTTCCAGGGAAGGGAGAGAGCCAGTGCCGTAAGACAAACACAACATCCATGCCTCACCGGGATTCGAACCCGGACCCCGTTCAGACGAATGATCAGAGGCCATCGCTTAGACCACTGCGCCACCGGGGCAACGTGGCGGATTTTCAGGTGAAGTAGGTGAAGTGCCCCTTCACCTATTTCATTTGAAATAAGGTTTTATTTAATAATTTCGTATAATATATTATTTTTTTGCCTTTATTGAGTGTCAAAATACCCAAACTTTTGGTTAGATATCAATTCACAATGCGCGTTCAGTACGGAAAACAAGTCCTTACACGCAAAACAGTTCAAATGAAGAGCTGAAAATGAGAATGTTTAGAAGTCTGCAGTTTTCGTCCGAGTTGCCATGGTAACTGTGACGTCACCCTCCCCTATCTGCCGGGCAAGTGAAGTGTTTTAGCTTGAGACGCCAAGGCTCTGCACCTGCAGTCGTGACCTTCCGAAGAGATCGCAGTGGAACGGGATGGATTGCCAAGTGTTCTTTGCAATTCACTGGGGCTCTTTCCTTGCGGTGTTTAGGTACATACTTTCCGAAAGAGATATGTTTTTTTCGTGTTCTGTGATAGTTTTTTAAAAACTTCATTAGTTACTTTAGTTTCGTGTACAGTTTAACTGATAGTGATAGTTTTAGTTTTCAGTATGTATTCTGTGAAGGACATTGTCTGCAATTTATTGCAAACTCCGTTCAATTGGTGGAAAGATGAAAATAAAAGAGACATTTTACTTCAAGGACGACCGACGGATTCACTGACAATTGTCGCCAAGAAATAAATAAAGAAGAGCGGTAAACTTACAATATTATTTTTAAAAATTGTTGGTTTACTGAATATAAATGGCTTTGTAGCCCCTTTGTGTTACAAAAATTATTTTGTTGGCCCTGCTTATTTTTTAGTAATAAAATACGTCGTGGAATAAAGACAATTTTCAGATTTCTTAAATATAAAACGGTCACTTCCCAAACGTGGTGATTCTAGCGAACACCTGAAATGCGAATAAATGCTAAATAATTTTGAAAAGAATCAGAACACCATTGCCGATGACCTGAGGGAGAATGCTAGGCTTTTGAAAATGCATTTCAACAAAAGCTTTCGTTTAAATAGACTTTTCCTGCAGACAATGATTGATGCAGTACTGTATTTGAGTAAACAAGAACTAGCATTCCGTGACCGCATGACAAAGGCACTGACTAGATAAATCGTAGAAATTCAGGGAATTGCTTTCACTGTTTATATCAATAAGTCCTATAAAAATTCAAAATCAATACGAAACGATAAAAAAATGTCTTCACAGGTGACTCAAAAACTATTCGAAACGAATTAATTGAATGAATTTCTGAATATATAAACGAACACGTCAAAAATGAAATAAATGAAGTTCAATGCTTTTCTATTCAAGTAGATGGGAAGACATAACCAGACTTCCGAGTGCTCTTTAATAATAAGATCTGTTGATTAAGAAGGTGTATTGGTTGAGCGATTTTTGGGTTTCCATGATGTGAGTGAAGATAGAACGTCAGAAACTTTTATACAAAATGCTAGACAAAATTTTGGAGCAGTTTGATTATCAACACAAGTCAATAAGACAATGTTACGATGGGGCAAGCGCAATGTCTGGACACTTAACTGGGCTCCAGAAAAAAATGAAGCATAAAGCTTCTCAAGCTGTTTTTGTTATTGCTTAGTACATCGTCTGAACCTTGTATTACACCAGAGTTTTTCTAAAATTTCTAAGTGTCGAATATTTTTTGCAAGCCTCAGTGTAATTCCTTTGTTTTTTCACCACTCAGCGAAGCGATCGCTTCGCTGAGTGGTGAAAAAACAATACACTCACATCAACAACCGCAAGATGCATGCCAACCATAACAGAAACTCGATGGTCCTCCACTTCGAAGTTAGTAAGTGTAATAGTTGAAGATTGGGATAAATTGAAGGAAGTATTCGAATTTCTCACAAATAGTGACCAATCAGACAAAAAATCAATTCAACTTGCCCAAGGGTTTTAAATGATATAAACACTTTTGAATTTACATTTGTGGCAATACTATTTAATGAAATATTTGGCTTCACCCATCTATTATTCGAAATTTTGCAGAAAAAAATCACTAGACATTACTCAAATTAAAAAAAAAACTTATGAAATTTTGAGCGATGAAAGGAACGATGAGGTATTTGAAACACGGTTTGGGAAAGCTAGCAAAATCACAGAAATAAGCAGATCTAAACGGGAATATGCTGCTCTTACACAAGAAACAATTTTTCAAAATTATAAACAATTGTATTTTGAAATTTTGTGCCACATTCTTATGGAAATGGATATAAGATTTCAAGACTGTGAGAAACTTAAACTTCAATTTGCCTGTCTTGCTGACACAACCAAATTCGACCAATTTAATTCATGCTTTCCCTCTCACGCTTTTGAAAATCTACAACATTTTTACGGAAAAATATTTACTAAACACCAGCGCCTTAAAAATGAACTGAGTCTTGTATATGCTGATGAAAAATTACAGAATATATCGACTCATGAACTTCTTCGAGTGCTTCATGGAGATAAAGACATTTTTACAGAAGCTTATATATTGGTTTCCCTGATTTTAACAATTGCATCTGCAAGTGTTTCAGTGGAAAGAAGTTTTATTGCCTTAAAAGAATACAAATTTACTCAAGAAACACTATTTCTCCAGATAAACTTGCTTCTTTGGCAAAGATTTCTGTTCAGAAAGACATTTTCTTGATGTAACAAAGAAACAGCCATTTTATGACGACATAATCGACAAATTTCCAGCTTTAAAGAAGAATTGATCTAATACATAAAAAAATAGGTAAGTTCTCAATAACAGATTTTCATTGAAGACAGTAGATATCTTTTCATATTGCTCTTGTAGCTCTTCACCTATTTTTCCTAATACGAGCCGCCACTGCTTATAGCCCATTGAGTTCCTCACGGTAGTCGTTAAAAAAAACAAAACAATCTTATCTGTTTGTTGACTGATCAGGTTTCCCGGCATGGGCATGTTTTTAGGGCATTTAAATGACTAAACACATGCCCTAAATCGGCATGGGCACGATTTAGGGCATGTGTTTAGTAATTGTTTTTATGTTAACTAGAGTGTGTTTGGCTAAGAGTTATGTACCTACATGCCTCAATGCTATCCTTAATTCCGAACCAGAACTGGAGCATGGTGTTGCAGAAGTCAAGTCAAACTGTTGTTTAGTCTTCTCAGCCCTTAAACTTTAAGAACTTGTATTCTTTAAATAAGCAAATAAAATTTTAGGATTTAATTCAGCTGCACTTTTTTCACAAATCGAAGAAGATGGCGGCATAGAGAAGAGTAAGCTGAAACTTCCTTGATTTGTAATGTGCTTTTTATCCCACATGCTTCGTTTTGGGTGCGCAGGACTTTGGGATCGTTGATGGAGTTTTGAATTTGAATTTTTTTTTTCTGTATTTTTTTTCGTTTTTATTTTGTTAAGAAGGTAGCTAACACCATATACGTTTTTTTTCATCTGTGTTTTGTTTTCGATTTTTTTTTTAATCTTCGCAGGACAAACCTTCCACTTCTGGAGAACTGTACCTACACAATGTAATTAATCTAAATAGGAAGCTTACTGTCCACATTTCTTATACTCATTTTGTTGTCCCAAAAGAACAACAGTTTTGAAGCTGCCACCCATTTTAATATTTAGTAGGGAAAATTTTACAGTTTTGGTTTTGGGATACCGCAATTAGTTGGAAGCTAATTGTTGAAAAAGCCTATGCGTCAAAATAGGCAGGAAGAACAAGACTGCTTTTATTGCAGAGTTGGAAAAATGAGAACAGCAGTTAGTGAGGAATTACTATAGAAATGAATAAGTATTTAATTTTCAATCGCCCCAGTAATTCATGGGCTATTAATGTATGCTTAGCAATATCTACAAACAAGGACACAGTCGGGAGTCTTCCGAAAATTTTCACCTGCAGTAGTTTTTTTTTTCTACAGTGAATTAAAACACATACTTCTTATGAAATAATATATATACAGTTTGTGCATTGTTTTCTTCTCATGTTTGTGAGATTTATCAGGTTAGCCATAGTTTTTACAGCAGAATTTGAATGTACAATGTGTTTCAAAATTTTGCTATTTCTCTTTCTGTATTCATATGAGAAGAGCTGTAAAATATCACTGGAAAAAGTTAATTTACTGCATCACTTAGAGCCTTATTTTGAAAATCTCAGTGGTTCATGCAACAGTAAAGTCATCATAATATCTTATGTGTGAAATATGATTATGGAAACAGACACCAGAAAAATTAATTCCTGCTGCCATTAGCTTGTGAACAGGAATTCTACCCAAGTATTGATGATTGGAAAGATATATTTTAAAGGTAGCTACTACTACAACTACATTAATCAAAAAGTTGCTCCCTACTACTACTTATTCTGAAAAACAGTTAGGTATACTACTTTTCTTGAAAAGTAGCTATTTTTTTTGGTCTCAAGTTAAAACTACCCCTTCCCCCTCTCCCAAAGGTTGTCTTTATATGTAGGTACATTCTTATTTGTGGCATTCAGAGCTAAATGTCAAGGTAAATTACCCAAGTAATATATATCTTTGTATTTACCTCAGCTCTGATGATCATATGTAACACATTTTATCACTTTCAGTAGCTTATATACCAGGCTGCTGATATGCCAAGGGAATTCAAATGAAAACAGTATCAACAAGTATCTAGCAATTTCTTTACTAAGAGAATCAAATCTCGTTAACAACTGTCAACAAAATTGATCGTTTTGTATGCATTGTCTTCTCAGGCAGACTGAGAAGACTTTCCTGTAATTAGCATAAATAAAGGAAGTTAGCACTTTATGGTTAGCAGCTAGGCTAATTTTCACAATGAAAGTCATACATGTGATTGTAAGCAGGGCACACACAGCCTCCGTGTTCCAGCCAATAATGTTTCAGAAAATCTAAAAATGTTACATGATTTGAAGGTTTCTCTCTCTCCTGTTTTTACTTTTTTTTAAAGTAGAGTGATTTGTGGTGTAATTTTCCACTACCAGCTGCTTTATTTTGTAGCATGCTACAACTACATTTTTCTATTTGTTGCAGTGCTTCATGCCACACTACTGTAAATGTAACATGCTACTTCAGATCACTGCCAAGTATTCAGGATCTATTAAATGTAGTATTAAAATTTCTGGATTAGCTCCCAGTCTCAACAGTGAATAAATGATCTTTTTTGATGTTGAAGAGGATTAAATCTGCTGTAAGGAACAAAAATGGCTGGCAGTGGCAATGATTTGACTCTTCCTTCAGTGCATTCAAATATTCCTCTTAGTGCAGATGAACTTTTAATTAATGCAATGTCATTCCACCTCATGGTGTTTCTCTTTTGATGTCTAACAAAATACTTTTATACTGATGAAAAGTTTTACATCAATTTTTGACGTTCAGATTATTTGTAATGGTGTTCTGACGTTAAAGTCGGAACACCGAAAGATGATTTTTAGGTAAATAAGAGGGTTTAAAGCTTTTTGTAAGCATAAGATTATATGATAAACATACACTTACCCTACTTTCATTGTAGGAAGACCACTATATGTTGCGTGGTGTTTGTCTATTCATTAAATGAACATTTTGTACCTCACATTTTTTTGATTCCTTAAAGGGATCGTTATTTAACAAATGACTATGTAGTCAGGGGTAAAAAATTATGCTTGTCTACTCACCCACAACGAGACAAAAATTATAGCTGCAGAGTGATGCTACAAGGCAAGCATTAACCCACTGGTTAATGCTTGCCTTTGACTAGTGACATTTTCTGCTGACTGGTGGACAAGTATCATATTTTTTGACTTCTGTATATAGCAGTGTTAGAATTAGAAATAAATCTTATACTGACCCAGTGGACCACTGAAATTTGCAAACCACTGGTCCACCAAAATGCCCACTGGTGCGTAAAAAAATAACAAATTTAAAAACATTTACAATATACATAAAAAATAATGTATCATTTCAATGGAATATCTCCAATGTTTGTTTTTAAACCTATTGTTAGTTTGCAGTCTAAAAATAAAACTATACAATAAAAAATAAATAGAAATTCATTTTTTAACTTGTGACAAATTGGCTTGGCAGAAGTTTTACTGGTCAATGGCCAGTGGACCACGGGGTAATTCAAACACTGCATAATTAAATAATTTGTATGCTTAAGAAAATTGCTGCTATTATTGAAAATTTATCTTATGTTAAAACCATGTGGTCGGTTATAAATAAAAAACTTTAAAAACATACCTTAAAACCATGTGGCCGGATTCCCCTATTCAGTATTGTTAAAGCTATAATAATGTCATTCCTTCACTGGCATTTTAATAAGTATCATCTTTATTTCAACAACGATCTAAGTATAAATATATCATTCTCTTGTTTCACAGTTGTCAAAATTTTTTTAACTCTTATAAAATTTGAACTACATGTATTTATAAGCTATACTAATTACAAACAACAAGATGAATATAACAGGTACTGAAGTTATATTGAGAATTTAAGACTTTCAAAAATATACACAACCAGTTTTCAAAACTTCTTGAAGTATCATTTTTAACGTCATAGTCTTGTGTTTTCACACACACTTTGACAAATTGTTAATGGCGAGTGTTTACCCTCACCTCCAAGCTTCGATAATGCCATTAAATTTGGAGGTAAGAAACTACTCCTTTCTGCTGCTGTGTTTTTTTTACTACTCTCAAGCAGTAGAGATTAACCAATAAGTGGATTCAACACAAACCATATTACTTTTACAATGATTAGGTGATTTCTAGAAACAATTAAAAAAAAAAAAAAAAAGGCCCTGTTAAATATTGGTCGTATGAAGTAACCAAATTATCTCTGTATACAGGGTGTCCAATAAGTCCCCCCAGCTTCAAAATTATTGTAGCTTTTTTATTTTTTAACCAAATTTTTGAAACCAGTGTTACAATACACACCATTCCTTGAGGTTTTCTTTAACATAATATTTTAAAACTCCACATATGCTCCCCTCTCCTGCATTCTCAGCACACTTTTTTAACGAACTAGTATTGTGGAATAACTTTTTTACGGGTCTTATAGAGGTTATTTTTCATGAAAGTTGGTTGTCAAATTTTCGAACTAAAGCCTAGTTCGTCATCAGGACTATGTCACTGGAGTAGTTGCTGCCACTCAATTGGAAGAGTTCATCCGCAATTATCGTTAATTGTGGTACTTCTTCTTCTTGCTATGTCGATCCCTTCTTCTAGTTTCCTCTTTACTAAGTTTGACTGGTGGGCGATTATTTTCACTGAGTCCCAATTTATGGAGTGTCCACTTGCTTGTATATGTCTGTCTAGCCCTGTTTTGTTCCCAATGTTTCTAAAAGCTGCTTGGTGTTCTTTCATTCGGACCTTAATACTTCTCCCTGTTTCTCCTATATAGCTGAGTCCGCAGTTACTGTCGATGCAGTAAATTACTCCTTCCTGCAATTGGATGTCCAATTCTTTCTGCTTTAAAGCTGGCAGGAATTTCTTTATTTTGTTATTAAGATCTGGAGCTAGCCTGATATTATATTTTGCTCCGATCCTTTTCAGTTTCTCGAAAAGTCCCTTGTGGTACGTAATTTTGCTGGTGAATTTGAAGTTGGTTTTTTCCTGCTTCTTTTTTGGCACTTGTTTAAATATTTTCTCAACATATGGGGAGGGGTAATTGTTTTCTGCCAATATTTCCTTTAATTCTTCTTTGTGAAGATCTTTCTGAGTAGCTGAAGAGACCAGGATTTCAATTTTTTCCAAAAATTGTCTCGCCGTATTCGATTTAATATAATCAGGGTGGAATGAGCAGAAGTCTAACATCTTCCCTGTGTTGGTGGGTTTTCTAAAAAGCTGAGTGAATATTTCTCCCTCTCTTGAGGTCAAGGTTAAATCTAGGTAATTGATGCTATGGTCTTTTTCCTGTTCCAGGGTGTACTGCAAGGTATTCTCTAGTAAGTTAAATTCTTCCAGAATCTGAGAGGGTAGAGATTGGTCCACAGTATCTACTATAATTAGGACATCATCCATGTACCTTACATAGAGAGCAAACAAGGAGGGTTGTATAAGGATTTTTGCCTCTAGTTTACTTATATAATAATTTGCTAGCAGAGGTGCTAGTGGAGAACCCATTGCAAGTCCTGAAGTTTGCCTGTAATATTTCTTTCCGAACTGGAAGAAATTATTTTTGAAAGAAAATAGGAGCAGTTCATATATGCCAAGTAGCATTTCTCTATTGTGATTATGGAATACTATTTTTTCCGCAAGGTCATCTGCAATGAATTCCAGTAGGAGGTCCAGGTTAATGTTGGTATACATAGACTATATCCAGGCTTGCCATTACTGGATGAATTAATTCTGGCAAGTTGTCCAGTTTTCCTTTTAGCTGCATGGAATTTTTTAGTAGGTAGGGAGGAGAAGGGAAAATATCTCTGAGGTGACCAAGTAAATAATAATTAATGTTGGAGAGTGACGAATTTCTAGTGTCTATTATAGGTCTTACTGGATGGCCTTCTTTGTGAACCTTTATCGTACCATAGATCTGTGGAATTCTTGACTGGATTTTGGAGAAGTTTTTGAAGAGCTCATTAAGCTGTTTTTTATTTCTTAAAGAGCTGATTAATTTCTTAAGATTTTTGACAGTTTGATCTATAGGGTTACCATTGAGTTCTTCATAATAAGGCTTGCTCAATTCAGCTTCCATTTTATTGTAATACTTCTCTTTTTCTACCAATACCAAAACTTTGCTCTTATCTGCTCTCAGTGCTACAACTTTATCATTGGCTTTGAATTTTTTAAGGTCAGCAATGGCATTTCTATTCAAATTGTAATCAGTTTTTACTGGCTTTTTTACAAATTTTGAGACGCAGTCTGATAATTCTTTCCTTAAAGTAACTGCTGTATTTTCATCTTCTCTTTCTACCTTACTACAGATGCTTTCTAAATAAATCAGTATACGTTTTTATCAAGTGTTGCGGAGGAAAGGTTATAATTATATCCCTTATGGAGGAGATTAATCAGGTTTTCATCTACTCCTCCTTCCGTCAGATCTATGTCATGTTTGTAAGTGGGGGATGGTATTAACTGTGGGCCAGGTGCTGTAGACATTAACTTTGGATTCAACCACTTATTCTCTTTAATCTTCAATTTTTCCTTAAACTTTTTGTTTTTATCTCACTGCTTTAGCTAACCAATTATCAATATTTTTCTTTTCTGCTTCCGGAATTTCACCTAATGAAGAGATCCAAATACGAGCTTCTATTCGTTCGCATTGCTCAATAGTTTTGAATTTATTACGAATCGCGCCATTCACCGTTTTTAGTTCTATTTTTTTAATAAAATTTCTTGACAGATTTTCAGCGATGTTTTTCGTGGGTCTCAAAGAAGGTCGAACAAAATTAGCTCTCTTACATTTCTTAAGAAAATATAGTTGTGACTTACATTTGTCGCTTTTGCACTTACTCCTTTCTATCTTTCTGATGTTTCGCCATATATCCAGCCCGTATGTGGTTTTAATCCTAGTTGTGAATGCATTTATGGCACCTCTATTCATAGTGATTGTGGAATAACTTTTTTACGGGTCTTATAGAGGTTATTTTTCATGTAAGTTGGTTGTCAAATTTTCGAACTAAAGCCTAGTTCGTCATCGGGACTATGTCACTGGAGTAGTTGCTGCCACTCAATTGGAAGAGTCCATCCGCAATTATCGTTAATTGTGGTACTTCTTCTTCTTGCTATTTCGATCCCTTCTTCTAGTTTCCTCTTTACTAAGTTTGACTGGTGGGCGATTATTTTCACTGAGTCCCAATTTATGGAGTGTCCACTTGCTTGTATATGTCTGTCTAGCCCTGTTTTGTTCCCAATACAGGGCTAGACAGACATATACAAGCAAATGATTTAAACAAGTGCCAAAAAAGAAGCAGGAAAAAACCAACTTCAAATTCACCAGCAAAATTACGTACCACAAGGGACTTTTCGAGAAACTGAAAAGGATTGGAGCAAAATATAATATCAGGCTAGCTCCAGATCTTAATAACAAAATAAAGAAATTCCTGCCAGCTTTAAAGCAGAAAGAATTGGACATCCAATTGCAGGAAGGAGTAATTTACTGCATCGACAGTAACTGCGGACTCAGCTATATAGGAGAAACAGGGAGAAGTATTAAGGTCCGAATGAAAGAACACCAAGCAGCTTTTAGAAACATTGGGAACAAAACAGGGCTAGACAGACATATACAAGCAAGTGGACACTCCATAAATTGGGACTCAGTGAAAATAATCGCCCACCAGTCAAACTTAGTAAAGAGGAAACTAGAAGAAGGGATCGAAATAGCAAGAAGAAGAAGTACCACAATTGACGATAATTGCGGATGGACTCTTCCAATTGAGTGGCAGCAACTACTCCAGTGACATAGTCCTGATGACGAACTAGGCTTTAGTTCGAAAATTTGACTACCAACTTTCATGAAAAATAACCTCTATAAGACTCGTAAAAAAGTTATTCCACAATCACTATGAATAGAGGTGCCATAAATGCATTTACAACTAGAACTAGTATGTTTGCTACTACTAACTGTAAAAATTGTTCTGGAACATAATTCATTGCACTGGAGACTGCTTCCAATTCATCCAAGTTGTGTGGTTTTCTATGGTAATCCTCCTCCTTGGCTCATGTCCCAAGGGAGAAAAAATTCAGGGCATCAGAGCTGGGTTGTGTGAGTGGGCCATTCATGTGCACCATGTCTGCCAATCCATTGACCTGAAAAATGATCATGCAGTCATGCATGGACTTCATTTGCAAAAGGTGGGGGATGCCTTATCCTGCATACAGTGAAGCTCTGCAATATTGACCCACCCTGCAGTTATTGGCGATACATGGTCTCGCAGCATTTCCAATTATCTTGCAGAATTCATTGTGGGTTGACAGTCTTCCTGTTCTTTTTGCACCAGTGACACTACTCGTTGGTAATAACTTGTGATGAAAATTGTTTTTGTGTCTAGTATTGCATGGATTCCCCGTTCAGCCCTCCACAACCTTTGTACTTCTCTCACAGATCCTTAAACTTCATAATGGACTGCTATTCTTTTGTAGATTCATGGAATTCTGCTTTTTCTGTCATTATTTGGGGTGTACTTGAGATTGATGCAAAACTGAAGAGAAATTTGAGGGGGCGGGGGTAATTGTGGATGTCATTTTTTTCGTCTGGGTATGGTCTTTGATCTTTCAAAAACTGAAGTCAAGCAGAGTGATTTCTTCCCATAATTGTAATCTCTTTTCCTCGTGATGTTCTATTTATGAAAGATAATTTCATTCCATAAATATTTGTATTTCAGCTTGAAAATGGAGGAAAAATTTCCGAAAATGGAAGTTGGAAGGGGCAAAGATTTCGCTCGTAATCGTATCCCCTATTATATGTTTCCTCAATGCTGTATTCTTTTTTTTTTAATGTCAGTAATTTTATATTTGAATAGAGTGATGTGCTCCAGTTTAATATTTACATAAATGAATTAACATGAACAATTCTGTCTTGCTCGTGCTGCATTATATTCACCCTTTTTTTTTTTTTTTGCAGCGTGATCTGATTTTTCACCTGGTGAAAAAGTTCAGCTTTTTTTTTTTTTTCTTCACCAGTCTCATGTATGTATCAGACATCATGTACTTAAGCAGTAATTGATTCTGCCCTGCTGAAATGCTGATCTCCTTGTATTCCAGTATTTGTGCTATCTTGTAGCTTCACAAAGAGCTGTGTGTAGCTACCATGAGAAAACACCAACAGCTGAAAAAATTTTATGCTTTGAGGCATCAAAAATTTTGAGGTTTATATTACAACTGGATGCAAGTATGAATGTTTCCTTTTCTTCTGTCAGTATTTTATTTTACTCACCATCATCTGTGCACAGATGACAGGGAAAAAAATTAGCAATAAACATTAATAATTCCCTAAATAATTGGTTAGGAATCCCTTCTTCCTCCAAATTGAAGCTCTGTAAAATGGTGCAGATGTTACAGTAAAAAGCAATTTTTAAGATTTTTTCTGTAGAACTTGTAAACATGATGCTATATAATTGAAGTCTGTGGTAAGCGTTATTTAGCTGCAATAAATGTAAAACAGCCAAATTGAAGTCCATTCATAATCCACATTGGACATAGCAAGTAGTAACTGATTTAGTACAGTAAGCTGTAAAGGTAGGAGTAGTGTCATTTAAATTGGTGAGTTTGTGCTCTTTGATCTTGGCTTTGAGCCATTTAAATTTATGATGGGGAATGGCGATGATTAATGGAACAATTAGTCAGTTGTACTGTGTGGCTGCTGCCCCTATGAAGAGACATTTTGAATATTCAGTATTTTTATGCTGACCAAAAATACCCACACAATTTTTTTAACTGTTTAACTTGTGAAATAATCCAAGTAATTGAAACTCTTGATGTTGCCTTTTTCATTTGATTGAATTGGGAACATGGTGCCTCCCCCTCACCCTTTTCCATGATACATTTGCTGAGAATCCATACATCAAGAACTGGAATAGTGTATACATTTGCTTTAAGGTGTTCCCATTAGAAATCCAGTGGATTCAAATCTGGAGAGAATACAGGCCATGCAGTTGGTCCATCTCTACCAATTCAAATATGTACAATTCTAATGTGCTTGAGCAGAGGGGCTCAGATGTGCTAGTGCCCCATTTTGCATGAATTGTGTGCAGTGTATTCTAGCAATGCACACAATTCTGACTTCAAAAAATGGGTGTATTACTTGGCCATTGAATGTTGGTGGCAGGAAAAATGGACCAGCCAGGTAGTTTATCAACAGTGCCAGCTCAAACATTCCCGTGAAATCTCTCCCGATGACAAGACTCCGCGAGGATTTTCCTATGCCTATTGATGAATGTTATGAAAATTTACAATGCCATCTTTCGAATTGTGATTCATTGGTAAAAGTAAAGAGAACGTGGCGCAATACATGCCTGCAGAAGCCATCTTGTGGTTGCAAATCAGCTGATGAGATAGCCAGCACTTGGTGCACATGATATGGGTAGAGTTCATCCTGATTATAGCTTCTCTGTTCAACTGAATGGGAAACACCTATGTCTGCTGCTACTATTCTGGTGCTAGTTCTCAGATTTTCTGCAGCCATGCTCAGCAGTTGTTCCCCAAAAGCAAGTACTTGACGTGGTCTGCTAGTCCCCAATCTGCTGTAATAGATGTCACGCATCCTGTCTCTCGAAGACGCTGATGGGTGGGTGCAAAAGGGTTTTTCGCTGCATTCTGTCATTGCAGGAAAGCTGTCCTGTAGAAATGCTGAACTTCATGACTGTTTCCATTTGCTCAGCCATAAAAAAAAAAAAGAACGTCTGCCATTTCCGCATTGGAGACAGGGCCAGAAAATTTTCAAAATTGTAACACCTCCCCGGGGGCACATTGGTCTAATCGATGGCATCTGATCATTCATCCAAAAGAGGTCCAGGTTCGAATCCCAGTGATGCATGGCTGATGTGTTTGTCTTACGGCATTGGCTGTCTCCCTTCCCTGGAACCAGTGACCCTGAATTAGGGGCGGGAGACTGCTTATAGCCCATTGAGTTGCTCACTGTGGGTGTTTAACCTCCAACCAAAAAAAAAATAAAATAAAACCAATTGTAACGTGCCCGGTAGACTGCCATCCAAATGTAATGAAGAATTTTTTTCTTCCGTTTTCATTGGTCTCACCTCATTTTGTTCATTTCTATGTAAAAATAATTTTTCCAAAGTTTCTTTTCTGAACCTTGAAATTTACTGGTGGCTTAAAGCATCACCCCCATATAACTTACAGGCCCGCACACCGAATTGTGGCGTCATTAAGGTAGTCCATAGCTGGAGAGCGAGAGATTTTGGGAGTGGTATGGTGATGTGTGAAGTGAACGTGTCTTTACGTACACCAACTAAACAAGTCACGCGTTCTTTAGAGTTTCACTGCATAATTTAAATAGGACTTCTGTCTTAGTTTTAAATAACTGCCGAGTTTGCACATTTGTTTTATAATTTTTTAAAATACAGCAAAAAAAAGAAATTACTGCATAAAATCTAGCGTAGCAATAATTTTGACGTAAAAGTGTAAGCAAGACATATTCGTCAACAATGAAAGCATCGCAGTCATTTCACTGAAAGTGCTAAACCATTCCTGTAATCGAAATTATAAACTGTCATCATAGTTTCACTATAGTTCAGCAAATCATTCTTGTACTTGTGAACACTTTCACTCGAAGTGATAAACCATTATGTAATCATACTGGAAAGATTAGTTTGAGGGCCCATCACAAAGTACTGCAGTCGTTTCAAAAGATGTCAATTGACGAATTTAAGGAATCAGATTTTTTATTCATTGCAAGCTTACGACTACGAAATATTGAGTAATGAAATAATTCCTTTCGTGAAAATGTATTTTCATATCAGACAGTAACTAGCAATTTATGTGCAATCCATGCTCACTAATTATATAAAAAAAAGGTCAAGATTCAGAAAAAAATGATTTTTTTCGTTTTTTTTTTAAATTATTACCAAAGACTCAATAAAACACTTTTTAACATATGTACAGTGAATTGCTGCTAGATCCACTGATTGCATCAAGTAAATTAAGATTTTAAGAAAATTATGCAATTGCTACATTATTAAATGTACAATAACAACCAAAAAAAAAATGATGTAACAAGTTTTCCAAATTTTTGTAGCATCTACTTACATGTTTGGACAACTTCATTTTGGTAAGCAAATACAAAGTTTAATTTTTGTCTTCCAGAGCACTATTTTATTAAAAAAGTTACCTTGTCAAAGTTTAAAATATCTGTATTAAGTATATTAGTAGCATTAAACAAAACTATTTGGATCCAGAATATAAACATTTATTTTTATCTGGAAAAAATATGAGAACTATAAGTTTCCTGAAATTTGATTTTCAAGAAGTATTCAGGAAAACTGCCAATGTACAAATAATTATGTTTGTGTAGTTCTTTGTGTATCACAAACACAATTTAATTATTTGTCTACTAGCTGTTAATCTCCGAGCCAGCTCGACCACCCACCACGGATGACCAGACTACCCTCTCCTACGTCACCCAGCTTCCGGTATTCGGTGTGCGGGCCTGTAGCTATAAGGGGGTGATGCTCAAAGGTCCTGTCCTGTTTCTAAAAGACCTTACGTTCGGAGCGCAAGCTGTTGAACTTTAATTCCCCTGCAGTGCAACAGATGGCACTGCTTGTCCAGAAACAGAACTATTCTTTCATCCTTTTTAAGTCTTCCCTTTTGCATTCAGTTGAGTGGAAGCGCCTGTTAACTTCGCTGGTTGCATCGTCAATCTAATGTCATGTTCTTCAGTAAGTTCTTCGAAAGCCAGGTGAGCTCTAATAATTTATTTCTTGGAATAAATTAAATACACTATCTACCAACAAGTAATTGGACACAGCTGCAATCGACGATATCTGCAGTCCTTATACATGATATTTAATGGTCCGCCACCATTAAATATCGTGTGGGAAACACACAACCAGTCATATGCAAGATGCCACGCAGTTTGGAGCTCTCTGATTTCGAGAAAGGTGTAATCGTCGGGTATCGCAGATATGGCCGATCCGTACGTGACATATCCAGCGAGTTGAAGTACTCAAAATCGACAGTGGCCTACGTGATTGGCAAGTGGAAGAAGAAAGGTGACTGTCGGAATGTGCCCCAACCCGGCAGACCTACAAAACTGGGAGTTAGAGACCGAAGGGTGCTGGCCAGAGAAATTTGGAAGAACCGCACCAAATCGATGGGCCACATCCGCGAGGAGTTTCATCAGGCATCCGGGAGTGTTCTTTCGATGAATACCATCCGTAAGGAAGCCCATCTGCTCGGTTATCATGGACGTGCTGCCGCCCACAAGCCTTTGATCACCAAGTCCAGTAATGCTGCTTGGCTAATGTGGTGCAAAGAACGTCGACAGTGGACCGTTGAACAGTGGAAACAGGTTCTCTGGAGCGATGAATCAAGGTTCACCCTCTAACGTTCGGATGGCAGGGTCTGGGTTTGGCGTCTGCCTGGAGAACGCCTCCGGCCGAAATGTATTGTGCTAACTGTGAAGTTCGGCAGTGGTGGAATTATGCTATGGGGGTGTTTCTCCTGGTATGGCATGGGACCCTTGGTCGCGATTCCTGATAGACTCAACGCCGAGACCTACTGCACCATTTTGGATGACCATCCGCTTCCTACGTTGTGGCAGTTTTACGGGATGGGCCCATGTTACTTTTAGGATGACAATGCCACCTGTCATGTTGCGAGGTCCACCATGGGTTGGTATGGTGACAATGGGGTTAATCGAATGGACTGGCCTGTGCAGAGCCCAGACCCTAACCTTATCGAGCACCTCTGGGACGAGTTGTAGCGTCGACTTAAGGGGTGCCCCCACTGTCCGAAATCAGTGAAGGAACTGACCTGTCTTCTCCAAGCCGAGTGGAAGAAAATACCGCTAGCCGTCGTACAGCGCCTGGTTGAGAGTATGCTCCGGAGGGTCGCAGCAGTAATCGCCGCTCGTGGAGGCTCCACCAACTATTGAAGGTGAATAAACTTTGTTTTCCTTTGCTATCACAGGTGTCCAATTACTTGTTGGTAGGTAGTGTACAATGTCTGGTAAAAATGACAGCTGCTACACATACTGATAAATCAAAGAAACTTCAAGGCATTTGGTTATCCTCAAACCGTGAAGTTTTAAGCCTCTTTTCATTTACACTGTTCAAGACAGTGCTACAGAGACTGCACAGGAAGTTATTACTTTCTGGGAGAAAGCACGAATCCCAACCAGACAAGTGTATCATATGATCAATAAAGTTAAGCTCTTGCATTCCCAGTGGAAAAGCTTGTAAAAGAATGCTCCAGGAGGACAGAAACACAGCAGAAAAAGGAAGCCGCTTTTGTTGACACGTTTGATAATTTGTTTGTAGCTCATGCTGATGCCATGTCCCTAATAGTATTTACCTGTTTACTGCACCTGCTGCTGCACTTGCTCCAAGGATGGACCTTTAACTCCTACAGAATCTCGTTGAATACAAGACCACAAATGAAGCTGTTGCAAATGCTGCAATCAAAAGCTTCTCTGGCCATTTGTGATATTTGAGTAAAATTCTAGTTGGGCTTACATTTTTTGATGAAACAGTGCCCATAGAGATGAAAGTGGCCATGGTGGCATCCTTAGACAAACAAGGGGAGGATCTTGTTTCTCGAAAAAATGAGATTGGTGAAAAACATATAAAAGAAAGTAAACTATCAGACTTTGTGATAAACAACACCAAGAAACTGTTTGTGGCTTTGTACGTTTCTGATAACTTTCTTCCAGCTGATCCTAGCACCTGGGAAGAAGATGAATTCGTTAAAGCCAAATGGAGGGTCAAGAATCTCAAAGTGTAAATGATGCAGCAGAAAGGGGCATTTCGCTAATAGTCTTTTGGCGCTGCATTAACTAACCAAGAAAGAAGCAGTACCTTCTGTAAGTAATTGAACAGCATCACCAGCAGTACCCCAGCCCAAATAAACTAATAATTATCTAGGGAATGCAGTAAAAATTACTTGTAAATATGAGGGTCAGACATTGAATATTCGAAAATATTTTTTGAGTGGCAGTTCTAATGCCCGGTACGGCATGCTGTCCAAAAAATGCCTGAACCAAATTTTTACATGCCAAAATGCAAACACACACCACACATACTATGGTACTTTTTCTAAACATTTCGAGAACTAACTGTAATGACCCTCTGTCCTTTCTAGCTCTTTCTCGACATAGGCAGATCGAGCGAGAGCTGTCACATAATTTTGTTTTGGTTCGTACCGTAGTAGAATTACGCGCTTGAAGAAAAATAGAATTCAGGCCCTTTTTTAACTGTTAGGGACATACTGTTAAAAATCTGCATCAGCAGTTTGAAAATTGTTTTGAGGACATTTCTATAGAAATTATCTCAGAAAATGTTTCCATGCAACTTTTAGAGACCTGACAGTTTTTAAAGAAAGAAATCATAGTTAATGGTAATATGCAGTGACAAGCTGAAATTTTAGGTTGTAAGCATTTTGAAGTACATTGATTTTAAATTCTGTTGTCTTTGTTTAATAAAAAAGGTTGTGCAATAATTGAGGCTTTTAATCATCAGTTAAAATTGGGCTAAAACATTTGCAACATCATTCAACAGAAGCATATTTATACTGAGTGTTCCTTGATCTTGCAGGTCTTATGTTTTGTGAGTATGTACTTATTATAGTGTCTATGACTGAACAGTGTTGGTCCATGTATATCTGCCACTGTTTGATTAAAAATATTTGATTCCTCTTTCTCTCCCTCTCTCCTTTTTGTTCTTATCTTACTCTTTGTCATTGCGTATGCACATGTTAGCGTTATAAGAAAAATCTCTCAAATGTGTACATACCCTTTTGGTAGAAATGAACAGGGCTTGACAAATATGTTCTAGATCTAGGAGCCAGCTCTCAAAATTTAGGAGCCAGGTGAAATGAAGTTAGTAATGATGAACAAAAACATGGCTGGTGATGATGCTGGATTGAAAAGTGATGAACTATATTCGTTGTGATTTTTTTTTCTTTTTACCCAAACCACTTATTGCAAAATAAAGTTCCAATTTGCTTCATATTTTTCTTTTTCCATTCTTCCGCTAGACGATCTCAAAAAAATTAAAATTTTACATTTTAATTTTATTGAAACACTATTTGAGGTTGTCATGTCTTGTACATTTTAATTCGAAGTACCATATGAAATTGGTATTTGAGGAATTTAGTGATTCTGCCATGTTCCTTTCATTGAAGCTTTCTCCCTTTATCACTGAGCGCTGGAGGCTAGTTCCATCAGAGGCATGCATCCCTTTGCTGACTATAAATAACATTTGGAGCAAAACTACACATGGTTCCGATTTCTAGACCTAGAGCATAAAGTGATATTCTTCTGTCCTTGGCACTCCCTAACAATAATACAACTTCAGGTGATGAAATGAAACATGACATGTAACAGTGAAATGAAACATGACATGTAACAAATGCCTTTTTTCTTGTATATAGTAAGAAATTTTATTTCAAACTTTTTTTATTTTTAAATTTAGTTGCACCAACTGGGTAATAAGATTTTTCATTTACTTGTGCAGGCCAATAATTTACATGTCCCGCTCATCTCGGGCATGGTATTTTTCAAGCCCTGCACAGTGCTGGACAAAAATGTTTCTAACTTGTCAGATTTCTGATACTATTCGTTTTTTTGTTCAGAAATTCTGAATAATTGTATTTTTCTTAACCAAAATCTATGTGCACAAAGGAGCTTATATTATTAGGATGTTATTCAATATAAAATTAGGAGTTGGTAGAGCAATCAAAAATTTTAGGTATGTGGTACAACTAATGAATAAAATAATAAAAACTGGTTAACATTTGTCATTGACAGATATCCCTGGGGCACCCCTGAGATTGTCACATGACTTATTTTACCCTCACACCATAAGAAGTGGTGGGTTTTCTGGATTATTCATGTTCCACAACTTAATCTTCTGCACCTGTTGCAGTGGAAATGGTCTAAGGTCATTTGTACCCAAAGTGAGCTGAGAGAGGTGATTTTCCGTGTGTTGTCCAACTTCTGTAAGCAACATTTCGGTACAAAGGAATTTTTGTCCCATTTGTGTACACAGGCAGATCATGTAGTGCTGCTACATTGGAATGCATTAAAATGTTCGGCTGCATTGAGCTACCGTTAAATATTGACCAGAACCAAATCAAAGATCTTATCTTTCTTTGTCATGTTGAACTCATCTAACACATGCATGTTTTCGACAAAGACATGAAAACATTGTGTTCTTTAGAGATATTATTTGTATATGATCATTTTTTAGTGTTTCTAGCAACACTGGATCATCAGCAGGAGCCATGAATTTGTGGCCTACCTATTAGGAGTAACCTTTACAGCTCTTTAGCCATTTCTATTCATTAAATGCTGGATGGCTTTCCTTTCCATTTTTTATTTTTACAATTTTTTTCATATTTAGCAAATTATTTGAACATATACAAACTTTTAAGCATTTTCAAGCAGATTTTATATAATAAGTATTTATTTATTTTTGCGATGTTTTGCATATTTAACACATTAACAGTTTTTTTTTTAACATGTACCAACATTAAAAAGGTCCAGCTGCAGATTTGTAGATTCTACAATGAGATCTTATATCCCCAAATCTGATACCAAGTAGTAGCACTGTATGTACAGAAACAGCACTTTTGGATCTGGCTATGCATGGAAATTGGACAAAATTGCCTTTATATGGAAATGGCACTTACAGATGTGGGAGACAACTGGTTATTAGAGTGGTTCTGGAATTTCATGAAATTCACACTTTGGGTTATTAAAAGTTTGTGTAGATGGGGAATAAATGTATATTATTCTTTGTAAGACTACTAAAATAATTAAAAAAAAAATACTGTGAAGGAATGTGGGAAGACAAACACTGAAATTGCAGAAATTGTCAATGTACAAAAATCAACAGTAGGGTTTCAGTTAAGGGAAATGGTAGAGTTGGGGGAAGCTTGAAATAGAAAAATTGGCAAATGTGGAAGAAAATGCATATCATTTGAAAAGGCCAATAATCAGCTTTGTCATTGTATTTGTATCTGGGACAGATTTTCTTCATCTGCAAACATTGACAGACAGTGGAAATACACTACTGGAGTAGAAACCTCTGGTAGAACTGTGAAGAGAAGGTTACTCAAAATGGGAAGCCAAGAAATGAACAATGGAATTCAAATAAGAAATTAATGCTGACACACATGGAAAGCATGTGTTATATGAGCCAAACAGCATCATCATTGGTCTGAAGAAGACTGGAATTAAGTTTTGTTTAGTGATGAAACAAAAATTAATCTGAGTGGCAGCTGGCAGTAATTGTTGTAGAGTTTTCTGCAGCTCCGTTGAATCACTTAACACTGTTCGTATGCTATGCTTCTTGAAAACCTTAAGTCCTTGAAAAAGAAAGTTCATTTTCAAGTCCTTGAAAGTACTTAAAAAAAGTTTGACTCTGTAAGTAGTACTTGAAAATTTTGTTTTGTTTTTTAAGGAATTATATGAAAGAGCATATGTGTAAAATAATTGTTTACGTGCTAAAACGTTGTATAAGAGATTTCTGTGTACTTCTGATAAAAACATCAAGCAGATCAAATAGCACAGAACTTGCGTTCAACTCAGGGGAGTGTGTGGACAGCTGGTACCTCGGTTATGACATCACAATGGAGTAAAATAAAATCCAGAGGGTGAGTCAAAAGTTTTGCAATATTTGCATAAACGCATGTGCTGCGGTGGGTGTGTCACATGTTTAAATTAGTTCAAATCACCCACTGCAGTCAGTTGAAAGGGATATAAAGTGGTAGTTGTTGCTGTGAACAGCATTGCATGTCATCATTCTGTTAGTGGTTGGGACACCTAAAAGATGAACAGCCACAACCAGCTAATTAGAGAACTTTTGCTTTACAAGTTTGAACTCGCCCATAATGCTGCTCAAGCAACATGAAACATTTGTCATGCAAAAGGGGAAGGTTCTGTGGACCACAGCACCACAACCAGGTGGTTCAACAAATTTTGCTTAGGTGATAGAAACCTCGGCGATCAGTCAAGGTCAGGTAGGCCGCAAACCATGGATTCGGATGCCGTGTGAGAGGCTGCAGAGGCAAATCCGACAACCAGCACTCGGAGATTATCGGGCGAGCTGGGCATATCGCAGAGAACCGTGGTTTGTCGCCTTCAAGACCTCTGCAAGGTCTACAGGAGCTGCCACATTGTTCCTCACAAACTGACACCAGCTGAAGCAAACCACTGAGTAGAGAAGTGTGCATGAAATTCCTAGAAAACTGGTGCGATGTATGTTTCATCAAGAGAATTGTTACGTGCAATGAAAAGTAGGTCTATTTCCATAATCCTAACACACAGCGGCAGTGGTTGAGCCCGAGCCAGCTTCCTGAACCTGTTGCCAAATGTGGGCGCTTCAAGCACAAGGTGATGCTCTTCATGTGGTGGAATTTTGAGGGGATAATCCATTAGGAATTTGTTCCAGATGGTCAGATCTTCAATGCCAACCTCTGCTCTCAACAGCTGGAGCGGATGTATGCCGTTTTGGAGAAGAAGTTCCCGGCACTGGTGAACAGAAAGCGCCCTCTCTTACAGCAGGACAACTCTCAGATTCATACCGCACGAACAACCCAGGCAAAACTCCAGGAACTTGAGGGCATTGAACTGATACCACACCCACCATATAGTCCGGCCTTGCCCCATCGGATTATTACATTTTCCAGTCCATGGCCCACTTCCTTCACGGGCAGCACTTCAACAACCAGGAGGAGGTGGCAGCTGGGGTGGAGTTCTTTGCCTCGTAGGACAAGAACTGGTACTGTCACAGATTCGAAGAACTGGCAGACAGATGGCTAAAGGTGGTGCAACATGATGGCATAGACTTTGAATACTAGTCAGCTTTCGCCACAAAGGTACATATGAAGACATCAAGTGATCCAAATATTGCAAAACTTTCATCTCGTCCTCTGTAAGTGGAATGATGTATTCGTGAATCACGATGGGCTTCTGTTGACTGTGGTTAGGGATGCGTTCTAGCTGGAGGGTGAATATGAAAATAATATACCCTTTCAAAATATTCCACAAAATAAAATGATTTTGAAAAACATCAAAACATAGGGCCAATTCAAAGTTAAAATAAAGCAACAGGGGGTAACAGGCAGGTCTTTAAAGGTGGGTTCGTGCCGTCGAAGTTTAATGGTTTGAACTTGCTAAAATACACATTAAAAAGTCCTTGAAAAGTGCTTGAATTTATTTTTCTTGAAAGAGTACGAACTTTGCTTTGGCGGCCGTGACGAACCTTGCTTGAAAAAGTACGAACCTTGCTTCATGCTTCCTTTACTGCTACTAAGACTGTCAAATTTTGGACAAGTGTCATCATCTGCAGATGTTTTGCTGCAAGTGGTGAAGTTTTTGACTGCACTGTAAATGCAAAAATCAGTCAAGAGGTTATAAAATGTTTGCCATCAGCAAGGGAGCTGTTCAACAACAAACAATTCTTTTATCAGGATATCTCTGCTCCTTGTCTCTGAGCAAAGTCTGTTAAGTACTTTTTGTCATAGAAAATGTTAAAACATTATGTTGGCCAGGTAATTCACCAGATTTGAACCCTATAGATGAAGTTGAAAAGGCAAGTTTGTGTGAAAAACTTATATAAAAGATGAAATTGATAGAGGTACTGATTCAGGGGTGACATCATGAAATACCTTAAGAGACACTAAAAAAATTGTGTGCTCTCTTTCAAAACATTGTAAACCTGTTATTCTTCACTTCAATAACCAACAAAATACTGAATAAAAGTTAAGGTAAGCAGTATACTAGTTTTTTAAAAGTCATTAGCTGCTATTATCTTATCCATTAGTACCACACATCAAAATATTTTAATTTTCACTAACTAGTAATTTTAAATTGAATAACATCTTAATAATAATATTGGCTTCTTTGTGCACATGGCTTTTGGTTATGAAAAATAAGTGTAATCAGAGTTTCTGAGCAAAAATCCAGGAAAATAGCCGAAATCCAATGAGCTTCTATTAAAATATGTCTTGCATTGTATATGGAGCAAGGTAGCTAGCTACCTTGGGCCACCATTTCTAGGGACCGTGGGTTGTGATCATATCTTGATTTTTTTATCATCTTCGAATTTTTAAGCTATATTATCACTGAAAGAACGAAAATAAGATTACTGGAAAGGTAAATGGTTGAAGTACGTACTTTCGCTTTTCGTACTACCCTTTTTTTAAGATGCATTAAGTGAAGCTGTATGAAAATAGCTTTCCCCCTTCTTTCTGCTTTTCAGTGAAGATTGGTATCATCTTCTGGCAGCTTTGCAAATAAAACGGCAATAACAACGAAGGATTCTGTAGTCAATAATAAACAAAACGACAGATAAAATTTTCCGGGGTTGAGGGAAAAGCGGAATATTATAGATTTACTAATTTAGCTGGATTACAATTCCCACACTTTTGAGTACAGGCTACAGCAGATCGTTTCAAATATTCGATTACTTGTATGCATTTTTTTTTATTTTAATTTTCTGCCATTGAGTAGAAAGTATGTTACTCAAGTCTGGTTGAAAACTGATATTATAACGCTTAGGAACCACGCACGTTTTCTAATAAAAAAATGCTATTAGGGGCTGCGAAATTATAAAAGCGTAGCAAAAAGGTGAAGCAAGTCGCGAGTAGTAGTTGCATTCCGTGTAGACGCCCTGATGCAAACAAAAGCTTCAGTAAAATTGCTAAATATTTGATGATTTTTGTAACGGACAAAATAAGTTAATTCTTGTAAAAGAACTGTGACAGAAAGAAGCTTGATAGCAGAATGAAAAGTCTCTCGAAAATATCCGAAAAACGAATAAATTTGTAATCGGCTATTTACATTCATTTATTTTCTTCAAAGTTCTTCCTCGGAGCCTCACGGATAAGAACTATGACGATTTTTTGGAAGCTCACGTATTCATTCATATCTCAGGCACGGAGAGTTTTGTCTGACGAGTGATTCCTGCTTTCATAAGGTTCGAGCGTAATAATCAGCTGCTCCGGCTACTAAATAAAATAATATGTGGTTATCCAGATGCGCATGTTCAGGGCCATGGTATGTTTCCCTTCTTCCGTGACGTATATCCCACTGACCTTGACAAGGCGTTATGGTGTTTCGTTCGTTATCAAGCTGATTGGGGCGTGATGCAATTGAGCTGTTCGTCAGTAACCATCGCTGGAGTTCCAGGTGGTGAAACTTTCTTGAGATGAATCTGAAAAATAAGTCTGCTCAGTGGCGGACTGGGATAAAAAAGTACCGGGGTGCTGCTTACTCCTAGGGAGCCGGACTAACCAACTATATATTACTACCTTCAAAAAGTTCCGGAACTTTTTATATTAAAAAAGAATGAGTACAGATAATACCTGTTTTTGCGGTGTTTCCTTCGAAGTAGTTACCCTGTGCAACTATGCATTTTTGTAAGCCTTCTTTTGCCACATCCTCCAGTGCCTCCGTCGCAGCTGGTTGAACTTCTTCGGAACTTGAGAAGCGTCGCCCCTTAAGCAAATTCTTCATCCGGGGAAAAAGGAAAACGTCACACGAGGCGAGATTAGGGGAATAAGCTGGTTGTGGAAGAACAGGAATGTGATGCTTAGACAGGCAATCGGACTCCAGGAGGGATCTGTGAACCGGCGCATTATCGTGATGGGGCACCCACGAGTTGGTCTTCCAAAGATCGGGTCGCTTGCGTCTCACTGATTCTCGGAGACGTTTCAGGGCGTTGACGTACTCTTCTTTAGTGACTGTACGATCATGTTGATGTGTACGTCCCCCTTGCAATCGAAGAAAACTGTGATCTTTCCTTTGGAGCGGTCAGCCTTGAACTTTTTTGGTCGTATGACGACGGTGATTTCCACACTTTTGACTGTCGGTTGGGGGTCGTACAGAAAGCACCAAGTCTCATCGCCAGTGATCAATCAATTCAAAAGATAGGGATCTGAATCCACTGCATCGATGTTATCCCCGCAAACTTGCATGTGCTCATCCATTTTTTCTTGTGTCAGGTTTTTGGGAACAATTTGTTGGCAGACGTCATGCATTCCCAGTTTCTCTGTTAAAATGGCATGGCAACTTCCAACTGAGATGCCGGCAACTGCTGCAATCGCTGCAACAGTTTTTCGACTGTCATTTTTCACAAATTCTTTGACAATGGCGATTTGCTCATCCGTTGTGGATGTTGAAGGTCGTCCTAACCTCTCGTCATCCTCGATACTGTCGCCCGTTTTCGAATCGTCGATGTAACTCATAAACTCTAGTTCGACTCATTGCACTCTCACCGTACGCTGACTTAATCATTTGAAAAGTCTCAGCGAAAGATTTTCCTAGCAGAACACAAAATTTTACACTTGAACGGTGTTCAAAATTCGACATCGTTGTCCTCGCGACGGAGAGCCTCGAATGCCTGTAATCACGAGCTACGCACATACACTGTACGTGTTGGATCTGGATCAAACCGGTTCTGGCTGGTCGGTCACATCATGCTGTTCGCTTGCTCACCGGGGTGACGTAATTCACTGACATTTGGCAAATATTCAAAAAGTTCCGGAACTTTTTGAACGTAGTTGTTGTAGTAGTATATGTGCGTGTGCGCTTGCGCGTGTATTTGCCGAAATGCGAAGGGTTATGAATATATATATATATTATATGTAAATACGAGTGTTCCCTTTGAAGTCGGCGCCTCTGTACTTATCCTTCCTCCCAGTTCTTTGAAATGTTGGCAGAACACAAGTCAGAACAAGAACACTGGAACATGAGGAGTCTGCTCGCGGTGTAACTTAAAATGGGAGTTTTAATGAGCTGGCGCTTGCGGTGTTATTTATTCCTTATGCGGCTTTCCCAGTCACAGATAAAAATAATCATTCCATCTGTTCCTGGTATATTCGTGATTTAATTTTACTCAGACTTCATGAATTCCTCTCTGTTGTTGCATAGGGGATTAAATGATCTTCTAAGCTATGGTAGGAATGTTTTCTCAGCGGGCTTTTCCATTTCTGGAACAGATTGGACTGTGTTTTTGGGGGATACAGAGGTAAAGGCGGGGGAAGCAAGTACAAAGAAGGGTAGTCCGGGTCAGAAGTTACATTTCGCACAAGCGATGTGAGTGAAATGACGAGATGCAACGGACGCAAGATGCGAGGGAGATGGACTCATGCACAGTACATACGCACCTAAAAGAAGAGGAGACAAAAATAGATAAATTATTTTTGGCCAATTTGAGTTGCTGTGCGTTTTATCAGTTTTCAAGGAATTTTTTAAATAAATAAACTTACCTAATACGTATTTTAGGTGCGTTTTTGGGGGGTGCTTTTTTTTTTCTAGGGCCCTTGAACG
Organism: Macrothele yani; assembly: GCA_039090855.1. Classification (NCBI taxonomy): domain Eukaryota; kingdom Metazoa; phylum Arthropoda; class Arachnida; order Araneae; family Macrothelidae; genus Macrothele; species Macrothele yani. Next base: position 76,617,779 of record CM077009.1, on the reverse strand, counting down.
TGAAGGCCCGGATTGCGATCGCACCCTAGCACTCCAGGCCATGCAGTCCGTCCCTGCTGATGCTGTTCTGTTGACTATTGCCGTTCGGGGCTCCGTGTTTACAAGGAAAATTTACTTCAGGTGATTTGCTTGCAGCGTTAGTGATAAATAAGGTATGGACGGCTTCTTTTAACCTCCGACGTCCGGAGAGGGTCTTTTAAGTTAAAAAAAGTGTTCCCAACTCCTTTAGCCAAGAATCAACTAATTCTAACGGGAAAATCAACTAAAAATTAACCAAAATTTTAGGATGCCATTTAAGTAGAAGAAAACGTCGGATTGAAATGAGATTTTAGTTTATAATAATTAAGCTGAGGTTGATTCCAGAAATGACGCCACTGGATTGTACATGACGCCAGAGCTCCTCAGGGCACACACACACATACTCTGAATTCTTGTGTTTGGAACTGTTGTGTGGGGAAAATGTTTGTTCCTGAGAATAACAGCCCGTTGGGAGGGGTAAGGGAGGTCCTAACGATTTCAACGGACTTGTGACTAACTAACTTTTCCGCATCTCGTTGTCTGACTCAGTCCTCCTTTGTATGTTATCAGTCACAAACTCACAGATCATGCTGTTTTCAGATCATCCCATTTTTTTTTCACACTTGCAAGAATTCTTGTTACCTCGTGGATTATGAATTTTCCTTTTTCTTTCTTTCTTTTATAAACGTAAATGTTTTGAATCTGTTCAGGTCTTCAAAACTGAAATATTTGTCATTCTTTAAAATAGCAGGACATTAGTATCTCTCATTCACCAGTCAAGTAAGACACTGATTGTACACTTGTCATAAAAATCCGCGCACCAAGAAGGAGGCGTCGGAGTGAAATGAGATTTTAGTTGTGAGATGGTACATGCAGAGGTGATTACAATATCACAGCAGCAGGATGATTTCCCGCGGACATACGGTACACATACCGGTCAGCGTCAGTACCGCGTCGGACCACCTCGTGCTTATATACATGCGGTGATACGGTCCGGCATGGAGTCAAAGTGACGCCGTATGTTATCCTGGGACAGATTGGCCCACACTTCTTGCAACTGACTCTCTAAATCACGAACACTGGGACATGGAGAACGCTGGCGTCCCATCTAGTCCAACACGTGCTCGATGGGCAAGAGATCAGGCGATCTGGCAGGCCACGGAAGGCTCGAAGCATGACGTAGACAGTCGTGGGAAACCCGAGCCGTGTGCTGAAGAGCGTTATCTTGGGAAATGGTTCTGGGCCGCCCCTCCAGGAAAGGCAGCACATGGGGCTGCAGGATCACCTGTACGTTGCGCTGGGCCGTCAACGTCCCTTGGATCACTGCGAGGGAAGTCCGGCTGTCATACGCGATTGCTCACCAGACAAACGTCCCGCCTGCAGTTCGGGACGTTTGTCGCTGGACAGCGAAGTTGGGATTGTAGAGCTCACCTGCGGTCCTTGACACTATGGTCGTCCGTTCTCATACAGAAGCGGGATTCGTCGCTGAACACTATAAATCGTCAGTCCGTAGCCTTCCACGATGCTCGCTGCTGACACCACTGCAATCGGTACCGACGATGGTCAGGCGTTAATGGCAGAAAACGTAAGGGCCGTCGAGAGTGCATATTCGCCTCTGCCAGGCGTCTGGAAATGGTTCTGGCGGACACAGGAGTCCCTTGTACAGCCGCCACATGTCTCTGGATATTGGACAAGGACGTCGTTGCATCTGTGCTTGCCGCTCTGACGATCCCCCGGTCCTCTGCTAGTGGTGTGTCTGGGTCGTCCAGAGCCAATCCGCCGTGCCTGGGTGCCTTCCCGTGTTCATTGCTTCCAACACGATCGCACCGTACTGTCCGACCCGTCCAAATGGTGGCCGATTCGGCCACCCTGCCTCTCCCATCTCGGAGATACGGCCACGTTCAAACTCCGTCAGTTGCCCGTACGCACATCTATCGCTTAGGGATCTCCCCTGACTCTTACCGTGCACTTCGGCATGAATGTGGAGTCCCATGCGTGGCGCTTTATAAGCCCCAAGGATTGCGATTGCAGCGCCGCTCTTGGACGCGCGGGCATGCGGAATCGCACGGTTTTTTTCTTGGATCGCGGATTTTTATGCCAATGACTGTATTTTGGACAGAGACAGAATTGGATTCTTACTGACCCCAGTTCTTATTGTTTGCATCCCCCCCCTTGGAATTTGATGCACAAATGTTTGTTAGGTCACTTTTAGCTATTTTTGTTTAAAAGTATTCTCTTTGTATATCTTCGAGTTGTTTTGGTGCCTTTAAATTTGTAGTGCATTTCATAAATTTTCGGTTAGGGGATGTGAATGTTGAATTTTCGAAATTTTTGAAGTGACGTGAAAAGATTGTAAAATTACCCCCCCCCCACCCCTTCCCACAATGCCTACTTTGTGATAGGATATGCCAAAAACTTACTTTTTGTCTTATTTCATTTTGCATTCAGTTTTCAATTTCCTTCCTTAGACGCACAGATATACACATTTTTTGACTGGCTGTTTTCTAAAGAACGCTGTATTACCTTGTTGTGGACAACCCTTAACCGAAAATATAGTGAAAAGCCTTTTTGTACAGAACAACATTTGCAGCATAAGTACAAACTGAATATTCTTGAAACACTGAATTTTTATTTACCATCCCGTAGGGCGTGCTGCGGTAGAAAACTACCAGGTGGCTCAAAAGTCCATTTAAATTTCAAAACTTTATAACGAAATAACAGATCCGTGTATTACAGTGCGGTTTACACGAAAAGCATCAGCTTGTAGTAGTATTTTATTTGGCAACAGAAAAACTCAAAAGTTCAAATAGTCACTGACAGCGATAATGGCTAAATACAGTGAAAATCAACGAAATTACATACGCGTTGCATTAATTTGATGATATTATCTGAACAGTAATTGTTCAACATGTTCTCCACTAATACAGCATTTAAGCGTGTGACAACCACAGTTATCGCCGAATATAGAATGTACGGATGAATGCAACAGACTTCACGGCAAATGGCGTCCTGGAAGACTTGTCTTCCACGTTCTGGACTTTAAATATAGCCCGGGCCACTACCAGAAATCCACGGGTGTCAGGTCTGGAGACCGAAGCGGCCTCAGGATGCTGCAGTGCTTGCTGATTAGTCTTTCTACACCAAATGTGGTGACGAAAAAGTTTTTTGCTGGACATTTGGATGTGCGCTGGCGCACCATCCTGCACAAACGTGACTGTGTGCAGCAGATTTTGTTCTTGCAAACATGGCATCACATTTGCACGCAGCAGTTTCAAGTAGCATTCGGGATTTACTGATCAAGGCTTCCAGCCATTTCTGGGGCACGGTTCCTGAAAGAAAAAAGGTCCGAGAATGACAGATGCAGTGAGTCCACATCACGCCGTAACTCGTGGTGAATGCCGTGTTTTCTCTGTTTATACATGTGGAATTAGGCTGTGCATATATTCCGCAGTTATGTGTGTAGACCCCTGTAACGATAAATGAGTTTTGTCTGTCCACAACACATTTTACAATCACTGAAGATCCTTAGTGATCTTTGCCAGAGCCTATTTGGCAGATTCCTCCCGCTGTGTGCGTGTATGGTATCTACCGGTAACAGCTGCTGTAAAGTTTGTATTGGTACAGATTTAATACACCGTGAAGGATACGATATAACGATGCCCTCGGTATGCTCAAAACATCTGGCCGCTTCACGAGCACTGTGTGTTCCACTTTTCGTTTGAGATGTTAGTTCGTCCGTTTGGGTTGCCACTGCATTCAAACGGACATTCTTAATCCTGGTCTTCCTCGTCAGGATCGTCGATCTGGCAAACTTCCAGTTTCCCCAAATCTTTTCAGCAGACAGAGCAAACCTGCCCAGGGGATAGGTAGGACCTTGTCCCTTCTTTAGTCCTTTCTGCGTTCGGAATTTTAGCAAATGTTGCTGATTTTCCGCTTACATAAAAAAAAAAAAAGCTGGTGTTTTTTTGTTGCTGTTGTTTATTTGGGGGTTTAACGATTGCTGTGGTGGACAGACAGCTTGATGGGCTATAAGCAGTCATCCATTCCTAATGTAGGGCAAATGGTTCTGGGAAGAGGAGAGTGCCTGTGCCCTAAGGCAAACACAATATCCATGCCTCACCGGGACTCGAACACCGACCCACTTGGACGAACGGTCCAGAGCCAGCGCTTACACTACTGCCCCACCGAGGCTGGGCGGCTTATTAACGGTCATGACGAACGGTTTATTTATTTTAAAGCATCCTGAAATAGGTAAAGCATCGCTGAATGCTCTTGAGAAAATTGCGATATGCGAATTAAAAGATCGTAATAGAAGACATATTAAGCGATAAACATAAATGCATGGGATCTGAAAAACAACTGCACTGAGTTGAGAAATATTTGAAAACGGCAAGCACGAAATTTAGACAAATCCCTTATTCTACGGATAGGCCTAGGAAGTGCCAAGCATGGAGTTATGAAGTTATTCTTGCAGAAGCAAAACAGTTTGGGAAAGAATACGAAATTCAATAATTCAGCTACAGTAATGGCTGGCTTCAAAGATTAAAAAATCGGCACGGATTATCGTTAAGAATACGGCACGGTGAAACTGCCAAAACTCTGAAAATTCAGTGGCTGTGAGGCAAGAAGAAAAATGTTAATCATGTTTGGCTATGAATAAGTTGTGTATAACATAAATGTATCTGGCATATTTTATGGGAATGAATAATATCTAATAAATCGGTTTCAATCAAAAATGAGAATGATTGCGAAAAGATGAAATAACAGTTCACTGTAAATGCCGATGGTACTGACAAATGAAGTACGTGTTGATGTTGCAGGAAAATGTAAAAAAACACACTTTGTTTTAAGAATTTTCTTCATGAATTTTACTTAATCACGGTTTTTTGTACGTTTTCAGAATCAGTTCAATCTCTATTGATATCAGAATTAGAGATCTGATATATGAGAAAGTATGTTTGTTTTATTTCTTCCTTAACACTGTCGTTCTGTTCATTTTAGAGGGTCTCTCCTTTTTCATATATGAGCCTCTTTAAACCACCAAATATTTTTTTACTATATTTTTTTTTACTGCCAGTTTAACACTGTGAACAAAATCTAACGGGTTAACGAGGTTCGAATTTCCCATGGATTTGTGAAGAATATTTCTATGATGCACATACAGGTTTAGAAATCTCCTGGTGATATTTTTCTTCTAGATGGCGTAAAGACATACCAGATGATGTGGAAAAATTATTTTTTTGATTTTGGGAGGAAAGGCATGCATTACGAAGATTTCGTTTTCTCCGATGTAGGACTTTCAGTTTTGTAGCAACGTAACCCCCCCCCCCCCAAAAAAAAATTCAAAGCATGCGATAATGTGAGTAAAATTCAGGGTGCTAACTGGCATCCTTGTTTGTTAAAACACTTGATTAAACTTCTAACATGTTTTTTTTCCAGGAATTATTTAATTTAAATTCCAATTTTTTTGCAAATTTGTATTTATTTTAAATTGCAAAGTAACAAGGGACTTTCTGATGAAGGGGAAGAGTTTTCTCCGAAAATTTGCAATTTAAAATAAATAATTCCTGAAAAAAACCATAATACAAATTTAATTGTTTAATACGATAATGGTTATACTCGGATACAATATTCCGTTGTTCCAGCGTTCTACGCGAATTTGTGATAATGTGGAAAATGTTTTTTTTTTTTTTTTGTGCACACATGTGTTTGAAAATATGATCATCACATTGGAGGGTTTTGAGGTAAAATCCCGTTTTGTGTAAGAAAGAGAAGCCGTTGTCCTCCGAGTGGCGGGTATCTCTCTTTGAAGACCTTCGAATGGAGCGTGTTTTCCGGTTTACTTTCCTTTCTCAAAATGCGAAAATTGCACGTAACGCGTAGTCTTTCCGTTCGGATTTACGTCACTGATTTTGATTTTTCGCTTCCTGTGTGCGTACGTGCGGTATAAAAAGCCACTAGCGAGGTCAAATGTGATGTGATAAACGACAATTCCACTCCGTGACCACTTTTATTGTTTTAAACTGGTTTAATCCATTTTGACGCTTTTCTACGTAATAAAATTGTCGTTGTAATGCGCTGAAATCTGATTGATGTCTTGAGATGTGAAACTGTTCACAAGTGATAATTTGTTTGGGTCAAAATCAACCAATGAAATAATGGCCATTTTCAGCCTTACCTCTTTTGATTTCCTTGAAATTTGGTGTGTTTGTTCGGCATGTAGACTTATGCATAAATCCCAAATTTTAGCCCTGTCCACACACGGGGTTTCGAATTACGTGACCTTGAAAATTAGAAAATCGTGACCTCCGGACAATCTTTTGAGTAGAATATCTTTACCTAATTGTGCTAGAAATGCTGAAATTAGTGTCTTTTTCAAGCATGAAAGACTTCCGCGAAAATGCGGAAATCCGCTGTTTTCTGTTCCGTTTTTGGTGTTACCGATATTATTTCAAAAATGCAATAAAATTTTTATGGGTTATGCCTCCCTCTTGCGGAGAGCAAAATCGAAATGACTTCGAACGACGGGATGGTTACGGCTGGGAATGACGTCACCTCTTCCAGAAATGGAAATTCTGCGCCAAAGTGTGCCAAAACGATGCCTGCTCAACAGACGACCGGTGCTAAACGTGCACGCCTGATTTCATGTTATATGCAAATTATTAGCTTAATAAAACCATGTGGTTTTGCAATCAGAATGACAGCACGATCTTTTATTATGTTCGCACATTGAAAATGTGACTGCATTTCTCCGTAATGTTTTTTTATGTCTCACCCTAACGCTGCTTTGTGCGAGTAATGTGCAAACGTCACTTATGTGGCATTCTCTGCAGCAGCGCCCTCTGCTGCCGAGATTTTGAACCATTTTTATCTTGATGTATACAAAATCCCTTACCTCAGTGAATATTAATCTGCCATCCGTTTGCCTCGGAGAGACATACGGTTTGTTATATATATAAACCAAGTTAACAATGATTATGAAATAAAAAATATTTAAGCGAGCACCACAGTAGGTTCCTTGTGCACGTAAACAGTTTTTTTTTTTTTGGCGTCATGTCTGCTCTGCTTCAGAAAAATCTCCACAGGAATCTCTCACATTAATACCGGAATCGTCAGCACCTCCACTTTACTTTTCTTTTTCCATAACAATTTTTTTCCCTCTTAACGTTGATTTTAATTTTAGGAATAAAACAGCGCATAATCGTTCGTACTTAGCGTTGTACTATAAAGATTTTCATCGATTCCTATTCCATTGATACGCGCTGTATTTCCGAATCTTCTGTTCAAAGACATCAGCCACAAGGAAACTCCAGCCTTTTTGCGAATAGACATCTTTTGTTGATTTCATTTCTCAGTAACAAACGCATGTAAGTAGCTCTTATTGATTTAGGGATTTCTACATCGTTCGTTATTTTGTTGAAGGATGGGACTGCTTAAAAACTTCTGTACAGTCTTATGTCGAAATTCATGCCATTGTTTTAAATAGTTCTCGATCGACGATTCCTTTCAAAACATCACGATACCCATACACTTGATCAGTGCTAAATGCAATGCATAATGTAAAGCTCCTAAATTACCACGCGGATTACAAACGGCGGCAACAACAACGACATGAGCTAACCTGCTGGAGATAGTGACTTGCCATCGAAGGAAACGAAATATAACCCCTCCTGTTGGATCAGTATCACAGTTGATTCCATCTGAAATCTGTTAGGTTTAACGTACACTATGTGGAAAACAGTCACCGTACACCAGTGCTTTTTATACAATACTGCATTTATGGCAAAATCGGTAAGGAGTTGGCCAGAATTACATTGTGCGCTCTATGTGGAACACTTTGACTGAGATTCTGGTAAGTAGTCGCAGGTAAATTGTATTCCATTCTTCGCGTAAATAGTAGTCAGTTCGCACCCAGAAGTTGGACGTGCCGTTCTAGCCCGAATCCAACGTTCAAGTTATCCCAAAGGGCCTGTATAGGATTGAGGTCAGAGTTTTGAGCTGGCCACTCCAGATTCTGTACATCCATATCCTCAAACCATGTCGAAATAAAGCGTGCTTTACGACTGTGCGCTTTGCCTTGCCTAAACAAGAATGGCCCGTCTCCGTAAAACTGGTGAAGTGTAGGCAGTTCGGTGTTGTCTAGAATGTCCCAGTACTTTGTGGCGTTCATGTTTCCATCTACAACCACCAACGGTCCGAGTCCGTACCTCGAGAAACATCCTCGGACCATGACCCTGTCACCACTAAATTTAACAGTTGGGATGACACATTCTGGCAGATACCGTCTATTTGGCATACGCCACACCCATCAACGACCATCGAATTTAAAAACCGTGTAGCGTGATTCTTTACTCCATAACACTCGTTTCCACTGGTCTAGGGTTCACGGATGTTGTGCTTTGCACCAACCAAGTCGCTTGTAACTCGCATTCGTACAGGTTAATAACAGCTTGTATGCAGCGGCTCGGCCTTGGAAATTTAACTTTCACGAACTCTCTTAGTGCAAATACTCACCACTGTTGAATCTGAAATTCTTTGTTGGTGAGCATTTGTGCAGAGGAATGACGGTGCCCACGGACGATAAGTTTCAGAGTTCTCTTGTCTCTTTCCGTCAATTTACTTTCCTGGATCAAGAAATCCTTTAGGGTTGTGGCGGGATAGATATAAGATTTCTTTTCACCCTTTGTTCAGAGTAAACTTCCTGAACGTTTCTTGGCAGTCATTAGTCCCTCACGTTTCCATTTACTAATAACGTCTTGAACCGTTGGCCATGGGTGCTGCAATTGTTCTGCAAACGCACGCGTGGCCATGTCTCACACGTAGACGATATACAACGTCTGGCACATGTGATCTATTGGAGTGTTCCATTCTCGTTGCGGATGGGGGTGTGCAGAGACTTTTCCCCACGTAGGTTATGTGCAAAGAATATTCCCAGCAACTTGAATTTGTTAACGATAGCAACATAGCCATTCAGTTTTCGCCAGTCGAAGCGTCAGCCTTCTCGTGACGTTATTTGCAATTCCAATATAAAGGGTCTCACTCACTCGGAGTTTCAGTGTCCAGATTAGCAAGTATGTATGCAGGGTAGCGTCCGTTCTTAACGAGAAACCATATACTCCTAAAACTAACTCTTCTGTAATTTTTACTTTGTATCTTTCCTATCAGGGCATTTTGTTCCCGCCCCTAATAGTTATTTAATTTCTGTTGTCTCCAAGAGGCGCAGCACGCTATAGCTGAGTGGATTCTAAGCCTTTTTAGGAGTTCATCGTTGCGAGCGAGCATTTGATCGCAGTGCCGTGGGTGATGTAACGATTGTCATACCCGAACAGAAATTGAGAGATACAGTTTCGATTCCAGCTCCGAGACTTGGCAGATTTTGAGTTTTCTGAAGATTTGCTATATGCTAATCATGATATCTCCGTGCCATAAGAATAATGTGTACTTGCATCTATTCTTAATTAAGTTGAATTAACAAGTTGCTCACTTAACAAGTTCATCTTAGTTTCATATTTCTAATCATGTGTGCTTACTTGCCTAAAAACAACAACAAAAGCAGGTAGGCTCAGTTCTGATTGAGCCGTCAGTTTGGAACGTAGGAACTACGACTGGCAGATCGGAGAGTTGAAATGAGCTGGTCAAATATGGTTTCAAAGCGTCTATTTAATTTGTTATTGCCAACACAGGTCTATGATATAAAAAGTAGCCTACATAACTTTTACAACTAATGCTAGATACATCGCAAACGCAAAGCAGATCGATACACGAATTACCCAACGTGGTGCTCAGCTTAGGATCGGTAATAACATCCATGCCGAGATCTCGGAACATAAACTCTTTGAATCTCTCGTAAGTGGCTGTCTTTGATGTTCAAGTTGAAATCGCCCAACATAATGATCCGATCGGTATGTTGCCGTATCCCTTTCTGGCCAGTTGCGGGAAGGCTTCTGAAACAATACAAATTTTGAAGTTGTGAATCCGTTATTGGTGTAAATATGACATGATTGGTAAGTCAAATAATATCCAAAAAATTGAAAATTTCGTCGTACTTACCATTTAGTATTACTTACCATTCATGTCAATGCAGAGAAAATTCCCAGCAGCCTGAATTTGTTAACGATAGCAACGTAAACGGATTCACAACTTCAAAAAATTGGATTCACAACTTCAAATAAACGGATTCACAACTTCAAAAAAATTGGATTCACAACTTCAAATAAACGGATTCACAACTTCAAAAATTTGTATTGTGCAATGGTGTAATTCCATATTTTATTCATTGGCTTCTGAAACTTTTGGTGTGTATAATACAAGTTGCTTTCAGACGTTCTCGATACTCTAGTTCGTTGGGCTGCAGTCTTCTTGGGCTTCTTACATTCCTCATCACTTGCTTTTGCCTCTCGTTTTGATTTTCTCCACCTTTGCTTGCGTTCATTCTGCGAATTCCGCGACATTGTCGAAAATGTTAACCTGTTCACACGAAAACAAGTTTTATTATTTTTTTTGTTTTAACCACTGCGATATGTTCTTTATATATTTGGATAGATCTCGTCGAGAGCTTTAAAACGATACCACGCACAGTCGTTTTGCACTCACGGTTGTCCAGATAAACCCTGATATTGTCAAAAGTGTTCACAAGTTCACAAATAAACAATTTTTAAAATGTTCAGTTCAAACCACTGAGAAATGTTCATCGTATATTTGAATAGATCTCGTCGAGAGCTTTAAAATGGCACCACGCAAAGTCGTGTTGCGCTCACGTTGCCGAGATAGACTGAGTTAAACGCGGCGGCACACCCAGGAATTTTTCATCATCTGCCCCGCGCAGAGGGAGCGAGGGGGAGCGTCGCGCGCACGATGTATTGCTCAGTACGCGAATTGGACTCCATGCTGTTTACGAATATGCAAACACCATTAGTGTGCGGCACGAATTTTTAACGTTATAATTATTTCAATTGGGACCTATTTTTGTCACAGGCGGTCGGCTGTAAGTCGTCCCATGCTATCCACGGAGATAGACGTTGTCCTACGTCAAAAGTATTGCGAGGGGCGGTACAAAAGTAACGCTTAATTTATACCTTTAAAATCAGGTGCGACAGAAATATTAGAACGTCACGGAGTGGACACTTTAGTTCCAACTTTCACCATTGTGAATGGCGCTGCAGTCGGTCACAGCGTCGCACACAGGGAGTGCAAAATGTCGAGGAGGTGGATGCACCTGGGTCATTCCATGTCGATTTAACACAGAAAAAAGGCATTTTCAACATGACCCCCTTTAGATTTTTGTGAAACTTTATAGATTTATTGACATACGCACAAGAAATGAATGTATGCTAATTTTTAGCACAATAGCTTTTAAATTTCCTGAGATAAGAGGTCACGAAATTCCAGAAATTTGCCAAATGTCAGTGTTTTGTACGTCGTAAAAGTTCTTATAACTCAAGTTCTTTTTATCACAGAATGATGAGGTTTGTGTGCTTTTAAACCTCTTTCACTGGCTTTAATATGATATATTAATGCATAATTTAACATTTTCAATTTCAAGGTAATGCAATCTCAAATTTGACCTTGGATTTCTTGAAAAGTGTTACTTTGATTTAAAAAAAAAAGTGATATGTGAAATTACATGACATGGTGATAACATGTTATAAATTTGAGGGTGGCAATTAAAGGGCATCAATAGTTACAACTGTTACAAGGAATTCTTTAATTTACATGCTCAGTAAATTTACCATATGACTAAAATGTACATGTTTCACTGATCAATACAGAAGCTTTATAATCTAATCAACCAGCAGCATAAAGAGGAACACATGTGCACTATGTTTGGTGATGGGTTACTCTTTACAAACCATTATAAAAATACGAAAACTTTCGTATTAATATTTTAGGAGTTCAGCTTTAAACAGGGTACATGTTATTTGCTGAAAAGAGTTGACAAAATGCTTTGGAACTTAACACTCATATCTCATTTTAAAATCTTCAAAAATTTATCTTCTTGTTCAGTGATGACAATTTTATATTGTAACCTTTGAAGAAAACAGTTTCTATGCAAAATAAAGAGCAAAGTTTGCATCAAGTGCATCACATGAAAATGTTTTCTGTGTGATGCCTTATGTTATTTTGCAGTTACTGCTCACTTCAAACTGGGAAACAATTGCACCCTAGTGTAAATGTCACTCCATAATCATCATAAACTTTATCTGTCATTTTAACTGTGTTGGTGAAATTAAAATTTCTTGCATGGAAGCATTCCTGACTTGTTCAGTATTCTCCTGTGTTATTTTAAAAATTTGTCCAGTTGCTGTCTTTTTATCCACTTTTTGCAATATGTCAGGTCTTGACAAGTTTAAAATATCTTCTTTGAGGAAAAATGTGTAGGAAAAGGATGGGCCATGAAGATGATGAAACAAAATTTTTACTTCATCTGTGTCTTCAAAGATATTCAAGATACAGCCAACCCACAAGTGTTCTGCTCAGAGACATGTTACTAAGACAGATATATCTGCAAGTGCGATCTCACATGTATCAGAAGTAATGTATTCTATTTTGCTGACTGTAGAATTTGAATCAACTCATAGTCTGTTTTTGTTCACTGGGATAAAACTGAAGTTTGTGAGTGTTGGGTATTGTTCTTGATCTTACAAAATGTGGCTGTAATGGTTTTTTTCAGCTTCATATTGTCTTTCACTGAGGTCTTCAAAATCACAGGCTGGCATCTTTTTGGTTGTCCAGTTATATATATATATATAATTGAGAGGGTGTCATAACCTGCATTATTATATGCCCTTCCAGCGTTCGAATTACCCAGTGGTCTGCTGGCCATTGGCCAGTAAAACTTTCGTTGGACCGCAGAGCTATTGATTTTACTGGTCCTGGTGGCCAGTATTTTTTCTTTTTCTTTTTCTAATTTGTTACAAGTTAAAAAATGAATTTCTATTTCTTTTACCTTGCTGTATAGTTTTCTTTTTAAGCTGCAAACTAATGATATGATAGGTTGAAAAAATATTGGAGATAATTCCATTGAAAGGTTGAAAAAATATTGGAGATAATTCCATAATTGAGAGGGTGTCATAACCTGCATTATTATATGCCCTTCCAGCGTTCGAATTACCCAGTGGTCTGCTGGCCATTGGCCAGTAAAACTTTCGTTGGACCGCAGAGCTATTGATTTTACTGGTCCTGGTGGCCAGTATTTTTTTCTTTTTCTTTTTCTAATTTGTTACAAGTTAAAAAATGAATTTCTATTTCTTTTACCTTGCTGTATAGTTTTCTTTTTAAGCTGCAAACTAATGATATGATAGGTTGAAAAAATATTGGAGATAATTCCATTGAAATGATGCGTTATTTTCTCCATATATTGTAAATGTCTAAATTTTTTTGTATAATTTTTTTTACAGACCAGTGGGCATTTTGGTGGACCAGTGGTTTGCAAATTCTAATGGTCCACTGGGCCAGCAGAATATTTATTTCTAATTCTAACACTGCCTTTGTAAACTTGCTTTTTAGATGCAAGACTTTTAAAATTGCCTCTAACACTATCACAAGTACTATTACTGTGGAATGTTGCGTTAAAGTGCCACTGTTCCAAAATCTATTAATTTTAGCAGAAATTGATCAATTTTTTTTATGTTTGTATATTGTGATGCTGATCCATCTGAATAATGAAAATGTTTCTTTAAACTTTTATTGAGATATGCAAGCACTGCTGAAAAAGACGAATTGCTGCTGCATTGTGTTGCAATCTCTTCAAATTTATTCCATAATTTATGCATTCACTTTTCCCTGATTTTTTTGTAATATGCAACAAATGATTTGATTTTGGCTTGAAAATTAAGAAAATAATAATTATTAGAAAAATCACATATTACCAAATATTTGCCAGTTGCAAATTTGTTTTTAGTTCATTGTGAAAAGCTGCCTGCTATTTAGCTATATAAATAAACATCTTAGATGAACAATAAAAACAACTACAGATTCAGCAATGATTTTTGTTAATGCAAGTGTTAAATAATTTGTGGATATTTACACGCAACTTGAAGCTTTTGCAAAATATGTACGCTCCCTGCAAATTGGAGTAATGCGGGGGGGGGATGGAAATTTTTGAAATCCACTAGGACAAAATAAAAGTTAATGGAAAATAGAAGAAAAAACTAAAGCATTTTTTTCCAATGTAAATTGATGCTTTTTTATTAAATTAAAACATTTTTTTTCTAATGTAAATTGCATTTTAATTAAACAAAATACTTGGGGGTGGGGGGCTCTAAATATGCCCCTGAACAACTCTTAAATTTCTGATTTTTTAATCTGAACTGTAACTTTACACTAAGGACAAATCTGATTGGCTTTTAGAAGGAAAAACCACTGTCATATTGGCTAAAGCAGAGCTTTTTTGCTGTAAATAAAGCAATATTAAGAAATCTTATGTAACCATTATAAAGAAATTAAGCATTAAAAAGTTATCTTAAGTTGGTAAATGTCGACCTCCCCATCTAAATGGTACACAATAAACTTTAATTCATGTATTGTAATATTTTTTTAAGAATCCAGGTAAGAATAGATGTGATACATTCTAAAATTTAACTTATTGAAAAAAACTATTTGTAACTTTAGAAAGAAATTGTTAGATTCCACTTCCAAAATTTTATATGTCAAGGATATCAAGAAGTTCAACATATAATTAAAAAAAAATAAAAATAAAATGTCACTAAAAAAATTAAATTCTAAAATTTAAATTTTAAAAAATTGGGATGGACATTTTATGATGAGTTTTTTATTATCTTAAAGCGTGTTAAATAATATTTCTATTGAAACCGTAATCAAAATATTGGTAACACATTTTTATTTCAAGATATTAAAAGTTAAATGGTTACAATTTTCAAAAAATGCAGAGAAATTCAAAATTTTGCCCGTTTTCATTTTCAAAACAACCCAAAAGAAAATTTCAAGAAATATATATTTTTTTACTTTACTATATAAGGAGTACATTCTCACCAATTTTCGTTAAAATTGGAGATATCAAAGTTGAGTACTGTGTTGATTTGACATGGAATGGACCCATCTATGAAGCAGAGAGTGGTGATTGAATTCCTTATCTTGGAGGAACTAATTCGTGCGCATCTGAAAAATGTTGATGGTGACGATTTTGTTGACATTAGCATATTGGACGTTGATCCGAACTTTAAGATCGGTGAAACCAATGTCGGAGACAAACCCCGAAGTCATCGGACAGTGAAGACGAACAAGAGCCAGACTTAAAGATACGCTGATTAAGAAAAACTGCTGTATCACAACATGTAAATTGTGCAGCGAAGTTGGTGTCACAAAAACAGCTGGCCTCCACAGTGTCCGAATGGTCTGAGGCGCGGGGTTCGGATCAATCATCCAAGACGGTCCCGGGTTCGAGTTCCGGATGGGTGATGTGTTTGTGAGGTGGTATTAGCAGTGTTCCTCCTCTGAAATCAGTGATCCCAAACTCATGATTAGAGATCTCATATATTAAAAGGTTTGCGCACGGTGGATCCGAAGATGGAGACTGCCGAATACAAAGCCAGGAAAGTAATTTTCTAGCTCTGTAAGGAGGAGGGCGATGCATTTCTGTCATGCATTATCACAGGGAATGAGAACAGCACCACATGAGGTCATCGCGCACATAGAAATTCAAGACAGCTTTCTATGCAGCGGTTGCTCAGGCTTTTTTAAAGTTTCGCCAATTTTTTTTTTTTTTTTCTCCAAATGTAATCTGAAGTCGCCAGGTTTTTTTTTTTTTTTTCACTCTCCATTGGAAATATAAAAAACCATTATAGCACGAAAAGAATAGGTTATTGATTCTTTACAATTAAGCAGCAAAATATCATTTTATAGATCCTGAATCCTAATAGAAAGAAGCCGGTCCCGGTGGCGCAGTGGTCTAAGCGCTGGCTTATCACCATTCGTCTGAGAAAGGTCTGAGTTCGAATCCCGGTGAGGTATGGATGTTGTGTTTGTCTTACGGCACTGTCTCTCCTTTCTCTGGAACCAGTATCCCTAAATTAGGGACGGACGACTGCTTATAGCCCATTGAGTTGATAACGGTAGTCGTTAAACCTTCAATAATAATAATAATAAAATAGAAAGATATATATACACTTATTTTCAGTTTTGTATTTATTTCTACCCATAAAATTTATAAGCAATAATCGCCAATATTAGAATTTGCAATCCGAATGTACCTCAAGTGCGTGCTTTCAGTTGAGGTACATTCCATTGCAAATTTTAATATGGCTCGATTTCTATCCTATGGGAACTTCTTACTGTCGGAGCGCGGATAAGCCTTTGCGTCTTTCTAGCTACCCTAATTCATATTTTCATTGTAGTTTTCCTTGCGCCATTAAAATCAACCAACAACCAAACGCTTAAGTATTTATATTAGCGTATATGCAGCAAATACGGTATTGAGATGTAATTTCTTGTTCCAAACGGGATCGGCCCTTTACCCTCTTTATTTGCGTCGGAAGAGGGACTACTCATGGATTTCCCGTAACCAAACATCGAGGATGTTCTGGGGAGTGAAGCCGAACTGTACGCGGGAAGTTATTTAGGATTGATAAAATGAAGAGGTGGAAAGTCACATTCCGGACTGCTTCGGAGTTCAGACCTTCAGGACCACATTAAACGGACGGAATGCAGCTGGCAGTTATGGTCCGCAGTCGCAGCAATGATCGAAAAGCCCCCAGAGAATCTTCAACAATGTGAACAACATCCTTACCTTGCAGCGTACGTACAACCGCACCTTCATTTCTGAATGTAAGCAATAAATATCTGAACATCTTGAGGAAGAAATGCGATTTTTAAGCTGACAAGGTTAGCGAAATATTATAAAAAAATTCTGTGTATAAACAAATGACAAAGTATGGTATGAAGAAACTACCATGAATTGGTACAAAAGTTTCATTTCCAATTTTTAATCAGATTATACGCAGTTTTGGCGCAGAGGCTTAGCCGCTTGCCTCGCCTAAGCCTCTGCGCCAACCTGTAGCATCGTCACGCGCGGTCGGTGTCCACATGAGAACTGGTTTTGTACATTGTGTCTGCTTCGCGATAGAAACACGCGCGCTCGAAGCCATGGCGAAGCTCCGATGTCCGTAATGCCATGGGGTCATCGAAGCCTGTGATGTAATCTCCCGGTGTACCGTCTTCAACGACAAATCGCGAGATCGATGCTTCACCGAAAACCGTGGAAATCTCCCGATGTACCGCCTCAACGACACATCGCAAGATCAGATCATATGTAGAGGATTTTAGGAAGGGAATGTCTGACCCCAGGTCTTAAACAACCCTTAGAAATAGGAAACTAGGAGATTTGGGCTAGAGTGCTCGATGGGAAAATGACAGGGAAGCAAAATAGGGGAAGGAAGACGCCCTTATTTATTACGGGGGTCAGTACCCGGGGTCCGACGGCTTAACGTACCCATCCGACGCACGGCGGGTATTTAGTGGTTCGAACGTTCGTACCTGCCCAGGATCGAACCTGAGGTTATTTCCATTGCATTCAAGAACGCTGACCACTAGGCCACCCGCGGCCCACATCGCAAGATCATAATCATGATCATATGTAGAGGATTTTAGGAAGGGAGTGCCTGACCCCAGGTCTTAAACAACCCTTAAAAATAGGAAACTAAAAGATTTGGGCTAGAGCGCCTGATAGGAAAGTGACACGGAAGCGAAGTAGAAAGGGAGAGGAAGACGCCCTCATTTATTACCGGGGGGCCAGTACCCGGGGTCCGACGGCTTAACGTGCCCATCGGACGCACGGCGGATATTCAGTGGATCGAGCGTTCGTACCTGCCTGGGATCGAACCTTAGGCCCTTTCCGTGGCAGTCACGAACATTGCCCACTAGACCACCCGCGGCAGCAAGATCATCCGATCTCATCGTGCTAATAGCCGGTAGCCGCCAACAAGTAACATTGGGGTTCCTCGAATTCGTCATCTCATTGGGTCGCGCTGAAGTGACGCGGCCCAAGGATGTGACGAATCGGCGTGCACATTTGAAATGCGTGTCGAACGTGTGATGCAAAACGAGCACAAGAGTAAGTAAGCGTAGGAACTTAACGTTAAAAACGAGAGCCTCGAGACCCAAGAATTCTCCGCTTGCAGCGCCAGTTGAAGCAGCGGCCAGGGGGAAGCACATGTCTGCCGAGCCGGAGCTAGGGTCACGTGTGTATTACAATTATTATACTTTATTAATTATTCTTTTTGATACTGCAAAAAGGTTTATTCCTCTTGCGGACAAAACTTTTACAGCAACCTTCGCTTCTCGAAGTAAGCTCATAGGATTCAATTTGGATTCAATACAGCTTCACACAAGCTCCACGTGAGTTCGTCAACAATAACAAATAACTGTTACGAAAGAAATAATTACCAAAGAAACACTTGACGATCTTTTCGCTTTGGTAATCGAAAAAGGCTTAATTTGTCCTCATCTGTAATTGAACAATCCTTAAAATGACAACGTTTTTTCACCATATTGATATATACTAATTCATCAGATCGCATGCAAAACGTGCATTTCTAACCGAAAATATGTAATGTGTTCCTATTGGTCGCTACTAGTTTAGGAATGTATGTGACCATGTTGGTTTGCCCCCTCACCGCCAGATGGCGCTGAGGTTTCGGGGATCCACTATTTCCATTGAAGTTCCCACGCTTACCATATACTCGCTTTGGTGTGATGATGATGATCTGTGCTTGGTGGGGGCAGTAAGTGTGTGAATTGCTGATGTGGATGCGATCGTGTAATGACATCTACATCCCGTTTCAGGATGCATCATGGTAATCGCCTTCGCGATGTATCGTAGTTTCGTCAATAACTACGGTGTATCGTAGTTTCGTCAGTATCGCGATGTATCTTAGTTTCGTCAATAACTACGATGTATCGTGTATCTTAGTTTCTTCAGTATCACGATGTATCGTGCATCGTATGTTTTTTTATTTCCCATTCACCAATTTTTTTCTTTTTTTTTTTTTTGCCAAATTGTTATAATAAATGGTACAAAAAAAATCTGTAATATTTTCTCCAAAACTTTTTTCCATGGCTAAAACGATATTTTTTTCGTAAATTGCGAAAAAAAAAATCGTTTTAGCTGATTTTTTTTACTATTTATTATACAAATAATAAGAATTTATTATTTGTTATAATAAATGGTACAAAAAGGTAATCGGCAATATTTTCTCCAAATCTTTTTTTCCATGTCCAAACCGATTATTTTTTTCGCAAATTGCGAAGAATGCGATCGGCAGCGCGACCCTTGTTATGGGTCACGCCATGGCACCCGCCATCTGGGACGAAGATAGGGTCTCGCTTGTGGACTTCATGGCGAAAGCATCACGATCAGTTTGGAACGATATATGGAAGCTTGCGGAAATTGCAAAAACGCACACTCCGGGTTCGGCCACCAGAAACATGAATGAGGTGGTTTCTCAAAATGACCTCACATCAGTTAGCGAACATAAGCAGCAACTGCATTGTTGGGATGGATCGGTGTGCATTATCCTCCTCATAGTCCAGATCTAGCTCCTCCTAACTACCACCTGTTTTGCCCTCTACAGAATGCCTTCCGAGGACGGAATTTTGCGAATAAGGAAGCACAGTTTTTCGTGAAGAGCTCTGACGGTGTTTGTGAGACCGGCATATAAGGTGTCTCATTCACCAATGGTCAAGCTATTAAAAACGATGGTCACTATGTGGAACAGTAACCTAATATTTATTAAACATTCAAGATTAATCCAAGTAAAAGTCATTTTTTTAATAAAATTTTTTCAGCGTAAAATCAGGATGCATTGCTTTTGTACCGATATTCTGCGCTTAGATGTAACTCGTACACGACAATGATGGTGCAAAAGTAAAGTTTTTTTTTCGAGTGTCAGTACACCTCTACATGGGTGCCATTCGTGACCCGGAGGGCATCTAAGCGATATTAGATTTCACGCCATGTTTTGTTTAATACCTCACCATAGACAGAACCAATTCGCCATGTTTTGTTTAATACCTCAGCATAGACAGAACCAATGACGTCCGTTATTCTGCTCTTCAACGTATCGACATTCGGAACACTGCTAGGCGTAACTTGGTCTTTCACATAACCCCACAGAAAAAAGTCTAGAGGGGTTATGTCGAGCGATCGAGATGGCCATGTCATGGGACTGTTTGCCCCCTAAGTAGAGTTTGGAGAGGGCTGTTGAAGTGTCGGGATGTTCGAATATTAATATCTACTTCAACAGCTTTCTCAGACTCTACTTACGGGGCAAATATACCCCTATATGGAAAGATATAATTATTTTGAACACTCCGAGGTTACGTTCAACTCTTCTTTTCACAGAGAGTTTGTAGATCCTCTCTCCTGAAAACAATTAATGGATCGTGAAAAAGATCCGGAAGACGAGTTTGCTGAATTATTTTGTTCGGCGCATGCGTTGACCTTGCTTAGAACTGCGTCATGTGTGAATGTGCTATGATATATAACCACCACCTACTCGCTTGTAATTTAGTATTGTGTTACATTTGAGGATGAGCTTATACAATGTATGTAGTAAGCGCAAAAAGTCTTATGTGTCTGTTTGTATATATATATACACTGCTGGCCACCCACAATGCAACACCAAGAAGGAAGCATCCGATTGGCCTGAAATTCGCAGCATTCGTCGCCCGCGAGAGGACATGCAAACGATTAGCATTGCAGGACATATGCAACTCATGTGCGCTCGGCACGCCACCGAGAAGTACTATAAGAAGGGTGCACAGAAGGCGGGGTGTAAGTAGTGGAAGTGTGTTGTGCTGCCGGACCTGTGCGTGGAAGTTTCCTGATGCCTCGTCGCAGAATACGGTAGTCATTCCAGCACGTTTCGGAGTTCGACAAAGGACAAATAGTGGCTTATCGCGACAGCGGTTTATCGTACCAAGATATCGGCGCCCGTGTGGGACGTCATCCATCCACAGTGATGCGATATAAGAAGGGTGCACAGAAGGCGGGGTGTAAGTAGTGGAAGTGTGTTGTGCTGCCGGACCTGTGCGTGGGAAGTTTCCTGATGCCTTGTCGCAGAATACGGCAGTCATTCCAGAACCTGTTTCCACCGTTGAACAGTGGAAACAGGTTCTCTGCAGTATTCGGTAGGTGCAGGACGGACGGACGGACGTGAGCGATTGCCGCAGCCGCGGCACACCCGAACGAGAGGACCGGAATGTTGCGCGGCGGGCATTGACGGCTCGCACCGTCACATCACAAACGTTAGCGCAGGAATTAGGGTGTGTTGCGCAACAACCTATTGCAGCACGTACCGTTCGACGTCGTCTGCAGGAGCGGGGACTTGTCGCACGTTACACCACCGGTGAGTGCGGCGGCAGTGCGCCGTTAAGCGCCGCACCCGGAATACGGAATGGTACGACATTGTCTTCTCCGACGAATCCCGCTTCTGCCTGCAACACCACGATGGTCGGATCCGCGTGTGGCGGTACCGCGGCGAGGGACTGTATGACGCCTGCATTATGCATCGCCATACCGGTCCGTCGCCTGGTGTTATGGTGTGGGGCGCAATTGGATATGACACCCGCACACCTCTGGTACGAATCGCCGGTACACTCAACAGCCACCGCTACATCTCCGACGTTTTGGGGTCTGTAGTCCTCCCTTACCCGCAGGACCTGCCAGCGGCCACGTTTCAACAGGACAATACGCGCCCGCACGTGGCACGAATCGTGCAACAAATCTTCACGGCCCAGCAGGTGTCACTGCTGCCGCGGCCTGCCTGTTCTCCCGATATGTCGCCCATCGAACTCGTCTGGTCGCTGATCGGCAACCGAGTGGCCCGGCAAGCACCACCCGCGGCTACGCCTGATGAACTGTGGCAACGTGTGGAATCAGCCTGGACCGACATACACCAAGCTCACATTTAAAGCCTCTTTTGTTCGATGCCGCGGCTGTTATTGCCAGCCATGTGGGCCACACGAACTATTGATGTCTGCGTGTTCCGCAATTCGCACGAGTCTGTAAGCTCAATCGTTTCATCTTCGTATTTGTTGTTATGTGTCCAGTAAATCTGGCTTTGCTATCTCGTGTCCTTCTTGGTGTTGCATTTTGGGTGGCCAGCAGTGTATTTTAATCTGTACATATGCTTTTAACATAGAACTTTTTTTAAAATCGTGCGTAAGACGGCATTGCTTCTTTTAACTTTGAATGTATCCTTTCACCGCAGTTGCGGTCGGGTTTGCTTACGTTTTTGATAATGGCTCTCCGTGTGTAACTACGTACAATAAATAGTTCTAAACAATTTCTACGGGAAGATTTTGATTTGGTTTCTTCAATCATTATTTCGAATTTGACATAACATGCGCGATTTACAATTTGAAATTTGAACTTGTTTATTGAGGTTAGACTTCGCCGTCCGGCTGGCGCAGTGTGGTGTAAACGCTGGCTTCTGACCACTCGAGATGGTCTGGGTTCGGATCCCTGTTCGGATCCCGGTGATGATGTGTTTGTCTTCCGGCATCGGCTCTCTCCTTTCCCTGGAACCTGTAGCCCTAAATTAAGATCGAGGTACTATGTGCTTATAATAGCCCATCGAGTTGCTCACAGTGGTCGGTAATCTGCAAACAATCAGAAAATGCGTTTGACTTACAAGTGTTGCGTGTGCCCTTCCGTCGCAGTTGCCGGCGAATTTGGTTACATTTCGAAAAGTGGTACTGCCTGTGGTATTACGCGTTCCACTATTTAAAAGGAAAAAAAATAGTTGCTAGATTCTTTTAGGGAGGAAATGTATTTCAATGAATGCAAATAGAATACAGTAATTCCTCGTCACCCGCATTTTAGGTTGTATGCGTTTGTGAAATAACGAAAAATGTAATAAAAAAATCTTGAAAAATATCGTAGGATTAAAAAATAGCGCCCATAATTATTCCGCATCTTGATATCCCCTCTGGTTGATTTCGACATTGCGCTCGAAGCTGCCAGATGAGCTCTAATCATCAGTTCATATGTCTTCTTCTTTACAACATATCTGACTGTCATCTGAATATCAAAGAATTCCTCGATGAAATTAAACCATCCACAATTAATGCACGTTGGCGGAAATTGTGGCCAGAATTTGTGAGAGATTCCAGAACCCCAGATATACACTATCTACCAACAAGTAATTGGACACTCCTGCAATCGACGATATCTGCGGTACTGATACACGTCACGGCCGCCGCCGTTAGATATTGTGTGGGAAAGAACAACGCAACCAGTCGCATGCAAGATGCCACGCAGTTCGGAGCTCTCTGATTTCGAGAAAGGTGTAATCGTCGGGTATTACAGAAATGGCTGATCCATACGTGACATATCCAGCGAGTTGAAGTACCCAAAATCGACAGTGGCGTACGTGATTGGCAAGTGGAAGATGAGAGGTGACGAGGTGACTATCGGAATGTGTCCCGACCCGGCAGACCCACAAAACTGGGAGTTAGAGACCGACGGGTGCTGGCCAGAGAAATTCGGAAGAACCGCACCAAATCGATGGGCCACATCCGCAAAGAGTTTGAACAGCCATCCGGGAGTGTTCTTTCAATGAATACCATCCGTAAGGAAGCCCATCTGCTCGGTTATCATGGACGTGCTGCCGCCCACAAGCCTTTGATCACCAAATCCAATAGCGCTGCTCGGCTAACGTGGTGCAAAGAACGTCGACAGTGGACCGTTGAACAGTGGAAATAGGTTCTCTGGGGCGACGAATCAAGGTTCAATCTCTACCGTTCGGATGGCAGGGTCTGGGTTTGGCGTCTGCCTGGAGAACGCCTCCTGTCGGAATGTATTGTGCCAACTGTGAAGTTCGGCGGCGGTGGAATTATGCTATGGGGGTGTTTCTCCTGGTATGGCACCGGACCCTTGGTCGCAATTCCTGGTAGACTCAACGCCGAGACCTACTGCACCATTTTGGATGACTATGCGCGCTTCCTACGTTGTGGCAGTTTTACGGGGTGGACCCATGTTACTTTCAGGATGACAATGCCACCTATCATGTTGCGAGGTCCACTATGGGTTGGTATGGTGGCAATGGGGTTAATCGAATGGACTGGCCTGCGCAGAGCCCGGACCTTAACCCTATCGAGCACCTCTGGGACGAGTTGGAGCGTCGACTTAAGGGGTGCCCCCACCGTCCGAAATCGGTGAAGGAACTGACCTGTCTTCTCCAAATCAAGTGGAAGAAAATACCGCTAGCTATCGTACAACGCCTGGTTGAGAGTATGTATGTCCCGGAGAGTCGCTGTTGTAATCGCCGCTCGTGGAGGCTCCACCAACTATTGAAGGTGAATAAACTTCGTTTTCCTTTGCTATCACAGGTGTCCAATTCCTTGTTGGCAGATAGTGTATAAATGCGATAGTGTACCAAATCCTATCTGTGACACAAAACGTAGAGTGTAAAGGCTTCTATGTTATTAATACGACAGACGTAGAAGAAATTCACAGGAAACGAATGTGAAGAACTAACGCCGTTAGAATTGATTAACGTTCCGCAGGAAAGTGAATTGGAAGATGAAATGGAAGTTGTTAAGCCGAATTTTCGTATGGAAACGTTGAAAGATTTTTTCATTAGCTAGTCAAATAATTGATAAAGCTTTAGACTCTTTTATATAAAGGAAGGCGAAATCTAAAAGAGGCGCAGAAAGAGCTTACTCGAGCCATATCATGAAATTCGCAAAGAGCTCGAAAATGAGAAGAAACAGTCACAATTATTTACTCCTCGTGTGTACTCGCATATCTGCGATTTAGCCTTCGTGCTGATGTAAAAAAAAAAAAAAAAAGTCTTCTTAAAACACATTTTATAATTAAATGTTACCTTTATATGTTAATAAATGTCTGAATTGGTAGTTTCGTTTTTAATTTATTCTATGACCTATAAAATTATACAAAATTTCTGCTATTTATAGGTAAATTGGGACAGTTTGTACACAATCCCTGTTTTTGTGTAGACGGCTAGTCTTATTATCCGCGACATGTTGGCGGAACGCAATCCCCGGGATTACTGTACAAAAAATGAAGTGAGAAAAATGAGAATTTTCTCACATTTCATTTTTTCAAAACTTAACATTGCTATTCATCCGTTCTCACATTCTCCCACCTAATCCTGACTATATAGACTGCCGGACAATTTCTAAGGACGGATTACAATAGCAACGATAGCAACCATAAAATGGAAGGCAGGAAAATGTGGAAATTAGCATAAGTGCGGGATACAGTAAGACGTGTTGTGCGTATGCAAATTTTGGATTGCCGAACTTGTTCGTGACGTCATAGCGTTGATAAGAGATATAAAGGATTTGACGCGTATTGACCGTTGTTGTTCAAACGCAAAGTTGAAAGGGAAAGAATCAATTGACGAACTTGCAATTTTCAGTATGTCTTCCCGACATCACCTAGATGATTTTACGCGTGGCCGTATTATTCGCAAGATTGAAGAAGGGCGAAAAATAACAGATGTTGCCAGGGAGTTCGACGTCAGCCACAGTGTTGTTTCAAGGCTTTGGAAATCATTTCAAACAAATGGAGAGTGTAGCAAACGTCACGGGGGAGGTCGTGTTCGCAGTACGATATTTGCAGAAGATCGGTACATAGTGCTATCAACAAAAAGGCACCGGCGCAGCACAGCTAGTGAGGTAGCAAATCAGTTTATGGCTGCTACTGGCAAGCGGATCTCCTGAAAAACTGTCGCCAGACGTTTGCATGAAGGAGGACTATACGCCCGCCGTCCTGTTGTGTGCATCCCATTGTCCAGACGTCACCGTACCGCCCGTTTGCAATGGTGCCATCAACATCGCAATTGGACTGATAACGACTGGTCTGCTGTCCTGTTCTCAGATGAGAGTAGATACAGTCTATCGTCTGATTGTCGACGACAACTGATCTGGCGTGATAGTGGTACTGCATATTGTCCAGCAAACATACAGGAAAGGGACCGATATTCGACATGTAGTGTCATGGTATGGGCTGGCATCATGATCAATGGCCGTACGTCCCTCTATGTGCTTCCAACTGGAACTATGACTGGCCAACGATACATTAATGATGTTCTGCTACCTCATGTTCGCATGTTCCGTGGTGCTGTCTGTGACAGATTCATTTTCAAGGACGACAACGCAACATGTCATCGAACAGTCGCTGTCCAGGAGTGTCTTGAGAGCAAGGATATTCAACGCCTCGTATGGCCAGCACGTTCTCCAGATCTGAATCCCATTGAAAATGTGTGGGATGCTTTGGGGAGGAGTCTTGCTGGTCGCCAATGCCCTCCAATAAACAAGGACACCCTCATCCGTGCGCTGACAGAGGAATGAGATAAATTACCCTAACAGCTGCTTGATAATGTTGTGCAAAGCATGACACGACGTGTGGAATCTTGCATCGCCCTCCATGGTGGCCATATCCCGTATTGCCATCTTACGCCGGAACGCCTGCGGACGGTAATTGCATTTTTTTCACGTTTACGTATTCTGCACAAAATGGCCTGTTTGTCCCTTGAACACGTTCCGAAGCCTTCTGGATTTCAGAGCACAATAAATTGTCTTTCTTGTAATGTCCTGGCATTCGGACATTATTTTATTTCACTTGGCATCCAACCACACTTACCTTTTTATGCGCTATATAGCCGTTTATGATCCGTCCTTAGCAATTGTCCAGCAGTGTATTTTTGTCTTAACGTAATCGGGACCCCCCTCCCAGCATTCAAAAATGGAAAACGACTGGCTGTTAAGAAACTCATGTCAAATGTCATCAAAGTTAACATCGTGCACCGTTCGAATTTCCCAGTGGTCCGTTGGCCATTGGCTAGTAAAAATTCCATCGGACCACTGGAAAATTTGTTATTTGCCCGGGTGATCAGAAAGTTTTTTTTTTCTTTTCAAGTTTATTTTTGAATTTTTAAGTTCATAAAGAATTGAACCAGATTTCAAAATATCCAGGTTTCGCTATGGCAGTTTTTTGAAATAAATCAGGTTTCGCTATGGCAGTTTTTTGAAATAAATCAGGTTTCGCTATGGTAGTTATTTGAAATAATCCAGGTTTCGCTATGGCAGTTTTTTGAAATAAATCAGGTTTCGCTATGGTAGTTATTTGAAATAATCCAGGTTTCGCTATGGCAGTTGTTTTAAATAAATCAGGTTTCGCTATGGCAGTTCTTTGAAATAATCCAGATTTCACTATGGATTTTTGGAAATTCAGATATTTACTACTCAAAAACTGAATACTGAAATTGCATATGGTCATATTTAAATTTGATTAAAATTTTGGACCGTAGGAAACCGAGATGTCCTTGCCAAAATATTTGGATCAAGACAGCGTCACTTTTTGCACAAGTAGTGAACCCGAGATTATGGGTCTTTCATTATATTTTCTAACTGGAGGTTGAAGAACCATTTATTCTGTGGCTTTGCCCATCTTTCTTTCTGTCCACGTGGGGAAACTTCCTGCCTTTCGCACTTGAAGCAAGGTGGGCCGCCCCGGTGGCGCAGTGGTCTAAGGCGTTGGCCTCTGATCATTCGTCCGTAAGGGGTCCGGGTTCGAATCCCGGTCAGGCATGGATGTTGTGTTTGTCTTACGGCACTGGCTCTCTCCCTTCCCTGGAACCAGTGACCCTAAATTAGGGACGGGCGACTGCTTATAGCCCATTGAGTTGCTCACGGTGGTCGTTAAACCTCCAATCAAAAAAAAAAAAAAAAAAAAAAGAAGCAAGGTGGCTTTTGGTATGTTGCAAAGTGCTTCATAAGCAGTGCACTGATAGTGGTTAGTGCCTCAGATCAGTGCCCTTATAACCAGAGGACCGTCCTAGATACTAGCACCATGTGCATACAACATATATTGATACTTGTGCCATTTCTGGACCAGTAAAAATGAGTGAACTACCAACTTTTGGTATACCAAAGTTGGTAGTGGTATACAAAAGTTGGTAGGTATACTTTTGGTATGCATTTTTTTTTTCAATTTCCACCACTGCTAGCACGTTTCGCGTTTTATTTATTAGTACTATTTGCATGAGTGCGTGTGCCCGTTCTGTTCTAAATTTGGGATATACAGCTCCAGTGAAATGATACGTTGTTTTCTACATACACTGTAAATGTATAATTTTTTTTTTTTTGCACGGACCAGTAGGCATTTTGGCAGACCAGTGATTTGGTGGTCCGCTGGGCCTGTAGAAGATTTATTTCTGATTCTGACACTGTCGTGACTGGCATGCTGCAGGAGATCAAGTTTTTATTCCACGCATCATAATCCCACAATCTTGCCATTTGCTCTTCCGTTTCAGTTTCGCCATGCGTATCAACAAGCACAGGGTCAATAGTTAAAAGTTGCTGGACTCAACCCGTAAAACCCATGCTTTTCCCAGAGTCGGCAAAAATTAAAGCCCTTTCACCTTGGTTTCAAATGGAATAACACTCAACGTCGTGACCAGAGGCTCTTCAAGGATAAACTTACTTGCGCTTTGGAAGACCTGCGTAACACTGGTTAAAACACAATAGAAAAATGTAGATTTCTCAAATATTTCAAATTTCGTACTCTCTCTCTTTTTCACAGACACAGTCAATAAAAGTAAAGGCTGCTGATTTCAGCAATTCTTCCCTGGGGCACAATGCAGATCTTATTTATTTAATTTTTATAAATTCCTTTTGATTACTGGAATATATTTCAATTTAATGTATCTGTGCAATATATCCTATTCATAATTTCAGGAAAACTCGGAAAACGTTGGCTCAGAAGCTGAATGGTTTATCACTGCCGAGTTACTTCGTTAGTACATAATAATAATAATTGGCCGGCAAGAAGCAATCCCCCTTCCCTCTCAGTTTTGCACAAATTAGACTGATTTTCCAGTTCATTGACGTCACTTTTTCTAAGAAAACGTAATTCACGTTGTAAAGGCTATTGTCGTTTTCCAACGTTCTGAAGCAAATCTCTACCGGTGAGACGGTGACCTTTCAGCATGGAGCAGTTCTGTTGCGATTGATATCTGAATGGCGAGGGAGACAGGCTACTTCAATGGAGTACATTTCAGATATTGTGTTGCTGACGGTATAGATGCGTTCAGAAACTAATCTCTCCGCGGGTGACTATGCTTGTAAAGAAAATAACAAAGTTCGAACTCAGAATATCGATTTTCTTACAGCATACATTTTCTTCATTTTATTTTATTTTCGTACTCTTTTCCTGTACTCAATGTATCTGCGTAATCTCTAGTTCCATTGTGCTCTACATTTTTTTTTTTAATCGTTCGAAGGAATTCTGTAATGTTTTTATTCGTCGATTTTTCATGGCGTTACAAGGTTCATCGCGTGTAGATAGAACCTCTTGGTAATTTCCATTAAATTCCTGGACCTCTCTTAGCTACGTGACGTTCCAACTAATGATCTCAGCAGTTACTTCTATGAGTATGGCCTTGAAACTGCAGGACACCCAAGCAACGGACTTGCATGCCATTATCATATTGTACTTTAATGTCTCAGACCGGGCTAAAAAAAGGAGGGGGGGAGATGCGCGACCTAATCAAACGAAAGTTGTTTCTGGCATCAAGCCCTGTGGAATCCCCGTATCAAACGTCGGCAGTTAGCTGGCAGTTTACAGCGAATGAAAGCCTCGCGGCCGCTGCCTTCTGTCTTTTTCTTTTTTTCTTAGTCATCATGCCATTTAGGATGTTATGTTGTTAAGATTCGAGTGCTGTGTAGCCGTAAGAGAATAAGGCAACTTTGATCATGCCAAGCAGTATTTTTGGTGCGTAGGAGAAATCTAGCCGAGTTTATCCTGTACTTGCACCGACGATTGCAGGCAGATTGACGTCTGTATGGTTCGTGGGTTAATAGCCCTTTATGTATTATAGTACTTTTCAAGTTTTCGTGCGTATGGTACCTTTGCATGACTTTAACGCCATGCTTGGCGTATGTATATATGTACATACATTATGTTAAAAAAAAAAAGCCGGACACCCCATTTTAGTAGTAGATATGTTCATACACATCACTGCCATGGCCCACACAGGCAGTGTTTAAGCTGGAATTTTTTTTCTTGTAGCAAGTTGGCTATTTTGGCAGTAAAGTTGTAGCAAAATGCTATGCAGATCAGCCAAATTTACGGTTCTGTTTTTTGCTATATTTACGCACGAAAATACAAGCACAATGGATTGACTAAATAAAACTTTGTACTTTAAATAGAATTCAAGAATAAAAACAAATATGCTTTTACACTCCTAATTTTAATGAAAACATGTAGTTTGTGAAAATATATATACAAAGACGAGGACTGAGCAAAGCCCAAGGTAGTTAGAATGAGAGAGGTAGGTCAAAGATTGTAAACAAACAGCTGGTGGTCTCTCCTCGTAGAGGCCTGTGACGTAGTTGGTCCCCATCAGTCTTCGGTCGTGGTGGTAAAGAATGGTGAAATGCGTGATTCTTAGTTCAAATGAGAAGCTTTTAAAAATGCATAGGCAGGATATTTTAAAATAGGAATTACATAATTAAAACAAAACTTACCGATTACTAAAACTTGGAACTTTCCCTCCATTGTTTCCTTTTTCTTTAACTTCCTGGAATTCAATGCACGTGCTTGTTTTTTTTTTCTTTTTTCTTTATTAAGTTTTGTTGGTTGACGTCGTTAATACATTTAATATGAAAATTGTTCTTACTTTCGCATATGTTTCAGTGACACCCAGGTCAACTTCTGAAAAGTTTAATTTCAATTTCGTGAATTTGTTTATTGCTCCCTTGGATTTATATATGCCAGCCCCATGAAATACTGAAAAAACTGATTCAAACTCTTTGACAGTTTCTATCCAAATGTTGTTTGGTATCATTAGTCCACCTCTTGATAAAGTCTCAATCCAGCCCGTTAAGTAGGAAAACGTTCCTAATTCTTTTTCTCTGACGAAAGGCTAAATATCCAACAAAATAGCGTATGGCTTGTTCCTCTTCAGGATTAGCAAAATTGCAAGTATTAATAGACACATTGTCCATCTCACAGGCATTCGAATTTTCTGCCTCGTCTTGTGTTTCCATTAAACTTAAAAAATAAATAAATTGGCGCTCATTATTTTGTCTTCGTCGCAGGGCCGGATGGATGGAGCTTTTGCGGGGCCCGAAGCAAAATTTTATTGCGGGCATTAGAAAATAAATTTCATATTTTAATAAAATCGTTACGGAAAAAATGCCGTACGTAAAAAACATACACTTACACGAAAACTGCCCTAAAGACATAATGATTATCTCACAGAAATACGTATTGTCTTTAAGCTTAAAAAGATACCTGCGTAGCGAATATTTTTGCATTCCCAATATTTCTGTGGAGTGTTATATACAATTATTTGAAACGTTATAATCATAGGAATAATCATATGTTATAAACAAATATTTAGCTCATACCAATTCACCATAGTTATATACTTTATGAAACAATTCACCATAAATCTTCAAACGTTAATCTGTACCAACGTTACATTCTAATACAAAACACGTGTTAAAGTTATGAACAATGGAACACGTGTTGATGCTATTCATTGGAACACGTGTTACTGTCATCAATGTTAAATACAAGGTGTTAATTTTATTGTTATATTTATTATTATGAACAAATTATAGGTGCATCAGTTACAGATCATTTACCGATTAAATTTACTTTATTGTGCCTTTTTATAACTATGGGACTTTTGTTCTACAGTGATCGTATATGGACAAAAACGTGCCCCTTATATGTACTGGCATATAATAAAGCACGGCGTTGTGATTCACCTTTATCCCGTCACTGGAATGGTGGGGGAATAAAGGTGCCGCTCGTGAAAGAAATTAGAAACATAAACACATATTTTTTAACTTACACATACCTTAACTTATGTCTTGTGTGGTTATAAGGAAAACAAACAGGAGTCTTATGTGGAAGTAATAAAAATGGTTTAATACGTGAGATTTAGGAACACTAAGGTACCACGTGCGTGGGTGCAGCCGTTAGCAATACCTTACACATAAAATTTACTATTATTACGATTTTTCTCTATAACGTCTCCGATCATTTCTGCATACATCTATCTATATATATAAGTGCAAAGCTTAGTGATTCATTTTACTTCTAGTTCCTTTTCTCCTATGCTTTACCTAAATGTTTTACCTAGCTAACTGGGTTTTCATTGTTTGATCATGACCAATACACACGCCACGTGCTCTGAATAGGGTTATGAATTAATTTAAGCAAGTACATGCAATAACAGGGAAAAGGAAAAATAACTTAACTGGTATTTCCATATGTCTTTCAGGTTTTCAATCCAAATCTTTTTCCAATTGTCAGCGCTGGCAGTACTTCATCTATCTCTCGTCACATCGCTCGACGATCCGCTATCCACGTCTGTCCCTTGTCGCTACACGCACTCCACACTGTTGACCAGTGAAGACCTTCTGACCTTCCGAGCTTCACCTTGTCCGCGGATGCCAAGGTCACTTGACCAGTCTGGAATTCATCTAATCCGTCCGGGGAACGTCACTTCGCTCCCTCCTTGGAAACTGACCCTTCAACTTTTCCGACCCCCCTATATCCCCTGGGGCCTAAGTATCGTCACAAGGCTTGAGATTGCCTCCCGCTATCCCCTGGGGCTATCTATGCACGTGCATGTTGGACTAAATTTATTTTAAATAATTTTATTTCCAACAGGAGAATATATTAAGGAATCTTATAAAATAAATTCGTTAAGATAGTATTTTTTTTCCCATATGTATGCATGTTGCAGTGATTGATTTTTTTATTTTGTTAAATTTAAGTATTTATTTTATACGCAAATTGTTGAATATATAAAAGTAGGGCCCGCAAAATGATGAAATTTATTTTACTATTTCATGAATGCTGAAAACATTAAGGTGGTTAGAATAATCATTTGAAATCTGAAAATCTCAGTATCTCTACGGCTAAGGGCGATAACCTATTCGAAGGAGGGGGGGGGCATTGGAAACAAAAAAAAACTTAATAAAAATCTTTTTAAGGGCCTCGCCTTCCAAAACTTACAAAACAAATTATAAAAAATTGTACAAAAAATTATTTTGTTTTTTTTCTAAGGCAGCTCCGGTTACCCTTATGTTCCAGCCGGCCCTGCTTCGTTGTTTTTAACGTTGCCATTTTGCCGGTAGCGGAAGCTTTGATCCAAGCAATAGCATTTTCAGCCTGTGCTTGAAATCAGTTTGTAACGGATGATTGCAAAATTATCCGTTGATTAAACTAAATCTGGAAACGAGTTCACGATACCGAGTGGACGTCTGCCTCTGCACTAGGGAGACGGAGCGTTGGACAGCTCCACTGACGTCACTGATTCCTGGAACCCTAAGCCGGAGTGGGTTGGGCGAACTCATTGACCTACCTTCTCTCATTCTAACTACCTTGGCCACAACCGACGATCTGAATCGAAACTGCGCCCGCGCTGCGAAAACACCACTTTCCTTATTCATTGCAGCAAAGCCTTTGGAAAAGGTGCTCGTGAGGCTTACCGGTGCGTTTCTGTAATTTTTAGGAGGAAAGACAACAGGGATGAAAAAACTACAACACAGCGAAGGCGGAAAACAAAATGACGGGAAAGGATACCAGGCCAGGTCTGCAGAGCGAAGTAACGATGACGGAACGAAAAAATGAGGGGATAAAAAAACCGCAGTGGGTGAACGCGGTGATGGTGAGAAAAAATGACGGGATAAAAAAACCGCAGGGGGTGAACGCGGTGATGGTGAGACAAAATGACGGGAAAAGAAACCAGGTCAGCGGGGCGAAGCAGCCAAAACGGAACGAAAAAACGATGGGGATGACAAACACCGCAAGGGCGAAGGAGGGGTGCGCGGAATGACGAAAAAAGGAAACATTACGGAAAACATTCGCTTTTTTGCTATTCTGTGTGGACTTTTTCTTCCCAAATTACCGTCTTTATCGCGATTTGGCGAAAATGCGAGCGGCAGCTTAAACTCTCGTACAGGTATAAAAAGACGCACGTGGCTTAGCAAATATCAATCATAGACGAGAATGAACAGTAGAATGGGCCATACGACAGAACTCAGTGACTTTTAATGTGGCGTTATCATAGGAGACAAGTTAGTTCGAGAAATTTCTACCGTGCTGCTACTGCCTCGATCAACTGTACGTGATGTTATTGTTAACTGGGAACGCCCAGGAGCAGCAACACCGGCGCAATCGCTACCTGGTGTAGGACACGTAAAATGACAGAGTGGGACCGCCAAGTGCTCAAGCGGGTGATATAACAAAATCACCTGTCCTCGATTGCAACACACACCACCGAGTTCTAAAATGCCCCTGAAAGCAACGCCAGCACCATAACGGTTCGTCCTAGCTGAAGGGAAACAGACCGAGTGGCCGCACACAAGCCTGATACCAGCAAGATCAACGCCAAGCATAGATTGGAGTGCTGTGAAGTTCGGCGCCATCAGACTCTGGAGCAGTGGAAACGCATTCTCTGGAATAATGAATCACGCTTCAACATTCGGCATTCCGACGGACGGGTCTGGGCGTGAAGAATGCTAGGTGAACGCCATCTTGTCCAACTGTTTTATGGCAACCGTGAAGTTTGGTGGAGGTGGCATCATGCTCTGGGGCTATTTTTCATGGTTTATGCTTATCCTCCCCATAGTTTCAGTGCCCAGGAATCTTAAAGCTGCGACACCTATAAGGTCATTCTCGACAATTCCTTACTGCCAACATTATGGCAACAGTTCAGTGGAAGCTGTTTTCTTCCCCAACAGCACAATGTCCCTGCCACAAGGTGTGGTAGAGCTTGACCGGCCAGCGTGCACTAAGATGTAGTGGAAATCCCTCCCAGCAGAGTGGAGGCTGCGATAGTAGCAAAGGGTGGACCAACTTTCTTGTAACAGGGACTTCGTGGGATAGGCAAGTGTCCAGATACCTTTGGTCGGGTAGTGTATATGTATAAGGTGTCCAGATGTTGGAACACTAATTTGAGAACACATACATGCTCAGACTAAATATGCAAAAATAATTTGTCACACAGATTGCATGGTTTCAGTAAGTGTAATAATACATCTGAAAATTGGTATCCTGAAATTATGTATCTTGGAGAATGTTGGTAATTTGTACCGACAAATCAGAGCTGTGATAGCGAGAACATGCTCAGCAAAAGTGAAATACTTTACCTTAGATATACGTGCTGAATTAAGAGGAAACTGAATAAAATTCTTATATTTTTCAGACGCACGAATTGCAAGAAGAATTTTCTCATTTTGTATAAGCATTTGGTAGATAGAACTCAGAGCAAGTACAGTAAACATTTGGCAGCTCCAAAGGTACAGTGGTCTAAGGGCTGCCTTCTAACCGTTCATCGTTGAGGGTCCGGGTTCGAGTCCCTGATGCGGCAAGGGTTAGTGTGCTTGTTTTACGATACCAGATGTCTCTCTTCCTCGGAATCAGTGGCCCTAATTTTGGGGGCGGGCGACTTCATGATAGCACTAAGAGCTGCTCACGGTGGTCGTTAAACTCCAAAACAACAATAGCAAAAGTCAAAATTTGTTTTTACGATAAGCATGTCGGCAGGTGGGTGCAATGAAAGCTATTTTTATGAATGTTTTTCATTGGAAACGCAACAAGGAGCTAGTGATTTGAGAACGAACATCAAAATTCGACGGCAGTATGCGTCCTCAAAGACATCAGCTGTTTTAGGGGACAATAAACTAAATTCGAGGACCGTCCTCAAGAATTCGGGATCTCTGACTGGTATACATAAAAAACTGTTCCGGAAGATTCAACATGACCTTCCCCTAAAAAAATGTCGAGGGTTCTCAAGGGCGGCAGCGGGCTTATGACTTTGTCGTACTACTCGTCTGGATTTGGTTTTTAGAGCCAGACATTGAAGCTGTTAGTACGACCGGTTTGGCCGTGGACGTTCTCCCACTTCCGTAAGATAATATTAGGATTAAAAATAGGCATTTTCTCTTGGATAGCCTGAACTATGACAACCATTATCCTTATCTTTTACATGATTCGTGTGCTCCTTGAAAACTTTGAAATAAAAAAAGTTAATTTTAAAGTCTTTGAAAGTACTTGAAAAAGTTTAAGATTTCGTACAGTACTTGAATTTTCTTTTAAGTAATGATATGAAAGAGCATGTGAAAAATAATCGTTTGTGCTAAAAAGCTGTATAGGAGATTTCTGTGTAGTTCCGATAAAAACACCAAGCGGATGAAATAGGGCAGAAATTGCGTTCAACTTAGGGAAGCGCGTGCACAGCTGGTACCTTAGCCATGACATCGCTACCAACCGAGTAAAAAGTCAGCTATGGGATTAAAATAACTGGAATGATGTATTCCGCGAATCGTAACAGGCTTCTATTGACTGTGGTTTTTGTCGCCGGAGGATGAATACGAAATCAATGTTCCCTGTCAAAATATTCCGCAAAGAAAAAATGATTTCGAAAACACCAGATCATTGAAGGTGTGCCCGCCCTAAGTTTAATGGTTTCAACTTGCTAAAACACCTACCTGCTGACCGTCCGACAGCACACTCATATGATAATTTGGTTTTCAAAAGTCCCTGAAAAGTGCTGGAAATTATTTTGCTTGGAAGAGTACGAACCTTGTCTAACAGTCCGATTTGAAAAAAAAAAAATGTTGGAGAGCATTTCCGGTGCCAAATGTTTCTCATATAATTTCAAATTTTTCTTAACATACAAGTGTGCCAATAGAGGGCGTAACCGCATTATCTGCGCGACTAAAAACCTATTTGAAAAAAATATTTTTCTGGCATATACTACTAACTATGAAAACTCCTTGTGTGATTTTCTTCCTAAAATAATAAAAAAATTCGCCACTTGGGGAAGCTGGGTGCAAATGTTTAATCTGTTTTTTTTTTTTCTCAGTATTTCTGCTTCTAAATGTGCGATTAAAAATAATTCAACATCCAACATTTCCAGATAGCATTTACCTTCTGAAACACTTTAGGTTTGTATTTGGTTTTGTAGTTCACAGTTCTGTCGCTAGGTAGTGTTTGTGTACTTCCGTTTTCATCTGTATCTCCGCTTCTGAAAACCCTGTTGAGAACTTTCTTTTTTACTGTATGCCATTTGCTACAATAAAGTTAGGGAACATTATTCTGTGTAAATAATACACAGCTTTCTTGCTAGAGGGCGGGGCGTAATGGTTAAAACCTCAAAACCTTTTTCTCTCTATTTCTGCTTCCAAGCATAGCCTTTTCCCGTGAAGAACACTTTTCGCCTATTTCCCAAGTTTCTATTATGCATAATTCTTCGGCTAGAAGGTATAGAGTTATATCACGTTTCCTTCTGTAACATATTTCTCTTTCAAGTGTTCCATTTAAAAATCTCTATCTCTGATACCTTACTTCTGCAACCCTGCATTGCGCGGGAGGGGGAGGGGGCTTGCGTCTGGAAGTGCCTCTAACGTCAGGAAAAATAATTTACAATTTTTTTTTTGCGAAAACTGCAGCTGGTTAAAGAAATAGCCACGAATTGTATTTTACTGCTGCTTTGAATGAAGTATTAAAAGTAAAATGGATTTTTTTTTCAGTAAAAAAGTTAAACATTTTAAATTCATTTTCGCGGTTTTAATTTATAAAAACTGGATGACGGGAAAGCAGCTATTCCAGATGACACAGCCATAGCAATACCCCCTATACATCTATAGTAACAAGAAAAGTGAAAGAAATATCAGTTTTTATACCAATGTGGGTAAGGTATTATGTATTACAGTTGTTTGCATATAACTACGCATTATGCAGAATATAATGAACTGAAAGGTGTTCTTTGGGGAGCAAAGAAACAGAGACCTATGTCTGCCATTTTTTATAACAGTCAAGAATAAAAGAAATTACTCTGTGCAGAACGTCGTGGCATTATGTACAAGGTATTTTTATAGATTGAAAGGTAAATGATTTAATGTATTTTTTACAAGAGAACATAATTCGTAATTGTCACTTTTTTATTACTTCTTTACTTCGGAACGAAGTAAAGAAGTAAATACTTATGTTCCGTATTTTCGTATAAATCTGAAAAATCATTCCGATTTATATGAAAATACGGAACATAAGTAACGAAGTACATAAAGTAATAAAGTGGACAATTACGAATTATGTTCTCTTGAATATGTAAAAAAATACATTAAATCATTTACTCTTCAATGTATAAAAACACCTTTAAGATAATGCCACGATGTTCTGCACAGAGTAATTTCTTTTTACTCTTGGCTCTTATAAAAAATGACATGTTACAACCGGCTTTGTAAACCATGTCTGTTGACCAAAGCCGGTTGTTTCTTCAGCAACTTCCGCTGCATCTGGTGTAATTCAGCACAATAACTTTCTGCAGTGATGGTTTGGCCTCTTGCCAAGAAACTCTGATGAATTATCCCGGCTGGAACCACCAGATAAGGAGCATCGTCTTTGTGTGTAGGGATGGCTTAGGATGCCGTCCAGCAGGCTGTGCCTTGCTTACGATTATCATGCCTTCAAACTGCACAGTGGATAATGTTGGAGCGAAACAGGTGAAATTACTGACAACGATGGCGATAAAATCAGAATGACAGTAATTAATGCTCTGTGTTACTGCAGATGGAAACAAACTTCTACCCTGTGTCGTTTTCAAGAGGAAAAGTTTTCCCAAAACAGCAACTTTTCCAAGAGGAATCTAGGTTGCAGTGCAGCAAAATGGCTGGATGTCTGAAAAATTTGGTTTTAGACTGGCTAAGCAAAGTTTGGCTACGACCTCGAGATCTACTGAAGT
Organism: Macrothele yani; assembly: GCA_039090855.1. NCBI lineage: Eukaryota > Metazoa > Arthropoda > Arachnida > Araneae > Macrothelidae > Macrothele > Macrothele yani. The sequence goes on along the minus strand of CM077009.1, from coordinate 76,579,002 downwards.
TGCGATCCCTGCTAGTGCTAGACGCATTTAAAAGACATGTAGCAGAGACAGTAAAGAAAAAAAAATTAACGAAAACTGCAGCGATCTCGTCATTATTCCTGGAGGAATTACATCACAAATCCAGCCTCTTGATGTTTGTATCAATCGCCTATTTAAGGCTGCCATTCGTCGACTTTATAATGCCTGGCTTTCATCGGGAGCAACGGAACTAACAGACTGGCCGCGTTAAAACAGCACCCCTTTCGACTGTGCGCGGATGGATTATTGCCGCTTGAGAATCCATTCCAAATGAACTTGTGCGAAAATCCTTTCTTAAATGTGCGGAATTTCGAATTCTGTAAAAGGAACAGAATATGACCCATGTTTGAAGTGATCTCAGACAATGAACAGCCCCTGTTAGTGACAGTGACTGTTTTTTTTTTTTTTGGTTTTTTTCCCAGTCATGTGTATTGGATATAGTATGTATTGGAAATAAGGTAAATATACCTATTTGTTAGTAGTTTTTGCGGATTTTCTTCTTCACTTGAGTATGTGTGTATATTTTGTCTGATTCCTGAAAACGCACCATGGAGTTGGCGGTGCGCGCTACATTCGGGCGCGCGTTAAATTCGAGTAAAAACGGTACTTTTCCCCTCTGTCGCGTAGCATGAGTCTCAATTTACTATCCATCTTATGATTTTTGAGTATCGAAGTGAACATTCTCTGAAGAGATCGCTATGGCCGAGTCTTCCCACTGTGTTTCAACGAGATATTCAACTCAGATTGAACGCCCGTAGTTTTCTTTACAATACGTCACTAAATTGTGAGCACATTGGTCAAACTCGTTAATGCTCTCCATTTCCTTGCATTTCTCCCACGCTCTATAGAAACTGTCGTGTTTAGCCTTTGGCAGACACAATCAATGTGAACATTTTGTTCTCTTGCTGCTACAATATTTCACCCTTTATCTGTAGTGACAGGTGTACTTCCTCAAAGAAGCATTTAACACGTTTTTAATATTCTGAGGGGTCTTTTTCTCGGGGAAATTAGCACAAGAATACATAGCTTGGTTGAGACTCCAATATGATCTATCAGCCCCCCCCCCCCCCCATGTTCTTCTATCCAGAAGAATGTAATATCCAAATAACTTCTATGTACAATGTTATCAGTCCATAAGTCAGTCGTGAAAGATACAGCTTGTTTTTCTATGGCTGGTTGTAAGGAATATTTAATATTATTTTTCACGCCTTCAACCATCTTCATACAGTCGGAACTACTGTCTTCCTGCCCACTAATACACTGTTTACATCTATATTTCCATGCGTTGCTCCCAGTTTCACTAATTCTTGAGCAAAACCACGAAAGTATGTGGGTATTATCTACTACATTAAAAGCTAAGTGAGCCCCTGCCACTAGTTCACTTTCACATTTCCTTATTTGATCTAAATCAGTATCTCTTACTTTAACTGATGATCGTTTAAACGGTAAAGTAGATTGTTCACCCTTTCCATTCTTTGATGGAGGTGCGCATACTTTCATATGTTTCGTTAGATTTTTGTTTCCATAATCTTTTATTTCACCGTCGACATCTTTCTTTGTAATTATACACTTTCTACATTTTGAACAACAAGCAAGACCAAACAGCACAGAATTATTCACCGGTTCCTTAATGGGACAAAACAGTTTCCAGCATTCACTCTTCCCCTTGTGGTTTTCAACAAGCACGTATCTGTTGGCCTCTACGTCTTTCTCAACCTTCTTAATATTGAATCCAACCATATTAACAAATAAGGAGTTAATTTCGACATGACATGTCATGGGAAAGGGATGTTAGCACATCAATAGAAAACCTCTGAATGCTCAATGTAAAAGATGCGATGAGAAAAGGAACTCTTAATCATACTGTGAACTTCGCACCGGAGAGAGTGAATCGGCTGTGAAGCAGGCGAATGGCGTTTGCCTGTACCTTGCCCTGGACAATCGCACTGTAAAAGAACGCAAAGGAAGTATCTTTTTACGATATGATGTCGGTGTGTGTCTGACTTCGGTCGGTGAAAATCTTCGTTGCTTTAAGAAAGAGAATATTTTTACATGGCAAATCATTATTCACTCCGTGGGCACCAGGATCGACTACAGAATTCCACAACGCGCACTTTTCTTTGGAATACATTTTTCTCTCTTCAAAAATAAATCGGGTCAGGAACACCTTGACCCGACCCGTTGGACCCGCAAGAAATTGGCTACCCTTTAACCCGTGACCCGTTTCCATCTCTGGTGGGGGCCTGTCTCCACTGCTGGTTCTTTGCCGGACATTTCATTCGCACCAACCCAATACAACGTGCACATTTATGCTTTATGAAATAAAGTGCAATAATTTACGTTTCATGAAAAATAACTAGGCTCCACAGAATTTGAATTGTTTAAACGCCCATAAAACCTGGTTAATAATATGGAATTTAAAATGTTTAGTAATTGAAAGCTAACAGATTTTCGCAACAGGGTCTCGAAGATATTTTTGACGGGGGAACCCCAAGTTTTTCCCTTACGCCAATGAATTTTCGCAAGATACTTGTTTCTTAGCCCGTGGTGGAAATGAGTAGCTGTTTCCATTTCCGGATGTTTTATCGATTGTAAAATTCCAGTTGATTTTTTTTTTAACCGGTTCCATTGACTTTGAGTAACTTTGCTAAATTTCATTCGCATCGGAAACGATTCAAAAGACATGCTCATTAAAACGGAAAATTCAGTGTCATCTTTCTTCAAATATTTCACCTTCCTTATCCTTAAACTTCCAGTGTAATCATTATTTCAAAATGATTTATGCATCGATTGTGTGGTATATGAAAGCATTTCAAGAGTAATGACACATTTGTGTTCTAACTACACTGCTGGCCACCCAAAATGCAACACCAAGAAGGACACGAGATAGCAAAGCCAGATTTACTGGACACATAACAACAGATACAAAGATGAAACGATTGAGCTTACAGGCCCGTGCGAATTGCGGAACACGCAGACATCAATAGTTCGTGTGGCCCCCATGGCTGGCAATAACGGCCGCTACACGCCGCGGCATCAACGAAAGAGGCTTTGGATGTGGGCTTGGGGTATGTCGGTCCAGGCTGCTTCCACACGTTACCACAGTTCATCAGGCGTAGCCGCGGGTGGTGCTTGTCGGGCCACTCGGTTGCCGATCAGCGACCAGACGTGTTCGATGGGCGACATATCGGGAGAACAGGCGGGCCACGGCAGCAGTGACACCTGGTGGGCCGTGAAGAATTGCTGCATGATGCGTGCCACGTGCGGGCGCACATTGTCCTGTTGAAACGTGGCCGCTGGCAGGTCCTGCAGGTAAGGGAGGAATACATGCTCCAAAACGTCGGAGATGTAGCGGTGGCTGTTGAGTGTACCGGCGATGCGTACCTGAGGGGTGCGGGTGTCATATCCAATTGCGCCCCAAACTATGCCAGACGACGGACCGGTATGGCGATGCATAATGAAGGCGTCATACAGTCTCTTGCTGTAATGCCGCCACACGCGGATCCGACCATCGTAGTGTTGCAGGCAGAAGCTGGATTCGTCAGAGAAGACAATGTCGTGCCATTCCGTAGTCCAGGTGCGGCGTTCAACGGCCCACTGCCGCCGCACTCGCCGGTGGTGTAACGTCAATGGTAATCGGAGCAATGTGCGCCGTGCGACAAGTGCCCGCTCCTGCAGACGAGGTCGAACGGTACGTGCTGACACAGGTTGTTGCGCAACACACCCTAATTCCTGCGCTAACTTTCGTGATGTGGTGGTGCGAGCTGTCAATGCCCACCGCACAACATGCCGGTCCTTTCGTTCGGTGGTGTGCCGTGGCTGCGGCAATCGCCCTCCTGCACCCACCGAATCCATGCTCGCCTCACTGTGGCCGATGTCTCGGTACGGTAAACCTTTGTCGCGATAAGCCACTATTCGTCCTCTGTCGAACTCCGAAACATGCTGGAATGACTACCGTATTCTGCGACGAGGCATCAGGAAGCTTCCCACGCACGGGTCCGGCAGCACAACGTACTTCCACTATTTACACCCCGCCTTTTGTGCACCCTTCTGTATAGTGCTTCTCGGTGGCGTGCCGGGCGCACATGATTTGCATTTGCCCTGCAATGCTAATCGTTTGTATGTCCTCGCGGGAAACGCATGCTGCGAATTTCAGGCCAATCGGATGCTTCCTTCTTGGTGTTACATTTTTGGTGGCCAATAGTGTATATATATGTTTTTTTTTTTTTATGGGTTTTTTTTATCCTATAATTTGCTTCAATAATTGAACTAAAATAGAAGTAGAAATAAATTTTTCTCAAAAGCATTGGGGTATAATGTACGTTAAAGATTTGTAGAAGTTAAATCCTGGTTACATTTTCAGTGACAGTTTTTGGTATTTCAGTGTTTATCTGTGATTCTAAGTTTCTTATTAGCTGCAGCAGACACCATTTTCAACATTCTGCATTAAGTTTTCTCAAGCTATCCTGTAATAAGTTTGCTCAAGGGAGTTGTTTGTATGTAGGTAACAGGTTGAACAGACCTATGGTTTCACTATATTTTAAGTAGGAGCGTTTGGATCATTTGTCCTGGAAAAAAAAAAAAATCCGGAAATCCTAGAAATGTCCTAGAATTCTGCGAATGAAAATCCGGAAATCCTGGAAATGTCCTGGAATTCTGCGATTGAAAACGTGAATAAACCATGGAAAAGAGATTGGAAACATTCCTTTCTGGCGTCTCGATTAGGAACACTTTATTAGTTGCCAACAGATTTCATATGTCCGCATAAGTTTGATGATTACATTTTGCATTACCGCATTTTTTGAGGAATCAAAAGATGCGCCTATTACACTAGAAAGTTCGCTGGCATGGCACCCCCCCCCCCCGTGTGATCCCTTACTTCTTATTTGATGCTGTATAATGGAAATTTTACCTAGTTGTGTGAACGTAAAATTACCATGATTTATCTGAAGTTGTGTCATGAAAAGCTTGACGAGGAAATCGCAGAAGTACTCCATGGGTAGTGAACTTGTTGCCTCATTCATTTTTCGTGAAACAGTATGCCTTCCTGATTTCGATATTTTTGCTATCCGTTAAGTGTCCCGTTTCGTAACGAAGAAACTCTTGTTTTTGCACGTGGTATCAAGCTTAGCTGGGTTATTTTATACTTGGGGCAACCTTAGCTCCACTGTGGAGAGAAAGTTGGTAAATCCTTTTCACTGAAAAGATATCTAATGGTTTTTCAGTATGTCTGCATTAGTTGGGATCAACACACAAATCCGAGGTTGTGCCTCCTGGACGGGAGGCGGAACAAACGGAAACTCCCCGTTGATATTTCTATCCCAGCTTGAAGGAAAGGAGCAACAATTAGTACACTCCCCCCCCCCCCCCCAATCATTTGGCTGTCCGCTTTCTCCACACTGGCAGTAAGTATTCGCCGGGTATAGCTGTCTAACTAACGCAGGCCGACCGCTAGTGAGAATGACAATACCAAAACGCGATCGAAACGGAGATTTTATTTTTAATTTACGTACGAACAACGTTTAATGCAACTATGCACTTTAGACCGGAACTACACTATCCACCAACAAGTAATTGGACACCCCTGCAATCGACGATATCTGCGGTCCTGACACACGTCACGGCCGCCGTCGTTAAATATCTTGTGGCAATCAACAACGCAACCAGTCGCATGCAAGATGCCACGCAGTTCGGAGCTGTCTGATTTCGAGAAAGGTGTAATCGTCGGGTATCACAGAAATGGCCGATCCATACGTGACATATCCAGCGAGTTGAAGTACCCAAAATCGACAGTGGCCTACGTTATTGGCAAATGGAAGATGAGAGGTGACTGTCGGAATGTGCCCCGACCCGGCAGACCCACAAAACTGGGAGTTACAGACCGACGGGTGCTGGCCAGAGAAATTGGGAAGAACCGCACCAAATCGATAGGCCACATCCGCGAGGAGTTTCAACAGGCATCCGGGAGTGTATCAATACCATCTGTAAGGAAGCCCATCTGCTCGGTATCATGGACGTGCTGCCGCACACAAGCCTTTGATCACCAAGTCCAATAGTGCTGCTTGGCTAACGTGGTGCAAAGAACGTCGACAGTGGACCGTTGAACAGGGGAAACAGGTTCTCTGGAGCGACGATTCAAGTTTCACCCTCTATCGTTCGGATGGCAGGGTCTGGGTTTGGCGTCTGCCTGGAGAACGCCTCCTGCCGGAATGTATTGTGCCAACCGTGAAGTTCGGCGGCGGTGGAATTATGCTATGGGGTTGTTTCTCCTGGTATGGCACGGGACCCTTGGTTGCAATTCCTGGTAGACTCAACGCCGAGACCTACTGCACCATTTTGGATGACCATGCGCTTCCTACGTTGTGGCAGTTTTACGGGGTGGACCCATGTTACTTTCAGGATGACAATGCCACCTGTCATGTTGCGAGGTCCATGGCTTGGTATGGTGACAATGGGGTTAATCGAATGGACTGGCTTGCGCAGAGCCCAGACCTTAACCCTATCGAGCACCTCTGGGACGAGTTGGAGCGTCGACTTAAGGGGTGCCCCCACCGTCCGAAATCGGTGAAGGAACTGACCTGTCTTCTCCAAGCCGAGTGGAAGAAAATACCGTTAGCCGTCGTACAACGCCTGGTTGAGAGTATGCCCCGGAGGGTCGCAGCTGTAATCGCCGCTCGTGGAGGCTCCACCAACTATTGAAGGTGAATAAACTTCGTTTTCCTTTGCTATCACAGGTGTCCAATTACTTGTTGGTAGATAATGTATATTATGCAGTGGAAGTACACACTAGGTACCTTCTACTCCGTAGTCAGGTTAGCTTTGCCGCGAGTTATAGTGTTCGTGAGCGTTGTTGGAAATGCTTTTCAAAAGTTCATGCACTGGAAATTGTGTTACTGAAGTTTGTTCCTCGAGAGATTTGTTTCTAAAGCGAAGCATGTCGTAAACTATGTTAATACATGACGGATTTAAACGTTTTTGTGTTCGTACATTTTTGTTCCACTTGGTTGACAGATTGCGAACTCAATTCGTGATGATACTGAGACGATTGACTTGTCTGTTGATCCTCTAGGGAGATATAAAGAGGAAAAGGTAGTCTGCTTTTATGAAGAAACCAGACGTCACAAATGTACTCTTAACAATGTATGTGAAAATGAACTGACAGTCAGTCGTCTTCTGAGGAAACATTTGTCGCCTCGACGGGGAATATTTGGTGACGAGATTTTTGTGCAGAAACATCATGGGCATCGTGGCTCGTCCGTTGTTAGGAAACGAAGCGTCGTATCGGGATTGTTATTTCCCAGTGAAGATAGTGGTACTTATTCCGGAAGTTTTCTCGAGACACCGTAGTGCATTATGAGAAATTGCTTGTTTCCGAAAGTGTAGTAGGACGATAGTTTCGTCTGTAACGAACATAAATCTATATTTCATGTGCTGTTTTTTCTTCTTGAAGGTTTTTGTGTTGTAAAACCCTTACTTCAAACTGGCAGGAATGTTATCTTAATAAACACGTCAGTACTCGTTATTTACACGGTAGATCTCAAGGGTACATTGGCTCACTCTGTTTCTTGTGGCGTCCGTGATATATATGCACTACGTAGGCAAAAATATTCAGACACTTTATGTGCAAATAAGCTTGCATTTGCAGAAGCAGACGCGCACGTGCAGGATGTGTTGGGTGCCCCTATGTTAAAGGGAGCGTCGGCACACCTTTCAGATCGTTGTTAAGGGTGCTGTTGATTATGACCGTAGCGTAGTCTTTAGACCCTCGAGACTTTAAAGTGGTGGTCACTGGTCCCTCTTATTAGGAACAGAGGGAAAGCAACACAGTTGAACCCTTGCCTTTGGGTCGAAGATCTTTGGATCCGGTAAAGAGATAGTGGATAAGTCCTTGTGAACTTGAAAAAGGTGGGTGATAGATAGACCATCAAACAAGTGTCACGTCTAGATGGTCATTCTGTTCTTTTCCAGGTTTGTGTGTGATGGTAAGTACATGATGATAGCTGTTGCAACCCCTCTCCCTCGGAGAAGGGGGAAGCGGTGGATAGTTTAGTGGTTTCTGAATGTGTTTTCCCCTCGCGAGCCTGATGCTTTGCCTCCTGTTCACCGGATATCAGCAGAGATGCCGCCGCCTCTCCCTTTTGTACCTAATTTTGTTCTATTTTTCTTTCCTATTGAGTTCCTTACTCCAATCTTTTACCTTCCTTTTCTAATAGGGAGTTTTAGACCTAGAGTCAAACACTCCGTTACGAAGTGTTTGACCCCTAGGTCTAAAACTCAAAACTATGAAGTAGTTTTATACTTCATTGAGCTTCAACTTTTCAGATTGCATTGAAAAAGACTGTTCCATGCTAAGCTGAAGTGATGGACTTCGAAAAAGGCAAGGCTGTTGGATGCCTTCTAAGTAATCAGTCAGTGCAGTGCGTAGCATGGACGATGTTCTGGGATTTATCAAATCCAGTTTAGCTGATATTCTTCATCGATAGAAAGCAGATGATGCCACTGCAGCGAAGTTGGGCTCTTGGAGGCCGTACAAACTGAGTGATCGTGCCTAACGAAGCTTACTGTGGATTGTGAAGAAGGCAAGCATCTCCTCTGCCACAGACCTGGTTTGCGACATCGCACAAGCCACTGGAACAGCTGTTTGCACAGAACAGTCTGCATGTCTACGATTACCATGCCAGGTCAACTGCACTCAAAGTCCTTCATCACTACAAGAAACGCTAGACAGCAACTGCTGTAGTGCCTTCAGATCAGATCAGATCAGATCTAGAGGATTTTAGGAAGGGAGTGTCTGACCCCAGGTCTTAAACAACCCACAACCCTTAGAAATAGGAAGCTAGGAGATTTGGGCTAGAGTACCCGATAAGAAAGTGACACGGAAGCGAAGTAGAAAGGGGGAGGAAGACGCCCTTATTTATTACCGGGAGGGAGGGGGGGTCAGTAGCCGGGCTCCGACGGCTTAACGTGCCCATCCGACGCACGGCGGATATTTAGTGGATCGAACCTGAGGTCTTCTCCATGGCAGTCACGAACGTTGTCCACTAGGCCACCCGCGGCCCTCTGTGGTGCCCTGCTCGCCGTCTGGAGGACAATAGGAGAGTGAATGAGGATCACATTTTGTGACGAATCACGCCACTCTCCTTTTCGTTCGGATGGACGTATTTGGGTGTGGAGTTTGCCCGAGGAACGCTGAAATAGTCGCTCTTGCGGCCACTGGTACTTTGTCATCCCCTTAGAGATAGAACAGGGGCTACCCCATTAGGTTCTCCAGACAGAGGGTTTTTTTTTCTCGACGAGCAGTTAAAGTTCCAAGTGCCCACGCCAAAATCCATGACATTAAAACATACCTCAAAAAGCTATCGCATATGCAGAAGTTTCAGTAGAAACAAAAATGTAGTAGCATAAAAGATGTTAAAAGAATGCACAGAATACTTGAGGGATGAGTGAAAAATGAATGAATGAATAAATAAATAAACGAAAAATTATAATTTTAAAGATGCCAGCGTTTTCGTGCGAGTGTAAATGCTACCAATTTTTAAGACGGGAAGAAACAACTTTATAGCACCTTTCAGCTAAAAACAAATGCTCGTCTGTTTCCGCTATATATGTACACCTGTTTTCATATTACGATAAGGGAATGAACGCAGGCCACAAGCTCGACTGCTCCAAACGCGACTACACCGGGAACGCTGTCAGGCTGACTGCATTATCCCTACAGTCAAGTTTTGAGAAGGATATGTGGTGGTGTGGGCCTGTTTCTGCTGGGAAGTACTCCTTGCTCTGGTTGCGGTGCTCTCCAGCCTACGGGCTACAACGTTCTGTACAATTCCGGACTACCCACGCTGTGGCCTGTGGCAGTACTTCGGCACAGATTATTGCCTGTTTCAGCAAGATCGAGCACCTTGCCACACTGCAAGGTAGGTCCAGTCCTGGTTTGTAGAGACTTGCCGGCAGCAAGACCCGATCGAAATCCAATAAAATATCTGCGGGATGAGCTGGAACGCCGAGTACGATTCCGGCCGGTTAGACCTTCCTTCGTCTATGGCAGCTCTGGTAGAAGTTTTGCTGGACGAATGGAGAAAAAATTCGGTTCTGATCTACCGGCATCTCGGGGAAAACCTAACTATACTCGGGGCAAAGCTAACCTGACTATGCAGTTAAAGCTACGGGGTTTGTACTTCCACTGCATAATATACAGTACTTCCAGTTTAATAACTCCTATTCAAGCATGTCCTGAGACCTAAAAACAGCGCATGGATATATAGATTATAGATGTTCTAAATGTGGTACTACGTACATAAAAAAACCCCACGTAAATCCCAGTTTCGGTCGCGTTTCTAAAAAAATACAAATATTCGCATTTTGGCGGTCGACGTCGTTGTCACTTCTGTTTTGTTTCAGAGAGGCAGGCAGGGGCTATACAGTATACACTGGGGATATTTACTGCGAACAGAAGAAGAAAATTGTTTTGTATTTTCCTTCATGGTTACTGTTTTAAAATACTCATTGGCCTCTGATCATTCGTCCGAACGGGGTCCGGGTTCGAATCCCGGTGTGGCATGGATGTTGTGTTTGTCTTACGGCACTGGCTCTCTCCCTTCCCTGGAACCAGTGACCCTAAATTAGGAACGGGCGACTGCTTATAGCCCATTGAGTTGCTCACGGTGGTCGTTAAACCTCCAATCAAAAAAAAAAAAAAATACTCATTCAGAAGTCGTTTTTTTTTTTTTTTTCTGGTGGTCGGTAAGGTTGAGAAGGTGGGGAGTTTGAAGGGGGGACATCGTGATGGAACGCCGGAAGTTTCATTTTGTCTTGCCTTAAGTCACCCTTAGGGAGAAGGGTCATATGGCACCCCATTAGTGCGCAGAAAAATACTGAAACACGAGATATCTTTTCGGTAAATCGGTTTCATAGCATTAGCAGTGTAGTCAGGTTAGCTTTGCCTCGAGTATAGAAGGGTCGCTGCAGTCATAACGGTCAAAAAGAGTAGGACGACTGGGCACTGATTTCGGCTAATAAATGCTTTTATTTCTGTTTCATCTATGTCTGAGTATACATATGTAAAAGGAGCCTTTGTATTAGGGTAGTCTATCAGCAGAATGTAGACGTACATGCGTACGCCGTACGCGGATAGTTTCCAAATTATTAGCAGATTTTCCAGATAGTTTTTGCTTGTAGATTAAAAAAAATGTTATTTACAGCAATTAAAACACTTTCTCAAGATATTAACCTTTACTCAGATTGATACACGGACAGAAAAAAAAAAAATCCCAACACCACGAAAAAATAGTTGTAGAGGAATGAAATGGCGGCAATACATTTGTATAGGTAACATATTTAATCGATTAAGGTTTCAAGATCACAGCTTAATGTAAGCGCGAGAAGAGCCATTTTAAATGTGAAATGCTGGTACATTAATAAAAGGTGTAACCGCCAGAATGTTGAATGCAAACACGCAAACGTTCATGCATTGTGTCGTACAGGTGCTGGATGTCAGTTTGTGGGATGGAGTTCCATGCCTGTTTCACTTGGTCGGTCAATACAGGGACGGTTAATGCTGGTTGGGGGTGACGCTGGAGTTGTCGTCCAATGATGTCCCATACGTGCTCGATTGGTGAAAGATCTGGTGATCTAGCAGGCCACGGCAACATGTCGACACTCTGTAGAGCATGTTGGGTTACAACAGCGGTATGCGGGCGAGCGTTATCCTGTTGGAAAACACCCCCTGGAATGCTGTTCATGAATGGCAGCACAACAGGTTGAATCACCAGACCGACGTACAACTGCGCCGTCAGGGTGCATGGGATAACCACGAGAGTGCTCCTGTGTCATAGGAAATTGCTCCCCAGACCATAACTCCAGGTGTAGGTCCAGTGTGTCTCGGCCGCAAACAGGTTGTTTGCAGGCGCTCACCTGGCCTCCTTCTAACCAACACACGGCCATCACTGGCACCCAGGCAGAACCGGCTTTCATCAGAAAACACAACAGATCTCCACTCCGTCCTCCAATGAGCTCTAGCTTGACACCACTGACGTCGCAAACGGCAGTGGTTTGGAGTAAATGGAATGCACGCTACAGGGTGTCTGGCTCGGAGCTGTCCTTCAAGTAACTGATTTGTAACAGTTCGTTGTGTCACTGTGGTGGCAACTGCAGCTCGAATTGCTGCCGCAGACGCGGTACGATGCGCCACGGCCATACGCCGTACACGCCGGTCTTCCCTCTCAGTAGTGCCCCGTGGCCGGCCGGAATCCGGTCTTCTTGAGGCAGTACCTTCCCTTGACCACCGCTGCCAACAATCATGCACAGTGGCTACATTCCTGCCAAGTCGTTCTGCAATATTGCGGAAAGAAAATCCACCTTCTCGTAGCCCTATTACACGACCTCGTTCAAACTCCGTGAGCTGTTGATAATGGCTCCTTCGTATTCTTAAAGGCATTATTGACTAACATCAACACACACTACGTCAAATCTCAACGATAACTAACGCTCACGAATGTTACAGCGCGTATTTACAGCAAACCTGCTTTGCATGTTCCGAGGGGCGCTACTAGCGCCACACGTATGCGCCGAGCGCGAAATTTGCATAGACGTCATCTTACAGGCTCACCGTCTACCAACTGTGGTTTATTTAACACACCCCCTTCTTGGTGTTGGGAATTTTTTTCCGTCAGTGTATATTTAATTCCATTTTAACTTGAAGAACTTTTAGTTTTTTTCACATCTTCTGAGTTCTTTTGCTTTTACAGAAATTTCTGGCCTCTAGATTTTATCAAGGCCTGTTCTCAATGTATAGGAACTGTATCAAAAGTTTCGCTTACACAGAAATAATTTAAATTTTATTCCCAGGTTCCTCTTAGAGTTGCCAATTATTAAATTAAAAGCTTTTCCGTATGTGCTTAATTAATTAAGTTGTTGAAAATGCTATTTATAAATTTTGAAGGTTCATTAATGGAACTGTTTTTCTGGACATAAAAACTTTCTTTAATTAGTCTGTTGTTTTTATGAGCTTCGTAGTCCAATATTTTAATATTTTGCCATAAAGGTCCATTTCACACACATTGCTGAATGTTCAGTTGTAATGTACTTATTATGTCCTCACTGGAATCTGTAATGTTCTAATAATTATTTATTTTATTAATTTTTCTTTATTCTATTGTTATCGTGCGATTTGCAGGTTTGCAGCAAGTTTTCTGTTTCAGTGGTTGTGTACGCAGATACATTTTATTTTTATACAACTCTGTCTATCAGATTGCTACTCTGAATTCACTCTTCCCTCTCGTGACTTGAGAGCTATCTTATGATTGCTGTTTTTTTCGTTCAAGATTTCTGAGTATGATTAGTGCGGTTACAACAGGGGTATAAGGAAAAAGAAAAATTATAATGGATTATTCATCAAGCAGCTTCGCGTCGGAAAGCTCCGGAAGCGAGCAGGTCAGGCTCTACCCTGAAGTGATGTGCCTTGCGAAGTGACCGAAGTGTCAGTGGATTTTTATTGGAGGGGGGGCTTGTAACGTACTCCTCTCTTTCTCGAGACGCCAATTATTTTTGTGATAAAGTACTTTTTCAGATTTGGGTATCAATCAGTAGTGAGTATTCTCCAAAGGAAATTGTGTCTTTACACACAAACCTATGCACGAACAGCGTGGGATGTCGATTATAATCGACGTTCCGGCACCGGTCTTATGACTGAAAGAACATTAGGATAAACAGTAGAACGTTTATTTTATGAAAAAAATCCGGCCACTTTCATTAAACAAAAATAACAATATGTCGTGTGGTCTTTCTGTTCCCTCCATGCAACAGGTCGCCGCCCCGGTGGCGCAGTGGTCTAAGCGATGGCCTCTGATCATTCGTCCGAAAGGGGTCCGGGTTCGAATCCCGGTGAGGCATGGATGTTGTGTTTGTCTTACGGCACTGGCTGTCTCCCTTCCCTGGACCAGTGACCCTAAATTAGGGACGGGCGACTTCTTATAACCCATTGAGTTGCTTACGGTAGTCGTTAAACCTTCAATAAAAAAAACAACAAAAAAAAACCGTACAACAGGTACGGCAAATGGCATATGACTCCCTTGTCCTTTCAACTATGCTGTGAGATTCACAACACAATTTACACAACACGAATATGGTGCAAACCTTTTGATCACCGAATTTACATCCAAAAAATGCATAGGCTTGTTTTATCACTTGTGTGTAATGGCCTCCTGTTTTTCTTCGGTGTAAACTCGGCACACACCTAGCAAAACAGGTTGGGAGAATTAACGCATTCTTGTGACATGTTTCACTTGACAAACAACATACTCTGACTGAAGGGGTATGACTGTGAATGGTGCATGGTGTTCTTAGAGCACAATGGTATGCTGCGGTAACAGCACTGAACAAAGTCCAGCACGGAAACTCTTGTCTTGAGCTTCCGCCGACGATTGCGCGATACAGGCAATACAGTAATAATTGTTTTCTCAGAAATGTCACGTAGTAGAACGAAACGGATTGCAGATTTAGATTCAACGGGCAAAAATCTATAAGGAACACTGACAGAAACAAAATGTGTGTTGAACAGTGTTATGCGTATTTCAAGGGACTGAATTTTTTTTTTTTTTTTATTGTGCTTAATGAAATTACGTTCCAGTTAAACAAAAGTGTAGCCAATACAATCATGTAACTGACAGGTCTATTACTGGAGTCCCGCCACAAGTTATCGTGATCATAAAATTACGCATTACTTTTTCTTATAGGGCCTACATCTCATGTGGATAATTTTTAACGTTTAATTGAAGGGTATTAATCAAGAAATGCAGAAATGCAAAGTAAAAAAAGTTCACAAAGAAGTTTGTTCACACATCTTCCGAAAGAAAAAAAAAAAAAAAAGCTTGCTTATATGCATTGAGTGCGCATAAATAATGGGATAGCTACGTAGTAACGGGTGGCCCGCTTTTCACCCGGTTAAGGGCAGTCACCCGGTGAGGCATCGAGTCCAGTAGGTGACGAAAGCCTTTCACAGATATCTCCACCCATGCTTACTGCACTGCTATCAATAATTCCGTCGCATTCCTGGGTGAAGATCCAAAGTTCGATCAGACCTTTCCACAGCATTCCAAAGATTTCCCACAGGGTTCATGTCCGTTGAACGGGGATGCCATTACAGGGTGGGAACTTCTGCGGAGTGCTTTAGCCATGTTCCCTCTCTCTCTAGTCACCACGACTATGTGGGGAGGCGCACTGTCCTGGTGGAAGTGTCCCTTGGCCTGTGGATGCATAATGACCATGAACGAATGTAGATGGTCTGAAGATGGACACGTAGCGTGGATCGTTCAGAGATGCATCTAAATGCACCAGAGGCCCAACATATGCTAGTTAAACACACCCAAGACCATAACTGGGCCTCCACCAGCCTAAGCAGTTCCTTGTTTTCACCCGTTCGTACAGTTCCCGCCAGATCCATACCCTCCCGTCTGCGCGAAATAACTGAAAACGGGACTTATCGGACGACGAGACCCGTCTCCAATCATGCAAGTTCCAGTACCGATGTTCTTGCGCCCAGTTGAGATGTGCAGTTCTGTGATGTGGCGTTAGCAATGGGATTCTGGGGGATCGGTGACTTCCATAACCGATTGCGGCTAATGATCTTTTGATGATCAGTGAAGACGTTTCTGCCGCCCCGGTGGCGCAGTGGTCTAAGGCGTTGGCCTATGATCATTCGTCCGTAAGGGGTCCGGGTTCGAATCCCGGTGAGGCATGGATGTTGTGTTTGTCTTACGGCACTGGCTCTCTCCCTTCCCTGGAACCAGTGACCCTAAATTAGGGACGGGCGACTGCTTATAGCCCATTGAGTTGCTCACGGTGGTCGTTAAACCTCCAATCAAAAAAAAAAAAAAAAAAAAAAGAAGACGTTTCTGGAATCTCCTGCATTGAAGTTGGCGATGATTTGTGCCAGAAGTCGACGGCCACATTCATCCATCACCTTATTCCCCCCACGGCACTGCCCACGATGCGATGTTATTTCGAAATGGCGTATTCTTGATGCAGTCTTGATATCATCGAGTGGAGATACTGCAATTCATGTATCATCGTGAGCCATTCGACTGGGGCGCACTATTATCCCGCAGTCCCGTGGTCTAAGCGATGGCTTCTGATCATTCGTCTGAGATGGGTCCGGGTTCGAATCCCATGAGAGATGGATGTCGTGGTTTGTCTTACAGCGCTGGTTCTCTCCCTTCCCTGGATCCAGTAGCCCTAAATCAGGGACGGGCGACTGCTTATAGCCCACTGAGTTGCTCACGGCGGTCTTTAAACCTCCAATAATAATAATAGCAATAATTATCACCTCTCTTTCAATCTCTGTTAACTCATGTCGTTTATCTATACCGATATCGAATTACCGTCTACGTGGATTCAGATCAAATCAGTCAAGAACCGAAGGTTCAAAATTTTGAAGCACACACTTCATTAATTTTGAAAAACTCCTTCTGGTTACTGGTCTCCTCAAAAGATTTAGTCGCCAGCATGCAAATCCAACCGGATCGTAGAACTGGAAGAAGACGTGACGCAGTAGGTCCAACCGCCTTGACAGGAGAAAACTGAACCAGGTGTTCAGGAGAAAATTGAACAGGTGAAGCATTAAAGAAAAGCAATGAAAAATTAGAGGTAGAATATATGCATTGCCTAAGGCTGAATGCTAAGTTGGTGAAAAGCTACGCTAACATCTGTGCTCTAAACTTAACTTATAATTTTTAGTTTTGTCGTTAGTGGCTATGATTCTTTCTTCTGTTTTATCAGGGTCTGGTGGTGGTCATTTTTAGCAATTATAAGGCTTTCTGTATGGGTGTCATTATATGGCATGTAGTGTCTTGCTCATTTAATTACTATATTCGAGTTTGGTGTGCAGATGTTATGGATAAGTTTCACTTTAGTTGCTATTGCTTGGATATCTTACGCTTGCAAGCACCCCTTCTGTCATTGCTTTTGCCTTGGGTAACTATGCTTCTTGTGCTGCCCTTCGCAAAGCAAGTAAATCCTTTAATTTGTCTGTCATTGCTTTTGCCTTGGGTAACTTTCGCTTCTTGTGCCGCCCTTTGCAAAGCAAGTAGAATTTCGTTAGTGTCAGTTGAAAAGAAAAGATATGTACCAAAAGGGAGCATTAGAACTGTCAGAATGCGCGGGAAAGCTTAAGAAGGTAGGGTCCCGTAAAGCCACAATCAGCTTCAAAGAGACTTTCCCCTTGGACCAACTCATCAATCAATCAGGGGGCGAGAAAGATGGGCTAAGTTGCATAATGGCTCTAATACGGTTATGCAACTTAACTTAGCCCATCCTAAAAGATGGTTCACCATGTATGTCCCCACCCATCCTAAAGGAGGATGCCCTGAATTATTGTCAGTAAAGGGTGCATACTAGTGCTGTCCAAAACCAGATATTTTGAGTTTCGGATTTCAAAATATCCGAAATATCATAAATCCAAAATCCGGATTGCCTCATGAAATCCGAATTTCAAAATTCGGGTATTCGGATATCCGGCTAGTGCTGTCAAAAACCGGATATTTTGAAATCCGGATTTCGGATTTCAAAGTAACCGAAATATCATAAATCCGAAATCCGGATTGCTGCATGAGTTTTTTACAGGATAAAGCACTGCAATTTTATTTATTATCCCTTCACTTAGTACAATATATATGTCACGAAAGATCACTTTGTCTAATCAAACGGACATCGTGCAGCAAAAAAACGCACGTTCACAAACTACTGCGTTAAGGTTTCAACAACCTGAGGCATGCGGTCTATCATGGCCAGATAGATCTATGTTATTGAGATGTCTGAATATTCGGTATTCTATGTCCGGATATCTGAAGTTCGAAATCCGGATATCAGCAGTTCATAATCCGGATATCCGGAATTCTAACTATATTCGAATGCTAAAATCCGGTTTTCGGTTAGTAAAATAACCGGAAATCCGAATTCCGTGAACAGCACTTCCGAAGTTCGCACTTTTCAGTTCAAAATCTGGAGTTCGAACTATTCGAATGCTAAAAAATCCGGTTTTCGGATACTAAAATATCCAGATATCCCAAAATCCGTGAGCAGCACTAGTGTATACACGATGCGTTGTAACGCGAGACGCAAACTGACAGCTTATTGACTACTGAGCTGCTCGATTACGAATCTTTCTACCTATGTACCTGCCAAAAGGTGGGTTGGTCCGCTAGCGAGAGGATGTGACAGCGTCGCGTTGTCCAGGAGTCAGGTATTCCATGCTTTCTGTTTTCTCAGTATATATAGTACCGTCATTTTGTTCATCCGACTTTTATAATACCATCACTTTGTCCATCCGATTATGGAAACGTTATCTGTACGTCAGTGGCGGGGCACGTACGTAGTCTGGGATCCCTCGGGCAGGACACTTCTTCCGGGCCTCCAGAATTAGTTTTTTGTATCAGTAATTTTGTGTACTGTTGACTTCTCAGTTATGTAAATTAAGCAGGCCTCACCAGTATGGAGTTCTAGCCCTTTTTACTACCATTTTTTTTTTCATTTATGGCTTTATAATTTAAAATATTATTATGAGGTGGCGTAAAGTTGGAGTTTTAAGTTCGATTATATTTTTCTTTTACAGGCCCAATTAGGAACACTGAAAAGGTGACGCCCAGAAGCGGTAGGGTAACTCAACGGAAACTCACGGGCAAGACAGCGTAACAGGTTAGAAAGACATCATACTATTTCTAGTGCAAATGTACAACTGTCGCGTGAATTCGTCTGGTCTTCGCTTGAAAGGAAATTAAACATTAACAATAAATGAAAATTCTCTCTTCTGCAGTGGTGCTCTTCATTCAGTGCTATGCCGATCCTGCTGTTTCTGTCGGGCATCATCTTTCTTGGTTAATTCGCTACTTCCAGAATTCCGTTTCCAACTTTGTTTCTACTTCGATCTCCTCACGGCATCGGACTTTCTAAAATTCTCTATTTTCCGTCGTCTTCTCTTTATTCGGGAAGCCGAAAAACCCTCTCTTTCAGAAGAATCTCTCAGATCTCGACTTTTCCATTCAAGCCCTAGATCCAGATTTTCTTTGCTTTTTTCTCCCTTCACTCAGAAAAGCGCGAGCTACTTTCATTGCCTCTTTCGGACCATCTGTCAGTTGATAAATGCTCATTATCGCTAGTTGGATCCTCGTCCTGAGAAATACCTCATTAAAACCTAAAGTTGTAAGAAAGAGCCTTGCGCTCGAATCTCTTCGCTACGTGAACTTTGCCACTACAAAACGATAAAACCATTATATTATTCACTCACAAAGCAATGGAGTGATATAAACTGAACCTCGTGAACAGCCGATGCAGGGAAACATGCAGTAATTGTGTTCTCTCCGGGCTTCAGAAGCACAGAGAGAGTGACCTTCTCCTTCCCGTCATTAATGGCTGGCTGACAACTAAGAAAAAGTCTTATTCAATGCCTCTCCAATAGCACTTAACGAAAAGGAAAGGATTTAAACTTAGGTGATATAAAAAAATGGTTATTTTTAATCTTAACTTTCGTTAAAATAATGAGTCGAGGGCAACAAAAGCTTTAATTTGTCTTACGTCTTAAAATGTCTTTGAAGAAATTTTCAGATTTTACTGGTAAGTTATTGTGCATAGTTGGAAAAAAGAAATTATGACACAGCCTGTATTCGTGGTAGCATTGCTTGTTGTGATCGCAGAGCGAATTTTTTTCCGGTACAAATGGATGTAAAAAAATCGCACTTGATACGCGTATTGTCACATCTCTGAAATGATAAAATGTGCTTTGACCGTAATAATACACGAGCATCAAGACTTATTTCATTGGAATTTCTAATAGTTGGCCTAAGACTTTGAAGGTCACAACTTCAATAAAACACGAATAAAATGGTTGCCAGGTGGTGGTTTCTTTTCCTTAAATCAGTTATCCTAAATTAGGGGCTAACAATAATGAACTGCAGACGGGTGTGAAAGGTCTTTAAACTTCCAAACTAAAAATGAAGGCAATTGGTAAGGGATACGAATGTTGACCTCATTTTTCACCATTTAACGCAGTGTTGCTCAACTTTTGTGGTTCTGCAGAGCGTTTACGTTCTTGCCAATTTTTCTCACGCATTTGTATTAATGAGAATATGAGCGAATTGCAGTACAGATACATGCAAAATACTTTTTTATTTCATTCCAGCGTTGAAGCAAAAAAAAAAAAAAAACCAAAATACGGGGTGAAAAACAACAACGTAAAACTGTTATTCCAAAACGCAGCACTCATATTAGTAAATAAAGTTGGGGAGGGGGATCCGATCGTAGCACAAACTCACCCGGATCATGAATTGGAAATCTATAGTCGTGAAAGAATAGCAGTTATGGGAATTTTGTTTTATTGTTTTCTTCTTATTTTTTTAGGGGGGGTGGGGGGTTACGACCACCGTGAACAACTCTGAGGAATATAAGCAGTCGCCCGTCCCATTGTTTTCTTTTTTTGAGGGGGGGGGGATTACGACCACCGTGAACAACTCTGAGGGATATAAGCAGTCGCCCGTCCCATTGTTTTCTTTTTTTTGAGGGGAGGGGATTACGACCACCGTGAACAACTCTGAGGGATATAAGCAGTAGCTCGTCCCATTGTTTTCTTCTTTTTTTTAGGAGGGGGGGGGGTTACGACCACCGTGAACAACTCTGAGGGATATAAGCAGTAGCTCGTCCCATTGTTTTCTTTTTTTTAGGAGGGGGAGGGGGTTACGACCACCGTGAACAACTCTGAGGGATATAAGCAATCGCCCGTCCCATTGTTTTCTTCTTTTTTTTGAGGGGGGGGGGTTACGATCACCGTGAACAACCTGAGGGATATAAGCAGTCGCCCGTCCCAAAGTTGGGGCCCCTGGTTCCAGATAGGGGAGAGAGCCAGTAAGGTAAAGCAAACGCACCCCCATGCCTCATCAGGACTCGAACCCAGGCCTACTCTGACGAACGGTCGCCACTAAGGGCGGCTTTTTCTAGTATTGTAAGTAATAGTTCAGAATGCGCAAACGAAAAATAAAGCGCACTTTAATATTATGCAAAAATTGCAGCAGTTAAACGAACGACATACCTACTGAAAGAAATTCAGCACCAAAGATGTCGCAAGAAAATAAAATGAAGTTTATATATGCATGGCGTAACGAGGAAACGAACACGTGGATCATGGAAAATTGTAGAATTGCTAGACATCACCGTGCTTGAATAAATTTCTGTTGAGTGTCATTAATATGTACTTGGTATCCAGCGATGTATGTGAAGTTTTTACGGTGGTCCCATCATTTCCCTAGTGCCTGTCAATTGTAGCATTATTTCCCCTGAACTACGGGTTCATTTTCCGTTGTTCCTTGGCTACGCCCAGCACGCGCTTACGCATCATGCTTCGTTGAGTAATTTGTAATCAAAAAGAGAATGGGCCACTGTTGAATACCTTAAATATGGGCTGCTTACCACGCGACGGACAAGCCCCATAAAAGCATCGCGTGGGAAGAGTGCATGTAGGTGACATTTTAAAGCCTGCTGACAGAACATGGAAATACTGTATTCATCCAGCGATGAATCGAGAATGGCTGTTGTTGACATATACCTGTACGGTGTTGAAAGGTGTTGGCGACAATGGATGATTTCCTGTGAATGACACGTTTCTTTGTTATGCTCTCCAGGCCCAGCTTCTTCCGAGACCCTCCCCTACTCCAGCAGGGGAAAATGGTTTTCTCAAGTAGCGAGATCGGCGTCATCAGCCTCGCTGTACAAACCTTTCATTTTGAAATTTGTTTACTCACTCAGGTGCTGATGCATCGTAGGTTCGCACAGTTACATTTGACTTGTTATACCGTGTCCTGGAACAGCGGCTGCGAAACCTGCACGCACTACAAAAAATTAGAAAAGGAAGAAAAATAGTTACTGCACTTGGAACCTCGTTTATTCGTTTTTGTACTTACACGGGATTCTGCGCTAGTCCCGATATTTTACTGTAGCTTTTATCTCTTTGTCAGCTCGGTTATACGTAATTCATTTATACGATTTTTACGATTGTATGTTAAATTTTGAATTTCAGATGATCAAAAATACACGTTTCTTTGATTCTTTTATACCTAACCCGCTATGTTACAACTTTGAGAGATTCGAGACAGCTTTTTTTGCAGCCATGAAATAGATGATGCAACTAAAAGTTTACTTAATAACGTTCACAGTTCTCTGAATTCAAGAAATATGAAACAAGCGAAAATTAGTGAATATTTTACTCTGCACTTGTGGTAAATCAACTAGCCGATAAACTGCTTTGGAAAGAGCGATACTTATAAGTAAAGAACGTGTGATAAGGGTTATTGAATGTAGAACAAAATCGTGTTCGGATTTATTACCTAGTATTTCAAAGGTAAGGTTTATTTTTTATTTTCTCATATATGGAAAATACTAAATCATACAGAATTTCTTAACGGAATTTTTATAATGAAATTAGAATAAAAGAATTGATACAAAAGTTCAAAATAGATATAGGTAGCAAACAAAGTATTCATATATGTATGATTTACAATAAATTAGCGTTATCTAAACGTGTGTGTGTGTGTGTTTCTGTTCTTATTTTCTCTTTGGAGGTATTCAAAGTTTTACAATAGTGTTTGACATTTCTAAATTTCTTTTATACGTTTTTTTTAAGGCCATCCCGTAGAAAAACGTATAACCGAGGTTCCTTTGTATACGGTTTTATGCCATTTGTATGTACGTATTTATAAACGAGAAAGCTGTGCATAGTCAAGTAATGAACGTATGTATCCTATACTAGGAAAAAAAACCCCAAAAAAACATTGTGACAAGAACTGCTCACTTAATGCGATTGATGAGTTCGGTTGCTTGAATAGAGTAGTTTGTTTGTCGATTCAATGCTAATTAAATCCAAAACAAAATTAGACCGAAAATTCAGTTTCCGATAGGATTTAATAATGTTTTCTTACCGACTTGAGTAAATATCAGTCGCGTCGATTTAACCATGCAGATTGGAGCAGTAGCACTTAATAAGTCAATCTTTTTTCTTTTTATTTTTTTGAGCGGCGGCAAATGCATTCAAACAAATATGCAGCAAGTTTTCAGATTTGCGGCATAGCGCAAGGAGCATAAAATAAGCAAACTACTTTTCGTTTATGTTTAGTTGTTTGAGTAGTAACTGAGCAAAATCTTCTTTAGATGGTGAGGTCATCATAATGTGTCCTTCCCTATTCCAGAAATGTTCGGACTTAGAAACGTTCTCATCCCTCCAGAATAAGGAGGGGGAGCCACTGTGCACGAGAGGAGTTCTCTTTTCCGCGACGTGTGTTAGAAAGTTGACGGTACTTTAGCACAGTGGCTCCAAACTACGGCCCGCGGGAAGACGTGATCCGGCCCGAAGTAACGCCTCCTGGTTGTGGGACCTTGCATTTTAAACAGACATTACAGTCGATGTCAATCAACTCAATTTGAATTTGCAAGGGAAAGATAAACTCGCAGATGAGTTGTTTTTTGATCTGAAGTATTTCCAATCAAAGTTGGAATTGTTCAAGCGACAGTTAACAGAGCAAACATTTTTAAACTTTCCATCTTGTAAATATATGTTGGACAACATGTCTAATAAGTTTGTTTTTGATGTCGAGCACTGTGTCACAAATATTAATTTGTTGAAAGCCGAGATTGAAAGACGTTTTCGTGAGTTTTACAAGTATGACCCGTTTAATTTTACAGTTGATGATACCAAGGAGAATTTACAATTGGAACTGTTAAGTTTGCAATCTAATAATAATTTGAAGTCATTGTTTAAGAGTGAAAATTTGATAACCTTTTATTCTCTTTTGCCTAGAAATAGTTTTACAAATCTGAAAAGTTTTTGCAGGAAAATGCTTTCACTGTTTTGTAGTACATATGTTATGTGAACAAGCTTTCTTCAAAATTAAAGCGTTGTTCGCGATTGACGGACAACAACTTGTCAGGCTTTTTAAAAATTGGGTTGTCCAACCTGAAACCAAATATCGAAAATGGCGCTAAATCATTCCAGAAACAATACCATTCTTCTCATTGATTTTTTTTTTTTTCCAATTTTAGACGTCTTAAAATCAATTTGTTTATGTCATGAAGTCAACTTACTCAATACTAAACTTTAATCTTTAGTAAGTTTAGTTTTGTATTTATTTTAGATGTGTATAAATACACTGAAGTGCCAGAAAAACTGGTATACCAGTCTAATACTTGGTAGGTTTTTCACGGGAGCGCAGGACTGCAGAAATACGTCCGGACATGGACTCCACTAGCTTCTGGAAATATGCTGTAGGCAATGCACACCATAATTCCTGCAGAGCGTTCGACAATTCTAGTGTATTCCGAGGTCTCGGATTCCTGTGTTCGATAGCGCGATGCATGACATCTCAAATATGTTCTATCACGTTCAGATTTGGGGACTTGGAATGGCAACACCCCAAACTCAGATGAATGCTCCTCTAACCATAGTGTGGCGTCACGATACTTGTGTGGAGGTGCATTGTCCTATTGGAACAGGCCCAACCCATCAGCATGAATGCTGGACATGAACGGGTGTACCTCGTCAGAAAGGATGTGCACATAGCGTTGACCGGTCACAGACGTTTGTAGACGTACCAGGGGTCCCAGTGAAGTCCAGTTAAACACACCCCTTACCATTATGGACCCCCCACCAGCCGGTACAGTTCCCTGTTGACAGGCGGGCTTCATGGGGTTTGCGCCACACACGAATCCTTCCATCTGCCCTATACAGTTGGAAACGCGACTCGTCAGACCAGGCTACTTGTTTCCAGTAATCAAGTGTCCAGTGGCGGTGTTGCTGTGCCCAAGCGAGGCGCATTGCTCTGTGTCGTGCACCCATCAAGGGAACTCGAGTTGGGCGTCGGCTCCCAAAGCCCATATCGGGCAGGGCACGTTGCACAGTGCGGACGCTGATGCTTGTTGAGGCTCCAGCATTGAATTCCGATGATACCTGCGAGAGTGTTGCACGCCTATCGCGTGAAACGATTCTTGACAGCCAACGATGGTCACGTTCACCCAATGTCGTTTTACGGCCACACTGGTATCGTAGGTTGGAGGTTTTGCCGGAATTCTTGTAGTAACGGTACACCCTTGCAATGGTCGTCCGAGAAAATCCGAACTTCGTTTCTACCTCCGAAATACTATGGCTCATCTCACGAGCGCCAACTACACTGCTGGACAATTGCTAAGGACGGATCATAAACGGCTATACAGCGCGTAAAATAGTAAGTGTGGTTGGATACCAAGGGAAATAAAATAATGTCAGAATGCCAGGACATTACAAGAAAGACAATTTATTGTGCTCTGAAATCCAGAAGGCTTTGGAACGTGTTCAAGGGACAAACAGGCCATTTTGTGCAGAATACGTAAACGTGAAAAAAATGCAATTACCGTTCGCAGGCGTTCCGGCGTAAGATGTCAATACGGGATATGGCCACCATGGAGGGGGATGCAAGATTCCACACGTCGTGTCATGCTTTGCACAACATTATCAAGCAGCTGTTAGGGTAATTTATCCCATTCCTCTGTCAGTGCACGGATGAGGGTGTCCTTGTTTATTGGAGGGCATTGGCGACCAGCAAGACTCCTCCCCAAAACATCCCACACATTTTCAATGGGATTCAGATCTGGAGAACGTGCTGGCCATACGAGGCGTTGAATATCCTCGCTCTCAAGACACTCCTGGACACCGACTATTCGATAACATGTTGCGTTGTCGTCCATGAAAATGAATCTATCACCGACAGCACCACGGAACATGCGAACATGTGGTAGCAGAACATCATTAATGTATCGTTGGCCAGTCATAGTCCCAGTTGGAAGCACATAGAGGGACGTACGGCCATTGATCATGATGTCAGCCCATACCATGACACTACATGTCGGATATCGGTCCCTTTCCTGTATGTTTGCTGGACAATATGCAGTACCACTATCACGCCAGATCAGTTGTCGTCGACAATCAGGCGATAGACTGTATCTACTCTCATCTGAGAAGAGGACAGCAGACCAGTCGTTATCAGTCCAATTGCGATGTTGATGGCCCCATTGCAAACGGGCGGTACGGTGACGTCTGGACAATGGGATGCACACAACAGGACGGCGGGCGTATAGTCCTCCTTCATGCAAACGTCTGGCGACAGTTTTTCGGGAGATCCGCTTACCAGTAGCAGCCATAAACTGATTTGCTACCTCACTAGCTGTGCTGCGCCGGTGTCTTTTTGTTGATAGCACTATGTACCGATCTTCTGCAGGTGTCGTACTGCGAACACGACCTCCCCCGTGACGTTTGCTACACTCTCCATTTGTTTGAAATGATTTCCAAAGCCTTGAAACAACACTGTGGCTGACGTCGAACTCCCTGGCAACATCTGTTATTTTTCGCCCTTCTTCAATATTGCCAATAATACAGCCACTCGTAAAAGCATCTAGGTGATGTCGGGAAGACATACTGAAAATTGCAAGTTCGTCAATTGATTCTTTCCCTTTCAACTTTGCGTTTGAACAACAACGGTCAATACGCGTCAAATCGTTTATATCTCTTATCAGCGCTATGACGTCACGAACAAGTTGGGCAATCCAAAATTTGCATACGCACAACACGTCTTACTGTATCCCGAACTTATGCTAATTTCCACATTTTCCTGCCTTCCATTTTATGGTTGCTATCGTTGCTATTGTCATCCGTCCTTAGCAATTGTCCGGCAGTGTATGACACCGCGTTGAAAATCGCTTAAATCGTTATTACTTGTCATTCTCATGCCGAAAACAGCTCTGACAGCTGGCAAGGATGTCTATCGCTTTATATACGCACTGGCGGACGCAACCGAGTACGTGCATAGGTGACGTTGCTATGTATTTTGCACAAGCTCGTCTGTACCAGTTTTTCTGGCACCTCAGTGCATGTTTAATGTATTTGAAAACTTTCATGTTAAATTACAGACCATATAAAATTAGTTAGACCTTGACAAATATTAATTCTTTGAAAATTTACGGTATCTGCATTGATTGATCTTTGGTTTACCATTTTTTTTTTTCTCAATCCGGCCCCCGATCTTTAGCCAATTTTCCATTTGGCCCTTCTCTCCAAAAGTTTGGTGACCGCTGCTTTAGGGTAATGGAATGATTTCAGGACTTTTTGGTACTTTTTAGACTTAATGCAACAAAGTGACAGAAGAATGTCTGCATGCTCTGTGAGGGAGGCACGTTTACCGTTCCCTTAGGTCGCGGTAAGCTGTTCTCTGTCACTGTGTTGCAGTCGAAAGTGCAAAAAACGAGTAATTTATTTATGGTCGTGTGTAGCGTTAGGGCATAATACACGCACGGACAATGAAATTTGCGCACCAAGAAGGAAGCATCAGATTGAACTGAAATTTTATGGACGTAATGATACAGATGAATGAAACACATGATGGCAAAAACTGAACTGCAAGAGCTGTGGCACACAGTCCGGGCATCGTCAATAGCGCGTCGCACCGTCTCGTGCGGCGATACATGCTGCAATACGGTCCGGCATGGAAGCGAACAGACGCCTGATGTTGTCCTTCGGCAGACTAGCCCACACGTGTTGGACGGTGTGCTCCAAATCCTGGATAGTGCGACACGGCGGCAGCTGGCTTTTCAACTGGTCCCACACATGCTTGATAGGGGACATGTCCGGGTAGCGGGCAGGCCGTGGAAGTGTCCGGACATGACGTAGGCAGTCCTGGGCAACCCGAGCGGTGTGCGGGCGGGTTTTATCCTGCTGGTATAGCGTATCTGGAATCCCGGCCAGGAATAGGAGCACATGGGGCCGTAGGATCTCATCCACATACTGCTGGCCCGTCAATGATCCACGTACCACTACTAGAGCTGATCGGCTATCGTAGGCAATGGCTCCCCAGACCATAATACCTGCAGTGAGGGAGGTGTGGCGCTCGATAGCGAGGTTGGAATTGTGCTATTAACCCGGGGACCTCCTCACTTGGACACGATGATCATCTGTCTCCAAAACGAAGCAGCACTCATCGCTAAACACCACAGGTTGCCAGTCTGTGGCGTTCCACGTCGCTCTTGGCTGGCTCCACTGCACATGGAGCCGGCGATGCTCCGGTGTTAATGGCAACACACGTAAGGGGAGCTGGGATCGCAGATTCGCTTCCGCGAGGCGTCGGAAATGGTTCATGGGCACACAGGAGCCGCTACATCTGCCTGTATAGTGGACCTGGTCCTCGTGAGATCCGTTCGTGCCTGGCGCACGATCCGTCGATTCTCTACCGGTGGGCCTCCTGGTCCTTCCGAAGCCGCTCCGCCGTGTGGCAGTGTTTTCACGTGTCCACTGATACCAACACAGTCGGACGGTAGGGTCAGAACGATCCACGTGCCGGGATATACGGCGCGCCAACCACCCTGCGGTTTTCAGCCCGATGATCAGGCCTCTCTCAAAGTCCGTAATTTGCGTAAATCGACGTCTCTGGCGTCTACCCGGCATTCTTGTCACTCTATACATTTGCTTGCGTCGGCCGGTGCTTTTCGCTTTCATGGGGCATCGACTACACGCCAGTTTATAAGGCTGCCGGTTCGTGCTTGCAGCGCCATCATAGAGTGTGCGGTCATGCGCACTCGCACCAAACGGGGATCATTTGCATACCAGCACGCACTCTAGGTATTTGCAAAGTTTCGCGGTTGTAGCATGTTTTCTTGGTGCGGAAATTTCATTGTCCGTGAGTGTATAGTTGCGACGCTGTGACGCGTGGAAGAGAGCGTGGCTTTGCTTTTAAGGTGTAGGCTCACAATTGAGTATGTCTAAGTAAAAGAAAAGGTTGGTAGCATCAGCAGGATTACTAAAGCCTGTGTTGACGTTCCATTTGGTGTGAGAATAAGAACTGAAAAGAAAAAAACCATCAAATTGTAAACATGACGTTATTATGATCCTGTGGCTTACGGAAACCGTGGGAGCATTGCCCACACAGCTTTGACTTGTAAAGGCATGTGCCCCCAACGGTTGGGCGCCATAAGACTAAAATCCCACGGGCTTTGTCGAAAAGAATGTTGGCTTTAAACAACTTCAATGATCTTGCTTCTTCCTGCAGTGTATAATATCAATTGCGTTCAAATTCAAACTGCAGACATTCTTCCATCGTCTCAATGTAAATTAGTTTCTTTTCTTGTGGGGGGAAGAGGGCGTGACTATCCGAGATGTAACAGAGGTAGAAAGTGGACGCCTCGTAAAATAAAGTTTCGTATTATTTTTCGTGAAACAGTCCGAAATCGGAGTTTGAATGAGCGCCAGGCGATGTGAAGTTTATCGAAATGAGCGTTGACCTTTCATGTTCTCACTCCTCAGATTTCCTGTGTTCATCATACTACATGGGGACCCAAATATAAGAATACTTTTTAAGGCGTCTGCATCCAGGGCTAGAGAATAAGGAAGGGCTGGCTCATCCTTTTGTCTTGCGGTCTCAGTTTCATGCTCCGACCGAGGGACAATTGGAAGGCGCTGTGACGTCACTGCGAGGACACTCGGTGACCCCTGTGCCAACCTAGGGCCGGAGTTAGCTGACCTTCGTGACATTCCAGTCGTTCTGTGCAGTCTATTTCTGTTGCTCTCCATTTACTGGTAGTGGTTTATGTAGTTGTTCATTAACGTCTGTTTTTTACTGATGTAAGTTTTATTTTAACTAATATTCAGCGTGTTTTTGTTTTTTTCATTCAAAGTAATGCGCAATATGCCTTCATCCTGTGCTGTCGCTAATTGTACAAATACGCATAAGAAAACAAAAGAACGTGGCGTTATTTACCATGTTTTCCCTTCAAATGTTAATGTGATAAAATAATGGATTGTTAAGTGCAAGCGTGCTGACAAGTTTAAAGTTGGAAGTGCAAGAATATGTAGTGATCATTTCCAAAATTCAGACTACAAAGATGACATGCGAAATCGCCTTCTTGGGCTTCCCGAGAAGAAAATTCTGAAACCCACAGCTGTTCCCAGTTTGAATTTACCGAATGAAAAATCAACACCACATACAAGCCGAGAACATAGAAGAATTAAGAGAGATTCCGTATAAGGGCATTAAATCGAACTTCGGAGTCAAGTGCTGAAAAGTTACACGTTGATGAAGTTGCTTGCAATTCTGACAATGGATATTCAGAAGAAAGGTGTGCATCAGTTCAGTGCATGTCTTGCTCAGAGGTTAGAAGTCAGAACAAAATTCTCACCGAGAAGTTTGACATACTGGAACGAGAAATACGTAGCTTGAAAAGCAAACACAAAAATATTGTTCGAGTTTTGCGTCAAAAAAATATCAGCATACGAAATAAGAGAGAAGAAATTGTGCAAATACGAAAAGCCCTGTCAAAAGCTAATATGAAAAATAAAATACTTGAACAGATGGAAATGAACCTCAGGAAAATTTTTACACCAACACAGATAAAGTTTTTCGCAACACAAAAAATGATTAACAAATGGACAGAAGAAGATATATCTAGAGGAATAGTAACTAGAGCTATTTCAAGAAAAGCTTACGAATTTTGGAAGTGTAAAATTGGCATTCCTTTGCCAAGTGCTAGCACGTTAAAGCGATGGTGTTCTAAATTTAGTTGTCATCCCGGAATTCTGCATAATGTTTTGCTCCTTATGCGGAAAAATAGCGAAACCCTTTCCGAAAATGACAAAGTTTGCGTCTTAAGCTTTGATGAAGTACACGTTGATAATAAAGTGTGTTACGATACAGGAATGGACCAGATTTTAGGTCCGTATTCAAAGGTGCTAGTTGTTTTGGCTAGAGGAATTTTGTCTTCCTGGAAACAACTCGTGCATTTTGACTTTCAACGTACAATGAATAAAAAGCTTCTGTTTGAAATAATTGTAAACCTTGAAAAAGCAGGAATTATAGTAAAAGCGATTGTTTCAGATTTAGGTGGTTGTATGACCTTGTGGAAGGAACTATTAATTTCTCCCGAAAAATCCTTTTTCAACCATCCGCTGGACGATAGTTCTAAGATTATGATTTTTGCAGACTCTCCTCACTATTTAAAAATTTTACGCAATCATTTCATTGACCATGGACTTGTCTTGCAGGACGGATCTGTGCTCCAAACTGGCATCATCAAAGAAGTTTTCGAGAAGGATTCTGGAGAGATAAAGTTGTGTCCTAAATTGCTGCCGTGCTATATAGCAATCAAAGGGAACGAGAGACAAAAAGTAGGACCAGCAAAATCTTTGTTTTCAGCCACCACTGCAAAGGGTATCGAATATCTGACAGAGCATAAAAGCGCTGCAGTTTTCTTCAATTTAGTAGATTCATTTTTTGACATTATGAATAGCAGTTACCCACACCCTGACAAAAGCAAACCTCTAAAAGCAGGTTTTGGTATTAACCCCCTTTTTATACAACAAAAGGAAATTCTGAACAAAATGAAGTCAGAAATATTGAATCTCAGAGTAATGGGAAGAAAACATATGCTGCCTTTCCAAAAAGGCATTCTTGTATCTATTTCTTCTCTTCTCGGTCTCTACGAGGATTTAACGCTTCGTGGAATCCGTTACATTTTAACTACTCGTTTGACTCAAGATGCCCTGGAGAGTTTGTTCAGTCAGATAAGAGGCATAGGTGCTTTTTATGACCATCCCTCACCTACGGAATTTATTAGTCGTTTAAAACACATATTGCTGGCAAATAAATTGCCTAATTTGTCTAAAAAAGTTAATACAGAGTTTCAAGAAGGTATAACGCTCCAAACATATTTGACAGCAGAGCTACTAAAGGAAGCTTTCACTACAGCTGATAATCAAGAAATTCTTGATGAAGTATCTGGAGAAATAAACGCAGATGACTTAGAAGCTTTAGAAAAAATTTGCAATGAACCATGGCCGCAAGATTGGGACGACGACATACTTAAAACAGTTCAAGATGAGCAATGTAATGCCGAAAAACAAGCTCTGAGTTATGTCGCAAGTTATATTGCCTATCGCTTACGCGATAAAGATCCCTCCCTCGGAACAATTTCTAGAAATGCCGAAGATTTTCCATCTGCTCAATGGATTAAAACTTTATCACTCGGGGGACTAACGGTGCCTTCTCCAAAGTGGATGAAAACGGTAGATCAATTTGAAATAATTTTTAAGACAATTCACGCGACACAGATTTGCCGAGAGAAAGGCATAATTCGAAAATTAAAAACTGTAATAGAAGAGAGATTTCCAGATACCTGCAAAGAAGCTGTGAAAATTTATTGCCGAGTACGAACATTTATCAGAATTCGGTATATTAATCAGAACAAAGATTTAGTGTCGGAAAGAAAATCAAATCAAAAGAAAACCAAATGGATAAATTATGCCGTTAAAAAACGTAGCACGACGCTATCAATACCAAAACCTGGTGAATATTTTCCTCCTTCTTAGCTATACAGGTATGTTAATAAATTTTTCTCTTTCTGTTATTTACGCCTTCCGATAAAATAAACAAAAACGTTACTTGCTACGATAGATATATATGTATATAACGTTCAGAGTTGTGTAAAAAAATATAATACGTGCAAAGGTGTTCAGCTTACTCCCACAGCTATGACTTCTGCCCTCAGAGGCAGCATCCCAAATCGTCAGTGTACTCGCAGTGACGTCACGTCCTCCCCAGCAAAGCGACTTGCTTTAGACTGCCTGGTGGGCCAGTCCTTCCTTATTCTCTAGCCCTGGTCTGCATCACACATAGGAAAATATAAAATCCGTTTGTAAAATATATCATTGGGCTTTTAAATGTCGAATTCGCCGTAAAATTTAAGCTGTACAGGAATGAAGCAATGTTTACATATGGACATGATCGAAAAGATTTAAATAACTATGAAGAATAATATTTAGTTAGGTAAGTTCCGTATTAACTTTATCTTAACATAAGGAAAAATGCAAATGGGGAAAGAACAATGTTAACTTCTCCATTCGAGATTTCTTCTTTACTATATGCCATTCGCTGCAATAGAGATGTGGAGCATTATACTCTTTAAATGATGCGTAAGAGACGAAACTTTTTCTCTGCTTCCGGGAGACGTATTAGAAAATTCTTTTTCCTTGGAATCGCTTTTTCCATGAAGAATATTTTTCGCCTATTTTCAACTTTTCCATTGTGCAAAATTCTTCCGCTGGCAGACGTAGACTTATATCATGTTTCCTTCTATATTTTTTCTTTTAACTGTTCGATTTAAAAATCCCTTTGTCTCTGATAGGCAAAGAGATTGTGCGATGAGACACTTTTTGTGCGCCATTTGTTAATATTCGTAACATACTTTTTAGCCGCTGGTGGAATTAAGTATAGATGTTTCTATTTCTGGAATTTTTATCGATTGTAGAAATCGGTTGTTTGTTTTCCAAACCGGTTCCATTGACTTTGAATAGCTTTGATAAATTCGATTCGCGTCAGAACGGATTCAAAAGACGTGTTCATTACAACCGGAAATTCGGTGTTATCCACAGAACTTAAATTAATAACTTTTTAACTGATGATTCGCGGATTATACGACAGAAATTACGATATTTACTGCAAATTACGAATTCTGAAGTAAAAAAAAATGGGCGACCTGGTGTCCGGGTTTTGTCGAGTTGTGGTAGTGACATTAATTTTTACATAAAAATTTGCACATCGATAAAACTAACTTTACGTTAGCATGGGATACTTAATACCTGCTAAAACATAACCATTATAATTAATTAATTACATATTTACCGTTACTATAATTAAGCAATCCAACATATGTTTGTCTACTGACGTCATCAGTGTACAGGTGGCGCCATTTATTAACAGGTCTGAACATTACTCAAAGAAAAATGATTGATTTTTAATATAATTATGGTTATGTTTTGGCAAGTATTAAGTATCACATGCTATAACTTAAAGTTAGTCTTATCAATGTGCAAATTTTCATCCTTGGGAATACATTAATTTCGAAGAAAATATGTAAAGAAGTTTTACCATTGGAAACGTAAGGCCAGAAATTTTAGGTGGGACCACCTTAAGTGTGTCCTTTTTAATTATGTTGCATTTGCCTTAAGAAGTATTTTATCAAGAACTTTATTATAAAATAAATATTGCTGCATTAACTTAACTTAGATATTACCACGATTATGCATTGTCTTAAGTTTTGTGCAGTGAAATTTGTCTTTAGTCAAACGTCGTCCTCGACACCTTTGTCTTGATTTCTAGAGCTGCAATCTATCGTCTAAGTTTTTCTGGTGGAACCCCTTTTGTGGATTGAAGTAAAAATGTTATCAAAACTCAGGAAAATTTGTGAAAATGAATAGGGGGGAAGGGGGCATGTAAAACTACAACTAAAGTTAAAAAGGGCAATGGTTCTTGTAAAAGAGTTTATCTCATTAATCAAACTGAAATCAGATTACCTGGGAAACAAGAAAAAAAAAAAGTAGGAATAAGAAAAGGAAAAGCAAATTACTCTCCTGTGAATTTTCACGCACAAAGTGCTGCGTTACAGTGCCTAAAAATAAGTGAAAATTTCACTTCCTAGCTGCAAAATTGAAAGAAAATAAATCTAATCAAGATTAAGCTAATTGGGTGCAAAAGTAAGTAAATACAAATGAACAGTTGTTTATATGATTTCAGAAACACCGAGTTACAAGCGTCGGAAACTGGGAGAGCCTGCTGGAGCCGTTAAAATGCGTGGAAATTTCATTTCCTATCTGTAGAATTGAAAGACTGAGGTAAATCAAGAAGCCCATTTGAGTACAAAAAAGATAATGGCAGCCTTGAGCTTCAAGCTGGCTGACTCATGACTTCGGAAATGCCGGGGGTACGGGGGGGTAAGAAAGAGCAAAACTTCCATTTCTTAGCTGAAAAATTAAAGCAAAATAATAAATCTAATTGATGCCAAGCCATTTGGAGTCAAAATAATAATGTTGTGAATATGATAATTCCTTTTTGCTTCAAAGTGTAGTCATTTTAAGTGTTTTGCTGGCTTTGTTGGAAACCAAACTTGGCAGCTATTGACAAGAGAACTTTTCTACGTTGCCGCCTGTCTATCAGAGGCGTGAGAAGGGATTGGCCAGAGTTTGTTGTTTTGTAAAAGGCCATTAGAGCATTTCGAGTCGTGGAGCTGAGGACTGGTCACGTGATCAGTGGCGGATGCAGGCGAGAAAAGCAGCACGTTGTTGATGACACTTTGGGTTTTGTGACGGGAAAAGAAAGAACAATATGTTCCGTTGGATTAAGATATGAGTGTACGGAATAAACCTCCTGTGCGTTAAAATATTAAGTGTAATCAATGCATACACGCTTTCAAGAATAAAAGGTGAGCAGCGGTTCTATGCCGTAAACATCTGCGGTGTATTAGAGTTAAAACGTGCTTTAGTGACAAAGAACGCTCTCCGTGGAAAGAAAACTACGGTATTTCCCTCCGATCTCAGAAGCAATCGGCAGAAATATAAATTTACATACGTTTTACGTTAGTTCTATTGTATTAAGGAAATTGTGCTGCGTTAATTACTCTTGAAGCTGTCTTTAAGGGATTAAATGTTCATTTATTTCGGGACTAACACTCTCCAGAGAATATCTATTTGCACTGTCTTCTGAACTGCTCTCTGATTCATAGTACTGACCTCACTGTTCTGGACCCATCCTGTTTATGACATCTCCAATTTGATTCGGGATAGTAGGCCACAAGCGACGAAAAAGCAATAATAAATTAGTCCGTGTGAGCTTTCTGTGAGCTAAGCTACATTTGCTTTGAGAAGAAATTTTTGGCCATTTAATTTACTAGGTTTCCGCCGTTTTAAGGAGAAAGGAGACAGGAACAATCAGGATACCAGTACACATTTATTCAACGAAATATTGGCCGTTAGCATCAATGATCTTTTGCCATTTTTCAAGCAACAAATGAATGCCCCTGTGCTAGAAGGACTCTGGTTTTGAGCTGAGGAACACAGTGACGAAATTTTCCACCTCTGAAACTGTGGTGATCCACTGTTGGGCTAGGGCATGTTGCATAGAGCGAAACAGATGAAAGTCTGAGGGTGTAATTCCTAGAGAATTAGCCGGGTACGGAAAAACCTCCCAGTGTAACTGTTCAAGAATGGATTTCATGGTGGCACCGACACGTGGTCTGGCATTATCGTGTAACAGGATGACTGGGCGGTGTCCTTTACCTGTCCATGGGCGTTTTTGCTCGATTGCGGCGTTCAGTTTCATCAACTGATCGCTATATTGTTGTGCAGTGATTGTTTCGCCCGGTTTCAACAGTTCATGCTTATCCCACCACACACACAACAGCACCTTTTTCCCGCGGGCATTCTGTTTTGCAGTGGATGTTGATGGCTGGTCTGTGTCGACCCAGGATCGCTTGCGTACGGAGTTGTCGCAATAGACCCATTTTTCATCCCCGGTGAGTCGGTAACAACCTATTAAAAGAAATTCTTCCCTTTGAAACCTCTTCAGCAACGACATGCAGATGCCCAATCGTTGACCAATATTATGCTCTGTTAAAGAATGCGGAACCCACTTACCAATCTTCTGGATCTTCCCCAAGGCCTGTAGACGCAGTACCACTGTCGATTGAGCAACTTTCAAACGTTTCGCCAGTTGCGTGGTCGATGGTGTGGCATCCTCTTGCAACAGCGATTTCAGCTCCTCGTCTGCGAGTTCCTGCGGCCTACCTGCACGTGGCTTGCCTTCCAAGCTTAGATCACTTTTCTTAAACCTAGCAAACCATTCTCGACACGTCCGCTCACCCATAACCGTTTAGCCATACGCCGGATATATTGAACCGTATGCTTCACTCGCACTCTTCTCTAAATCAAACCTGAATTACCAACAGTGCCGCTAACGAACTTTATCGACCGCTGTGCTTGGCTTCATCTACGAACTGACAGCACGGGTCGCCGACTGGTTAGACCTCTACAGCACTCGTTAGCGGGGGCGGCGGAAACTTTGCATACCCCTAATATTTTGTAGAAATTACACTGGTAAAACGGTCCGCAGAACTTTTTGAAAATCGGCGACGGACATTTCGCTGTTTCTGCTACTCGGCATGGAAAAACGATTACATACATACACCGAAATGCCAGTTAATTAGGTACACTTGCCCTCGTCAAATGACTGGCTCACTCCAACGCGCATTTTATATAATTCTCCCCTCACGAAAGTCTCATTGGGCTGCATGTCCGCAAGGGCTAAAAGTATTTATAGTTCTTTGATTCGATTCGTAAGAAGGTGCGGCGCGTGAGCGCTGGTATAAATCAGGCGAACCAGCTGGTGGAACATAACTTAGCATTCGGTTGATGATCAGAATGGGTAAAACGAGTGATCTGAGTGACTTCGAACGTGGTATGGTAGTGTTACAGAGATTTTATACGGGGTTTTAGGATTTCATATAAAATCTCAAAATGCAACCTTTTTCCATCTCGTGCTCCCATTCCTTTGTTTCCCCAAAGCGTGAGAGAAATTTTTCAGAGTCAGTTCCCCATTAAACACCGGATGCACGGTTATTTACTAAGACGACATTTTGTCTATGCTTAGTATTTGCACTTTGTATGTTGAATGGAGATTAACTCTATCGCGCCTCTTTTGATGCTTTACAGATTTCAATTTCAAGGCTACTGACAAATGCACTAGCCCCTCACATTTTACTTTGAGGTTTAAGATTTACCGAGGGCGGTGTGGTTGTTTCTCACGGGGAATTTTAGGATATGCTTAAGGGCATTTTTTGGGAGACGGGGGAGAAGGAGGCGAGGGACAGTTGTCTCTAGGTTTAGGAAGCGAGCAGTCACGAAAAGTACGACGAGGTGATTGCCTCAGTGTAGGCTGGGAGGTCTTAGGTAGACCGGGAGGTCAGGGGATTTCACGACAGCGCGGGAGATGAAAGAAAGCAGGACTTAAGGAAAAAGGAATTGGAGTTTTAAGCGGGAGAGTTAGAAAAAATAGCACAGCTAACGGACAACCTTTGCAGACAATTAAATGAAGAAAAGAATAAAGTTTCTTACACATATTTACGAGTCGCAAGAATTATTTGCATACAATTATTATCATTTGGTTATTACGTGTTAATTACTTTCATCATCAACCACTACGGAGTTATTAGCAATTGCAAGTTAACAGTAGTTTGGCGCCAGGCGTGCCTTTTCGAGCATTTAAACGGATGACGTTCAGGTCTTTTCACGCACAATAGTAGCGTGGGTTAAAATTCGTAAACGTTGCGGAAAAAAGAACCCCAGCAGTCAGCGATCTTGTGGACGAAAACAGCTGGTGGATCAGAGGGGTTAAAAGAGACTGGTGACACGGTATCGGCTGTTCTAGTTAATTTGCGACGTCGTCCGATACGTGGTGCATTCGGAGACGAACCCTCGGCACACCGATGTTGAATTCTTCAGTGACTTGCAGTAAACAGTTTCTCTGTAAGTGTCACAAAATTTGGATCTTGTTAAGTGCATAACAAACTTTTTTTTTTGTCATGCATTACTCTTAAACCACTGCTGATAATGAACGATGACGAAGAGTCCAGCGTAGTTTTGACAAGATGCTAAATTTTCTGAAAATAAAGACCTCTTTTATATTACAAATTCTTATAAATATCTTTTTGCTGATACACGAATAATGTATATATAGTGGGTTCTTAACATTTATAGCATTTTGTCGTTGTTTTACGTCCGCTCTAAAACGAATCACACCCAAATCTAAAAGCTCAGTATAACGTGTGTGTGTGTGTGTGTGTGTGTGTGTGTGTGTGTGTGTGTGTGTGTGTGCGTGTGTTCATAAAGCTCTTGGTGTTTCTTCTTTGAACTTCGTAGCGACTCCATTACGCCTCCCACTCATATTTGCTGCTTCATCGTGGGTTTGCCCTCGCATTTAAATTTTCTGAAGCTGGGAGGCACGTGCCGTTCGCCCTCCCTCCCTTCTTCGACGCCGCGCCTATAACTGGTCGATATTCGAGACAACGGCGGCTAGAGAGCATTGCACGAGGTAACAGACGAGCTCCATTGTGTCATGTTATCACGCAACACCGCAGTGGTATCGGGAGAATTGCACCATGCGCAGACAGCTAGCCGCATATTGGCACAGATGGGTTATAACAGCAGACGTCCCCTTCCCCATGTACCACTCGTCTCTGCTGAAAACCGGTAAATTAGTCTACTTTGGGCACGGGAGCATCAAAACTGGACCCTTAAGGACTGGAAAAAGGTCGTAACATGTTTTCAGTTAATACATACCCGTGCACCGAACAGAACATGTCAACAGCACGAATCGATAGATCCCACCTGTCTAGCGTTCGCTGTTCAAGCTAGTGAAGGTGGCGTAATGGTCTGGTTCATGGCGAGCATTTGGTTCCTTAAAATACCTCTCAAACAGCATTTGTATACCACGAGGTTTCGTAACATTCTTGCGGACCAGGCAAACCAATACGTGTACACTGTGTTTCGTGGTGGAGAGGGCTGCTTCCAGCAGGATGATGTCAGCACCTCGCTGACTATATCACATCGAATTGAGGCTGTGTTGAAGGCCAGTGGCAGCAGGTGTTCTAAATAATCTGATACTTCAATGTATAGCTCCCTCGTATACACATGACCACCTACCTAATGAGCTGAACAATGTACCCTGCAAAACAGCGGCCACTCGGCGAGGCATCGATTCGATGAGGTGGCGATAGGTATCCTGGGGTATCTGGTACCATAATGTCAACAGCAGGCCTTCCAGTTCCTGTACATTTCGGAGTGGTGGTGATTTAGCGCGAACCCGCTTTTTCAAGTCGAACCATAAATGTTTCATTGGGTTCATGTCAGGTGAATTTGGAGGCCAGGGCATTAACAGAAAGTCACCAACATGTTCCTCGAAACACTCCTTGACGATTCAGGCAGTGCGGCATGGCGTATTATCCCGTTAGTAATGGCCATCACCAGCAAGGAACACGGTTGCCATGAACGGGTGAATTTGGTCCGCAACGACGTTCAAATACCTGACAGCTGTCAGGGATTGTGCTATTGGGATAATGGGGCCTAAAGTGTCCCAAGAAAGCATCGCCCACAAAATAACACTGCCGCCACCGGCCTGTTTACGCCCAACAGTGCATCCAGGTGCCATATCCCCCGTTGGTAATCGGCGTACCTGTGCTCGGCTGTCTACATGATGCACCAGGAATCTTGATTCGTCAGACCAGGCCACTTTCTTCCAATCATTCATGGTCGAATCTCGATGATCTTGGGCCCATTTCATGCGTTGTTGGCGATGACGTACAGTGAGCATGGGGACCCAGCTAGGTCTTCGGCTACGCAGGCCCTGCGCAAAAGGCTGCGATGGACTGTGTGCTGTGACACATTGCCCTGATCACCACTGTTGAAGCTGCAGGTGAC
Organism: Macrothele yani; assembly: GCA_039090855.1. Classification (NCBI taxonomy): domain Eukaryota; kingdom Metazoa; phylum Arthropoda; class Arachnida; order Araneae; family Macrothelidae; genus Macrothele; species Macrothele yani. The sequence goes on along the minus strand of CM077009.1, from coordinate 76,538,645 downwards.
TTGTCGCACTGTGGCCTTGCAGTTGCTGTGAACAATGTTCGACAGTCACCGCTCCCCTCTGTTATCAGGCTGGACGACGGTTTGTCGTTTGGCCATCTGTGCACCACTTTTGATACGTACTCACTACAGCGGCAGGTGAACAACCCACAAGATGCGCCGTTTCCGAGATCTTAGTTCCGAGGCGTCGTGCCATCACAATTTGTCTTTTGTCAAACTCCGATAAATCGGCAGCTTTTCCTATTATGACTCCAAACACTCTACTATCCGAAAGCCGGCCTCGGGTTGTATATACACTGCTGTATGAACTTCAGCTGTGCCACCGTTCGGTTTCCAGGTGCGCTCATTTCTCTAGGCTGGGGGTGGTCATAACGATGTACGGATCTGTGTGTGTCATAAGAGTTATCACTGAAATGCTTTAAATTTTTATATCTCGCTTTCATCATAGCCAGAAGTTCTTATACTATAGTTTGAGCAATATTTATTCATCTCTTTTTTTAACTGGAAAACCTCGCAGCAGCCGCGTTTAGAAACCGTATCTTAAATTATCTCACTTAGTGATTTACTGAGATGAATTCGTGGGAATACTGATAGAGCAACACGTTTGACGTATTTCCCGTCTATATTCTAATTTACGTATTTATTGTTCACGTCTTTATCTGCTGCAGAATCTTGTGAACCGTCATGTAATTTGGCTAGCTTTTTTGTTTTTGTTTTTGAGCATTACTTCATCCCTCAAAATTATTACGATGCAAACGGCCTTGCACGCACAGTAAAGAACATTTCCGTAACTCATCAAAGCCGCCGTAATTTTATGCTCGAAATAAAAATGAGTATAAAAAATTATACCGAATGCATGCAAAGGGGAATGCTTTGCAGCGTTATTGTAAAAGCGTAGAGGTTAGTTATAAAATGAAATTAAAAAAAAAAAAAGTGAGAGGAAAAGGAAAAGTAAGGCGCAGTGGTTTGAGCACTGGCTTCTGTCCGAGTGAGCCCGGATGATGCAGCATAGTGCTTGTCTTGCGACACTAGCTCTCTCTGTTCCCAGGAACCAGTGGCCCCAAATTAGGGAGGGGCGATTGCTCATAGCTCATCGAGTCACTCACCGTAGTCGTAATACCCCCAAATTATATATATATATATAAAAAAAAAATGGACTGTCATTTGGTTTCAGCCGCTTCTCAAAATTACATCCTTATTAATTTGGGCACTCTGTCTGCATATTCGTGACTCTCGAAAGTTTGGAAGAAATAATAAATGTGTTTAGATTATAAGTATATATATTTTTTTCTCTGTAGATATATAGAGGGCGAGTCGAAAGTTTTGCAATATTTGGATCACTTTGTCTTCATACGCACCTTTACGACTGAAGTTGACTAGCATTCAAAGTCTAGGCCATCGTGTTGCACCGTCTTTAGCCATCTGTCTGCCAGTTCTTCGATTCCGCAGCGGTATTAGTTCTTGTCCTTCGAGGCGAAGAACTCCTTCACCCCAGCTGACACCTCCTCCTGGTTGTTGAAGTGCCGCCCGCGAAGGAAATGGGCCATGGACTAGAACAAGTAGTAATCCGACGGGGCAATGTCCAGACTGTATGTTGGGTGTGGCATCAGTTCAGTGCCCTCAAGTTCCTGGAGTTTTGCCCGGGACGTTGTCCTGCTGTAGGAGAGCCCGCTTTCTGTTCACCACTGCCGAGTACTTTGCCTCCAAAACGACATACATCAGCTCCAGCTGTCGGCGGCGTATTTCCAATGTGTCTATAGTCCATCCAGTTCATTAATTGTTGCATGGTTCATTATCACTTAGTGATGGACCATTCATAAACGATTCGTTTACATCGAAATAAATTTTCGCCGTGAATGGTTAGTTCTCACCACAACGAATGGTCATTCAATCCGCCACCGTTACTGCGGCACACACTGAATCCGCAGCACCTTTAACTTTATTTCGCCCACATGAGTTCAGAAACAAATTTCCAATAAGGAAAGCAATGCCGAAAACTAACAAGTCTGAACCGCTCAGTGTTGTGATCCAGCTAGGAAATATGGTGAAACTGAAAACTGAGAATGAAACATGAATGCCTTTCATTTGAATGGTGTGTTCGCGACTAGCTGTCGTGAACGGTGAATGGGCCAACTAAGTTCATGCTCATTTGATCAGTTTGCCAGTTTCCGCAATCGAGCAATAAGAAGAACGATTTGTTCAGTAAGTATAGTGATGCAACCGGGAGTGGAAAGTGAATGACAATTCATTGGAATGATTTTTTGTGAATGATGAATTAACTCCCAAGAAGAAATGACTTATACTGTCATTAACTATCGCCACTATGTACCGACGGCGCTATTCAATTAGCCACGTTGTCCAGTGGGTTTGATTCTGCGGAAACGTGTGTATTTGTTCTATGGTATTTCTTGTAGAGCAGATTTCTTGTATGGAATTTGCCATAGAACACACTAATACACGAACCGTCGCCCTTCCTTGGAGCCAGTGGCCGGAATTAAGGAAATCGGCTTCCCATAATCTTTTAAGATCACCCTGGTTGACCGGGAGAGTAAAGAAGGGGGGGGATTAATTTAATGTAAAATATTCATAGGAACCAAGGAACATAAACCGCTGTTTATGCGTTGCTGCTTAGACGATGTTTTGGATATTTGTGGCGCAGGTGCCTTGGCTGGCAAAAGAGCACCACGATCAAGCAGTGGAGCGTTAACGAAGAGGTTACACCAAATCATAGCAATAAAGCTGTTACAGGACCTCATTCAAACACAGGAAATGGTGTAAAGGGCCATTAGAGAAACGAGGGACTGACTGTACAAGGAAATACGAGGATTGATAAAAAGTTCTTGATACGTGTCTGTAGTACAGATCTGCCGCTTGCAAACGATTCCTTCCAACAGAACGAATCAGCAAAGTGAATCATTGGCAAACGAATCTTTCCTGAAAAGAATCTATTCCGCGGAAGAGCCGATTCCCTGAATGAATCTATCAGAATTACTTTTCACTAGACATCAGAATTTCACCAAGATTCATGTCGTGGTCCGAAAATCTTACCTTATTCAGAAGTGTACAAAACTAGAAATGCAATAAATTATGAATATTTCGAAACGAACTTATATGAAAACCGAAGGGGAAAATTTACTGCAAGAATTAAAAACAAATTTAAACTTAAAAATCGTCCCTTTAAACCGGAAACTGGCTACGAGCGAAAGGGTCAGAGTCAGAATTGTTTCCTTAAACACAGATCATTCTTTAAACCGGAAGTACCACCGAATGAAATGAACGAAAGGAACCAACTCAGAATCGATTCCCTAGACACAAATCGTTCTCTGAACGGGAAGTATCACCGAACGAAATGAACGAAGAGATCCGACTCGGAATCGTTTCCCTACAATGTAAAAAATAAGGTGTGAATTCCCGAAAAATTTCTGAAAATAACGTGCAGTAAAGTTGCCGGTAGGTTTCCGTTTTTAAGAGTTCCCGTTTCTTTAAAATTCCGTATTTTGACAGATTTTCCGTAGTCAGTAATTTCATTAATTTCAGAAAAGTTCGTTTCGGGTTTTTTCGTTCTTGTATGAAAATTTCGCAAAACCTCCTATTTTGACATCTTCAGGGCCTCTCCGTTTGCGCCTGATGGGTATCGAACCAGCTTCGTTCGGCTTTGTTTTTAACTGAAGACGCCCGTTCCATCATTTCGTTGAGCCAAAAAGCCACGTAAAGCGGCGTCACGTATCAGATTAAACTCTAATTTCGCAATGGTGATTATTTTTATTATTTTCTGAATAGGTTCGTAATTAAGATTTTTTTTTCTGTAGGACTTATTACAAATTACGCATTTTGACGTGAATACGTCTTTAAAATCAGACGAGTACTAGGTGGCCAGTACGGAAAGTTGAGCGTTACGAAGAAATGGGCATCGAGTTCGGTCTAATAATTTCTATATTATCAACGCGAACCAAACCAACCTAGTGTCATTCGATAGCTAAGAGAACAAAGACTTGTTAGTGACCTTGAGTTCCCGCGCCGCGAAGGGCGGGGCGAGGTAACTTCAAATCAGTATAATTCGGAATGCGAAGCGCTATGACGTCTAAGGGGGCCGCGGGTGGCCTAGTGGGCAACGTTCGTGACTGCCACGGAAAGGACCTCAGGTTCGATCCCAGGCAGGTACTAACACTCGATCCACTAAATATCCGCTGTGCATCGGATGGGCACGTTAAGCCGTCGGACCCCGGGTACTGGCCCCCGGTAATAAATAAGGGCGTCTTCCTCCCCTTTCTACTATAAGAAAGTGACACGGAAAGTTCCGTGTCACTTTCTTATCGGGCACTCTAGCCCAAATCTCCTAGCTTCCTATTTCTAAGGGTTGTGTTTTAGATCTGGGGTCAGACACTCCCTTCCTAAAATCCTCTACATATGTCATTTGATCATTTATGACGTCGAAATTGGTTTCAAACGAAAGCTAACGTTGAGATCTGTCGATTTAAGACATTAGAAGTGAAATCGAATACAGTGTTGGTTGTAAAACTTTGGATCTCAGTTGAAAATTTAAAAAAATATCACAATGTCGGCATATACTCGTCGAAAAGCCAAGGAGAAATGCATCGAACGTAGTTTGCGCGGAAGAGCAACTCGTCAGCTTTCGATAAACACCGCAGTGCCCGCGGCAGAACGCATGAGAAAGTATCGGGAGCGAAAGAAAACTGCTGCGACGCAGCGTGCGACGGCGCGAGCACTTCGGCGCCAGCGAAGCACGAGCCCATGGACGTGGAGCATGAAAACGATTCTGCCCATGCTTCGGAACAAAGTAGAAGTTGATTTCGGCAAGTGGCCTGCCGTCCGGTGTCTGCGGACCAGTGGTTACTTCGAGCAGATGTTCTTCTGGCCAGCTGACCATCTGCTGAGTTAAGCCCTTTAAAAATTTATTTGGCCCTAACTGTCACCCTGTTTTGGGAGTTCTATTATCGGACCATTCGAGAAAACCCTTTTTATGCTCGGAGGCGCGTATGCCCCGACTGAAATATGTCCCCGACACAGAGTAGTCCGGGTGACATTTATTACCTAGCCTTCCTTACCTTCTTACCAGATTTAAGATTCCTTCTTAGACTTCCGCCGTATAGTCACCACTGACCCATTGTTAGCTAGGGTTGCATTATGTAATTCTCAGTACTGTTGCTTCGCAAATGCCGGGAAATAAAGAAAAAAAAAAAAAAAAAACCTTTCGCTTCGTTTGCGGAATTTTGCACCTGGCCTAGCGTTTGCGTTTCGATCTCCTTCCCACGCGAAGGGAAAGCAAAGAAAAAGAAAAAACAAGAATCCAGCAAATCCTTATGCGGCATGGGTCGGGATAATATTTCTTGCACCTAATTAATAACTACTCCAACTAAGAAATAAATAATTAACCATGTTAATTAACATAATTAACACAATTAATTAGGTAATTAAATCCCAAATTTGAGTATTTCTTTACCAGAAGCAATGTGCCCAAAATTAGAAGAATTTTCGCGGTAACAGCTGCATATTCATCCAGTCATGTACCATACGATTTTTGGTAGATTCTAAAAATTAAAACCGAATCTAATGGGTCCAATATATTATGTGTGTGCTAAAGTTCTACCTGTTTTTTCAGTACAGAAAAAAATAATTGAATAAAATCTTTATTTTTTTACATAATTGCCATTATTATCTATGATCTCTTGCCATCTTTCTGGTAGTAATTGAATTCCTCCTCTGTAGAATTCCTCCGTTTTGGAGTCAAAATAACTCTTGTGATGCAGTTCCGACGTATTCAACTTCATCGAAGGTTTTCCGACGAATTTGTTCTGAAGAGATCGAAAGAGGTAGTAATCCGAAGGTGTAAGGTGTGGGAAATTCGGGGGTGAGGTAACACTTCTCGTCCCATGTTCAGTAATTTTTTTCTGTGTGGCTAAAGCTGTATGCGGTCTTGCGCTGTCATATTGTAAGATGACGCCTTTGCTATTTATCAGTGCTGGACGCTTAGATTTCAGTTTTTCTTCCAGCCTTTCCAACTGTTGGTAGTACAAGTCAGTTTTATCGTTTGGTTAGGTGCAAGCAGCTTCCAGTGAATTTACCCGTTTGGCATTCCACCATACACTTAACAAGACGTTTCGCGGATGCAATCTTCCCCTTGATGTCGATGGAGCAGGCTCTCCAACTCGGCATACAATCCTCTGACGCTTTACATTTCCGTTAATGACCCACTTTTCATCACCCGTAACTAACAGTTCCAAGAAAAGTTCATTTCTGTGACGTGCAAGCAAATAAAGGCAGGTGATCATTCGATTGATTTCTTGCGGATAGGGGTCTCATTGGTCGAACTTTGCGATAAACCGAAGCGCATGCATAATTTTTTCTACTGTTGTTCTGCATATATAAAACCTTTCTGATAATTCTTCAACGGTTAGACGTTGGTCCTTTGAAATGGCTTGGTTGAGATCCTCTTCAGAAACCTCTCATGGACGTCCAGAACGTGGTTGATCAATGCAGCTTCTGACTCCACGGAATTTCCGAAATCAACGGCGACATGTGCTTTCTTCTAGAGCATCCTCACCATACACTTCACAAATGTTGCAGCAGGCTTCAGCTGCATTGTTGTCTTTGTCGTATTCATAAAGCAAATAGTGCCTAATGTGATCTACATTGATTGACATGTTAACCTTTGTGTGACTTATTTACGAATCAGATGCACCTGCATGCTTGGTGCCATTTTATTTTAGCTTGATTCTCGAAGCATTTTGGCCATCACACACCCTATCTGTTATTGCACTTGTTATTTAAATGCTTTACTTGGAATTTGCATATGTCACTAAACATTCAATATACACTGGCGGAAAGTGAAAAAAGAACACAAAGAAGGAATTGGCGGACGATCATGAAATTTACATATGTTAATGTGGTCGAGTTTACGTAGGTGTGATGTTAATTTCGGGACCAACCGGTGAGCGCTTACGCCACAGCACGGCATAATATGCAAATTATCGTCGGTGGTATTTAAGGAGTACGGCGAAGTGAATGTAATCAGTCGTCGGCGTACGGACACGTGCGAAGACCCTGAAGAAGCTGCAATTCCTGGACATGGAAGACGTGTACGATTTCAGCAGTTATCGGACTTTGAGCGAGGTCGTCTAGTCAGACTCCGCGAGGCCGGGTGGTCGTATCGTCGTATTGCGGAGCGAATTGGACGGGAAGTATCGGTGGTGGTACGATGGTGGCGTAGATGGCCCGAAGATCATTCTCACACGAGAAGACGTGGAACTGGGAGTCACAGACGGACTGATGAGCGGACCGATCGACGTATAAGAAGAGCGACGTTGTCAAGCAGAACATCCACTGCGACGCAAATCCGAGCTGCCGTTGCACCTGAGGCGACTATGCGAACAATCCGCAACCGTCTACTGGATGCAGGACTAAGTGCACATGTGCCTCTGGCATATGTACCTCTGACTCCAACCCACCGTCAGGAACGGCTGCAGTGGTGTCGCCAACGTCTGCACTGGAGAACGCAATGGCGATCTGTCGTGTTTAGCGATGAAAGCAGATTCTGCTTGGGAACCTTCGATGGCCGTGTATGCGTGTTCGCTGACGCACAGGGAAGCGTCTCCACCCTTCTTGTATCCGCCAGCGACACACATGGCCTACACCTGGTCTCCTGGTGTGGGGAGCGATCAGCTATCTCTCCAGTACACAATTAGTGTTTGTACCGGGTCCGTTAAACAGCACCTCCTACATCAACAACATCATTCAGCCCGTTGTTGTGCCATTTGTAAAGTCGGTCCATCGCGGTGTTTTCCAGCAAGATAACGCACGCCCACACACGGCACGTGCAACGCAACATGCACTTAAGGGTGTGAGACAACTTCCATGGCCTGCACGTTCACCGGATTTGTCCCCCATTGAGCACGTGTGGGATTTTATGGGACAACGACTTATCCGGTCTCCACGGCCAGCCACGACCACCCCCGATTTACGCGTCCAGGTTGAGGATGCTTGGAACTCAATACCCCAAACTTACATCCAACATCTGTACGACAGACTCCATGCCAGAATTGCACAGTGTGACGCAGTTCATGGCGGTTCAACCTCGTACTAACCATGTTACACGGAAATGTTATTTTTCAGTTTACCAGCAAATACAGCTATATTTTCCCATAATGTTTTGATCACGTTATCCTCTGTATTCCGTTATTATGCTGTATAAATTTCCTTGGTATCAGACGTCTCCTTCTTGGTGATCTTTTTTCACTTTCTGCCAGTGTACATATGTCGAGCTTTCGCACTCCGCTGGGAGGCTTCGTCTGGGCTAAATTCTCAGAGCTTAGAACGGTTATAGACAACTTCGAAACAATTCAAAAATTTTGATACTTTAGAATAGTAAATTGTTCCGTTCACGTGAAAGTTCATGGTTGATATATCATGCTCAAGTAGTATGGTGAACACTACTATATATATATATATATATATATATATATATATATATGACTGGCACAAGACAGACCGTTGTGGAGGAAACTTGGGGAGACCTTCGTCCAGCAGTGGATTGATAATGGTTGACAATGATGATGATGATGATATTCCTCCACAACGGTCTGTCTTGTGCCAGTCTCCTCCATGTCACCCCTGCATACTTTCGAATTTCATCCACCCATCTCCCATGTGGTCTTCTTCTGGGTCTTTTCCTGTCCCTTGGAATCCAATCTAAAATTTCGGCTGTCCATCGATGATCTGTCCTTCTGGCAGTATATCCAGCCCATTGCCATTTCAGGGATTTAACTCTGATCATGATGTCTTCCACTCTTGTCATTTTTCGGATCCACGAGTTCCTCTTCTTATCTCTCCTGGTTACACCAAGTATGCACCTCTCCATGCTACTTTGAGTTGTCTGCAGCCTTTGTATGTCTCTTTTAGTTAAGGTCCACGTCTCTGCACCATACGTAAGCACTGGAAGGATGCATTGATCAAACACTTTTCTTTTAAGACATAATGGCATATTGCTCTTGAAAATTATGCTGTTTCTTCCAAAAGCTCTCCAGGCAAGTTTTGTACGCCGATTAATTTTTTCATCAATGTGACCCTCACTTGATATCTGCTGTCCAAGATACACGTACGTGTCTGTTATCTCCAGCTTTTCTCCATCAATCGATAAATCTTCATTTCTTGTAAAAGCATTGAACATCACTTTTGTCTTCTGAAAGTTCATTTTTAATCCCACTTCTTTACTCTTGTCAGCAAGTTCCTGGATCATACTCTGCAGCTCTGATGGGCTAGTTGCAAAAATGACTACGTCATCAGCAAAACGAAGGTGGGTTAGATAATCTTCATTAATCTTTATCCCCTTGTTTTCCCAGCTCAGTGACTGAAAAACACCCTCCAATGTGGCATTAAAGAGCTTCGGAGTATGGTGTCACCTTGTCTCACTCCCTTTCCAATTTTTATGTGTGTTGTATTTTCAAACAGCCTAATCTTTGCACTTGCATTTTCATAGATGTTATTAATAATATTAATGGATGCATCTTCAATACCGCAGGTTTTCAGAGCCATTGTAACTGCTGATGGTTTCACCGAATCAAAGGCTTTTTCATAATCGATAAAAGCCATGCACAATGGAAGTTCATATTCCCTCGCTCTTTCAATTAGTTCTCTCAGCACATGGATATGATCTATTGTGCTGTAGCCACTCCTGAATCCAGCTTGTTCTCTCGGTTGAGCCATGTCCAGTGTTACCTTCAAGCGGTGTGAAAGAACTTTAGTGAAGATTTTATAAACTACTGATAGGAGGCTGATAGGTCTGTAGTTTCCGAGATCCTCAATGTCACCTTTCTTATGTAGCAGGATCATTGTAGCGGTGTTCCAATCCTCAGGAATCTTTCCTTCATTAAGGCATCGAGTGAAAATTTGGGCGAGTACTGTTTCGATTTCTCCACTTGCTTCTTGTATGATGTCTACAGTAATTCCATCTTCTCCTGGAGCTTTTTCCCGCTTCATGTTCTTGATTGCATGTGCAACTTCTGCTGGAAGGACTGGAGGAACTCTGGTACTGGTATCTTTCATGATGTCTGGAGTGCATGTATCATCCCTTTCATATAATTTGGAGTAGAAATCTTTCCCTCTTGTCAAAATTTCGCCTCTATTTCTTGTTACAGAACCATCTTCTTTTCTCAGTGCCATAATCTGTTTTCTTCCCTTACTGAGATGTCCCTTTGCTATTTTTAGGCTTTGGTTGTTTTCAATTGCTTTCCTCACTAGTTCACAGTTGAAATTTCTTACGTCTTCAGTGATACTTTTTCGTACTGTCTTGCATAGCTCTATATATTCCACTTTGGAAGTCACATCTTCTTTAGTTGTCCTCATCTCTCTTCTTTTTTGCATCAACATTTTCGTTTTTCCTGATAATTTATTTACATGCAACTTGTTCTTAGACCCAGCTAATTTTGTTGCTGTTTCCATAAGAGCTTTGGTTACTTTTCTGTTAACTTCAGAGATGTCCACTTCTTCCGATGTTAGGCCTTCTAAAGCAGAGAACCTGTTCTTCAGTTCCAACTTGAAGGTATTATGGTGTTTTTTAAGGTTGGTTATGTCAATAGATTTTGTTTGTCTTATGAGCTTGCCACGTTCAAGTTTAGAGTTGAGGTGCATCTTACATCTCACCAATCTATGGTCACTACCTGTGTTGAACTTGTTTAGCACACTGCAGTCTTCTATGACGAATTTTTTGTTACACATAATAAAATCAATTTCACTTGTCGTCCCATTTGGATGTCTCCATGTCCATTTCCTGTGTGGCTTTTTCTTGAAGAAGGAGTTCAAGATGAAAAACCCTTCTGCCTCTGCAAACTCAACGAGAGTATTTCCACGCTGGTTTCTGTTGCCGTGACCGAATTTACCTACTGAAGTTTCATTCTGTTGCCGTTGCCCTATTTTTGCATTGAAATCTCCCATAATTATTTTCAAGTGCTGCTTACCTTTATTATTTAGATGACAAATTTCCTCATAAAATTCTTCAATTTCTTCTTCAGGATGACTTGTGGTGGGTGCATAAGTTTGAATAATCTGAGCCTGGTATCTTTTCGAGAGTTGGATAACAAGTCGTGCAGCTCTGTCAGAGGAACTTTCAACTTCTACAACTTTCAACTTCTACAACTTTATCCTTCAGTTTCTTGTTTATTATAAATCCAACACCACTAGTTCTGCCAGTATCTGTCCCACGATAGTAGAAGAGATGTCCACTTTTCAGTTCAATGAGATCTCCTTTTCTCCTTACCTCACTTAGCCCCAAGATGTCCCACTTGATCCTTTGTAGTTCCTCTTCCAATTCAAGAAGCCTTGAATCAGAAGATAGGGAGCGTCCAGTGTACGTAGCCAAGGTCAGCATCAGATGGCAGCCTAGTCCGGTCCTCCGGGGATTCTTAGCACCCTCTGCCTTCATGTCGCACTGGCCGCTGCCTTGGCCAGGTACATTCCAGCTGCCGGAGACCGAGGGCCAAGATTTAAGTTGTGGAGTCATTTTGGAGGGGTTTGGCCATAACTCACCACGCTGGCCAAGCGGGTTGGTGAGTGTGGGATAGAATTTCCTCTAATCCCGATGGTATAGTTAAACCGCTATTGGCGGTCGTCAGAGCCCCTTTAGTGGGAACAGGATGTACCACGAGAAGGCGGGGTTGACATTTGTCAAGGAGAGGCTGTGATGTTACGCCATCACCTGACCTTACATCCCATATCATCATCATCATCAACCATTATCAATCCACTGCTGGACGAAGGTCTCCCCAAGTCTCCTCCACAACTGTCTGTCTTGTGCCAGTCTCCTCCACGTCACCCCTGCATACTTTCGAATTTCATCCACCCATCTCCCATGTGGTCTTCTTCTGGGTCTTTTCCTGTCCCTTGGAATCCAATCTAAAATTTCGGCTGTCCATCGATGATCTGTCCTTCTGGCAGTATGTCCAGCCCATTGCCATTTCAGGGATTTAACTCTGATCATGATGTCTTCCACTCTTGTCATTTTTCGGATCCACGAGTTCCTCTTCTTATCTCTCCTGGTTACACCAAGTATGCACCTCTCCATGCTACTTTGAGTTGTCTGCAGCCTTTGTATGTCTCTTTTAGTTAAGGTCCACGTCTCTGCACCATACGTAAGCACTGGAAGGATGCATTGATCAAACACTTTTCTTTTAAGACATAATGGCATATTGCTCTTGAAAATTATGCTGTTTCTTCCAAAAGCTCTCCAGGCAAGTTTTGTACGCCGATTAATTTCTTCATCAATGTGACCCTCACTTGATATCTGCTGTCCAAGATAAACGTACGTGTCTGTTATCTCCAGCTTTTCTCCATCAATCGATAAATCTTCATTTCTTGTAAAAGCATTGAACATCACTTTTGTCTTCTGAAAGTTCATTTTTAATCCCACTTCTTTACTCTTGTCAGCAAGTTCCTGGATCATACTCTGCAGCTCTGATGGGCTAGTTGCAAAAATGACTACCTCATCAGCAAAACGAAGGTGGGTTAGATAATCTCCATTAATCTTTATCCCCTTGTTTTCCCAGCTCAGCGACTGAAAGACACCCTCCAATGTGGCATTAAAGAGCTTCGGAGATATGGTGTCACCTTGTCTCACTCCCTTTCCAATTTTTACTTGTGTTGTATTTTCAAACAGCCTAATCTTTGCACTTGCATTTTCATAGATGTTATTAATAATATTAATGTATGCATCTTCAATACCGCAGGTTTTCAGAGCCATTGTAACTGCTGATGGTTTCACCGAATCAAAGGCTTTTTCATAATCGATAAAAGCCATGCACAATGGAAGTTCATATTCCCTCGCTCTTTCAATTAGTTCTCTTAGCACGTGGATATGATCTATTGTGCTGTAGCCACTCCTGAATCCAGCTTGTTCTCTCGGTTGAGCCATGTCCAGTGTTACCTTCAAGCGGTGTGAAAGAACTTTAGTGAAGATTTTATAAACTACTGATAGGAGGCTGATAGGTCTGTAGTTTCCAAGATCCTCAATGTCACCTTTCTTATGTAGCAGGATCATCGTAGCGGTGTTCCAATCCTCAGGAATCTTTCCTTCATTAAGGCATCGAGTGAAAATTTGGGCGAGTACTGTTACGATTTCTCCACTTGCTTCTTGTATGATGTCTACAGTAATTCCATCTTCTCCTGGAGCTTTTCCCCGCTTCATGTTCTTGATTGCATGTGCAACTTCTGCTGGAAGGACTGGAGGAACTCTGGTACTGGTATCTTTCATGATGTCTGGAGTGCATGTATCATCCCTTTCATATAATTTGGAGTAGAAATCTTTCACTCTTGTCAAAATTTCACCTCTATTTCTTGTTACAGAACCATCTTCTTTTCTCAGTGCCATAATCTGTTTTCTTCCCTTACTGAGATGTCCCTTTGCTATCTTTAGGCTTTGGTTGTTTTCAATTGCTTTCCTCACTAGTTCACAGTTGAAATTTCTTACGTCTTCAGTGATACTTTTTCTTACTGTCTTGCATATCTCTATATATTCCACTTTGGAAGTCACATCTTCTTTAGTTGTCCTCATCTCTCTTCTTTTTTGCATCAACATTTTCGTTTTTCCTGATAATTTATTTACATGCAACTTGTTCTTAGACCCAGCTAATTTTGTTGCTGTTTCCATAAGAGCTTTGGTTACTTTTCTGTTAACTTCAGAGATGTCCACTTCTTCTGATGTTAGGCCTTCTAAAGCAGAGAACCTGTTCTTCAGTTCCAACTTTCAAGGTATTATGGTGTTTTTTAAGGTTGGTTATGTCAATAGATTTTGTTTGTCTTATGAGCTTGCCACGTACAAGTTTAGTGTTAAGGTGCATCTTACATCTCACCAATCTATGGTCACTACCTGTGTTGAACTTGTTTAGCACACTGCAGTCTTCTATGACGAATTTTTTGTTACACATAATAAAATCAATTTCACTTGTCGTTCCATTTGGATGTCTCCATGTCCATTTCCTGTGTGGCTTTTTCTTGAAACATCCCATATATATATATATATATATATATTATCAGGAAAAACGAAAATGTTGATGCAAAAAAGAAGAGAGATGAGGACAACTAAAGAAGATGTGACTTCCAAAGTGGAATATATAGAGCTATGCAAGACAGTAAGAAAAAGTATCACTGAAGACGTAAGAAAATTCAACTGTGAACTAGTGAGGAAAGCAATTGAAAACAACCAAAGCCTAAAGATAGCAAAGGGACATCTCAGTAAGGGAAGAAAACAGATTATGGCACTGAGAAAAGAAGATGGTTCTGTAACAAGAAATAGAGGCGAAATTTTGACAAGAGTGAAAGATTTCTACTCCAAAATATATGAAAGGGATGATACATGCACTCCAGACATCATGAAAGATACCAGTACCAGAGTTCCTCCAGTCCTTCCAGCAGAAGTTGCACATGCAATCAAGAACATGAAGCGGGGGAAAACTCCAGGAGAAGATGGAATTACTGTAGACATCATACAAGAAGCAAGTGGAGAAATCGGAACAGTACTCGCCCAAATTTTCACTCGATGCCTTAATGAAGGAAAGATTCCTGAGGATTGGAACACCGCTACAATGATCCTGCTACATAAGAAAGGTGACATTGAGGATCTCGGAAACTACAGACCTATCAGCCTCCTATCAGTAGTTTATAAAATCTTCACTAAAGTTCTTTCACACCGCTTGAAGGTAACACTGGACATGGCTCAACCGAGAGAACAAGCTGGATTCAGGAGTGGCTACAGCACAATAGATCATATCCACGTGCTGAGAGAACTAAATGAAAGAGCGAGGGAATATGAACTTCCATTGTGCATGGCTTTTATCGATTATGAAAAAGCCTTTGATTCGGTGAAACCATCAGCAGTTACAATGGCTCTGAAAACCTGCGGTATTGAAGATGCATACATTAATATTATTAATAACATCTATGAAAATGCAAGTGCAAAGATTAGGCTGTTTGAAAATACAACACACGTAAAAATTGGAAAGGGAGTGAGACAAGGTGACTCCATATCTCCGAAGCTCTTTAATGCCACATTGGAGGGTGTTTTTCAGTCGCTGAGCTGGGAAAACAAGGGGATAAAGATTAATGGAGATTATCTAACCCACCTTCGTTTTGCTGATAATGTAGTCATTTTTGTAACTACCCTATCAGAGCTGCAGAGTATGATCCAGGAACTTGCTGACAAGAGTAAAGAAGTGGGATTAAAAATGAACTTTCGGAAGACAAAAGTGATGTTCAATGCTTTTACAAGAAATGAAGATTTATCGATTGATGGAGAAAAGCTGGAGATAACAGACACGTACGTTTATCTTGGACAGCAGATATCAAGTGAGGGTCACATTGATGAAGAAATTAATCGGCGTACAAAACTTGCCTGGAGAGCTTTTGGAAGAAACAGCATAATTTTCAAGAGCAATATGCCATTATGTCTTAAAAGAAAAGTGTTTGATCAATGCATTCTTCCAGTGCTTACGTATGGTGCAGAGACGTGGACCTTAACTAAAGGAGACATACAAAGGCTGCAGACAACTCAAAGAAGCATGGAGAGGTGCATACTTGGTGTAACCAGGAGAGATAAGAAGAGGAACTCGTGGATCCGAAAAATGACAAGAGTGGAAGACATCATGATCAGAGTTAAATCTCTGAAATGGCAATGGGCTGGACATACTGCCAGAAGGACAGATCATCGATGGACAGCCGAAATTTTAGATTGGATTCCAAGGGACAGGAAAAGACCCAGAAGAAGACCACATGGGAGATGGGTGGATGAAATTCGAAAGTATGCAGGGGTGACATGGAGGAGACTGGCACAAGACAGACCGTTGTGGAGGAAACTTGGGGAGACCTTCGTCCAGTAGTGGATTGATAATGGTTGACAATGATGATGATGATATATATATATATATATATATATATTATCGTTTAAAGCAGAGTCGGGTCCAAGCAGAGTTATGTGACGTCCGGGTCCAAAGTTTTTGACCCGTTTCCGACTGTATTGAGATTTCTCCGGTTCTGTCCGGTCCAAGAACAAGCATTCGTTGCACGGGCGCGGTTGAGTTATGATTTCAACACTTTCAGGCATAGCTGTGCAACTGTATCATGTCGTAAAGAAAGTATCCGGAAAATAGAGAAGCATGTATTTCAAGCTTAAGAAGATGTACAAAACGCTTCACCTAATCATCCAGGTAGTCCCCATTAGAACTGATGACCTTGTTCCAACTATCTACGAGTTGAAATAACCCATCGCGATAGAAGTCTGGCTAGTGGTAGTTGACGAAATCATCCATGCAACGTTTCCCATCATTGTCATTAGCAAAGTTTTTCTCAGCGATAAAATTCGCCAAAGACCAGAAGAGATGAAAGTCGGACGGGTCAAGGTCCGGGGAATAAGGGAGGTGCGATAATATTTCCCATTCCAGCTCGTGCAATTTTTACTAGGTCCGTAAAGCTACGTGTGGACGAGCGTTATGCTGGTGAAAAACAACTCCATGGCGATTAATCAACGCTGGGCGCTTTTGCTGCAGTGCAGCATGGAGACGGTCCAACTGTTGGATGTAAGCATCCGCTGTAGTGATATTGTTCCGCGGTAGCTAACAGTTATTCGTGAATCACACCACTATAGTCCCACCAGCAACTCAGCAACACCTTCCGTTTATGAAGGGGTGGCTGAGAGACTTACTGTAGGGGTTGTCCCTGCTTGGTCCATGTTCTTCGCAGCGTAACATTTGCGTATGTGACCCATTTTTTCGTCGCCCGTGATTAACCGATGCAAAAAGCTCCCCCTTCCCTCGTTTTTCTCTTTCATGTAGAGCAACAACAATGGAGTAGCGTGGCATCCGATTCTGGTTAGACAAAGCATAGGTTACCCATTCGCACGGTTTACACGAATATTCCAACTTCCGAAGTCTGGTGTTGATGCTCGTATGGGGGAGGGGCTTCATCTCCGCTGAGAGTTCCCGCCGTGTTGCGCCAGGCATGGCCGACAGATCCCGTAAACCAGTAAGGAATTTCCTGTACCAGTCATGGCAAGCACTCTGTCCGATAATATCGTCACCAAACGCGTTTCCAAGTGCTTCCGGAACTTTCACGCCATTCAAATATTCGTAGAGCAATATTGCAGGCACACCTTCTCCTATATCGCCATTGTATCGTCGCCACGTGTAACTAATCTTCACCATAACAGCGTACGTTCTGTCCTTAGAATTTATACTTTCGCGCACTGCTTTCCGGAATGTTAATGTCACCGCAGGCTCGCAATATTTTGCTTTATGCACCCATATACGAATTTTTCCGGGAACTTTCTTTACAACCTGATAGTTGTACGTATAAGGTGCTAGGCTTTTCATCCTGTTCCATAACGGGGTTGCTCTTTTTTGGGTAACCTCCCTGCATAGAGCAGTTGTAGTTTTCGCACTTTTTATACGTCTTTTATGTTCATTGCTCCGTACTAGAAGAAATCTTTTTGTCAACCCTACGTACTATTTTGTGTTACCGTCTGAATAGATTGAGGTTATGTCGTAAATTTCTGCCAAGCTTTCTCTGTTTACTGGTGGCTTGCTTGTTGACACAATGTCGTATATAGAAGTAGGAAATTTAATGGGCACACATTTGTACCGTATTTTTCGATCAGCCTTTTGAACCTAAAAGAGAATTTGAGGAAATATGTTATAGATCCACAATATTTTAAACTGCTGTTATTTGGGCTATTAGGAGTCCTGGGCTTTTAGGCATTTGAACCCGTCGTAAAATGGAATCTAATGTTTGTCTAGTAAACCCCGCTGAAAGTCCCTTGTCGATGTTATTTGCAATTTCTTTGTGTCTGGGCTTCTATGGTGGAAGAATCATGAAACGCTCCTCTAAACCATGATCTGAAAACAGCTGCTTTTGTACGACTTTGAGTAGGACCAAAGTCGTACAAAATCAAATTCGAGTATCTGTGAAAATTAATTTAAAATAGGGCAAATATCTGTGAAGAGTGAATTAAGCCCACACGAAGCAACCTAGCATAGTGATAAAAACTCGGCATATATTTAGTGTTTGCATTTACGCGATTCAAGAAAATTTTAGACTTGTGTGAGTCGTATGTTATAATATGTAAATGGTGTATAGTATTTGGTAACTACAACGTTCGCTTTGAAGGCGACCCGGGGGTTCTGGTTTTAAAAGAAGGAAACGAGAGCACACACACACACACACACACACACACACAAACAAAACATGAACAGCGGTCAGAGGGGCAAAATTCCACGTCTCTTACAGCGGAGCAGTGCTTCCGATATACATGTATTATCTCGTAGTAGCACCCAGTAATATACCAGCTAAATACCTGTTATTTGCACTGTAAGATATTTGTGCTAATTTCTGGCAGCTTCTAGCAGGCAGCGTGCGTGTGTGTGTGTGTGTGTGTGGGGGGGGGGGGGGGGGGATCTTCGCTGTGAATAAATATTTTAATTGGAGGCATGGGATATCATGCGTCTAGTCTAGACTGAAGCAACATCCTCCCAAAATGTGCGTGCGCAGGTCTTGCGGAATTTAAAAGACTGTCTGTGTCAAGTATAACTAACTAAATAAAAGGGTTTTTGTGTTTCTCCCCGAATTATCGATTTGTTTTTACCCGCGTGTGAATGTCACTTTATCAGAATTTGTATTACAAATATTTCCTTGGGTCGGAGAGAGAGAGGAACGCGTTATCAAAACTTTCCGCGTCGCTTTGTCGGTCTGTTTGCTAACATATGTGATCTTCAGAAGATCGAACTGAAGAAATTTTGAGTTAGTTAATTACCATAAAATTATTCTCAATTACTTCACTTCTCTGCCTGGCCGCTTGTCTGTCTGCGGCACGACGTCCCCATTTTCGGTAAACACTATATCTTTTTATACACATATTAGAAAAATTTCACAGACATAAATTCGTAGCAAAATTTTCCGGTTGGCGAAAGTAAGGTGTAAACGTGCAGTGTTTTCAGTCTGCTGACATGGTACCCTTCGAATTTGTTTTCTCTCTTATGATTGAACAAATCTTAGTCACTTAAAAGGATGGGAGAGAGGGGGAGGGGAATGTGTGCAGTATCTTTGAATTTAATAATTCAGTAAAGCTCTTTCTGCGTTTAATGATGGTGTTAATTGTAAGTGAAATGTTAGTCACTTATAGTAATGACAGATAAACGTAACTCAAAAAAATTGGAAGTTTGGTATATTTCTTGTCAAAATTCATGATTAATTTCGTTTCCCTCTTGAAGCTGTGTCGTACATCACAAGAAGGAACGACTGAGTGAAATAGTTTGCTCGTAAATCTGTTGTTATAGTTGCCCATAGGAAGAGGAAAAATAGTGTTACCTAACGATAAAAATGAGGAAGAAGTACTTTATAGGTGGCATGGTGAACAGAGGTCTAATAATAGTTATTTCCGTTGCGCGTGGTAATAATTTAATGCAGACAAAGCGCCATACGAGAATATTGTTGTTGTACAGGCGGCGGCTGTACCGGGATGACAAATGTATGTAATAACAGTCGTATTATGTTCTGTATCTTAGTCATTGTATTGGGGCTGTGTTTTTTTGTTTTGCATCAGTCACAGCAGTTGCTTATAATATTGCTAACACAGCAATATATAAGCAACTGTTAGGCATTCATCACAGCAGTTGCTTATAACATTGCTAACAATTTTTAGCCATTCACGCGATTATCGCGTAATAACTTTCTCCCGATTGCAGTCCCAGGAATCGATTTTGGTTCGTCAGATGTTAAGCTTCCTTTGACTGAAAGCTAAGAAGTACAAGTGCCTAGGAACCCAGCTTTGAAGATCGTTTTGTTTCAATCACTATGGGCGTAGTCACAACTTATTCATTCATACCTGATAAAAAAATCTCCATCTCAGTCATTGGTGAACATGGTGAGCATTCCGTCATTCATGTATGTATGTATGTGAACATGAAGCAGGAGTTTTTGAGCCGTTCTGTTGTTTTAAAATAAGGCAAATATTTATGAAAAGTAACTACTGTAGATCTCTCCTGTCGTTCCGGTGGCGCAGTGGTCTAAACGCTTGCTTCCGATTCTTCGGCCGTCATAGGCCCGGGTTCCCGGATGAGGCATGGGTGATGTTTGTCTTACCTCCCTTCTCTGAAACCAATGGCTCCAAATTAGAGATGTTAGACTGCTTACAGATGCTCGTGGTGGGCGTTAAATCCCGAAATAAAGATTAAAAAAACAACCACCACAAAAACTAGCTCTCCGGATTTTCGCGCAATAGTAGAAATAATGGATTGGTAGCCCCGTTGTGTAATTTGACATAAGTGACAGATTGACTACTCGCGAAATGGCTGAAAAGATTGGTTTTCAGTGCCAATTACTGGCCTCGGTGGAGCAGTGGTTTAAGCGTTGGCTTATGAACATTCGTCCGCGATGCGACCGGGCTCGAATCCCGGTAAGACGTAAATGTTGTGTTTGCCTTATGGCCCTGGCTCTCTCCCTTCCCTGGAACGAGTTGCCTTAAATTACGAAATGGGCGACTGCTTATAGCTCATTGTGTTGCTCACTTTGGTCGTTAAATCTCCAAACAAACTATGCCGCATACTGAAGCTGTTCAGCTGAAGACTTGGAACTTCAGTTGAAGAGCTTCACGTGGAGCGTTTCAGTTGTTTTTCCGAAAGCCGAACATCCGCTTCTGGTCGACTTCAACGTGCAGCACTCGCCAATACGTTTGTCTCTTGCAGGCTGAGAATTTTTTCCCCAATGATTTGTGGGTAGCTCCTTCAACTTCTGAGTAAGCAATTTACACTGAAGAACAATTGAATTAGAGATACCTGTCTAGTAACGTGTAGCACCACCTTTCGCCTTGATGACAGCGGCGATTCGTCTCGGCATGAACTCGACAAGACACCGGAAGCGTTGGGAAGCCATACGGATCCACGGCCCCTGAACAAGCTCCCACAGTTCACGAAGATTTGATGGAGGGGGGGGTCAGAGCCTCGAACATCTTTCTCGATGGCATCCCAGATGTGCTCGATGGGATTGAGGTCAGGTGACCAAGCTGGCCAAGGAAGCGAGGTCACGTCGGTGGAGTGTTCATCCAACCATTCGGATACAATTCGGGAGTGATTGGCACGGTGCATTGTCTTGTTGCAGGATGAGGTCCCCAGTGGGATGTTGAAGACGCACAAACGGGAGCAAATGGTCGTCCAGGATATCCTGGTAACATTGACCTGTGAGGGACGATCTCTCACGTACCAGGGGGTCCCATTTCAGTCCACGTGAACAGTCCCCAGATGAGAATGCCACCCCCACCAGCTTGAAGAGTACCCTGCTGGCAAGAAGGATCCATCGCTTCATGTGGTTTGCGCCGTACTCGCATCCTGCCATCCGTATGTACCAACGTGAAACTCGACTCATCAGTCCAAGCAACATTTTCCCACATGCCTAGGGTCCAGTGGCGATGTTCCCGCGCCAATGCTAATCTTTGCACCCTATGATGTGCGGTCAGCAGCGGTACCCTCGTGGGACGATAGCTTCTGTACCCCATAGCGAGGAGATGGTTCTGGACGGTGTGGCTGCTTACACGTTTTTGTGCACCAGCGTTAAATTGCGGAGTGATTTCTTGCACTGTGGCCCGTCTATCCGCTGTTACAATGCGAGCTAGCCAACTATGACCCCGCTCATCCACACGCTGTTGTCCACGGCAGTTGTCCCTTGCAGGGATGACTTTACCGGATTCGATGTACTCACGGTGCACCCGTGACACAGTGGCTAGTGAAAATCCCAGTACCTGCACGACTTCCGAGATGGAGTGACCCATTCGTTGGGCCCCGACAATTTGCCCACGATCAAATGCGCTTAGATCCTTCGTCTTACCCATACTGCATCCGACTCTTACTGATTCCCGTCGCATCACTCCTTATATTGTCGGATCGCTGCTTACGTCATGTCGTTTCCGTTTACAGGGCCGCCCACAGCGCCACATTTGCATAACGCCAGCTGTCTCTAGTTCATTTGCTCTTCAGTGTATACCTTAGATAATGTTTTTCATGAACCAGATTTTTGTCAGCATTTATTGACACTGCTATATCTTTTAAGCAGTTTTGTGAAACAGATTGCAACTGCTTCTTTCTTTCTCTTAACCAATAGAATCATTTGAAGCAGAACGAGGGCGTTTAAGACAGTTAGTTAATATGATTAGGGATGGCATAACTTATTCCTTCTGTGGTGTTCATTCTGGCAAAGTCCACAAATGGTCGTTCAGTTTTCACTCCCGGTTGTCTCACTACCCACGCTGAGCAAATAATTTTTTGCTCCAAAGCGACTGCGAGGTCAGGGGAAATTGGGAAACTACCCCAAAGACCCAGAAGCTTACCCATTCACCCATCACTTATCCCCACTGGTCACTGACACACCATTGGAATGAATGACATTCGTGTTTCATTCTGCTTAAATTTCACCATATTTCGTAGCTGATTGCTCATTTCTCACTCACATAACCGGTTGACACTTATTAATTCTCAACATTACTTTTCTTATTGGAAATTGCTTTCCGAACACATGGTGTGGAAGGAAGTTAATAAATGTGCTGCGACTTCAGCATAAGCAGATTGAATGATCATTCATAGCAGTAAGAGCTCACCATTCGCGGTGAAGAGTCATTCGTTGTGAACGGATCCTTCACGAAACGTCCATCACTTCTCTATTGGTGCTGAATTTGAGGATACTGGCTATGATTTGCATGCTAATGCAACATGTTAGGCAAAAACGAAAATCAGAGACCAAGAATCAGAGGATGCACAAAAGATGAAGTAGACCAAACCGCGAAAAAGGAAATCGGTTATTAAATAAATTCCGGAGTTTTTCATATGTTTCGGGAATGGGGCACCACACTGTAATCAACGTTTTCAAAAAGTGGGTGCCTGGTTCCTGCTGGCAAAATGGTTTGTACAGTTTGTTATGTCTTGTTAAAAAGCATGGACGTTTTATTAGCACGTCTTTTGTAAAAAAAAGATCGTGCTTGTGTTACCGGTTTGACCGTCCGTCCGTCCCCTCGATATCTCTGCAACTATTAGTCCGATTTGAAAAATTCTTTTTGCATTGGGAAGCTTGAAATATGCGAAAAATGATCCTTCATTTCGGTTTTTTTACGATGTACAATTTCGCCGCTAGAGGGCGTAAAAGCAGATGTCGAATTCAAAAATACGTTTTATTCCACATATTTGCTTCTAAACATCCGATTGAAAACATTCTTCTATCTTTTGATTCCATTTATGTCGAAGAGTATTTTAGATATAGTTACCTTTCCATATTACGCATAGATTTTCCGCTTGGGGGCGGTAAAGTAAATTACATTTCCCCCGCTATCTCTTCTTCTAAAACTCCGATTTGAAAAAAATTTTCTTCCGCGGATACAACTCCTGATGGAAAATCCTTCGCATATAATTTCAAATTTTTGGTAAAGAATAGTTTGGCCACCAGGGGGCGTAAGTGTTAATTTTTGCTTCTGATGTATTTGTCATAAAATCTGAGCTTCTAAAACATCGATTGAAAAAATTCTTTCGTGGACTGGTGCCACTCACATCGATAAACCTTTACGCAATATTTTCTTCTTAAAACATTCCACAGTTTCTCCGCCAGGTGGCGTAGATGCTTATCTTATTTTCGTCAATATCTCTACTTCTAGGAGTCCAATTTGAAAAATTCCTTCTTTGTTGGATAGTGTTTCCAGTGTGACATGTTTTTCATATAATTTCAAAATTTTCAAGTAATTCATAGACTTTCCGCTAGGAGGCGTAGAGGTAAATTGCGTTTCCCCCTATATCTCTGCTTCTAAATTTCCGATTTGAAAAATTCTTTCTGCACCGAATACAGCTCCTGATGGAAAATCGTTTGCACATAATTTTTAATTTTTGTAAGAAAATGGTTTGGTCACCAGGGGGCGTAAATCTTAATTTCCGCTTCTGGTGTATTTGCAGCAAAATATGAGCTTCTAAATTCTCGATTCAAAAAAGCGTCGTTTGTAGACCGATACTACTCATGTCGACAAAGATTTTAGAAACATTTTCTTTTTTAAATAATTCAGGGTTTCTACGCCAGGGGGCGTAGATGTATATATTATTTTTGTCAATATCTCTACTGCTAGGAGTCCGATTTGAAAAATTCCTTCTTTGTTGGATAGTGTGTCCAGTGTGACATGTTTTTCATATAATTTTAAAATTTTCAAGTAATTCATATACTTTCCGCTAGGGGGCGTAAAGGTAAATTGCTTTCCCCTATATCTCTGCTTCTAAATCTCCGATTTGAAAAATTCTTTCTGCACCGGATACAGCTCCTGATGTGAAATCCTTTGCACGTAATTTCTAATTTTTGTAAAAAATGGTTTGGCCATCAGGTGACGTAAGTCTTAATTGTCTTAATTGAGCTTCTAAAATCTCGATTGCAAAAAAAGTAATTTGTTAACCGATACTACTCATGTCGACAAACCTTATAGGAACATTTTCTTCTTGAAATAATGCATGGTTTCAACGCCAGGGGGCGTAGATGTATATCTTATTTTTGTCAATATCTCTACTTCTAGGAGTCAGATTTGAAAAAATTCTTCTTTGTTGGATAGTGTTTCAGATGCGAAATGTCTTCCCTTTAAATTCAAAATTTTCAAGTAAATCATAGACTTTCCGCTAGGGGACACAAATGTAAATTGCGTTTTCTGCGTTATTTCTGCTTCTAAAACTCCGATTTAAAAAATTCTTCCTGTATCGCACGCAAGATCAGATGGGAAATATTTTTCACGTAATTTCTAATGTTTGGTAAAGAATAGTTTGGCCACCAGGGAGCATAAGTGTTAATTTCTACTTCTGCTTCTGATTGTATTTGTAGCAAAATCTGGGCTCCTGAAAACTCGACTAATTTTTTTTTTCTTGGACCGATACCGCTCATGTAGAAATTTTTTTGAGAATACTTTCTTCCTAAAATAATGCAAGGTTTTCCCACCAGGGAACGTAAAGTCACATCTTATTTTTGTCGATATCTCTGTTTCTAAGAGTCCCATTTGAAAAATTATTTCGGTGTTGGGAGAGCGTTTCCGGTGCGAAATGTTTCTCATGAATTCATGTTTTTCTTAACGCACAAGTCTGCAAGCAGAGGCGTAAGCTCACATTCCGTTTACAGCAATATCTGAGAGATTAAAAACCCGATTGAAAAACTTCTTTCGTCAGATACTGTTGTTATACTTGTTTTGCATACCGGTTCCATTGACTTTGAATAGCTTTGATAAATTTAATTTGCGTCAGAACGGATTCAAAAGACGTGCTAATTAAACCCGAAAATTCGGTGTCATCTTTCTTGTTTCTGTTGCACGTCTGCACTGCCTGCTACGTGCAGTATTCCTTC
This sequence comes from Macrothele yani, assembly GCA_039090855.1. Taxonomy (NCBI): domain Eukaryota; kingdom Metazoa; phylum Arthropoda; class Arachnida; order Araneae; family Macrothelidae; genus Macrothele; species Macrothele yani. Next base: position 76,513,265 of record CM077009.1, on the reverse strand, counting down.
CTTATTTTGTCTTGGAAAGAAGCATAGGTGGTGTTAACTATTGAAATAACGTTACTAGTTAAGAATTATACTTAAAGCATAAAGTACACTTAAATTTATCACTTATGAAATTTCAAAATTGTGTAAAACTTTAATTTTATGTTTTCAACGTTTAAGTTGTTTCTTTTATTCTCCCCAATTGGAAAAAAGGACGATAATTTTGCGATAAATAAAAAAAAAAAAAGTAAAGAAAAGCCTACTGAGTAGCCAAAAAGCGAATGAAAAAATAAAAAACTTCTAGTTATGAGAAAATTTGGTTAGCATTTAAAGAAATTTGATGGGGCCTTTTTCCACCATGATAAAAAATTGTGTTTTTCCCTCGATACAGTTAATTTTGAGTATGCATGTTGCTGAAGAGCAGCTTCATGTTCTTTTTTTTTTCTTTTTTTATGAATTTTTGACTTCAGAAAACATGGGTGGCCAGCTTTTTATTTTAGTTATTAGCCAAAATGGGGGGGGGGGGGGGGGCAAATTGTCTGCCTTGGAGTCCTAACAGTTTGCGCATATATGCTCTTGCAGCATAATAATCAAATAATGACGTTTCGATTAGGTTGTGTCCAGTTTAACTCACCATCAATACATTACTTTTGGTGAAACTGTTATTTGAAATCTTACATTGACTGTGACTGTTCCTTTGATTCAGTAGATGTAGTGAATCATGTGGAACACCGTAAGTGTTCGTTTCTATGGACACCAATCAAGTGGAACACTGGATGTCAGGGGTTGCGCTGGCTTTTCTAAAGTTTTTGCGAGTTTAGTCGCCGAATTCATTTTGTTTTCGCCAAAGGGTTATAACACTGTGAAAAGGTAATCGCCGAAGCTTTTTTGGTCCATCGCCAAAACGATTTCTTTTTCGCAAATTGCGAAGATGGCGATCAGCAGCGCGACCCCTTGGATGTGCATTCCTTTCATAGACCTAAATCTCGCTGAAGATGGAAACCTGACAGAGTGTTCCTTTCTGTAGACATCAGTCAAGTGAAACACCGACTATTGTTTCTTTCCATAGGCATAAATCAAGCGGAACACTTACTGTGAGTGTTCCTTTATAGACATCAGATAATTGGAGCATTAATTGTGAGTGTTCCTTTCATAGACGTCAGTCTCTCTCTCTCTCAAGCGGAACACTAACTGTGAGTGTTTTGTTTTATATATGCAGTCAATCAAGTGGATAGGTGGTGTCAGTGTTTAAGTTGGAATTTTTTCTCTTGTAGTAATTTGGCTATATTGTCAGCAAAAGTTGTAGCAAAATGCTATGCAGATTAGCTAAATTTACGGTTCTAGTTTTTGCTATATTTACGTATGAAAATATAACAAGCACAATGCATTGGTAAATAAAATTTTGTATTTTAAATGGAATTCAAGAATAAAAGCAAATAGGGTTTTACACTTAGAATTTTAATAAAAAATACTAACATTTGCTAAAGCATGCAGTTTGTGAAAATATATGACTGAGGACTAGAGACCTGACCACGACTGAGCGAATCCACAACCGACGACACACCGATCGACTCGAACAGAAACGGCGTATGCTGCTGCGGTGGCGAACCGCCAAAGAAACAAACGAAATTCCTCTTTCCTTATCCATTGCGACAAAGCCCTTGTGAAAGGTGCTCTCGAGGATCACCGGTGCTTTTCTGCTATAGGAGAAAAGACAGCCGGGATGGAAAAACGACAACAGGACGAAACAACATGCGACAGCGGTGAGGGAAAGAAGAATGACCGGGAATACCAGGTTGGTAGGGTGAAGCAGCGATGGCGGAACGAAAACATGGCTGGAATAAAAAAAACAAAAAAACAAACAGACAAAAACAAGGCCGAGGCAAGATGACGGAAAGAAAAAATGACGGGGAACATCCACTTTTGGCGATTCAGTGGGGACTTTTTGTCGAAGAATTACCGTCATTATTGCAATTTCGGGGAAATGCGAGCTACAGCTTAAACACTGGGTGGTGTACATCTGTTTTCATTCGAAATTGCATTTTTTAGAAATTATTTCCGTAAGGAAAAAGAAGAAGAAAAATCCTGTTTCACTCAAGTTTTGCCTTGTTGGAACAATAATTACAGAGTAATTTTATTTTCCCGTTCTTGACGTGCATGTTTGTTTATCAATAAACGTGATGAATAAGAGGAAAAACTACTGGATCGTTATTATGGAGTTTATTAACTTTGGGGTTTTTTCCCCCTGATGTCCAGCCGCGCACCCTCGTTAAGAAAAACTATCTCAAAGCAAGTGGCCAATGGCACTCTGTAAAGCATTTGTACTTCGCCTAGTGAAAAGAAAAAGTAGTTGAAACAAAAAGAAACTGCAGTACAAAAAGATTCAGTAAAATAAAAATAAAAAAGATCGTGTTTGGATGTATGCTAATTGAAAAGCATTTGGTTTTCTGAATTGTTTTAAAATGCGGTAATTTTTAACGCATTGGCACAATGTGCAGAAGTTTGACCTTTATTTTTATATTTTTTTTAATCTTTTTTTTTTTTTTTTGCTGCGGGAGTGGAAGGAGTGAAGGCCCATTTGCAATTTGAATCATCGCAGCTTTCTATGATTACTCTTGGGGCTTTTATCAGATTGAGTGACTGCGCCCGTTTTCCGATTTTAGTGCCACACATGCATTTCGTATGCAGAGAGTCTGATCGTTTCTTATGCAGTGACATTTCTGCCACCGTTTGTTCCAATGATTTCTCATTTATTATTTCTGAATGCGATGCAGATTTCTTTCGGTCACCGAAGCGAGTAATGACACCCTCTTAACCATCTTATATTTTATATCTAATATGGTGTAGGTATTTTGAGGAAACGGTAAAAGAAAATTTCATGGTTTCTCTCATCCCTTCCCACTTAATGAATTTTTCATTTCTTTTAGCAGATTCGTAGCACGTCTTTTGATATGTGTATAGATATATGTCAGAAATGTCTGTCCGCCAATTTATGCCGCACCTGATGTAGACGTATTGCCAATGCTTCATCTGCCAGCAAGAGCGGTGGAAATAGGGGAGGGGGGGTTGCAATACAACTGGGCTTCGCTTTGAAGTGCTCCTTAAAATTCTTCTGAAGTGTTATCTAAATTACCTATGAAAAATGTATTTATAAAAAATTAGGGAAAAAGACTGCTGTGCGCTGACCCAAACCGCAAAGATTAAGTTGTTACATGTTAGTACCTAAACAAAGATTAAGTTGTTACATGTTAGTACCTAAACAAAGATTAAGTTGTTACATGTTAGTACCTAAACAAAGATTAAGTTGTTACATGTTAGTACCTAAACAAAGATTAAGTTGTTACATGTTAGTACCTAAACAAAGATTAAGTTGTTACATGTTAGTACCTAAACAAAAACTAAAGTAACGGGGACATTTTTGCTGACCTTCCATTTTTAATTCTGATCTCCCATAAAATGCAGTACCTGTTCAATTAGATAAAAGGTTTAAGTTGTTTAAATCAGTGTACAGTAGATATGCATTTCTTTCCCAAATAAGGTGTGCTCCTATGAAAGCTGTATTAACATCGGTTGAAGAATTCATTAAATATATTGCCGACGTATCAGATGTCAGATGATCTTTTAAAAGATGAGTTCTGGTGGACAACACAAAGCATTCGAGGTCCTAAAGAGCTTTTTCAACACATAGTTGACTGCAATTGCAGCAATATTTTTCTAAACTTGATGATCGCTTAATGACTATATTTGACTATGCCAGTAACGTCTCAAGTTCCAAAAGATCATTTATCAAGCAAAAACTGATCAAAACATATTTAAGATCAGCCGTGACCCAAAATCGTTTGTCATCTTTAGCGATATTAACGTAGAAAGTTGAAGCAAAAAAAAAATTGATTTTGATTCCGTAATAAAGAAAATGGATCCAGAATAAAGAAACAAAATTATTGATGTGAATTTACCGAAAAAATTCATTTCAGAAATAAGTACAAAAATCGATCGGTTTTTTTTTTTTTTTTTTCATATTTTTCTCAACAGCGACAGTTGTATTTAACTGTTTCTAATTTTGAAAAAGTATTCATGGGTTGAATTTTAGGGCAAACCATTGCAATTTGCTTACTGTGGAATTTCAGTGAAGTTAAAATACTCATAACTTATGAATGACCAACAAACAACATATTCTCAATTATTAATTACTCTGTCCTTTTAATGACTTTAAAATTTTTATGTTATGTCTGGTGAGCAACGAACGGTTTGCTCCTCAATTATATTAATGTTTGGCCCATAATAAAAATTAATTTAATCTACAAAATAATAAAAATATGCATTCATAAAATACTACTTCAGTATATTTCCTTTTCAGTTAGCTCACAAGAACAAACGTACAACTAACGATTTGTAGTTGTAAAGATTTTTATCTATATGAACAATATTCGACTGGCAAGAGGCAGACGAACGAACACAACTCATAACAGTCAAAGGCTGTGAAGGACCATCTCAGTGAATAAATATTAGAGAATTAAATCAGACCATCTTGTTGAAACCTGTGTGAAACAAACAGCTGCAAGGAATTTGGACTTTGCTTCCAACAAAGAGAGCGATGATCGTCACATGACCTAAACCAGAGTCGCGCTACCTGCTTAAGGAGAAGCCATCCAGTGAATGTGCACTTATTTCAAGTCCACAGTATGTGTTTGTGTGAACAACCTCAAAACATTCTATTTCCGTCGAATTTTTTATCTTGAACCTCACGAAAATTTGTTCCGTGAGACGTGCCGACTCTCTGGATTTTTGCGAAAGACTCCTGATTTTCAGCCCTCCCTCCCGCCCTCCGGAAGAATGTCAAATTCTCCTGATTTTCACCAGAGAATTAGCCGTTAGAATGGTCGAAATTTAATCAACCACATTGTTTTCAAACCGCCGCACAGTGTGAAATTTCATCAATGTAGGGGAACTTTATTCCTATGGCTAAGTATACATGTGCTTTAGAAGGTAATGCAAGCAAAACCAATAAGTACTTACGTATTTCTACATTTTATTTGGCATGATTTACATTACATTTGGCATTAAGTACATACACTGAAGAGCAATTGAATTAGAGATACCTGTCTAGTATCGTGTAGCACTACCTTTCGCCCTGATGACGGCGGCGATTCGTCTCGGCAGGGACTCGACAAGACACCGGAAGCGTTGGGAAGCCATCCGGATCCACGACCCCTGAACAAGCTCCCACAGTTCACGAAGATTTGATGGAGGGGGTCAGAGCCTCAAACATCTCTCTCTCTCGATAGCATCCCAGATGTGCTCGATGGGATTAAAGTCAGGTGACCTAGCTGGCCAAGGAAGCGAGGTCACGTCGGGGAGTGTTCATCCAACCATTCGGATACAATTCGGGAGCGATGGCACGGTGCATTGTTTTGTTGTAGGATGAGGTCCCCAGTGGGATGTTGAAGACGCACAAACGGGAGCAAATGGTCGTCCAGGATAAACCGGTAACGTTGACCTGTGAGCGACGATGTCACACGTACCAGGGGTTTCATTTCAGTCCACGTAAACAGTCCCGAGATGAGAATGCCACCCCCACCAGCTTGAAGAGTACCCTGCTGGCAAGAAGGATCCATCGCTTCATGTACCAACGTGTACCAAGAAAGATCCATCCGCATGTACCAACGTGAATCTCGACTCATCAGTCCAAGCAACATTTTCCGACATGTCCAGTGGCGATGTTCCCGCACCCATGCTAATCTTTGCACCCTGTGATGTGCGGTCAGCAGAGGTACCCTCGCGGGACGATGGCTTCTGTACCCCATAGCGAGGAGATGGTTCTGGATGGTGTGGCTGCTTACACGTTTTTGTGCACCACCGTTAAACTGCCGAGTGATTTCTTGCACTGTTGCCCGTCTATCCGCTGTTACAATGCGAGCTAGCCGACAATGACTCCGCTCATCCACACGCTGTTGTGTCCACGGCAATTGGCCCTTGCAGGGATGGTTTTACCGGATTCGATGTACTCACGGTGCACCCGTGACACAGTGGCTCGTGAAAATCCCAGTGCCTGCACGTCTTCCGAGATGGAGTGACCCATTCGTCGGGCCTCGATAATTTGCCCACGATCAAATGCGCTTAGATCCTTCGTCTTACCCATACTGCATCCGACTCTTACTGATTCTCGTCGCATCACTCCTTATATTGTCGGATCGCTGCTTACGTCATGTCGTTTCCGTTTACAGGGCCGCGCACAGCGCCACATTTGCATAACGCCAGCTGTCTCTAATTCAATTGCTCTTCAGTGTATTTTGGCATTATTCACATTTACTTTTATGGGGCATTATTGCATACTTCGACCTAAGTACGAGTCATAGGTCAATTTCGTGTGAAAAAAAGCAGAACCGTACATGCTGCGCATAAGCTTGTAATATTTACGTATACATGTATTGTACATACAACGACCGCAACTGTATAGGTAAGATTGTAATGGAAAATATACAAGACAAAATTAATCACAATCACTGTTCGAATAATCTGACGTCTGAGAAGCATTGAAAGAAGAGTCTTTTAGTAAACGTAATACATCGGGCATGATATTTGCATGTTCCGTTTTAGACGAAGCACGCAGGCTATCGATAAAATCAGAGGTGATAAGCAATGGATGCAATAATTCCGTGTTGGTGTCGATTCTAGAAGTCGTTCTAGCAAACTGTTCACGGTATCTTCTGCTGTCTTTATTTCTTACCTCTTGGGCTTCCTCGGAAAACTGACCGATTGGCAGTATGGCTGTACCTATAATATCTCTGCCATGGATAAGTACTTTATGTACGCTTACGGGCATAGAATACCACGGATAATCTTTCAAATATAAGTCCAAAGTGTCGGTGGTGGTCCCTAAACCTGTCTAAATCTACCGTAAAACCACAATTCAAGCACTCTAATATCACGCGAAATCGCTTGATCAACTCTATATTGACATGAGTTTCAGTAGATATTTCTGAAAAACTTTCTTGCGGTATTACCGCCATTCGTGTTCGCCGTTTGCTGTTTTGGCATATCTACGAGTAAACCGAGCTCCTGTCGAAATCGTTCTTGCACAAGCTTGTTTTCTCCGCGAATTTCTTCTTTTATTGGCTGCACCGCGGACTTGCCACGATTGAATTTCAAGTCTGTACGAAATGTGCAGTACACATTAAAGAAAAAAACGAATCCAGGAATGGAGAGGAGACAGTCCAAAAGATAACAAATTCTTATCTGCATCCTTATGTGAGAGAATACTGAGATTGTTCATCTCATGCGGTTTCGCTTCACACAAATAGCATGTTTGGCTTGATACACATGAAAAAGTATTGCATACTTTTTCATCGATCATGCAAAAGATCATTGTGGCTTTAACAAGAAGTTCCTAATCATCTACGACAACTTTCGTAGGAGAAAGGCTAACGATTTGTTTCTTAATGTTCCCAACCTTCCTTTTAGTTACTTCCACGGATTCATTTCCAAAAATGAACTTATGGGCCGACAATATCATGTGGAAGAGAGCGCAGGATTTTTCCAAATTACGGTTTTACGGTCATTAGTTACATCATACATTTGTATGGGTACCGTAGTGTTTCTAAATAAACTGTCGTCTGTACAATGCTCATGAGGAAATTTCTATCGATACCTACTTTGTTCGGCACCGTCACAGCCCCATTTAATAGCAATCTTTAAATTCTTATCCTTGCCCAATGTTCGAAGGACTTCTTCCTCGACTTTGCAAAACTGTGCTACAGTTCGTCAATAACCGACTTCACTGGTATTCCGAGTGACGTTTCTGATATAGAAATATCAGAAGAGTAACACGTGTTTGGCTTCTTTTACTCTATAATAAGGGTGATACAACTTACACTTACGCTCCACAGATCGATCACTTATAACAACATGCTGATTTGTCGAAAAACTCGCATCAATCATTAGAGCGAGTGCTTGTTCCGAAGATAAAGTTGCTACACTGTCCGTAGAAGACTTCCGAGCATTCTTGAATTTAGTCTTCTTGTAGGAGACGCAGAACACAGCTCTTTTACGATTGAAGGAAGCTGAGGCGCGTTTTCCGGCCTTTCGGAATTTCAGTTCAGTCGCCTTTGGCAGTTCTTCTTAACTTGATGACTTAACAAGGGTTTTGATTTTTCGGGTTTGGACTTTCGGAACACAGCCTTTGAAAGACTTGTGGGGCCTGCCTCTTTTATGTCACTGTTCGATCAAGGAGGCAGGGCTTGACTTACAGTATCTGCAAAATTTATGTTCTTTTGAAGCCACGATGCGTTGTCCGTGAGGAATGTTTCCCGATGTCTTTGCGCTTTCAACCACCTGTGTTCAACTTTATAAGCAAAATTTCTAAGTGTTGCTTTTACGCTGTTTGAGGCGTCATTTGGCAAATATGGCCTTCCCCATTCGTCCAAGATATACGCCAATATTGCGTCTGTACGTTGTTTTGGAGGATGTTGATACCGTTTTTCAAAAATGGCAAGACGGAATATTTGAGGAGTCATTCTGACAAAACTAACGACAGGGCGTAAATGCGCGAATTTGCGCAAGACTTCTCTTTTCAGTTCAATAGTGCTGGCGTCTAGCTGTAATCTGGTTGGATGAATAACGCTGAACAACACGGAATAATGTCTTAAAATGTTCGTTATAATGTGACAGCAACTGTTTTGACGCAATGTAAACACTCTTTCTTTAAAATACGATACTTGGCACTACTATATATAGGTATAAGTAAATGTGCACTCACATGATCTTACCTTGAAACACTGACAAAGATATTCCCACACCGCACAAACCTCCATGTATCGCCATTGCTGCACACTCACCAATGAACTGGAAGCAATGATGAGCTTCCGTTAGTCACGCCGTCTGACCAACGTCACTGGCTGTAGTTTGAGCGGCATGTGATAACTGTTCGGCGCGATTATTGGCTAAATTGCTGTCGAGATCACTTATAAGCCATGTTTAGCTATCGGAATTCCGTGTGTTTTTAATTATATCGGTCATTCACAAAATTGAATCAAGTTCCCCTAGAATGCTGAAATTTCACACTGTGTCCCGGTGAAATCTTTTTCTTTCTGCGTCGATGCCAGGCGCATTACAGTAATCAGTTTCGTACTTTTCTTCTCTTCCTATCTGCCAAAAGAAAGTAGCCTCTGTGGCGCAGTGGTCTAAGCGCTGGCTGGCATCTGACCGATCGTCCGAGATGGGTCGGTAAAAATTTGCTTTAAAATTTTTTCTCCCAGTCCGATTGTCGTACGACGCCTTCAGCAAAGAGCTCACCTGCTCTGGCATTAGAATGCCGAGGAGGGTCAGTAATTGATTGACAGATGAGAGCTGCCCTGCCTTCTCTTTACAGTTCAGTCTTTCAACCCCTCGCCCCGACAGAGCCGCGCGCATTCTAAGTGACGATAAACAGTTGAGTTACGGCGAATTTCCTTAACAACAAAAGAGAATAAGTATTTACAGTTCGCCTCGCCTTGTGACGAAAGGCGATGTTAGTACGTAGCTTTTTGTGGTCTTCGCCTTCGCGCACAACCTGAAGAAGAAACGAAAAACATTTGGCTGCTATTTTATTCGTAACAAACAACAACATGCGGGCCATTTTACATTTTCATTATCTTTCGGAATCAACGTTCCTGAAAACGAATTTTAGTAGGGGGTGATCTTCGCGCTGTTTTTTTTTTTTTTTTTTTCTCCAGAACTTTTAGTGGACCAATAATACTATTTTTGGAAAATGTCGATAAAAATAGCGCTCGTGTGATTTTATGAGCTATAAAAATCTTCCGATTTTCAGATTTTGAAGGTTGGCATGTCTGCCAGTGTAAATTCATGATTACATTTTATCGTGTAATGTTTCGTATTCAATTAAAATACTTGACGACTCGGGAACACCTGGGAACTTCCCGTTTTTACAAGGTTGTCATTTCTATATTCGTGTTAGGCAGGTTCCGGTTTACATAGGTTAAATATAAATATTACACAGTTTTCTATCTTTCGTTTGGGGACCAAAAAAATCTGGTTTGGGCAGGTTCTATCTCAAAGCTATAAACATATTTTACTCTGTGTGTTTGTGTAATTTTTTGTTTTTGTGTGGGGAAGGGGGCTTTATTTATGGTTTTGCATCCGGCCACGATAACAACGTACCGCCTCTGTCAGTTAGTTGCTATTGTGACCAAGTTTTTCCACGTGCTTTATGTTTTTCCTATTACAGAATTTTACCGCTAAGAGACATAAGGGGAAAATGTCATACTATCTGATTCTTGAAGAGGAGTTGAAAACTTCATTTTGTATCGGCTCGATATTAATACGCTCTAGATTTGCTATACTTATTTCGAGTCCACAGTTTTCCCATACTAGGTGGACTAAGTGTATATTTCTATTGTGGACACCACTGCATCTCTTAATCCGATTTGAAGAATTCTTTTTTGCATTGTGAAGCGTAAATGGTTGACAGCGATTACTTTTGCCTTTATTTTTTGTTTATTTTGTTTTTGTTTTTTGCGATGTGTAAAACGCCGCCAGGACAGCGTAAATCCAAATGCTATTAAATTCAAAATGTATTTTATTCCATGTCAGAGCTTCCAAAAATCTGATTGTAACAATTCTTCCATTTATTCCATACATTTTATGATAAAGACCATTTTGCGTAAAGTTACTTCAAGTAATAATGCACAGTTTCGCCCGCTAGGGATCGTAAATGCACTGCACTTTCCCTAATACGGCTGTTTCGCTAAGAGGCATGAGTAAATATTTGTTCCCTATATACTCGTATTTGTACCACTATCCGAGCTCCAAAAATTCGATTGAAAAAAAAAAAATCGTTCGGGTACCACTGACGATTTCTTAATATAATGATACCCTTCACCATGAAAAATATTTTGCCTTTATTTTCTTCAAAAAACGCACAGATTTGTCTCTAGGGGTCGTAAAGTTTTATCACATTTTCCTCCGTATCTCTCCTAATTGTTCGATTTGAAAAATCCAGTTTGCTTCGGACATCTACCGCTATGAAGAACATTTTGTGCACAATTTGTGATTTTCCCTAACGCACATCTCCGCAGCTAGTGGACGTAAGTTCCCATTTCTGCTTGTGGATGTTTTGTCTGTTCTAGAAATGCGGTTGCAAAACAAAACTTGCAACTGAATCCATTCATTATGAAGAACACTGCAGACATTTTGTATTTTAAATAATGTGTAGTTTTTCCACTAGAAGATACAAGTGCGTTCTCTTTTTTCTCAGATTTTTTTTTATCTGCTTTGAAATTTTTTTTTTTGTGCGTGTTAAAAACGATTCAAAAGACGTGCTTATTACACTCGAGAATTCGGTGTCACCTTTCTTGAACACTGCTGTCGTCCCATCAGCAGGGTATAGGAAAATTTTTTGGCGTGATGTACCACCCTACTCACTTATCTTTTGAGTTTAGAGCTCCCGAATCTGGAGGATAAGATTAAAATATTTCGGCTCCTATCACTATAAATTGCGACTGGCACATCGCGGATGCTGTGTTTACCATGGAAATACCATTGATTCGTAAAGAATTTACCGTCTAAAGCACGATTTTTAATTATAAAAAATGAATTATATGTACAATTAAAAAACAATATATACATTAGCACTTTCGAGGCAGCGGCTGCCTCATTATCAGATAGAATTATAAGAACACAGTTAATCAATATATAACAAAGGCATGGTGCATTGTGGGTAGCATTAAAAGAATGGAAGCCAGTGACTATCTACATGCGTCAAATAGGTGCGTGAACCGTTGGTCCAATTGGGTTACAGAGCAATTATAGCAGATAGACAAAAAAGGGGGGGGGGCATAATAAAATTTAATTTGTATTTTAAATTTATAGTTTAAAGTTTACTGGGTTAATGAGGGGTTTCCATGCATTATGTAGCTCATATGGGCTGTGGTCATTACAACATTGTATACCAGATGCCATAATATACATACTTTCTCCAATTATTAGATCACTAAGCTTACTGGGAGTATTGAGTATCCGTGCAAATGTACGGAATCTTAAATACCCCCAGTAACTAAATGCACGGATACTCAATACCCCCAATAACCTTAGTGATCTAATAATTGGAGAGAGTATGTATATTATGGCATCTGGTATACAATGTTGTAATGACCACAGCCCATATGAGCTACATAATGCATGGAAACCCCTCATTAACTCAGTTAACTTTAAATTATAAATTTAAAATACAAATTAAATTTAATTATATCCCCCCCTCCTTCCCCCTTCATTGTCTATCTGCTATAATTGCTCTGTAACCCAAATGGACCAACGGTTCACGCACCTATTTGACGTATGTAGGCTTTCATTCTTTCTTTCTTTTAATGCTTTCATTGGCCTTCATTCTTTTAATGCTACCCACAATGTACCATGCCTATGTTATATATTGATTAACTGTGTTCTTATAATTCCATCTGATGATGAGGCAGCCGCTGCCTCGAAAGTGCTAATGCATATTGTTGCTACACCCCTGGACGCCAGATTATCGAATAAAAATAAGCTTTAAAAATTTAGATGTCAGGCAATGGCTGACGACCCGGAGGTAGACATCATAATTACGAATAATTACTGGTGAGCTCTTTTTATCGCCGAAATCTTATGTACAGGTGAAAGGAATTTAGCCTTCAATTTAGCCAATCAAAACTAAGAAATTCTGACGCTCATTAATTATTCATGCAACTTCAGGACTGGCACGAGACAACAGCCATTTAATCAATTTACAGTAAAATATGAAGATAATGATGAAGGCGTCTATATACAGGGGATTGTGAAGGAGGGGCGTCAAATAGACTCGCCCCTTTCGGGATAGCTCTGAGGCTGAATTTATCATTAAAGTCAATGATTATTTGTTGGCCTATACAGTCCGGCTTTAAAAACAGTTCTCAGCCGACGAGAGTCTATTGGCTGACCGGAGCCAATCTAATCACAACTGGCATGCATACACAAATTCTGTACTTACAGATATGCAGTTTCCTCGGGTATCCATGTTTAGTGCACTCACTAACATTTTATGTGTTTTGGCTTTTAAGCGCATCTGTGTGATGACACGCCCATTTCAGAGCGCGCACTATAACCAATGGAGAGGGGAGTCGAACCCCATCTCCCACTTTCTCTCGTGCACGGCATTCACCTGCATGAAATCAAGGACACATTTATGCGCACCAATGTCGTGGTGGAACGAAGCCGCTGACGTGATAGAAGGATCCGTTCGTTTCTCCAAAGGTGATTCTCGCATACATCACCGGTTGGCATCTCAGTAATTCGGGGCTGTAATTCCATCACATCGTGTGACCTCCGGGATGCTGGCTTTCTCTTACGTGCAATCTAGCACCAGGAAAAGAGGTATCTTCCTCTCTCCTATTTCATCGCGGTAACATCAACCGCTCGGCCTCTCTTTGGTTAGCTGGCCGGCATCTTCGGACAGAAGCTTTTCTTCCGCCGTTAACTCCGAGCTGGATTAATCCCTATCCGCTTCCCCGAGACTCGTTCCCTTTACGGCCCGGAACCAGACTCCTCTTTTTCGCTAGTTCACATCGTTAACAAATTTCTTGTTCTCTCTTTAGGGGTCTGTTTTAACTCTATTGTCAGCCTGAAAGCATTCGGCGCGAAAAAGAAGTCAGAAATGCCTGCCTCTGCATTCGGAATATGTGGTGGGTCCACTTTCCGAAAGTACGGAAAACACATAACTTAACTAACACTCCTTTGTCCTGCCAAGGTTCGGATTAGCAAACGCCATAAGTTTTCCGATCTGTTGACACTCTTCCCAAGCATCCTACCATCTCACACGTTCATGGCCACCCAAACGGACCGACACGCACTTAAGGGGCGACGCATCGCGTTCCCCACACCAGGCTAAGATTTCTCCCTTATTACAAAAAGGGACTCTTATCTATTTTCTTCCTTCTTTCACAATAGGGAAAACGACTAGCTGTTAATTTTCAACCAATAATTAATGCTGTTCCCGCCTCTTGCAAAACCTGCTAATCAAATTCATTACCGTACCCCAAAGTCGTAACAATATATTGGTTTTTAATTGTATATACACTATCTACCAACAAGTAATTGGGCACCCGTGATAGCAAAGGAAAACGAAGTTTATTCACTTTCAATAGTTGGTGGAGCCTCCACGAGCGGCGATTACAGCTGCGGGCCTCCGGAGCATACTCTCAATCAGGCGTTGTACTACGGCTAACGGTATTTTCTTCCACTTGGCTTGGAGAAGACAGGTCAATTCCTTCACCGAATTCGGACGGTGGGGGCACCCCTTAAGTCGCCGCTCCAACTCGTCCCAGAGGTGTTCGATAAGGTTAAGGTCCGGGCTCTGCGCAGGCCAGTCCATTCGATTAACCCCATTGTCACCATACCAAGCCATGGTGGACCTCGCAACATGACAGGTGGCATTGTCATCCTGAAAGAAACATGGGTCCACCCCGTAAAACTGCCACAACGTAGGAAGCGCATGGTCATCTAAAATGGTGCAGTAGGTCTCGGCGTTGAGTCTACCAAGGAATTGCGACCAAGGGTCCCGTGCCATACCAGGAGAAACAACCCCATAGCATAATTCCACCGCCGCCGAACTTCACAGTTGGCACAATACATTCCGGCAGGAGGCGTTCTCCAGGCAGAAGCCAAACCCAGACCCTGCCATCCGAACGGTAGAGGGTGAACCTTGATTCGTCGCTCCAGAGAACCTGTTTCCACTGTTCAACGGTCCACTGTCGACGTTCTTTGCACCACGTTAGCCGAGCAGCGCTATTGCCCTTGGTGATCAAAGGCTTGTGGTCGGCAGTACGTCCATGATAACCGAGCAGATGGGCTTCCTTACGGATGGTATTGACCGAAAGAACACTCCCGGATGCCTGTTGAAACTCCTCGCGGATGTGGCCCATCGATTTGGTGCGGTTCTTCCGAATTTCTCTGGCCAGCACCCGTTGGTCTCTAACTCCCAGTTTTGTGGGTCTGCCGGGTCGGGGCACATTCCGACAGTCACCTCTCATCTTCCACTTGCCAATCACGTAGGCCACTGTCGATTTTGGGTACTTCAACTCCCTGGATATGTCACGTATGGATCGGCCATTTCTGTGATACCCGACGATTACACCTTTCTCGAAATCAGAGAGCTCCGAACTGCGTGACATCTTGCATGCGACTGGTTGCCTTGTTGTTTCCCACACGATATTTAACGGCGGCGGCCGTGACGTGTATCAGGACCGCAGATATCGTTGATTGCATTGGTGTCCAATTATTTGTTGGTAGATAGTGTATAATTCATTTTTTATCATTAAAAATCGTGCTTTAGACGGACGGTAAATTCTTCACGAATCAATGGTATATTTTTTCGCACGAGTCTTCATGCTTTCTTTACCATGGAAATGATGTTTACATACCGTAATTTTCGAACTATTCGCCGCATCTGGCAAAAATCGCTTTTTTAGAAACAAATTCCTTGTAAGAGTCGGATCGGCATAAGCGCCACACCCCAAAGTTTTGTAATCTCTTCACTGTTGATGTGTTTCGACAACTTCGTAACGAATTCGGTTCAGTATCTGAACTACCTGCATATTTGAAAGTCATTTTTCCATAATTTCGTAATCCTTTCTTTTCTGTAATTTAATAACATAATATAAAAATGAAATGGATGATGGCATTGAAAAATCCCGAACTCTCTTTTCGTTATTTTCTTATTTATTTATTTTTTTTATTTGCGTTTGATAGTCGCTCTCAGAGGGTGATACTGATTATGAATTTCACCTTGTAAATGCAGTTTTCAAGGCATGAATTACCGGGGCTATTTTTGTTGAAAAAACTGGTTTGTACTATCGAAAAATACCAAAACGAAAATAAAGTGAGAAATCTTAAAGAGCCATTTCTCATAGAAGAAGAATGTTCATAATAAAAGTAAAATATAAATGAATGAAAGAAAAACTTGCTGGAAAGAAGAAGTAAAAAACAATTTTGTTTTTAATTTCATGTTCTTTGACTGCCTTAGTGGAAACTATGAATGCTATTTTGGATAACAGTTGTAAACTTGTTTTGTGGAACAACACTAAATTCTCAGAAGTGCTGCAGATTGGGCAACACGACAAAAATGTGGGATCACTGCTAAAAATTCCGTTATTTATATTTGGCTTTTAAGCTACGCTGACATGAACAAGAGAAATGTCCGACAACATCAACATGCTGAGTTTTTTTTTTTTTCATTATTATTAAATTTAGTGACACGACAACGCTATAAACACCATTTATGATGTCATATACAATTTGAATATTTACGTGCCATTCGTTCTGATGAAGCTGGGTCACTCAATACCCAGCGAAACCATGATCGTCTTGAAAAATTAAATATTTGTGACAAAATACGTTGTATTATCTTAATAATGTAGATTTCGTTGCTTTTGCTCTTCGCAGTTTTGTAAGAAAAAGAAAAAATATTTTATCTCATTCTTAATAACCTTGCAGAGATAAATGTATGGTTCCAACAGAAAGTCCGGAAGTCCGGGGGGATTCTAAGCTATTTAATGTGAGGGTCATATCACACACAAACTTACAATTGCTGTTTCTTGAGCAATTGTTTAGAAAAAAATTCGGGTGAAGCGCAGCATCAGCATAAGAGCCGCAGTGTGCCCCCCCCCCCTTTTTTTTTTTGTACCGTAAGAGTAGCGGCTCATAGTCCGAAAGTCATGGTAGTATACCTCGAGTTAACCTAAGAATATACCATTCTGAAAGGTACGAAAGAGCTACTTCTGCTACGAAAAAGCAGCAGAATTATTGACACTGGGGATGCATTTTTTGTTTGCACAGCAGTTTACCGAACAAAATTTCTATTTAAAACAAATTTTCAAAATGTCAGAAAGTGTTTTAGAAATAGATTTGATATGAAAAGTTCCTCAATCAAGGGCGCCTCGTCGTTTCGGCCAGCTGGAGAATATACGAAATTTGTGGTGGGGAAACGCAGTAGAAGGGGAAAGGCCTCTCAACATTCTCAAGACAGGGACAAATCCGAGTGTGGGAAGAAAAGAAAGGGTGAGCTTTGAGTAGATCATAAAGCCGTAAATGAGATGATTGTCAGTGTGGAAGTGAAACGCGGATTGATACCGTTCTGGTTTTCCCCAGGGATGTGTAATCTGGCTCTTCTACTTTAAACAGTGGTACATTCTAATTTGACTTGTAGTATAGCTTAATGCCGCCCCCTGTGGCGCAGTAGTCTAAGCGCTGCCTTCTGATCATTTATCCTAGGTGAGTTCCGGTTCGAACTCCGTGAGGTATGAATGTTGTGTTTGTTTTACGGTACTGACTGTCCCTTCCCTGGAACCACTGGCCCTAAATAAGGGACTTGCGATTGCTTATGGCCCATCGGGACCGCGGATGGTCTAGTGGTCAACATTCGTGACTGCCACCGAAAAGCATCAGGATTAATCTCAGGCAGGCACGAACGCTCGAACCACTAAGTAAGTATCCGCGTTGCGTCGGATGGGCACGTTAATCCGTTGGACCACGGGTACGAAAACTACTAACACCCTGTTATAAATAAAGGCGTCATCCTCCCCCTTTTTACCTCGCTTCCGTGTGGCTTTCCTGTCGGTTACTCCTCCTTTCTACCAAATCTCCTAGCTTCCTACTACTTCTAAGGGTTGTTGTTTTCAGACCTGGGGTCAGACACTCCCTTCCTAAATCCTCTACATAAATCTCACTTTCTTATAGCCCGTCAAGTTGCTCACGATGGCTGTTAAACTCCCAAACAAGTTTAACTTGACTTTTGCTTTTAGTTAATGAAAGTGGAATGCATATTTTTTTTTTTTTTTTGCAAAGTGAATGTTTTCCGGTCATTTGCATACACTCCTCTGTTGTGGAGCTGTACAGTAAACATCGGTAATTTCATGGTATAGGTAAATTCGTGATAGAGCGAAAACGGGTATTCGTAGAGTAACTATAATACTGCGTTAATTGGTTTAAACTTTTTATTATAATGGCAGCAGATGTCCGGATTCTAAAATCGGAAGGAGATCGTCAGTAAAATGTTTTGTTCGTCTCACAGAGAAAGTTATTCAACGTGTGGCGGGAATCGAATAGTCTTTTGTAATGGTGTTTAGTATACAAGGTAGAAGAGCGGATTTCAAGAAGGAAATTATTGGTAAGCGAGCAATATTTAACCCAGTTATTGATTAGATTCCTGTCTAATTTAAGAATGCACTTGCAAATCATTTATCACTATTGTATAGATTGTACACTGAAGAGCAATTGAATTAGAGATACCTGTCTAGTAACGTGTAACACCACCTTTCGTCCTGATGACGGCGGCGATTCGTCTCGGCATGGACTCGACAAGACACCGGAAGCGTTGGAAAACCATACGGATCTACGACCCCTAAACAAGCTCCCACAGTTCACGAAGATTTGATGGAGGGGGGCCAGAGCCTCGAACATCTCTCTCGATGGCATCCCAGATGTGCTCGATGGGATTGAGTTCAGGTGACCTAGCTGGCCAAGGAAGCGAGGTCACGTTGGTGGAGTGTTCATCCAACCATTCGGATGCAATTCGGGAGCGATGGCACGGTGCATTGTCTTGTTGCAGGATGAGGTCCCCAGTGGGATGTTGAAGACGCACAAACGGGAGCAAATGGTCGTCCAGGATATCCCGGTAACGTTGACCTGTGAGGGACGATTCACACGTACCAGGGGTCCCATTTCAGTCCACGTAAACAGTCCCCTGACGAGAATGCCACCCCCCACCAGCTTGTAGAAGTACCCTGCTGGCAAGAAGGATCCATCGCTTCATGTGATTTGCCCCGTACTCGTATCCTGCCATCCGCATGTACCAACGTGAATCTCGACTCATCAGTCCAGGCAACATTTTTCCCACATGTCTAGGGTCCAGTGGCGATGTTCCCGCGCTCATGCTAATCTTTGCACCCTGTGATGTGCGGTCAGCAGCGGTACCCACGTGAGACGATGGCTTCTGTACCCCATAGCGAGGAGATGGTTCTGGATGGTGTGGCTGCTTACACGTTTTTGTGCACCAGCGTTAAATTACCGAGTGATTTCTTGCACTGTGGCCCGTCTATCAGCTGTTACAATGCGAGCTAGCCGACGATGACCCCGCTCATCCACACGTTGTTGTCCACGGCAGTTGGCCCTTGCAGGGATGGTTTTACCGGATTCGATGTACTCACGGTGCACCCGTGACACAGTGGCTCGTGAACATCCCAGAGCCTGTACGACTTCCGAAATGGAGTGACCTGTTCGTCGGGCCCCGACAATTAGCCCACGATCAAATGCGCTTAGATCTTCGTCTTACCAATACTGCGTCTGTCTCTTACTGATTCCCTTCGCATCACTCCTTACAGCGCCACACTTTCATAACGCCAGCTGTCTCTAATTCAATTGCTCTTCAGTGTATAGCGTGTAGAGGCTTAGCCATGGACGCATGATGCTTACCTTTGTGTGTTAATGTTTTCAGACATTAATGTTCATTTAAAAAATAACTTTTTTTTTCATAATTTAAACTGCTATATCTGATTTCCGGAGCGTAATAATTACAGTTGGGGTTCAAATAGACACTTCAGTTCCGGGTTTTAATTAATTTTAGTCGTTCACGACATAACCAAGGTAATAACGAATTTATCACTTACAGGTGACAACTACATAATACGTAATAGTTGATGTAATTGAAATTTAGCAAGATATAGCTCATATGTATAGTTTTTATTAACAGGCCCATGCAAGAGAAGACGACAACAGGGATGGCGAATCTTTTGGACACAATATAACGAGAATGTAAAAAAAAAAAAAAAAAAAGTGGAGCTCCGTGGGTGTTGCATGATATGGTACCACATGAAGTGCCAAAACCCTTATGGTGAAAATGAAGATGGGCTCATGTGCGATACCTGTGAAAGCTGCTGATAATATCTGAAATTAAAATGCGAAAATAGACTTTATGGAAAAAAGAGAGCATTTTATTGATATTGTTACACGGCGCTAGCAAAGGTCCTGCCGAGTCGGGCGGTAACGGTGCGTGGAACCCGTCATACAATTTTGTTGGCCGCGGCACCAGGTGTGAATCTCCAGGTGCACCGCTGCACTCAAAGATTCACACCAGAACATAAAACATGAAAATTGGAAGAATGACCCGAGGCATGAGGCTTGGGTGAATCCACCGTGTGAACAAAAATAACAACAACAATTAAAAAAATAAAAAGCAAAACTTGGGGATTCGAGAGTTGTGATGTGGTACACCCACAATCACCAATTCGTGACTGAGTGTAGCGATCCGGAACTTACTGCGGTACATTCAATCCCCAACCAGCCAGTACAGGACTCACTTTCGCAAATAACACATGATTCTCAAATACACAACACAACATTTAATTACTTTGTGATTCAAACAGTTGCGGCGCTCTCTGGGCACATAGACAATTGCCCCTCTTATGTGGGCAGCACACAGTATCACACTTTACTGTCGGACGACGCAAGCAGACTGAGTCCCCACCGGGCTATCTGATCAAGAAATACTACTCATTACCACACTAAATAGAACAGCAGGTGACATCGTACACAATCGCTTAGAGAATAAAAAAATACATATGCTAACGATCACGTTAAAAACACTCGCTACACAAAAATACACAAGCACGTTAATTTTCGGTATACACGATTATAGGTGCGAAATACTGCCAAAGTTAATTAACTAAATCTAAGCATGCACATGCAAAACCCTGCCCCGCTGACGTTGGCCCTGAACCAAAGGTAAAAGAATCTGTCCCGCCAAGCGGAATTTGTGGCCACACCCTCTCCCTTATTCTTGTAAAAAATTAGGAAATGGGCCCTGAAAGCAATCGAAGGGTGTATGTGCATGTACTTTCTCTGAGGCTCAGTATTGTTGCATCTATGTCCATGCAGCTTTGGGTGTCGGGATGGCACAAGTTCGCAGATGTGTAAAGAAAAATAGAAATATTCATCTACTTACAGTTTCTTGACTTTGCTGAGCAAATCCAGTGTGCATCACATAATAAAACACGATAGAAAACACACACACACACACACACACACACACACACACACACACACACAAGCACTTGCACCATGTGGCAGCACCGATGAATTAACACTTCACTTTGACGCTCGATGTAAATGAAGCACACAATTAAAATGGTGATATCACGCCACACTTTGTTGCGCTGATGAGAGTGCACACTGATCCACTCTTGTGAAGATTTGAAGGTGGCCGTTAAAAAAATTAGCCCCTCTCACATCTGCTGTTGCGGGTTCCGAGTCTGATTTTCTGCATTCCTGGGAAATGATTCTGACCGTCAGCTGCCTGGGGAGTGGGACCCCTCACTTCCGCTGCTGGTATAGTAGATTCCATCCGTCTCTCCCTTCTGTCCTTTTTGACCTTTCATTCCAAATTCAGTCAATTCCTTTCCATTAGAATAGCATCTACCCTGCCTGAGTATGCAGTTCAAATATGCAACCTCGCAGGTTTTGTTTCCATTTTTCTCATCGAGTTGTGACCGCCAGCCCTGAGATTAGTTTTCCCTGCTGAGCGAAATCCGATGTGCTTTTCTTTCCAGCGTACATCAGCAACTGCCTCCCAAAAACGACGCTCAAATTCTCCCTTACCTTTTTTCGGCGATTCTATACTCTTAATTGCCCATTGTCCCTCGCAGACGTCAGAGTATCTTTCTTGCTGACAGAATTATATGTCTGCTGAGGGTCTCTTGGCCCACCCACTGAAGTAAGCATACGGACCACAGCGTTTAAGCTACAAGCGGAAATAAGAAAAAGAAGAAAAGTAAAAAACCACTTCGAACATTGCTGCTCCCATCCGCATTCTAAAGCACATTTTCCATCGTTCGTTTTTCAACCCCTCGAAGACCCTTGAGATAGGAATTTTTATGTTTCACTCTAGGGCTATGTGTGAGGTTTCGTAATTCAAAATGGCAAAATATTACATTTCTTGCCTTCAAGAGCATTGGAGCTACTTCCTAATTATCCCGCAGTTTTGTGAATCAATTTAGTGAACAGCCGAAAGAAAAAACAACGTAAATGAGAAATTAAAAAAAACAACTGTTAACTGTAAAAGAACATGTGAGCTTGCCGAAATGTGATTCCCAGCTGCCTCATACAATACGCGACATGGCGGACAAATTTTAGAGTTTTCTTCAGGTTTCAGGTTAGGGGGGGTGTCCACTGTAACAAATATGTATTTCTTCAATGTTTGGCTCTAATAAACACAACATTTCACGCAATGTTGTGCGTACAAGTGGGCAACTTGTTCATTATCATGAACTTAGCAAGGTATTATCACGAAGTTACCAAGGTTATCGTAGAATAACCACTACATTATGCGAAAACATCCGTAGTAGAACACAAGCATATTGTCCTACTGTTCTCCAAGTTACTGATATTATTAATCCAACTTTAATGAATAACTTCCAACTCTGAAAACAACATCTGCATGAGGAGTTTTCGATTTATATGACTATATTTCTAAATATTTTTTTTTTCTGGCGAAGGGGAGGGTTCGTGAGCATCCTTCTATTTGAAATTTTATTCCATCGTAAATAGTCAGAGTCCATGAAATACAAAAATTCCAGAACTTTATAAGTGTATCAGGCTAAGAAGTAAGTATCGGCGATTGTAAGCTGATAGCATCACTCGTCGAAATGTTGCTGATTGAAGGATGTCGTGCAGAATGAAATCGATTCCCCCCTACGGTATGCAGGGCTGTATTATCGCATAGACCAAACAGACACGTGCCTAGGACGACAGGTTTTCTGGTAGAATTTTTTTTTAAGTGTTCCCTGAAAAAATAATAAATTGTTTCGTGAGTTGCGGGGCATCACGTTTTGCGGCAAAGTACCCTAAATGAGTTCTTACCTGCTCCTAAAAATCTGGTGTTCTGAAAGTCTGCAGGTTTCCTGACCAATCAACAAAGTCTGGAAACACAATACCCGATTAGGCAATTTCATTCAATTCTGCAAGATCGTCATCCGAAAAATTATCAGCAGGATTTTCGGTATTGGACCCACTTTCTTCTTGTTTCACAGCCTTAGAAGCTTTAAAGCAGTTTTAATAGCATATGTCGTAACTACATTCCACGACTGTCGAACGAAATGCGTTGCATGGAGAATGCTAACTTTAACTTTAGATGCATCGATAACAGAAAGTACTTTTCGCACGACAAGCTTTCAATAATAGGCTTTAAAAGACCTAATAACACACAAATCTAGCGGTCACAATTCACTAATACAATTTTCAGGGGGGGGGGATGATTTGAACATTTTGCAGATTGTTTATCCTGAGGATGCGCAGCACACTGATCAATGAATAAGGGGACTTTTCTCTTTTTTGCCTGCATCTGAATATCCAAGGCTTCTGCACAATTTTTGAATAAAGCTGTGGTAACCCACGACTTTTTATTTGTTCTATATTTGGTGGGTAAAGATTTCACATTTTTGAAGCAACGTGGTTTGCAGATTTGCCTTAAATGACTGCAATTTTTCTGAACCGTCTGCATTCACAGCTAGAAGAACAGTGATTCTTTCTTTTGATTTCTTTCCTGCATGGTAGGGGTCATTTCAAAAACAGTGTTTTATCTGGCTGCAGGTCCAGTTTCATCAGCATTAAAAATGTTTCATCAGCATTAAAAATGTCATACAGCATGTACCCTTCAATAATTGGTGGCAGCCGTTCATTTTCCCACGTTTGTGCCTGCCACCGTATCAAAGCTTTTGCTCTTTCCAGATAGAACTCTCTTTATACTATGTTATGGCTTTGCTTAAAACGATCAATCCATCCATTCGATGCGGTGAATTCCTTTAATTGAAGTCGCTGGGCAAGATGAACTGCGTTTTCCTGCAGAAGTGATCCACTAATAGGCAAATTACTAGCCCGTGTTTGTTACCAACCAAGTGACAAGATCGTTTTCCAACTCATTCAGAGGCAGTGCTTTCATAGATTTTCTGTTACTCGAAAATTGGCCACACTTCGATGTACAGCTTTCAATTTCTTTTCAATTTTTCGCTATGGTACACAACATTGACTTGGAAATTCCGAGTTTGTCTGCTACAGCTGTCTGTGATCCTGGGTTCGCATCAAGCTGCGACAAAATCTCCATTATTTTTATTGATTGAAAGTCTTTTCTGCTTTTTTTTTTTTTTGCTGCAGTCATTCATTTGTTTTTTAAATGCTCTCACAAATTACACTTATGAAACTACAGTGATCAACGAATTTCACTTCTAACTTTTCTAGTGCTGTCTGTGTTCATCAAAACTTTATACGTAAATTTGTTTAATTTGACCTGTAGATTTAACACTGAGAAGAAAAAAGAAGCGCAATTTGAGGAAGAATTCCAGAGGTTCAGGAATGGGCACGTACAATGTGTGTTCCCTAACTTCACAGAAAGCTATTGTTCTGTCTAGCTGAAAACAAGAATCGCCGGGGTACTCTAGATTTCCTCCCTCACACCGCCTTTCATTTTCCCTGCTGCCCACACATGCAATAAAACGTTGCGCTCCTTTGGAACTTGTTAGAAGCTTACGCTTGATAGCCAGAGGAATGTAGAACTGATTTATGATTCTGTCAAGTTGTGTCGCAGATGGTGTTCTTTGAAACGCTGGTTAATTGCATGCGTGAAATTATTCTGTTACGCGAGGCTCTCTTTCTAGCTAATTTTTAACGTGGAAATGCTGGTTAACATAGTTTGGTGGTTAAAAAAAAGTTTGCTAAATTGACGAAATGTGTTCGTTAAATCGGGAAACACCAAGTATTAATTAATTTCAGTGTAGTTCTGTCCGGACCATAAAACAAGTACGCAAAAAGGCGGAATTCGTTAAATCGCAGTCCGTTAAATAGGGGGTTTGACTGTACTTCCATCTCTCACAATGATATCATCTGCTTCTGCCTCAGAATCGCCTTTGTTTGCACGTTAAGCCGTCGAACCACGGGCACTGGCCCCTTGGTAATAAATAAGGACACTTTCCTCCTCCTTTCTACCTCGCTTCCGTGTCACTTTCCTATCGGGCACTCTAGCCCAAATCTCCTAGCTTCCTATTTTCTAAGGGTTGTTTAAGACCTGGGGTCAGCCACTCCCTTCCTAAAATCCTCTACATATGATCAGATCAGATACGATACGATCAGAACCACCTTTGCTTTCATGATCTAATAAATCACAGAAGTACTCAACCCCTTTCACTTAGCTCATTGGGGTGATTTACTTTTAGGTATACATTCGTATAAGCTTATATGTACTCTTGAGCATGCATTAAAAGTAATAATAATTTAAACAGGAATCATCGCTCTTTCCTCGTTAATAAGTGAGTCTCGGAAAAATTCTCATTGGTCGCCACCGGGAAACAAACCCAGGGTCTTCCAGTAACGCGCCGGACATGCTACCACTGCACGAGAATTTTTCCGAGACTCACTTATTAACGTGGAAACTGCGATGATTTCTGTTTGGTGTTCCTGTTCCACGTCGAGTGTTTGAATTAATAATAATTCAGATCATCAGATCATATGTAGAGGATTTTAGGAAGGGAGTGTCTGACCCAGGTCTTAAACAACCCTTAGAAAGAGCAAGCTAGGAGATTTGGGCTAAAGTGTCCGATAGGAAAGTGACACGGAAGCGAGCTAGAAAGGGGGAGGAAGACGCCCTTATTTATTAACGGGAGGCCAGTACGCGGGGCCAGACGGCTTAAAGTGCCCATCCGACGCACGGCGGATATTTAGTGGTTCGAGTGTTCGTACCTGCCTGGGATCGAACCTGAGGTCTTCTCCGTGGCAGTCATGAACGTTGACTGCAACCCGCGGCCTGTAATATTAATTCCAATCTGACATACATACATACACTGAAGTGCCAGAAAAACTGGTACACCAGTCTAATACTTGGTAGGTTCCCCACGAGAGCGCAGGACTGCAGAAATACGACGAGGCATGGACTCCACTAGCTTCTGGAAATATGCTGTAGGCAATACACACCGTACTTCCTGCAGAGCGTTCGACAATTCGGGTGTATTCCGAGGTCTCGGCCTGTGTTTGATAGCGCGTTGCATGACATCCCAAATTTGTTCTATCACGTTCAGATATGGGACCTTTGAATGGCAACACCCCAAACTCAGATGAATGCTCCTCTAACCATAATGTGGAGTCCCGACACTTATGTGGAGGTGCATTGTCTTTGGAACAGGCCCAACCCATCAGCATGAATGCATGACATGAACGGGTGTACCTCGTCAGAAAAGATGCGCACATAGTGTTGGCCGGTCACAGACGTTTGTAGACGTACCAGGGGTTCCAGTGAAGTCCAGCTAAACACACCCCATACCATTATGGACCCCCCCTCCACCAGGCGGAATCCATGGCTTCATTGGGGTTTGCGCCACACACGAATCTTTCCATCTGCCCGATACAGTTGGAAACGCGACTCGTCAGACCAGGCTACTTGTTTCCAGTGGCGGTGTTGCTGTGCCCAAGCGAGGCGCATAGCTCTGTGTCGTGCACCCATCAAGGGGATTCGAGTTGGGCGTCGGTTCCCAAAGCCCATATCGTGCAGGGTACGTTGCACAGTCCGGACGCTGATGTTTGTTGAGGCTCCAGCATTGAATTCCGATGGTACCTGCGAGAGTGTTGCACGCCTATCGCGTGAAACGATTCTTTTTTTTTTTTTTTTTTTTTTTTTTGGAGGTTTAACGACCACCGTGAGCAGCTCAATGGGCTATAAGCAGTCGCCCGTCTCTAATTTAGGGTCACTGGTTCCAGGGAAGGGAGAGAGCCAGTGCCGTAAGACAAACACAACATCCACGTGTCAACGGGATTCGAACCCGGGCCCCTTGCAGATGAATGATCAGAAGCCATCGCTTAGACCACTGCGCCACCGGGGCGGCTAAACGATTCTTGACAGCCGACAATGGTCACGTTCACCCAATGTCTTTTTTCGGCCGCACTGGTATCGTAGGTTTTGTCGGAATTCTCGTAGTCACGGTACACCCTTGCAATGGTCGTCCGTGAAAATCCGAACTTCGTTTCTACCTCCGAAATACTATGGCCCATCTCACGAGCGCCAACTATGACACCGCGTTGAAAATCGTTCAAATCGTTATTACTTGTCATTCTCATGCCGAAAACAACTCTGAAAGCTGGCAAGGATGTCTATCGCTTTATATACGCAATAGCGGACGCAACCGAGTACGCGCATAGGTGACGTTGCTATGTATTTTGCATAAGTTCGTCTGTACCAGTTTTTCTGGCACTTCAGTGTATATACTGTATATACATATATCTGGCATATATATACGGCTTTTTATGTGCTCTTGGGCATACATTCGTATAAAGCTTATACGAATGTTCATTTACGATGTTTAACGCGAAAATTGAGTACCAGGAAAATGCATGTAAAGTATCGACCGTTCTTCATGGGGTCGAATAATAACAAAATAATAATAAAATAATTCCAATCTGACTTCTTAAAGTGCGTAATTTTTTTGATAATGTGCGCCAAATGTTTGGCGATTGAAGAATGGCATTTCGTAGCGGCATGGGCTGCGGAACCCAATGATTATGGGGGGGGGTCCAACTGCTCTGAGAGTTAAAATAATAAAATAAAAGGAGAGAAAATCCCCCGTAGGATATATATGTATAAACTCGTACACATAATCATCAACCGTTATCAATCCACTGCTAGATGAAAGTCTCCCCAATTCTTTTCCCACAACTTTCTGTCTTCAGCGTATCTATTCCAAGTCTCTCCGGCATGCTTTTGAATCAGGTGGTCTTCTTCTCGGACATCTCGTGCCTCGGGTATCCATTCTAATATTTCAGTTGTCCATCGGTGATCAGTTCTAGAAATATATCCAGCCCATTGCTACTTGAGAATTGTTCTAAGTATCTTTTTAAAGTGAAAAACACAACGTTGAGTTAACTTTTCAACTTATTTCTACAAAATCAATTTTCAAAATTGTTCTTCAAGCGTTTTCCAGAAAGCTGCGAAACGTAGTAATTAATGGTCTCCAGAAACCGTCAAAAAAAAAAGAAAGATAAAGAAGAGAAATAACGTTTAAATCATATGTGAACCACAAAATTTTCAGACGTCTCGTAGGAAGACCCCCATGAAAGGGGATCATGAAATTTCGGGGGGGGGTCCGGATTCCAGTGTTCCCTACCACTCGCCACCCTTGCGTAGAGGTGAATAACCCAGCTAATTTCCGGAGCATTGGGGAAGAAAGCAGGTAATTTTTTTTTGGAGATCAGTTTTTGTGGTAAACTTAAACGAACATGCCACAGCAGAGCATTCTGTAAATCATTCTTAAAAGTGATTTCGAGTTTCGCTGGTATAAAAGTATTTTCTACGGACAGAAATTAGTTCGTCGTGCATGTCGGGACGAGTTGACGGTATGTTGACGTGGAAGCGGGGAAGTCATTAACTTATTTTTAAGTGTCCTTCACTTCGAATAACACCGTTGGTCGAGTGTTAGTGGGCATTAAGCAATAAGGACACCGGAAATGAGATGAAGCTGCTACAACAGTCGTTGTTTTTGTTGCTTTCTATCAGATAATAGAGTCTGCGAGTCCTTTGGTTGTGTGCTTCTTAATTCGACTGATCTTCCTTGCGAAGCAGTAGTATTTTCGGTTTTCATTGTTTGCGTGCATACTGCTGTGTGATAACATGCTTTCAACCAAAGGGAATGGATGAATATGGAAACATTTTAATGAGAAAACGTTTCAGCTCTGCGAACAAAATTGTGTATGTATATCATTCATTCTCTTTTATCGTATTTCAGTTTCGATTTAATTCAATTTTGTCATCGGTGACGCAGTCAGTATTTCTGTTCAAATCGCGTGAGAAATTTACAGCTGTTATAGTGTACCTTCTGGGAACAAATTTTGCTGGTTACATTTGTGAAGATTGCATAGCGAAGCATTTCTTCGTGCAAACGCTATGTACTAGAAACTGGAGTCAACCTTAATGTTTTAAAGTAAGGTCCTGGGGAAAGTCTTGTGACGAATCAAAATTTCAGCTGTGTGGTATATAATCATCTCTCAGGTCAAGTTCAATTTTGAATTTACCGTAACTTCTTACAGGAAACTCGTGTCAGCCAAAATATGACGTGGTTAATTAAATCCTGGTCTTTGCCATAATGCTGTATAATCTTAAAAACAAAAGAAAGACCTTGGTAATTTTTTTATTATGCAGATAACATGCAAAGCACAGATTTATTTTTATATGTTTTTAATTATCTTTGCCCATTTGTGTCTACACTACATCACTCTAAATAAACGTGACACTCCTACTGTGTATCCGTGTCCAGGCCAGCGGAACAATTAAATGCTGTAGCCGAGATTCATTGAAAATCCTAGCCGAGATTCATTAAAAATTTCACCTTTTATTATAGTCCTTGAAATTTTAACAACAATACAGCGTGTCAAATTCAGAAAAGAAAAAAAAAGGAAAGAAAAAGAAAATGCTAGCAAAGCATTGTGTAGTATTTATTGCAGCACTGGACATATTTCGCGATTTTCCATGCCAATATTTGGTCTTTTGCCGTTTTCGCAGCATCTTATTTCACTTCGTAACAGTTCTACGCACCCTAACATTCGCAAATGGAAGCTAAATAGAATAGATAAAAGTTTCGCGTCAACTCGCTCGCGCCAGCACGGTTTCAAATCGGTGTAACGTTTTGGGGATTTTTGAATAAGTTGCTTACACATTTTTTCGAAAAGTTTTGTCGAACATGGGAAAACACAAGCCTTTGTGTAATACGCTTCTGAGATTGGTGCGACAATCCAGAATAACCGCAGTATGTACAATACGCATGCGCATATTTTCTTGAAAGTATGAATATGAACATCTTTCTAGCAATTGTGCAAGGTGTCTGAGGTTGGTGTACTGTTTAGAAATTTTGTTCTTATTGATTTAGTTGGTGTAAGGTGCGTGAGCTAGGTTCTAGAAATCTGTGTAATGATTTTATGAATAATTTCACGCATGTTTTTCATTTCTTTTTTCCAAAACGTTTTGTGGAACATGGAGGAACTCAGTCCTGTGTGTAATACGTTTCTGAAATTGATGTGACAATCCAAAATAATCGCAGTTTGTGCCAATGCGCATGCACAGATTTTTCTGAAAGTGGGTAACGTTTCGAAGCTTGAAAAGCATAAGAGCATCTTTCTAGAAATTGTGTAATGCTTCTGCAGTTGGTGTACAATTGTTTTGGCATTATGTTGTTATTTATTTATTTGATGTAACGCGCGTGAGCTGCGTTCTAGAAATCTGTGAAATATTTTTGTGATTTTCTGAACAATGTCACGTTTTTTTTCCTCGAAAAGTTCTGAGATAAATTCAAGCCTT
Source organism: Macrothele yani (assembly GCA_039090855.1). NCBI lineage: Eukaryota > Metazoa > Arthropoda > Arachnida > Araneae > Macrothelidae > Macrothele > Macrothele yani. The sequence goes on along the minus strand of CM077009.1, from coordinate 76,482,916 downwards.
TGTGTAATACGTTGTGGAGATTTGTGTAACATTCCAGAATAACCGCAATTTGTGCATTGATGCGCACGTGCAAGTTTTTCTGAGTTTGGGTAACGTGTCAAAGCTTGAAAGGCCCTTGTGCATCATCCTAGGAATTGTGTAATGCAGCGGTTCTCAAACTTTTTGGTCTGTGAACTCCTTTACATGCTTAAAAATTATTGAAGGCCCCAAAGATCTTTTATAATATACAGTATATCGTATTAGGAATTATAATAAGAATTTCATAATATTTGCTTATTAATTTATTTAAAAAATAATAATAAACCAATTAAATGTTAACATGAATAACATTTTTATAGTAGAAAATAACTTTTCCGAGTAAAAAAAAAAAAAAAAAAAATCAACGAGGAGACAGTTTTGCAAATCTCTTTAATATGCGGCAGAAAACAGCTGGATTCTCATATCTGCTTCTTCATTCAATCTGTTAATCTGTTATGATGTGTTGTTTTGGCAGAAGTATACGAAGAAAATCCAGCCTCACTCAGGTATGCAAGGTGGAAATGGGAAAAATATTTTATTAGCCGATAATTATGTATATTCATCTTTGATACCATAGTATATCAAAACTTGACAAGCGATAGTCTTACTTAAAGTTAAGTCGAAATGTGGAATCTGAAACCAATCAAAGAATTTTTCGTATTACCATAAAATGCACTGGTCTATCTTGCAGTTGGAATGGATATTTTACTCATGCATGGTTTTGTAGCATCCATGCATTGCTCAATTGGGTATATTGGTTCATTGAGTTATGCAAATATTCTAAGTGTTAACATATTTTTAATTTACAGTACCAAAAAATCACATTCGTTAAGATCACCACCTGTCTCATTAGAAGCGTGTTCAAGCATCAGGAGGCTGTCAAGCTCACGGTGGCTGGTATAAGTTTTCTGAAATTTTAATTTTCGACCGAATTTTATCATTGGCTACAAATACTGTCAGCTGTTTTCCTTGAAGTGACGGGCTCACTTCATTCATTTTTGAGAAAGTGCCTGCTAAATACCAAAGTCTGAGTAACCATAGGTTTATCTCTCAGTCGTTCTTTGAAGTAAAAATTGTGTTCCATGAAAAAAGCGGCTAGTTCAGCTCGCAATTGAAACCACTGCAGAAGTGCGCTTTGTGCCTATTTCCCATTTCGTCACACAGAATATTAAAAAAGACGAGTACTCACTCAGGGGTCGAAATTTAATAAAATTAATAATTTTTGCTATCTCATCAAAGATATTCTTAAGTGATATTGGACGCCCGTAACTCCATTTTACACTCATGACAGAATGAGAATGAAATGAGGGAGCTGTGTTTAAAAATAGTTTTGATCTCATGGGACCCTCTGAAAGGGTTTCAGAGACCCCAGAGTTTCGCGGACCACACTTTTGACAACCGATGGTGTACTTTTTCTCATGTCGGTGTTTTGTTTCAGAATTTTATCGTTATTAATTTATTTGGTGTAACGTGCATGCGCAGCGTTCTCCAGAATTTGTTTCGTGAGTACCTTTTCACAGAATATAAGTTTATATGACGACAGGCTTATGTACAAACTTTTAGTGAATTGCTGTACAGTTAAGCGCAATTTTAAGAATTTCGGCAGTATCAGATCGTTTCACGGTTTCCGAAAGTTTGCTGTAAATTCGTGCAGTGTTTCGGAATTTTACTTTATAGTCTTTCAAAATTCTTTTAAGTTAGTTTGTTTGATGTGAGGTGTGTGTGCACCTTTCCTTACCAGTTTTCTGAAATTTTCCATGTTTATTGTTGAATGTTTCACAAAATCAGCCTGGCACAATGTTTCAGATTTCTTCAAAAATGTGTGAAACATTTGTTGGGATTTCTTGCATAACGTTTTCAAAAATGTTGAGACAGCTAAGCTGCTGCCCTTTCCTTTTTTTTTTTTTTTTTTTTTTTTTGTGTAACGTACCACGAATTTCTTTTTTCACAGTGAGAGCTGCTGGAAAGTTTTGTACGTGGACGAAGAAGAAAGATACAGAAACCTGCGTCGAGTTGCACGGATTCTAGGTAGTACGATCATGCATGTATTCTGAAGTTTTAGTTTGCTACTACCCTCTTTCGGGCTGAAGAGCAATTATCAATCGTTCTCCGTAGTTAGCGGCAGACAAGGAGGGAAAACCGGAAATCATTTTGCCATTGTTTCCCCTTCTCGCTGGAGTGTTCCTTCAGCTGCCTTCTAAAAATTCCTCCTTTTTTAGCACGTCTTTTGTAAAAAAAGATTGTGCTTATGTTACCGGTTTGTCAGTTCGTCCGTCCGTCTGTACTCACGATATCTCTGCAACTATTAGTCCGATTTGAAAAATTCTTTTTGCATTGGGAAGCTTGAAATATGCGAATGACGATCCTTTATTTCGTTCTTTTTATGATGTACAATTTCGCCGCTAGGGGGCCTAAATGCAGATGATGTCGAATTCAAAAATACGTTTTATTCCTCATATTTGCTTCTAAACATCCGATTGAAAAAATTCTTTTATCTTTCGATTCCATTTATGTCGAAAAGTTTTTAGATATAGTTATTCTCAAATTACGTATATATTTTCCGTTAGGGGGCGTAAAAATTCATTTTCCCCGATAACTCTTCTTCTAAAACTCCGATTTGAATTTTTTTTTTCTTCAGCGGATACACCTCTTGATGGAAAATCTTTTGCATATAATTTTAAATTTTTGGTGAAGAATACTTTAGCAACACCAGGGGCGTAAGTGTTAATTTTTGCTTTTGATGTATTTGCAGCAAAATATGAGCTTCTAAAATCTCGATTGCAAAAAAAGTCATTTGTTAACCGATACTACTTAGTCAACAAACATTTTAGAAACATTTTCTTCTTACAATAATGCATGGTTTCTACGCCAGGGGGCGTAGATGTATATCGTATTTTTGTCAATATCTCTACTTCTAGGAGTCAGATTTGAAAAATTCCTTCTTTGTTGAATAGTGTTTCCACTGTTACATGTTTTTCATATAATTTCAAAATTTTCAACTAATTCATTGACTTTCCGCTAGGGGCGTAAAGGTAAATTGCTACCCCGCCTATATCTCTGCTTCTAAATCTCCGATTTGGGAAATACTTTGCACATAATTTCTAATTTTTGTAAAAAATGGTTTGGCCTTAATTTCCGCTTCTGATGTATTTGCAGCAAAATATGAGCTAAAATCTCGATTGAAAAAAAAGTGGTTTGTTGACCGATGTTACTCATGTCGACAAATCTTTTAGGAACATTTTCTTCTTGAAATAATGCATGGTTTCCACGCCATGGGGCGTAGATGTGTACCCTTTTTTTGTCAATATCTCTACTTCTAGGAGTCCGGTTTGAAAAATTCCTTCTTTGTTGGATAGTGTTTCCGATGCGCAATGTTTTCCCTATAATTCAAAATTTTCAAGTAAATAATAGACTTCCCGCTAATGGGCACAAAGGTAAATTGCGTTTTCTGCGTTATTTCTTTTTCTAAAACTCCGATTTGAAAAAATCTTCCTGTATTGCATAAAAGACCTGATGGAAATATTTATCACAAAATTTCTAATGTTTGGTAAATAATGGTTTGGCCACCAGGGAGCATAAGTGTTAATTTCTGCTTCTGATGTATTTGTAGCGAAATCTGGGCTCTTGAAAACTCGACTAAATTTTTTTTCTTGGACCGATAGTGCTCATATAGAAAAACCTTTTGATAACACTTTCTTCTTAAAATAATGCATGGTTTTCCCACCAGGGGACGTAAAGTCACATCTTATTTTTGCCGATATCTCTGTTTCTAAGAGTCCGATTTGAAAAATTCTTTCTGTGTTGGAGAGCGTTTCCGGTGCTATATGTTTCTCATATAAATTCATGTTTTTCTTAACGCACAAGTCTGCAACCAAAGGGCGTAAGCTCACGATTCCGTTTACAGCAATATCTGAGGGATTAAAAACCCGATTGAAAAACTTCTTTCTTCGGTCAGATACTATTGTTTTCCTTACCGGTTCCATTGACTTTGAATAGCTTTGATAAATTTAATTTGCGTCAGAACGGATTCAAACGACGTGCTTATTACATCCGAAAATTCAGTGTCATCTTTCTTGTTGTTTTTTTACAATAGACCAGAACCAAACGCCCGGTCACAAAAGTCCCGGATCTTGTAGAACAGCAGTAGTTGTCAGTTGGAATTTGCTCGCACATTTGGATTCCAGAGCGAAAGACTGTACATTAGCGGAAACGTAAATTATTCGCAGAATTCTCGTCAATAATGTTTTCTGGAAAAAAAGGTCATGTTTTTCCAACTTGCACCTACAAAATTCAGCCACGACTTGAAGCAAGGAAAGGTCATGTTTTCATACAAAATCACGCTCGAGGAAGTTACAATTATGACAAGTTCCTTTAAGTTATAAAATCTCAGGCGACAACACGAGCGTTTCGGTTAGAGTGTGTGCTGTCTGGTAAGATTACCTGCAAAATACTTACGTCGGCCGTCCTTCCACATTTAGGGAATCGAACACTATTTCCCAGCATCATGCAAATTCACTCACGTGAGAAGAAATCCGGTACCACTCACTCAGCCATAGAATATCTTAGATATCAATGGGAAATGAATCCCCCAGAAGATATAGTTCTTCATAAATACATGGAAGGCGCTACAAATGCCACTATCCACACAAAGGTGCCGTATTTTAAAAACCTGAAAACTGCATCGTCCTGGTGCGAGAATCAAACTCGTATCTCCCAATTTAGGATCGAGCATACTACCGTTACGCTAACCACGATGGTGAAGTTCCAAGCAACTAAAAGTTAAGCAGTGTAGCTTGCAAATCTGAATACTGTTCAGATTTTGCAAGTTTTCTGATGAGATGGCTGCATGTGTGTGTGTGTGTGTGTGTGTGTGTGTGTGTGTGTGTGTGTGTGAAATATATCAAGGTGCCGATAGTGACATTTCAACCTTAGAAGTAGAAACGCTCCCCTCCCCCTACTTTGATTATCAGAACCCCCCTCCCCGTTGCAAAGCAAAGTCTGAAGCTCAAAATTATTTAAACTAAAGTTCCCAGAAGCTGATCCATTTTTCTTCCGTTGATATTTTTAAAACAATTAAGGCTAAGATTGAAGTATGCATACTCGTTTCCTAGAGTTATGCAAGCTTGTTATGATATAGTTTGCCCTTTTCGTCTCGAGTCCACTGAATTTTAAATCTGTGCACCACGATAAGTGTACGTGATCTTACTTTACGCGAGCTTCACGCTTAAAAATAATAAAAATTGTATTTTCTCACCTCCGCCTACTCCATGCATTCAAATGAATAAATGCCCGATTAAACTTTAAATTTAGATTTAAAAAAAGTGACAATACATAATCTTTGGTGACAAAATTAGTTTTTCTCTTATATGTTTGTATCCTACAGCTGACGTCCGTGGTATTCACTTACTTTTTTCCATTAGAGCATAGCATGCCCGTTTGTGTACGTAAAGTACATAACCTTTACTGAGAGTATTTTGAACTCTTATTGGACTTCAAGATGTGCAGACCCCAATCACATTTTGGTTGAAATATAGGCAATAGTGTGTTCTGAATTGAGGAATTTCTTTATGTTCCATGACAACACAGCACTCAACAACGACATCTCCGATTTTAACCAAGACTAGCGAGAAGGTACTCTTTCAGTTGCAAAGCAGAAAGACAATTTTCTTAAATTATCCTTTGGATTGTTTTGAAAGGTTTTCCTGTGAATTTCTCTACATTTTTCAGATTTCCAGCAACTCAACTTTCAGTCTCTAGGGCATAGATATCATATACAAGAAGCTAGATCGGACACACAGCCCTTGAGGCGTGACAATGTAGGCGCTGTTTTCAGCGGGTCATCGCTCTCAATTTAAGCAAGAGTACTTTTTATTAAGTCAACGGAATACGAGTTTGGTACTGTGATTTGCTATATTTATATTCAGATTCTAAGCAGTTAGTACACATTTAGAGGAGGAAGTCATAATATTTAAGTGAAAAAACAATAAAAATAAGCAATAATGTTCCATAGTGCATACTACAATGTCAAGGCTGTTGCAAAATACACCCTGATTCATAAAGAAGTATACAGTTTCCAGATGTTGTAAAACAGTAACAGTTGAAGACAGATTGCGAACCGTTAGGTAGATGTACTCATAAAGTTTGTGTCCCGCTACTGAGGGAAGTGACGTAGGCAATCAAAATGGCAGCGTCTGCATTGGAGAAGGCGTTTTGTGTTCTTGCATTGAGCAAAACGGAATCTGTAACTGTTGTGCAACGGCATTTTCGATCATGATTCGGAAAAGAACCTCCCACAAGAAAATCTATCTACGATTGGCATAAAAAAATTGAAACTACGGGCTGTTTGTGCAAACTTAAAAGTCCTGAACGACCGCAAGAATCGGAAGAAGTCGTCGATAGTGTTTGCACCGCCATTCAACGAAGCCCGGAAAAATCAACGCGGAGGGTAAATCGTGAAGTGCAGAGTTCACAGCCCACTGTCTGGAGAATTTTGAGAAAGAAGCTGAAAATGATTCCATACAAAGTGCAGATGTTGCAAAATCTCACTGACCTTGACAAGACAAAGCGCTTATATCTAGCCTTCCCAGATGCTTTTTTTTTCTTTCAACATTGGGGGAAAGGCAAGTAAGCGCAATTATATTTTCGTCTCTTAGAGTATGATTTATATCCGAGCAAGTTTTCACCACGATTTACCGAATAACCAAGTCCAAATTATCCTTCATAATATGTCCCACTTTAACATCTTGACCCGCTCAATATGGCTCCACGGTTATAACAGCGCAAGAGATTTACCCAATAACCAACAGAGCAGACAGCTAATCTAGTCCCTTATATGATATCTGTGGTCTAGGGACAGCTTATTTAAAAAGAAGTATGAATTTGATAGACAGTTCATCATATTATTTTCTCCCAAAATTAAAACATTAATTTTTTTAAAAGAAACATTTTTAAAAATTAAAATAAAAAAAGAAAAACTGTTCAAATTCTTAATTTTTGTGGTGCATGATTGATAATTTGGGAATGACGCTAACTAATTTCAATGAAAATATTACTTATGCATCACTTGGTGCAACATTTTGGACTTCAGAAAGGTAAGTTTCAACGGCAAATTCTAAACAAACTTCAGTATGGCAAAGGCGTGAATTGTGTTGTTTGTGCGTGTAACTAGAGCCACCATACGGTCATTTCTGTCGTAGCTCAAACAAAAAATGGGACGCTTTTTCGGCGTCATTTCGCGTTTTGAGCAGGTCGTACCTCTAATCACATGTGGGTCTAGACAGAACTAGGAAAATATCGATATGAAACGTAAACGTATCGACTAAAAGAGTAAGAGAAGCTATATTTCATTAGCGTGTGATTAGATCAGAGTTAAAGGCAACTAATGTTCTTTGCAAATTTTTATATCATAAATATAGAGAAAATATGTGCTCGCGATAAGGTCATCTTCCGAAGTATTTTTCTCATTCTCATAAATTATTTTATATTAAAATTTTACTGACAGATACTGAACAGTGTTATGGTAAATGTGGAAAATTTATGTATATAATAAACCCATTAATTAAAACGCAAATATATGTTTAGTTGCAGACAAATGGTGTATAGTAGTTGATGCTCGAACTCACTTCGTAATTATTATTCAAGGAACCAGCCGTTCGCGGCGATGACGACTTTAATCCTTGAGCGGAATCGGTCGCAGGCCTTGGCGATCTGGGCCTTGTTTGTTCATGTGGATCATGACAGTGGCGATGGCATGCCTGACGTAGTCAAAGGTGTTTTATGGAAATGCTTGTTGGTCTCTCTTTTAACTACGCCGCACATATAGTAATCCAAGGGATTCAAGTCAGGGGAGTTGGGAGGCCAAACGTCTGGAGATTAAGGCATGCCCTCTTCAAGCAATTTCTGAGTTGCTTTGGCCTGTTGGAAGACGTAAGACCTCACTTACATCTTCCAACAGGACTCGAGAAAATATGTGGAACTCGGCAATCGTCTTTGGGGTTCTCCAGCGCAGAGAGGTGACACCACGAATGCTCTTTTCATTTCTTCTCTGTCATTTCTTCGAATGCTCTTTTCATTTCTTCACTGATGTTCGTGACGATGTCATTGATGATTTACATGGAAAGATAAACTGAGATTTCAAATGACGGTTTTTTAACTTTTCCAGGTTAAATAAATAGTCTGTCTTTAAGACATAAATATCTAAAATCATTCCACATACCATGATAACCTTGTATAATAATCACAAGAAGCAAACAATTTCTGAAATATTATTTAGCATGTGTAAACCCTAATATCTAAAGTATCACGATGACTTATGACAACTCATCATCAGAAATGTCACCACCACTTATTAATTCGTTAACGCTAAGTGCACAGAAACTCCCAGTGGTGACCAGTTGAGAACAGTTTTTGATAAATTCGAATCGTGATACTTTTATTTCAGAGGAACGGTAGAATTACCAGAAATTTTGGTTTTGTTGTAAATTTCCCTGGGTTTAGCAAATAAAAAAAAAAAAAAAAAATCCCACTTTGACACATTTTACGCAAACATTCCCAGAATGCAGAAGCAGTGTTGGTCACACAAGTACCTCTATTCACTGTAGAACGGCGAATCTGCGGTACGGGCGTTTTGGGATGTAGGTCCTTAAAGGGTCGATTAAGTGTCTACGAATCTCGGCTGATAGAATATCTAGTCTTATTATCCAATCCAGTGATTCGTTAGTTGTTCAAGCGTTTGTTCTGTGTGTGCCACGTTTCAAAGGAACGGCGTCGGTGTGCCTGCGATCCTTGCGTGCTTTTCCTATTTGCCGTGACAATGCGCGTAATTTAGAAACGCCACTGGAATACAAAGCTCATTTAAGAAATATTCTATCTCGTGCAACCGAACCTGTTTTCATTTATCGTGAATTTGTAATTGCTGTTTTCTTGGTGGACTTCAGTGTTAATGCATTGTGTGCAGAAAGTGGTGAACGCTTCAAGTGCGCTGTTGTATTAACGTTGGGTTATTGAATGAAATTTCGCGTTGCTTCAATTTGTTAATCGTCATACGCCTTTCGTGGAAAGAGAGAGGGGAAATTTCGGAGTTTGAGCGAGGCTGCGTTTGTTGTGCATAGTCCGTCTTCATCTTAATATGTGTGCGTAGAATATCAATTCGATGCACGCGGATTTGCACAAAAAACAAAGAGGGTAATAAGAACCCAACTGGGAAATTTGCTTGACAGGAACAACGAACGGTGTCGAATTTGCTCTCGCAAAATAAACCATGCCATTATGCTTGATAAAATGCAAATGATGTAATTTACTATTCTCCTTTGCTTTGAACGGATTTGCATATAATCGAAGTGGGAAAATGTAAGCCTTGCATTTTGGTGGTTCAACAACCGAGGTATACTGCACTCTGTTGTTGACAATACTTTAAGAATGCCATGTAATTTTATTCAAAATTTTAAAATTAAATAAAGCATTTTAAAATATTGAAGTCAAAGGTTACTTCTGTGACCCTGAAAAGATCAACACTTTTTTTTTCAGCGTCTGATTTATCCTTCTAGCCCATTTAGATAACGAGATGTTACTACTACGTGCAACTGGGTTGGCAGCCCCAGACTGCTTATGAGGGCCTGGCAACGCGCATACGATCTCTCATGTCTTATTGTGGACTCGAACACGAGTCGCCATTCGAACACTGTGGCGACCATGAGATGTTACAGGGGCAAAAAAATTGGAGAAACGAAGATTCGAGTACTTGACGTTCCATGGAACCAGAACATGGTTCGTACGCTCCTTGAAAACCTTGAAAAGTCCTTCAAACAAATAATTTTCAAGTCTTTGAAAGTACTTGAAAAGGTTTGACTAAAAAAAAAAAAAAAACTGTAACATGACTGAATATTTTTTTATTTTTTTTTAAGTAACAAAATGAAAGAGCATGTGGAGGTATGAGATTTTGTGTAGTTCGATAAACGCACCAAGCTGATCAAATAGCGCAGAACTTGCGTTAAACCCAGGGGACCGCTTGGACAGTTGGCAGCTTGGGTATGACATCACCACGGAGTAAAACATCAGTAAAATAAGTGGAATGATGTATTCGCGAATCGCGATTAGCTTCTGTTGACCGGTGTTAGGGACGCATTCTTGCTGTGGGATGAATACGAAAACAATGTACCCTTCAAAATATTTTACAAAATAACATGATTTTGAAAAACACCAAAACAAAGCTTATAAAATAAACCAAACAGGGAGGCAGGGCGTAACAGGCCGCTCATGGAAGGTCCTCTCCCAGCTAAGTTTAATGGTTTGAACTTGCTAAAATACCTACCTACTGACCGATTATCCGACAGCACACACATATGATAATTTGGTTTTAAAAAGTCCTTGAAAAGTGCTTAAATTTATTTTGTTTGGAAGAGTGCGAACCTCGCAGTAACCTTGCATTGGGAGTGAAGAGTCACTTCTAAGCGTTAAATCTTTACGCTGAGTTACAGAAGAAGCAGGGGGATAATATTGTTTATAAGAAGTAAATACTACGACAGTCATGAGTGAACAAAGTTTTCTTTGACATCAAAACACCAGATATTTTTTGTGGCCCTGCATATCTTAAAATGCTCGCGTGGAGAAACACTTGAGGTGAGATTAGCGTTGTCATCTTATTCATACTGCGTTGTGATACATAGGATGAGATAAATAGTTTTCGCCTACCAGTGATCTGTGTTGATAAGTTGAGCTTGTAACCATGGTTAAGTGTGTATTATCTTAGGCGCCTTTTTTATTTCCGCAAGTGTCTTTTTTTACTCCTCATGAGCAGTATGTCACTGTGTCTCCTCATCGTAGATAGGTGACATCAGTGGTGCCACGTGCAGCCGCCATGTATTTCTCCCTGATTGCGCATGTTCCGTGTTTTTGATGCTACGCATCTTTCCCGACAGTAGTGAAGTAAATCCTTAAGTAAAAAATTTCGATGTAACGAAAATGGGTAACGGAAGTAGTCAAAACCATTGTTAAAATCTGATCTTGCCTTATTCTGTCTGCCCCATGAAGTGACGTAGCAATAGATAATTTCATTGTTACTCAGCAATATACTTTACTAAACTATCGCGGAACATTATTTCATGACGTTTTACATAAACGTAATAATATCTCATTTCAGTCTGCGTAAATTAGGAGAACCTCATGCTAAATGTGATAAAAGTCATTACAAAAATGCACTTTGATACTGTGCATCTTTGCCGACATTAGTAAGGCATGCGTCGTAGCGAAATTTGACTTCCTCCCGGTAGGGGGGTCCTGCTATTGACGAGAACTTTAAAATGATGTATAACACGATGGGGTGTAATCTGTAGATATCCCAGACCAAAAGTTACCAATCCCCCTCACTAACACACCAGCGATTCAGCTTTTCTTTTTTATCTTGAGGTCATATTTTATAGCTTGCGCATGTGCAGATTGACATTCGTAGTTGCATCACAGGGTCGTTTCTTACGTTCGTCTAAACCTGAATGGTAATAATAATATTGTTTTTGAAAAAGTAAGTAGTCGAAATACTTACTATAGCTGGCGCCATAGTTTAATAAGAATTTACTTTTATGACTCGCATATCTTCTTTCAGCGGTTTCTCGACAATAACATTCAGTAACCAACCTACCTTAGTACCGCTCAATGTCAGGAATTAATAAACCTTGTTGTTGTGATTTAATTCCACTTAGTATGTACAGGACTGTGGCTCGATGTGGTCGTGAGTGACGCGAATTAATGCAGTTCGTCGTATACTCCCGAATCACTCGTTTCATTTCACACCCGTAAAGTTATTGGCGTAAAAAAGATGCATAGCATTAATTATCTACAAAGAACATCAGAGTACTCTCTCGATTATTTTCTGTCGTGTAACGTGCTGGTCAATTCACGTGTTGCTGCAGCCCTGACTTATTTGACGTTTCTGACGATATATATCTGATTTACAAAGTATCTTTTTTGTCTTACGTTTGTTGGGAATTCATAGAATATTTTCTCTCACAGCGAATATTCATTGACTAGTATCTAAATGAGGCCGAAGTTTTGTCGTCAGAAATCTCACAAATGTGATAACTTATCGGGCTGTTGCAGTTGTACCTCGCCATTCAGCATTTTAAAAACGGTAACGTGGCATTTGGGACTAATTATTGCTCGATTGCAGAACTAACCCAATTTTACGCGTATACTCTCGGGGACCGATACGGAATATGATGAAGGCCACACGTAAATTTATGGCCAGTACAGATAGCGGGGACCTAATGTGTACACACATTTATTGTTCAATATATCTGTAACACTGAAAGAAGCATGGAGAAATAGATGCGTGCTTGGTTTAACCAGAAAAGACAGGAAGATTAAGAGATGATTCAGGAAAATGACTAGGGTTGATGACATAATGATCAAAGTAAAGACGCACACGTGGCAATAGGCTGGACATATTGCTGGAAGAATTAACTGCCGTTGCACAACTGAAATACTGGACTGGATACCGATGAACAGGAAAAGACTTGCAAGACGACCATATGGAAGCTGGGTGGGTGAAATTCGAAGGCATTCTGGCGACTGGCTCAAGACAAAGCTGTGGAGGAGACCTTCATCCAGTAGTAGATCTCTAATGGTGGCTGATGATGATATCTATAGTAATAAACGAGAATGTCTCTGTGTGTGTCAGCCGTAACTCATCAGAAAATCGTTGTAGACAATTGAAAGTTATCAGCAATTTCATTAATCAAATATGTGTTTTCTTGAAACTGAATATTTAGTTATTTTTAGCTTTGACACTTTTAATAATCAAGTACTACCCAAACGTTATTACAGGCATCTTGCCGCCCGATCTGCGCTGTGGGGATCTCTATCACAGACAGTTGCTATTACGTGACATTTCAGTTTGAGGTAGTATCTCTGTCTCAGAGATGTGCAGGGGCGTTAATTGGGAAAGCCCATCCCATCCCATCCCGGCCTGTTGATTTCAGATTTAATCAAGAATCTCGCTCGCCTCTTGATGCACTTCCAGGACTTGCATTTCACTCTGGGATCTTCGTTATCCCTTCGCTCTCCAAAGGGAAACTAAAAGTAACGAAAATCACACAGTGAAAACGAAATTCTATTTTAAACTTTCAGATTTTAGCATTTTAATTGAATACAAACTGGAGTGTGGATTGTGGTGATGAAGGTGAGGTGAAAGATTATATCACTTCTGTGTGTTGTGAAATACTTCGAAACATAGCTTTTTCAAACTAATTACAAACAATACCGTCTGAGCACGATTTATTAAAAGATGAATAATATGTACGAATTAAAACCATAAGTACTTTCGAGGTGACGGTTACCTCATCTTCAGATGTATCAGACACGCCAACATAACATCTTATATACACTGTCCACGTGCACCATGGGTACGTTACTCCAGAAACACGTGACAAAGCAGGATTTTTGTAAACGACTTATGCAAATCATGAAGGTAAGCTGTAAGAACAAGTTATTCCAAATTGAACACATTCTGCCACTGCCGCCCCGGTGGCGCAGTGGTCTAAGCGATGGCCTCTGATCATTCGTCCGAACGGGGTCCGGGTTCGAATCCCGGTGAGGCATGGATGTTGTGTTTATCTTACGGCACTGGTTCTCTTCTTTCCCTGGAACCAGTGACCCTAAATTAGGGACGGGCGACTGCTTATAGCCCATTGAGTTGCTCACGGTGGTCGTTAAACCTCCAATAAAAAAAAAAAAAAAACCATTCTGCCACTTGAAACAACAGTTTGTTACGAAACGTATTAATGAGATGCTCACAGGTTCCAGACAGTTCATAAGTGCTGTAATCGTTGCAACACTGGTCACCAAAACCTGTAATATAAATACTTTCCACACACAGTAGTGAGTGGGCAGAGGCTGGGTTTGCTAATAATTTAGTGTTCTGCCAGTCTGAGTACATGATTCCAGAATTGACATTCCTTGCTAGGGCTTTGCTATTTAGGTTAGCTTTTTAAGCTATATTTGTGCTCCTGCAAGCGCAAACTTATCTGCCGTCTAGTAGATCCTATGTAGTTGCTGATAATCTTTTCTGAGCATGGGTACAACATAGGGATGTTGTATTCCTAGGAACCAGCAGAAAACGGGACAAATTGTGTAGATATGGTGACATCGTAACCGAAGTTATGACGTAACAGTTATTTTGGACCCCAAGCATTGCTCTTACTCGGCTAACGGTGGCATTCTTTATCACTGAATTTGGAGCCGTTATTTTTTGTCACTGGTCGTGACTGGAATTTTTCAGTAATGGTGACAAAGCAATAACGACGTGATGTCCGACCCATCTCCAATAGAGAGAATATTGTGTGAATGTGTTCTGATCCGTGAAAGGTTTTTTTTTTTTTTTTTGCAAGCAAAAGGAACTTTAAGTGATATTTGCCATGAACTGGTTTCTCTGAATGGAGAAAAGGTGATGTCAAAGAAGCAGGTGTGTTTTTTCATGTAGGGAATTCAAAAATGTCCGTGTTAACATTGAAGATTAGGATGAGCATTGAGCGGCAGGCCATCAACAAGCAAGTCAGAAGAAGCACAGGCAAGTGAAGCTCCGTAAAATTGTAGAAGAGGTCAACTTCTGGAAAAGTCTCAAGAACCGTCTTTCGGAAAGGCACTTCACGAGAGATGACGAAGCACGTCATCAGGTGCCTTAGCTAACCGGTTAATGGGTTTATGCACGAACTTCTTCTGTAGCGGAATTGATAAATAAACTTTTAAACGTTGGGACAAGTGGGGATTATGTGGAGTAGTAGTTCATTTCTTTTGTCGCATGCAATTTCAACTTCCTCTGATCAATCATTGTCGGGGGAAAAATGTGTTACCATATTTTTCGGAAACCTCTCGTATGTTATCTGTAATTCAGGTACCATCTAGCCAAATTGTATTGGATATTTTGCGGACACAGATATTAAATGTTAGCATATTAAGAATCCCTTGACACTAGACTATTAATACCGGTTCACTTTTGTTTAATGTTAAAAAACCTTTAGCAGGCAAAACAATTCACTGCTATGTTTAGCAGTATTTATAATGAAAGGAATGCGCTTATTCTATAAGCATGCATTTTTTTTTATCCTCTTAGCGTTCTAGTTTTTATGTTTTTGACTGTGTTTTTAGTCTGTTTTCCTTAAAACCAAAACATCTGTGATGTGCCAAAAACAGGATTTTTTTATTCAACTGATTTCCCCAATGAATGAAATGCATGTAAACGCGACATAGTATTTATTAAATTGGTGAAATACCGACAAAAAAAAAAGGTAGGGGTGAGTAGAATGATTTACCGTGACCGGTGCAGATTTCCTTCGTATCTACACTGCTGGACAATTGCTAAGGACGGATCATAAACGGCTATATAGCGCATAAAAAAGTAAGTTTGGTTGGATGCCAAGTGAAATAAAATAATGTCAGAATGCCAGGACATTACAAGAAAGACAATTTATTGTGCTCTGAAATCCAGAAGGCTTTGGAACGTGTTCAAGGAACAAACAGGCCATTTTGTGCAGAATACGTAAACGTGAAAAAAATGCAATTACCGTCCACAGGCGTTCCGGCGTAAGATGTCAATACGGGATATGGCCACCATGGAGGGCGATGCAAGATTCCACACGTCGTGTCATGCTTTGCACAACATTATTAAGCAGCTGTTCGGGTAATTTATCCCATTCCTCTGTCAGTGCATGGATGAGGGTGTCCTTGTTTATTGGAGGGCATTGGCGAGCAGCAAGACTCCTCCCCAAAGCATCCCACACATTTTCAATGGGATTCAGATCTGAAGAACGTGCTGGCCATACGAGGCGTTGAATATCCTCGCTCTCAAGACACTCCTGGACAGCGACTGTTCGTTGACATGTTGCGTTGTCGTCCGTGAAAATGAATCTATCACCGACAGCACCACGGGACATGCGAACATGAGGTAGCAGAACATCATTAATGTATCGTTGGCCAGTCATAGTCCCAGATGGAAGCACATAGAGGGACGTACGGCCATTGATCATGATGCCAGCCTATACCATGACACTACATGTCGGATATCGGTCCCTTTCCTGTATGTTTGCTGGATAATATGCAGTACCACTATCACGCCAGATCAGTTGTCCCCGCACGGGGATAACTGGTTTTCCAGTTATTTGGGGAGCGGCGCCCCCACGGCCCGAGCTAACCTTGTGACGGTTTCTATTGCCTCTGCGGCTTTGACGATTACATCACCGAAGGGACAGCTGTTCATCCAGCTGATGGGGGATGGCGTCCCCACGGCCCGAGCCGTTTTCTCTTATTGTTTTGCTTTTTTCGTCTTTCGTTCATATCTTGGCATGTACCCGCCTCAGTTGTGGGCTGCTGAGGTTGTGATGAGGCGCCAGCTCCGGGTTTTGTTCCTCGTTCCCTTCCCTGTCTTTTCTCTTTTATGTTACATTTTCTGTTTTTTCCGGAGCTGGTTAGCTTAGACCTACCTGCATGTTTGCCGTGTGCGGTGACCCGTGCAGGTGGAAATGAGGATGCTGGAGTCTGAGGTATTTGGGGGCCGGGTTGTAGTGTCTCCAGATGCCAACACTCCTCTTTGCCCTCTGCTTCACCCTAAACGGGAGGCTGGGAGCTAACCCACTCCTAGTCAGGAAGTCTGTGGCCGAGTGGCGTCCAGACTTCTAGCGGCTTGTCGTTCTGTTTGGCTGGGTGAGTATGGGGGTAGGGTGGGCATGCCAAAGGGGTGTTCTCCGGGCATGGGAAAGTCTGGGTGCTCGCCGAGCGTGTGTCTTCCCTACCAACTTGCTATATCCGCTGACTATCCCGAGAGCCGTGTCCTGCGTCCTCTTGGGCTTGCGGACTTCCGGCTCTCCCTCGTTGGGCTCGGTAGTGGGTGGGGAGGTTGGCGGACGAATCTTTTTTCTCCCTCATGGCAACACAAAGTGTTTCCCATGCTGTAAATTTGAAGCGCCGTGTGGAGGAAGGGACACCCTCCTCCACTAAGAAACTACTAACTACAAACTGCAATGCTCTGTTTCTTCTGATTCATTCAGTTGATCCTGCTCAGTCTCTCAGTTCGAAGAGTCCTTTCTGGATTAATAAGGCTCTTCAGGCCGTTGCGGGCTCTCCAAAGAGTGTTAAGAAGCTCCCGTCAGGGGATCTTCTTGTGGAGACATCTCATCCACGTCACAGTGCCACCTTGCTGGAGACAACCGTTCTGCTGGACATTCCAGTACGGATCTCCCCATGGGTACCTCAATTCCTCTCGCGGTGTCATCAACTCCCGCGACCTGCTTGAGTGCAGTGAAGAGGAATTGTTGGAAGAACTTGGGGACCAACATGTCACTGGGGTTCGTCGTATTCTTTTCTGGCGGGATGGGAAGTCTATTCCCTCCCGGAACATCGTCCTGACCTTTGACTCACCTACCCTGCCAACTTCCATCAAGGCGGGGTATTTGCGTCTAGATGTTCGGCCATACGTACCGAACCCCTTGAGATGTTTCAAATGCCAGCATTACGGCCACTCCCAGCAGTCTTGCCGTAATGTAGCAAAGTGTGGGCGCTGTGGTTCCACTGAACACTCTTTGGTGGACTGCTCAGCTGAGGCGGATCACTGTGTGAATTGTGAGGGTTCCCACTCTGCGTCTTCTAAGCAGTGTCCCAAGTGGATCGAGGAGCAGGCTATCCAACGCCTGAAGACCACTGAACATCTGTCATACCCTGAGGCCAGGCGGCGGATAGCTCCTCTTCCATCCGGCCGGCGCTCCTATGCCTCGGTTGTGGTGCAGAAGGCTACTGTTGCGGTCCAGACGGAGGTGACCATCCCGGCGCGTTGTCCTTATGATTTTGAGGACATCGTCGCTGCTGGGCTGGAAGCACTGAAGTCTCGCCGCATTGCATCTAAGGCGACATCTACATCGTCGCCTAAACCTTCTACGCCGAAAACATCATCTACCAGCACAGGGACCCAGGGCACTGCAAAGTAGAAGCCGGAGAAGGTGAAACCCGGCTCATCCTCCCCAAAACAGAGCAGGCAGAAACCACCTCTCAACACAGGGGGTAAACACAGCCCTGTGTTACCTCCAGACACTGCGGATGGATTGGAGGTGATGGACGGCACTGAGACCTTCTAGTCGTCTGTCTTTTCCATTCTTTCATTTCATTTTTCATTCTGGCCACGCTCATTCAGTGGAATTTGCCGAGGTCTGCGATCACGCATTGATGATTTGAAAGGCTTACTGTCTTCGCACACACCCGTGTGCGTTTGTCTCCAGGAGACAAAGCTTCGCACGACGGACACTCCTTCGCTGCGGAGACATTCCCTTTTCCGCAAGGATCACCAGGACGGCGTTATCGCCTGCGGAGGAGTGGCCGTCGTTGTTCCTCATGGTGTTCCTGTCACTGCAGTTGCCCTCCGGACGACTTTGCAGGCAGTGGCAGTGAGATTATCTGTAAACACTCTGTTCACGGTGTGTTCTATCTACATACCACCAGATGAAGCTGTGAGCTTTTCGGATCTGGAAGATTTGGTCGACCAACTGCCGCCTCCTTTCTTCATCTTAGGGGATTTCAACGCACACAATCCGTTGTGGGGCTCTACCTCTCGAGACTCCAGGGGCCGTGTTGTTGAGTCCCTTCTCTCCAACACGTCCCTCTGTCTCCACAACACCGGGGCAGTGACGTATTTTCATGAACCCACCCGCTCGTACTCAGCCATTGATTTGTCTCTGAGTTCACCATCATTATATCCTGCCTGGTCCTGGAGCGTGTCTGGTGATCCCCTTGGCAGCGATCACTTTCCCATCTTCCTCCGTCTAGCGAGTGGCGGGTACCGTTACCCTTCTCGCCCTGCTAGATGGAATATTGATCCTGCCAAGTGGGACACATTCACGGCTTCGGCCTTTATTACTCCGGCTATGGTGACCTCAGGAACAGTCAATGACGCTGTTGCGGTGGTAACGGATTGTATTGTGCAAGCGGCAGAACTTACCATCCCCAGGACGTCGACTAAACTTCCACGTTGCCCGAGACCTTGGTGGAATTCCACTTGTATGGCAGCTCGTCGGGCCCAACATCGGGCTTGGGGTAGGTTTCGTCGGTACCCCACCGACGCGAACCTACTTGCTTTCAAGAAAGCCAAGTCCTACGCACGATTGGTTCGTAGGCGTAATCAACGGGAGTCCTGGATACAATATGTATCCGGGATTAACACCAATACTAGCCCTTAGATCGTTTGGGACAGGATCCGTAAGATTCGGGGACAGTACCCATCTGGGGAAATCTCCATTCTTGTGAGTGATGGAGGAACGGTTGCTGACGCTCAGGGTATTGCTGACTGTCTGGGCGCCGCTTTTTCTTCGGTGTCCAGTAGCAGCAATTACCCTGCTTCGTTCCGGCAGTTACAGCCGCGGCTTGAACGGTCCAAGATTTCTTTTGGACCGTTTTCTTCCGCAGATTATAACAGCCTGCTGACTGCCGTGGAGCTGAAGACCGCTCTGAATCGGTCCGGCCGGACATCTGTCGGACCAGATAACATCCATTACGAAATGCTGAAGCACCTTTCTCCGTCCTCTCTTGAATGTCTGCTAATCCTATTTAACAGGATTTGGCAAGAGAATGCCTTTCCCAAGTCTTGGCGCACGGCCATTGTCGTTCCTGTTCCCAAACCTGGTAAAGATCCCACCAACCCGTTGAACTACCGGCCAATTGCTATGACGAGCTGCCTTTGCAAAGTATTAGAGCGTATGATTAATTTTCGTCTCATTTTTTATTTAGAGTTTCATCACATTTTTTCACCTCATCAGAGTGGATTTCGCAAATCTCGTTCCACCACCGATCATCATCTTCGCCTTGAGACATCTGTCAGGGAGGCGTTTGTCCGGCGTCAGCACATGGTCTCCGTGTTCTTCGATATGGAGAAAGCTTACGATCGCACCTGGAGATACGGCATTCTCCGTGATCTGCACGAGTGCGGATTGCGGGGAAACTTACCATCTTTCATCGCCGGATTTCTCCAGGACCGGAGTTTCCGTGTGCGCGTCGGGTCGACCCTTTCTGCGATGTACCCGCAAGAACAGGGTGTACCTCAAGGCTCCATTCTTTCCGTTACGTTGTTCATCCTTCGTGTCAACCATATTTTCCAACTACTTACTCCGACGGTTCGTGGAACCATGTACGTGGATGATCTGCAGATCTCTTGCGCCTCCGTAAACATGCGCACCATCGAGAGACAGCTCCAGTCTGCCATTACCAAGATCTCTCACTGGGCTTCCCAAAATGGATTTGGCTTCTCGACGCAGAAGACAGTTTGCGTGCATTTTTGCCGCAAACGGGGTCTTCACCCAGACCCCAGCCTCCGTCTAGGGTGTTCTACCATCCCTGTGGTGTCAGAAGCCAGGTTCCTTGGGCTAACTTTTGACCGAGCGCTCACCTTCCGGCCTCACATTCAGTCTTTGAAGGTGAAGTGCACGAAGTCATTGAGTATCCTGAAGATCCTCTCTCGAACATCCTGGGGGGCTGACAGGTGCTCAATGCTTCGCATTTACCACTCTCTCATTCGGTCAAAGTTAGACTTCGGATGCATTACGTACGGTTCAGCGCGTCTATCGGTTTTACAGCCTTTGGACCCCGTCCATCACCAGGCATTGCGGCTATGTACTGGTGCTTTCCGTACCTCTCCCGTGCATAGCCTGTATGCGGAGGCTCATGAGCCGCCGTTATGCATCCGTCGTAAGCAGCTGTCTCTTCAGTTTTACACAAAACTGAAATCTCTTCCTGATCATCTGCTGCATGGTTCCATCTTCCAACCGGACTGTGTCCGCTTATTTTCCAACCGCCCCTCCTGTGTTCCGACGTTCGGGATTCGGATGTCTGCCATAGTGCGCGATGCTGTTCTCGACTTGTCAATGATTGGTTTGACCCGGTTCTACAATGAACCGCCTTGGCAGCCGGTTCAAGCAACGGCTGACCTTTCTCTTTGTGTGTGGCCAAAGTCTTCCACTCCTGCTCTGGTGTACCAGCAGCTCTTTGCCGAGATATAGTCTCTCTTCCCGGATTTCGTGCCTGTATTTACTGACGGGTCGAAATCCGGTGAGGTTGTTGGAGCCGCTTTCGTGTGTGGCGATGCCTCCCATGCTGAGAGGCTTCCGCCTGAATCCACCGTCTTTTCGGCAGAGATGCGTGCGGTACACCTCGCTTTGTGCCACATACAGTCTCGGTCACATCGTCGCGCTATGGTTTGCTCTGATTCCCAGTCCGTCATCCATGTTTTATCTTCTCCAGAGGACACGGACTCACCTGTCATCCGTGATGTCCGTCGTCTTCTTGGAACTTTGGAGGGTGATGGCTTCCTGGTCCGATTCTGTTGGGTTCCTGGCCATGTTGGGATCCGGGGTAACGAGCTGGCAGATCTCTCTGCCAGGTCTGTTTCCTCCATGTCGCCAGCTCGGCTGCCACTGTCTTTCCGCGATTTTAGACCTTTGATCCGGACATTTCTCCTGGACGAGTGGCAGTCCCTGTGTTCTCAGCAGGGCAGCAATAAGCTGCATTCTATCAAACCACAGATCGGACTATGGAAGTCTAGTTTGCGGAAGAACCGTCGTGAGGAAGTTGTTCTTGCACGTCTCCGCATTGGGCACTGTCGTTTTACTCACCGCTTTTTGCTGTGTGGCGAGAGTGTCCCGGTGTGTGAGGCGTGCAACTGTCGTCTCACTGTCCTTCATGTTTTGTGTACTTGTGTTCGTTTTTGTGATCATCGTTTTCGTCATTTTCACTCTCATCTGTTGGACGAAGGAGCAGCTACGCTGCAAACCATTATTGGCGAAGCCTGCGACATGTAAGCAGTGTTTTCGTTTTTACAAGATATTGACTTTTTTCAACTTATCTAGATTTTACCTTATTCACTATTATATTTCATTTTTACCACATCAGCCTGTTTTTAACTTTGTGTACGTTTTTTATTGATTTTGTTTTGTTTTGATGTCTTTTGTTTGGCGCTCTTTGGCCAACCATGGCCCTTGCTCCATTAAAATCAATTCACCAACCACCAATCAGTTGTCGTCGACAATCAGACGATAGACTGTATCTACTCTCATCTGAGAAGAGGACAGCAGACCAGTCGTTATCAGTCCAATTGCGATGTTGATGGCACCATTGCAAACGGGCAGTAGGGTGACGTCTGGACAATGGGATGCACACAACAGGACGGCGGGCGTATAGTCTTCCTTCATGCAAACGTCTGGCAACAGTTTTTCGGGAGATCCGCTTGCCAGTAGCAGCCATAAACTGATTTGCTACCTCACTAGCTGTGCTGCGCCGGTGTCTTTTTGTTGATAGCACTATGTACCGATCTTCTGCAGGTGTCGTACTGCGAACACGACCTCCCCCGTGACGTTTGCTACACTCTCCATTTGTTTGAAATGATTTCCAAAGCCTTGAAACAACACTGTGGCTGACGTCGAACTCCCTGGCAACATCTATTATTTTTCGCCCTTCTTCAATCTTGCCAATAATACGGCCACGCGTAAAATCATCTAGGTGATGTCGGGAAGACATACTGAAAATTGTAAGTTCGTCAATTGATTCTTTCCCTTTCAACTTTGCGTTTGAACAACAACGGTCAATACGCGTCAAATCCTTTATATCTCTTATCAGCGCTATGACGTCACGAACAAGTTCGGCAATCCAAAATTTGCATACGCACAACACGTCTTACTGTATCCCGCACTTATGCTAATTTCCACATTTTCCTGCCTTCCATTTTATGGTTGCTATCGTTGCTATTGTCATCCGTCCTTAGCAATTATTGTCCGGCAGTCTATAAAATAATTCTGTTATATCGCATATTTTTGACGGAAAGCGTCTTATCCCGCGGGTCCCGTATGGGGGGAAACTATGCGAAAGTCGATGTTACGATTTTGTGTATACCAGACAAATCTTAATAACTTTAAAACTATAACGCATATCGAAATACACAATACACGGTTTAAAAGAGCAAGAAAGAAAGAATGCCACGCGGTATTAGCCTTGAGCCGAAGCGTTATACTTGATAACGATGGCTCCGCTTGAGCGCGTGACGTTACACGCCGCCACAAGATGGTTGCCAAGTTGGAGTGGAAAATTACCGGTTCGCCGCGCGGCAAAATTAGTATAGTTCGGGAACACGTATGCGTAGGACGTTGTGTGAGGCGTCGTTTAACAGAGCTCGACGAGTACTATAAAATAAAACACACATAGTGACAATAGTGCAAGAACTTGAAAAAATATACAGTGACAAAGTGTTGAACTTGGACAGATTTTCGTTAAAATTTCAAAAATGTCGGAATATCTTCAAAACAAGAAGGTAAATGCCTATCGTAAACACTTACAGAGTGAAAGAAGAATAAATGAGGAATCTAAAACAGCCCCTATGACAGAAGCAGAACGAATGCAGAGGATGAGGCAGCGTCGACAAGTTGAGGCGAGTACGAGTCGCCCAGATGCCGCTACGCCTAACGCCAGTTCACAGGCAATGGATGTCGACAGTGAGATAGAACCGATGGAATGCGACGAAATACAAGCAGATGAGACGTTTGAGAATCGAGATTTAGCGTTTATAACCGATTGGCGTCTGGCGACGAAGCACTTTGAAAAGTTGTTCTATGGTAACAAGTTTTTTTTTTTATTATTTCTTGTGGAGTTTGTGATCGCATATGGTTCCAAAATGATTTTAAAATGGCCCAATGCAGATATGTTGCAATTCTTACAACAGGAATTCACAGATGAAGACGTTCAACAGTTTATGTTGTGCTCAAACTGCTGGACATCAGTAAAGCAAGGAAAGGTGCCAATGTTGAGTAAGAGTAACGGCTTCACGTATCACGCTCCGACTACTTGGCACTCACGGAGACTTGAATGGATAAAGACCAAACCGTCGACATACCCAACTTCAAACACATTGAGTCCAAAGAGTGCGACGGACACGGCGATGACGACGACCAACTGCCCAGTACGAGTCGTGGCACTGGCAAGAAGAAGCGTAGTGGACTCTACGGTGACACGACAGTCTTCAAGAATCAGAAAACGTGCAGGGCTCATGTCGCCAGACCCGTTCCACGACGGCCAATACCCAAGTATTCTTGATTCAGTTGTCTACAGGATATTCATGTCGGCGTAGGCGTACTAGTGGAAGTTGAGATATCCAACCAATTCAAATTCGTCTAGTGTCAGTCTATATTCATCCACAGACACCACTCAACTACATCAAGATGTTTCTCTTTCAACTAATGCTTTACTACACAGAGCATGTCAGAACAATAGTTAGCGACTGGCCCTGAGATCCCAACATACCGCTTCTGCTCACCCGGGACTTTAACATTGAGGCGTCGTACGATCGTCTGAAACAGTGACAAGAAGTTCAGATTGGTGTTGGCCACGGATCCAAATGACATCACAATTTTTAAGAATACCACGATAGACTTAACGTTCTTTAGAGATAAGTGTAGCGTGTAAGTCTTACATATCGTACTACTCGTGCCATTGTCCTGTCTTCAACAAAATTTTACAAATTAGTCAGCATTGTGAGAAATAAAATAAAAGAAATGAGCGCAAGTTCGTTGCGCTCATTTCTTTCTTACCAACCCTACAAACACCCCGCCTCGACAACAACGCCTAGGTAAGGCGTTTTCCGCCAAAAACCTCACCGGTAGTGACCCCGACATACCTATACCGAATTTTTTGTTTCGAGATGATGAATTACAAGATACAGCACCAAATGTGCTAGTTCTTGGAACGTACACTGAGAACTAAGTTCAAATGTTACTGCGTTCAGATATTTGATACACTGCTGACAATGTGCAACTAAAGTTGCCTGGTTAAGTTAAAAATGCCGTCTCGTTGCTCGAGTGGTCTGAGGCGCTGGCTTCTTACCATTCGTCCGAGATGGGCTGGGGTTTGAGTTCCAGATGAGGCATAGGTGGTGTGTTTGTCTTTCAGTCTGCGCCTTCCCTGGAATGAGCAGCTTTAAATGTAGGGACGGGCGGCTGCTTACAAGTAAGCCTTAAGAGTTTCTTGTGATGGTCGTTAAACACCGGCATACGGACGACATAAGCGTTACTAAGAAACCTAGTTGAGTGTAATTTGTGTTACGTGAGATCAGTTTCCTGATAGGAATTAACAGAAAAGGAAAATTTTCGTACATTATTGGAACTCGCGTTAGTGAAACAGAACATAAAGTTAAAAGTGTTGCGGAATAAAACTTTTATGTTGCAAGAAGACCTTGTTTTATTATAAGAAACGCACAAGAGAATGAAGTTTGTGTTATAACTTTTGCGCAGAAATCTTTAGTCCTCTCATTAATTTGTTCTTTGGTGTAAAACACACATATTGAAAAGTAGTAGTGAAAAGATAAAAGAAATTCAGTGAGCTTCATGGCACACGTAATTTTCTTTGCCATTTCGTCACCTATTTTCTTTTGTTTACCTGCCCCTGGAGCGAAACAAAGTGTAGAATCACGCCTCTTTTTGCCTGGAAAATAAAAGTTCATTTTCAAGTCCTTGAAAGTACTTGAAAAAGTTTGACTCCATAAATAGTGCGTGAAAAAAAATGTTTTGGTTTTTAAGTATTGGTATGAAAGAGTATATGTAAAATAATTGTTTGTGCTAAAAAGTTGTATAGGATATTCCTGTGCAGTTCTGTAAAAACACCAAGCTGTTCAAATAACGCTGAACTTGTATTCAACCCAGAAGAGTGCGTTGAACGCCAGTACCTTGGCTATGACATCGCTATGGAGTAAAATACATGGAATAATAAATAAATAAATATATATTGAATCATTTTGGAAGGGGTTGGCCATAACTCACCACGCTGGCCAAGCTGGGTTGGTGAGTGTGGGATAGCATTTACTCTAATCCCGATGGTATAGTTATACCGCTATTGGCGGTCGTCAGAGCCCCTTTAGTGGGAACAGGATGCACCACGAGAAGGCGGGGTTGACATTTGTCAAGGAGAGGCTGTGATGTTACGCATCACCTGACCATACATTCGGCTGTTTGAAAATACAACACACATAAAAATTGGAAAGGGAGTGAGACAAGGTGACACCATATCTCCGAAGCTCTTTAATGCACATTGGAAAATGTCTTTCAATCACTGAACTGGGAAAACAAAGGGATAAAGATTAATGAAGATTATCTAACCCACCTTCTTTTTGCTGATGACAGTCAGTTTTGCAACTACCCCATCAGAGCTGCAGAGTATGATCCAGGAACTTGCTGACAAGAGTAAAGAAGTGGGATTAAAAATGAACTTTCAGAAGACAAAAGCGATGTTCAATGCTTTTACAAGGAATGAAGATTTATTGATTGATGGAGAAAAGCTGGAGATAATAGGCACGCACGTTTATCTTGGACAGCAGATATCAAGTGAGGATCACATTGATGAAGAAATTAATCGGCGTACAAAACTTGCCTGGAGAGCTTTTGGAAGAAACAGCATAATTTTCAAGAGCAATATGCCATTATGTCTTAAAAGAAAAGTGTTTGATCAATGCATCCTTCCAGTGCTTACGTATGGCGCAGAGACAACTCAAAGCAGCATGGAGAGGTGCATGCTTGGTGTAACCAGGAGAGATAAGAAGAGGAACTCGTGGATCCGAAAAAGGACAAGAGTGGAAGACATCCTGATCAGAGTTAAATCCCTGAAATGGCAATGGGCTGGACATACTGCCAGAAGGACAGATCACCGATGGACAGCCGAAATTTTAGATTGGATTCCAATGGACAGGAAAAGACCCAGAAGAAGACCACATGGGAGATGGGTGGATGAAATTCGACAGTATGCAGGAGTGACATGGAGGAGACTGGCACAAGACCGACCGTTGGGGAGGAAACTTGGGGAGACCTTCGTCCAGCAGTGGATTGATAATGGTTGACAATGATGATGATGATGATGATATATATATATATTTTATTGGAAGTTTAACGACCACCGTGAGCAACTGAATGGGTTATAAGCAGTCGCCGGTCCCTAATTTAGGGCCACTGGTTCCAGGGAAGGGAGAGAGCCAGCGCCGTAACACAAACACAACACCCATGCCTACCGGTATTCGAACCCCGACCCATCTTGGACGAATGATCAGAAGCCATCGCTTAGAACACTGCGCCACCGGGGCAGCGCAATGATGTATTTTTTAATTGTGATGGGATTCTGTTTTCTGGACTTAAGGAGTGTTCTTGCGGGAGGGTGGAACTTCTAGGAATTGCTTATGCTTCATCTCCTGGCTGCATCAAAAAATCAAATCATGCATCAAAAATAAAAAGTTAGGCAAACAATAAATATACCAGCAGATGAATACGAAAATAATGTAATGTACCCCTTCAAAATATTCCACAAAATAAAATGATTTCAAAAAACACCAAAACAGAGGGACAATTCAAGGTTAATAAAATAAACCAATGAGTGTTCAGGGGGTAAAAAACGCAGGTCACGGAAGGTGTGCATGTCGCATCAAAGCTTAATGGTTTGAACTTGCTGAAATACCTACCCACTGACAAACCGACAGCAGCTCACACATACGATAATTAGGTTTTAAAATGTCCTTGAAAAGTGCTTGAATTTATTTTGCTTGGAAGAGTACGAACCGTGCATTCGTCCGAGATGAGTCTGGGTTCGAATCCTGTGAGCATGGACGCTGTGTTTGCTTTATGGCACTGGCCCTTTCCCTTCCCTGAAACCAGTTGCCCTAAATTAGGGACGGACGACTGCTTATAACCCATCGAGTTGTTCGTGGTTGTCGTTAAACGAACAAGCACACCTTTTTTTCTTTACCTCCCGCATGCTGTGATGTTTAACCTTCACTGAACTGTAACTGAAAACCCCTAACAACTTGTTCGTGACGTCATCGTAAGTGCACCGTATGTCTGTTTCCAGTGCTTGTGTGCCGAAGCGAATACAAAGATTCAGATGCTGTCTGAACAGATAGAACAGCAGGTGGTGTTCACATGTAATTGTTATTCTACCTGAATTTCTGATAGGGGGCGCTGAGGCACATCATATGGACTTCTTTTATCTTGCATTGCATCCTCGAAAGGAAGTTCCGTGCTTGCGGACCAACAATAGTCTGTTCTGTTTATGTCCATTTTAGCATTTCTTAACTAGGAGTTCCATAGTAGCTGTTCAAAAAGTTTGTGATTTTTACTAGATCCATCGATATGGTAAATACTTCATTTTTGTTCAGCTCAGGGGTTGGAAACCTGCGATCTTCTATTCTAGGCCAATTAAGTGCAGCCTTTTGAGTGAATCCAAATTTTGCAGAACAAATCCTTTTATTTTCATTAATATATTTTTGTTCGCCTTTTATTATTTTTATTTTAATCTTAAAATGACCGTATTTAAAATAACAAAGAGTAAAAGAAGATTCAACGAAATAATGCACCCCACTGACGGCCACAATTAAAGCTTTAGTAAGTCAGTAAGGGCTATTTTGACTCCTGCTATTCTCATGATTTCGTTCTATGGCCCCTAAGAAATATAGATAGGATTGATTGAGCTCTCAGAAGATGACATTTTGAAGTCCTTATTTGACGCTAAGAAATATCCAGTTGAAATATGGAAAAATGCAATGAAATACCCACGCCTTCGGCTGCATGCATGAAAAATGCTTTCTTGCTTTTCAACCACTTATTGCTGCGAATCAAAATTCTCCTATCTAACCTAAATCAAGACGTCCTTAGGTCACAAATGACAGATAGCCACCATCTAGAAGATCAACTAAAATTTCGGACCTCCACGTTGCAACCAAAAATTCAAGTGCTCTCCAACAAAAAGCACTCACAACAAAGTCATTAAAAGGTTAGTTGACTTTAGAATTAACATATATATATATTTTTTTTTCGTTTTTTAAAGTTAGTGCATAGATTTTTTTAAAATAATGTACGTTTCAAAGTACAGCTAACTTAATGCGGCCTTCCAACATGAAAAGGTTCCCCACCTCTGGTTCAGCTTATGGTTGTGCAAATAAATCTTTGCCACTTAAAATCTATAGAGAGGAAGCGATAAGTTTCCTCTCAAAAGATCGGAACTTCTATAGGCTGCGGAAAACGAAGCGGGCGGATTTTAATCTCAATGTGTATTCCGGAATCTGTTCTTCCTTTTCCAGCGAGGAGGATATTTTACACCATGCCAGTACAAATCGAGGGCATTTGCAACGCCAGTGTTCCTACAATATTTCATTTCCAGCAAAATGAGGGAAAGAGAAAAACTGCCT
This sequence comes from Macrothele yani, assembly GCA_039090855.1. Lineage (NCBI taxonomy): Eukaryota > Metazoa > Arthropoda > Arachnida > Araneae > Macrothelidae > Macrothele > Macrothele yani. Next base: position 76,453,680 of record CM077009.1, on the reverse strand, counting down.
GTTTAGATCAGTTAGTTGTAAACCAAGTTTTGCGACCTGTACATAAAAAGGAAACGCATCTGTCCTGCAGCCGTCGGGAATTATATATAATCATGGGGGGGGACTGTTGTAGTTTATACGTAACAGTCTGATGTCGCGTGTGATAATACGTCATGTAGCGCACGAGATTGTTGTGTACTTTGATTTGAAGGCACATACTGTTTTAAAACAACGTCTGCGCGGCAGAAAGCTTAGGCGCAACGGACGAGACAGACGTACCATGTAGTTAGGCTTATGTTATATTTCTGCTATTGTTATGTACAGTTAGGCTGACAAACTATTTTTGTTAGTTATAGAGTGGCGTTCGATTAAATTTATTATTAAATTTTTGTGCCTTTCTTGAGTACTATTCATATAGAATAGAATTTTAAGGTAACAACAGAAACATATTTTTACACCAATAAATCGGATTACTAGTATATTTTTACTCTTTTGTGTATAGTGGTGTATTGTCCTTCGTTATTAATTTCAACACTTTGCTATATCCGTCACCGGGAATTTCGAGTTCGTTTTATAAATAAATAGTCTATCATGTAATTGTCTACCTAAATTAAGGGGTGTATCAGTTTCTTCACTATAATCATAAATTCACTATAGACGACTTCGTTACAAACGGGCGCGATTGTATATAGGGGTTTGGAAAGTTAGCTGGTGGCGCAAAATAAACACGAGGCTGCATTTTAAGCCAGCCCCCAATTTTATGGTGGTGTTATGAAGGGCTTAGTATGCATGGACGCTACATTTTATAATAAATTGGTGCCTAACTGTGCTATACTCATCACGTTTGGGCATTAGCTCAAAAACTCATCAAAATGATTTACGTACGGAATAAACTAAAATCGAATACTAAGTTGGCTTCACACATTTTTGAACCCCTTGATCTGCTGGTTTAAGAAACTAATTTCGTTTTCCGTTCTGTAGTTTTATTAATTAGTTTTGGCATACAGAAGTACGATAAGATTTTTAAATTTAGAAGGGGTTAATTTAATAACATTATAAATCATCCTGCCATGTTGATTTGGAAGTCCTGCTTGTTACGTCGTATGAATAAGGTTTATTACGTTTTTATCGCTAATGCAGCCAGTTTTATGAGACGAAATACCGCAAACGAGTCTTATGTAAACATCTGCTGTTCTCTGTGTTGAAGCTCAACGTATTCTCGTTGATAGATGCGCACGGGAAAGAAAACGCAGTCCACTTATGATGAATTGGATTTTCGGTTTCAGGCAGTGGTGGTTAAGCCCGGTTAACAGAGTTCTTGAACGAAAGAGTTAGGAAATATGCTGCCACAATGGCATCCCCAGAATCCTACGTCTAAAACCTGATGCAGTCTGTCTCCTGTCTCCATGTGAGTGAGCTAGCATATCGCGTGATGAGTTCCCGTGTAAATTCGCAGACGTTTATGACGCAGTGTCTTTTCCAAATTGGGTAATTCGCGGAAACTTGCTTGACACTTGTTTGCAGGAATCTGGAACTTATTATTCTGTGATCAGAAATTAATAGCGCTGGCAACAACGTCTTTTAGATGTGTATGAGTAGTGTGGTTATTATTAGAGGGGCTGTGGTTGTGTGCTTCTTACCTACTATCCTCTTGACACAACTTTCGATTCGCTCGGTAAGCTCAGGTTTTCGTCTAAGTTCGCCCTCTCAATGCTAGCTGGTGGAAGGGGTCAGTTGCACTCGCCTAAATCCTTTCGTATCTGATAGGGCAGTTGAACCCAGAAGAGCGACAACAATAGTTAACGACTACAGTCACCCAGGCCTTACTTTCTAGAGGGGGAATGTGAAAACCCCGTGCGAGAGTGGAACAGGGAGCCTCCGACAAGAAATTCTGTGCTGGATAATGCTCGACCGACACCCTGCAAAACAGTGGAATCATTGCATCATTCTTTTCTTCAGACAGCGGTTCTAGACTGACATGGAGTTTATGTACAGCGAAAAAGGAAAAAAAAAAAAAAAACTGCTGTTACATTCAGGATATAAATTTTATAAAGATCGAGAAACAGAAAGAGTGGAAGTGGCGTGCAATACATTAGTGTTCAACAAAGCTGCACGTAAACGATAGTGTTATATATATATATATAGATTCTAGACTGACATGGAGTTTATGTACAGCGAAAAAGGAAAAAAGAAAATATATAAGAAAAATTTATTACTTGTATATATACATACATACACACACGCACTTGTGTTTCCGTGAACGCAGTTTCCCCTATGGCGGAAAATACTTTGATGGAGCCCCTGAATGCAGAAATCGCACACCAGAGAGAAGCTTCGATGAAGGTTTTTGAGTTCAATTATCCTCGTGCACAGGGAGAAACTCTTGAGTGTAACTGACCTTTTCCTCTGAATTTTGAGTGCAACTGATCAACATCTTTACCTGTCTGACCGTGTTTTGTGTAGCTCGCCATGACTTTTAGAAGAAATTTTAATGGAGACAATGAACAAATTAGTTGTTTTTACACACCAGAGATGGAAACGGGTCATGGGTTAACGGATCGATAATTTCTTGCGGGTCCAACGGGTTGGGTCAAAGTGTTCCTGACCCGATTTTGACCCAGTTTTATTCCCGTTTTATTTTTGAAAAGAGGAAAATATATTCCAAAGAAAAATGCGCGTTCTGGAATTCTGTAGTCGATACTGGTGCCCACGGAGTGAATGATTAATTGCCATGCAAAAATATTATCTCTTTCTTAAAGCAACGAAGATTTCCACCGAACGACGTCAGACATCACACCGACTCCGTATCGTAAAAAGATCCTTCCTTTGCGTTCTTTTACAGTGACATTGCCCAGTGACAGATCAAATAAGGAAACGTGAAGGTAAACTAGTGGCAGGGGCTCACTTAGCTTTTAAGGTACAGGCAAACGCCATTCGCCTGCTTCTCAGCTGATTCACTCTCTCCCTGCGAAGTTCACTGTATGACTAAGAGTTACTTTTCACATCACATCTTTTACATTGAGCATTCAGAGGTTTTCTATTGATGTGCTAATATCCCTTTCCCATGACATGTCATGTCGAAATTAACTCCTTATTTATTAATATGGATGGATTTAATATTAAGGAGGTTGAGAAAGACGTCGAGGCCAACAGATACGTGCTTGTTGAAAACCACAAGGGGAAGAGTGAATGCTGGAAACTGTTTTGTCCCATTAAGGAACCGGTGAATAATTCTGTGCTGTTTGGTCTTGCTTGTTGTTCAAAATGTGGAAAGTGTATAATTACAAAGAAAGATGTCGACGGTGAAATAAAAGATTATGGAAACAAAAATCTAACGAAACATATGAAAGTATGCGCTCCTCCATCAAAGAATGGAAAGGGTGAACAATCTACTTTGCCGTTTAAACAATCATCAGTTAAAGTACGAGATGCTGATTTAGATCAAATAAGGAAATGTGAAAGTAAACTAGTGGCAGGGGCTCACTTAGCTTTTAATGTAGTAGATAATACCTACATACTTTCTTGGTTTTGCTCAAGAATTAGTGAAACTGGGAGCAACGCATGGAAATATAGATGTAAATAGTGTATTAGTGGGCAGGAAGACAGTAGTTCCGCCTGAATGAAGATGGTTGAAGGCGTGAAAAATAATATTAAATGTTTCTTACAACCAGCCATAGAAGAACAAACTGTATCTTTCACGACTGACTTATGGACTGATAACATTGTACAGAGAAGTTATTTGGATATTACATTCTTCTGGATTGAAGAACAAGGTGCTGATAGATCATGTTAGAGTCTCAATTATGCTATGTATTCTTGTGCTCATTTCCCCGAGAAAAAGACAGCTCAGAATATTGCAAAAGTGGTAAACGCCACTTTGAGGGAATTAGGATGTGACGAGACCAACATCCAACACACCTGTCACTACAGATAAAGGGTGAAAAATTGTAGCAGCAAGAGAACAAAATGTTCACATTGATTGTGTCTTCCAAAGGCTAAACACGGCAGTTTCTAGAGCGCGGGAGAAATGCAAGGAAATGGAGAACATTAACGAGTTCGGCCAATAAAAAAATGGAGAACATTAACGAGTTCGTGACTCCCCAGTGCAAATGTGGAAAGTGCAAGGATACCCGTGAATTTTCTTTATTCAATCCTCTTAAGCGGTGGGGTGAGCAGAGATTGACGTATCCCATACTAAGTACCATTGCGAAAAGAATTTTGGTAATACAAGCATCATAGGCAGAGTCAGAGCGCCACTTTTCGTGTGCTGCCGCGTTGCAAGAAAGGACCGTGGCAGACTTTGGAGACTCAAGTCCCTGAAGGCTTAAAGATAGGGATAATTAAGTAAGCAGTTTTTCTTTTTTAGGGGGGGGGGTAGCATTAAAAATATACCGCACACATGTTCTTCACTTTGCAAATTTTAATTTTAGATCAAAATAGAAAAACTTTCCTGGGAAATCCCCATCCCAAAAAATTGTGTACAATGCGAGGTTCTCTATATTTTTCAGATTTTGTACTCAGCTCAGCTCCCTACCCCATTTATGTTATTCTGCTACTGGTGATGTTTTTCTAGGACAATTTCGTTTCTATTTAGTTTTCTCCGTAGTAATCACGTAATATCAAATTTCTTAATATCATATGTAAGTGGTTGAACAAATATAACCCTTGATGTTATACATTGCACATACATATATACTGTATATGCCTATTGTTTTTGTTCACAACGAAACCAATAATATAACTTTGATTCGGAATAATCGAGTATACAATCCATGTATACTGTTCTTGCTTCATTGTAAACATCACTAATTAAGATCTTGTTTATGATGTGGTATGATAATCAAGTCTTCAATTTTGCTTGCGCTTACAGTTTAATTTTTGATATTCTTAAAGATAGCTCTTTCGCATTGTATTTTTGTTTTTAATATTGATTTTTTGCGGACAAAATACATTTGTGTAATCGTAAATAATGATTACCATTTGTAATATACTCCATGGTCACAGTCATAGTCAGCCATTACTTCTGGATTACGCAAAATAGTGGCACTAAAAATTGCACTAAAATTTAGCAAGTAATCAAATTTTATTATTAAAAAAGAATTTCAGTTATTAAATATCAAGCAGTTATTGGGATGAATATGTTACCGCCAAAGTGCAGAAATCAGTTACTCTACAGATTATCTAGGTAATGTGCAGATTAACTAGGGTGATCCGTTAAAGTGCCGAAAATTGTTTCATTGCTCAAATTACCTAGATAATCTGCACATTACCTACTGGGCACTCGTTAAAGTGAAAATAAGATCTTTGCTGGAACAACAACAACGTTTCTGTACGCTTAAATTAACATAATGTTATTTATTTATTTTTCGATATATAAAGAATCAAGTTAATACAATCAAACAATCAACAAATTAGTTGATAGAATCAGTCATCAATCAATTAAAAAACTATAATAGAAAGAATCAAACGGTTTAAAATATTAAATATAATTAAGGAAATGAATTTGCAAAACATATGATAAAATTATGCTTACTTATTATTATTAGTGCAATCTAAAGATTGGTGACACTTTGAATTACATAGCAATTGGTTTTTGCGACAAGCACACCTATTTGTGGTACATTTAGATTTGCAGTCACATTTTCTGAAACCCTGCCCAGCACCAAGGGATTGTTTTATTGCTGTTTGACGTAAAGATATTTCTACAGCAGGGACATCTTCTTTCGTTAAAAATCTCTCTTTGCAAACACTGAATTCAGATTTTGCATACAATTGTTTTAAAATACCCGTTTTAGTACCAAGTTTATAAAAACCATCCTCTGTTTTACTAAGAACCACAGCTAAAATCGAGCGGGCATCAGTTTTTGCTCTGTCTACTTCAGGTACTTTAATTCTCACAGTGACACCTTCATCGACATTTGGGTGCTTTGCATTAGAAACTGCTAACATTTTCTTTGCTTGCTTTTCTAAACCTTTCTTGGCTTCATCACCCTGTATTTTCTGATCCATATTCTTTTTACAGATGTTGCACAATACATTCTTACCATACCCTTTCTCTTTAGGATCTATTTCACCACAAATTACGTGAAGAAACATATCACACGATTTACACTTGTGAGCACCTGATGTTGCTTTTCAGACTATGTCTTGTATAGTCCTCTTTACAGGCTCTGTACGAAACTGTGATGGCGATTCTGCTGAAGTTGAGGGTAACTCAGTGATGACTTCTTCAACATGCAGAGGTGATTCCTTGGAGGTGCAGGGTAACTGAATATTCTTCATAACTGTATCCTCAATCAACGGTGTAGAAGGCAGTTTAAGATTACTATCGATAAATTCTTGTATTTCTATAGGTGATTCTGTAGAAGCAGGGGATAACGGAATGTCCTCTTGAGTAAGATTTGACTGTGATCCCATAATCACAGTCTCTTGTGAATCTTCTAATTTTTCAAGGTCTTCTTCAGTATTTATCGAATGTAATACACTTTGTGGTATAATAGAAGAAGATAATCTTACTTTTGCGGGACAACCGAACATGGCTTCGTATGGACTTCTTTTAATTGCAGAATGATAGTCACGATTCTTCATGAATTGTACAAATCGTACGCCCTCACTCCACTTGTTAGTTTGGTTATCAGCCATCCAAGTAGTCAGCATGTTTTCAATGTCTTGATTCGCTCGTTCTACACTTCCTTGACTTTGGCTGTGTCTAGGTTTGCCATTAACCATTTTGATTTCTGGCAACAACTGTGTTACACTTTCTAAGATTTTATTACAAAATTCGCGTTCGTTATCAGAATGCAAAATACTTGGAGCGCCAAAAAGGAGAAAAATATCAAGCAAGTTATAGGCTACTTCATCCGCCCGTTTTGATGTGAGCGGCTTCAATACAACAAATTTTGTTAAGTGGTCTTGGTATACGAGAAGAAACTTAAACTTTCCATCTCATTGAGATTGGTAATCGACGAGATCCACCTAGCATCTGCTGTTGAAATGCGATGAAATAATCGGCTTTACAATAATCCCTTTTTTCGCACTTTTTTGTTTTTGTTGACAAGGTTCGCATAAATCCAAAAACATTTTCATTTGGGCTTGGGTTATGTTTTTATAAAGTGTATTTAATTGCTTGATCATTCTGTCTCTTCCACCGTGGTCAATTGACAAATGAGTAGAATACAATATGTTAAACAATTCTTCGGCATGGACAAACTTTTTCACACTTTCTCGCGCATATGACAACGGCTCAATGAGTTTTTCACAGCCTTGTACAGTCAACACATCATACCTTTGAATTATTCGATAATCTCGAGATGATTCTTTCTTCTTGGAAACTTTTATTCGCTTTACATCTTCAATTATGCAATCATACTTTCGTTTTGTCATTAAAACACTATTATATTTTGAATCTTCGCTAAAGAGGTTTTCGAAGAATCTTTTCTTCATTTTACTTACCAATTCGGTGCTTGCTTGCATTTTAGGAGTTAAATTTGTCTGCTCTAAAAAAAATCACGACACAAATTCACGCGCTAACAGGCAGAAACGAATTTGAAAACAGAATTAGCTATGCTACGCACTGGCAGCCGACGCCAATGAGAAATAAAAACAACCGGCGACGACTAGACGCTGGCGAAACGAAACTAAAAGTGGAGGGATTGAGGGGGGAAGGTGTAGGGAAAGGAAATGAGAGAAACAGGCAGAACCAAACTAAAAGTGGAGGAAGAAGGGGAAGATGTAGGGAAAGGAAATGGGAGAAACAAACTTTTGAACTTTAACGATACGGAAGCCGTTAATGTGCACATTACCTAGGTAAAATGCAGAAAACTCTTGATTCCGCACGTTAACGGAGCAAATCAGTTAATCTGCAGATTAGCTAGGTAATGTGCACATTAACGGCTTTCGAGCTTTAGCGGTAACAAATACATATATTACGTTTATATGTACATATAAATATAAATTGAGTTTCGAATTTATAGTTCAAAGCAGATTTGTCCAGTTCAGTTACGGGTCCGGGTCGGCTCCAGTTATGAGACGTTCGGGTCCGAAATTTTTGACCCGTTTCCAACTCTGATACACACGCCCCTTGCGAAAAGGGCGCCAGCAATTTGGATATTCATTCTGGGCTGTGTAATTTGATACGCATTAAGAAAATTTACTAATGGCGAAACACCACATACACACACAAAAAAAAGTTAGTAAATAACACACACACACACACACACACACACACACACACACACACACACACACACACACTGTGATTCAACTACATACAATCACCCATCAGTAGGATTTTTTTTTACCAAGGTACTATAAGACATAAAATGCGTCCATTATTTTGTCCACACTGCACGAAGTCACGTGATCCTGAGTTCCACCCTTGAAGTAAATAATTACGCGCAGGCGTGACCCAGCCGCATTTGTCAAGTTATTATCCCTTAGTGAATAAATGCTAAAGTGTTTAACGACGTTTACCTGGTTAAAGATTCCCGTATCTCCTTTTTTGCAGCAGACTGAAATGCGGGTAGTAGTTTCCTGTTTCTTTCTCATCCCTCCACGTGTCCTCGCGGGTTATTATCGATCGTGTTTACGTCAATACCTAAGAAATAAAAGGGAATTTTTTTAATTTGTAGGTTGATGAAACAAAAAGTACAATTTTGCTTTCATTTTTTGTTTGATATTGTGTAATTTTTTTAACATTAGGATTCATGGAAGAAAAAATTTGGTGGTTAACCGTAGACGTCTAAAAAACTATTCGTGTCATTCAATCAATACTATTCAAATGATTAAAATAAGAGTAAAACCCATTAATCATAGGACTTCTGAAGGAAAAAAAAATCGTATGTAAAGTTTTATCTAGAACCATTAAAGGTTTTATAAGTTTTACTCTTATTTTAATTGTGCATAGACGGTAGTCATTTGAGTAGTATTGGTTAACCATAGACATTTTACGGTAAACTCACTGGGTAACTGTAGACATTTTACGGTGCACTCACTGGGTAACTGTAAAACATTTTGCACACATTTCAAACGTTTATATGTACTAAGAATGAATGACATTGACTCTTCGGAATTGCTAATGTATCTCTCTTGCCTGTGTTCCCAACCATTTGTTGCTGATAAAATTGCAATTCGACTGATAAATAAATGTTTACACAATGTAGTCTAAGCCTTTAAATAAAATAGAAAAGGAAGAAAGTACTTTGAGGACACTTCATGCAATTTGTCAGACTTGTGATCGTGCGTTTATGTATTGAAAAAAAAAATAAAAAATAAAGGTGAGGTGGCTTTTAGTTTAACGATTAAAGAAATTACCCAATTGTAAGCAAACGCTGGCGTAATGATAACTCCAGATTCCTTTTACACTTCATGAGATTATAGTGCAAATTCTTGCTAAAAACTGTATTTTTGTTTGCGGAGATTTGTTTGCTGCATGTATCGTATATTTCGCGGTATAAGTGGAGACTTTTCCCTTCAGTTGTCCGGGCCTCGACTTACCTATCGAAATTTCTCAGAGAGAGAGAGAGAGAGAGAGAGAGAAGTGTGCCTAAAATTCGGTCGTGATTCTAGAACCCTGAAAAGCAAAATTGCGTTCTTAAGAAACCATTCCGAAAGTTTTCTGTTCAGAAAGAACTTGTTTAAAAACTGGTGAAACGGATATGCCCGTTTGACTGAAACATTAAAATCTCCATGACTGATTAAAGTGGCAACTGTCGTATGTTAATTGCACCACCCTCTAGCGATATCTCCAAAACCCCGTGGATAACATTCACCTATAGTTTTACAAAGCCGTCAGAACTACAGTGAGCGCATCTCACTTACTGTATCTCACGATGATTAAACCTCTGAAACATGTCGCTGCCACGCAGTTGATTGCATGATGACAACTATGGCGACAGACGGCGACGCATGCGCTTTTAAGAACAGAAATGACCAGCTGCTAGCAAAGGCAGCCTTTTTCATTCTGCCAGTCTTTCAGTTGTACCTCTCAACTGAATTAAAATCAACCATTGCCTTCAATCCTTATGTTTTTTTAAATTTTTTTCATGGTACTGATTGAAATTAACCTCATTTGGTTTCTGATTTGAATCTTAGCAAAAACACTCTTGCTGGGCCTGCACTCAATCCAGCTGTGGCAACCAGCAGCGACTATGATGCCGGTGCTCAAAAATCAATAAAATGTCCTGGCGGCCAACACATGGGCCGGCAGTTGGGGTCAACAGCTGGCACCCGCTTCAGTTGTCATATGCCACAATAGGGCCATCAGTTATCCATCACAGGCAGTGACTGCCACAAACTTTCCTTAAGCGGTCCTGCATTCACTGCCATAAATGATGGCTAGCCTAAAGTGGTCGGCCAGTTTTCCGTCATCAGCAGCCGGTAGTCACGTGGCGTAACGGATGGCTTGCCGAATCTGGTCCTCAATTGCCCAGTAGTGGCAGAAAAAAAAATTACAACTCCTAAACGTTTCCCGGTCAGCGCCATTTTTTCCCTCCACGTGGTCGATGCTGAATGACATCACGACTCTGTCGGCGCTATTTTGCCCCAACAGGAAATCTATCTGCATGACGCCACGATTCTGGCGAAATTTTCTCAGGCCGGTCTGGAAAAACGCCCGGTGGATCAGTGTACCATCGAACTCACGACAGTTTGGTTGCAAAGCAGATGTTTTAACAACAACCCTGCGTTATCAGGTGTTGGTTTGCTTGAAGGCGATCCTCTTTTCTGCGCGCTGTGAAACGAAGGTTTCTCTTTTTAATTTTACAATATCGCGAGTTATTTTTCATAAATGTCCATTTTATATAATTCATAAATTAATTTTTTCAACGTAACATTTCTTTTTATTTACTAAAGTAAAGGGAACCACTTATTTTCAACGAGTGTATCAACTTAAAGACGTTTTCCGAAGTTTTGTGTTGTTCTTGTGGTCTTGAAAGACGATTGTTTAATTAATATATTTATGTGTTCATGTCACATTCTGTTACATTTTTAACATTGTATCTTTCTTGCCACCGTCCGAAGCTACATTTGTTCTGAATAGGAAAGATGTTTTCTTTTATTTCTGCTAATTTTTGGCAGCGAATTTCTCCAATCTTGTGTATTCAGCCCATGGATGAGAGCATTATATTCACATAGCGTTTATTAATATTATTATTTTCAAATAATTAATCATTTTGTAATGAATTTGTACAGTTTCCTTTTCAGAAATACACATTTTGTATAATTACTTTTTTCCAGCATAACAATTTTCTAATGTCTTTAAATGAATTTTGTTTGAAGCGGTTTAGTGTATGATAACGAAGGATTATTCGATACATTGTTGTTCATGGGAATGTAGTCGGTGTGTTTCATGGCTGTTTGTATTCTCGATTTTTCGTGTGTTAGTGAAGGAATTTTGCTGCGAAATGAGTTTCTATAAATACAATAGAGTAATTTACTATTTATAATACTAATAGTTCATTAATTATATGCATTTTCTTTCCGACGTTAATCTTCGTCATCGCCACATTTCGTAAGGAAATTAATTCGTCTTTCTATGTATGGCTTTTTTTCCCTTAACATATACTAAAATAACACGATAACGTCGACTTCAACTAACTGGTATCATGAGAGACTACGTACGTGTTGCTTCTGCGCATGTGCAGTCCCTCTGCTTGCACCTCGTTGTTGGGGTTGCTTCGGTTGCCAGCACCACCGGGCCACTCGTGGCGCTTGCTTGGAGGCCCGTAATACACAGCAATGCGGCAGGGCCATCAATTGCTGCCAACTGATGGCGCTGCCACCAGCAGATTTCAGTCAGCACTAACCCATCGCTGACGGCTAGCAGTTTCGCAGCACTTGTATTTTTTGCTGGGATCAGACTCTGTGAGAAATCATATCCATATCTCACGCTGCAAGCACTACTCTTCATTTGCCACACTTGTGAGGCATTTTTTGACGTGGATACGTCCTTAAGATGTGTACCATGACCATGGGGTTATCCTCTTGGAAAACGTGACCGACATATTTCTTACGATTGATCAAATGCTTATAATTTCTAAATTATAACAAATAGCTAAAATCAAATAACAGACATAAAAAGAGTAATTACCAATGATTCTAAAAATATCAATGTCAAGGTCATGCGCGGGGAGATGATAGCAGGGCGTCCGCCATTTTGGGATCGAATACGCTGAGTCAAACGCATTGAAATCAGTATAGCTCGAGATCGTGTAGAGGTAAGATCGTGATATTAGTCTCAAACGATTCGTCTGGATGAGATCTATCTAAAAACCAATAATGCATAAACATTTAATAAGTAGACAAGAATCCAGAGTTGTCGGATGCACGATTAAAAAATTGAAGAAGAACTTGCATTTGCCGCCCCGGTGGCGCAGTGGTCTAAGCGATGGCCTCTGATCATTCGTCCGAACGGGGTCCGGGTTTGAATCCCGGTGAGGCATGGATGTTGTGTTTGTCTTACGGCACTGGCTCTCTCCCTTCCCTGGAACCAGTGGCACTAAATTAGGGACGGGCGACTGCTTATAGCCCAATGAGCTGCTCACGGTGGTCGTTAATCCTCCAATCAAAAAAAAAAAAAAAAAAACTTGCATTTGAAATTGACATTTATTTAAAAATCAAAAGTACAGATAAAATCCTCCATAATGGCAAGCACTTTTAAAGCAACCTTAGCTTCATCATCGGGCCAAATGCACGGAAGGACAAGCACAGGCAGTTATATACAATCATGAAACTATGCAAATTATAAGTGTTGCCAAACTGAAAATGGCGTACTACAAATAATTATAAGTAAATGGAACTTACGTAGCTGGAGAATTACCAGGTGTTACACGTAGCTGATTCAACAGTAGGATCCAAGTGCGAGGTATGGTCACAGGCAAGTCGTCATTACAACAGCTGGAGGAAAAACGTGTTATACAAATACTTTCCTCAAGTAACAGAGAATGTTTATCAGGTGCAGAAGCTAGTAGTGTGGTACGACTCTATTCTGGGAAATGTTCACCATGCGCAACTCTGCAGGCTAAGGCAGAAGAGGTTGAACCGATTCGTACTGCATATTTGTGTTCCGCAACACGCACTTCCACTGAACGTAGAGTAGAGCCTATGTATGAGGTGTCCTCAGAATCCGATGTATTAGACACGAGCGGAATGTTATAAACACCATATGTCTGTGTAATAGGTGGACCTTGTCTCGGTCCTTGCGCAACAGATTAAATAAATTATAAGTGCGTATTCCAAAGGAGATGCGAAACTTAGCACAGTTATTCCTAAGAATGTTGACAATGGATGGATTGTAATCAATCGTACCCACATATTGTGTAGTGGGTAACTCCCGTTTCAACGTCGTGAAGTGGAGGCGATTCATCCTTCTGTCCAGGCGAAATATATTGTCATAGGAATAGCCAAACTTGGAAGCAATTGTCACAAAATCCTCTGAAATGCCGCACGTGGAAGACAAGGGTTCGAAGAGTGGGAATGGGAGCGTTTCAGTAAAAATCTATACGTAGCTAGCTTATGGCTCCAGGGGTGTGAAGAGTCCCGAGGAATAAGGATGGGACACGCGGATGGTTTTCTACACACAGAAAATTGTAAACCTGTAGGACTAAAAGAAAGTCCAAAAAAGTGACGGAGCCCTGTACCTCGAACTCAATCGTTAACTTAATCGTGGGATACTGAGAGGATAAAATCTGTAAAGGAATGCAATTGTTCGATAGAGAAAAACAAAAAACCCAGAATGCCATCCACATAACGGATATACATAAGGAGTTTGGTAAGGAAAAACTGAAAGAGCGGTATCTTCTTCTAATTCTTGCATAAGAAACTCTGCAAGAACAGGAGGGGGGGCACCCATAGGTATTCCTCCTTCTGTTGGTAGGTTAAATTTAAAAAAGGAACGTGAGGCCACAAGCTGTAAAGCTGACATTATGGCTTCTATACTTCAAGAGGAGAAAGAGAAAGAAAGGGTAAGTGGAAAACTTCTTCTCGATAATGCTATCTAAGTACGGCAGGGAAATAAAATAATGGGAAAATTTGGAAATAATGACTCCACATCCAGAGAAGCCATAACAAATTTGCCTCGAAAGGAGAAAGCCTTAATGATATCCAGGGCTTGGGGCGAGCTTCTGATAAAATGTGTAGAAGATCGTGTCAGAGCAGCCAAAGACTTCGCTATAGCAGACTCAAGTGGATGAGAAGGGTTACTTGCACTGGAGACCAGGGAGCGAATAGGATAGCCTGGTTTATGTAACTTGATTTTACCTAAGGCTAGCGGTATTCTGGGTCCAGGGGCGAATGCATATTTGCAGAGATAGCCTGTGGTAAACAACCTCGACCTTTGAGTCTCGTGATGGCCTAAATTAAGGCTCTGGTGTGATCATGAGAGATCACTTTATGAGGAATCTTTTGAACAGCTGCATGCATTTTGGTGTTGTAGTAACTGGAATCTAGGATAACCACTTGTTGTGATTCATCGGCTCTGATAACAGCGAGAGCAGGATTACGAGCAATTGCTTTCAGCTGTCTTCTCTCGTAGCGCAGGTGAAAAAATTCTGAACGTAAAGATTGTGGATAATGTGACCTGGGAGACTGAGAGTCATACCTAGCTAAAACCCTGGCAATGGAGTGCCTAACAGAATCCTGATGAGTTTTCGGTAAAGCCCTAACAATACGTTCAACCTTGGTAACAGTATTAACATATGTCCCAGAGCAGACTGGAAAAGCAAATTTATATCCACGAGATAAGGCCTTTATCTGTGGTTGAGTCAAGGGAATAGAACTCAGGTTGATAAACTCAAGTGAAGTAGATGAGGTTGAAGCTACAGATTGTGAAGTACTAGAAAAATAGCGAGGGGCCTCGTCAGCAGAGACCAATAGACGAAGCTTATGGATATGTGTAGCTTGAATGCGTTGTATGGCTGCAGCAATCATACTACCAATAAGTGCCATTGATCTGCCGAACGTGATAGTCTGTGCGATTGGCGAAAATTCTATCACTGTTTTATATCTTCGGAAAAAACTACCTACTGAGGACTTACATCTGACTTTCTTAATGAATTGCAAATCACTACAGGTGATTCCCAAGTTTCTTAAACTCTCTGGTAAACCTCGTTCTCGACAGGACTTCGGAATGCTTACTACTGCGGATAACAAAAGTCTTAATGCGGAGATTATGACTAAACGTGGATATTTGTATTACCTTAATCGCAGGACCTACTTGGCATACCAGATCTTTCCCAATCGCACAGACTATCACGTTCGGCAGATCAATGGCACTTATTGGTAGTATGATTGCTGCAGCCATACAACGCATTCAAGCTACACATACTCATAAGCTTCGTCTATTGGTCTCTGCTGACGAGGCCCTTCGCTATTTTTCTAGTACTTCACAATCTGTAGCTTCAACCTCATCTACTTCACTTGAGTTTATCAACCTGAGTTCTATTCCCTTGACTCAACCACAGATAAAGGCCTTATCTCATGGATATAAATTTGCTTTTCCAGTCTGCTCTGGGACATATGTTAATACTGTTACCAAGGTTGAACGTGTTGTTAGGGCTTTACCGAAAACTCATCAGGATTCTGTTAGGCACTCCATTACCAGGGTTTTAGCTAGGCATGACTCTGTCTCCCAGGTCACATTATCCACAATCTTTACGTTCAGAATTTTTTCACCTGCGCTACGAGAGAAGACAGCTGAAAGCAATTGCTCGTAATCCTGCTCTCGCTGTTATCAGAGCCGATGAATCACAACAAGTGGTTATCCTAGATTCCAGTTACTACAACACCAAAATGCATGCAGCTGTTCAAAAGATTCCTCATAAAGTGATCTCTCATGATCCCACCAGAGCCTTAATTTAGGCCATCACGAGACTCAAAGGTCGAGGTTGTTTACCACAGGCTATCTCTGCAAATATGCATTCGCCCCCTGGACCCAGAATACCGCTCGCCTTAGGTAAAATCAAGTTACATAAACCAGGCTATCCTATTCGCTCCCTGGTCTCCAGTGCAAGTAGCCCTTCTCATCCACTTGAGTCTGCTATAGCGAAGTCTTTGGCTGCTCTGACACGATCTTCTGCACATTTTATCAGAAGCTCGCCCCAAGCCCTGGATATCATTAAGGCTTTCTCCTTTCGAGGCAAATTTGTTATGGCTTCTCTGGATGTGGAGTCATTATTTCCAAATTTTCCCATTATTTTATTTCTCTGCCGTACTTAGATAGCATTATCGAGAAGAAGCCATAATGTCAGCTTTACAGCTTGTGGCCTCACGTTCCTTTTTTAAATTTAACCTACCAACAGAAGGAGAATACCTATGGGTGCCCCCCCCCTCCTGTTCTTGCAGAGTTTCTTATGCAAGAATTAGAAGAAGATACCGCTCTTTCAGTTTTTCCTTACCAAACTCCTTATGTATATCCGTTATGTGGATGGCATTCTGGGTTTTTTGTTTTTCTCTATCGAACAATTGCATTCCTTTACAGATTTTTTATCCTCTCAGTATCCCACGATTAAGTTAACGATTGAGTTCGAGGTACAGGGCTCCGTCACTTTTTTGGACTTTCTTTTAGTCCTACAGGTTTACAATTTTCTGTGTGTAGAAAACCATCCGCGTGTCCCATCCTTATTCCTCGGGACTCTTCACACCCCTGTAGCCATAAGCTAGCTACGTATAGATTTTTACTGAAACGCTCCCATTCCCACTCTTCGAACCCTTGTCTTCCACGTGCGGCATTTCAGAGGATTTTGTGACAATTGCTTCCAAGTTTGGCTATTCCTATGACAATATATTTTGCCTGGACAGAAGGATGAATCGCCTCCACTTCACGACGTTGAAACGGGAGTTACCCACTACACAATATGTGGGTACGATTGATTACAATCCATCCATTGTCAACATTCTTAGGAATAACTGTGCTAAGTTTCGCATCTCCTTTGGAATACGCACTTATAATTTATTTAATCTGTTGCGCAAGGACCGAGACAAGGTCCACCTATTAATAACACAGACATATGGTGTTTATAACATTCCACTCGTGTCTAATACATCGGATTCTGAGGACACCTCATACATAGGCTCTACTCTACGTTCAGTGGAAGTGCGTGTTGCGGAACACAAATATGCAGTACGAATCGGTTCAACCTCTTCTGCCTTAGCCTGCAGAGTTGCGCATGGTGAACATTTCCCAGAATAGAGTCGTACCACACTACTAGCTTCTGCACCTGATAAACATTCTCTGTTACTTGAGGAAAGTATTTGTATAACACGTTTTTCCTCCAGCTGTTGTAATGACGACTTGCCTGTGACCATACCTCGCACTTGGATCCTACTGTTGAATCAGCTACGTGTAACACCTGGTAATTCTCCAGCTACGTAAGTTCCATTTACTTATAATTATTTGTAGTACGCCATTTTCAGTTTGGCAACACTTATAATTTGCATAGTTTCATGATTGTATATAACTGCCTGTGCTTGTCCTTTCGTGCATTTGGTCCGATGATGAAGCTAAGGTAGCTTTGAAAGTGCTTGTCATTATTGGTGATTTTATCTGTACTTTTTACTTGTAAATAATTGCCAATTTTAATTGCGTAGTTCTTCAACTTTTTAATCGTGCATCCGACAGCTCTGGATTCTTGTCTATATCATCTAGCACGAAGTTTTTACTTTGCTTATTTAATAAGTATTTTATAAGTTATAAGTGATAAACGAAAAAAAATATTTGTGAGAAAATCAAAATGTCTAAATATTTGAAGCAAAAGTCGGACTCAAAATACTACAAACATATATCAGAAGAAAGAAGAACTCAAAAGGAACACACTGCTGGCCACCCAAAATGCAACACCAAGAAGGACACGAGATAGCAAAGCCAGATTTACTGGACACATAACAACAGACACAAAGATAAAACATTGAGCTTACAGGCCCGTGCGACTTGCGGAACACGCAGACGTCAATAGTTCGTGTGGCCCCCATGGCTGGCAATAACGGCCGCTACACGCCGCGGCGTCGAACGAAAAGGCTTTGGATGCGGGGTTGGGGTATGTCGGTCCAAGCTGCTTCCACACGTTGCCACAGTTCATCAGGCGTAGCCGCGGGTGGTGCTTGCCGGGCCACTCGGTTGCCAACCAGCGACCAGACGAGTTCGATGGGCGACATATCGGGAGAACAGGCGGGCCACGGCAGCAGTGATACCTGCTGGGCCGTGAAGAATTGTTGCACGATGCGTGCCACGTGCGGGCGCGCATTGTTCTGTTGAAACGTGGCCGCTGGCAGGTCCTGCAGGTAAGGGAGGACTACAGACCCCAAAACGTCGGAGATGTAGCGGTGGCTGTTGAGTGTACCGGCGATGCGTACCAGAGTGGTGCGGGTGTCATATCCAATTACGCCCCACACCATAACACCAGGCGACGGACCGGTATGGCGATGCATAATGCAGGCGTCATACAGTCTCTCGCCGCGGTGCCGCCACACACGGATCTGACCATCGTGGTGTTGCAGGCAGAAGCGGGATTCGTCGGAGAAGACAATGTCGTGCCATTCCGTAGTCCAGGAGTGGCGTTCAACGACCCACTGTCGCCACACTTGCCGGTGGTGTAACGTCAATGGTAATCGGAGCAATAGGCGCCGTGCGACAAGTCACTGCTCCTGCAGACGACTTCGAACGGTACGTGCTGACACAGGTTGTTGCGCTACACAACCTAATTCGTGCGCTAACGGTTCGTGATGTGGCGGTGCGAGCCGTCAATGCCCGCCGCACAACATGCCGGTCATCTCGTTCGGTGGTGTGCCGCTGCTGCAGCAATCGCTCACGTCGGTCTGTTCGTCCCTCCTGCACCCACCGAATCCATACTCGCATCACTGTGGCTGGATGTCGTCCCACACGGGCGCCGATGCCTCTGTACGATAAACCGTTGTCGCGATAAGCCACTATTCGTCCTCTGTCGAACACCGAAACGTACTGGAATGACTGCCGTATTCTGCGACGAGGCATCAGGAAGCTTCCCACGCACAGATCCGGCAGCACAAAACATTTCCACTACTTACACCCCGCCTTCTGTGCACCCTTCTTATAGTGCTACCCGGTGGCGTTCCGGGGGCACATGACTTGCATATGCCCTGCAATGCTAATCGTTTGCATGTCTTCTCGCGGGCGACGCATGCTGCGAATTTCAGGCTAATCGGATGCTTCCTTCTTGGTGTTGCATTTTGGGTGGCCAGCAGTGTAGAATCAGCCTAAAATGACTAAAGCAGAACGATGTCGGGCTTATAGACAGAAGAAGAAAGTCGAAGCGGTGTAAGCACTTGTACAGCTATAGTACATGTGAACCAATGGACTACCTTGCCGTGAGTGAAACTTGGATGGATAATTCTAGTCCCATACATTTGCCCGATTTCGAATTGAAGGCGAAAAGAAATAGGGCAATAGCTGGACATAAACCATTCACTTCCAAACGTACAACGTCGTCCACAAAACGAACTGCGTAGGGGAGTTGCCATTTGCAGAAACATAAGTAGTCTAATAGATTGCCAACCCGTAAATATCTCAGTCAACAACAGCTTGAGAATTGAAGATGACAATGTGGGTGACATTTGTCTAGTCGATGTGACAGTGTCTGCTCAAACTCGCTTCATGCTTGGTTTGGTTTACATTCATCCCAACGTTTCACAAACATCACTAGAGGTCTTCATGTTTCGGATGCTATGCGGATTACTCTGAAAACATCAAGAAAATCATACCAAGTATGGTACCGGATACCCAAATGCCTATCATCATTCTCACTAGTGAGTTTAACATTGATGTGCAACAAAACACAAACTTAAGTTCACGAAAGACAATATCGGCTTGACTTACAAATTCTCCACCAACTGTCTTAGGCAATACTTGTATGGACTTAATTTGTATGAAACAGAGATGTGAATTTTGTGCCATATGTTTGTTACTTCTTATATCATCGCCCTGGCTTTAATAAATAACATTTTAGTCTAACCGCATTCCTCTTTCATTTATCAACAGACTTCTACCTCAAACCCCTTTTTACACGTATCCACGTAAATAAAGCCTGCGGGTGTCCCGGACACAGCCTACCCCCCCCCCTTTTTTTCCACGATGTAGCTTTACCTTTGTTTTCTCTGATTGTTGAGTCGGGAGGAATGCATACGGTAGCGTTAGTGCGTAAGAAAAAAATAAATCTTAAGAAATTCAACATTTTTCCGAGAAAAAAAAAATGCGGAAGTTCCTTCACTTTCTCTTCTTTTTAATATTTTCTGAAATATTAAAAATATAGTTACAGAATTTGGGAACACTAACTGTAGTAATACTAACTGTTATACTCAGGGTCGATTTATTTATGAATGAAAATAAGGAAATTGAGAAATTTAATCGATTGGACTTATACAACATATGGGCTTATAAGCCGAAAAATACGGTATATTATTTTAAATGCTTAACTTTCAATAGTAATGAAATGGAATATCTTTTCATAAAAGCACTTTTGCAAAATTGAATGAGAAGTATAGTTTGAAAACCAACGTGTTCCATTTAAACTTTGTGATAAAAAATGTATTTAGGTTGTGCGTGTGAGCTAATTGAAAATGAAAACGTTAATTCATGAGTTTTATTTGTCAGTTAAAAGTATGATATCGAGATTCTGCATTTCCATTGATATTCGCATGACCATACCAGCCGAGGGTAAGATCTTGAAAATCCGATGCAGTTATCCTCTAATTTCTAGCTGAATGAATAGCAATGTTTTTTCAGCAGTAGAGATTGGTCGTGTTTTTGTTTTTTTTCTATTTTCATGGAAGACTGCAGAAAGTTTGATTGCACAGCCCAAACTGCAGTACATTTTACTAAAATATATAAATTCTGAATCGTGTAAGTAGACTACACTGAACAGCAATTGAATTAGAGATACCTGTCTAGTAACGTGTAGCACCACTTTTCGCTTTGATGACGGCGGCGATTCGTCTCGGCATGGACTCGACAAGACACCGGAAGCGTTGGGAAGCCATACGGATCCACAACCCCTGAACAAGCTCCCACAGTTCACGAAGATTTGATGGAGGGGGGGGTCAAAGCCTCGAACATCTCTCTCGATGGCATCCCAGATGTTCTCGATGGGATTGAGGTCAGGTGACCTAGCTGGCCAAGGAAGCAAGGTCACGTCGGGGGAGTGTTCATCCAACCATTCGGATACAATTCGAGAGCGATGGCATGGTGCATTGTCTTGTTGCTGGATGAGGTCCCCAGTGGGATGTTAAAGATGCACAAACGGGAGCAAATGGCCGTCCAGGATATCCCGGTAATGTTGACTGTGAGGGACGATGTCACGCATACCAGGGGTCCCATTTAACAGTCCCCAGACGAGAATGCCACCCCCCACTAGCTTGAAGAGTACCCTGCTGGCAAGAAGGAATCATCGCTTCATGTGGTTTGCGCCGTATTCGTATCCTGCCATCCGCATGTACCAACGTGAATCTCGACTCATCAGTCCAAGCAACATTTTCCCCACATGGCGATGTTCCCGCGCCCATGCTAATCTTTGCACCCTGTGATGTGCGGTCAGCATCGGTATGCTCGTGGGACGATGGCTTCTGTACCCCATAGCGAGGAAGATGGTTCTGGATGGTGTGGCTGCTTACACGTTTTTGTGCACCAGCGTTAAATTGCCGAGTGATTTCTTGCACTGTGGCCCGTGTTACAATGCGAGCTTAGCCGACGATGACCCTGCTCATTCACACGCTGTTTTCCACGGCAGTTGGCCCTTGCAGGGATGGTTTTACCGGATTCGATGTACTCACGGTGCATCCGTGACACAGTGGCTCGTGAAAATCCCAGTGTCTGTAGGACTTCCGAGATGGAGTGACCCATTCGTCGGGCCCCGATAATTTGCCCACTATCAAATGCGCTTAGATCCTTCGTCTTACCCATACTGCGTCCGACTCTTACTGATTCTGAAATTGGTTGTTATAATAACGCCGCAGGATTTGTCATTTTTATGTAGGACTTCCGTCCACAGGGAGTAGAGTTTAGGTCCCAGCCACCTACAGCGAGATCGCCTTTTGGGCAGGACACAGAAACGGAAGGAATGAGAGCAAGTCTAGCGACTTTGACAGAATAGTTTGTAGTGAGATTAGAGTACAGTAGATGGCGCCACCGTACAAGTACGATATTGCACATAGATGGGTGAGAGAATTTCAGGGGGGACATAGGAAAGGATACCCATTTAACCAGTGGGTCCAACTTTACGTGCTCGTCCGATGCACGGCGGATATTCAGCGATTGTTAGTAAATCACACCATCTCTGAAAGATCAGCCCAGGCTTGAACCTGGGGACCCAGCATCGACAGTCTGAAACACTAAGCCATCCGCGGCTCCTCTTACTGATTCCCGTCGCATCACTCCTTATATTGTTGGATCGCTGCATACGTCATGTCGTTTCCGTTTACAGAGCCGCCCACAGCGCCACATTTGCATAACGCCAGCTGTCTATAATTCAATTGCTCTTCAGTGTATATATTATTTGATAACCAAAGCAAGCAGAGATTCACATTGGTAAAAATAAGCAGACACATAAATGTTGCGCCAATGTTGTTTAATCGTAAAAAAAAAAAAAAAAAGAAATCTGGTGGATGATCAATGCGATTGCTATTTTTCCTTTCTGGTGAATTTTTCTGATATTGTTTCTCCTTAGTTTGAATTTTGGGTAAGACTTACTACTCTGGTCCTGTTCCCTCCCCAGTGCCAGTGGCCCAGAAGTACGTCATTCTGACCGTATATTCTCATGACAGAACGATACACCTCCAAAACAAAGAAAGTCTCTTTTTTTTAGTTTGTTTCTTTTTCTTTTTTTTTTCCCAAGAGGAGGGAGGAGGGGGATTCTGATGATCACAACTAGCAATTCTGGGGGCTATAAGAAATCGTCTGTCTCGCATTTGGTCCAGTCGTTTCAAGTAAGGGAAGGGCCCAGCTTCTACCGCGCTAGTCGGAAACCTACTCCTCTGACCACTCGAGTGGCGTTTCGCAGTTCAAAAACTTAACTGCAAATCTCTAAACCATGCATAAACCAATTTCTTTGCTTTGAGTTTGTAATTGTCATAGCCCAGTGTTTCTCAACCTTTTTGTATTTGTGACCCCCTTTTCCATATCAGTTTTTATTGCTCTCCCGTCCAATCCTTTTACTGCCAAAACACCATACTTGTTACTAGGGCTAGTTAGCTATTGCTATCTGAACACTGTAATTGCAGTGTAATTTTTACATTACACAACTTCTTTAGTATTGATCTGTTTAAAATATCTATTCAAATCTATTGTATGGATAGATCGTCGTCCGCATCGTAAAATATGCATCGTTGAAAATTTCTGATCGTCATCACCCGCCTACCGTATTGTGATTTCTTGCAAGTCCAACTGTGCAACGTTTGACTAGCGCTGGGTGCGCGTAGATTTATTGCCTCCGAATTTTGGGAGGAGCAATGCTTCCAGACATATCTGGAAATGTCTGTTACAGTTTTGTACCGATTTTTGTTGTAAACCATAGCTCAAATTGAGTACTTTGTTTATTAAACATGCAGGTTTTCTCACAAACGCGAATGAATCCGCTTATTTTACCGTTTATAACAACCACGATTGGGGTGCTCGTACATTTATTGCCGTGGGAAGGCATTTTATTTTCAGAATGTATTTTTTTTTATTTGTTCAATAAGTAGTTTTTCCTTCGATTTCCACTTTTCTTTGCGCTCCCCCACCCCCTTTAGATATTTCGTGCCCCAGTAGGGGGCCGCGCCTCACAGATTGAGAATCACTGTCGTAGCCAAAACTTCTGCCATATGTAAAGTATCAAGTTGTTCAAGGCAACTTTTTTCATTGCCCTTTCGTGGTTTAGACAAAGCCCACTTATTTGTTTTCATTGAATGAATTCTGATTTTGTGTTTAACTTTGAAGAAAATTCTATCAATTTTATTTTTTTTCTGCGTCGATGAGATTTCGGATGACAGACATTGAACCCTCATCATGTTAACATATTTCCAAGTTGTACCGATACAGATTCAAGGCGAATAAGTTTGTGAAATGTGTCAGAAAAGTACGGGAACTATTCGCAATTAATTTTTCCTTTGTTTTCGTTGCTTGGGATGAACTTTTATTTTATACTTTTAAAAGGTGTCGATTTTGTAAAAACTGAATATAAACAAATAAGAGTGTGTCACTTAGACTCATATTTCATTCTGTGTATTTACTGGTCTAAATACTTTCGAGCTTTTCAACCCATTCTTGGTCACGTAAATTTTTACCTACATTTGATATTCTTTGATTTCAAATTTCGAGGAAAATAAAATATTTTAGGCGCTTTAAAATTGGTCGCGGGCGGATAGAAGCTGTTCGCGTCGCAGACGGCCTTAATTTAAAAGGATGATGCGTGCTGGAAAAAATGAACATAAAAATGTTCACGGGTATTCTACGTGCCAGGAAGTGAAGGTATTTATTGAGTGCGGGAAGTTAATAGCGCGAATCACTCTTGTGTGAGTAGCATGAAGGAGTTTTAATGGGCAGGTGAGAGATTTGATTCGAAATCTTGGCGAATAAAAGCTTGGTTTAAATCCGTCGTGAAATGCAAGTGCACGTACGACGAGAGAGAATTTTGGCATGTGTGAACCTGACTTTGCAGCAAAAACAGGAGGTAGGGGTGAGGTGAGATAGTGTTGTTGAAACCTTGATATTACCGGTGCATCACGGAGTGTGTGTGTGTGTGTGTGTCAAACAATGGGTTCCGTGCCGTGTAGCGATCGGGTGGTTGCCGCAGTGAGTGCCGCGTCGAACGCCACTGTCGCCGCCCCAATCGATTAGTGTGCTTGCTGCCTGTTCGCCGCCACCGCCGCATTGTTCGTCCTTGATCACATCCCGTTGCCATTAGTGCTGCTTGCTGCTGACCTAACCAAGATTAGATTCCCTCACTCCCCAAACGAAATTCCTGCTTGCCCGAGTCTGCGGTGTGCTACTGAGAAAAATAGTAATCATAATAACAGACAAAGAAAATCTAGGAAACCCCGGGGGTTTGGGCACTGTTTCGTATTTGGATGTCGAGATTCGTAGTGCTCGATCAGCCCCTGGGCAGTCGCCTCGTCTTTGCTCATGCCACATCCCATGCGCAGTAAGCTCCATGGTGCCCACGGTTCTGTAAATCTGCATGGACTTCGGCGTAAGTATTACTCACTCCACGCATTTCATTCCACATTGGTTTGTATTCAGTTTTCTCTGATTTCGCTCCACATCTGCCAAGGAAATTGATCTTCCTTGAAGTGAGGAACAACGGGCTTCCAGGAGACTTGCTTGCTTGCATCTGATCCGTTAGTACGCACGATGCGACATGCTATTTTGAAAAAAAAAGTAAGAGTGCTTGTTTGTTTCAATTATTACGCTCAAAAGGATGTCGTCTTTGACGTATTCAATTAGGACGCTGTTTAATATCAGAGCTAATTTTTTTTTTTTTTTTTTTTGCTGTTTGTGCCTTCGATGCTCGAGCGTTATTTATTCGTTTTTGAATTTCATTTTATACGAAGCTGTGTAACAGGCGTGGATACAACGGCGAAATTTTTATGCCTTTTATTTTGTACCAAAACAACTGTTTTAAGCAAAGAAGAATATCACCCCCAACATAAAAAAAAGTTTAATTTTTTTCTGATATGCAGTGTATATGTACCCATAAATTTTACGGAAATTCAGTTGTTTTACGGTTAATTTACGGACAGCATATTCCCATTTTTTAATTTCGAGAGCAGAAATAAGTGTCCCCAAGGAGCCGCGAATGTATATTTCTAATTTACCTGATCATAATTTTTCCCACTGTTTATTTTCGGCACGCAGTGTCCCTACCCACTCCCAACCCTCGGTACTTGCAGCCTAACTTGACTCGTTAAAAACGATTAGGATTAGCGGTAACTGCTGTGTGTGTGTGAGAGAGAGAGAGAGAGAGAGAGAGAGAGATAAGGGGGGAGGGGGTGAAAAATAACAGCCTCGCACATTACAAAATTGCCCTTTTAAAGGTATTCCAACATGTTGGCACAGAAGTTGAAGGTCAAAACTTCAGTTAAAGTAAAAAAGGCTTCTGCAATCGCAATATCGTGGTAACGTGAAATTTTAATGTTTGTAGTCTAATAGCGTTAGTGAAAAATTTACGTATCGATTGCAGTTATTTCTGTAAATGTGAAGTATTGCCAAGTGTCTTAATATGAAACAGATTAAAACTGACAAATGATGCGTGTAATATATTGATGTGTATAATATACTTTTAATTGATATGTTCGAAACTTTTAATCCCCTTTAGTTAATCGAGCATATCGATTAAACGTTCACTGAGTGTTTTTTACGGATTTCAGTTCTTGAAACTGGGCTGGTGCATGTATGCAGTTACAAAATTTGATCTGTACTGTTCCTTCTAGCCCACTATCTCAAAGGTTGTTCAAATGTGTACACGTGCGCCAGACATCCTGGAAAAGTTCTTACTATTTAAGTAAGCTACTGACTATCCCTATTATATTGTGGTTTTGTTCTACGTATGATAGCCATTTCATAACGGTGAAGGAAAACTAAAATATATAAAGACGAACAATCATGTAAGACAACTTATTTTTTGAGGTAAAAACAGGGTGAGGGTGGTATTTTCACAAACTAAAGCACAAAAAGGTGATTCCTTGTAAACCCCAGGGCTCATTTAACTACTGTAACATGTTTGAAATGTTTTGTTTCACTTTAATCAAAGCTTAAAGAATAAGGCCAACTTTTGTTCGTGTGAATTAATGATTCGATTGAAAAATGGTTTTTTTATTTCTTTTTTTTCTGTACGTAAGTTTACGTACAGAAAAAAAAAAGTTCAGTTCGTATTTTATTACGTGAACCAAAAATGCTTCCAAACATAAGAAAAGCAGCCTAGGATTGCTTATAAAACACTATACTGGTTTTCAATACTGATAATTTTGTATTTGTTGTATGTATACATATCTGTGCAAACTTTGAGATAGTCGACTAGAATACCCCTCCCCCGACCGCTAACTTTATAACTGAATCAATATTACTTTACAGAATACCAGAAAAACATTCAACTATTTTTTTTTTTTTTTTTTGCTAGGGGGAGAGAGCATTTTTTTTCGCTCAAAACAGTTGTTTTGGCATAAAATAAAAATATACATAAAAATGGCAAGAGGCCCCCGGAGTTCCCCTGTCAAAAATTTCATTTCTGGATCCACCAGTTCTGTCTGTCTAATGTAGTTTTTAATATAAGTTTAGGTGAACCTCAGCTTGATATCGTGATAGCTTCTTTTTTTAATGCGCAAAAGTGCTTTGTTTGTCGTGGATATAAATACAGCAAATACCTTGTTTGTTGGCTGCACGTAATTTTAACCTTGTTTGTACCTAATTTTAACCTTGTAATATGCCTTGTTTGTCGGCTGCACGTAAAGCCCAGTGCTGTAGCCATAAAACTTGCCGTCCCTTCCTTACTCACGCTTTCATTTATTTTATTGCTCGTGGTGACAACTTTATCATGCATGAAACCATAACGAATTTTTTTCAAACTTTTCTATGTAGGTGTCCTTTTCATTATAGTAGTGTATAACTGCTAATCCATAAGTTAACTTTATTACTGCTTTTGCAGAGACCTGTAAAAATTACTAGAATCAGGAGATCTTTTTTTTTTTTTCGTCTCACCACGACCAGTAATTAAACTCCGAATTGTTTAGTAACGGTTTGTTTTTGATTTAAATTGTTGTAAATGACAACATACTTTTGAAACTTTGGACAAAGGTAGTATCTAAATCCAACATTATGCTTTTTTCTTGTGGCAAAAAGAGAAACAGTCATTTCTCTTGTTCAAATCTGAAATAACTATTGTTCACGCTTTGTTACAAATTGAATTTAAAATTTCTAGTAAATTATATATCTCAGCGATATTTTGTATAAAAGAAGTGCATTTTTGAAAAGAAAAAAGGGGCGGGGAATGCTGAGAACTGAGTAGCGCGTTACTTGAGGCAGCTTTACTTAGTATGATTCTAGGGAAAACCATTGTGTTCATTCGTTTTATAAAACTATCCGTAGTAAAGAGAAGCCATTATGTTTCATGTGTTTCGGGTTCAAATAATAACCGGGAGATTTTTTTTTTCAAAGTTTTTCATTTTCAGGTTGTCGAAGTCCAGTAAGTATCGATGTATATTTGGGGATCGGTAAATATTGGTTTATTTTGGGGATTATAAGAAGTGTACAATCTTGAAAGGAATTATTGAGTACTTCGAAAAAATTAGCCGTGTGGGGGAAAGCTTTATCAGTAGTTAAATATAGTTTCAAGACGTTCTTTTCTAGTAACTTGCAATCTCAAATGATCTATAACATATTGATTTTTTTTAATGCGAAGTTCATGTTCGTTTTTACCAAACTGTTACAAACAATTTTGTAAACATCTTAAATTTGCCAAAAGTAAGTGGTTTGTTTGAACGTTTTTTAATACCCTTCATTTGTCATTTTGTGTGCCATCAAATTCGTAATGTGTTAAATGAAAAGTAGTCCTTTAAAAATCTCGGACCATGACCGTAGCAGCTTAAAAAGTTTTGCAGGAATTCCATTGAAAGTAATGAGTTCCCGTGTGTGTTCCGTTGAGCATTGTGCAAGTAAAACAGGCTTATTTATTGTAAGTCTGAACCAAAATAAAAAGTTACTTAACAAAAAACTAATATAAGGAGCAAGTAGTAATATAGGAGTTATTAGTGTCTTTATAGTGGTACAGTCCGATTGACCGAGTGGTCTAAGACGCTAGCTGGCTTCGGATCAGTCGTTCCATCAGACAGCCTTCCGGCTCGAGTGCCGGAAGGCTGTCTGATGGCTTTGGCTCTGTCTCTTCCCAGGAACCAGTGGCCCCAAATTAGAAACGGGCGAATGCTTATAGCCCATTGAGTTGCTCACGGTGGTAAACCCTAAACAAGCCCCGGTGACGCAATGGCCGAGATGGGTATGGGTTCGAATCCCGATGAGGCATGGATGTTGTGTTTATTTGTCTTACGGCACTGGCTGTCTCGCTTCACTGGAACCAGTGGCCCTAAATTTGGGGCGGGCGACTGCTTATTACCCATCCAGTTGCTCACGGTGGTCGTTAAACCCCTAATTAATAAAGAAAAACGTAAACAAAACAAAAACAGACAGATAATGGTAATTTGCGTATCAAGTTCTGCGATAACAAAATTGAAGTGAGTCAGAGTTAAATACTCAAAGTGGACTCTATTAAGGTACGGGGCGCCAATTATAAGAACACAAACTTCTCAACTTAAATTATTAAGAATGCGTGAAAGATGATTTTGTTTTAAAGAAAAGGGGACGGGGGCGATTTTCAACTTGACAGAAAATCCTTCGTTTGATTAAAGAAAAACGAAACTTTTGTTTTCTTATGCTCTCGTTTGTAGAACAAAACACGTTTGTGCCTTACAGTAAAACATACTGTCAAATTGATCATAATCTTCGGCTGTCTTTTCATGAAGCGTCTTAATGTATATGTGTGGCGTTTGTAATTTATCGATGTGAAAGGAGAAGTTTTCGTAGTAACACTTGCCACTACTATTTCTTTATTTGTGTTGTTAACGTCTTTATATTTAACAGAATTAAATATTCAGATGAATGCATTCACAACTTCTCG
Organism: Macrothele yani; assembly: GCA_039090855.1. Taxonomy (NCBI): domain Eukaryota; kingdom Metazoa; phylum Arthropoda; class Arachnida; order Araneae; family Macrothelidae; genus Macrothele; species Macrothele yani. Next base: position 76,424,041 of record CM077009.1, on the reverse strand, counting down.
AGTAAAATTCATTGAGCAAAGGTGTCAGCAAAGAAAAAAGTACTTTAGTACAGTGGCACCTAGTCCGTGCAGAGCACATGTCTCCACAATCCAAGGCTAAGTGGGTATTGTTCCAACAGGTTCTGTAAGCCACAAAATCTTATTAAGCGTAATGTTTGTATGTTGTTGTTCTTCCCCCCCCCCCCCCCCCGTTTTTAATTTTCCTATTTCTAACACTCGCACCGAATAGAGAACATCAACATGCTTTATGAAATTCTCCTGATGCTACCAAGCCAAGCTTTTTTCTGCGCCGACATACTAAATTGTGATCCTAGAACGTAAAGACTCCCCTCTCCCACGGGTCGCCTCAACCGGTGTGTCCTTATCTATGCCCTTGCCCTCCACATACCCATAAATTATCAGTTACCTGTACTTCCGACTGTACAACAAAATGACAGAGAACAACTTCCCAGCAAAAACAGTCTTGCTGGGCCAGCCGTTCAGGCCAGCAGCTGGCACCCCATCCGTTATCCATCACAGGCTGTGGTTGCCACAAGCGACCCTGCAAGTACGTGCCATAAATGCTGGCTAGCCTAATGTGGTCTGTCAATGTCCCAGCAGTGGCAGCCGGCAATCACATAACGTAACTGATGGCTTGCCGAATTCTGCCCAATTTCCTAGTAGTAGTAAAGAGAGAGAGAAAAAAAAAAGATAATTTTTCACCAAAGACGCGCACAAAACTGGTTTTACACATTCATGTCACATTCTGTTACATTTTTAACGTTGTATCTTTCCCCCCTCTGTCTGAAGCTACATTTGTTCTAAATAGGAATGATATTTTATTTTGCTTCCTATTATTTTTAGCAGTCAACTCCTCCAATCTTGTGTATTCAACGCATGGATAAGTATATTATATTCACATAGCGTTGCTTGTTTTATTTTTTTATTTTTATTTTTTTCAAATACTAGGTAATTTTGTAACTAAAATATCCATTTTGTACTCGTATAATTTTTTTTTCCAACACAACGATTTTTCAATGTCTTTTCGGGACTTTTGTTTGAAGCGGTTTAGTGTGAAGATTATACAGAAATTATTTCTTGGTAAAAGGTTATTCATGGGAATGGAGTAAGTGTGTTTCATGGCTGTTTGTATTCTCGATTCTTCGTGTGTTAGTGCAGAATTTTGTCTACGAAATGGGTTTCTATAAATACATGAGATTGATTATTTCTTACAGTTCATTAATTATTTATATAATTTTCCTCTGACGGTAATCTTCGTCAACGCGGCATTTCATTAGGAAATTAATCCGTCTCTCTACGTGTCTTTATTATTATTTTTTTGTCATCCACTAAAGCAACACGATGGCGAGGGCGTCGTCTTCAAACTAACTGGTACCACGAAAGACTGCACGTGTTGCTTCAGCGCAGTCCCGCTGCTTCCATCTCCTGTTGGGATTGCTTCGGTTGCCAGCTACGGGCCACTAGGGACACTTGCTTGAAGGCCCGCAATGGACGGCGATGCTTGCAGGGCCATCAATGACTACCAAATGATGGCGCTGCCACCAACGGATCGCTATCGTACCGTGAGTGGCAGATTTCAGCCTGCAGTGACCCATCACTGCCAACTAGTGGCCAGCAGTTTCCCAACACTTGTGTTTTTGCTGGATTAGCGTTCTCTAAGGGAACGATAAAACCTTTCTCCCTGACACAAAGCTTGGAGGCACGCAAGAATGCGTGTCTCCAAGCTTTGTATTAATACCGAAAAGTGTTGAAAAGTCATTAACCGATTCCATCACGCCAAAGTGTCGTTAATTGTCTAGCGAATGCACTGGAAAAGAGAATGCCTCTAGTTGTGTGTGTTCTCCCCCTTCTGGGGGATGAAAATATTCTGAAGTCCAAGCATTTCTGGAGAGAGCAGGACATATCAGGATGGTCTTACTCCCCTGATGAAGATTTTGCGCATTCAATCAAGCCACCAAACATAAACAGAAATCACTTTGCTTATTTGGTGTTACTTGCGTCATGCTGCAAATCTGAAAACGTGGTGTATACCAGCGCTGCCGCCCCCAGTGGCGCAGTGGTCTAAGCGATGGCCTCTGATCATTCGTCCGAAAGGGGTCCGGGTTCGAATCCCGGTGAGGCATGGATGTTGTGTTTGTCTTACGGCACTGGCTCTTTCTCTTCCCTGGAACCAGTGACCCTAAACTAAGGACGGGCGACTGCCTATAGCCCATTGAGTTTCTCACGGTGGTCGTTAAACCTCCAATCAAAAAAAAAAAAAAAAGAAAAAACCAGCTCTGCGAAGACCTAACAGATGAAATGGAATTAGATGATATTGTCAGGACCTTTGGGTCACGAACTGTTTCCAGGAAAAGCGTCTTCGGAAACTCGTAATATTCTGTTGGGAACATCCATTCGGGGTAAGTGTTACACTTAGTTACTCTTTTTTTTTTTTCTCTCCTTTACCTTTGTGAAATATTAATTAAAACCGCTTTGCGATTTCTTTTGTTGCAGAAACAACTGCTATCGTATGCAAAATACTAATAATGCTAAATAAAAAGTACAAACACTGTATAAGTCAGATAGATAGATGCCTTCCTTTTTTTTTTTTTTTTTCATATAGCACATGAATTACAGCATTTAATTTTTTCTTGATATTAAAAAGAATTGCATTTTCACCATATTGACAAAAACCATCGGACACCTAGAAGAGAAACATAACATAGCATTTATTGACATACATTCATTAGTACGGTGTCGGTCTACCTTTGACCTTAATGCATGCACTGACCCTTCGAGACATGCCTTCGACAAGGTTTTGGAACACAGCAATAGGTATGCGCTTCCATTCAGTACATAATGCTGCCGCTAACTGTTGCTTAGTAGTAGGCCTTAGTTCCGAACTTCTTATGCGGCGCTCTAATTCATCCCATAGGTGCTCCATGGGACTAAGAGCAGGGCTCTGTGCTGGCCAGTCCACACGCGATACGGAGTTATTGTCAAACCAAAGCCGTAACAGTCCTTGCTTTATGGCTCGGTGCATTATCCTGCTGGCACCAACAAGGCTCGGTTCCATAGTATTGCCACACAGTTGGTAGGGCATAATTGCCCGGTATATCGAGGTAGACGTGCTGGTTAACAGGTTTGGCCACGATAACCAATGGACCGGGACCATACCACGAAAAACACCCCCACACGAGTACACTGCCAGCTCCAAACTTGACCGTAGGAACAGTACACTGTGGTAAATAGTGTTCCCCCGGCTGCCGACATACCCACACACGGCCATCAGACTGATGGATCGTGTATCTGGATTCATCAGTCCATAGGACCCGTTTCCATTGATCTACGATCCACGATAAATGTTCTTTACGCCATGCTAAACGACGATTAGTATTCCGAGTGGAGATGAAAGGCTTATGAGCAGCCGCACGACCACGGTAACCCATGGAATGAAGTTCTCTGCGAATAGTACGTGTAGATACCGAGGTTTCAGCATTTTTACTCACCTGTACACTGAGGTCTTGTGCAGTACTCCGATTAGCTGTAATGACTCTCCTGAGACTTCGACCTCCTCTATCACTGATTTACGTTGGTCTGCCGGTACGTTTTACTGCTTCAGGCACGCCATGTGTCTTCCACTTATTCAGTGCATCCAAAACAGTACTCTTGGGTATGTTTAAAAGCCTCTCGGTTTCTCTTATGGGCAACCCACTAATATAACTCCCAACAATCTTTCTTTTCTCAAAGTCAGTTCTCTCCCGCCGCGACATTTTCACTCAACCTTCACAGTGCGATATGATCGTGGTCAGCTGCAGGCTTGTTTTTATACCGTTTGCAGATGTACTGCATCTTAACAACGCAACGGATCCGTTCATTTGCTTTTGAAGGGGTGTCAGGTGACTTTTGTCAATATAGTGTGTATATGGAAGCATATGTCCCCAGGCCAAAAATTGGAGTTTAGTGCTACTGGGGAGAGTCAGTCCAAAAATAAGTTTGCTAGGCATGCCGTTATTACCACGCCAAGTCCCGTTGGGGATCTTGAGGGCATAAATTTTGTTAATGATTTTCGATCGACTAGATTGGCAACAATGACATTGGGTTTCCTAGTATAGGCGACCCAGTCTCATTATTGGGACTTGAAAGCGTTGTTTCATACGAGCTCGTACGAGTTTGTCACAAGAACTCATATGCCGCAAAGAAATTTTAAATTTAAAAGCTAACATTTCGGTTTTATGCTTGAACGTGGGTATCTGTGAAGAAAAAAACTATTACTTTAAATTAAACCACAACACCGACACTCGTACTCATTTGCAGAGCAGCGAGAAGAAAAACACGTTGTTTAAAGAAACAAATATAAAAATTTTTTTGTGTATAATTCTTAATTTAGGTACAATTTAATGGTGAGACCAGTTTAAATTATAAGACATCTCTACAAAAAGAAGTTGTGGTGTAATCTGACAATTGCAGAACTACAAACGTCCCTATCAATCCAACTACTACGAGGTGAGCAATAATATTTCATTTCTAAACTTTCAATGAATATTCAGCATGCAAGGGATTAAAATGATTGGACGATGTCTTACCCTAAAAGAACTTCTGCTGTGCTGCACCGATCCGGCGGTTGAGGAAGGCGCTTGCCGTCTGGTGGCCGTAGTCTTATGTTGGTATCCTCCGTGGATAAAACACAGCCGGTAGTTTTCTAAGATTCTTCCTCTAATTTTAGAAGATGTGATTCTTCATCGACTGATCCTATAAAGATGTCGATGAAGCACATGGTGCTGTGTTCAGATAATCCTGACAATAATACATCACCTAGCCGCTGGAAACTTGTGGGGGCTGTTTTGCAGCCAAAAAATAATCTTTCGAATTGGAAAGAACCCCAGGGAGTGGAAAATGCCGTTTTGTGTTTATCTTTATCAGCAACTTCCATGTTATGGAAACCTGATCTTATATCCAAGATAGTGAACCACCTATTTCCCCTAGCTTTTTCTAGTAGATCCTCTATGCTATGCAAAGGGTAATGGTCAGGAATAATAGCCTCGTTTAAAACCCGAAAATCCACGCATGCGCGATAAGAAAAATATTTTTTCTCACGAGGAGCATGGGTGCCATATACGGCGATACTCTCTGTAATTATTCCGGCATTCAGGGGATCAGTTATTTGCTGTTCAGCCTCTTTTCTTAAGTGATGAGGGGCGCGGTATAACTTTCCTACTATGGGTACATCTGTGTTTAAGTTGATTTCATGGTACAATAAATTGCATTTGCCCAGCTCGCTTGTCGTGCGAGCAAAAACATCCGTATAAGACATTAATAGGTAAATCAAAGGCCTTTTGCGTTCATGATCTATTCCTTCTAAATTAAAGTCCCGGGGAGACAGTGGTGAAAGTTTGGCAGGTTTGCTTTCCTGCACGGTACTTACATCTACAATAGGCTGAACGAAAGCTACTTTTGTATGTTTATTCAAGTGCAATGGCTGCTCCGTGAGGTTTGCAACCAAAATTGGGATCCCACCGGAAGGGCCTAAAGTGTTTACCGATCTTCCGATCCTAACATAACCCTGAGAATATTTATCTATGGGCTGCACGAGCACTTGATTATTAGGGCTATCTAAAAAAGGAGGGCATTTCGCTAGAACAATCTTTTCTGAACAGGGAGGAATTATTTCCTTCTTTAGGATTTTAGCAGTTTTTGTCACATCGGGAGCCACGGGCTTTATAACTCTTTCTCGACGATTTACGGGTAGGGTGGGGGTCCGATCTTGTTTACCTTTGCAACCTTCGGATTCCTAACCCTTCTCTTTCTCTTCCCAGGATTTATCCTAATCTGTTCAGATTTCCCTGCTCGCCGTAATGTTCCGGCTCCCGCGTTAAAAGTATACCCATGCGTTTTCAGCAAATCCCAGCATAAAATCATGGAATAATCCGCATGTAATTTCTGCTGTGTTACGTGGAAAGAATGCGTGATTTGACCCGTGCCTATCCTTATAAGAAATTCGTAGCAGGCGGAGATAAGCAAAGGATTTCCTGTAATTCCCCGCTCTTGTATTGCAGAATCCTGAGATCTCATCTTTACCTTCCCTTTAACCTGTTCTACCACGGAGTAGCAAATCAGGTTTATGGCTGCACCGGAATCGATCAAAACGCTTACCACAATGTTACCGACTTTTATTTTAATTAGCGGTAATGCCCCTTGCTCCTCAGTCGAGCAGTTGGTTAACATCAAATTGGTCTTTATTTCACTACTACGCTGACCAGCGCTCGGCCTTCGACCCTGGCCTGCCTTCAGTTTAAATTACGCCTTTGCGAACTACGTGCTCCGCCGCCAGCGTTATCCGCAAAGCGGACTCGGTTTCCCTACTGTCCCCAGCCCCTGTTCCGCCAGAAAGGCGACTCGCCTTTGGAGCAGGCATGCGGGCGAAAGGGTTGCGCTGCTCTCTGCGATCCCCGCGGAAATTTTCAGGGCTTGGGTGCTGCTGGCGGGAAAAATTCTGATTCCATACTGGGCAGTCTCTTCGATGGTGGGAATAATTTTGGCACTCGTGACAATTTCTTGTGATCTGTGCAATGTTATGACCACCATTTCCCCTTGGCCGAGAATTGTTCGCCTGGAAATTTCTTATTCTCGCCACCTGCGTTCGGTGAGCGTTTTCAGCCTCTCTCAACCTTCTTTCTAACATTCGCGTTTCCTCTTTTAGGGTGTTTACCTGAACATCTTGGTCAGCCATCTGACGCGCCAGTAACCCGCACAACTCCGAAATGACAACCGGGGTAGTTCCTAAGCCTACTAGAGTTCCCTGGGGAAGAAACCCACCTATTTCTGCGAGGTTTACATTACGGTCAACCAAATAATCATTAAGTTCCTCAAGAACGGCTCGCTCTACGGCTTCGGAGAAGGTTTTAGGGGCAAATGACAGGACGGTCCGCCGCAATTTGCTATTCATACCATTAAGGAACTGGGACATCTTAGTTTTGTCCGCCAGTTCTTGGACCTCCGGACTTGCCTGGTCCACGTGTTTGAGCTAGGCCCCTTAATCTGGAAACGTACTCCGCTGCCTACAAGTCGTAAATTTTTGCATCTGAACTGCGAGGGGGGCTCCTGAGCGTCAAATCTTTGTATTACCGCTTCCCGGAATGCGGCGTAATTGGTTTCCTTCCGGCCGTCTGCCGCATCGGTCAAAAATTGGCTCGCGGCCGCTTTGCATTTTACCCTCGCTGCGAGTATCTTCACCCCATCTGGCTAACCTGCAATTTGGGCAGTACTGTCAATCATTTAAAAAAACTGCCTTGCAGTTATAGATTTCCTGGTTCACGTGAAGACCGAAATGTAATTCAGCATACCCGCCATCGACTGGATAGCGCGCTGGGTTTCAGAAGTCGAATTTGGGGCAGTTGCCGTATTATTTTCCACCGGGTCAGGCATAATAACTTTATTGCTGAGGGCCTAAGAAAACCGCGGTCCTAAACCTAAATCCTTACTTTCTCTGTGTGAGCGCTACGCACGTTATGACAAAAATACTGAGCACTAACGAATCCTGAAATGTACCAGACGTTACTCCTATTATAATGCGTACCTTTTACCTGTTCTAACTCACTAACCAATTAATAAAATTTCTACGTAAGCGCAAAGACAGATAAAACAAAATAATTTTCTCTACTAGCATTAGAGGGGGCATACCTAGAAACACAATCTTACAATTCGCGACACATAAAATACTACATTTGCAACACTTCAAATAAATTGTAAATAACTTCAAGCTAAACGATTTAAAATAAACTGTAAATACCATACTACTAACGACACATGAAATATCATTCGTGAAACACTTTTAAAATAAACTGTAATATCCTACTACTCATGACACGTGAAATATCACTCTTGAAACACTTTAAAATGAACTGTAAATACCCTCACATTAACCTACGCTTGCGACACACAAAATATAACTCTTGGAACGCTTTAAAATGAACTGTAAATACCCTCATATTAGCCTACTACTTATGACACATAAAATATCACTCTCACAACACTGTAAAATTAACCGTAAATATCACCCAAAGCCATGAATCCCATAAAACACTCTTAATTATTGCATTGTAAAAACGTTTGAGAAAAAAAATAATGATTGCATTCGAATTACAGTAATGCACCAAAATCAAATGAAAACATATCATCATAATAAAAATGTACGAAACACTTGATCGTAAATAATGACGTTGAGAAAAAGAAAAACAGACCGCTGCAAATTAAACAAATTACTATTTGTTGTGCTTCTCGAATCTACCTTATTGACCCGTTAATTTATTTACTGCGCACATTCATAAACCTTTTAACCGTGCTGCATAGCCACACCCGCAATTACTTTGCTGGTAGTGTTATTTACCAAGTTTATTAACAAAAACAGAATGCATATACATCCTACTCATTTTATCAACATTTGCTATATAATTTTATCCTCTTATTTTCTCACTATTATTACCATTTTTTTTTAATATACTCCTTACTAATGTTCGCCCGGTCTATTTAAATTTACTTTCCTGATCAGATAAGAAAACACTGTTGCCTTTTGAAAACAACCCTTTTACTGGTCCACCAAGATTACTATTACAGAATTTTTAACAAATCACCTCCTACTCTTTTCTCTTAAGAATTAGTAATACCACAACCCATTACACTGTTCCGCGAAATTTCATATCCAAAAACAGCCAAATAGATAACTTTCTTGTTTACAGAACTTCACAATTTTGCAGATTCATTAGCCAGATCATGATGTACAATGACACCGATTATATTTATCCTGGTGCACGGCACCAATTATGTTACCACGCCAAGCCCCGTTGGGGAACTTGTGGGCATCAATTTTGTTAACGATTTTCGATCGACTGGATTGGCAACAATGACTCTGGGTTTCTTAGTATAGGCGACCCAGTCTCATCGTTCGGACTTGAAAGCCTTGTGTTTCATAGGAGCTCGTACGAGGCTGTCGCAAGAACTCATATGCCGCAAAGAAATTAAATTTGAAAGCTAAGATTTCAGTTTTATGCTTGAATGGCGGTATCTATGAAGAAAGAAAACTATTACTTTAAATTAAACCAGAACACCGACACTCGTACTCATTTGCAGAGCAGCTAGAAGAAAAACACGTTATTTCAAGAAAAATATATAAAATTTATTTTGTGGCAGTTGCCGTATTATGCTGAGACCAGTTTAAGTTATACTAAGACATCTCTACAAAAAGAAGTTGTGGTTTAACCTGACAATTGTAGAACTACAAATGTCCCTATCAATCCAACTAGTACGAGGTGAGCAATAATATTTCATTTCTAAACTTTCAATGAATACTCAGCATGCAAGGGATTGAAATAATTGGATGATGTCTTACCCTAAAAGAACTTCTGCTGTGCTGCACCGATCCGGCGGTTGAGGAAGGCGCTTGTCGTCTGGTGGCCGTAGTCTTTGGCCGGTAGTTTTCTAAGATTTTTTCTCTAATTTTCTGGGGTGTCTAAACGTCCTGTCTCCGTGACGACCGACTTCTTGACCCACGCACAGTTAGGCATTTCTTGCCTACCGCTGCCGTCGAGCTGCGACTTCCAGCACAAAGGTCAACAACCCGCTCTGACTAAAATACTGCGCCCGACCGACCTTTCTTCCAAGTTTCCCCCTTTTATTTTAGTTTCGCTTTCCTTACAGCCCCGCTGTGAGGCGTGTCCTTACCTCGAGAAGACGTCCCTTGCCCCTTCATTGGTCCCCCCCCTGTTCGCAAGTGGACCGCCGTCCAGTTGCTGCCGGCCAGTGGCTACTTTGAGCAGATGTTCTCCGGACCTGCTGACCATCTGCTGAGCTAAGCCTTTTAAAAATTTATTTGGCCGTAACTGTCACCCCGTTATTGAGTTCTATTATCGGAGCATCCGAGAAAACCCTTTTAAAACTTGAAGACTGCTCCGTAGACACGTATGCCCGACTGAAATATGTTCTCTGACCCCGAGCTTGGGTGACATTTATTGCGTAGCCTTACCTTCTTACCGGATTTAAGATTCTTTCTTAAATTTCCGCCTTATAGCCACCACTGCGCCATTGTTAGTTAAGGAAGCCTTATGTAATTCGCAATGCTGTTGCTTCTCAAATGCCGGGAAATAGAAGAAAATACCTTTCGCTTCGTTTGCGAAATTTTGCACCTGGCCTGACGTTTGCGATTTAGATCTCCTTCCCCTCGCGAAGGGAAAGCAAAGAAAAAAAGAAAATAACCCAGCGAATCCCTATGCGGCCTGGGTTGGGATAGTACTGCTTGCACCTAATTACGAATTCCCCAATTAAGAAATTACATAATTAATTATGTTAATTAATGAACATAATTAAAACATTTAATTTGGTATTTTAATCCCGAATTTCAGTATTTCTTTACCACAAGCAATGTGCCCGAAATTAGAAGAATTTTCGCGGCAACACCGTGTCGGCCGTTGATCCCCTAGATGCGTTTTATTTTAACGCAATTAAAGTAATTAAGTGGCAGCCCTGCGTCGAAGGAAGCTTAGAGATCTGCAGTTTAACATGGCGACGCAATCGGAATAGCGGTGGAAGCACGAGGTCTGGGCGCATGTGAAGTTTCTATTAGCCAAGAAGTTCAGCGCTGCAGGTATCAGTGGTTAGCTGGTTGAAGTTTGCGGGGGAATGTAACAAAGCATGTGACGGGCTATAGGGAACAAACGGGCAGGCCTATTAAAGGAGCTAGGATTTCATAAGATGATGGCATCGTGTGTGTCACGTGCCCTATCGGTAAATAACAAGGTGCTAAGGATGCTGTCAGCGGGTATTGTCACTGTAAATGAGACGTGGATCCATAACCATAATACGCCAGGAACGAAGCCCAGAAACGAAGCGTGCAGACATGGGATGGATACATCCGGTGTCGCCGCGATTCGGGAAGTTCAAGGCTGTGCAATTTGCGCTCAAGTCGACGCTTACCGTGCGTCCATAACAGTTGGCGAAAGGAGTTGTGTTGTTAAAAAACAATAACACCTGGCAGCTTACTGCCAACGAGACAGCACCTCGCGCAACACGCTTCCGGTGAAACAATCCTCTGTTACAGCCCGAGGCCTGGGAGTTCTCTCCTGCTCTGAACCCATAAGCGTGAACACAGTCTGTTTGTTGGTGACGAAGTTAAAATCTTCTGTCGTTCGATTTCTTCATATGCAGAGCAATCAGTTTGGTAATTATGTTGAGAAATGAAGTGATTACGTATATGTCCTTGCATTTGTGTTGATTCTGTTTTTACAGCAAATACATTGTCTCGACTGCATGACAGGTAAAAATTTATTTTCGGTCTTCAGACTTGTGCTACTAGAGTACAGGTGTAGCCATTATCAGCGTAATAACTTTGTGGCACAATTTATATTATTTAATTTAACAAAAAGCAGCATTTCTGCTTTTACGTTTGTGCAAAATTATTTTCCTTCAGTGATTAAAGAAAATATAGCGCAAACACAGGTGTACGGCATTGATATTAAGTCCTCTTAGTTATTAAAACTATGATTTTTTTTCATTCTTAGATGGAATAAATTGTTTTGAGACATATCACAAAATTGGATTGAACAGCATTTAAAGTAAAAGTGTTCATACCCTTAAAATAGTTATACGCAAAAAAGCAGTTTGTCGGGCCCCAGTTTCCAAGTTGTCAGATTCGTCATAATTCGGTCCGAGTTGAGGCCCCGGATGAGGCATGGGTGGTGTGATTGGTTTACGGCATTGGTTTTGTCCCTTTCCTGAAACCAGTGGCCCCAAGTTGGGAATGGGCAATTGCTTATATCCCTTAAAGTTGCTCACGGTAGTCCGTCAAGTACTGAGGGGGGGGGGGGCGTTTGCGGGTATTTCTTAAGACTTTTTATCTATGCTTTCGTTTCCAGAAAATTCATTGGTATGAGAGAGATGATGTACTCTCTGAGGTTAATCAATCGTGAATCAGTTTCTTCCTTGCCCCTCTATAAGGTGTTTCGAAACTCGCGGGCAAATTTCTTTTTTCTTTTTTTTTTTTTTTTTTTTTTTTTTCTCGCTGATTTTGGTTTACTTTGAAGAGTACTGTAAAAATTACTGCACGAATATCCCTCGATTTGCTCCTGAGACAGACTCAGCAAAGTCCTGTCTAAAAGTCGAACGCCTCTGCAGTTCTACTCAAACTTATGCTCCGTTTATTGATAAACCTAGAAAGTTCGTTGGTAACATCTGAAATATGCGTCAGACCAAAGCCTTCAAAGCCTGTTCTGACGCATATTTCAGATCTTACCAACGAACTTTCAAGGTACAAAGCCATGATACAAAGTCTTGTGCAAAGCCAGCTAGAGATGAGTTCTCACTTTTAGTGACTTCTCTCGGAAACCAAAGCTTCCGATTGGTGTCCAACTCTGTCATGCATGATGTTAAACACAACGCCTACTTAACAGGCCTTGTAACATGAAAGTGGGGTCACGAACGGAGGCAACTCATCTCTCTGATGTCATGGCCTTGTAGGTACTTTTTAGACGACCTCACACCAAGGCAGTCTACTAAATCACAAGGCCATGACTTTAGAGAGACGAGTTCCTACCGTTCGTAACATCACTCTCATGTTACACGGGCTTATACGTCGGTGTCGTATTTAACGTCACACACAACAGCGGAAACCAATCGGAAGCCTTGATTTCCGCGGGACATTACTAAAAGACGGAACTAGTCTTTCTGATGTGATAGCCTTGTGTTTTCAAGACAGCCTTGGTCACACTCGCTCATAACTTTGTTCTCAAGGAATAGGGCTATTTAGTTGCATCCTATAAAATTGTTTTAAGGTGGACGTCCAGTAATTTTGCACCCTATACTTCCAATAGAAAAAATTTCGACCCTATTTCCGCAGCGAAGAAAGATTTCCCATACATCCAAACTTAGATTGTACAATCAGTGTTTTTTGCAAAAAACTTTCCTGAACTATATTTAAAATCAATAACTTCACTTCGATGTACTTATGATGCTTGCTTACAGGTGGTGCCATTCTACCTTACCACTACATCGAAGTAAAGTTATTGATCTTTAATATAGTTCAGGAAAATCTTTTGCTAAAAACACTGATTGTACAATCTAAGTTAGGACGTTTTTCTTTTTTATCAGTGGGCGAATTTTGCTGTATGGGAAATAGGATCGAATTTTTTTTTCCATCGGAAATATAGAGAGCAGAATCAGTAGACGTCCAGTTTATGGCTCTGAATGATAGCATTGTATTTCAGAAAGGTAAAACGAATGTGTTATGTAAGATTTTCTCGTGTAACCATGGGCATCTTGTATTTCACTTGTATGTCGCGTTGTTGAAATAAAATTAAAATATACTTATTGTTTTCGTTCTATTCTTACTTTGTCACGCACGACATAACTCTAAAACTCAACGATCCAATAAAAATCTGGAGACTAATCAGTCATCGTAACTGCTTATAAACATATGTATTATGGGTGAGTGTGCAATATTAAAATTGAAAATTCTTGTTCAGTATTTCTATGTTGGCTGTTGTTAAATTCTTCAGTACCACGGACTCCCAAATAAATATAAAACGAGCCATGCTAGTTTTGAAACCTTGTACATCTAAACTTAATACGTGCTTTGTGTATCGCCTGCTCCACATGTTTCAAAAGGAAGGTTAAAAACTTCGTTATGTTCAGCTTGTTAAAAAACTTTAAAAAATAAATAAATAGTGACTTGCTTTCCCCTTCCGTAAAAATCTGTCTCCTTGGTAATTGTTTAGCTCAAAGTTTTGGAGAGGGCAGTTAATGAGCAGCTTTTTGTGTATCTGAAATCTTCCAAGCTTGCTACTGATCGCCAGCTTGGTGTTCCCTCAGATGAATCAAATGATTATACAGTAAATCCTGTCTAGCAAGTTTCCCCATGGTTGTTCTCTGAAAAAAAAAAAAAAAGTGACTGTCTTGACAGGTGACTGCAAAATAGTGCTTCAATTTGCCAAAATATCTCCCCTCCCCACTTGAAATTTAAAGTAAAAAATTTCAAGTGGGGAGGGGAGATACCTTTTAAATGCAGACTGGTGTGTATGTAGTGCATGTTCTTTTTCCCCTGCCATTTTGTTATTTAGGAATGTTATTCACTATATATCTCACTGAGAGGATGCGTTTCACCCGAGTTCGACTCTAGAGCTACAAACTTTCACTTCAACTGCACAAATTGAGTCTGAACAGCAAGGACAGATGGAGATTGATGTCATCTATCCAAATTTTCAAATTTTAACGCAGAAAGGTAAAACGAGCATGGAATACCAATATACTACTGTACCATCGCTAGTATTCAAAACTTCGCTGGATAATGAATGTATTACATCTCAAACCTTTTCACCGCCGATGCATTCTGAATCTATAGATAAAGATCAGATCAGATCATATGTAGAGGATTTTACTAAGGGAGTGTCTGACCCCAGGTCTTAAACAACCCTTAGAAATAGGAAGCTAGGAGATTTGGGCTGGAGTGCTCGATATGAAAGTGGCTGGAGTGCTCGATATGAAAGTGGCTGGAGTGCTCGATATGAAAGTGGCTGGAGTGCTTGATAGGAAAGTGGCTGGAGTGCTCGATAGGAAAGTGGCTGGAGTGCTCAATAGGAAAGCTGGAGTACAGATAGGAAAGTGACACGGACGTGAGGTAGAAAGGGGTAGGTAGACGCCCTTATTTATTACCGGGGGCCAGTACGCGGGGTCCGACGGCTTTAAGTGCCCATCCGACGCACGGCTGATATTTAGTGGTTCGAGCGTTCGTAATTTTAAATTACCCGAGGTCTTCTCCGTGGCAGTTACGAACGTCGACCACTAGGCCACCCGCGGCCCTTGAATCTAGACATGAACAAGAAGATTGCATTAGGTCTTAGACGTATCACTAAGGAGTTTGAAAAATTGAAAAAGGCAACTAAGAATTTGAAAAATTGCTTTTAAAGAACGATTTGTTCAGAAACAATTTTAGCAATAACTACTGGCAACGATGATACTACGCCTTCTACTTTTGAAAAAGGCAATTAAGAATTTGAAAAATTTATAATCAGCATGCATTGTATATATGTATGTATATATATATATATATATATATATATCAAAGGTGTCGCACCGTACAACGTAGGGCTACGTCAACTGTCCTTCGCTGAATACTTTAAGCATAGAAGTAGTGAGATAGTGCCATGTAATAGTGGCAGTTGACGTAGTTCTACGTTGTATGTTGCAACACAGTTGCTACCGTGCCCCTTTTATTTTTTTTTATATGGCAGGTTGGTCTTCCGAGTGGGCGGACCCAAATTAGGCACTAACGCAAAAGCACGACGGTTTGTTTTTGTTTCTATAAATGAAATTGTTTTTATTCCAGCATGTTGGAACAGGCAGCAGATACTGGACCCAACCTACTGTGGAAGCGGGATATCGGATAAGTGTTTCTCTTTGTAATCCTCGTTTGTTTCACCGTCATCTTTTTAAAATAATGTAGTGTACTTATGGGGTGCTGCACCAATGAGATCAGTTTCTTTATATCGCGCTTACGTAGAGGATTTCATTGTTGTAAACGCTCGACGCCATTTTACTCCGTTCCAGACAGCGAACGATCCTCGCGTCCCTTTTCCAGCTGTTTTGCTCCCGAAGAGAAAGTTAGCTATTTATTAAGCGGGCTGAGGAGAAAAAGAGGAAAGAAGGGGCGGGGGAAAGAAGGCCTTTGTGTTTGTAAATTTTTGGATGACGTTCTTGTCAGTCTTCCAAGGTTAAGCTTCTAGGAAACCATTCGCATGGATAAGTTGTTGAAGGATTTCTCTCCCTCCCTTCTCTCTTGGCATTGCTCGTAGCCCAAGAGGAAGAAGGAAATTATAATAGAGGAAATGCTTGTTTGTTGTTCATGCCTTTCATGCAATCTTGATAAGAATTCGGAAAAAAAAATCGCTTGTGAAAAGTTAATAATCTAAGTTTTCCTTATGCTTCAGATGCAGTATTGGAATCGAATTGCAGGGGAACTTCGTTGCGATTTAGTAATATTTAATAACTTCAGGTGTGTGAAATACATCTACGGTGGGTCTACATCAACCAGGATTTCTCATCAGGCCTCATCAACTCATGTTTATCATCAACTGCGGGCCTTGTGTGATCGTGAAAATTTTCCCTGTCGTGAGTGGAGGGAGGAGAGAGAGAGAGAATCTGATTTTTTTTTTTTTACTGCGGTTCAGAGATGTATTTCTAAATAAAAAAAAGTGCCTTATAGGTGAACTGACTAGGAAAAAATACTCTCAAAATGTTCAAAATCTGATTCGTTGTTTGTATTACTTATTACTTTTAATTTTCATTACTAATTACCAATATCAATTTATATTAAAACTGCGTAATCTGAGTAATTTTAAATTACTGGAAGAATGTAACGTCTGAAAGATATGCTGAGGTTATAAAATTTAATTTAACTATGGTTCTGTGTCGTGTGAAAACAAATTCGTCCGTGACGGAGATCGATCCCCTCACTCCGGAGTATGTTGCTCTCCCAACTAAACTACACGGACGGAATGTATCACTGCTGATTTATCGTACTGACACGTGCTTTACCTCTGTAGTACGTCACAGTCGTTCTATAGGATTTTAAATATCATTAGGAATGTTTGTGACTTAACAAAGTAACATCAAATCAATATGATTAATGTGCCGTTTTTACTAAGATTATGTAGTACACGTGGAAGATTTTCTGTTGCCCGTAAGGAGTCAGAGTGAGCTTAGGGGATTACTTTTATTGGAGCCGATACTAGTGGCGAGTTGTTTAGTACAAATGTCCATCACTACCGTTTTCTCTTTGAGCACTGCGATCTTAACCCCACGGAGTAGCCATCTCCTACAAATTTATTTTGACTGTCGCTTAGACAAAGGAGTTCACATTCTCTTTGTGATAGAATCTTATGATTTGTGGGACACCCTACTGCGTTATCCAACTGTGTTGATTAATCTACACTGTACTTTTTGTTTGTTTCTGGGTTTAACAACTACCATGGGCAACTCGTATGGTTATAAGCAATCGCCCGTTCCTAATTTCAGGTCAGTTGTTCCAGGGAAGAGACAGATCCAGCACATTTAGCTATGCACACCACCCATGATTCATCCGGGGTTGGGACTCAGCTCGAAACAATGGTCAGAAACCTGCGCCTCAGACCACTGTACCACCGGGGCAGCCATTTCTGTAGTATGAACATTCAGTTAAGATACGAGTATGTCTGCATACAGAATACAGTTGCCCCTATTTTTGCATACATGATCATTTAAAAAGTTCCTTTGCCCATATTCTCTTGCCATGTAACCACGAAAAGCGCTAAGGCCCTTCTACATCACTGCTGCAGTTTGTCTTTGTTTTAAGAGAACTCGATTTGCTCACTTGCGATCAATAAAATAGTAGCGAGCTTAATCATTTTACATGTGGTTTAGTGAAAAGTTGTTTTAATTTCACCTTAACAGTGTTTCCCTTGCACTCTTTGGCATTTCATACGTATATACCTCATTCTTGTGCTTTTAGAGCACCTTGATTTAAAATAAACCAGCAAATTAAGTATTTCGTTGATAGTACCATCTGTGTGTTGTTCAGTTCAGTTAGGTACAGAACGTAAGCATAAACTTGGAGAACAGAAAATTGAAAATGTTATAAACAAAATAAAAATTTACGCTATTTGCTCGTGAACTTTCTGTTTCATGGTGCATTGCAACATTTCTTACATCTGACCACCTTACAGCATCCAATATCATGTTGCCACCACAAATGGTGATAAAAAAAAAAAAAATAGCCAGAAGGATCTCAAGGAATATAAGCAACAATTTCCTAAGCAATAATTCTCACGATTCTGTTAACCCATGGTACACACATTCGTAAATCGCCTGTACTCCACGCCAAGAAAAGTTTACAATTGTGAAAAGTGTGGAACAGCTACCTCCGCTACGAAAAAGTAGTCCTTCAGTGTTTAAAGTGAAAAACAACTCTTTGCCGCCCCAGTGGCGCAGTGGTCTAAGGCGTTGGCCTCTGATCATTCGTCCGTAAGGGGTCCGGGTTCGAATCCCGGTCAGGCATGGGTGTTGTGTTTGTCTTACGGCACTGGCTCTCTTCCTTCCCTGGAACCAGTGACCCTAAATTAGGGACGGGCGACTGCTTATAGCCCATTGAGTTGCTCACGGTGGTCGTTAAACCTCCAATCAACAACAACAACAACAAAAACAACTCTGTTATTGCTCAGAACCCGTTTTTGTGTGCGAAGCAGTTTATGGGGGCAAAATTGCTCTTTGACAATTTTTTTAAATGGCTGAGCATTTTAGAAATAGATTTGATATGAGGAATTGCTTAATCAAAAACCTCGCACTTTCAGGCGCTGACTGTCAAGCGTCCAGCTGGGAAACGTAACTTGGAGAGGGCGGAGGGACGCTGTGGAAGGAATAGAAGACTTTCCCAACATTCCGAACGGGAAAATTGCTCTGGGGGTGTACTTAAGCAGCCATGGGGGGGGGGGGGGTAAAATGAAAGGACGATGCATTGATCATCAGTTTGAATCGTAAAGCTTTAAACGGGAGGGGTGTGTGGTAGTACAGGAGTAGAGTGTGACGCGGATTGATAACGTTCTTGTGTTTCCCAGAAGACTGAGCTGGCTACCCTACCTTCCATAATAGTTCACACTTAGGTTGACTTAGAGTATAAGTATGCTTGCATCAACTTTGTTATCTACAAAGGGCCGCGGATGGCCTAGTGGTCGACGTTCTTGACTGCTACAGAGAGGTCTCAGGCTCGATCCCATGCAGGTACAAACGCTCGAACCACTAAATATCCGCCGTGCGTCGGATGGGCACGTTAAGCCGTCGGACTCAGGGTACTGGCCCCCGGTAATAAATAAGGGCGTCTTCTTTCCCCTTTCTACCTCACTTTCCTATCTAGCACTCCAGCCCAAATCTCCTAGCTTCCTATTTCTAAGGGTTGTTTAAGACCTGGGGTCAGACCCCCTTCCTAAAATCCTGTTTATGATCTGATCTGTTATCTACAGAAGTACACAACTCAGATCTGATTATGCTTTCAAGCCATCTGTCACCCCCCCTCTCCCCCTTCCTAGGTATTCCTCTTGCCACTTTCATATAAGTCATATCTAACTGCCGTTTTAATAAGAACCCTTTCTTCGCATTCAACTGTCACTGCCATAAAAAAAAGAGAATAGGTCTAAATACTGCATTGTCAGCAGCC
Source organism: Macrothele yani (assembly GCA_039090855.1). NCBI lineage: Eukaryota > Metazoa > Arthropoda > Arachnida > Araneae > Macrothelidae > Macrothele > Macrothele yani. The sequence continues at coordinate 76,404,837 of CM077009.1, read as the reverse complement.
AATTTCTTTCTCGGTGAAAAGAGTTGTTTACATCTTATGAGACTTTCTATGCTTTCCTGCATCATTAGTTATTGCATACAATTTATACCCATATTGGAACAAATGGTTAAAGAATAACCAGGAAGATCTGAAGAAATGTCACCAACACTAAGCAGTTAATCACACTACTGTGTTAACCGTGCAAGTCAGAAATCAACAACTCAATCATATGTGAAAATATAATCGGAAATTAACTATTTAGTATTGTCAAGAATGTATTTCAATGGTTATCTCTCTCTCTCTCTCTCTCTCTCTCTCTCTCTCTCTCTCTCTCTCTGTGTGTGTGTGTGATAAAAATTATTTCAGCAGCTGCATCCACGTGGGAGTTAATGTTTTCATTTTACTTCTTTGTCGAACTAAAGAACAACCATGGTTTTCGGGCAGTTCTGCGCGTCAGAACGTTGAGGACTGACAAACGGGGCATTTTTTTAGATTGGAAAGAGTGGAAATTTTGCTTCTTGTGTCGGTAGGATCACTCAAGAGTGTTTGATCACTCGATGGGTGGATTCCTTTCTCCTGACTGTTGTGCTTTGTCATTACATTATACTAGTTTCCAACTATAGGTTTAGCATAGAGATGGGTCCGAAATCACGTCCCTGGTTTGTCACAGTTACTGAAAAACAGCTCTCACCGTTGTGACCAGTGACAAAAAGTAACAGTTGCAAATTCAGTGATAAAGAATGCCACCGTTAGCCGTGTCTAAGCAATGCTTGGAGTCCAAAATCCCTGTTGCGTCATAGTTTTGGTTACCATTTCACCGTATCTAAACAATTTGTCTCCTTTTCTGTTGAAACATAATAGATGTCGCTAGTGATGTGAGCTCTCTTTCAGTCTCCACCTTTTTCCACGCATAAGATAGATTTTGATTTGGCTTTCGCTATGCGAGTTCGCTCGTGTACAAAGAATTCAAAGCAATCCGATTGTAACAGTGATTTTGTCAGTGTTGCAATAAAGACGATGTCTCGCTGTTCTGTTACTTCTGCTCCGTCACACCTGTCGAAAACAGTAATTTTGTCACTGTTGTAAGTTAAGTTACATCTCCGTCACCGCTGTCGTAAACGGTGACTTTGCCACCGTTTAAAGTCACAGTCACTTCAGTAGGACTGTTACCATTGTCACTGTGACAGGAAAATCACAGTTAATCTCACCTTTAGTTTAGAAGGGGTTCTTCATGTTTATCTGTTTTTGCCCACTTAAAAGTAGTGACTGTTATAGGATAACTGCTACTCTTCTTTCCTCTTGTCATACATACCTAATTTGAAATTTTTGTTTCAGAAGGTAACAGCAACGGGAGATAAGCTTGGAGTTGGAGGGTCTGGAAAAACCTGACGAAAGGCAAGTCGTTAAAGTACAGGGCACATATTAGAAAATCCAGAGTTCGACTGGCTAACTCCTGTGACGGCTAAAGGGAATAACTTTTCAAGCAGAGTGGGAGTTTTCATTTTTTCTGAGTGACGAAGAAAACAAACTACTAGCACGGGAGTAGAAGTTATAATTGTTTCTCACAGACAAATAGAACAAAAAGTGTGGTTTAGGTATTTGGCTCTCCCAAAAAAACTATCTACTTTTTCGTGTTGTAAAGAAGTCCGATGATCAGACGGAAAATAATGATTTCATGGATGACTGAAGTTTTATGTAAAAAAATATGAAAAAACGTTTCCTTAATTGAGCAGAACTAACAGCAAAATCACATCATTATTGCAACAGCAAACGTAGCAAAAATTCACTACAGTATTCAAAAGTCTTCCTTGCAAAACGACAAAAGGCTTCGAAATTAAAACCTTCTCTTCAAAGTCTCTTTAAAGTAATGATTTTATGTATGGATACACGTGTATTAAGTTTAATGGCCCGTTTTCTGGATATAGTGTTCATCAAAACTTTGTTATAAATACACCAGACTTGAATAATCATGAAACGCATATAGCGTAATATATCCGTTTATTTTTTGTGGTGTAGTCAGCACAGAGATTCGCCAAGCTTTCTCACTCCACGGGGGGGGGCATTTTCAAGGAAATGGTAGACATAAGAATGCAGGGGGAATTAGAACACGTAAAGAACGAAGATGATTTTTGAAAATAACGCGGGTGACCGCTCGAAGATCTCATCTTTTTAAATTGTATCAAGAAACCCCGAGTGGATCCGCTACGCTGACGATATATTCTTCATATGTGAACATGGAGTAGACGAATTAAATGATTTCATGCACAAGATAAACAACCTACACAATATGATAAAGTTCACCATGGAGCTTGAAAAGAATGGAACGCTCAATTATCTTGACGTCGCGCTCAGAAGAATTAGAACATCCAGCTTCGATTTTAACGTTTATTATAAACCGACCGCTGTGCCGAACCTTGTCCCTCCTGATTCGCACTGCCCAAAAGAGTATTTCTGCATTTAGAGCATGGTTCTGTAGAGCATATAACATATGCAAACCCGACTACCTAAATGATAAGGAAATTGATAATATTTATAGCAAAGGTCTAAAGGCTGGATATGAGAAGGATGACATAGACAGACTACATAGGACTGTAAGAATTTGTATAATGTCAGCAATAACAAAATCGCCTAGTAAGACGATGAGATACGCAGGATCCATTACATATGTCCCAGGCTTTACATATTGGTTAAAGACAACATATTAATCCGTAATGAAGTCCCTGATCTCTTTATCACATATAAATCAAGTTGCAAGGAGAGACAGTGTGAGAAAGAAAAAGCAGGTGTGTACGCAATACCGTTGGTATATCCTGGCAAGACAGAGAAGTTATATATCGGAATGACAAAGCTATCCTTGGACACTAGATGCAGCAAAGAACACGTACGAAGTGTCAACCAGGAAATACAGAATACAGTTGTGCATTGCTCGGCCGCTTCTCTATGGAATAGTATAAGAATTGCTCCTTACACTAATTTTAAACAGACCGCCATCAGGGAAACAGTCGAAATTCTATCCAGCAAACTGGCATGCAATTGATATGGTCTCTACTGAACTTCCAATGGTTTGGTATGCGTTATTAAAAGATGGAAGCACATCGCGACGCATCGTATAATTGCGTGACAAACCACGTTATTTTTAAAAGTCATCTTCGTTCTTTACTTGTTCCAATTCCCTGCATTTTTATGTCTACCATTGCCTTGAAAAAGCCTCCCAGTGGTGTGCAAAAGCTTGGCGAATCTTTGTGCTGACTACACCACAAAAATAAACGGATTTAATACGCTATATGCGTTACATGACGCGTTCATCAAAATTCACAGTATTTGGCAAGCAACAATTCCGAAACAGCTTTTCGAAAGGGCAGCTTGCAACTGCTGACCGATTTTATTAAGCTCCGTAATCCAACTGTGAAAGTGCACCGAATTTAAAAAAGGCGGCCCGTAATCCTGCCCTTCAATTGCACACCGCTGGAAGTGTTTACGGCGGTGTTGACGTAATTAGGTTATACATAAATTTTCTTCTTGATCGTATTCACATTCATGTCTGTATTGACTTTGGTAATGCCCGCCAAAGTTTCCTACCGACCTTTTACATACTGTTCTTGATGTAGGATATATCGCTCACTTCTAAACTTCGATTAGGTATCTCCTCGGCAATTATATGAAACATATTTGAAGTTAACTGTTGAATCAGAAACCCCACTAGCGGGAAGTATAAACAGAAGACCAGAACGCATATCGGTGTGTCAGATATGATTCGGACAAAGATCGGACTATAAAATCCCTTGAATTTCCAGGGTTCTTTTGTCTCTGCACCTCCCGTTTCCGATACATCTTTTTACTGATTGATTCAGTCCCAGAAAATGTCCTTAGGTTGTAGTAAATCAAAACATGATACAGTCCCAGAAAATCTCCTTAGCCAAGCATGATTCAGTTCCGGAAAAACTCCTTAGATAGCGTATGCCGCTTGTTGTAATATTTCGCAGTGGAGAACAGATATGTTACATACATTAAATGTGCAAATAAAATACTTCCATCACAATACCTTTTTGGGTGGTGGGCCAAAAGTATGGAAATCAAACAGAGCGAAGTTTTGGGACTAAGGGGGATAGAACAGCATTTCAAAACGGGCGTGGGTAACTGCACATCGGAGATCCTGTGCTCTACACACACTTTTCAAGTTAGGCTCAGCACCTTCTTGGGAAATTACGCCGGGACCGGGAGTCGAAGAATCCTCCCTTACTGCCGGTTACTGAGAACAGCGCGGAGATTGGAGCTGCTGTATGCAATGCATTAAATTCCATGCATGCTATTCAGCCCACTGTTAATTATAGAGAACGGCATCTGTATTGAAAAGTCATATGGAAACACAAAATATTACACGAAAACAACAAATCTAATAAAGAGAAGTCACTGCAAAACAACGAAGTAAAGTAGAGATGCTGGTACGAAAATTTACTGTAAGAACTTAAACTATGAAGGAAGATAATAACATTATAAGACTGACTGATAACCATAATGACAAAGTGGATCTAAGGAAACTTAATAGACAGTTTGGGATTGCAGCTGTGAACGATTTGCCCTTGAACATTTAAAATGCTAACAAATACATGTAGTAAGTGAAAGGTGATTTTAATATAGAAAAGACCAAGAGCAACGCCTTAAACGCGTGAGCGTGATTGAATTCGAGTGCTGTTTAGTTCGAAGAATTTTATTCAAGATTCGTATTCGACGTAACAGATTCCATGCTGCTGCCATCGTGCTAGTGGAATTAAAGGGATGGGGGGTAGTAAAGGAAAACTGAGAGACGTTAAGTTTGATTTCGGAACCGTAAGGGGTGTGGGGGTAATGAAACGAAAGACTGGCAGGAAGTTTTTAATAGAGTTGTCAGATTTTTCCAAAAATCTGGTTTCTTAGTAACATTTTCTGACCTTTTCGTGAAGTTTGATTTCGGAATCATGAAGGGGGGGGTAATCCCGATTTCATTTCAGGTGGAAACGAAAAGTTGGCAAGGAGTTTTTATAGTTATTAACCATATTTTTCAAAAAAACAACAAAAAAACAATTACGTATTCATTGTAATTTTTGGGAAAGAACATTTTTTAAATAAGTAATATCAAGTACTAACTTTTCTTTCGTGTTTCTCGGTATGTGTGTGTTGCAATTGTGTTTTAACCACAGATAGGGCTGAGTCGAAATTTATAATTGGAAATAAAACTGAAATTTCTCAGTACGTGCTGGAGTATAGTGTTTTAATCCAAAAAAAAAATAAAAAAAAAGAAGTATGAAATGGCGAGGAACTGAAACAGTATACTAACATCAATTATTTTTGCAACATTGACGGCTGGTCGAAAAGATCTCAGGTTTCTTCCAGTTTCAGGTTTTTTGCTGTCTTGAGCGTATTTTCCCTTATTGTTGACTGATGATCACTGGGAGTTTGCGGCGCTAAGGACAAAGGCGGCCAAACGACGTGAAACTCAGAAGAAAATGAATGAATGGTATTGCAGAGGATTTTAGGGAGTGTCTGACCCCAGGTCTTTAACAAGCCCTTAGAAGGAGGAACGTAAGAGAGATTTGGGCTACGGTGCCCGGTAAGAATGACACTGGAAGTGAGGAATAGAAAGCGCAAGTGTTGTTTGTCAGTCAGTTCTGTCGTCCGCCTAAATGCCACGGGGTGAGAGGGCCTTGCTTTTACTAGTCAGAAGAAGAGTTAAGAAATATGCTTATTGTTAACCCGCATGTCCGTCCGTCTGTGGACATCACATCTCTGCAACTATTTAGTCCGATTTGAAAAAAAAAAAAAAAATTACAGTCGAAAGAGCTTTAAACTGTGGGAACGAGGATCCCATACATTTTGGTCTTTTTCCGACACAGTACCTCGCCGTTAGAAATATACTTTTTTAATTCAAAATATATTTTACTCTGTAAAGTACTTCAAAAAGATAAACCGATTCAACAAATTCTGTTTTCCAATGTTTTTTTACCACGAATGCCATTTTGCGTGCAGTTTCTGTTTGAAATAATGCATGGTGTCATCGCTGTGTGATGAAAATTATATTTTTTACCAAAATTTCTGCTTCTAAAAGTAGGAATTTGAAAATTCTATTTACGGTAGATCGAGGTCACGACGATTAATATTTTGAGACAGAATGCTTTGCTTTGCCGCCCCGGTGGCGCAGTGGTCTAAGTGCCGGCTTCTGACTATTCGTCCGAGATGGGTCCGGGTTCGAATCCCGGCGAGGCATTGATGTTGTGTTTGTCTTACGGCACTCGCTCTTCCTTACCTGGAACCAGTGGCCCTGAATTAAGGACGGGCTACTACTGCTTTATAGCCCATCGAGTTGCTCACGGTGGTCATTAAACCCCCAAACACAAAAACAGAAAAAAAAAAAAAAAAAAAATGCTTTGTCATTAGGGGACGTAAGAGCATATTTCATTTTTTAATGTTTTGCAATCGTATCTTCTCTTCTAAAAATATTAACTGAAAAATTAATTATTACTATTTTCTTTTTTTTTTTTGTCAGACGCCACTCACCGCGGAAAACATTTGTGTGTGCTTAAGTTTTCACAAATAATGTTTAGGGGTCGTTTGCGTAAATCTGTAATGACAATATCTCCTCTTCTAAAAGTTCGATTTAAAAAATTGTTTTTGCTACTGATTGGTATTTGTGGCGAGGAATATTTTTCATATATTTGCCAATTTTTGTACCACACAGTTTCGCCACAAAGAGATGCAAGTGCTCATTTCCATTCGTACCATATTTGAAACCGTATCTTCGTTTCTAAGAAACTGACTTCAAAAATCCATTTTGCCTTGGATATCTTTCGCCATGAGAAATGTTTTTGCTCAACTTGTGATTTTTCGTAGCACACAACTTTATCCGCCAGTGACTGAAAGTAGCTACATTTCTATGTGTGGATGTTTTACCAATTGTAAAAGCCCATTTTGTTTCTTTTTTCGTAACCGGTTTTGTATACTACGAATGGTGTTTACAATGCGTATTTCATATTACTCGCAGCTTTTCTCTTCGCTGATTTTTTTTTTCCTTTTGAAAATCTACTTTGAGCGATTTTTTTTTCCTCGTATCGGAAAGGGTTCAAAAAACGTGCTCATTACAACTGAGAATTCGGTGCCATCTTTCTTGTTCTATGGGGCAGTCCATAAAGTACGTCCGAGATTACAGAGGGAGGGGGATCCTGACAACCGGACCAAATGTGACATGGGGGAGGGGGAGGTTTAGTAATTCGGACGTACAGCGGCAAAAATATAAGTGTATAGTATTTCTTCGTTTTGTTTTCTTTTTTTTCTTCTTTTAATAGTTAAAAAAGGAATGAAATATTTTAGATTTCTGATCATATATAGCTAAATCAGAATATTAATATTAAGTTCTCATATTTGTACTACCAAATCAATCGTGTTTTGTAGATGGTATAATCGGGAGTATTGCAACCTTGAATGGGTGCGTTCATTTATAGATCTAGCATTTGAAAATAAATTAATGGCTAAATAATAAATATTTTCTGAAGCAAACGTGTAAATAAAAATATATGAAAGATTCCTTTAAATAATTACATGTCTTTTCTTTGTTTCTCAACGGACTTCTAAAAGCAGTCGTCAAAAATAAAGGGGGTTGCGGGAATTAAGACGTACTTTTCAGGCGGGGGGGGTTGTCAACGACCGGACAAAATGTGACCTGGGGGTATAATTGCATCTATCCATCTCCTTTTACTTTTTTGGAGTCTCTTGGGGTTCTTGCGATATTCAACGTATCTTCTTTTCTGTTGTATAAGTCACTGGCATATATGGAATTTTTATCGAGGGGGGGGTCAAATATGGAAGTTTTTGAAATCTATCTGGACAAAATTAAATTTAATAAAAATAGAGCAAAAAAATAGTTTCTACAGTAAGTTGATGCCTATTTATTAAATTAAATAATTTTTTCTAGTGTTGAGTTGCATTTTAACGGGGAAAAAAAAAAAAAAAACCCTTTCCGGTGGTGGCGACAAGGTCCTTGGCCCTCCCTTCTAAATACGCCCCTGGTATGAGCATATGTGTAAGAACGACTAGATAACACAGATGACAGAGCGGAATTTGCATGTAATTGTTAATTTGTGTTCATAGTTTTCGTTTGGGCACCCACACCTTAGATAATACAAAGGCGCTCTTCAGTTAAGATGAGAGAGATAAGGGGAAGAGAGACCTGCACGCACAGCCCTCATTTCCCACCTAAAGGCGTGGCAAAACTGTGAAAGCAGATAATTCTTCGAACTGTGATTAAAAATGTCAGCCACAAAAGGTGACAGGTCGTTTTCCTTGCTGTATGAAAAGGCACTTTCGACGTACTGCCGTTGCTCTTCAATTAAAAGAAATCAAATGGAGACTGTCACGGCTTCATGAATTCGGAGATCTTTTCGAGGATCAACTGTTCCTTAGGTTACCTGCGAACACCGTTATTGATCGCGCACTATATCACGCAGTGGTTGTTAAGAAATCACTCACGCCTAATTGAAACGAACACGAAATAATCATATTCCGCCTGAAACACGACATTGACTTTGACTTGCGCCATATCGAAAGTGGAATTACATTTGCTGGCCCGTCAGCCCAAACAAAGCGTTGCTTTATTGATGAAGTGACCGAAAATCTTGGCCACCAACATTAGCGGCTTCTACCCCAGGGTCTTCGCTAAGGGGGTTCGAGGTTGGGCGGGAGCCCACCCTGAAATTTTACTTGCCCACCCAGTTTAAGGTGTTCCGTTGTTCAAATTTTTTTTTAACCTTAAAATATAATCTGGACTTTGCCAGTAATAATGAGTCTGGTGTTTTTCGTTGTGAAGCCGTACGTACTTCTCCCTATTAAGTGCGTTGTTTACTTCTCCGTAGAAAGGTTACCCAACTAGCATCCGTAGGACCATGAAAATCCAGTTCTCCACTCTTCCGAATTCTTAGTTTAAGCTTCTTTTTATGTTAGTATGGCCAGGGGCGAATAAGTAGAGTGGATAGGAATTAACTGAGGATGTCATTACTAATTGCTCTGCTGCTTGTTCTGCTAAGAAGGGGATTTCAACACGGAAAGTGGAGTCTAAAGTTAGACCAGCGTTATTAAACCTGCCCCGGGGCAGAGCTGGACGTGACTGACGGCTGCTTTGGAGGAGAGGAGTGCAAGGTTCCTGGCTTGGAAATGAGGAGAGAAGTACAAGGCAAAGGCGCTGGTTTGAAGGAAGAAAGTTAAAGCAAGTAGGGAGGTGCTGTGTCTACGTGTCACGATGTTAAAATTTAATGTTGGCAAACAAATAGAATGTTTTGCTTTAAAGAAATTGTTCGAATACAGTACTATTTTCATAAACAAAAAAAATGCAAAATTTTGAAAAGCATTTAAGACAATAGGTGACATCCTACCAACACACGTATCTTACACCATTAACCGCTGTCATGTTAACGTAACTAGTCCGATCTAGGTGTGTGTGTGTGTGTGTGTGTGTGTGTGTCTCCAGGTGGGTGGAATTGCTCTGAATTCCTCTGTAGCCTGAAGCAAAAAAGCATTATTATTATTATTATTATTATTATTTTGCTTTCTTTCAATGTTTTGTAAATCAAGTTGCTATCAAACTTGCCCCGGCAAAAATAATACTTGCCCACCCCGATTTCTAATTTATCGACGCTCTGTTCTGTCCGATTGCTACGATATCAATCCTACTTAGCCTAGTAGCCAGACAGAAGTCGGGAGGGCAGCTGCTGATGATTGAGGTCAGACAAAAGATCAGACGTTTTATTACTATCTGTATATAGTCGCTGGAACGGGAGGAAAAATGCCCGGCCTGTTGCTCCCCCACCCCCTCCCTCAGCTATGGACCTGGTTCTACTGAGTTATGTCGGCAGATCCAAAAACTGAATTTAGGAGATTTTGAAAGGATAATGCCTTTAATGTGTGTAGTGGTTTAAGTTAAATAAGTCTCTAAAACACTTAAACTTAACATTTCACTTGAAATGTTGAATCCAACGGTCCAAAACGTAGTATGCTAGCAAATGGAAATGACCTTACATAGATTACACAAAATCGGAGACTGTTGTCTTTGTGATGATTATGTATATTAAGGACATACAACGCTTCTCACAAATGTTTTATTCTACAAGTCGACCAAGGTTTCACTGGACTAGCTTCATCAGGACGAATAGCACGTAAATATTTAAATCGTATGTGACATCATCAACGGTGTTTACAGTCACGGGTTTTAGTTAGTTGCTTCCACGCGCTTGATAGAAATGGTGTGGATGCCATGTCGTTAACAAGTTTCGAAGAATTCTGATAAATGTGGAAAGCTTCCGGAATATCAAGTTTGGTGATGAACCTGGCTTGTCGATTAATTTCGCTTTTTCAAAGAGAAATTTAGTGTCATTTTCGTAAGAGTGTTTAGCCGTCGACGACGACTTTAGATCACAGTTCCGAATGTAGATCTTGTGTACTTTTAATCGAAAACGCCACATTCACATGGGATCAGTGCTCGAAATGGGCCAGTATGGCATATCGGCACGTTTTCTTACTCGGAATTTACACACCGGCACTAATTTCAGTAGTGGAAACTGCAGATGTGTGTGTGTGTGTGTGTGTGTGAGAGAGAGAGTGTGAGACTAACGAGCGCGCATGTTTTTCTTAAACATTAGAAACCTTATGTGCCTCGTGCCATTGAGAAATAGCTGTGAGGGAACCGTAAAGTGAAGGGGAGTGGTGCACACATAAGCTGGAAGTTCAATCCCTCAAATTATTGAAATGAAGCTACTCATTGCGCATGATCACATCTTGCCCAAGCCCAGATCATCCCACTGAAGATGTCTGTAATTTTTATTATATCATTGATTTAATACATTCATTTTGAAGAGCTTCTTCGTAGAATGAAGAATTGGGAATAATAGATTAAACACAAATTTTAGCTTTGCAGCAATAAGGATAAACTTTTTCCACACTTCCGACTTTTTTAGTTTGGTGAATTGCGATTAATTTAAGACTGAATATTCATTCTGATGGCGGAGATTTTAATTGCTCGACTTTCTACTTCATGAAGTCCCTATTGTAAGGAGGCTGCCTTCTTGGCTGGCCCAGGAGCTTAAAGTTCTGGGTCCAAGTCCAACTGAATCACTGATTAGTCGAGGTTGGGAATTCTCGTTAATCTGTCGGTCCCGGAATAGAGACTCCTCGTTACAAACAAGCCTAACCCCAGTCCTCGGTGTAGCAGAAGTAGTGCCCGCAGGATCTACAAAACAACCAACTGAATTCAACCACCATCGTCGTTTCTGACTTCTGGTGCAATAGTATTCCACGGAATTGTCAATTACATTTGCAAAGAAAGGGTTTTCTTGGAGGGTTTTTTTTTTTTTTTTTTTTACTTTTTTCAGTTTTGAAGATTTTCTGGCGAAGGTATTTTTTCCGGAGGATTTTTATTCTCCGTGTGAATGTGGGATGTATATCAAATCCCATGTGAATGACTTACATAGAGTTCTAATGGACAACCATTTTTCATTCTTGCAGAACCACGTTGTGCATCTGACATAACACTTAAACTAATATAACTTACACTATCGTTAGCACAAACAAACAAGGACAAGCAGAACAGAATGTCGTACTCATCAAACAGACAGCGATTAACTCAGAATGTCACCAGAGTTAAACTTCTGGTCTGTCAATCTGCCTTCACCTGGGCCGGTTTTAAGGCAGTGCGAGTGGTACCGCTGCACTGAGCGCCAAGTTCAGAGGAGCGCTGAGCAGAGCTTTGTGTGTGAAATGGTAGAAACATATAGAAAAAGTTAAAAATACCCTGCGAGTATTGAATTCGAGACGATAAGTCATTACTGGAGACGACGATAGGTTTCGCTGTCACTGGAACAATCCAAATCATTACAATACAGCATCGTAACAATTTAGCGCAAAAAGGAGCGTTGTTGATGGCGGTGACTTTTGGATCAACGCACGCGACTATTGATTTACTTATATTGAATATCTTTCATATGTTTCTGTAAAACCATACAGTCCAACGCATACACGCAAAATTTGTGGGTGCCATCAACAAATATTGTCACTGCGAACACTAAAACTGGCCCTGCCCTTCACACACAGTGCTGCAAGATTTTATTTGGCGGGCTTACTTTTGGCCTCCTGCTAGTGTTGCCAGATAGAGATAAACTTTTGCAAGTTCAGATATGGCGTTAAGCTCAGAAAGTGAAACTGAGGGATAAACAAAATTTACGTGAGACATAGCAACAGCGGAATATTAAAGAGATATATACATCACAAGTGGAAGAGCATGTGTGAAACACACATGGAGGTGTTGATCCATGGGGCTTTCTAGAATTCCATGGGAAGTGACGGCGATATTGGTTGATAGCAAAATGCTGAATCGTCTTGGAGGTATATCGCTAAATTAAGCACAGTTAATTTAGCGATATACCTCCATGATGATTCAGCATTAAAACCGTGGTCTGATTCACCTTTCCATCCAGCCCATGGTTTTTAATACGGACACGATGGGAAACAAAGATGCTTCAACGATGCCACTGGACGAAAATCGACCTCAGAATTCATCACTGTTATATTGATATTAACAGATAAAAGAAAAATTCAGCATTTTTCTTTCTGAAAAAGTCCCAATATTTTTTTTAATAAAATCAAACACCTCTCATTTGAACTGCTAATATACTGTAATTTCTTGACCTCAGTGTGCAGATGGAAAGAAAAGAGGTAATTAAAACAAATCGCCATCAAGACAAAAAAAACTATTAAAGTGCCTGAAAATGTTAAACTCAACATGTAGAGTTTAAAGGTGTATGGAATACTACAGACCCCCCCCCCCCAAAAAAAAAGAATTATAAAAACTTTACCCATTTCACAGAGATAAAAGCATTTCAAATAGAATTACAGTTACGCGGAAGTTAACAAAAATATATGCGTTACTTGCTTTTTATCATTGGTGCAAAAATCCATTAAATCAATAAATTAAATATAAGAAAGAAAAACACTTAAATGTTGTCAAAATTATAATGGCCACATCATTTTTTATAATCCAATCAAATTAAGTTAAATTTGTTTAGTATTCCCGTGTTCCCAGTTTGTGGATAACTGTACTTTTCTCTATTTATTTAAATCTTGGTGCCAGTAGCTTGAAAAATTCACCAAAGGCATCTGTTACATAACCCTAATCCTAGGAGGATGTGTTGGATCAGTGAAGATAAAGCTGAACAGACCACGTCACTTCTCAGAAACGGAAAAGTATTCTCATCGGTGATTCTTTTTTAGTTGGATCACTTAGCATTGGATAGATAATACTTTCGGTTAGTGCCTCGACGCTGGGCATTTAACGAAAGTTTGGCACGTGTGTGAAGGTTTGAATCGCATAGCTGAGTAGTATCAAGTGCGAAATAGGTTACACTACCAGCCAATTGGAGAAGATTCCTTTCATCATGGTGTGTTGCAGGGGGAAAAGAAAAGGTTCAGATTGCTGGCACTGTTCAAGTTAGTTGCCGAACGCTTATTTAAAGTGGGATGAAAAATATATAATTTGTATCATGTTCCGTGCTACGCCGTGCCTGCACGACAGAGGTTTCTATTTATAAAGGCGCTGCTGCTTTTATAAAACAAATAGAAAAAAAAATGAGATAGGCGGACTTTTTAAATTTATCTTCCGACAGAGTGGTTGGTTGTCATGGGTCAAAGATTTAGGTAGGGAAATATTTACTCTCTTTCTCTGCGGAAGGGAGAAAAAATAACTAGTAGAGTTTGAGCTCTCATTTAAACACGGCATATTTTTATCTGGAAATCACCTCCAGTGCAGGTTCTGATTATTTTCACCCTCATCCTGTAATCCTCGCCGTGCCCCCCCCCCCCTCGTATTTTGGGCGCTTTGCCACCCGAGTGCTGCATCCAAACCTACGTGATTTGAACTCGTGCGTGGTTTTCGGAAAATACGATATATAGACAACAGAAAAATCATGGTAAAAATGTCAGCTCAGTCGCATTCTGGTGTTACGTCGCCCTATGTTCTGGAATATTGAGTGAACCTGTGACGTGCAAGACGGGTCTTTCCTAAACGTACAAGATTCCCTGCCCCTCCCAGTTTAATTAAGTGGAATCCACGAAATAATTAACGATGGTTAGTATTAACATTTTTTCATCTTTGTTCGATATTTTTTTATTATTCCGAGGAATCAATTAAATACACGTTGTTGAGATCCTTGCATTCTCCTGAAATTGAGGATGAAAAATATCAGAGAAAAACAAAACTGACGGTAGGACTGTAATATCGGTGTAACGACGGATGAAAAGAGGATTTTGTGCTGTAATATCGAAGTGATATAGCTGGGATTTAAATAGGAAACAAAAAGGTGGGGTTGGAATTATAGGTGAAAGCTGTAAAGTAGAGTCGTCAAGAGCCAGCAGCCAGTAAATAAATAAACTGCCGTTCCTGTTACTGTTACCTGATATTTAGTATTGGAGAAAAAAGTAAACTTACAAGAAGCAATAGTAAAAAAGCAGTTAGATAAGGAACAACTGCACCCAGCATGTGAGCTCGTAATCATACAAGCCGCAGAGTACTGTGTAAAATCGAAAGAAATGCTGTGTAAAGTTACGGGGTCGTTGAAAAAGAAAAGTGGTTGCAAAACGTCAACTGGTGCGAAAGCATTCACAGAGCGGTAAATGCTCGATATCAGTAACAAATTAGCATGGAACGGCTCATTAGGACTGCATTTTCGGAAGTGCATATTCATATAACTATACTAATCTGTTTTGAATTTCCAGTGGGTTTTTAAAACAGAATCATGCGGGACGTGTAGTATCTGTCCGAAACAAATGGCATTCCGTTGCTGAATACACTGAATTTGTTAAATGATCGAATTTAACATATTGGGCGTCTGCTTTGGTGATTTTCTTTCGTTCTTTTGTTATGCTCAGTTTTGTACATTTTTAGTACGTCTTTTGTAAAAAAGATCATGATTATGTTATCAGTTTGTCCGCCCGTCTGTCTGTGGACACCATATCTCTGCAATTATTAGTCCGATTTGAAAAATTCTTTTTGCATTGGGAAGCTTGAAATGTGAGAATGATGATCCTTGCATTCCAGTTTTTCCTATGCACAACTTCGTCGCTGGAGAGCGTAAATGCAGATGATATCGAATTCAAAATACATTTTATTGCATTTATATTTTTTTTTTCTAAATATACGATTGAAAAAATTCTTCCTTTCGACGCCACTTATAACGAAGACTATTTTAGGCACAGTTTGTTCTTCAAGTAATGCATAGATTTTCCGCTAGTGGGCGTAAAGGTAAATTGAGTTTTCCCCGATATCTTTGCTTTTAAAACACCGATTTGAAAAATTCTTCCTGTATCGGATGAGTGGTATCGATCCACGAAAGATTTTCCTGATAGGAAATGTTCTAATTTCTAATTTTTGACAAAAAATTGCTTGTCCACCAGGAGGAGTAAGTGTTTATTTCTACTTCTGATGTATTTGCAGCAAAATCTAAACTGCTGAAAACTCGATTGTAAAAATTATTTCGTGGATCTATACCGCTCACCACAGGAAAATCATTTCAGAATGATTTTCCGATGTGAGCGCACGTAATACTCGTACATAGTTTTTCCGCCAGGGGCGTAGATATATACCTAATCTTCTTTTTTTTTTTTTTTTTCGTCGATATCTCTGCTTCTAAGAATACGATTTTAAAAATTCTTTCTTTGTTTGAGAACGTTTCTGCTGTGAAATGTTTCTCACATAATTTCAATTTTTTAAACTCTCAAGCTTGTCACTAGAGGGCGTAAGCTCACGTTTCTGTTTACAGCAATACCTGCTGGGACAAAAACGCGATATAAAATTTCTTTTTCGGTCAGATACTACTAACTATAAAAACTCTTTGTGTATATTTTCTTTCCAAAATAATGCACACTTTCGCCGCTAGGGGGCGCAAATGTTTAATCCGTTTTTCTCAATATCTCTGCTTCTACATGTGCGATTTAAAAAACTCTGTCAACACCGCCTGCCATTTACCTTGTGGAACACTTTAGATTAGTATTTGTGGAATTTTATAGTTCACAGTTCTTGTGTACTCCTTTTTGCAGCTGTATCTCCGCTTCTAAAAACCCTATTGAGGAATTTCCATTTTACTGTATGCCATTCGCCACAATAGAGGTTCTGCGCATTATCCTCTTTACATAATACACAGATTTCCGCTAGGGGGCTCAAAGGTCAAAACCTTTTTCTCGCGATTTGTGCTTCCTGGGAGACTATTAGTTATTTTTCCTTAGCATAGTGTAACTGCCCTCGCTGCTTTCTATCTCAATACTCAACATAGCCTGATCCAGCGAGAGCCATCACATAATTTTGTTTTGGTTCGTTTCCAAAAGTAGAATCACGCATTCGATAAAAAAAAAGAAAAACAGAATAGGATTCAAGTCCTTTTCAACACTTAACACTAAGGAAGACGAACAGTTTATTTCGCTAAAACCAAGTCAAGTGGCTTAAGACTTCTCTAGCGCTTTGTAATGGAATGCTTGATGGACTGCGTACCCGTCTATGCTATCGACACTACACCCGAACTTCGTGTTTTCCGTAAACCGTCGCTGCTGCTACTACGCAATCCGATATCGATCGCTCTCCGGAAAACAAATAGTCTCCGACATCAATTCCCAGACCTGACCGATCTTTCCAAAACTCCGGTCCCGTCTCTCTCGCTTCCACTACTAAAGAAAAAAAGTGTCCGTTCTCTTTTAAAACCAGTAAAACCAGTAAAACCACACTATTGGATTTCCGAGTTAATCTCCGCTGCGTGGGACTATACTTGGACACACCCTTAAGCTTGTGTTGCACTAATTAACACACCCTGGAGATAATCCCGTTGCCACATTAGACAGGTACATTACATTTTAAATACTTGTGTACTAAGCCGATTGTAATACGGTTAATCGCGTGTATCTGACAGCAACAGCCTTAAACAAGCTGATTTCGTCCGCTCTGCCAGAAAGTGACACGAGCAAAGAAATTCCACATGGGGAATGAATATACAAACACATATGCACAATTAGTTTTTGTGACCTGGGGGCTAGCGAATCTTACACATAAACGAAAAATATTCTTCGTAAAAAAAGCTATTTTCAACTTTCCCGTTAGGCAAAATTCTTCTGCTAGAAGGTGTAGTGTTATATAGTGTTTACTTCCATATTTTTTCTTTTAACTGTTCGATTTGAAAATGTGTTTGTCTCCGATACCTTCTTCTACCATGAGGAACTTTTTGTGTGTGATTTGTTAATTTTCGTAACATACTTTTAGGCGCTGTTTCTATTTTGGGATCTTTTATCGATTGTAGAAATGCGGTTGATTTTTTTCTAACCGGTTGAGTTGACTTTGATAATTGTGATAAATTTAATTCGCGTCAGTTATAATTCAAAAGACTTGCTCATTACAACCGAAAATTCGGTGTCATCTTTCTTGTTTTATGTCGAACTGTAGTATAAAATGATGGGTGTGCAAAATTGTTGTCGATATGCTATTTTAATCTTGCATCATGTAATTCAGTATCCAGCATTTTTCTTGCTGTTTTAAGGCCCACTGAGTTGCTCGCGGTGGTCGTTAAACCTCCACCCAAAAAGAGAGGCATTGCAAGTGATGTCTACCAAGAAGTTCATTTATAGTGCATGCGTATTTTTGTTTCCGTGTTTTTAGCACGTCTTTTGTAAAAAAAAAAGGGGGGGGGGGTACGTGCGCCATATAAAAGAGGCCCGTGGCCAGAAGTTAGGCGGGTTAAAGTTGTTTGGCGGGTTTCCAGTTAAAACCGCTTTGTTCCACTTCTAACCGGTTTCTTCGTGTATAGCTGCAAAGGAATTCTCCGGAGTGGTTAGTCACAGCCAGAGCAGTGTAGGTACGCACGTGGTCATAAGTGTAAGTGAAGAGAGAACAAAGGCAACGGAAATGGTTTTAAGTAGGGAACAGTAGGTTTTTAAGTAGGCAACAGTGGATTTTTATTGTGGAACAGTATTTCGGAAATAACTCGTACAAGGTTTCAAATGAGTTATTTACAGAAAAATTTCCACATTGTGCAGCACCGGCGAAATCAGTGGTACGGAAGTCAGTGTGGAAATTTCGTGAAACCGGCACGGTGTGCAACAGGAAAAGAAACAAACCCAAGACAATTCGTACTGAAGACAATATCAAGGATGTGTGCACAATGATTTTACAAAGCCCTCGGAAGTCGACTCGCCGATTATCGTCTGCAACGGGAATATCTGCTACGTCATGCCGACGCATACTTAAGGTGGATTTGCATTTTCGGCCGTACAAAGTTATGGCGCTCCAAGAACTTAAAACTCGTGATTATGCAAAACGGATGCAGTATCGTAAGTGGTTTCAGGAGACCATTGTCAGCGGTGAAATGGACCCAACACTTTATTACAAGACAGATGAAACATGCTTTCATCTGTCCAAGTATGTCAATGCACAAAACAGTAGGATTTGGACCGACACGAATCCCAGACGGACAATGAGACTCCTCTGTACGACCAAAAGATAGGCGTTCGGTGTGCTGTGTCTGCGAAGAGGATAGTCGGCCATTCTTTTTCACTCACACCATCAACTCGGTCTGAGTGCTATGTTCAACCCATTTGTTGTCGCACTTACAGAAGAAGAGCGAACATATGCTTTCTTTCAGCAGGATGGTGCAACGGCGCATACTGCGCGGAACAGTCTACGTGCTGTGCATGAAGTGTTTGGGGAGGACATAACTGCATCGAAGGGACAATGGCCACCCAGATCACCCGATCTCTCCACCTGTGACTTTTATCTGTGGAGACCATTGAAAGGGAAAGTGTACGCACACCCTTGATGAATTAAAAGTGAACATTACGGATGCCATAGCCCAGATTACTGCCGATGAGTTGTGGCGCGTTACAAACAACATGTTCCGTCGTGTGTAGCTGTGTCTTGATGTCGGAGGACAGCACTTTCAGCAATTGTTGTAAACGCAGGTAAATTACTCCTGTTTTCTGTCATTTCAACTATTCTTTACCATGTATAGCAACATTGCCTAACTGTTGTCGTTCATTATACTCGGGCCTCTTTTATATGGCACACCCTGTAACATCCGTTTTCTGTCCGTCCGTCTGCACCTATTAGTCCGATTTGAAAAAAATTTTTTTGTATTGGAAAGCTTACAATGTGAGAACGATGATTCTTGCTTTCCGGTTTTTTACCGATTTTTAATTTTGCCGCCAGAGAACGTAAATGCAATACTATCGAATTCAAATACGTTTTATTTCTTTTGGGTACAGTTTCAATTTCAATTTATGCATAGATTTTCCGTTAGGGGCGTAAAAGTAAATTGCGATTTCCCCACTATCTATGCTTCTAAAAGCTCTATTTGAAAAATTCTTTCTGCAACGGATACAGCTCCTGGTAGCAAGTTTTCCGCATATAATTTCTACATTTTGGTAAAGAGTGGTTTGGCCACCTGGGGGTGTGTTTACTTCTGTTTCTGATGTATTCGCAGCAAAATCTGCGCTTCTGAAAACTCAATTTAAATATGCTAAAAATACCATAGTTTTATACCGAAACTCGATTTAAAAAATTCTTTCGTGGACCTATACCTCTCCCCTCAAAAAAACTTTTGAGAATATCTTCTGCTTAAAATAGTGCTTAGTTTTTCCAGCGATCTGAACAGTGTCAGTGCATGGACCGCATATTCTTAAACGTGTAAGGTGCGGGAACCGCCGATCCACAAGAGTCCCACGACACCGGGCTTAACTGGGCAAAAGCACACCGACACTGGATCACAAAGAACTGGAAGCCGATCGCCTGGAGTGATGAATCCATATTTAAACTGCAGCGAGCCCATGGCAGAGTGCGAATCTGGTGTCAGCTTCATAAAGCCATCGACCTTTCATGCCAGGTTGGAATAGCATAGGCTGCTGGTGGCTCAGTGATGCTCTGGGGTGCTTTTAGCTGGAATGCTTTCTTCAGACCTTTGGTATGTATGCAGTCGACTTTGAGTACCCCCAAATATGTGAATATTCTAGCCGACCATTTATACCCTTTCATGCCCAGCATGTATTCCAGTGACAGGCGTATTCCAGCAAGACATCCCACAGGTCCCATCTGGCTATTGCGTGATAACAAGAGCATTGCAGTGAATCTGAAACGCTCAGTGGCCACCTGGATGTCTGGATTCAAACCCCATCGGACATCTTTGGGATACCGCCAAAGAGGCTGTTCGGGCACGTGTCCCATCGACCATGAACCTGAGCGAATTATGGACACTTTTGAGGAAGCAGGGCTGGCGATACCTGCAGAATATTTTCCTTAAAAGAAGTCCATGCCTCTTCGTGTTTCTGCCGTCATAAGGACAAGCGGTGGCCGAACGTGTTACTGGGCAGCTATCTCATAGCTCAATGGCATTTCAGTGTAGATATGGCTACAAATATCCAGCAAGCAGAAATATGCGCTTGCAGCTCCTAGTGACACAATTGTAGGTTGCGAGAAAGTAGACATTATGCCTCGAATGGCTGCATATGAAAGTGTAATTGTTCCCACT
This sequence comes from Macrothele yani, assembly GCA_039090855.1. Taxonomy (NCBI): domain Eukaryota; kingdom Metazoa; phylum Arthropoda; class Arachnida; order Araneae; family Macrothelidae; genus Macrothele; species Macrothele yani. The sequence goes on along the minus strand of CM077009.1, from coordinate 76,384,297 downwards.
CTGATATACTGTAGTGAAACCTGGGTACTGCAAAAGAGGTGCATTACTTGCAGGGTTGTCGTGGCAAGGAACGACCTCCTGATTATGTGAGGAATGAAAATGTGTTGCGGATGCGTAATGTGATGCAAAATGTTAATAAGGTGGAGATAGATATTCAAAGGTAGGCCGATCATGTTGAAAGAACGAGTGGCGAGATGATAAGAGAACTTATTCAGTCCAAGTGACAGTTAAAGAGAGGTAGAGGAAGGCCGAGGAATCCATGGGAGGACCAGGTTCAGGAGTGTTCGCATGAGAAAAAGATAATAAGTATGAAGTACAAATGGTTTTGTGTTAGAATGTGATGCATGCCAGTGCGGCTCGAGCGAGTTCTGTGCTAAGATCGCTGCAAATAAGACGATCTTGTACATCAACAGTAAGGGAAATCTAGCACCATCACTGTTAAATTTCTATTTGGAGCAGGTGAGCTTTCTTTGAAGAGATAACCTCTGAATCTCAAAGAACAGCTTTTGATATTTGTTTGGGTGATTCAAAAGTCACTGCCGTTTTGAAGAGTCGTCCTGTGCCAGGCAAATTACTCGGTACCCATGCGTTATGTAGATAAGAACAACGCATCACTGGAAAACTAGTATCGTGTAGTTGATGTATTAAATAGGAACATATGCTGCCATGATTTATTGGAGAATTTTCTGCTGTCAAAAGGTGTGAACGAAAAATACACGATCCAAGTGCGGTTATGTTTTTTCTTTAAAAAAAAAAAAAAAAAAAAAAAAAAAGGGTTGACCACTGCAGCTGCAGCAAGGGAAATTTGTGTTGTGAAAGGTGATGAGGAGCAGTGTCTGAAAGAACAGCAAGATTTTGGTTTCAGCGATTTAAAAATGGGGATTGCAGCCTTGAAGACAAAGCACGTCCTGGAAGACTTTCGGCGGTGACTTATTCTGAAGCTGACGCCAAGCAGTAGAGTTAAATCCGTGCACAAGCACTGCATTACACAACTGTCAAATAAGCTAGGAATACATCAGCCCACAATTGTTCGCGAACTTCACAAACTCGTCAAGAAGCACATAAGCTGTCGACAAGTACCCGATAGACTGACTACTGCTGAAGATCAGCTACGTGTGCATGTGTAAAGCCAATTGTTATAAAATTCCCAGGACGGCCGTTTCTTTAAGCGAATTGTGACATGTGATGAAAAGTGGATATTTTCCCGGAATCATGACATGAGGAAACAGTGATTAGATCCCCAGAAGCCACCAGAACCAGTCCCCGAAACGGCAAGATTTGAGCACAAAGTCAATGCTATATAATACGAACCAACTAAAGGGATACTGTGGAAAAACTCGCCGGGTAATTTGAATACTGGCAACGGGAGTAATGTGTCACAATACACTTAAAAATAAGTGGTGTGAATACACGGAAAATATCTGAAAATAACGTGTAGCAAAGTTGTCGGTAAGTGTCCGTCTTTTAAAAAAAAATTAGCTTTTTAAAAGTGCTCCCCCCCCGCCTTTTTTTAACTACCGTATTTTCACAGATTTATATTTTTAAATAACTACTCAAAGTTGAAAAATGACTGCTTAAATAATAAGTCAGGGGAAAAAAAATGCTATGTTTGCAGTAGTTGCTTAATGAATCTGGTCCTCCTGTGTGCCTCGCTAACAATAGGAATATCTCAGAATTTCGGCAGACATTTGATAATCATCATTACTGGGGAACTAAATCCTAGCCCCAGTCTAACTGTCCTAAACCCCATACAAATAAATATATTTCAATCTTCATTTTTGTATATTTTCAATCTTCATTTCATGTGTGGAGAAAAACTTATCAAGCATGCATGTTCTAACACATGTTCATAACCATGGGGTGGAAAGAAATCAGTACAAGGTAAGCTTATTTTTCACTTATGTATTTCTGTGTGTACATTGTGCTGATATTTTTTTATTTTTTTTTACACATTCTCAGTATTAATTTAGTCTAGTTGCCAGCCTCAAAACCTTTTTATCAATATTTGTGTGCCCTGCAACATTATGCAGATAAATAAAAAGAGAAAAGATTATCTCTAATTCTTTGTTTCAAAATAGACAGGGAAAGGGGGGAGGGAGGCTACGCTGTTAAAACCACACTTAAAATATAGACTGTAGTAGCATTATTAGCAGGTTAGAAGGAACAATTACGAATTTCAGTGTATTTCGTAAAAGTTCTGAATTTTGTGTCCTTTTTTTGTTAAAATCACGGTTTAAACTGTGATCGCATTTTGCGAATACATTTATAGTTCTTTTCGCACAAATGCGAAAACGTTTAAGTGGTGCTGTTTCTAAGTAAGTGCCATGGAAATTCAGATATTGTGTACATCGGCAAAGCCAATATTGGACGGATATCGGGTGAAGAACGGCAAGGCGATATTGCGTAATATGTCGGAAAAGCCGATATCGGCGCAATGGCGTCCGCATAACTGCTAGGTATTCCGGTTTTCCCGGAAGTTTTACGGATTTTTTAGTAGTTTTATGGTTTTACGGTCGGAAGATAGTTTCTTCCGGATTTTCGCCACAATGGCTCGTGAATTTTTTTTTTTTTTTTTTTTATTGATGGAAATTGATATCGTTGTTCTTGTTGCTTAGTGTAAACTGCTTTTGTTTTCTTATGCTTCCATAGCGATTGGATCTTATGTTATCTCATGTTTTTTAGCAGTGAGCGATATTTATTTATAGATCGCACCCATCCCCTCCCAGGGCCAATCCTTCCAAACTCCCTCTCTCCCAGTGTTGGAATAGCTGAGCTAATTGCGCCGAAGTGCGAAATTTTTTTAATTCTGCGCCGTGCAGAGTTCGTCAAAATGCGTAATTACGCATCTACTACGCATTGTTTACATACTTTTTGATGCGTAGTAGACGCGTAAAAATACGCATCGGGAAACGCGAAGAATACACATCAACGCATAAAAATACGCATCAGGTCGGTATTTTCATCACCCCCTAATAGCTTATTAGGGGTGATGGTATTTTGTCTTGCAAAAACGGAAGTAAACGAAATAAAGATTTTTTCCGTAATTTCCTTTTCCTGCAAAGTTGCCTTTGTCCAGTATTGTTGTTTTACATCACTTTATTCCAAAAATAATTGTATTTCAGTTTGAAAGTGGAGGAAAAATTTCCGAAAACGGAAATTCGACGGCGCGGGAATTCCCATGTAATCTTCCGGCATAAGCGTGCGACGGCTTCGAGGAATTTCTCCTTTTCTGTCATAATTTGAGTTTTCCTCGAGATCGATGTATAAAACTGAACAGTAATTTCGGGGTAGTGGGGGAAATGTTTTTCGCCTGAAATTTTCTGAACTTTCGAAAACTGAAGTTAGGCGCAGTGAAGATTTCCCCCGTAATCGTAATTATATTTTTCACGCGAAGTTTCCTCTGCCTAGTATTGTTGGTAAATAACATTTTATTTCATAAATATTTCTATTTCAACAAAATGGAGGGAAAATGTCCGAAAACGGAAATCGGACGTAGGAAAGATTTCTCCCGTAACAGTAATTTTTTTTCCCAACAATGTTCCGAACATGTATCCTGTATTTTTAAATACCCCCCCCCCCCAGAAAAGGTTTGCATTTCAGTTTGATAAAAAGAGAGGGGGTGGGATTCTAAAACGAAAGTGATCAAGCTGAAAATTTGAAAGAATTGATGCATGTGTTCAAAAGTATACATATTCTCAAAGTTACGCTATTCATCATCCTTTATCTAAAATAGTGCTGTCATGCATTCATGATCGATAAAATTGTCATCCAAGGGCATAAAAAAAGGTCACTGTCTTGTCATTGCTTAAATGAAATCAAATTATTTCTAAAATTGCGTCATTCAATTTAAAAAAGTACGAAACCTTGAAAATCATCACAATTTCTGAACTCCATCTATGAGTGACTGATACAGAAAAATAATTGAAAACAAGTATCATCAAACATACTGCTAGCACATCCCATACGTTATCATATCTGGATGTATTACTGAGCAAGATGCCTGAAAATCGCCTTCGTACCAAAGTCTACTATTAACCCACATCCTTTGCCTTTGCAGTATCTTCCGATGTTCTTTCTAGACGACGTGAATTAAAGAACGTTACCGAATTGGCCACTGAGGCAGCATACACCCCGGACCTGGTACATAGCTATATCGAGAAAGTCAGAACCAGTTATATTAATCTTTCTACGCCTCAACTACGCTACCTGGGCTCAATTCCATACATACCAAATGCTTCTTATCAGCTCAAGAACGCGTTCAAGAAAATGAATCTTGGTGTTGGCATCAGGTCTCCAACATCTTTATATGCCATGCTTCAGGGAAACTCTGACAAGTTCCCGCTTTTCAATGAGGCAGGTGCTTATGCCATCCCTTTAAAATATCCGAACGGCTCCAAGCGATACTACACTATCTACCAACAAGTAATTGGACACCCCTGCAATCGACGATATCTGCGGTCCTGATACATGTCACTGCCGCCGCCGTTAAATATCGTGTGGGAAACAACAACGCAACCAGTCGCACGCAAGATGTCACGCAGTTCGGAGCTCTCTGTTTTCGAGAAAGGTGTAATCGTCGGGTATCGCAGAAATGGCCGATCCATACGTGACATATCCAGCGAGTTGAAGTATCCAAAATCGACAGTGGCCTAAGCGATTGGCAAGTGGAAGATGAGAAGTGACTGTCGGAATGTGCCCCGACCCGGCAGACCCACAAAACTGAGAGTTTGAGACCGACGGGTTCTGGCCAGAGAAATTCGGAAGAACCGCACCAAATCGATGGGCTACATCCGCGAGGAGTTTCAACAGGCATCCGGAAGTGTTCTTTCGATGAATACCATCCGTAAGAAAGTCCATCTGCTCGGTTATCATGGACGTGCTGCCGCCCACAAGCCTTTGATCACCAAGTCCAATAGCGCTGCTCGGCTAACGTAGTGCAAAAAACGTCGACAGTGGACCGTTGAATAGTGGAAACAGGTTCTCCGGAGCGACGAATCAAGGTTCACCCTCTACCGTTCGGATGGCAGGGTCTGGGTTTGGCGTCTGCCTGGAGAACGCCTCCTACCGAAATGTATTGTGCTAACTGTGAAGTTCGGCGGCGGTGGAATTATGCTATGCGGGTGTTTCTCCTGGTACGGCACGGGACCCTTGGTCGCAACTCCTGGTAGACTCAACGCCGAGACCTACTGCACCGTTTTGGATGACCATGCGTTTCCTACGTTGTGGCAGTTTTACGGGGTGGACCCATGTTACTTTCAGGATGACAATGCCACCTGTCATGTTGCGAGGTCCACCATGGCTTGGTATGGTGACAACGGGGTTAATCGAATGGACTGGCCTGCGCATAGCCCGGACCTTAACCCTATCGAGCACCTCTGGGACGAGTTGGAGCGTCGACTTAAGGGGTGCCCCCACCGTCCGAAATCGGTGAAGGAACTGACCTGTCTTCTCCAAGCCGAGTGGAAGAAAATACCGTCAGCCGTCGTACAACGCCTGGTTGAGAGTATGCCCCGGAGGTTGGCAGCTGTAATCGCCGCTCGTGGAGGCTCCACCAACTATTGAAGGTGAATGAACTTCGTTTTCTTTTGTTACACAGGTGTCCAATTACTTGTTGGTAGATAGTGTGCATTGGAATGACCAAGCGTTCGTTTGGAACTAGAATCAACGAGCATAAAAGGAACATAAAGAATTGTAAAGTAACAACAGTCCTATCCGGAGAGGTCCAGCTCAAGTCTGCTACTCCTATGTGGGATGACGTAAGAAAATTAGCCTCCTACTCCACCCCAAAATCTACCGCCATTCGCGAAACTTTAGAGATCATCGCCAACAGTAAATCATGCAATGACAGCCTCTCACTGGAGTTGCCACGAGTTTGGAACCAGTTCTTAAAATAATAAATGCATTTTGTTTCCTTCTATGATTCCGCGTGTTAACGAGCATGACGACTCGAGTCTTTGGATGAATGATTACTTAGCATCTGCTAAGTAATCATTCATTGTCAAGTCAAGTCACCGCGTTCAAATTGTTGAAGCGTTCTATTATTCAGTTTGCAGTCTACCTTCCTTGAGAAAGTCATCTGGTTGATGTGCGAAACCTTGGTAACCTTGATTTATAATCTACGCCAAGAAATTCGGATTACTAATATAGTTATACTATTTTAAGTGATGTAAGCTAATTTAGATAAAACGTAAATTTTCTTGTTCACCAAATCAATATTATCTTTAATGCAAGTAACGCGTAAGACTTTAATATGTTGTTTCGCCCTCTGTGTATTCTTGTTTTAAAATATGAGTACTTTGTACGCGGGCATTTGAACGTTTGGTGATCTCTGCTGTAATTGATGCCTGAGTACTCTGTCAACAAGTGTGAAGAGAACTAACTTAAAAAGTTTTGAATCGCGTTTCTTCTTTTCACACAGAGTTTCGGTGTTGATATGGTCACGCTAAATCAAATATTAGAATAGTTGTTAAACGGGATTCACACCTAAATAATACAGTAAAGAAATCTATACAAACTCCGTTTACTGGTGTGAAAGTATAATTGAAGAATGAATACAAGGGAAAATTGTATCTCCCGAGGTTTCGCTCTCCAACCGGGAGGCTCTCTCAAGGGTTGCAGACGTTACTAACAAGTCTGGCGAGTATAATAAAAAGATTTCGAAACACTGGTGGTCGGGAATGTCGTATTTTGAAAATTTGATGCTCGAGGCAGGAGGCGATACACAGGTTTCTTTCATGCGGAGAATCATCTCAGCATGTTTCTCCACGCGGACGGAATATCAACAGATTGGGGCATGCGTAGGGATGTGTGGAGATCTCAATACTTTCTCTGATCAGTGCACCTTTGTAGCCAGTATACGGCGCAATTATCTTTACTTTATCCCATAACGGGACTGCGTTTTTCTGTGCTACTTCTTTAGACAAGGCTGTTAAGGTCTTTCCCAATCTGATGTCTCTCATGTGCTCCTTAGACCTTACAGCAATCGACCTTTCCGTCATTCCGATGTAAACTTTCGACGAACCGTTCGGGTACATCAGAGGTATGTACACTCCTGCTTCCGATTTCCTGTCTGGGTTTCTGCACGTGTTCGCCACTGCTTTGTGTATGCTGTTCGGCGATCTGATGCCGATGTGAAGGCCATGGCGTCTCATTAGACTTTTGAAGGAGTAAGAGAATTTTGGGATATATCGCACAGATCCGGCGTAACGTAAATTATCTCCTTTTGCCGATACCTTGACTGAACACTTTGTAGGACTTTTCTTAGATCATGTTCGTGGAATCATGTTTGGAGAGCGAAAGCTCGGGAGATACAATTTTCCCTTGTATTCATTCTTTAATTATACTTTCACACCAGTAAACGGAGTTTGTATAGATTTGTTTACTGTACTATGAGAATAGTTTTTCAACACACCGACGGGCATGGGAAAGTTGATCTGAAAAATAAAAAAATAAAGGAAAACAAATAAAGGAAAACAAGAATGATCGTTTGAAGTAATGGTGGCTATCCGCAGTGTAGTTTTTATCTATGTATATACGTGTATAATTTTTTTTTAATACGTGTGTAATTTTTTTATACGGTATAAATTTTAAAACTTGTGCAGTATGTTGCTGTGTACAACTCACCATATTGTACGATAAACGGGAAAATCTTTGTGAAAACTCCGGCATTTTTGTTTATGTTTTGATTTTTGTGTGCTCTGTAAGTTCTGTAAAGTTGTATGTTCTAGACTTATGTTTTGAATATGACCAGCTAGATCGTTGAAGAACTATTGTGGAGGAAATTCTGAGTTCTCACGGGAATCAAGAGTTCTTGCTGAAACTCGTAATCAGCCGTAATACACTACGCAATTGAAAATTTCCTTCCTAAATAAAACAGTGCACAGTGAAATAATAAATAAATAAATAAAATGTTCCTGTAAAATATATTTTTTTGCAGGTGGATGATGAAGATTTTGCAACAGCCAATATAATAGTAGTAATATTACTATCGTATATATCAGAATATATTAGGCAATCTTCCATTTTCCCCACCGAGAAAACAAGAAATGGGAGAAAAAAACAAGAAAAAACTGCGATATAAAAGCGGAATAATGTTAGAAAGCCAGTAATACGGCCCTTTAAGAGCTCGTAATCGTATTTTTAATTTGTTTCCTCAGCACCAAGTTAGTTGTATCTAAGACAGATTTAGGTCCGTTTCACACGGACGGAAAAATCCGTCGAAGCAATAAATCTCCCAGCTGTCCTACCGCTTGTTTTCAAGCGGACTGTAGTTATACCGAGACTTTCAAACGCGCGGAACCGGTAGAAATTTCGACGCGGTAGCCGTTTAACTTCCACGGGGTTCGCTACAAACCGGACGGCGAAAATACCGTCCAAATTTAGAGAAACGTATGTGTAAGGCAAGATGTTCACACGGGCAGCCAGTGGATCCTCCGCTACAGCAATTACTGTTGTGAGAGGGGGGAGAAAGAGCTGTTGCACAAAGAGCCACCGATTCACCCTGAGTAGTCTATGTGGCACGAAATCCTTGTTTATTATCGCTTGTGTAAAAGCTAGCCAAATACTGCATTGCGGGACTGTTCTATTGCTTCAGTGGATTATTTCCGCTTGTGTGAAACGATTTTATTTCAAATTGGAAACTCACAAGGAATATTTTAACGCATTTCATACCCCCCTTCCCCGCCCCATTTCCATGGCTCGTTCGTAAACCAGCACTCGACGATCTAAGGGACGCATTTGTTTTGTGATCTCCCCTTTCAAATTGTTTCGTATTAGTTAAATTTATCGTGTTCTCCCATTTTTTAAGCAAGGGAGCGAAAGTTCACGCTTATAGCGCTCCCCCCCCTCTTTTTTTTTTTTTTTAACGACGTTGCGTTGCTACTTATTCTGGGACCACCCTCCCAGAATAAGTTATGGCTTTATCTGCTTCAGATTTGCTATTTTCTTTCAGTTTTCACAGAGCAAAAAGTGCAGTTTTAAAGTATTTTAGCCTTTTTATTTAATAATTTATATTCTCTTTTCATTTCTAATTTCCGTAGTGCAGCGGTCTGGAGAAAACCGGAGATTGCGCTGATGAAATGTGTGTATTTTATTGAAAAGCGTTATGTAATCTTTTGGTCTTTTGTTTCTAAATGTTCACGCGTAGATTTATAAGCTGAATCTTTTCAGAAACCGAGTGAAGAGACCGAGTAGATGAATAGAATCTTTTAGAAACCGAGCACGATCGCTGGTAATTAAATAAAAAGGAATTGTCGCTTCCTCTGTTTTTTTGTTTTTCTCCGTAAAGGGGCACTGGTTCTTTAATTTTATTCATGCCCTTTATGACCCTATAGCGAACCCTTCGTATATTACTGTTTCTCCAGTTGAAAACAAACAGAATTTTAGCAAAAGGAAACTGGCGCAGATTTGATGTTATAGTCACTTGGTTGATGACGGTTATTCCAGGATGCGTTGCTACCCAATTTATTTCAGTTTGCAGTCAATTAAAAATATTTTTCTTGGAATTTTGTTATTGGCCGTTTGTACAGCTGTCTGCAAATCGGAGCCCCCGTGATGTGCGTCTGGGGGTACCATTGCGACAATTGCAGCTGACCGTGGATGACCAGTGAGAGAAGAATGGTGGAATGACGCGCAGGTACCACCAGTCCGGCAGTGCCGCAAAGTGAGTTGGCTTCGCGTCAACTTCTCTGAAACGGCATTGGGCGTGCACGTGACATACGAGGAGGCCAAAAGTAGAGACGCGTCTGCCAACTCTCGTTTCTAGGTTAAATATCCACGCTCACGCGATCAGAGGGATCTATAGATACATTTTTTTTCCGCCTCAGTGCAGTGTCGCACACACACACACACACACACACACACACACACATCCCCTATTTGATGGAAGGGACTGAATCCAAGTCGTTTCCTGCAAGTATTTCATAGGGTACTGTGGTGGAGTAAGTATGCTTGATTGCTCGGCTTTTGTACTTCATCTGAAAACCTTTATTATTATTTTATTATTATATTAGATTTAGTGCATACTTAATACATTCTTTTGCTTTTTGCGGAAAAAAGGAGCAGTGAACTAGATTTCGGTCTCGTCGGTAGTAACGAATGAAAGCGTTCGCCGCATGCATTTAAAGTTATAACAGAAGTTTTTATATTATGTACACTGCATCTCAGTCATATCAGTATCAGACGTAGACCACATTGGCATACAGTGGAGCCTCGGTTAAACGTTTTTCTTGGAGATGATCTTTAAAAACGTATAAAAGAAATTCAAAAATTGTTGAATAGCATTGCAGAATTTTTGAATTTTTTCCAACAGAAAAAATGAAAACAAAAATTTAAATTCGTTAATTTGTAAAGTAAGACAGTTTGTACATGTATGAATATCTTGTTTGCTATCTTAAATCTATGTCTATTTTGACTTTTGTGTTAATTTTTCTATACTAATTCCATTCATTATAAAAACTAGGTTAAGAAATTGTGTACAATTTCATGTTTTCAATATATGAAAAATAACTTTACCTTTGAAATACAGATAGTAAATCCGAATATGATTTGTATTATATTCAATACCTTTATTACACATCGTTTACTTTTAATAAGTATCGCTCTTTTCAGAGCAGTCTGTCCACTTTTTGATTTAGCATTAATGCCGACTAAAATATTCTCTAATCTTTGCTTGTTCCAGACTTTCTTGAATTCAGAGATAAAAGAGTGTTATTAAGTAAAATTTCATGTGCACCATCTACTTCGCGCTTGTTGCGAAAAAACAAAAACAAAAAAAGAACTGTCTCGATTCTCTCATAGTAGTAACATATAAGGTGACGTATAAAAGAATCGAAGAACCGTGTAGTTTTGATAATCTGAAATTCAAAATTTAACGTAAGAACGTAGAAAGCGTATAAAATAATTACGTATAACCGAATTGAAAAAACGATAGAAACTACAGTAAAATATCAGGTCTAACGCAGAACTGCGTATAAGAGTGAAAAACGTATAACCGCGGTTCCACTGTATTTATGTTTTAAACGCCAGATATTTAAAACATATTTCGTTCACATTTACGAGAATATGTATATACTTTTCAGATCTGAAAGTTGATGGGGCAAATCTTGATGTAACTGAGGCCTACAATTACCGAGGACAAGAGTTATCAAGCGAAGGTCATGTAGTAGATGAAGTAAACAGGCGTATGAAACTTGGCTGGAGAAATTTTGGAACAAACGGCACAATTTTCAGAGTAATTTACCATTATGTCGTAAAAGAAAAATGTTTGATCAATGCATACTTCCAGTTCTTACTTATAGGCCAGAGACTTTGTTTGCGAATAACTGAAAGAAGCAAGTAACTCTTTCTCGAAGGTTTGCTTGCTTGGACTGACCTGAAAAGATAGGAACAGGAAAATGACATTGATGACATCAGGATCAAAGTAAAGGCCCTCTAGTGGCACCAGACTGGACGTATTAACCGCAGTTGGACAACTGAAATACTCAACTGAATTCCAAAGAACATGAAAAGACCCACAAGGAGATCACGTGGATGAAACTCGAAAGCATGCTGGAGCGACTTGGAAGGGGGCACTTGAGGGCCTTTACTTTGATCATGATGTCATCCACTTTTGTCATTTGATCCATGCGTTTATTTAAATATGTAAGTGTTTGCAGCTAGAAACCGTAAAAACACCATAAAGTAAAAATTTTAAAGGACTTGAATTCTTGAATTAGGGTTGTAAAAGGTTGGGAACTCAGACTGGTAGGCGTTTGGAGTAGATGTAGTGTTATGTTCTGTATCATAATAGAATTTAGGAAGGGGGGGGATGGCAATTTTTATTTTCTAATGTTGCTTTTGCTCCATAAAATAATAATGAGATTCGATCGAGTCTTATGTTAAACACCTAAACATTGGAAAATTACCATTTTATCCAGAGTTTTGTTCTGAAGGGTAAACAATTTTTTTTTTTGGCGAAGCTATAATTATTAATTTTAAAGTGTACTCTTGGAAATGTTCGTTTTCTTGAAGAAAAAATTGTGGCATTTATAACTAGCAACTGAAATGCATTTTACGGCAACGTTTTGATGAAATGTTTTAGGGCAACAATAGCAAACGCCGAATTAAAATTTTGTGTATTCCCGAGATTCCTCTGAAATTGGTTTTCGAAATTGCACCCAGAGAAACAGCTCGCGTTTGGCATAATTAGATCTGAGGTTTTAATAGTGTGCTACTACTGTTCTCACGCTTAGTAATTGCCTCACCCGCCGGAATACCGAATTCCCACAATGCCTCGCTTCCTGGCCAGCATCTATCTCTTCTCCTGCTTTTGCAAATAGATTTTTTCTTTTTTATCTCCGACAAAAGCACGGGGTGTTTTCCAGAACTTACTAGGTGGTGTTCATTACAATGGCTTCAGCCGCCTCTCAACTGAAAACCGCTGTCGCCAAAACTCTTTAACCGGAAAGTCCGAAGAGGTTTCCGGTGTGCTGGTTAAAGGATTAATTTTGCCGCGCTCTGAATGTTCACAAACACACTTATGTTTATACTAGCAAATTGAATGTACACTACTCGACATAGAAAGTGCCGCACCATGAAGGAATGCAGGAAATGAGACGAAACTTACCACACATGTAGACAGGTAAGTGGGAAAGAAGTGTGATTTAATTTCTGAGCGAGTGCATGAATGCGATGGGTGAGGAGACGGTATAAGGTGGCCTGAGTCAGTAGGTCGTATGACCGCCATTCTGGGCTATACATTCGGCATCATGACCTGTCATCCAGTGGAAAAAGCCACGGATAGTGGCCTGAGGTATCGCTGACCATGCGTCCCTGACCTGTGTCCACAATTTATCGACATTTTGAGGCGTGCCTTGCAGAGGCGTTAAATCATCTGCCTATGACCCTGACCTTCCAGACGTTCTCTTTTGGGGAGAAGTGAAGGGGGGGGTCACTTTGGCCAGGGCAGCAGCTGGACACCTTGTAGGCACTGTCTGATGGTAGTGTGCGGGCTGACATTATCTTGTTGAAACGGGTTATCAGGAATACCACAGAACCTACGATCGGTGAACGATCGTAGGTTCTTTGCCAGCAAGATCAGCCCGGTGACCACGTAGTCTCCGGACTTTGGATCGGCGAGCGTTGGCGCTGAATACTATAGGGTACCATTTGACCTGCCATTCCTGTTTGGTACGGCACCACTGCAAACGTGCGCGACGATGTGCTGCGGTGAGTGGCAGTCGTCGCAATGGCTGGCGATTGCGCAAACCTGCCTTAGCCAATCTGGGATTCACAGTCCGTGTCGATACGGGGATGTCTGTAGCTGCTTGTACACCTCGTCGAATGTCGTCCGCTGTGGATCGTGTGTCTACTACGCCCTTCCGTCGAATGCTGCGATCGAGGGGTTCTGATATCCGGTTACGTGCACCAGTCCCACTACGGTGACGCACATTACTTCCTCCAAACCACTTTCTTTTCATTCGGCCAACAGTTTTTGTATCCCGGTGCGACTCAGATACCAATTAACCGTTCGTAGTCCTATGATGAAGTCTGTGGTAAAGGTGTCCGTGTGATGGTAGGATTCTCGATGACGTCACCCAGGCATTCTCACTCCTTATATGTGCTTTCGCCCCCGACATCACGCCGATGCAGCGGTCCACACATTCAGGTGAGAAACCCCCCCCTCCCCACTTATCTCCGTTACTTATCACGTGATTGGTTCGCAATTGCGAAATAATTTCTGGTGTGATGTTTTCTATGTCGAGTTGTGTAAAACGGACATAGGGCGGTGTTAACAATGCGTTATGGCATCATTGGCTTTCCCTGCTTTCGTCCGTATGATGATATCGGTCTGTACAACTTTTTTTTTTTTTCATTTCTTATTTTGAGTTGGAAACAGCAAAATTGTGTTTTTGTAGATATCAGGTGCCTGTACTCCGGGTATAGCAAGGTTAATCATTTAACCAGATTTATTGGAGAAAATTTTCCAGGCTTGCTGGTTGAAGAATTAAACCTGGTCGCAACATCGCCTGCTTTTTTAAAGACAGAAAGAAGCAATATTTGCTTTTTATCACACGGTAGAAAAAGAAAATTGTCTTTATTTCGTTTCGCTCGAGTGTTCATGCCTTATTGTGCAAGAAGCATCTAACGGTGCAAGAAATTTCGAGAGTGGATTAACGCGTACGTAAAGGAATGAAATGAAAAATAAATATATATATATTTAATCAACGTATTCCGTAACAAGGGCAGAAATCCAGTTTAGGGAGATGGCAGAAGATTCTTCTAAGTTGGGGCACTGGCTAGAAGGATGTACGTGCATTGAACGAACTTGTCAAACACGATCAGTTGAAATTAGAAAGTAAACGGGAACAGCGTTAAAAGAAGGAAAAGGGGATTAAATGAAAGATAAAAACAAGTTAGTAAAATCACGCAATGCATTGATTATGATACGCTTTCCAACATACTAGAAATCATTGCTCAAGTTATGAGGAAAATGGCTGTGGAATAAATCTCACTCCTGTGCCCTGACCTTTGATCCCATTTCGATTATATTTAACAGAACTGGTTCAGTATACCTCCGAAATAACATGATAAATTTTTGTCGCAATCGAAGCAATTTTACGTAAGTTATGATGCATAAGGGCTATGGAATAGATCCCGCTTCTGTGTCCTAACCTTTGACCCATTTCGCCCATTTTCAATAGGATTCGTACCCAGGCAGGTCCCTACAACATACTAACATTTCATCCAAATCGAAGCATTTTTACGTAAGTTATGACGCATAATGGAGATGGAAGTGATTCCGCTCCTATGTCCTGACCTTTGACCCCATTTCGCCAATTTTCAATAGGGTTTGTTCCCAGGTGGTCCCCTACCACATACTAAAATTTTATCGAAATCGAACCTTTTTTACGTTAGTTTGACGCATAAGAGCAGTGGAATGGATCCCGCTCCTATGTCCTGACTTTTGACCCCATTTCGTTCACTTTCAACAGGGTTCCTTCCCAGGTGTTTCCCTACCACATACTAAACTTTAATCGAAATCGAACGATTTTTACGCGAGTTATCGTGCAGACGAACGTACGCACACAACGCGTGAAGTAATAATGAACATACGCACACAATGCGGGAATCGCGACCATCTGCTCGCAAGAGTGTCACGTCATAAAACTTTAATAGGATCCACACACAACGCGTGACGTAATGAGACAGATGGCGTGACCGCGCGCCAACATCTAATTGGACGACGCCATGACACTACACTTAAAACGTGGTGATTCGGGGTGATTATTTAACCCATTAAACGAATTTTCCTAAAGTCGAGATGAAGCTAAATCGATTTCTAGTACCAGAAAACGGTAGGTTATCGACTTTCATCAAAATCCTTAGAGCCGTTTTCAAAATAAAATTTACATACATACAAGAATTGCTCCTTTAAGGTGAACGTCAAGTAATTTTGCTTCCTGTACTTCGAATGGAAACATTTCTGTACAAATTTTCTTTCCAATTAATGCGCTCCCAAGGATGAAAATTTGAACATCGATTAAAATATCTTCATTTTATAACTTGCAATACTTAATATTTTCTAAAACATAACCATATTTATGCAATCCAACATTTGTTTGTCTACTGACGTCATGAAAATTCAGGTCGCGCCATCTTTTTCTGGACAATTAATGCGTTCACAAGGATGAAAATTTGAACATCGATTAAAATAGCTTCATTTTATAACTTGGAATGCCTAATATTTTCTAAAACATAACCATAACTATGCAATCCAACATTTGTTTGTCTACTGACGTCATCAAAGTACAGGTCGCGCCATCCTTTCTCTGGTTTCAACACCACCAAAGGAAAAGTTATTGATTTTTAATATAATTATGGTTATGTTTTAGAAAATATTAAGTAGTCCAAGTTATAATATGAAGTTATTTTAATCGATGTTCAAATTTTCATCCTTGGGAACACATTAATTGTGAAGGAAATGTGTACAAAAGTTTTTCCATTGGAAGTATAGGAAGCAAAATTACTTGACGTCCACCTTAATAATATGAGATAAGGGCGATGGAATGGATCGCAATCCTATGTCCTGACCTTTGACCCCATCTCGTCCATTTTCAATAGGGCTCGTCCCCAGGTGGTCCCCTACCACATACTGAAATTTCATCGAAATCGAATCATTTTTACGCACGTTATGACGCATAAGGGCAATGGAATGCATTCCGCTCTTATGTCCCGACCCCGATTCACCCATTTTGAATAAGGTTCGTCCCCAGGCGGTCCCCTACCACATAGTAAAATTTCATTGAAATCGAACCATATTTACGCAAGTTATGACGCATAAGTGCAATGGAATGGATCCCGCTCCTACGTCTTGACCTTTGACCCCATTTGTCCCATTTTCAATAGGGTTCGTCCCCAGTGGTCCCGTACCACATACTAAAATTTTATCGAAATTGAACCATTTTTACGCCAGTTATCGTGCGGACGGACGGACGGACAAAGCATATACGCTTCTTCAACCTACGGTTGGAAAGCGTAAATAAGGGAAATTGGGAGTCGTAATAAAAACTTGGGCAAATCTTAATTCAGCTGTGAATCGATTTTAGTTTTATTATTATTACTGGCTTGACCTTTGACCCCTATACAGACGATGCCGTCTGTATAGGGGTCAAAGGTTAAAATGCAATGTGTGTATTCGGATTTTTACTGCAGCGAATGATTGCATTGCGAGTGCCACCTTCTGAGCCCCCTAAGTAGGAAAATCCTTTGTTTTTTGTTATGCGGGCAGACGTCAGTTGCACTCGTCGTAATCCGTTCTCCTTACCTGATGGATCACTTGCACTCAGAATTGAGACAGTAATAGCAATCCACTACACTCACCCACCTTTGGTTACTAAAGGGGGAATGTGAAAAACCTCCGAATAGAACAGCTCCAGCTGATTCATCGAAAAAGAAACAACTTAAGTCATCGAACGGAGAACTTATTTAGTGTACGTTTAGTAAAAGAATTATGTAGATCAATGTCTTGTGGAAAAGATAAATTAAATGTTTTTTTGCATTAAGTTTTTAGAAATGTATATGATAAATGATGGTAATGTTCTGTTTAACAGGAAATGAATAAAATCCGATTTACCGGATTTGTTAAAAATAACGTTGTTTTTTCTTAATTTTTTTTTAGTTTTTTGCGGGACCAGAATCTTAAATTTCTTTTAAATAATTTAATAAAATTTAATGGATCTTCGACATGTAATTTAAAATTATGAATAAAAAATAATTTACACTTTTTAGGAAGGCCCCAAATAAGAAATTAAATGCGCTAAAAGGTTTTTTGAAAGTAAGCACGTGCTCTGAAATGTTTAAAATCCAAAACACTACATCAATTTAATTACAATAGTAAATAAGGATAGAACACGTTAAAAAAATGCTCCGTCAAAATTATTTTAAGGACTCCCCAACTACTTTTAAATTTCCTAAAGAGTTCAAGAGTTTGTACCATTTCAAAATGATTTTAAAAAAGCCCATTTAGCGTTAAAAGATGTCTTATTCCCCATAATAAAATTAGACCATCCACAAACAAAAAATTTCATTAAACATCTATACCAACGAAAAATTGTTCTAAATAGTTCACACCAATTATTTATTATTTTGATCGCGTGCGTCTTTCAAGCGATGTATATCAGTTACCATTAAGGGTTATGATAATGCTGCATATCCAGGTTATTAAACGATTTCATCGAAAATAATTGTTTCGATGAATTCGCTTTATTATTTCGGAAAAGTCATCTTTCGGTAAAGTGCCCATTTGATCAGTTTGCTTTTGATTATTACTTTGCTTTCGATATGATTTCGTCTTCCGTGAAGTGATTTTCGATAAAAATCGCCTGCGCCCGATGGAACAGGGATCCTCCTGCGCATAAAATGGTATGCGCTGGACAATGGTCTACCTGCCCACTGCAAAATAATGAATAAAAAACTGAGACAATAAATATGAAAAATAAACTTTGGGGGGGGGGGGGAGGAGTCAACCTTCACATATTATCCCTCGGTAACGCTAATAGACTATATTTCGACTCCTGCTGATAGCAATCCAAGCCACCCCTCTCCCCCAAGTTTATTTTTACATGTATATAAAAAAAGGAAAATTAATTTAATATTAATTTTATTAATTGTATTATGTACATGTATATAATAATATTCTATTAAGAAGAGACCGCAGCAAAAATAATTTTTTGACTCATACCAAGTACAACAAAGAAAACGTTATGTATTTACCGGTGTGAGTAAAAAGAGAAAAAAATAAAACAACTGAATGTAGAAAGTGTCGAGAATACTGAGCCTTGGCTTTATCAAGGACCAGCAAAAACTCTGCATTTTCTCACTTCCACAAAGACCTAGTTGGAAATGGGTTTCTGCAAAGTCATAGATGCAAGAAATAAGCCCACCAAAAAAAAATTTTAAATATATATATATGTCATGATCTCCGCAGAGTTGTATGACTTAGCTTTAGTTAACAATTTAGCTTGCATCCATAACTTTCCTGGCCCGACCCATGCTCTTCATCTGTTACTATTAAACAGAAAGAAGAAGAATATAGAAAATTCGAGTTGTGAGAGTGACATGATAATTAGAAATAATGTTCAGCAATAACAAATTGCCAAGTTCGCCTGAGAGAGAATTTAAACCTGAATAGTAATACAAAAGTATTCAAATTTTTTTAACATTGCAATTAAAAAAGGAAATATAATTTTTTTTAAAGAACCCAGATTCCTGAAAGAAAACTGGATTATGATACCCCCACTCCACAACTTCTGACAACACAAAAACGAGAACAAAACAAAGACAATAATTAACTAAAGAAATGCTTTGTGAAGGTTATATGACATAAACAATTAGTTGCAATATGTACAAAGTATTTCAGAAGTGCTTTAAGTGCATAATAAAGTAGTTATTAAGAACCTAACTACTTTGAAAACATAGCGCAATTCAAGAACTATGAATAATGAATGGCCAGCTGCTTGGCCTAAGTGCCTAAAAACGCGCAAAGTTACCAAGAAAAGAAAGAGTTAAAATCCGCAAAAAAGTTAATAGACTTGCCAGTGCCTAAATGCTTAAAGCAAAAAAAAAAAAAAGGAACAAGTACAAGAAGTACAAACATTGAACTTGTAAAACCTAAAACCCAAAGACAAAGAAGAGAGCTTACCTCTTATGCACTCTGAACTTCCTCCACACTTTTCCTTAAGAAGGAAAAACATTCCTTAAGAAGGAAAAACATGGCCGACCTTTTCACCCAAACTTCTAAACTCCTCTGCCACTCCCTAGTCCCTGGGGGGCAGCGTGGGTGGGGCTGCAGGCCTCCACACACTGAAAAGATCCGATTCGCGGAGATTTTAACCAGAGAAAAAAATATATATAATTAAGAATGTGGACCTGTATGATCAGAAAGAGCAGAATTAACTCTCCATAATACATGAGAAATATTATGAAATACACAAGTAGTGCATTTTATAATCTTTGCATGTATTTAATCACCTTAGTGAGCTTCTTTAGACTATTCAGAATCCTATTAATTTTAATGTTAGTTTTACTATTTTTAGTATAGTTATTCTAGTGAGTGAATAACTAGTTTTCTTTTATATTTGTTTTTATTTTCTTTTATAAACAGATTTTTAAGCTTTTTTTGTGATTTTGTCTATATTATTTAATTTTTTATTTTTAATAGGACCTTCATATCCATAGCACTAAGGTTCCTTTTAGTAGTTAATAGGCATCCTCTAGCCAACTTCCAACAGGCTTTCATTGGTCAGAATCATATTATTAACTGTGTAGAAAATTAAAGCAGATCTGCCAACCTCACTCTATTATTCAGAATAATTTTTCTTAAAGTTCTTTTGATGAAAGAAGAGGGAATTTCGTTCTCTAGAAAACTGTCTAATAGTATATTAATGTGGTAATTGAAGTCCAAATGGTTGCTGCAAATTCTTGAAATTCTAAGCACCTGTGAAATTAGTACATTCTCAATTACTTTGGTCGATATGTTATTATTCCAGTGTAGATATTTAATTACTTTGAAAGGAAAATTAACTCTTTTATCAAAGAGGCTAATAGATGGGTTACCTCTGTTAAGCTTAATGCTCAAGTCTAGGAACTCAAGTTTCTGATTACTGTGGTTGGTTTTACATAAGTTAAGAGAGCTAGGATAGATATTATCAAAATCACTCTCTATAACTTCTGAATTATTGATACACAGCAGATCGTCAATATATCTAAATGTGTAAAGGTAGTTATCGGAGCATGTGGAGTGATTTTTAATGAATTTATATTCCTTAAAGAACAGGAATAGATTTGCAATACTCGTGGAGGTTGACGTTCCCATGGGGATACCGTTCACTTGCTTATAGAGAGTATTATTATATAAGATATGGTTATTTTTTATGCAGCAATTGAGATAAGAGTTCCAGGCTCCTACATTAACAAATTGGTTAAGTTTAAATTCTGCATACAGCTCCTTAAGGGTAGTGATAATATCTGATAGAGGCAGATTAGTATATAGGTTCTCAAAATCATAACTATTAATATCTAAGGGACTTACTTCGAGTATAGTGGAAATTACTTCTGCATTATTATTAATTATCCAAAAATCTCTGTACTTCAAATTAGTACAGTTGCTAATGTGTTTCAAAACCTTCTTCAAGATTTCTTCAAAAGCAAGATCAATTTTCTTTTTATGACTCCTTACTCCACTAGCTATGAACCTGAACTTCACTGGATCTTTATGAAACTTAACCGTTGCAAAAAGAAAGGGAAATTCAGGCTCATATCTTCTTGTTTGTGGAATTTTAAGTTTCTTGAAGAATGCCTTAAAACGATTATCTAACTGCTTGGTAGAATAACTTACGGGCTCGCAGGTTACTCTATTATTGAGTTCCATAGTTAACAATTCAAAATAGAACTTCTTACAGATAATTGCAAAATTATTGCTAGCTTTATCCGTAGTGGTAAAAATAAATAGGTCTTGTAGTTTGGATAGTGACCTTTTATCATCTCCCGAGAAAAAAAGATCTCTATCAAAAGAAAAGTCCTGACCTGCCAACTCACGAGTGAAGCTATTGATTACATTATATTTCCATTCTGCGAAGGCCTCAATAGGCTGATTGTATGTTAAACTGGTTTTTACAATGTACCTATTAACATCTTGAGTGAAGCTCTCAAGAATCCTCTCTTTGGAGATTTGGAAGGAAGGTCTAAATTTAGAACCATACTCTAATAAATTCCTAAGCTTATCATTTTCAACAAAACTTAAGTTTCCAGTGATAATATAAGTCCCTTAGATATTAATAGTTATGATTTTGAGAACCTATATACTAATCTGCCTCTATCAGATATTATCACTACCCTTCAGGAGCTGTATGCAGAATTTAAACTTAACCAATTTGTTAATGTAGGAGCCTGGAACTCTTATCTCAATTGCTGCATAAAAAATAACCATATCTTATATAATAATACTCTCTATAAGCAAGTGAACGGTATCCCCATGGAAACGTCAACCTCCACGAGTATTGCAAATCTATTCCTGTTCTTTAAGGAATATAAATTCATTAAAAATCACTCAACATGCTCCGATAACTACCTTTACACATTTAGATATATTGACGATCTGCTGTGTATCAATAATTCAGAAGTTATAGAGAGTGATTTTGATAATATCTATCCTAGCTCTCTTAACTTATGTAAAACCAACCACAGTAATCAGGAACTTGAGTTCCTAGACTTGAGCATTAAGCTTAACAGAGGTAACCCATCTATTAGCCTCTTTGATAAAAGAGTTAATTTTCCTTTCAAAGTAATTAAATATCTACACTGGAATAATAACATATCGACCAAAGTAATTGAGAATGTACTAATTTCACAGGTGCTTAGAATTTCAAGAATTTGCAGCAACAATTTGGACTTCAATTACCACATTAATATACTATTAGACAGTTTTCTGAGAACGAAATTCCCTCTTCTTTCATCAAAAAAACTTTAAGAAAAATTATTCTGAATAATAGAGTGAGGTTGGCCCAGATCTGCTTTAATTTTCTACACAGGTAATATGATTCTGACCAACGAAAGCCTGTTGGAAGTTGGCTAGAGGATGCCTATTAACTACTAAAAGGAACCTTAGTGCTATGGATATGAAGGTCCTATTAAAAATAAAAAATTAAATAATATAGACAAAATCACAAAAAAGCTTAAAAATCTGTTTATAAAAGAAAATAAAAACAAATATAAAAGAAAACTAGTTATTCACTCACTAGAATAACTATACTAAAAATAGTAAAACTAACATTAAAATTAATAGGATTCTGAATAGTCTAAAGAAGCTCACTAAGGTGATTAAATACATGCAAAGATTATTAAATGCACTACTTGTGTATTTCATAATATTTTTCATGTATTATGGAGAGTTAATTCTGCTCTTTCTGATCATACAGGTCCACATTCTTAATTATATATTTTTTTTTCTCTGGTTAAAATCTCCGCGAATCGGATCTTTTCAGTGTGTGGAGGACTGCAGCCCCACCCACGCTGCCCCCCCCCAGGGACTAGGGAGTGGCAGCGGAGTTTAGAAGTTTGGGTGAAAAGGTCGGCCATGTTTTTCCTTCTTAAGGAATGTTTTTCCTTCTTAAGGAAAAGTGTGGAGGAAGTTCAGAGTGCATAAGAGGTAAGGTTTCTTCTTTGTCTTTGGGTTTTAGGTTTTACAAGTTCAATGTTTGTACTTCTTGTACTTGTTCCCTTTTTTTTTGCTTTAAGCATTTAGGCACTGGCAAGTCTATTAACTTTTTGCGGATTTTAACTCTTTCTTTTCTTGGTAACTTTGCGCGTTTTTTAGGCACTTAGGCCAAGCAGCTGGCCATTCATTATTCATAGTTCTTGAATTGCGCTATGTTTTCAAAGTAGTTAGGTTCTTAATAACTACTTTATTATGCACTTAAAGCACTTCTGAAATACTTTGTACATATTGCAACTAATTGTTTTGTCATATAACCTTCACAAAGCATTTCTTTAGTTAATTATTGTCTTTGTTTTGTTCTCGTTTTTGTGTTGTCAGAAGTTGTGGAGTGGGGGGTATCATAATCCAGTTTTCTTTCAGGAATCTGGGTTCTTTAAAAAAATTATATTTCCTTTTTTAATTTCAATGTTAAAAAAATTTGAATACTTTTGTATTACTATTCAGGTTTAAATTCTCTCTCAGGCGAACTTGGCAATTTGTTATTGCTGAACATTATTTCTAATTATCATGTCACTCTCACAACTCGAATTTTCTATATTCTTCTTCTTTCTGTTTAATAGTAACAGATGAAGAGCATGGGTCGGGCCAGGAAAGTTATGGATGCAAGCTAAATTGTTAACTAAAGCTAAGTCATACAACTCTGCGGAGATCATGACATATATATATATATATTTTTTTTTTTAATTTTTGGTGGGCTTATTTCTTGCATCTATGACTTTCCAGAAACCCATTTCCAACTAGGTCTTTGTGGAAGTGAGAAAATGCAGAGTTTTTGCTGGTCCTTGATAAAGCCAAGGCTCAGTATTCTCGACACTTTCTACATTCAGTTGTTTTATTTTTTCTCTTTTTACTCACACCGGTAAATACATAACTTTTCCTATGTTGTACTTGGTATGAGTCAAAAAATTATTTTTGCTGCGGTCTCTTCTTAATAGAATGTGAATTCTGAATTTTCATTACTGCTGCGTTGCGCGTTTTGATCTTCAGGTTATTTTGCAACTTTCATTTTAAATTCAAAAGTTTTTCTTTTGTTTTCGGCTTTGCTCTTCTGTATATAATAATATATATATATATTAAATTAAATTTTATTTATATATATATATATATATATATATATATTCTATAAAGATACCTAAGCAAAAAAATACATATATAATTTTGACTCACACCTAGTACAACATAGAAAAGGTTATGTATCTACCTGTGTGAGTAAAAGGAGAAAAGAAAAAAATAAAATGTATTTTTTTGCTTAGGTATCTTTATAGAATGTGAATTCTGAATTTTCAAAACTGCTGCGTTGCGCGTTTTGATTTTCAGGTTATTTTGCACCCTTCGTTTTAAATTCTAAAATTTTTTCCTTAGTCTTCAGTTTTGCTCTTAAGTATATATATATATATATATATATATATATATATATATATACTAATAAAATTGATGCAAGCTGAATTAGTTATGATGCAACGTACAAACAGGTATTTAAATAACATATAAAGCGGCTCTGACGACCGCCAATAGCAGTATAACTATACCATCGGGATTAGAGGAAATGCTATCCCACACTAACCAACCCGCTTGGCCAGCGTGGTGAGTTATGGCCAAACCCCTCTAAAATGACCCTACAACTTAAATCTTGGCCCTCAGTCTCCGGCAGCTGGAATGTACCTGGCCAAGGCAGCAGCCAGTGCGACATGAAGGCAGAGGGTGCTAAGAATCCCCGGAGGACCGGACTAGGCTGCAATCTGATGCTGACCTTGGCTACGTATAATGGACGCTCCCTATCTTCTGATTCAAGGCTTCTTGAATTGGAAGAGGAACTACAAAGGATCAAGTGGGACATCGTCGGGCTAAGTGAGGTAAGGAGAAAAGGCGATCTCATTAAACTGAAAAGTGGACATATCTTCTACTATCGTGGGACAGATACTGGCAGAACTAGTGGTGTTGGATTTATAATAAACAAGAAACTGAAGGATAAAGTGGTAGAAGTTGAAAGTTCCTCTGACAAAGCTGCACGACTCGTTATCCAACTCTCGAGAAGATACCAGGCTCAGATTATTCAAACTTACGCACCCACCACAAGTCATCCTGAAGAAGAAATTGAAGAATTTTATGAGGAAATTCGTCATCTAAATAATAAAGGTAGGCAGCAGCACTTGAAGATATTTATGGGAGATTTCAATGCAAAAATAGGGCAACGGCAACAGAATGAAACTTCAGTGGGTAAATTCGGTCACGGCATCAGAAACCAGCGTGGAAATACTCTCGTTGAGTTTGCAGAGGCAGAAGGGTTTTTCATCTTGAACTCCTTTTTCAAGAAAAAGCCACACAGGAAATGGACATGGAGACATCCAAATGGGACGACAAGTAAAATGGATTTTATTATATGTAACAAAAAATTCGTCATCGAAGACTGCAGTGTGCTGAACAAGTTCAACACAGGTAGTGACCATAGATTGGTGAGATGTAAGATGCACCTCAACACTAAACTCGAACGTGGAAAGCTCATAAGACAAACAAAATATATTGACATAACCAACCTTAAAAAACACCATAATACCTTTAGGTTGGAACTGAAGAACAGATTCTCTGCTTTAGAAGGCCTAACATCGGAAGAAGTGGACATTTCTGAAGTTAACAGAAAAGTAACCAAAGCTCTTATGGAAACAGCAACAAAATTAGCTGGGTCTAAGAACAAGTTGCATGTGAACAAATTATCAGGAAAAACCAAAATGTTGATGCAAAAAGAAGAGAGATGAGGACAACTAAAGAAGATGTGACTTCCAAAGTGGAATATATAGAGCTATGCAAGACAGTACGAAAAAGTATCACTGAAGACGTAAGGAAATTCAACTGTGAACTAGTGAGGAAAGCAATTGAAAACAACCAAAGCCTAAAGATAGCAAAGGGACATCTCAGTAAGGGAAGAAAACAAATTATGGCACTGAGAAAAGAAGATGGTTCTGTAACAAGAAATAGAGGCGAAATTTTGACAAGAGTGAAAGATTTCTACTCCAAATTAAATGAAAGGGATGAAACATGTACTCCAGACATCATGAAAGGTACCAGTACCAGAGTTCTTCCAGTCCTCCCAGCAGAAGTTGCTCATGCAATCAAGAACATGAAGCGGGGGAAAGCTCCAGGAGAAGATGGAATTACTGTAGACATCATACAAGAAGCAAGTGGAGAAATCGAAACAGTAATCGCCCAAATTTTCACTCGATGCCTTAATGAAGGGAAGATTCCTGAGGATTGGAACAACGCTACAATGATCCTGCTACATAAAAAGGGTGACATTGAGGATCTCAGGAACTACAGACCTATCAGCCTCCTCTCAGTGGTTTATAAAATCTTCACTAAAGTTCTTTCACACCGCTTGAAGGTGACACTGGACATGGCTCAACCGAGAGAACAAGCTGGATTCAGGAGTGGCTACAGCACAATAGATCATATCCACGTACTGAGAGAACTAATTGAAAAAGCAAGGGAATATGAACTTCCATTGTGCATGGCTTTTATCGATTATGGAAAAGCCTTTGATTCCGTGAAATCATCAGCAGTTACAAAGGCTCTGAAATCCTGCGGTATTGAAGATGCATACATTAATATTATTAATAACATCTATGAAAATGCAAGTGCAAAGATTCGGCTGCTTGAAAATACAACACACATAAAAATTGGAAAGGGAGTGAGACAAGGTGACACCATATCTCCGAAGCTCTTTAATGCTACATTGGAAAATGTCTTTGAATCACTGAACTGGGAAAACAAAGGGATAAAGATTAATGGAGATTATCTAACCCACCTTCGTTTTGCTGATGACGTAGTCATTTTTGCAACTACCCCATCAGAGCTGCAGAGTATGATCCAGGAACTTGCTGACAAGAGTGAAGAAGTGGGATTTAAATGAACTTTCAGAAGACAAAAGTGATGTTCAATGCTTTTACAAGAAATGAAGATTTATCGATTGATGGAGAAAAGCTGGAGATAACAGACACGTACGTTTATCTTGGACAGCAGATATCCAGTGAGGGTCACATTGATGAAGAAATTCATCGGCGTACAAAACTTGCCTGGATAGCTTTTGGAAGAAACAGCATAATTTTCAAGAGCAATATGCCATTATGTCTTAAAAGAAAAGTGTTTGATCAATGCATCCTTCCAGTGCTTACGTATGGTGCAGAGACGTGGACCTTAACTAAAAGAGACATACAAAGGCTGCAGACAACTCAAAAAGCATGGAGAGGTGCATGCTTGGTGTAACCAGGAGAGATAGGAAGAGGAACACGTGGATCCGAAAAATGACAAGAGTGGAAGACATCATGATCAGAGTTAAATCTCTGAAATGGCAATGGGCTGGACATACTGCCAGAAGGACAAACTATCGATGGACAGCCGAAATTTTAGATTGGATTCCAAGAGACAGGAAAAGACCCAGAAGAAGACCACATGGGAGATGGGTGGATGAAATTCGAAAGTATGCGGGAGTGACATGGAGGAGACTGGCACAAGACAGACCGTTGTGGCGGAAACTTGGAGAGACCTCCGTAAAGCAGTGGATCGATAATGGTTGACAATGATGATGATGATGATATATATATATATTAATTTGTTACCTAAGTCTAGGGCCGCGGATGGCCTATTGGGCAACGTTCGTGACTGCCACGGAAAGGGCCTCAGGTTCGATCCCAGGCAGGTACGAACGCTCGATCTAATAAATATCCGCCGTGCGTTGGATGGGCAAGTTAAGCCGTCGGACCCCGGGTACTGGCCCCCGGTAATAAACAACGGCGTCTTCCTCCCCTTCCTACTTCGCTTCCGTGTCACTTTCCTATCGGGCGCTGTAGCCCAAATCTCCTAGTTTCCTATTTCTAAGGGTTGTTTAAGACCTGGGGTCAGACACTCCCTTCCTAAAATCCTCTACATATGATCATGTTACATATGATCTCTACATGTGATCATGTTAAGTCTGAAGTTTCTTTTAAAGCCTCTAGAGTTTATTCAGGTGATTTTTTCTAGTTATGCATTATTTATGAAAACTTAACACGATCGGATGTTTGACCTTGCTTTTTAGTGTGTGACACGCGCAATTGACGGTTCACTTTGTTGATGTACCTAGAATTTTTAAATACTCTGCCATTCTTTGGAATAAAAGGGTATCAGCCATTCGTGTATTATTTGTTTTCTGGGTAATGTAGTTTTCCCACTTGTTGCCACGTATTTTAAAGAATTTTTTATGTTCTTTTTCTCATCGTATCTCCTAAAGGAATTTGGAAAGCCATTGCATACTTACCTCAAAGAACAAATCGTCACAAAATTTGTGGAGCAGTGTTTTGGCTAATGATGAAAATAATTATTAATTTTATTAATTCATTTGGTAATTTTAAAGGAAATTAGCCTGATGCGGTCCTGGGCTTTAAAAACAATAGTAGATTTTGTTTAAACTTTATGAGAAACGCAATGTTAAGTTTTGCTTTGTTTTCATGTTGTTGTTTTTTTCAGAGTTGAAATTTAAAAATTTCTCTGTAAGCAGTTACGTTGTTACTCGATTCTGTAATTTCAAGTTTTGTTAGTTTTAATGTTTCGCTAAGGCCTGCAGTTTTCTTTGATGTCGGATTCTTGGAAAAAAATAGAAAAGAGTTTAAAAAATGGGAAGAACACGAAAGAAACTTAAATCTGCAAGTTGTTTTTAAATTCGATTTTGTATTTTAAAACTTGGTGAGCACCGCCTAAGTAGAATACCATCTCCTCCGCAACTCAAGAACAAATAAATATTGCTCTTTAAAGGGGGACTCTTTAAATGTTTAAACTTTCAGAGGTGCCAACCATTACAGATTTTCTGTAAATATTACGGTTTCGGCTGCCTGATTACGGAATTACAGACAGGTTGGAAGAATTAAGGATTTCGGTGTATTTCGTAAAAGTTCTGAATTTGGGTCCCTTTTTGTTAAAATCACAGTTTTAAACTGCGATCGCATTTTGTGAATATATTTACAGTTCTTTTCGCACAAATGCGAAAACATTTAATTGGTCCCGTTTCTAAGTAAGCGCTATTGAAATTCAGATATTGGATGCATCGGTAAAGCCAATATCGAGTGAAGAACGGCAAGAGGATATTGGATGCATTGGCAAAGCCGATATAGGGTGAAGAACGGCAAGTCGATAATGCATATGTCGGAAAAGCCGGTATCGGCGCAATGACGTCCGCATACCTGCCAAGTATTCCGGATTTCCCGGAGGTTTTGCGGAATTGGGGGTAGTTTTACCATTTTACGGCCGGAAGGTAGTTTTTCCGGATTTTCGCCAAAATGGGTCGTGAATTTTTTTTATTGATGGAAAAACGAAATTGATATCGTTATTATTGTCGCTTAGTGTAAACTCATGCTTTTGTTTTATTATGATTTAGTAGCGATTGAACCTTATGTTATCTCTTGTTTCTAGCAGTAAGCGATATTTGTTTATAGATCGCACCCCTCCCCGCCCCCTCCCGCCAATCCTTCCAAACTCCCTCTCTTTCAGTGTTGAAATAGCTGCGCTAATTGCGCCGAAGTGCGAATTTTTTTAATTCTGCGCCGTGCAGAGTTCGCCAAAATGCGTAATTACGCGTCTTGTACGCATCAAAAAGTGTGTTTACGCATCGAAATTTTTTACCAGCGCGTAAAAAAATACGCATGTCTTTCAAAAACGGAAGTACGGCTTCGAGGAATTTCTCATGTTCCGTCATAATTTGAGTTATCCTCGAGATCCATGCATAACTGAACAGAAATTTCGGGGCAATTGGTAGTGGGGGAGGATGTTTTTCTCCTGAAACTTTCCAAACTTTGGAAAACGGAAGTTAGACGCAGTGAAAATTTCTCCCGTAATCTTAATTTATTTTTCACGCGATGTTTTCTCTGCCTAGTATTGTTGTTAAATATCATTTAGTTCCATAAATATTTGTATTTAAATTTGAAAATGGAGGGAAAATGTCCGAAAACGGAAATCGGACGTAGCAAAGATTTCTCCCGTAACTGTATTTTATCTCTCTCGATGTTCCAAACATGTATCTTGTATTCTTAAGTACCCCCCCCCGAAAAAAACCAGGTTTGCATTTCAGCTTGATGAAGGGGGAGGGGGGTCGAAAACTAAAGTGACGAAGCTACAAATTTGTAAGAATTGATGCATGGTGTTCAAAAGTATTCATATTCTCAAAGTTACACTATTCATCTTTTATCTAAAATAGTCCTATCAGGCATTCATGATGGATAAAATTGTCATCCAAGGGCATTAAATAAAAGGCCACTGTCTTGTCATTGCTTAAATGAAATCAAGTTATTTCTAAAATTGCATCATTCAATTTAAAAAAAATACAAAATCTTGAAAATTATCACAATTTCTGAATTCCATCTATGAGTGACTAGTACAGAAATATAATTGGAATCCCATACATTAGTATTTTCCCCTAATAATAGATAATCATGAATTAACAGTTCTGATACTGTCTCAGATCTTCTGGATTTGAAGGTAAATCGTGATTTTATGAGAAAATCTCGATTTCATGGTTAAATCTTTTTGATTTAGGAGAATTTTGGTTGGCAGGTATGCGTCCGAGTTTACCGACGTTCAGCCGCCATAACCAATATCGGCCCGATATTCATTTCCACTTGGGTTATCAAAAAATATTAACCATTAAAATAGAAGGGTCATGTTATAAGGTATTTTATTTTATAAGGTTATTACACATTTCGCACATTAATTTCTCACGTAATAATACCCTTCCCACGCGTAAACGATGTGGCTTCGTATAGTGATTACTGATACGCAACGCAGAAGGTTGGCACCTCTGAACTTCATTTTACCAACACAGTCCATAAATCTTTTTATAAGTAGTAGATAGTTGCCATGGCATCATATTACCTCTCTCGCTAATATAAACTTTCATGTCAATATCAAATTCGGAATTCAAACTGTCAATGATTCGTTGATGCTTGATACTATTTTGTCCACAGAAGTGCATGTCTCGTGTATTCTGCCGTTATAAGGTTTTGATAATGGTGAATTGGCATAAGTGAATTGAATTTTATCACTTTTGACTTGCGGAAAAAATGTTAAATTTCGAAACAACGCGTGTATTTTTTGAGTACTGACACTTCGTGTCAGCTGAAGAAAAGGAGGGTGAAAGGAACTGAAATGGTTTTGAATGAAGTTAATCGTGATGATAACAGTAAAGTGTTTTGCTCTAAGTCCCGTCGTCCATCAGACGCCACGTATTTTTATTTTCACCACTGGATTTCAGCAGCTGTTCTTATGATACAACTTCTTACGGCTTAGTGCCGTTGAAACCCTCTCACCGCCATCACTTCTTCCTTCTTTACCTTGCACTGCAATCAATCAGTTTCGACTCCGGAGTATTCAATATGCATTGTGTTTTCTCTTTTCTCAGGTCTTCACTGACACTGGATGCAGCCTTGAATCATCCTAATTTTCAAGACACGACTTTGTTCTGTTTCGAGATCATGAATGGTGCACCCTTGCTGTCAAATATATCTGTTTTTTAAGTCTTACTTCAGAATACACCCCCGCGTCGTAGTGGTGTTCAAATTTCAGTTTTGATCAAAAACTTACCAAGACACAATCTATGAATACAAGACACGAGCGTGATACTTTTTGGAAGTTCTTGCATAATGGGATTTCAAATCAGGAACGTCTTCATTGCATAAATTTCCTGCGTTCTGTTTCTGTCAAGTTAGAGGCTCACCACGAAAGCAAGCGATTTTATCGAACACAAATTCGTCGCATCCAAAATTATGATACGAATTTATCGAAGTACTTATTTTTCGATGAGTTCGTTTAATAAATGGGGTATAAAGTATTATCTTTCTTAATAGCAACCGTAAAGCATCGGTTAAAAGACGTTCACAATCAGCGTGGTAAATAGCTCATATGAACTCATTTCTGTATCAGGATAAAAAATGTAATTTTTCATTGATAAAATGTTGAATGAAATTTTTCATTTGTACTTGGTGTAGTTTTATTATTGGGATATGATATATTTTAAAGCTGGAAAGACTTTTCTTAAATCGCCTTGAAATGATTTAAACGTGTTCGAACTTTTATTCAATTTAAAAGTGGTTTAAAGGTTTTTAAAAGATTTTTCACGTAGTGGTTTTGTTGAAATGTGTTTTATAAATGCATTTTAACCTTATTTACTACTTTAATTATAATCTTTACGGAGATTCTTATAGTGTATTGGCTTTCCAACATTTCAGAACCCGGGTCAAACCTAACCTGGTTACATTGTGTACGTTAGAGAGCCTTTTTTGAACGGGATTCACACCTAAATACAATAAACAAATCTATACAAACTCCGTTTATTAGTGTGAAAGTATATTTAAAGAAGAAATACACGGAAAAATTGCATCTCCCGAGCTTTCGCTCTCCAACCGGGAGGCTTTCTCAGGGATTACAGACGTTACCAACAAGTCTGGCGAGTATAAACAAAAAAATTTCGAAACAGTGGTGGTCGGTACCACAGAGAATGGAGAGACAGAGCGTGCACAAGCCAGAGTTATGGAAATTGGTGGGCGGGGAAAAAGAACGATAGCAGAGCACCGTCGGCGCTTTATGGAACTAAATCGCACGTGCTCTCTGGCGTAACGTCCCTACTGTAACGCTCATAATTCGAAATTGGTTACTTTGCTTGTTATTACTACCGTTACCACTGTGTTATTCTGTGATTATAACAACGCTTTTCGTTATTTCGTAGAAGTTATTTTCGGCGGATAATTATTTCATCTTTTATATGTAGGAAATCTTTGTCTATTTTTTAACTGTTAAAAATCGATATAAGTAAAATTTATATCAGAGCAGAGCCCTTACTGTATTTTGTTTTTCGTAATTCCATTTGATCCTTCGGGCAGATGTTTACAGATGTTTGATTCGTGATACAATTATGTCAGTTTGTTACTTTTTATTTGTCATTGCTTTGATATTTTTCCGTTGTTTATTTTCAAATTCCGGCAGTAGTATGTTGCGTTGACGAAGGTCTGCATTTTGAGAACGAAAGCAGCTGCTACAGATTTATTAGTTTCTTTTAAGTCAGAGTTAGTACTTTATTTCTCAGTATAATTCCCGACTGCAAAGTGCTGTTCTTACGATTAAGAATATACGCCTAATTCCGTTACACCTACCGCAAAATTCCTCGGTCAATCACGCTACAGTGAACCTAACCAACTCGGGAAGTAAGGAAAATGGCGGCTCTCGCAGGGAAGGAAAGTCGAGAGAGACATTTGTAAACAAGTGGGAGGAGCGTAGTTGTGACGTCACTTTTAGTTCTCATTAACAGGCCGTGGGGCCGCCAACGTCTATGTGAGTTTAACATTATGCTGTTGCCATCGGACAAAGTGGAGAATTTCTTTTACGATCTTCTAGAGTGCACACTCTGTACCTCTCTTCTCTGTGGTCGGTACCATCGTATTTTGAAACTTGATGCTCGAGGCACGAGGTGATACACGGGTTTCTTTCATGCGGAGAATCATCTCAGCATGTTCCTCCACGCGGACGGAATATCAACAGATTGGGTATCGTTGCATGCGTAGGGATGTGTGGAGATCTCAATACTTTCTCTGATCAGTGTACCTTGGTAGCCAGTATACGGCGCAATTATCTTTACTTTATTACCTAACGGGACTGCGTTTTTTTTTTTTTTTTTTTTGTGCTACTTCTTTAAACAAGGCTGTTAAGGTGTTTCCCAATCTGATGTATCCCAAAATTCTCTTACTCATTCAAAAGTCTAATGAGACGCCATGGCCTTCAGATCGCCGAACAGCATACACAAAGGCATACACAAAGTAGTGGCGAACACGTGCAGAAACCCAGACAGGAAATCGGAAGCAGGAGTTTACATGATACCTCTGATGTACCCGAACGGTTCGTCGAAAATTTACATCGGAATGACGGAAAGGTCGATTGCTGTAAGGTCTAAGGAGCACATGAGAGACATCAGATTGGGAAAGACCTTAACAGCTTTGTCTAAAGAAGTAGCACAAAAAAACGCAGTTCTGATCAGAGAAAGTATTGAGATCTCCACACATCCCTACGCATGCAACGATACCCAATCTGTTGATATTCCGTCCGCGTGGAGGAACATGCTGAGATGATTCTCCGCATGAAAGAAACCCGTGTATCACCTCGTGCCTCGAGCATCAAGTTTCAAAATACGATGTTCCCGACCACCAGTGTTTCGAAATTTTTTTGTTTATACTCGCCAGACATGTTAGTAACGTCTGCAACCCTGGAGAGAGCCTCCCGGTTGGGGAGCGAAAGCTCGGGAGATACAATTTTTCCTTGTATTTCTTCTTTAAATATACTTTCACACCAATAAACGGATTTTGTATAGATTTGCTTATTGTTAGAGCCTATTCAATGAAAAGATGTTTTTCAGTATTTCTTTGCACTAATGGGGCATCATTTTTCGGGGACCATCGCATCACCTTGAGGGGTGTAACCGTGACAGACGGCAGGACAAAACGAAACTTCCGCTGATCCTATTACCACCAGGACACAATGAGTATTTTTTTAACAGCAATCAGGAAGAATGAGGCAGCGTTTAGAAACCTCAACCGCATCCCAACCACTTAACTTCTCGCTTACCCTCTCGCAAGCAATTCTCTCCTCTTATCGGCAGTAAATATCCTCCGAGCAGGGGCGGCGGAAAGTGAAATTCGTTGACCGGGCCCGAAATTTCAAATTGTGGTGCACCCCCTCCCTTCCAGAGTGCCGGAACAAACAGAAGAAAAACAATGCCTAAGGAGCTTTGTTAGGGATTAGGACTACCTGACCATTTACCTACAACAACTTTCTAAGGCACATCACAACAAAAAAAACGCACATATGCCAAAAACATTTGTTGGCTAAAATTATTGACCGGGCCCGGTCGGTTCCGCCGCCACTGCCTCCAAGTATAACTTCTCAAACGCTCATGGCTGCCCAACGCAAACGCCGCGGATGGCTTAGTGGTTAGTGTTTCAGATTATCGATGCTGGGTCCCCAGGTTCTAGCCTGGGCTGATCTTTCAGAGATGGTGTGATTTACTAACAATCGCTGAATATCCGCCGTGCATCGGAGGAGCACGTAAAGTGACGGCCCCCAGACTGGACCCACTGGTTAAATGGGTATCCTTTCCTATGTCCTCCCTGAAATTCTCTCACCCATCTATGTGCAATATCGTACTTGTACGGTGGCGCCATCTACTGTACTCTAATCTCACTACAAACTGTTCTGTCAAAGTCGCTAGACTTGCTCTCATTCCTTCCGTTTCTGTGTCCTGCCCAAAAGGCGATCTCGCTGTAGGTGGCTAGGACCTAAACTCTACTCCCTGTGGACGGAAGTCCTACATGAAAATGACAAATGCTCCTAATTGGCTGCCCAACGCATTGACGTGAAAAAACGAATATATGTATTTTTTAGAAACACGACCGAAACTGGGATCTTTGTTTTTGTTAATGTACGTTTAACACATTTATGTGTTTTTAATCTGAGTTCCAGCTCGAATTCGAGCTTTTAAACTGAAACTACAGGGGTTTATCAAAATAACGGAAATACCGACTGCGACTTGAGTACTCGCAGTGCACCGTATGCAAAGCGCAGCGACATGATCCGCGATGTGAGGTACATAAAGGATTGTAGTACGATGTCGGCTATCACGTAACAGTGCCGCAATCGCAGGTGAAACAGCTGTTGTGAAGTAATTGTCGACTATGTGAGATCTGAGTGACCTCAAAAAAAAAAAGGGGGGGGGCATGATCATCGGTGCGCGTTTTTTAGAAGCTTCAGTAACTATACTCGGGGCAAACTTATAACCTGTCATTGGAAGGAAGGCTACAGAGTGTATACTTCCACTGCATAAAATAGTTCCGGTCTAAAAAGCTCGTACTCCAGCTTCAACTGGCACCTAAAAAGGACACAGATGTTCATACGTTGTGTGTGTGTGTGCATTTAAAAAATTCAGATCTCAGTTTCAGCGGCATTTCTGAAAAAAAAATATAGAAATTCGTGTTTTGGTGACGTCACTGATGGTTCTCTGTCACAGCATTCTTGTTTGGGTCAGAGTTAAGCTGTCAATCCAGTGGATATTTATTGCTGTGGGGGTGGGGGTCATTAGCGGAAAGATGAGGGCGAAAAAAGTGTTTCCGAGGGCATTTCGCGTTTCTCCCCCTGCTTTCTCCTTCTTGATTGTTGTTTTAAAACACTCTTCTGTCTTTTCGAATGGCATCTGCCGGTCACTCGAGTGTATTTCAGCCGCATAAAACTGGGAAACCATTACGAAGCTCTGCTAAGGTGATCGTTATGAATGTTTTCAATAAATTAATGGAAAAACATTTGCCGAATAAATCGGAAAATGAAATAACAGTTCTTACGGCAGAACTCACTGGTTTTTCAAGTCGCACCATTGCGAGAATGAAGGTTGAATTTAGTATTGAAGTACCTCAGATCCATCGGCAATTTATTTCTTCAAATTAAAATAAAATTCTCGCTTGGCTTACATAGAACGTTTTCTTGAAATTAGTTTGGAGTTCCCAATTCAGTTCTCAATATAGGCCAAGGAACGGCTATCTTTTCCTTTTCAACTTTTGTGCGCAGTTGCCTAAACGCGAATGAACCGGCATCAAAATTCAGACAAATGAAAGAGTTCCTTCCCGCCGTTAGGCACTTCGGGAAACTACCACACATAATTCGGAAATTTGGAAAATTGCCACACATTCAAAGTGTTCCTCAGAGGAACAGCAATTTGTGCCGGCCCCTCAATGGAAAACATGTGGCAATTTTCCAAGTTGCTGAAAGATGTGTGGCAGTTTACAGTGAACCTAAAATATCATTAATCACAGAGACCGGCTCTTGTCCAGTACTTATGGCAACACAGTGTAGTTAAAAAGGCATACACATTTAACGGGTGTCTGTTATAAAAAAAAAATCTAATCAATGCAAAATTTTGGGAAGAACGAAATTTTACGCATAGCTGATGACATGGTAAAAATACTTTGAATTAAATCCCACAGTTGGTAATCTTCAAGCAGTAAGTATAAATAAATGAAATATATATAAAAAAAAAATTGAAAAATGTGTGAAAACAAAATTAGGCCACTTAAGACTTCTTCCCGTGTTTAGCAATTTCAAAAGAAAGAAAAGTCACACGTTCTGTAACATTTCAAAAGAAAAAAAAAAGATAAATAGAGAGAGAGAGACAGAGAGAGAGAGAGAGAGAGAGAGAGATAAATTGCTTGTCTACCGGTCAGCGAGGAGCACGCGCGGGGGAGGGGGGAGTACTGGGGATATGGTCAGGGCTGGGACATGGTGCTAAAATGAGGGGTCAATCTGTCACCGTGGGCTCCCTCGCAAAACTTCCGAGTGAAGATTAATTACACACCATTAGTGCGGAGTAATACTTGCAACTGGGAGTGCTAAGGATCCGTATAGCATTATCCCCATTGCCAGGATAGCTTTGCCCCGAGTATCATCATCATCATTGTCAACCATTATCAATCCACTGCTGGACGAAGGTCTCCCCAAGTTTCCTCCACAACGGTCTGTCTTGTGCCAGTCTCCTCCATGTCACTCCCGCATATTTACGAATTTCATCCACCCATCTCCCATGTGGTCTTTTTCTGGGTCTTTTCCTGTCCCTTGGAATCCAATCTAAAATTTCGGCTGTCCATCTATGGTCTGTCTTTCTGGCAGTATGTCCAGCCCATTGCCATTTCAGGGATTTAACTCTGATCATGATGTCTTCCACTCTCGTCATTTTCGGATCCACGAGTTCCTCTTCTTATCTCTCCTGGTTATACCAAGCATGCACCTCTCCATGCTTCTTTGAGTTGTCTGCAGTCTTTGTATGTCTCTTTTAGTTAAGGTCCACGTCTCTGCACCATACGTAAGCACTGGAAGGATGCATTGATCAAACACTTTTCTTTTAAGACATAACGGCATATTGCTCTTGAAAATTATGCTGTTTCTTCCAAAAGCTCTCCAGGCAAGTTTTGTACGCCGATTAATTTCTTCATCAATGTGACCCTCACTTGATATCTGCTGTCCAAGATAAACATACGTATCTGTTATCTCCAGTTTTTCTCCATCAATCGATAAATCTTCATTTCTTGTAAAAGCATTGAACATCACTTTTGTCTTCTGAAAGTTCATTTTTAATCCCACTTCTTTACTCTTGTCAGCAAGTTCCTGGATCATACTCTGCAGCTCTGATGGGGTAGTTGCAAAAATGACTACGTCATCAGCAAAACGAAGGTGGGTTAGATAATCTCCATTAATCTTTATCCCTTTGTTTTCCCAGTTCAGTGATTGAAAGACATTTTCCAATGTGGCATTAAAGAGCTTCGGAGATATGGTGTCACCTTGTCTCACTCCTTTCCAATTTTTATGTGTGTTGTATTTTCAAACAGCCGAATCTTTGCACTTGCATTTTCATAGATGTTATTAATAATATTAATGTATGCATCTTCAATACCGCAGGATTTCAGAGCCGTGGTAACTGCTGATGGTTTCACCGAATCAAAGGCTTTTTCATAATCGATAAAAGCCATGCACAATGGAAGTTCATATTCCCTCGCTCTTTCAATTAGTTCTCTCAGTACGTGGATATGATCTATTGTGCTGTAGCCACTCCTGAATCCAGCTTGTTCTCTCGGTTGAGCCATGTCCAGTGTTACCTTCAAGCGGTGTGAAAGAACTTTAGTGAAGATTTTATAAACCACTGATAGGAGGCTGATAGGTCTGTAGTTCCTGAGATCCTCAATGTCACCTTTTTTATGTAGCAGGATCATTGTAGCATTGTTCCAATCCTCAGGAATCTTCCCTTCATTAAGGCATCGAGTGAAAATTTGGGCGAGTACTGTTTCAATTTCTCCACTTGCTTCTTGTATGATGTCTATAGTAATTCCATCTTCTCCTGGAGCTTTCCCCCGCTTCATGTTCTTGATTGCATGAGCAACTTCTGCTGGGAGGACTGGAAGAACTCCGGTACCTTTCATGATGTCTGGAGTACATGTATCATCCCTTTCATATAGTTTGGAGTAGAAATCTTTCACTTTTGTCAAAATTTCGCCTCTATTTCTTGTTATAGAACCATCTTCTTTTCTCAGAGCCATAATCTGTTTTCTTCCCTTACTGAGATGTCCCTTTGCTATCTTTAGGCTTTGGTTGTTTTCAATTGCTTTCCTTACTAGTTCACAGTTGAATTTTCTTACGTCTTCAGTGATACTTTTTCTTACTGTCTTGCATAGCTCTATATATTCCACTTTGGAAGTCACATCTTCTTTAGTTGTCCTCATCTCTCTTCTTTTTTGCATCAACATTTTGGTTTTTCCTGATAATTTGTTTACATGCAACTTGTTCTTAGACCCAGCTAATTTTGTTGCTGTTTCCATAAGAGCTTTGGTTACTTTTCTGTTAACTTCAGAAATATCCACTTCTTCCGATGTTAGGCCTTCTAAAGCAGAGAATCTGTTCTTCAGTTCCAACTTGAAAGTATTATGGTGTTTTTTAAGGTTGGTTATGTCAATACATTTTGTTTGTCTTATGAGCTTGCCACGTTCCAGTTTAGTGTTGAGGTGCATCTTACATCTCACCAATCTATGGTCACTACCTGTGTTGAACTTGTTTAGCACACTGCAGTCTTCGATGACGATTTTTTTGTTACACATAATAAAATCAATTTCACTTGTCGTCCCAATTGGATGTCTCCATGTCCATTTCCTGTGTGGCTTTTTCTTGAAAAAGGAATTCAAGATGAAAAATCCTTCTGCCTCTGCAAACTCAACGAGAGTATTTCCACGCTGGTTTCTGTTGCCGTGACCGAATTTACCTACTGAAGTTTCATTCTGTTGCCGGTGCCCTATTTTTGCATTGAAATCTCCCATAATTATCTTCAAGTGCTGCTTACCTTTATTATTTAGATGACGAATTTCCTCATAAAATTCTTCAATTTCTTCTTCAGGATGACTTGTGGTGGGTGCATAAGTTTGAATAATCTGAACCTGGTATCTTCTCGATAGTTGGATAACGAGTCGTGCAGCTCTGTCAGAGGAACTTTCAACTTCTACCACTTTATCCTTCAGTTTCTTGTTTATTATAAATCCAACACCACTAGTTCTGCCAGTATCTGTCCCACGATAATAGAAGAGATGTCCACTTTTCAGTTCAATGAGATCTTCTCCTTTTCTCCTTACCTCACTCAGCCCGACGATGTCCCACTTGATCCTTTGTAGTTCCTCTTCCAATTCAAGAAGCCTTGAATCAGAAGATAGGGAGCGTCCGTTGTAGGTAGCCAAGGTCAGCATCAAATGGCAGCCTAGTCCGGTCCTCCGGGGATTCTTAGCACCCTCTGCCTTCATGTCGCACTGGCCGCTGCCTTGGCCAGGTACATTCCAGCTGCCGGAGACTGAGGGCCAAGATTTAAGTTGTAGAGTCATTTTGGAGGTGTTTGGCCATAACTCACCACGCTGGCCAAGCGGGTTGGTGAGTGTGGGATAGCATTTCCTCTGATCCCGATGGTATAGTTATACCGCTATTTGCGGTCGTCAGAGCCCCTTTAGTGGGAACAGGATGCACCACGAGAAGGTACAATGGCAGAAATAGGTGCAACATGAGGAACTGTATCGAAGATTATGCGACTACCCACGACAAAGGACACGGCGTTGTCTCCAAAAGAAATTGTGGTCGCCTTGCGAAGATGTCAGATAGGGATAAACGAGCGTTGGCACGGATTGTACAGCGGAAGCACAAGACCACGACATCACAAATAACGGCAGAGTTGAACACTAGTCGAAATGATCCCATTTCCGTCATAACAGTTCGTCAGAAAATCCATCTTGCCGGCATTTATGGCCACGCTGCGATCGACAGCTTGATTACCAACATCAATGCAACTAAACGTGTAAGGTGGTGGAAAGCACATAAAACTTGGAATGCTGAAGACTTGCAACGTGTCATTCGGTCTAATGAATGGTGCGTCATATTGTTTCCCACCACTGGTAGAATGTACCTCGGGTGAAAACTTACAGAAGTGTCCCTCGTCGACTGTTTGGTTCCCACAGTGAAGCATGGAAATGAGTCCCTGACGCTGTGGGGTGTCATATCATGGCGTTCCTTGGTGTCATTGGTTGTTCTAAAGGTTGTGTCACATCACCAACGTACGAATGCATTCTTGGGGACCATCTGCACCCAATGTTGCAGGCATTGTTCCCTTAACGATCGTCCTTGGTTTCAAGCGGATAATGCGCCCTTGCATCATTGTGAGTTGTGGTTTGCAGAGCATGAGGATGAGGTACAGCAGCAATCCTGACCATCTCAATCTTCCGACCTCAATGTTGTGGAACATTTGTGGGAATATCTGGAACAAAAGGTCGGATCACACTTTCCAACTCTAACATGAGTGGCACGGTTGGGACGTATTTTACAGAAAGAATGGTCCCAACATTCCATTATCGTATGTGCGTGACTTGCATAAGTCTATTCCAAGTCGAATTGCTTCTGGTCTGAAAGACCGAGTTGAGCTTACAGCTTATTAATAAAAAGTTTTCCACAAATTATGTTTCTAATTATTTTGATGAACCCCTGTATGTGTGCTTGACTTCTAATCATTCATCCGAGATGTGTCTGAGTGAAGCATGGATGGTGTGTTAAAACAAAAATAACAACAAAAATCCGCTTCTTGGTCCCTCAAAAAAAAATTTTTTTTATGTTCCTTCCCCTTGATCAACCTTTCCTGTAATATTTTTTTTTTTTTCACATTCAGCTGTAAATAAATATGATCCTCTGTTTTCATTCCTTACGTTAAACCTAACTAAAACCATAAGAGACGTAACTTTTAATCAAAACACAGCATTATCGGTAGAGACATGCGAATTAAGTAAATGAATAAGGATAAACTGCTGCAGAAATTCTAAAATTCCGAGCGCGTTAGGCCTGAAGTGTTTTCGTTAAGAGATG
Organism: Macrothele yani; assembly: GCA_039090855.1. Lineage (NCBI taxonomy): Eukaryota > Metazoa > Arthropoda > Arachnida > Araneae > Macrothelidae > Macrothele > Macrothele yani. Next base: position 76,342,572 of record CM077009.1, on the reverse strand, counting down.
CTCAATCTGTGCTGTAAATGTTTTAAAGTTACAACTTACAGATGGGGCTCCTTTATTATTTTTTTATTTTTTTTTTAACTCGTGTAGAATAAATTCTGCTTACTGGTATGCCAACTCTGTACGGAACTTTCTAAATTTAGATTTTTTTTTTTTTTTTTTAAACTTGTAACTGGATGAATTCTGCGTGCTGGTATTACAACTCTCTATACGGAACTTTCTAAATGTAGCATATTTTTTTTTTAACTCTTGCTTAATGAATTCTGCGTACCGATATGCCAACTCTGTACGGAAACTTTCTAAATTTAGATTTTTTTTATTATTTTTTTTATTTTTTTGAAAACTCGTACTGGATGAATTCTGCGTACTGGTATTACAACTCTCTACGGAACTTTCTAAATTTAGGTTTTTTGCTAACTCGTGCTTAATGAATTCTGCGTACTGGTATGCCAACTATGTACGGAACTTTCTAAATGTAGGTCTTGTTAACGGACGTGCAAACCAAACCGCGGGGGTCGATGTCATCGAAGATAAAGTAAACAGATAAATTGATCAGTTATAGATATCTGCTGTTAAATTATTATGTTTTTCGATCACTTCTGCAGAAGCTGCTGCATTAGCGAACAGAAAAATAGTAATAAGATTACAACACCTAGTGAAAGCGTTTTGGATGAGAAAAGTTCGATAATGCACGGAAATGTTTGGTCGTGGTTTGTCGCATTTCAGACACAAACAGCAATGCTTCAAATCGGGATTAAAAAAAGAAAAACGCCATCTAGGGAGATAAAATGGTTCTTGTAGCAAATCGGAAAATTGTGAAGACAATGATATATGGGCAGTGTTTTTTTATAGTTAGTCGGTTTCTGAAGGAATTTTTCCAACCTAACATGTTGAAGATAAAATATAGCTGAGCCAAATGACCAAAGTTTTGCCTTTTCAAGAGAAAATGAAAGCGTAATAAATTATTTTTATCGATAATTGTTCTTGAAGAGTGGAGCACACAGTGCTCTCTACTCTACGATGTGTCTGTCGTCAGATACTTCTAATTGTTTTACCTTATTGTTTTACGAAATTTCCAATCTATATGTTGATTCTATAAGGTTTTTTACTGTGAGTCCTATTTTAAGAGAACGGCTGAACGTAAAGATATGGTTGAGGTATCAAAATAAGGTTCTAACCATGCAGATGTGCAAGTCAAAGAGAAAAATTAGATTAGGGCAACAGTTCGGGCGTTGCGGGGTGGCAAAGTTCCCATGTAAAGTCTATGGGAGAAGCGTGCGGTTGACTCACGCGCTGTTGAAGGCAAGGCATGGAGGGACTGAGATAGTCCAAAGTCTTCTGATTTCTGAGCGAACCGTTTTGCAAAGCAACGCTAGCAGGCATTCGTATCAAAGTTCTTCTCATCGGAACAGCGAACACTCTCAAAGACCTGATTGCGTTATGCCGTTGGACTGTGTGATGTATATATACAATTTAATATTCACTCGATCCAGTTTATTCACGCAGGTAAGACTTTTTTCATTATGTAAAGATGTAAATAAACATTCCGTTGTCCATTGTTAGTGAAAATGTTTAGAATGTACATATTGAGTTGCGCCATCTATATCTTCATTCTTTAAGGGTTTTTTACTGTGAGACCTATTTTGAGAGAACGGCTGAACGTAAAAATATGGCTCAGGTATCAAAATAAAGGTCTTATCATGTAGATGTGCCAGTCGAAGAGAAACCTGAGATTGGGGCAATAGTTCGGTCGGTTCTGATGAAAAGTCTATGGGAGAAGCGTGCGGCCCTTATCTACATCAGGCGCTCAGTTCAGTGTCAGACTTGATGTGTGCATGATGTTCTATGATCAGTCCTAAAGTAAGTAAATACTTTATTGCTTACTTACCCTTAACAGAATGTCTCTCCCGCAGAAAACACAAAACAAAACAAAACAAAACGTAAGAACCTTACTGGAAGGCGTGAGCGATCAATGGGTCGCACCTATATGTTTCAGACAAGAGGGAATGAAGAGTATTCGCAACGGGGATCTCATTCCAACAACATTTAAAAACACTGTTGTGACTGAAGATGAGAGTGAAAGAGTGCGCTATCCAGTTGAGTTTTTGCACACGATCGAGATGAGTGGACTTCCGCCTCACATTTTACGACCGCAAAAGGGTGCAGTCGTGATGATTATCACGAACCTGGCCGCTCCGGTGGAGCAGTGGTCAAAGCGCTGGCTTAAGATTCGTTCGTGAAGGGTCCGGGTTCGAATCCCGGTGAGGCATGGATGTTGTTTGTCTTACGGCACTGGCTCTCTCCTTTCTCTGGAACCAGTGACCCTAAATTAGGGATGAGCGACTGCTTATAGCCCATTAAGTTGCTCACAGTGGTCGTTAAACCGTCAGAAAAAAAAATCATGAACCTGGTCTTTACTAAAGTGGTTGAATAAATTTGGCAATCAAATAAAGTTTACATTTGTTGTTTCATATGAGTTTATTATTTTCAAAAAAACAACAACAAACTAACTAACCGTCGATTCTGACCGGTTTCATCTAGTAATATTTAATGTGATAGTGTGATCTTCCCTTTCATCTGCGATGAAAAGTGAATTCTAAATTTAAGTGAAAAAAAATCGATGCGTATTTTTTCTTGTTTGGAAGTTTAACTCCCACCGTGAACAACCAAGGTAGGGATCGACTGGTCATGAAAGTCACGAATTCAGAAAAAGGTCATGAAATTCAAGAAAAAGTCACGTATTTTTTGCTTTGGGATCATGACTTTTTTTTTTTATTTTTAGTAATTTTTTATTTTCTGGCAAAATTCCGAAGTAATTCTCCATGCACTGACAACATAAGACGCAATCCATATAATGATTTAAGTGTCAAGGGGGGGGGGTCATTTGTTCCCTCCTCCACAAAGAAAACTGATAAAGCAAAAAATGTCTTAACATAGAAATGCATGTACATAATGTTGTTTACTAAATTTTGAGATCAGTTTCGCAATTTAAATTATGCTACTTGGGAGCCAGGGCATTTCTTTTGGTATAAATGTTAAAGAACTGCGTGTAATGAGATCTTGTAGAGAAATGGTGAGTATTTCAACTTACTTTTAAGTGCACTAAAAGTATGATGAGTAGATTTTTGTCACTAGCAGAACAGAAGGCGGCACTTTTTCGGTAGATAAAAAAAAAAAAAGAGGGAGGCAGAATGTTACCCCCTTTTTAATATGTATATGTGTGTTGTGTGAACCGAACCACAATTCGGAACAAATTGTGGTTGGCATGTATTATGTATCATCATCATCATCATCATCATTGTCAACCATTATCAATCCACTGCTGGACGAAGGTCTCCCCAAGTTTCCTCCACAACGGTCTGTCTTGTGCCAGTCTCCTCCATGTCACCCCTGCATACTTTCGAATTTCATCCACCCATCTCCCATGTGGTCTTCTTCTGGGTCTTTTCCTGTCCCTTGGAATCCAATCTAAAATTTCGGCTGTCCATCGATGATCTGGCCTTCTGGCAGTATGTCCAGCCCATTGCCATTTCAGGGATTTAACTCTGATCATGATGTCTTCCACTCTTGTCATTTTTCGGATCCACGAGTTCCTCTTCTTATCTCTCCTGGTTACACCAAGTATGCATATATGTATGTATATATCATCATCATCATCATCATCATCATTGTCAACCATTATCAATCCACTGCTGGACGAAGGTCTCCCCAAGTTTCCTCCACAACGGTCTGTCTTGTGCCAGTCTCCTCCATGTCACTCCCGCATATTTACGAATTTCATCCACCCATCTCCCATGTGGTCTTTTTCTGGGTCTTTTCCTGTCCCTTGGAATCCAATCTAAAATTTCGGCTGTCCATCTATGGTCTGTCCTTCTGGCAGTATGTCCAGCCCATTGCCATTTCAGGGATTTAACTCTGATCATGATGTCTTCCACTCTCGTCATTTTTCGGATCCACGAGTTCCTCTTCTTATCTCTCCTGGTTATACCAAGCATGCACCTCTCCATGCTACTTTGAGTTGTCTGCAGCCTTTGTATGTCTCTTTTAGTTAAGGTCCACGTCTCTGCACCATACGTAAGCACTGGAAGGATGCATTGATCAAACACTTTTCTTTTAAGACATAATGGCATATTGCTCTTGAAAATTATGCTGTTTCTTCCAAAAGCTCTCCAGGCAAGTTTTGTACGCCGATTAATTTCTTCATCAATGTGACCCTCACTTGATATCTGCTGTCCAAGATAAACATACGTATCTGTTATCTCCAGTTTTTCTCCATCAATCGATAAATCTTCATTTCTTGTAAAAGCATTGAACATCACTTTTGTCTTCTGAAAGTTCATTTAAATCCCACTTCTTCACTCTTGTCAGCAAGTTCCTGGATCATACTCTGCAGCTCTGATGGGGTAGTTGCAAAAATGACTGTCATCAGGGAAAAGTAGGTGGGTTAGATAATCTTCATTAATCTTTATCCCTTTGTTTTCCCAGTTCAGTGATTGAAAGACATTTTCCAATGTGGCATTAAAGAGCTTCGGAGATATGGTGTCACCTTGTCTCACTCCCTTTCCAATTTTTATGTGTGTTGTATTTTCAAACAGCCGAATCTTTGCACTTGCATTTTCATAGATGTTATTAATAATATTAATGTATGCATCTTCAATACCGCAGGATTTCAGAGCCGTGGTAACTGCTGATGGTTTCACCGAATCAAAGGCTTTTTCATAATCGATAAAAGCCATGCACAATGGAAGTTCATATTCCCTCGCTCTTTCAATTAGTTCTCTCAGTACGTGGATATGATCTATTGTGCTGTAGCCACTCCTGAATCCAGCTTGTTCTCTCGGTTGAGCCATGTCCAGTGTTACCTTCAAGCGGTGTGAAAGAACTTTAGTGAAGATTTTATAAACCACTGATAGGAGGCTGATAGGTCTGTAGTTCCTGAGATCCTCAATGTCACCTTTTTTATGTAGCAGGATCATTGTAGCATTGTTCCAATCCTCAGGAATCTTCCCTTCATTAAGGCATCGAGTGAAAATTTGGGCGAGTACTGTTTCGATTTCTCCACTTGCTTCTTGTATGATGTCTATAGTAATTCCATCTTCTCCTGGAGCTTTCCCCCGCTTCATGTTCTTGATTGCATGAGCAACTTCTGCTGGGAGGACTGGAAGAACTCTGGTACCTTTCATGATGTCTGGAGTACATGTATCATCCCTTTCATATAATTTGGAGTAGAAATCTTTCACTCTTGTCAAAATTTCGCCTCTATTTCTTGTTATAGAACCATCTTCTTTTCTCAGAGCCATAATCTGTTTTCTTCCCTTACTGAGATGTCCCTTTGCTATCTTTAGGCTTTGGTTGTTTTCAATTGCTTTCCTCACTAGCTCACAGTTGAATTTCCTTACGTCTTCAGTGATACTTTTTCGTGCTGTCTTGCATAGCTCTATATATTCCACTTTGGAAGTCACATCTTCTTTAGTTGTCCTCATCTCTCTTCTTTTTGCATCAACATTTTGATTTTTCCTGATAATTTGTTTACATGCAACTTGTTCTTAGACCCAGCTAATTTTGTTGCTGTTTCCATAAGAGCTTTGGTTACTTTTCTGTTAACTTCCGAAATATCCACTTCTTCCGATGTTAGGCCTTCTAAAGCAGAGAATCTGTTCTTCAGTTCCAACTTGAAAGTATTATGGTGTTTTTTAAGGTTGGTTATGTCAATACATTTTGTTTGTCTTATGAGCTTGCCACGTTCCAGTTTAGTGTTGAGGTGCATCTTACATCTCACCAATCTATGGTCACTACCTGTGTTGAACTTGTTCAGCACACTGCAGTCTTCGATGACGAATTTTTTGTTACACATAATAAAATCAATTTCACTTGTCGTCCCATTTGGATGTCTCCATGTCCATTTCCTGTGTGGCTTTTTCTTGAAAAAGGAATTCAAGATGAAAAATCCTTCTGCCTCTGCAAACTCAACGAGAGTATTTCCACGCTGGTTTCTGTTGCCGTGACCGAATTTACCTACTGAAGTTTCATTCTGTTGCCGGTGCCCTATTTTTGCATTGAAATCTCCCATAATTATTTTCAAGTGCTGCTTACCTTTATTATTTAGATGACGAATTTCCTCATAAAATTCTTCAATTTCTTCTTCAGGATGACTTGTGGTGGGTGCATAAGTTTGAATAATCTGAGCCTGGTATCTTCTCGATAGTTGGATAACGAGTCGTGCAGCTCTGTCAGAGGAACTTTCAACTTCTACCACTTTATCCTTCAGTTTCTTGTTTATTATAAATCCAACACCACTAGTTCTGCCAGTATCTGTCCCACGATAATAGAAGAGATGTCCACTTTTCAGTTCAATGAGATCTTCTCCTTTTCTCCTTACCTCACTTAGCCCGACGATGTCCCACTTGATCCTTTGTAGTTCCTCTTCCAATTCAAGAAGCCTTGAATCAGAAGATAGGGAGCGTCCGTTGTAGGTAGCCAAGGTCAGCATCAAATGGCAGCCTAGTCCGGTCCTCCGGGGATTCTTAGCACCCTCTGCCTTCATGTCGCACTGGCCGCTGCCTTGGCCAGGTACATTCCAGCTGCCGGAGACTGAGGGCCAAGATTTAAGTTGTAGAGTCATTTTGGAGGTGTTTGGCCATAACTCACCACGCTGGCCAAGCGGGTTGGTGAGTGTGGGATAGCATTTCCTCTGATCCCGATGGTATAGTTATACCGCTATTTGCGGTCGTCAGAGCCCCTTTAGTGGGAACAGGATGCACCACGAGAAGGCGGGGTTGACATTTGTCCAGGAGAGGCTGTGATGTTACGCATCACCTGACCTTACATCCCATGTATATATATATATATATATATATATCATCATAATTGTCAACCATTATTAATCCACTGCTGGACGAAGGTCTCCCCAAGTTTCCTCCACAACGGTCTGTCTTGTGCCAGTCTCCTCCATGTCCCCCTGCATACTTTCCAATTTCATCCACCCATCTCCCATGTGGTCTTCTTCTGGGTCTTTTCCTGTCCCTTGGAATCCAATCTAAAATTTCGGCTGTCCATCGATGATCTGTCCTTCTGGCAGTATGTCCAGCCCATTGCCATTTCAGGGATTTAACTCTGATCATGATGTCTTCCACTCTTGTCATTTTTCGGATCCACGAGTTCCTCTTCTTATCTCTCCTGGTTACACGAAGCATGCACCTCTCCATGCTCTTTGAGTTGTCTGCAGTCTTTGTATATCTCTTTTAGTTAAGGTCCACGTCTCTGCACCATACGTAAGCACTGGAAGGATGCATTGATCAAACACTTTTCTTTTAAGACATAATGGCATATTGCTCTTGAAAATTATGCTGTTTCTTCCAAAAGCTCTCCAGGCAAGTTTTGTACGCCGATTAATTTCTTCATCGATGTGACCCTCACTTGATATCTGCTGTCCAAGATAAACGTACGTGTCTGTTATCTCCAGCTTTTCTCCATCAATCAATAAATCTTCATTTCTTGTAAAAGCATTGAACATCACTTTTGCCTTCTGAAAGTTCATTTTTAATCCCACTTCTTTACTCTTGTCAGCAAGTTCCTGGATCATACTCTGCAGCTCTGATGGGGTAGTTGCAAAAATGACTACGTCATCAGCAAAACGAAGGTGGGTTAGATAATCTCCATTAATCTTTATCCCTTTGTTTTCCCAGCTCAGCGACTGTAAAACACCCTCCATGTGGCATTAAAGAGCTTCGGAGATATGGTGTCACCTTGTCTCACTCGCTTTCCAATTTTTATGTGTGTTGTATTTTCAAACAGCCGAATCTTTGCACTTGCATTTTCATAGATGTTATTAATAATATTAATGTATGCATCTTCAATACCGCAGGGTTTCAGAGACATTGTAACTGCTGATGGTTTCACCGAATCAAAGGCTTTTTCATAATCAATAAAAGCCATGCACAATGGAAGTTCATATTCCCTCGCTCTTTCAATTAGTTCTCTCAGTACGTGGATATGATCTATTGTGCTGTAGCCACTCCTGAATCCAGCTTGTTCTCTCGGTTGAGCCATGTCCAGTGTTACCTTCAAGCGGTGTGAAAGAACTTTAGTGAAGATTTTATAAACTACTGATAGGAGGCTGATAGGTCTGTAGTTTCCGAGATCCTCAATGTCACCTTTTTTATGTAGCAGGATCATTGTAGCGGTGTTCCAATCCTCAGGAATCTTTCCTTCATTAAGGCATCGAGTGAAAATTTGGGCGAGTACTGTTTCAATTTCTCCACTTGCTTCTTGTATGATGTCTACAGTAATTCCATCTTCTATTGGAGTTTTCCCCCGCTTCATGTTCTTGATTGCATGTGCAACTTCTGCTGGAAGGACTGGAGGAACTCTGGTACTGGTATCTTTCATGATGTCTGGAGTGCATGTATCATCCCTTTCATATATTTTGGAGTAGAAATCTTTCACTCTTGTCAAAATTTCGCCTCTATTTCTTGTTACAGAACCATCTTCTTTTCTCAGTGCCATAATCTGTTTTCTTCCCTTACTGAGATGTCCCTTTGCTATCTTTAGGCTTTGGTTGTTTTCAATTGCTTTCCTCACTAGTTCACAGTTGAATTTTCTTACGTCTTCAGTGATACTTTTTCTTACTGTCTTGCATAGCTCTATATATTCCACTTTGGAAGTCACATCTTCTTTAGTTGTCCTCATCTCTCTTCTTTTTTGCAGCAACATTTTGGTTTTTCCTGATAATTTGTTTACATGCAACTTGTTCTTAGACCCAGCTAATTTTGTTGCTGTTTCCATAAGAGCTTTGGTTACTTTTCTGTTAACTTCAGAGATGTCCACTTCTTCCGATGTTAGGCCTTCTAAAGCAGAGAACCTGTTCTTCAGTTCCAACTTGAAGGTATTATGGTGATATATATATATATATATATATATATATATATATATATATATATATATATATATAAAATCTCCATGCCTCCCGGGATTGAAACCCGAACCCATCTCGGGCGAACGGTCAGAAGCCAGCGCTTAGACTACTGCGCCACCTGGGCGGCGACGCATATCTTTGAGGTCCGCTATAGACTGCAACAACCGGGGTACTGAACTCTAAAAACAGAAGAGGCGCATCTCTGTGTGCTGCCGAAACATCTTTCTTGTTTAAAAGGTGACACTGAAAAAGAAAAAAAAGGGGGGGGTGTCGGAGGGGGGATTGAGGATTTCGATTTTCACCACCGTAACATCTTTGGAATCTCTATTTTTGCGTCGATGCTTACAGATGTTATTTTTCTCAAAATACATATTTTTATTTTAAAAGAAAAAGTGAGCTCAGTTTCCCGCGCAATTTTTCTTTTTGGGTTGATTGTGAACTGCAGTCTCTTTTCGGCATACCAAGGTATATCAGAAAATCGAGTAATCGTAACGACGGTTTTGTTGGCCAGTTTTTCTGTGAGCATATCGTCGCGAAGATAATACCGACCCCCCCCCATGATTCAGATATATTGTGTTTACATCTAAGATCATCGAGATATTTTTAGATTTTCCTGTCAGCAGTGTTCGTTCTCTCTACAGCCCAGAGTAGTAGGAGTGGAACTTTTCCTTTTGCAGTCAGATAGCAGCAACGAGTAAGGTTATCCTTCATATATTTTGTGATTTGCCTTGGTGCGGTAGTATCCGAAACGAAATGGTAAAATGAAAAAATCTGGAAACCAAACAAGTAGTCATTCATTTATTTTTATTTTTTTTAAGTACCTTTTGAATGGTGAAGCTGATATTTTAAACTAAAGTTGAGCTGTAATTTCGCACTAGTATTCGGTGGCATCTTTTTTTTTTTTTTTTTTTACATATAAAAATAAAACATAACATAACGGAGTTGTCTTTTTAATGAGAAAATAACTTTTTGCAAAACTCCACGAAATGTACGTTTTAACAGCGCGGCGTGGAAAGACTTGTAGAAATACAGACGAGTAGCGAGTGGAGAGAGACGGGTGGGGGGTATTTTGGTACGGATTTCTCTCTACCTCTTACGTTTCCATGCATTTATTGGATTTGACGGAATGCGCTGATGCCTTGTATTGCAGTGAAGCATCTGTCGCTGTGCAGAGTGTTCCTCGGCTACCCTGGGAGCGTTCCATTATCCTCCGCATGCCGAAGGACACTGGTCGCCATGGAAACCAATAAACATAACCGCGAGGCTATTTTCAGATTTTTGCTTGGTTGCTACTCATCACGCAGCCGGGTTTTTTTTTTTCTTTCCTTTATTCTTTCTTTTTTTCCCCGTTCGTTGTCCACTGCCGTGAAATACTTTTTTCTCATTGCATGAAACCTCACATCTTGTTCACTGTACGCGATGAGTTATTTATATGCACATAACTGTGTGGTTCTATCACGTCAGGAAAAGCGTTACCAAACATGCTGTCCTGTCTCATAGAAATCTGTATTCAAACATTTCGACGCATTAGAGGTTCTCCTTTCTCAGGCATACTTTGTGCCAGCGCTGCAGCTGCGAAAATTCGCGCGAAAACAGGTTATGGTGAGATTATGTTATTATTGTGTTCCTGGTGGTTGATTTGTTACACTGTCAAGAACATTCCACAGTACACGGAACCTACTCACTTTCACATATCCGAGATATTACCTCTGAATGCGGGGGGAGGGGGAGGTCTAGTATTTTGCATGTTCCGTATAATTAGCCCTGCGGAAAGCTCCCTTTGAGGATTTCAGCAAGGTAATCGCGATGCAGTCATAACGTCGGAGTGTGCAATGTAGACGCAAATAGATTTGCTGTGCCTTTTTAACCCCATTTACGATGCATGTATTCGTTCCTGCCGTAAATCGAAACATTTATTACACCGCAGAACCAGGTTCAGAGATATTGAATCGGTTCAAAGTACAGTGATCTAGACCTTACGTTAAGTTATTCTCACCTAATTCAGACCTGTGCTTCGAACTAAGTAAGATACTAATACCGGAAGCGTAATTGCGATTTTTTGTAGAGGGACGGGGGTTAACTTCCATCATGAGTAACTCTCTGAGCTATAAGCAGTTGACTGTCCCTAATTTAAGGTGGGTCACTATTTCCAGGGAAGGAACAGGCCCAGCGGACAAGCAACCCCCCCCCCCCCACCACCACCACCCATGCTTCAGCCGGGACTGAACCCGAGTCCATCTCGGGCGAATGGTTACAAGCCAGCTCCTCAAACCACTCGCTCACCAGGCGGCATAATAGTAAATTATGTTACCTGTCTGGGTGAGTTTTCATAGCAGACTGGTCTTTCTCATATTAAAACATGTAATATCAGAAATTACCTAGATTTTAATATTTATGTATTCAAACATTTCGACGGGTTAGAGGTTCATCTAATGGTTCCGCTCCTTTCCTCCTCCGCACGTTAAACTGAGCTCTTCCGTTTTTTTGCTAATAAAAAGAATTAAGAATGGAAAACTGAAAAAGAAAGGGAAACTTATTCGTATGCTATTAAATGCCGCGGTGACACTTGACACTTTTATGGTACTTGTAAAGTATCGTAAACTTCTATAATACTCGATTGCAACACAACATGGTGCTGATAGCAATAGCACGCAATGCCGGTTATCAGTATCACTATTTCTCAAACATCCATTTGCATTTCTAAACTTATTTATTTATTCTCATTTGTCTTTCTGCTGCCAAAATTGCAGCAGCTATAGTAACATAATTTTGCATCTTTTAGTGCAGTTTGTCGCTTCGTATAGGCTACAGCACATCTGGCTGTTTTATTTCTCACATCACTTACCATGTTTTGTCGAGGTAGATAAGTGGGAGCCACATTGCTTCCACAAGATGGATGCGCACCAACCACTGCATTTGCTCGTCGTCAGTGGTAGAGGTCTGACGGACCTTATTCGGTGGTGAGCTCGGCCCAAGGTTATGCTCATCCTAAACTTCCGGTGATTGCTTTGTGATGTCACTGTCCAAAGCGCCACGTTTCTTTGTATCCGTACCATAGCAGCGTGTCGGAATTATTATTCGTAAACCAGCTGGAATAATATTAATAAATTCTACCAGATTTTTTAATGCATAATGCATACGATTCGCGGAATTCCGGTTTTTTTTTTTTTTTTGTCATCATTTGGGTGTTCTCGAGATCGATGCAAAACTAAAGAGAAATTTTGAAGGATTAGTTTGGGGGGGTATTAATCTGGGGGATGGCATTTTGTTTTTCAAAACTTTCGGAAACTGAAGTTAAAGGAGGGAAATTTTTCCTCGTAATCGTGATTTCTTTTTCTTGCGATGTTTCTTCTGCGCAGTATTGTTAAATGTAATTTTATTCCATAAATACTTGTTTTGCAGCTTCAAAATGGAGGAAAATTTTCCTAAAACGGAAGTCGGACAGAGCATAGATTTTGCCTCTAGTCGTAATTTTTTTCTCCGCGATGCTACATTTATCCTGTATCGCTTTTAAATGTAAAAAAATATATATATATATATATAAATTTCCGTGAACAGTTTTGTCTTGCTCACGCCGCGTTGTATTCACGCTGTTTTGCAGCACGTTCTTATTTTTCACCCGTGCGGTTAAAAAAGTTCAGCTCTTTTTTCCTTCGTCAGTCTCATGTATGATTATGTTTTCAATTTTTTATTTAAAAAAATTGGAGAATGTTGCCGAGATGCTTTTCGTATTCCTCGTAAAGGAATTCTTTATCATGTAACAATATGTCCTGCTGCGCGTTTTCCCTTCCAAATTTATATAAAAACAGCGAAAATGCCTTTTGTAACTAAATTAACATTTAAAAGCAGAACTGTTTCCCGCCCTTTACGTAACAAAAATGTGCGGGAAGTATTTTTGAAATCTCACTTTCTAAAATATTCGCATGACTGAATTCCTTTAATGTAGATGTGTTTTTGCGTAAACTTTTGTTCTGTTTGAATTATAAAAATTGTTAATAAGACATCTTCCTCCATTGCTACAGTTCAGATCTACGATTCACATATTGGGACGGTGACGTCACGATTATCCGTCTGCGAGGAAGGCGGGAAGAGCAAATCTTACTGTCTATTAACCTTCAGCTCGGCCCAGCCCGTGATGTGCCATGTTGTGATATTTTGTCTTCCTATTGTATTTTATTAAATTGTGAAAGTTAAATAATGAAATGAGATATTGAAAATATTTAGTTGAATGTAAACCTTAAAATATGAACTAAACTTTGGCAGTTATGGATGAATATAGCCTTTAAAGAGAGAGAAAAATGAAGACTAGGCGCGTTCAAAATCTCGCTTTCTCTGAACAAGCAAGCGGTAACACTACAGAAGTCAATATTAAGGATTGGAGAAAAATCGATGTCGTCTCACTCTCCCATACAAATACACACACCCCACCCCACTGCAGACGCCCCCAGTCTTCCACTCCATACAACACATAAACACACACGTTTTTACCATTTAATACCTACAGATGGTAAAAACACTGAGTGCCTCTCCTCTCCTCTGTGTTCACTTCCTCGGCTATGTGATGGTCCCATGAAAGTATGTAAAGCCAATAAAACAGTTAAATAAATCAGGAAATAGAAAAACACGACTTTTTTTTCTTTGTCATGGCCATAAAAAAAAAAAATGGATCGAGTCGTTGCTTTGTTCTCTAAACTAGAAAAAGCCCGAACCGGCCTAGCAGTGGATGCCACACGCAGGTGAGTCTCCAGGTGAATTAATCGAAAACGAAGTCGCCGAATGAGAAAACATCAAAATCATTGAACGCAGAAATCGCTGGGCAAGTTTTTCTAAAATTACGGCTCTTGGTGAAATCATTGAAGAGTATATACACAGTCGTATCAGAATAATATAACCACCCTTGGCCCTGATGACAGCAGCGAGACGGTGTGGCATGGACGCAATGAGGTTCTAGATGGTTGCCCGAGACGCACGTGCCCATTCGCACTGCAGCAGAGTACGGAGGTCCCTTAGATGACGTGGTTGTGAGTCGGCACGATCCAAAAAGTCCCACAAGTGTTCTATGGGATTGAGGTCGGGCGATTTCGTCGGCCAAGGGAGAATGGAGACATCGCTGTCGCGTTCCTGAAACCAGTCACGCCCCCTAGCGATGTGGCACGGCGCATTGGCCCGTTGGTAGATACCATCACCACCAGGATAAACGTCCAACATGAAGGGATGTACGCAGTAAATGAGAATGGAAAGATATCCAGTGGTGCCAGCGGGCCTAGGTCATACCAGGGAAAATTCCCCAGACATGCACACTGCCACCACCGGCCTGTACTTGACCGATAAGCATGTGCGGCTGTTGGTTCTCGTGTGTCTGACGCCGTGTCCACCACCGCCCGTCACTTCTGCGGAATAGAAACCTCGATTCGTCGGAGAAGGTAACCTTTTCCCTCTCTTCCACTGTCCAATGACGATAGTCCCGACATGCGAACTGCCGGCGTCTTTGCCGATGGACTTGCGTTTAACATGGGCACCTTGACGCATCGTCGACTCCAGAGACCCATGCGTGTAACAGGGTTCGCTCTACTGTTATCGGGGACACGTACCTGGGTGCCCCAGCCTTCATTTGCACGGTCAATTGTCGCACAGTTGCGTGTCGATTGCCCTTTACCAGTTTACAAAGGCGACGTTATCCCCCGAGGTCGATGGCCTTTGCAGCTTCACAGTTATGACGTCGGGAAGTACTAGGTGTGCCAGTGGTCCATTCTTGGTACACTCTTATTATAACACCTCGCGAACAGTCCATGAAGTCTTCTGTTTCTGAGATGCTTCCACCCTTGGCGCGATAGCCGATGATCAATCCTTTTTGAACATCCGTCAAATCACTACCTCTGCCCATTGTGCTCATGTAACACACTATGACTCATCTGTCCTGGACGGTCGCTAATATCTCTGTGTGGTGATTCTGGGGGTGGTCATATTAATGCTGATACGACCATGTAAGTAAATGAATCCTCTGCCAGGAAGGATATAGTTTTAATTATGAAGTCCATATATTGGGAGTTTTCATTTGTTGGTCACTGATGGCCCAGTGGCGCAATGGTCTAAGCGCTGGCTTCTGACCATTCGTCCAAGAAGGGTCTATGTTCGAATCCCGGTGAGGGATGGATGTTGTTTTTGTTTTACTGCACTGGCTGTCGCCTTGTCGGGGAACCAGTGGCCCTAAATTAGGGATGAGCTCCTGCTTTTATAGTCCATCTAGTTGCTCACGGTGGTTGCTGAACCGCCAAATAAACAGACAAAAAAGTTGGTTAAGCGCATGAATTGAAAAAACTTTTTCAGTGTAGCTAATTTTCCCATCATTTTAGGAAAAATATTCATTCCATATATAGTGCACTATTTAATAAAAGAAGTATGAAGATCAATAACTTGTGGAAACTGAATCAGTGATTAACTTGTATTTATCAATGATTTAACTTATTTAAACTGTAAACAAAAATAATAAACATACAGTTTATTTATTATTTTGTTTGTTTGTACTGGTTTACCCGGAACCTTGAATTTCTTTTAAATAATTTAATAAATTTCCAACATGTAATTTAAAATCATATACAGTATTGAAATCAGAAAAAATCTTCTACAGACCCAGTGGACCACTTGAATTTGCAAATCACTGGTCGGCCAAAATAGTCACTGGTCCGTGAATGAAAAACTTACACATTTACAATATATGTAAAAAATTAAAAAAATTAACATATCATTTCATTAGGCTGTATATCAGAAATTAAGAACAACAGAATTTGTACATGTACGCATGCAAATAATGCTAATAAATAAAACTCAAAACATGCTAAGCAGTCGATGAAATTCGGGGGGGGGGGAGGGACATCACTGTTCGGCAAGGCCAGTGCACACCAGAATGTGGTGGTCCACTCATTTTTACTGGTCCAGAAATGGCACAAATATTAATACATTTAGTATGCACATGGTATTAATATCAAAGGACGGCACACTAAAGCATAATATGCAGTTAATTAAATTTATAGTACAAATATATATTTTGATTCATCATTGTAAACCATTATCAATCCACTGCTGGACGAAGGTCTCCCCAAGTTTCCTCCACAACGGTCTATCTTGTGCCAGTCTCCTCCATGTCACTCCCGCATACTTTCGAATTTCATCCACCCATCTTCCACGTGGTCTTCTTCTGGGTCTTTTCCTGTCCCTTGGAATCCAATCTAAAATTTTGGCTGTCCATCTATGGTCTGTCCTTCTGGCATTATGTCCAGCCCATTGCCATTTCAGGGATTTAACTCTGATCATGATGTCTTCCACTCTTGTCATTTTTCGGATCCACGTGTTCCTCTTCTTATCTCTCCTGTTTACACCAAGCATGCACCTCTGCATGCTTCTTTGAGTTATCTGCAGCCTTTGTATGTCTCTTTTAGTTAAGGTCCACGTCTCTGCACCATACGTAAGCACTGGAAGGATGCATTGATCAAACACTTTTCTTTTAAGACATAATGGCATATTGCTCTTGAAAATTATGCTGTTTCTTCCAAAAGCTCTCCAGGCAAGTTTTGTACGCCGATTAATTTCTTCATCAATGTGACCCTCACTTGATATCTGCTGTCCAAGATAAACGTACGTGTCTGTTATCTCCAGCTTTTCTCCATCAATCGATAAATCTTCATTACTTGAAAAAGCATTGAACATCACTTTTGTCTTAAAAGTTCATTTTAAATCCCACTTCTTTACTCTTGTCTGCAAGTTCCTGGATCATACTCTCAAGCTCTGATGGGGTAGTTGCAAAAATGACTGTCATCAGCAAAAAGAAGGTGGGTTAAATAATCTTCATTAATCATTATCCCTTTGTTTTCCCAGTTCAGTGATTGAAAGACATTTTCCAATGTGCATTAAAGAGCTTCGGAGATATGGTGTCACCTTGTCTCACTCCCTCTCCAATTTTTATGTGTGTTGTTTTTTCAAACAGCCAAATCTTTGCACTTGCATTTTCATAGATGTTATTAATAATATTAATGTACACATCTTCAATACCGCAGGGTTTCAGAGACATTGTAACTGCTGATGGTTTCACCGAATCAAAGGCTTTTTCATAATCGATGAAAGCCATGCATAATGGAAGTTCATATTCCCTCGCTCTTTCAATTAGTTCTATCAGTATGTGGATATGATCTATTGTGCTGTAGCCACTCCTGAATCCAGCTTGTTCTCTCGGTTGAGCCATGTCCAGTGTTACCTTCAAGCGGTGTGAAAGAACTTTTGTGAAGATTTTATAAACCACTGATAGGAGATGATAGGTCTGTAGTTCCTGAGATCCTCAATGTCACCTTCTTTTTATGTAGCAGGATCATTGTAGCGTTGTTCCAATCCTCAGGAATCTTCCACTCATTAATGCATCGAGTGAAAATTTGGGCGAGTACTGTTTCGAATTCCCCACTTGCTTCTTGTATGATGTCTACAGTAATTCCATCTTCTCCTGGAGCTTTCCCCCGCTTCATGTTCTTGATTGCATGTGCAACTTCTGCTGGGAGGACTGGAAGAACTCTGGTACCTTTCATGATGTCTGGAGTTACATGTATCATCCCTTTCATATAATTTGGAGTAGAAATCTTTCACTCTTGTCAAAATTTCGCCTCTATTTCTTGTTACAGAACCCTCTTCTTTTCTCAGTGCCATAATCTGTTTCCTTCCCTTACTGAGATGTCCCTTTGCTATCTTTAGGCTTTGGTTGTTTTCGATTACTTTCCTCACTAGTTCACAGTTGAACTTCCTTACGTCTTCAGTGATACTTTTTCGTACTGTCTTGCATAGCTCTATATATTCCACTTTGGAAGTTACATCTTCTTTAGTTGTCCTCATCTTTCTTCTTTTTTGCATCAGCATTTTGGTTTTTCCTGATAATTTGTTCACATGCAACTTGTTCTTAGACCCAGCTAATTTTGTTGCTGTTTCCATAAGAGCGTTGGTTACTTTTCTGTTAACTTCAGAAATATCCACTTCTTCTGATGTTAGGCCTTCTAAAGCAGAGAATCTGTTTTTCAGTTCCAACTTGAAGGTATTATGGCGCTTTCTAAGGTTGGTTATGTCAATACATTTTGTTTGTCTTATGAGCTTGCCACGTTCGAGTTTAGTGTTGAGGTGCATCTTACATCTTACCAATCTATGGTCACTACCTGTGTTGAACTTGTTTAGCACACTGCAGTCTTCTATGACGAATTTTTGTTACACATAATAAAATCAATTTCACTTGTCCCATTTGGATGTCTCCATGTCCATTTCCTGTGTGGCTTTTTCTTGAAAAAGGAGTTCAAGATGAAAAACCCTTCTTCCTCTGCAAACTCTCCACGCTGGTTTCTGTTGCCATGACCGAATTTACCTACTGACGTTTCATTCTGTTGCTGTTGCCTTATTTTTGCATTGAAATATCCCATAATTATCTTCAAGTGCTGCTTACCTTTATTATTTAGATGACGAATTTCCTCATAAAATTCTTCAATTTCTTCTTCAGGATGACTTGTGGTGGGTTCATAAGTTTGAATAATCTGATCCTTGTATCTTCTCGAGAGTTGGATAACGAGTCGTGCAGCTATGTCAAAGGAACTTTCAACTTCTACAACTTTATCCTTCAGTTTCTTGTTTATTATAAATCCAACACCACTAGTTCTGCCAGTATCTGTCCTACGATAGTAGAAGATATGTCCACTTTTCAGTTCAAAGAGATCGCCTTTTCTCCTTACCTCGCTTAGCCCGACGATGTCCCACTTGATCCTTTGTAGTTCCTCTTCCAATTCAAGAAGCCTTGAATCAGAAGATAGGGAGCGTCCATTATACGTAGCCAAGGTCAGCATCAGATGGCAGCCTAGTCCGGTCCTCCGGGGATTCTTAGCACCCTCTGCCTTCATGTCGCACTGGCCGCTGCCTTGGCCAGGTACATTCCAGCTGCCGGAGACTGAGGGCCAAGATTTAAGTTGTGGAGTCATTTTGGAGGGTTTTGGCCATAACTCACCACGCTGGCCAAGCGGGTTAGTGAGTGTGGGATAGCATTTCTTCTAATCCCGATGGTATAGTTATACCGCTATTGGCGGTCGTCAGAGCCCCTTTAGTGGGAACAGGATGCACCACGGAAAGGCGGGGTTGACATTTGTCAAGGAGAGGCTGTGATGTTACGCATCACCTGACCTTACATCCCATATTTTGATTACCATTCAGATACGTAAGTGACCTGGGTTGGTGGTCTTTAAACTGACACTTCTCTGTCCGCCACTGCAACAACACACTTCTCTTCCCATGATTCCTTGCCTATTTTAGTCCCACAGGGACCTCTCCCACTAGTGTCATTTGTGCGAGAGGAGAGTTAGAAACAAAAGCTGGCATGCTTGTGGTTTCAGTAGGGGAAGATGCAGAACACCCTTGTTCTTGTGGCTTTCCTATTGCGCTTTTGTATCTTCGTAGTTTTGCCTTGGCTATGCAGCAGGGACAAGAGGGGTTGCAACTGTAGTTTTTATTCTGGTGTGTATTTCTGTAAAATTTTGATCTCGAATGATAAAATTTAGGATTTATCTATCGAATTGTGATATTTGGATATTTTTATTTTCTTATAGCAAAATCCATGGGGAAAAAAATCAAAAGGTTTCTTAAATAAGAATGCGTCGTGCGCTAAACATTATTTCAGTGAGAAAAAGCCTTCATAGCACAATAATATGTTTATTATTAATGCCTGTACTTAGAAAATAAACATTTTATATAGCACAACAACGTACGAGGTCTTTCAAAGCACCAAGTGCTGCATCGCCATCGTCATAAATATATATTGAAATACCTGACGATGCAGCACTTGGTGCTTTGAAAGACCTCGTACGTTCTTGGGCTATATAAAATGTTTATTTTCTAAGTACAGGCATTAATAATAAACATATTATTGTGCTATGAAGGCTTTCTCTCACTGAAATAATCAAAAGATTTCTTTTTTAAGTCGTGAAATTGAATGTATGCATATACAATATAGTGCATACAATGCATTGATTATGAAGCACTTATCGACATACCAAAAGTCATGGAATATACCTTGCTTCTGTGTGAAAGGCAGGAGGTTCTCCCATGTGGGCAGAATTCATACAGATGGGCAAAGCCAGATCACAAATGGTTCCTCAACCTCTAGTTAAAATGCATAATAAAAGACCCATACTCTGAGGTCACTGTGAGAGCGAAAGCACTGGTCACGTGCTGTGGCGCCGCCTCCTACTTATGGATCTGAGGCGTCCACGCTATCTGACCTCTCACAGCCACAGGGATGTATTTGTGTTTCTAAGAAACACTTCCTCCAACTCTGTTCGAGTGAACAAACGAAGCCTTCCCCACTTTAATATTAGATCTGTGATTCGAGAAGGCGGAGGGACAACGGCTGAACGTACAGATAATCACTAAGATATAATGATATCCAGAGCAACTTCCGTTAACAATTCACAAACATTTATTACATAAACAATTAGAGTTAGACGGCGGCGAATTACTCGTTCTCTAACATCAGGCTTCACTAAGGATTGGACCTGACAAGAATCGTGAGACGCGAAAGCTAGGATGATTACTTCCCGAGGAAATTCTCTCTCGGCGTGAAAGTTCTAGCTAGAGTCTACCTGACACTAAGTAGCTCTATATTTCCGTGAATCTTGAGAAATAGTATTCTAACTATTCTGCTCTACCATATGTTCCAGTCTTAGCCTGTGCTAAGCTCGTATTCTCTGTAGCGAAATATTTACTACACCAGCGGAATCCCTGACTAGGCCTATACCGCTGCAGCCGAGCTTGCTATCTCTTTTAGGATAGATGCTCGCTAAACTCCCCTTGAGCTTCGGACACTCTCTAGCTTGGAGCGTCCCTCGGCCCACACACAATAAAAAGGCAAACGCTCCGCGTTTCCTTCTATCGGAGAACTGCTCTCTCTGTTGACCGAAAGCAGACTAACAGATCCTTTTCAAGGGACATGCTAGACTCCACGCTGCGCCTGCGCGAAGCCCTCTGCGCTGACCTGTTCATGAGGCTCGCCTCTCCGGTCACGTGGGTCACCTTTCGAGCCCTTCACCAACCACGCCCTTGGGCGTTGGCCCGACTTCTTGCTGTTGGATTTTAATCTTACCTTCCGCATCTTCGCGGCCCTCTTCAGGTCTTCCATCAGTGAGTGCCCCCTTTGAGAAAGTAATCCTACCGCCGAAGTACATTCTCCTATAATCACACAATACACATTGTTATGTTCATACAAAGGTGGATGGCTATTTTCCAGACTTGTAGGCGTCTGGACGACACTAACAATGTCCAGCAAAAGTCACGGTGTCATTGACGATACTATCCGTTCGTCGACAAAGGCCTCTCCCTTTTAAGGCGTGAGAAACTACAGTCCTTTGACGCTCTCGACCTCTGAAAAATAATAAATGTTCACGAGCTTTCTGTCGCCATTTTGGGCTTGTAATGATTTTTTCGTCAGGAAAAAGCAACATAATGTTAATCATTAATATACATTCATTCACGTGGTTAATGTGTCTGTTCTTACAGTCACTACTTGGGCAAAAAGTGCATGTGCTGTCTTAATCCAAATATTTTATTCGGACTGCGGTTTACTACAGTCCAAACTTTTATGAAACGGAAGTATGGTCTGCAATTTCGATATTCATATTTTGAGTAGTAAATATCTGGATTTCAAAAAATCTGAAAGCTGCCATAGCCAAACCTCAATATTTTGAAATTTGGTTCACTTCTTTATAAACCTGCAAATTCCAAAACAAACTGGAGAGAAAAATTGTGGCCACCCGGGCGAGTAGCATAAGTAATTTATTGGCCAATGGCCAGCGGACCACCAGGTAATTCGAACGCTGATATATATGAACAGTTATTTATACTTTTTAGCCACCCCAAATGCGATGTTAGATTAAGGAATCAAGAGTGCTAAAAGTTATTTATTTATTTATTTATTTATTTATTTATTTATTTGAGCTAACACGTGCCATGAAATATTGAAACTCCAATACATTATATGATTGCTCCATGTATTTTACTTACAATAATAAATACGGATCAAATGCACTCATGCAACGTGTTTCAACTAAACTACCTCGTGAATGTTCTTTTAGTCTTCTAAACCCCATTTTAATTCACTACAAACTCCAAAAGAGTTAAAAAATTGCCGTTATAATAAAATTGGACCGTTCACAAGTGAAAAACTTCATTAATCATCATAGCAACGAAAAATTGTATTCTTTATCCTGACATAGAAAGAGTTCATGCCAGCTGTTTGTCACGTGATGCTCATATTTAGGAACATTCCAAATTATTAAACGAATTCATCGAAAAAATCATTATTTCGATCATTCATTTCATACGTTTCCAACAAGTCTTCTTTCGGTGAAGTGCTCGTTCGATGAATTTAGTTTCAGTGATTTTGCATTCGAATAATACACTCTCAGTGATTTCTCCTTCGATTAAGTTATTTTCGATAAAATCGCTAGCTCCCCAGTCTCCACAGGAGGAAGACTCTTTTTTGCATGCCGTGGCTAGCGAAGGACAGGCGTATGGACACTGACGATAGGTTAGTAAGCAGAAATTCTACTGCATACCCTATTTATCGTACTCAGTCGCCTTTCCCTAATTTAGGGCCACTAGATTCCACCGCGAACCAGCGCCATAGGACAAGAACACCACCCATGCCTCGTTCGGGACTCGGACCGGGGCCTCCGGGACTCATCCGGAGTTGGAAACGGGTCAAAAATTTTGGAACCGGACGTCCCATAACTGGACCCGACCCCATCCGGACCCGTAACTGACCCAGACAAATCTGCTTTGAACTATGAATTCGAAACTCAATTTATATATACACTGACGGAAAAAAAAAATCCCAACACCACGAAAAAATAGTTGTAGAGGAATGAAATGGCGGCAATACACATTTGTATAGGTAACATATTTAATCGATTAAAGTTTCAAGATCACAGCTTAATGTAAGCGCGAGAAGAGCCATTTTAAATGTGAATTGCTGGTACATTAATAACCGGTGTAACCGCCAGAATGTTGAATGCAAACACGCAAACGTTCATGCATTGTGTCGTACAGGTGCTGGATGTCAGTTTGTGGGATGGAGTTCCATGCCTGTTGCACTTGGTCGGTCAATACAGGGACGGTTAATGCTGGTTGGGGGTGACGCTGAAGTTGTCCTCCAATGATGTCCCATACGTGCTCGATTGGTGAAAGATCTGGTGATCTAGCAGGCCACGGCAACATGTCGACACTCTGTAGAGCATGTTGGGTTACAACAGCGGTATGCGGGCGAGCGTTATCCTGTTGGAAAACACCCCTGGAATGCTGTTCATGAATGGCAGCACAACAGGTTGAATCGCCAGACCGACGTGCAACTGTGCCGTCAGTGTGCGTGGGTGCTCCTGCTGTCATAGGAAATTGCTCGAGAGTGCTCCTGCTGTCATAGGAAATTGCTCCCAGACCATAACTCCAGGTGTAGGTCCAGTGTGTCTCGGCCGCAGACAGGTTGGTTGCAGGCGCTCACCTGGCCTCCTTCTAACCAACACACGGCCATCACTGGCACCCAGGCAGAACCGGCTTTCATCAGAAAACACAACAGATCTCCACTCCGTCCTCCAATGAGCTCTAGCTTGACACCACTGACGTCGCAAACGGCAGTGGTTTGGAGTAAGTGGAATGCACGCTACAGGGCGTCTGGCTCGGAGCTGTCCTTCAAGTAACCGATTTGTAACAGTTCGTTGTGTCACTGTGGTGGCAACTGCAGCTCGAATTGCTGCGGCAGACGCGGTACGATGCGCCACGGCCATACGCCGTACACGGCGGTCTTCTCTCTCAGTAGTGCCACGTGGCCGGCCGGAACCCAGTCTTCTTGAGGCAGTACCTTCCCTTGACCACCGCTGCCAACAATCATGCACAGTGGTTACATTCCTGCCAAGTCGTTCTGCAATATTGCGGAAAGAAAATCCACCTTCTCGTAGCCCTATTACACTACCTCGTTCAAACTCCGTGAGCTGTTGATAATGGCTTCTTCGTCTTCTTAAAGGCATTCTTGACTAACATCAACACACTACGTCGAATCTCAACGATAACTAAGCTCACGAACGTTACGGCGCGTATTTACAGCAAACCTGCTTTGCATGTTCCAAGGGGCGCTACTAGCGCCACACGTTTGCGCCGAGCGCGAAATCTGCATAGACGTCATCTTACAGATGTACTCTCACCGCCTACCAACTGTCGTTTATCTAACACAACCCCTTCTTGGTGTTGGGATTTTTTTCCCCGTCAGTGTGTATATATATATATATATTCATTCATCCCAATAACTGCTTGATATTTAATAACTGAAATCTTTTTTTAATAATAAAATTTGGTTATTTGCTAAATTTTAGCACCATTTTTAGTGCCACTATTTTGCTTAATCCAGAAGTAATGGCTGACTATGACCGTGACCATGGAGTATATTACAAATGGGAATCATTATTTCCGATTACACAAATGTATTTA
Source organism: Macrothele yani (assembly GCA_039090855.1). Classification (NCBI taxonomy): domain Eukaryota; kingdom Metazoa; phylum Arthropoda; class Arachnida; order Araneae; family Macrothelidae; genus Macrothele; species Macrothele yani. The sequence continues at coordinate 76,318,124 of CM077009.1, read as the reverse complement.
GATTTTTCACTCTTTCCACGGTTTGATAGAGATGCGCATACTTTCATATGGTCCATTAGATTTTTGGTTCCATAATCTTTTATTAAACCGTCGACATCTTTCTTTGTAATTATACACTTTCCACATTTGAACAACAAGCAAGACCGAATACACAGAATTATTCACCGGTTTCTTAATGAGACGAAACAATTTCCAGCATTCACCCTTCCCCTTGTGGTTTTCAACAAGCACGTATTTGTTGGCCTCGACGCCTTTCTCAACCTCCTTAATATTAAATTCATCCATATTAACAAATAAGGAGTTAATTTCGACATTTCATGTCATGAGAACGGGATGTTAGCACATCAATCGAAAACCTTTTAATGCTCAATGTAAAAGATGCGATGTAATCGCGCGGAGAGAGTGAATCAGCTGAGAAGCAGGCGAATGGCGTTCGCCTGTACCTTGCCCTGGACAGTGTCACTGTAAAAGAATGCAAAGGAAGGAACTTTTTACGATACGGAGTCGGTGTGTTGTCTGACGTCGTTCGGTGAAAATCTTCGTTGCTTTAAGAAAGAGACAATATTTTTGCATGGCAAATCATTATTCACTCCTTGGGCACCAGGATCGACTACAGAATTCCACAACGCGCACGAATTTTGTTTGGAATATATTTTTGTCTCTTCAAAAATAAAACGTAAATAAAACAAGCTCCAAATCGGGTCAGGAACACCTTGACCCAACCCGTTGTATCCGCAAGAAATTGTTGACCCGTTTCCATCTCTGGACTCCTCCTCTCCATCTTTACGGCCCCGGCCACCGGATTAATAACTTGCTTGTGACGTCACGCTAGGCGACAGACATGTCCATGGGTAACTGAAGGCATTGTGATAATATTCATTATTTGCTTCAAATTATTTAAATTTATGAAGAATTATTTCTTCGGGGAAATTTGTTTCCCAATCGTATATTACGTATTTAAATTCGTTTTGACTGATGGTTGTGAGCAATTATTTCATGTACAAAATGTGAAACTTGTGTTTAAAAAAATTAGTGGCAAAGGAGGTTCAAGAGTTGAATGAGGTAAACGGAGAATGTTCAAAATGTAATCATTAAAACTAAATTTGAACTGGGACTAAAGTGCACTTTTGTATTTTTAAAAATATTTTTAAATTACTACTCAAAGGTGAAAAATGACAACTTAAATAATGACAACTTAAATAATAAAGTCAGGGGAAAGAAAATATGCTATGTTTGCAGCAGCTACTTAATGAATCTGGTCTTCCTGTGTGCTTCGCTAACAATGGGAATATCTCCAAATTTTGGAAAAGATACTTGATAATCATCATTACAGGGGAACTAAATTCTAACCCCAGTCTAACAACCCTAAAATCCTTGCAAATAAATATATTTCAATCTTCATTTTTGTATATTTTCAGTCTTCATTTCATATGTGGGGGAAAAATTATCAAGCATGCATGTTCTGACACATGTTCAGAACGGGTGGGGGGCTTAATTAGTACAAGGTAAGCTATATTTTATTTCTCTGTGAACATTGTGCTGAGAGTTACGTATTCTCAGTATTAATTTAGTCTGTAGCTGGCCACCTCAAAACTTTTTTATTTATATTTGTATGTTTTGCAACATTATGCAGATAAATAGTGAGAAAAGATTATCTCTATTTCTTAAACCCTTCAGTTTCAAAATAGACTAGGGCTGGGGGAGGCTAAGTCGTTAAAACCACACATGAAATATAGACTGTAGTAGCATTACATAGCATTTGTGTGTGTGTGTGTGTGTGTGTGTGTGTGTGTGTGTGTGTGTCACTTTATTTTCCAAATCCGTTCTCAGTATTAATTTAGTATATACTGTAGTCGGCCTCACCCAATTTTTATTTATTTATTTATTTATGTGTGTAATGCAACATTATCCTGGTGCAGCATTATTATAATTTTTCTTTTTGTGAATTACCTTTTCAAACACATTCTCAATATATTAATTTTGGAACAGTTTGCCTCTTGAAATTTATTATTTTTTGGTAGACACTATAATTCGTGCATGAATACTAGTATTAAAAGAAATCCGTCTTGTTGCACGATGATATTTATTCAGCTAAAAAATGAAGTCTATATACAGTTTAAAAACACATGAGCACTTTCGGTGTCACATTGACACCTTCATCAGATGTAATTTCACCATGTGGCTACATGCTGGTCTTAAGTACGTGGAGTAGATGCATCATGGGAAAGGTAATGTCAATGTCACATGATATACCAGATAACAAGACAATCAAAAAAAGGCATAGTTAGCCAATGATCACTTAACAGAAGCAATTGCTATTGTGCCGTCCTTCTCAACAAGATTGCTCCAAGGTTCAGGTAAAACATAAGGATAATAGTCATTACAGCAACGTGTATTATAAGCCGAAATAAAGAGGCTTTCTGCAAATAACAAGGAATAAACAGAGTTAGGTGTGTTTATGATTTTAGCGTTGTCCCAGTCTGGGATGGAATTTCCAGCACTTATGGTTCTTGCAAAAGAGGTGCTTTGGTGATTCATTTTTAGATCATATCTGTGTTCATTTTATCTCAAATCCAAATTTCTTTTGGTAGAACCCACATAATGATTGTTTAGTTCACCAGAGATAGTGTCGAGCATAGGAATAACATACACACCCCATTTTTTCCCTTTGTCAATTTTGTCACGATCATTGCGTATAATGGTATATAGATTGCATGATCGTATTCCAAATTGTATTTTATGACGAGAACATATGTTGGTAAGGAGGTTTACAATATGTGGATTAAAATCAACAGATCCAACATACTTTTTAGGCACTTGCTCACTAATTAAAGCAGTTGACATAGAAAACCGTACTTTATTGTGCACTCCCTTAACAACGTTGTCCGGGTAACCATGGTTTTTAGCGAGGGATGATATCCATTGTAGTTCTTGAGCTCTGGCGAAATGGCTAGAAGAATGTGAATATGCTCTTCTAAATAGGAAGTGCAGAGCAGAAATTTTATGCTGAAAAATGAGCAAAATTGTACGGAATCAGAGTGGGTGTGGAAGTAGGTTTTCGATAAACGGCAAAAGACAGGGAATTGTCAGAAGGGGTACGAGTAATTTGAAAGTCAAGATAAGGTAAGACGAAATTATTTTCAAGTTCTATCGTGAGTTTGATGGAGGGGTATTGAGCAGACATAGCGTTGACAAACTGATGTAACTGATTTATAGTATATGGCCAAATTACCAAGATGTCATCAACGTAACGGATATAGAGACTAGGTTTTTGTGGGAATTCTTGTATGACTTTATTTTCAATATGCTGTAGAAGAATTTCTGCTAAAACTGAGGATAAAGGTGAACCCATGGCTGTCCCGTCGGTTTGTTGGTAAAATATGTTCTGAAATTTGAAAAATGAACGCTTTTTAATGAGATGAAGAGCATTCATTATGAAAGCAATATCATTGGCAGGAATGTCAGAATCAATGAGCAAAGCCTGAATCAACTGAAATGTAGCTTCCATAGGTACATTCGTGTATAACGAAACTACATCTAGGGACGCCAAAAAGTAGGAATTTGGTAGTGGCTGAATTAACTTTAACCTATGAATAGCTTGTGTGGTGCTCTTTATTGAGTAGGAAGAATTCACTGTAAATTTGGTGAGATAACTTGCCAAAGCTTTTTCCAAAGGTCAGGTGGGGGCAATGTAACCTGATACAAGAGGGCGAATAGGGTACCCTTCCTTGTGTAGTTTTAATCTACCAAATAACATTCTTCTAGCCATTTCGCCAGAGCTCAAGAACTACAATGGATATCATCCCTCGCTAAAAACCATGGTTACCCGGACAACGTTGTTAAGGGAGTGCACAATAAAGTACGGTTTTCTATGTCAACTGCTTTAATTAGTGAGCAAGTGCCTAAAAAGTATGTTGGATCTGTTGATTTTAATCCACATATTGTAAACCTCCTTACCAACATATGTTCTCGTCATAAAATACAATTTGGAATACGATCATGCAATCTATATACCATTATCCGCAATGATCGTGACAAAATTGACAAAGGGAAAAAAATGGGGTGTGTATGTTATTCCTATGCTCGACACTATCTCTGGTGAACAAAACAATCATTATGTGGGTTCTACCAAAAGAAATTTGGATTTGAGATTAAATGAACACAGATATGATCTAAAAATGAATCACCAAAGCACCTCTTTTGCAAGAACCATAAGTGCTGGAAATTCCATCCCAGACTGGGACAACGCTAAAATCATAAACACACCTAACTCTGTTTATTCCTTGTTATTTGCAGAAAGCCTCTATATTTCGGCTTATAATACACGTTGCTGTAATGACTATTATCCTTATGTTTTACCTGAACCTTGGAGCAATCTTGTTGAGAAGGACGGCACAATAGCAATTGCTTCTGTTAAGTGATCATTGGCTAACTATGCCTTTTTTGATTGTCTTGTTATCTGGTATATCATGTGACATTGACATTACCTTTCCCATGATGCATCTACTCCACGTACTTAAGACCAGCATGTAGCCACATGGTGAAATTACATCTGATGAAGGTGTCAATGTGACACCGAAAGTGCTCATGTGTTTTTAAACTGTATATAGACTTCATTTTTTAGCTGAATAAATATCATCGTGCAACAAGACGGATTTCTTTTAATACTATTATTTTTTGGATGAAAGTAGTTATTTTATCAGAAAAAGTTAGGGTCTAAAAACGCAATTTTCGAGGCTGTTTTATTAATTTTTCGCCGGTTTTTCTTTTACATATGCAACTTGCAATGTAATAGTACGTCAACGTACTAACAGATTGCATTTCAGTTATTTTCTGCGCCTGTTTAGAACTGCATTAACAGAGCTTTTTGGTATAAAGGTTTGTATTGTACAGAACAGAAATAGCGAGGAAGCATAATTCCTGAGAAAGGTAAAACAGACATTTTTTTTTTTTTTTTTTTTAAATTTCGGAAGAAGTGCTATGTCGTAAAAATAATTTGCAGAAAACTAAAATATGGACTTTATTCAGCTGTTCCTTCAAGCATTAAGTACGACCGAATGCCCAGAAACTTAGTGCTGTAACCTTCTCGGTGCACAACTCCGCTTAGCATGACATTACAAAAACGATGTCCAAGCCCGTAAAGAGAGGAGGGGTGAGTCCCGGGCTTCCTTCTCTGTCTACTTGTCTTGTAGTTATGCTATTTTAAGTATAGTTGGTGTACAGTTCCTCGTTATTATTAGATGTACAAATAAGTTTTAAAGCGTTTTAAGACAACGCAGCATGTAATTTGAGAGAAAACAACTATACCTTTACGGATCAAAATATGCGCTGTCATTATGTATCACCTTCCGCCATCGGGCGGGGCAGCTGACTGATTCCAGCCATGAAGAATACTTCGTCGTGTGATGCGATGAAGTCGTCAACCCATTTATGCACTTCGTCACATGTCCAGAACCATACAGCAGACAAACCATGTTGTATCGATCAGAACAAATGATAGTTTGAAGGGACTATGTTGGGACTATACGCCGGGTGCTCCAAAACTTCCCAGCCAAGCGTCAATAACGTTTCCTTGACCGATTTCGCGACATGCGGCATAGCGTTGTCATGCAGTAATTTCACAGGACACAATCCTTTAATCCTTTGCCTGTAAATGGACGTTTCCGATAGAATTCCTGATTCAATCGCAGCAATTGTTGCTTGTAGGGATCAGCAGTAACAGTTTGACCCTGTTCCAATAGTTCATAATAGAGCACACCCTTCATATTCTACCAGATGCACAGCTGAATTTTCTGGGAGTGAATATTGCGTTTCGGTGTCGAAGTCGTTGCTTCACCGGAGTCTACCCAGTGTTTTTTGCGTGTGGGATTGTCGTATCATTTCCACTTTTCATCACCCGTAACGATTTTCCATAGGAAAAACTCTGTATTGTTTATTCAAAAGATTCAAACACTTCATGACATGATCATCCTTGTTCCTCTGGCTAAGGTCATGTGGCGGCCATTTTCCTTCTTTCCGAATCTTTCCCATTGCGCGTAAACGATTGGAAATGGTTTGTTGAGTTACCCCCAGTTGTTCAGCTAGTTTTTTTTTTGCGTTTGAGACGAATCTTCATCCAACAATGCTTGCAGTTCCTCATGTGCAACTTATGCGGGGCGCCGCTATGTTCTCGATCGCTAACATCAAAATCAGCTGCTTTAAACCGTCTAAACCAAAACCCACACGTGCTTTTCGATACAATATTCTCCCCAGAACAGAACAGATCGATGCACATGCTTTTGTAGTACATTTTCCTTGACGAAATTTGTAACGAATGCAGTGTGGAATAAATGCAGTATCGCCTGCCATCTTTCACCTACCGATGTGCAAATGCGTTTGACTGTTGGGCAAACTTCTGTGTCACATTTTATACTGTGGACCAGTTACGGTCACGTGACAACAACGCATGGGAATGTCGGTTATGTAAATTAGCGGTATACGTCACACAAAAAACGCTTTAAAACTTATTTGTACACCTAATAGTTTGTTTCCTTTTTTCTTCATCTGGTTCTCCGATGATAGTAGTTTTGGCTTAGCCTGTCGACATTGCAGTAGAGTAACGTACTGTTTACTCGGACCAAAAGTCGATTTATAGTGGTCAGCATGGCGAACAATGCGGCCGAACGTCTGGAGACGAGTCCTGATAGTCATCGCGAACGCAAAGGGACAGAAAATTTGAAATCAACGCCAACTCGGGATCATCTCTAATGTTCACAAAATGATACGAGAGTTTTCTGAAAAGGAAGGTAATAAGTTTTTGTTCTCCGCTATGTTTAATGAGAAGTTGAAATTACAAACTGAGAAAGAAGTGAACGTGAACTACTAATCCCCAAATTTAATTCCCACTTGTCCCAGCGTTTGCTAAGTAGTTGATGAATTCCGCTACAGAAGTACGTACCAGGCCTTGTAGCCGGGGAGAGAAGGTTCCACCTGCGTTGCTTTTGCCTGTCCAGCTATTATATGTACCCCATCTAAATAAGTTATCTAGTGCTATCCCAACTTCTGTGTTTGGCTACGGGCTTGATCTGTACTCAACTCCATTAACCAACAGCGCACTTCCCTACTAACTAACTTCCTTCCCGAGAGGTGGTTCTTGAGACTTGACAAGCTGACATCGTTCAAGAAGCCAATTTCACGGCTTCTTGCACGTTTTAAAGAACGATGCCTTTAAAGCTGTCTTTCAATGAGTGTTAGGCTTCATCTTCTGCGATAGATGGCGCAAAATATCACTCATTGGGCGTGGCTTTTACGCCTTGAGGGATTGTCCCAGAAGTTGGCGTCAGCGTATGACTGAAGACCTTACCATATTCAGAATGGCAGCGGTCTTTCCGATGCATAACTTAGCCGCTAGGGGGCGTAAATGCAGATGCTGTAGAATTTAAAATGTGTTTTATTCCACACCATTGCTCCTAGAAATCCGATCGAAACCATTTTTTTCTTTGGATACCTTTCACAACGGAGGCCTTTTTCAAATAACACGCAGTTTTCCAGCTAAATGTATGTTGCATTTCCCCCGATAACTCGGCTTTTCAAAGTCCGATTTGAAAAAAAAACAACTTCTGCCCCATAGAGGTTATGGTGTGGAGCGTTTTGATTATAATTTCTAAATTTCAGTAATGTATAACTTGCCCCCCCCCCCCCAAGCAGAGTAAGTGCATATTTCTGTTTTTTATATGTTTGCAGTAGTATCAGCTTTCCTTAAAACTCAGTTGAAAGACATCTTTCTGGATTCAATACCGCTCACGATGGAAAAAATTGTAAGCGTGTTTCGTGCTCATAATAATGCAGTTTTTTTCCGCTTCTAACAGTCAAATTTGGAATTTTTTTTTTTTCCGTCTGAAAATGTTACCGGAGAGTCATTTTGCATATAATTTCTGATTTTTTCAATGCTCAACTTTTTAACTCGAGGGCGTAAGTGTATCTTTCTGTTTACCATAGATTTACAATTGTATGCAAGTGTAAAAACCCGACGGACGGACGTAATTTTTTTTTTTCTGTCTGACACGCTTCATACGAAAGCATTTCATATGGTTTTCCTGCCCAATATTGTACACCATTTGACCGCTAGAGCGTGCAAATGTATACTCTGGTTTTCCTCGATATCTCTTGTTTCTAAAGTCCAATTTGAAAAATCCTTCTAACAGTGGATAACATTCACTAAGGGGAATATTTTGCCTGTACTGTAGGAATTTTCAAGAAGCACAGTTCTGATGTTAGAAGGGGCTAATGTTCTACTGTATTTCCTCTTCTAAAAACGCAGTGAAAAAAAATAATATATATCTTTTTTATTGTACTAGCAGTTATGCTTGTTCTCCAAACTCATGGCGAATCTATAATTTTTTAGAACATAAAATTAAAGAAAGGAAAGTAATTTAAGATCCGTCACTGTTTTACGATTTAGAACAGGATCGTGACGTCAGTGCATACGGTTTGACGTAAAACGGATGAGGCTTTGACGCCCCTTAATTTTAAATCAAAATTCCATGGAATTTCTACAGCATTTCAACGTTTCTGGCATAATTATTTTAAACCTATCAGCATTTTGAACATTAAAGCTAAGCTTTAATGTTCAAAATGCTGATAACATTAAAGCTTTTGAACTGTTTGGTTTTTAGGTATCCGGACCTTAAGGACTATCGGCATGCCAATTTTCAGATCTCAAGGCTATTGAGAAGTGGTCGAACAATTCGCGAAAAATTTAAGCAGAGAATGTTCCAAAGTCGCCATTTTAATTATTATTTTTTTTTTTCGGACTTTTCTAGGTATTTGGAAATTAAGACTTATCAACATGACAATTTTCAAATCTCCAGATCATGTAGAAGTAGTCGAACAATTCGTGAAAATTTCAAGCAGAGAAATGTTCCGTAGCCACCATTTTTAGTTTTATTTTATGCCGGCGGAAAACGCCGAACTTTAAAAGCGTCACTACGTCGTTAAGCATTGCATCATTACCAGTTTGAATGTAGCCTGTCCTTTCACCCAGTGAGAAGAGAGCGCTAAAAATAGCTGCGTCACCATGGCAGCAGGTCACAGGACCAGAACTTTCCTGTGTGGTTACCGCTGAAGACAGAGGAGGCCGTTCATTCCTTTCCTTTGCGTCTTTAAAAATGCTTTAAAATGCGAAAATTATTTTTTCTTAATTGTTTTTTTAAAGAGGGATGATAGTTGTGAGTTTATGCTGTAAAAATTGCAATTCGTTATGATATATAGTTTGCGATATTATCATATATCATACATCCGTTTTTTAAAATGGATCCCATTGCGAAATAAAGAATGTTGTGAAATTTAAAACTTTAATTTCTCGTAAACTAAATCGAAGTTAAAAAAAAAAAAAAGAGCGACGAGGTGCAAAAATTCGGCTATGGCCCTACATGCCTACAAAGTTTCGTGGTTCTGTTGCTGTTAGTGTGTCCGGAACGCGAACTGATAGCACTTTTTTGCTTACCTTGCCTTTGAAATACAGTTGTTCTTGAGGTATCGCGGGAATCGAAAAATGGTTTATTTCAGCGTATTCTCCAAACAATTCTCTACAAACGATGTAAATTTCATATTTTTGTGCTCAATACTCTTTGCGCTGCGAGCTAAGAAAGCGCAAATGTCGCGAAATTTCTAAAACAGTGGCGGCGGCAGCAATTACTTTTTTTTTTTTTTTTTTAGAATAGAGAGACACCATTCGCTATGAAAACGATTGCTAACATTATCTGATTTACTTAATGTACAGATTTCCCGCTGGGGGACATATATGTAAAATCTTTTTCTCGCAGTCTCTTGAGAAAGCCTTTTCCTATATAAATTTGCTATAAAGAATATTTTGCACGTAGTTTGCACTTTTTCTTAATTCACAATTCTGCCTCCAGGGACGTTAGCTTATACAGGGTGTCCGAAAAATAACTTTGCACTGAAAGTAACACTTTACCATGTCAAACTGGTTCCTACAGGAGGTGTTGGAAATAGGCCCCACCGACGTCCAGACATGTCTGCACACGCTTCTGCATGTTGGTGAAGACCTTTCTCAGGGTGTGTGGTGTGATTTGTTGGATGTGGGTCGTTATTGCAACCTGTAGCTCTTGAAGTGTATGCGGATTACCTGTGTACACCTTCCCCTCAGTGCTCCCCACAGAAAAAAAAACCAGGCGGTGTCAGATCCGGTGACCGGACAGGCCACAGTCCTCAGGGAGATGTTGCGATTTCCGAAGAATTCCTCCCGAAGCTGTATTGATGCACCAGCTGTGTGAGCAGTTGCACTGTCTTGCTGGAACCACCCTTCATTGATTTCCCGTTCCGTGAGTTCGGATATGAATGTTTGGATAATCTGGGCACGGTGCCATTCTGAGTTACTGGTTACACTGAATAAAATGGGCCCAATAATGCGCGTACGTGTCATGGCACACCAAACACCGACCTTCTGGTTGTGGAGAGGCGCTTCCTTAAATTCGCGGCGATTTTCAGCACCCCACAGACGAGTGCTTTGGCTGTTGATGTACCGGGACAGGTGGAACCATGTCTCACATGTAAAGAAAGTCACATCCAGAATGCCCTCACTTTCTTCAGACAGGAACTCTTGGAACCACCTGCAGTACCGAACATTAGCCTTTCGGTCTGTTTCTTTCAGCTGATGCACGACAGATACTTTGTACTGGTGGAAACGCCATCTACCTTTTCAGAATATCGTGGGCTGTAGTCTTTTGCACTTTAGCTTGTTGTGACAGCCACCTCACGGACTTGTGTGGACTCCTCTGTATCCTGTCCTGGGCATCCTGTACAGTCTCTTCTGCCTTCGATGGCCTACCGGGGCAGGGGAAATCCAGAACACTGCCAGTTTCCCGAAACTTCGCTATGAGCTGACGTACCGCATTACGGCTGGGGACGTCTGCATCATGAAATTTCATAGCGAACTGCTTTTGTACTTCGTCTGCGTACTTGTCATGGCAAAAGACATGTGCCACCAAAAATATTCTCTGTTCAACCGTCAACATCATTGAGTGATCAATCAACATGCCTGCCTTCGTCGAACAAGCGCTCGGAATGACAGCTGCGCGCGTCTCGGGGTGGAGAGACATGAAAGTTACCAGACACAGAGCACTTCCACGTGGCAGGCCACTTCTACTGTAACTCTATTCAAAATTTCTTTATTATTACATTACTGCAATTTGCACATTCAGTGCACAGTCATTATTCGTACACCCTGTGTTTATATTTAGAAGAATATCCCTTGAAAAATCCTGACTGAGGGAGATACTCTTGATTATGAAAAATATATTATTCCTAGTTTCTTTTTCAAATAACCCAAATCCTTCCTGCTAGGAGTAGTAAAGTTATATAACGTTTTCCTCCATATCAATTCTTTTCATTTGGAAAATTCCTTCAGCTTTGTACATATGCTATGAGGAACTTTTTTGTATCAGGTATGAAATGTTTCCGCGGATTCGCGGAACTTCGCTTCTTTCGTCATCATTTGGATAAACTCGAGATCGATGCAAAATTGAAAAGAAATTTTTTAACTGAATTCGTTTTACAGAAAAATCCAGATTAAATGTGTGAATCTCCCGCTTCTCTGATATTTGGCAGGTGTATGGTGAAATTTCTGTGAGTAATTTTGGAGTACAGTCGATTTTTTTTTTTTTTTTTTTTAATTTATTCTTATCTTCTTCTGGCTAGTGGATGTGTATCCTTGGGCGAAAGTTTTCCTTCCGTAGAGCGTAATTGTTTACCAAAAAATTCGGAAATCGTAAATTAGACGGAGCGAAAAGAAAATGTCATATATGTTTCAGCTTATAAAAAATGGTAAGAATTTCCGAAAACGAAACTGACAGAGCGAAAAATTCTTCCGTTGTCGCAATTTCTTTTATCCTCAATGCCGTGTATTGTTGTTAAGCATTACCTTTTGCATAAATGAATTTCAGCTTGTAAAAGGAGACAAAAAATTTACGAATACGAGATAGACGCAGCAAAAATTTCTGTGTAATCGTGATTTTTTTTTTCTCGCCATGTTCGCACTGGGAGACAGAAATTTCCGGAAAAGGAAGTTAGACGGAGCAAAGACTTCTCCTGTAATCCCAGTTTTTTCTCCCGACGTTCCTTCCATCTTTTATTGATGTTAAATGCCCCCCCCCCCATAAATGTATGTATTTCAGTTTGTAAAAGGGGGCAGAATTTTCGGAAAAAGTTAAGTTTGTTGGGACAAAAATTATAATTTCTTTTTCTCTTGATGTTCATTCTATCTTGTATTGTTGTTACCCCCCCCCCAATTTGCTTTAAAAGGAGGTGGAAAAATTTCTGAAAACAGAAGTGAGGAAGTTGGAAACTAGGAATTGATGTATTGTGGACATGTATTGTGTCTACTCTAAGTAAATCATGTGAATTGTGATTTAAAATAGTGAAAGCCTTGCTTCCATAATCCTTAGGTTGAAAGTTCTTTCATCATGATGAATGAAATTATGGATATCAAGTCAGGAAAAATGAACTTCAAAACTTATTTGGCTATACAAGTACAAACTGTCAAGCATAAATGTAAAGCACAGGGTAAACACTGATACCATAATTCGGTACTGCCTTTCTTCAGGCTCAACAGGGATTCATGAAACTCACTAAACACATATATTAGAATAAACACTGCATCAATATTTCTGATTGAGGAGCCACAGGCATGGACCAATGAATGGGTGGTGGGACTGGGAAACGAATAATGTGATCGAACCTCTGACCTGTCGACTGGTTCGCACAAGCTTTTTCCTTTCTTTTTCCTTGAGCACAAGGCCTTTATTTCAATCCAGCAGACAATTGATACCATACTTTTTTTCTTTATTTTCAAAAAGAAATAAAATAGCAAAACAGATTCAAATTTTACAGAAGTGTAGAAACGCACATTTTGCATTTAAAGCAGGACAATGGAAACGCAATCCCATAGAAATACAGGATATTGAAGACACAGTAAATTGCTTATTACAAGATGCTGAAGAATCAGACAGCGATTCCTCAACCACAATTAACTCTATTTTTCTGCATCTCTAGTTCCCTTTTGAGGCAGGAATAATTCCCTGCTAGACTGGAATGTTTAGTGTCCAATTTCAGCTTAAACTTTAAGTTTGCTTTATTACAGTTTGGGCAGTTTTCCTCATTCTCACCTTTCCAATGTTCGTGCCCTGCTTGACTGTAACAGACACAGCTTTCTAAGATTTCCGGACATTTAGACTTGTGGTGGCCAAATCTGTTGAATTTGAAGCATCTTGTTTCCCTTAAGAACTCATGTATGCTATGAACTGTCCAATAGCAGTTCATCTTTCCTCTTTTCTGAAGAGTTTGGAACTCCTCTGGGTAAAGTTTAATCGCCCTGTTGATCTTTTCATCTTTTCCCTTGGTTGGGAACTTTGCTGAGAGTTTCTCTGGCTCCTTTAAGTTGTTTTGTTCTCTCGTGTCTTTCTCTATTTATTCCCTTTCTGCTTCTCTATCAAGATCATAGAGAATCAGTTCTGGGAGTTTCTTTGTCTTCTGATATTCATCTCCTTTTTAGGTATGGATTCTCTTTGTATGCTTGTTCCAGGCTTTGCACCTTCTCTGCTCTATCACATTCTGTCAGCAAACCACCTTTGTTCACTTTTTTCACATTTTTTATTTTGATTCTTAGCTGTGCTGGATTAATTTCCTTTTGGACTGTCCTCTTAACCTCTTCTGAGGTTAGTTTTTTATCCTTTGGATGTATCAGAAAAGTGTGCTTCTGAGGCAGTCTTTTCTGAGTTCTTGACTGAGATCTCTTTCTAGCTGCCTTGGCATACATTCTCTGCACTGGTTGTTCTGCTGACAGTCTTGACTTCCTTTCCTCCAGTCTACCCTTCAGATAGCTAATTTCCAAAAGCTGTTTGGTATGGATCTCATGCAGGGCTCAAAATAAGATTTTAAAGGTGGAAAATATTGCTGTTAGCTTTGTAAGCTCACTGAAAAAAAATTATCAGCTTACAGCAACCGTCATCTTTGATAATGTTCTTGAAATTTCATTTAAACATCTTTTTCTAAACTACGAAATAAGTAAATGAATAATCTAATGAAAAAACTTACATTATCTTGCAAACTCATTACAGATATCTATGAAATACTAAACTACAGCTCAGATAAAAAGAAACACGATAGTAGATAAAATAAATGTATGTCAAATAGTAGATAAATAAATGTATAACTATATAATAAATATAGTTAGATAAAATAAATGTATGTCTGCAGAGCAGACATACAGCAGACATACATTTATTTTGTCATACTATAAGTATATGTATTTTTTTGACTAAGAGCATGGTGCGATTACATGCAAAAACATTTTTCAACTGGTCGATCAGCATTAAAATTGGAAAGTGAAGGGCCATCTGCACTAATTCCCATTAAGTGGATCTAGTGTATCTTCATTTAATGGAGCCCTCCAGTCATTTTTTACCTGTTTCATCACACTAAACATTCTTTTGATGATAGATGTTGATATTGAAAGAATTAAAATTATTTCGGAAAGGTGAAAAAAAAAAAAAAAAAAAAAAAGCCTTTAAATTCTTCTCCTCGAAATGTGAAATTTTTTCCCACAAGTTGAGAAGTGAAGTGGTAGGGTGATATTTCTTCACATAATGTTTCACATCCTGCCACTGCTCTTGAACATTTTCTATAATGCATTTATTACACTCTACAACTTCCTTGAAGTGATTTAGCAAGTAGTTGACTTTGTTAAAACCATAATTATCTTCATCATTCCAATTAGCAGGATAGATTGAAAATGCTGGAGCATTTAAAAACTTCATTTTCTGTTAAATCTGCAAACCTTTCTTTGATACAGTCAATTGATTTCATAACAACATCATGTTGTTTTGTTACAGCAGCTTTTCCTGCCCCCAGACAGGGAAGTACAGTTCCAAAGTAGCATTCCTGTCCTTCCTGTATCTTAACTTCTTAAATATAGTGTAATACTCCCCTTCATCCTTTTCAAGGAATGTGAGGGAATTTTTAATTGCTTCTAAAGCATCAGCAAGGGATGCCAGGTTTAAACTATCCTTCTGAAGAATAAGAGAAAAGTGACTGAGAACAAACAATTAATACATCAGTGTAAAATATCATGCGGGAGACAAAAGCATATATCCATAATTTTTTTGAATAGCCTAGAATCTTGGCAGCAGCTTTGCTATTCTCAATTTTTGTGACCTCAGTAAAATAACTGATGAGTGCGGAATAATTTTTCCTTAGAGCAGAAAGAGCACGCTTTTTGTGGAAAATCCATCTTGTTCCCCCAACTTGGCCTGGTTTTACCTCATTTTCTTCCAGCTTATTTGCCATAGCTTCAAAATCTCTCCAATGTTTCGGAGATTTTTGGAAGTAGCTATGAATAAAAAACAGCATATCCTCTATTTCCTTCCAACATGAACTGGTTTCCAGCGCATCCTTCACCACCAATTCCAAGCGATGGGCTGTGCAATAAATTGCCACAAGCCAAGGGACGGACACCATCCCTCATTAGTTTCATTAGCCCTGGTTTGGAACCAAAATTTATCGAAGCACCATCAGCACCTCCAGCCACAAAGAAGGACTTCCATTCCACATATTGCAGTTCATTTTCAAGCACAGTCTTTTAGGCAGTTCTTACCTCTCGTGCAGTACTAGTTTGAAGATCAATTATACTTGCAAATGCAGTCGTGGGCTTCCCGTTATCCAAATATTTCAAATAAATTAATTATTTTTCTTTCCAAGATGATCTGTGCTTCCATCAGTTAAAAAACTAACGTAGTGCACATTTTTTAGAATGGATACAAGTTCATCTTTTAAACCCTTTAAAGTTTCAACAATATACATTGTGAATGTTTTACAGGCTTTGTCGTTCGCATAAACTTCTCCCAAAACAACGCCATGCCTCTTTTCCAACTGTATTTGAGCAGGGAAAAGGCTAAATGGAAGCTCTTCTTTTGCAAGAAAGTAGCTTATGTCAAAAAGCTTTACAATTCTTTCCATTTCATTTTTATTCATCATTGAAACTGCTCCACAATGGATTGGCCAATTGGCATTGTTCCCATATGTGCTGCATTATATTTTTCCACAGCTTTTACATGTCCCTTGTTTTTGGCATTGTTTTCAGCATTGCACTTTTTAATTACTGTGGTCCCTTCAATGTACATAATGCTATTTTCTACGGATTCGGCATATGCCTTTACCGGTTCAGGATAGCTGCAACAAAACTTGCGTTTTACCTTTTTCACAAACATGCTGCATTCAGTTGTCACAACATCCAAGTAACCTAATAAACATCCAAGTAATCTAGTAAACATCCAAGTAATCTCATTTCCATCCAAGCACAGTAGAAATTTTCACTAACTATGCTGCTGGTTCATCATCTGATTTTGTCACTTATTTCCTTTTTTTTTTTTTTTTTTTTGCTTTTGGCCCAGCATTCAGAGTACATTAAAAAAAAAATTGGCATATTAGTTCATACACACCATGCAGAGATTGTTAGTAGCTCAGATCACAGAATAATAATAGCTACTGCAACATGGCCAGTTTCCGGTTTGGTTAAGGAGTGAACTACGGGCGAGAAGAATGGAGATACTCGTATGCATGCGCTGAAAAGTTCCTACTCCATGGTTCCAAAAACCAGTTTCAGTATGGCTCATGGGGTCAGTCTTTGTGCTTGTTAAAATGACAGGTCTCCCTTGCACCCGCACTAAGAGTAAATGACCATGAAGTTTTAACATAGCTTATTGCTCTTATTCATAAAACTTGGAACAGGGCAGTTGGGGCACTCAACAAGAAAATGGACCCTCACCCCCACCCCCAGTGTCACTTAAAATGGATTGGAAAAAAAAAAAATTCTGGAATTTCTGTCATCACAAAAGCTTATATGACAGGTGAATTTTCAAAACCTCATTGTTGAAAGCGTTAATGAAATGTTCGCAGCAGAGAACCACTGATTGTCGCAGAATTTTTAAGGTAGCTAACGTCATTTGCTGCGGTTGCTGCAAGTTATTTTGAGCCCTGGTCTCGTGTATACAGCCCAGGACGAACCATATCATTACCTTCTCTATGTCAATAATCTTGTATGTTCAACTGCCTAATATCTCGTCAAACTGAGAAAAAAAGGCCATTAATTGTTTCTGATTCTGTGCTGATTTCCATCTCTGTCTTTTCCCATTGTATTCTTGTTTTATCTTCTATTTTTCAGAGTTATCTTTACTTCAGTATAGGCATGCACTGTCTCTATGGCATGGGTCTGCTGTCTTTCTAGGTGAGCTTGCTTCTGGTTGGGTAAGCTAGCTCACCAGGTGCTTACGCTGGAGATCCAGTAGAATTGCTCTCGAGTGGCTCTGGTGTTGGATCTCCCTTGGGAAGGAGCCCCCAGATCGTGACAAGGTTGCTGGAGCCCCGAGACATGCAATGCGAAATGTTGTTTAACTATAGAGAAACTCTTAAAAGAGACTGTTTTCTATAGCTGGAGAGTTTGCTGCTCTCACTTCTATGTTTCGAAAGTTGCTGGTTGGTCTTTACACTACCTACTGAAGAAAAATCAACTGATGGCAGTCTCAATGTTACTCTTGGAAACTCACATTCAAGATAGGTCAAGAAATCTCGCCATCCCCTTGGGCGAAGTGCAGGATAAGTTCAAATCTTCAAAGGGTGTACCGCAAGTATAGCATTGAAGAACGTATCTGCACCCAGAGAGCAAGTGGTGGCCCACGACACAATTGATGACCAGGGTTGACATAGGCTGTCCAGGCTCATACAGACTGGCCGCTGGACAACAGCGGCAGAAATTACATCCAGGTGAAATGTCGGAGGCCCAAGCGGGGCAGTGTGCAAATGGTATGGAAACCCTGTATACCCTGGGCTACAGGAAGCGATGTCTTACTAATTTTCCACTGTTGATTGCTCATCATAGGACATTATGCCTCTCCTGGTGCCACAAACACCAAAACTGGACCTCTGCAAAGTAGTGCCATGTTGTGGTCAAATGAATGTCATTTTCAGCTCTACCGAGCTGATGGGCGGGTGCGGGTGTGGCGTCGACAGCATGATACCATGGCCCCATCGTGCCAGGTCGGCTTTGTGATAATTTATTTAGCCTTTTCAAGGGACATATTGGGTCCCTTAGTGTGTCTGGAGAAGTCTTTAAATGCACTCTACCAGCATGTGCTGGCTGATCACCTACACACTTTTATGTCCTTCATGCATCCTGTAGCCAGTGGTCTGTTTCAGCAGGACCCTGAGCTGCAACCCCCCCCCCCCGGGCATGGCTGGAGGAATACACATCTGAGTTTGGAACCATCCAGTGGTCCCCCAAGGTCCCTGGATTTAAACCTTGAGTGTGTGAGTTCTCTGGGATGTTGTGGGGGGAATGTGGGATCCATGGATCTTGGACCAATGTCTCGGGCGGAGTTGTAAACAATGCTGCACAGGCATGACTGGCATTACCTACAAAAACCCTCCAGCATCTGATGGAGTCAATGTCTAGGTATCTCTAATGTTTTGTCCATCAAATGTATGAACCATGTATGTGTGAAATGCTGTGGGACAATGCCTGTTATTATATTTTGAAAACATTAATAAAATAAAATAAAGCATTCAGATTAAAAAAGAAAACATTCTGGCTGTGTGCAATGCAGTATGTAGGCCTACTCATCTTCATGCCAGTCATAGTTGATAAGAAATAAAAGATTGTGTAGGCTGTTAGAAGTTGCTGATATGAAAGTGATAAGAAGAATGAATATGGGGGTGGGGAGGAGTAAACTGGTGGATTCAATGAAGAACAGACATCATAATGCAGGCACTTGAATTGAACTATCTTGTTTTTTCTCCTGAAGGAGGATATTATAGATCAAGGAGTGGACTAAATAAGGTTCTTTGAAAACATAAATTTCACCATTTGTGTCAGAAGTAGGAAATGTGGTGGACTGAAAGAGATGGTGAAAAGTAGGTGTAAATTAGCCATGATTTTTTCTTTTCTCCCCTCCTCCCTCAAGCAGTTTGTTCTAGTAATATTCCAGAATACTATACTGGCATGCATATATTAGGTTTGATGATTGAAAAAAATATACATTTTTTATATTATGTAGTCTAGCATTCACTGCTATGCTGTTTCACTCAGTTTGTTGATGATGCTTTAGATTTGTATAATGTGAATTTTGTGCATGATGAACAAATATCCAGTATCCACGGGGGTGCATAAAAATGTTAGTCTTCTGAGTTATACTGATTTTATTAGCTGCTAAATCTCTATTAAAACTTTTTCAGCATTTTAAAGTGATTATTCCACATTTTGTTGACTGTTATTTTTGTTTTGCAGGTGCACGTAGCAGATGCTCCATCTGATTTCTTTTTATATGGAATGAAAATAGTTGGCATATAGAAGCAGAAGTCTGAATCAAAAGCACGATGGGAAAGCAGAACAGCAAGCTCAAACCTGAAGTTCTGGAAGACCTTCGTCAGAACACAGAATTTACAGACGCAGAAATTCAAGAGTGGTACAAAGGGTTTCTTAAAGACTGTCCTAGTGGCCATTTATCCATTGAAGAGTTCAAAAAGATCTATGGAAACTTCTTTCCATATGGAGATGCTTCTAAATTTGCAGAGCACGTGTTTCGTACGTTTGATGCAAACGGCGATGGGACAATTGATTTCCGTGAATTCCTCTGTGCCCTGAGTGTGACTTCACGAGGAAAATTGGAGCAGAAGCTGAAGTGGGCTTTCAGTATGTATGACCTGGATGGAAATGGTTACATATCCAGGCAGGAAATGTTAGAGATTGTGACAGTAAGTGCATCCAATTATAGATTGTTTTAAATCAGTGCAGTTTTGTTGTTGTTCCACCTCCAGCCCTTTCATCCCCTACTATCAACAGGGGTTTGCATTGTTAGACCACTGCTTACAGTAAGAGATTTCTTTTTCTGTTGCAGTATTGGGCTATTTCTGCAGGAAAGTTGTAGCAAAATGTTACGGGGATTAGTAAAATGTATAATTTTTATTTTAACCCGTGAAAGCACAACTGCAATGGATTGATTGGCTAGTTGAAATTTTTTATGTCAAATACAATTCAAAAGTATCAATGAATAGGTTTTTTAAACTTCCAATTATAATAAAAAATAAATTCTTACACATTAATATTTATCAAAAAATGTAAATATGTACAGCTCAGTTTCTCACACTTGTTCTGCACACAATAGAATTCTTGCGGTTGTCCACTGGTGAACAATTTTTTAAAGTAAAAGTTTTGCCTCTTTATTAAGAAAATGTTTCAGTTTTTTGTACCATTTGCACATGAAAACACATACAGGCTATTATTAGAACCAACTTTCAGCCACTTATGATTTTGTACTTCTCATCTAAAAGCTTTGAGGTAATAATAGTGCAGAACAATTGTTTCATATGTTTTAATGAATTTCCATAATAAAGTCCATTACTTATAATGCCATCTTGCCACATCATTTAGAAAAGCAAATATTTTCTCTTTATTTTAAGCAAAATTAAAGTTCAAAATCTGTAACCAACCTGCCTGTGCTTAGAAACCAGCACATCTCTTGTGACTGGTAAAATTGTTTCACACTGAAGGACAAGCAGTGACAGTAATAATTTTTGAACTATAATTTTGCTTAAATGGGAGTTTTCTCCTGTCCCAGACAACATGGTGAGTTATTTCAACCAATGAAGAAAGTGTTCTTTTTTTCTTTTATCTGTTCTTTCTTTTCTTTTTTTTTAAGGGAAATTTAAATTTCAAATACATACTGCTTTTGCTTAGCATGCCTTAGAAACAAGTTTTCAGTTCATGAAGGACAGCTGCAGAACGGATGTGTACTAATTTTGCACTTCAGTTCCACTTACAAACAACAGGAGAAACACATGCTGCTGTGCTAAGTGATATTGCAAGAAGACCATTGGGTCATTCCAAAGCAAATCAATAAGAATAAAAAGGCAGCTGTCTAAGCATGTAGAAAACCAACCCAAAACGTAAAATTAGCATTTTACTACTAAAAAGACAAATTAGGTAAAAACAAGATCTTTCACAACAGGCGCCCTGTGCATCATCAGGTTAAAAGAACTGGCGCTAGGAGAACACACACACTTAATATGTAGGTAGTCCCGAAGACAACAGCGATCCTGGTGACTGACATGATATCCGCATCACGACTCGGTTACGGCGAGAAACAAAGCTGAGAAAGAACATAACCCTTAATAGGTGACCAAATGATACTCACCGAAGTGATAAGTAAGCACAAGGTCCGTTATCAACCCCCGCAATAGGGTACTTCGCACAACACAAGAAGTTAAATAAGTGAATCCATGGTGCACGTACCACCCCGTGGTATCATCAGTAGCCCGAGATACAAGTATTCTTAGCTTATGGATATGTCTGCTTTGAATTATTTGTAGCTCAGTTTTCAACATAGAGTTGTGGACAATCATAAGTCTCTCAAACAGATAGGGGTGGGCCAAGTAAACTAGAAAGCAGTTCACCAAATATGTACTATGTTGCAATGTGTCCAAAAGGCAATATTTCTGGCAAATGGCCTTCACTAGCTGCTTAACTTCTGCATTTCTCAGTACCAGATTGTCTTGATATGAAGATGGAGCACATCTCAACGATAGAAAGTTAGGAATAATCTGAACTTATCAGCAATTCCTCAGGAAATTAAGGTGCATCTCCTCCACACGCAGTCTCTTTTGAGTATCGAAGAACAAGCCGACTGCTCATCGCAGTCTAGACGGTTCACAGAAAAAATGGCAAAAAGCACATACCATTGTATCGTTCAACAGCTTCACACTCTTTAATAATAAAAGTTTGATGCTAAAAATATCAATAAGAATAAAAAGGCAGCTGTCTAAGCATGTAGAAAACCAACCTAAAACGTACAATTAGCATTTTAATGGCATCACTTGTATAATTTTTATGACATATATCTCCTTAGTCATGAATACTATAGTATATAGTCGTTGCCTCTATGTATTCCGGGACTTTTGGGATTGAAAATGGGGCCATGTGCGCCCCGAAAGTGCTACTATGTAAATAGGTTTTTAAAATTGTAAATAAATTGAGTTTTATTTGGCAGTTTTAGGGATTTGTTTTAACTTATTGTACTACAGACAGCAAACTTGTGTTCCTCATTTTTATCTATTAAGTGCGAAATCTTCATATTCAGGCCAATAACAGTTGTTACTCTGAATAAAGATGTGAAGCCTCGCTTCTCCCATGATCCGTCGCCTGACACTTTTAGTTCATCCGCTGGTCGATCATGTTTTACATTTTCTTCTTTCTCTTCATTCACAGCTTTTTTCTGGCAATATTCAAACGCAGACTTAGCAGCTGTGTGCAAATGCTCAACAATGTTTCGATAAGATCCTTCACTTAGACCATCACAAATGTCCATGAAATTGCAAAATACATTTATTCCGTCGCGCCCAATGCCTAGTAGACGTGATCACCAATACTATTCGACGATTCACCTCAAATCCCGTGTTGATAAGTGGTCCTGAATTGATTTCTCGACGACGACATTGGCATTTCAGCACTAGCTTGAAACCCAAGCCCCGGTTTCCAGTTTCTTCAAATTTCACTGTTTGTATACATTCTCGGCAAACTACTGCATCTGATAAAGCGCCAAACACAGTGAAAAATTCAATGAATCGATATGCTAATAGAGGATTCCAATCGATGTCATCATGGCTCGCACTTGAGTTTTTTCGCACTGGCACTCTGCCCTTCGTTATATTTGCCACCACTATTCGAATATTGATTTCCATGAAACCTCCTCTTGCGTGGATGTGGCGCAGGATTTCCATGACTACCTTTCGGATATGAAGACATTTTGAGGAGCAGTAACGTTCATCACAGACCAAAGGATGAAACTATACTGACTGCGACGCTCAGCGCTCGATCTGCGCAAGACGGAATATAGCAGGGCGCATGCCTGGTCCTCCTCGGCAGTATACCTGCAGTCCCCCTCGGCTCGAACACTTCTGATGCTCATCCACAATAACATCGGAACTATATGGAATTTCGTTCTGGGAATTTAATATCACATTCTTACCATGTTCAGCTATCATTTTATGGAGAGAGAAAAATTTCAATTTGTTGAAGCTGGTAAATGGTGTTTCCCCCCTTATGATTAATGGTACAAGCAGTGGGATCAGACTTCACTGTAACATGGGGTATATCATTAATTGAGAGGGACCAGCTTCTTCTGCTGTCCAAAAATCAATCCATCTCTGTTCTTTCAGCTGATAAGTCTGGCCAAATTGTACTTCTGGATCATATAGTTTATATCGCCAAAATGTTGGAAGCAATTAATGATATACCCCATGTTACAGTGAAGTCTGATCCCACTGCTTGTACCATTAATCATTTAACTAAACTCCATTCACAGGGTTATCTTCGTACATGTATTGCCAACAACATGCATCCTCCACCAGGACCCAGGGTACCGGAAGCCTTTGGGAAACTCAAAACTCATAAACCGGGGTACCCTGTGTGTATTCTTGTCTCTGGCTATGCAAGCCCAACCCGTGCTTTGGAGTCGGCTCTCGCTTCATTTTTGCAACCACTTACCACTTCTTCAAAGTTTTCCATTCGAAGTTCGGCGCAATCCTTAGAGAGAATCAGACCCTTTGTGTTGGGGATTAATCCCCCCTTTGTAATGGCTTCTTTGGATGTGGTGTCCCTTTTCTCCAATGTTCCGATGGAGCAGGTGCACCATATCATTGAAGAAAAACTTCTGACAGCTATTGCTTCTGTGGTTTTTTACTTGGATGCACATGAAGATTAGTCTAAGCTTGGCTAAACTTAAATGAACCCAGGTTAAACCAAATGATCTGATCTGATTTGAGAGTTCAGCCCCATGTTGTTTTGAAGGCTGCAGTGGCCTGGTTGGACACCGTCTGGGCTAAAAAGAAAGAAACATGTCAGTTGGCAAAATGGAGATTCGCTTGTGACATAATCAGTTATTCCTTATATTACTTTATATTTAACTGATTCAAATTAGCAAGTAAAATAAAACCAAATTTGATTTCATGAAAAAAAAAATCAAATACAATTTACACTCAGTTGATTTCTTCAAAATGTATATATTTCGAGTAATATTTCATTTAGATTTTTTATTAGAAATGCTGGTCTGTCTTTTCCCCATAAACACTACTTATACACCTGTTCCCACACAGTTGAAAATATGAACTCTGAAGCACTGAAATGAAACTCTGCTTTCACACTGTGATCTTTACTGTTACCCTTAAGAAGGTATAGTATGAATTATTTGGCTTATTAGCAAAAGGATGACAGAGATCACTGAGTGAAATGAAAGATATGAAAATGCAGTACAAAACAAGTGCATTTATTAATTTTAACTGAAATCAGTGGCCCATACTGTAAGCTAACAATCATAAATGGACATGGCTGTAAGTTGGTAAGACCAAAACCTGCTGAGCTTCCAAATAAGGCCTACATAGATCTCTGCCTTGCTCTCTGTACCACACAGTACAGACAGTCACATCAGTGGGAAACATCAATGTTGGGCATTGGTGGTTACTCATTCCTGAAACACTAATGCATCAATAATAGTTTTGGTAGAAATTTTCAATGTATCAGGAGAAAAACCTTGGATGTTTCAATGTTTTCGCTAATAAGCCGAAGAATTCATACTTTCCAATCGGTAGCAGTAAATGGGCAACTGATCGGGAAAATCTCTGCTCAATATAACAGTTAGTACTCAACAGTTCAACATCGAGTGACTAATATTATTTGTGAAAATGCACAATGTATCAAACCTTGACGTTTTGCTAATAAACCGAAGTATTCTATCTTTTCCATCTGCAGCAGTGAATGGGCAATTGGTGAATTAAATCTTTGATCAATATAACAGTGATTGCTCACCAATTCAACATAGAGTAACTCTAATAATATTTGTTTAAATTCTCGATGTATTGGTGGAAACCTCAATGTTTTGCTAATGAACAGAAGAATTAGCACTTTTCCATCTTCGGTAGTGAATGGGCAATCTGTGGGTAAAATCTCTGTTCACACAATATAATGGTGCCCAAAAACAACATAAGCCATCTGAGCATGAGATAAAATATTTTTTATTGAGTTCTAAAACCACATGAAAAATAAAAGTGACACTAAGACCCACGAGATCTTTGGGAACTCCAAGATTTCCTTTTTCAGATGACGGAAGTACTGCAACTGCATCACAAACACAATAGATTATATATAGTTGATGACAAAGTGTCTGAGCAGTTCAGTGCAACCTCAGAGACTTGAATATAAATTTTTTACAAAGATTGAGAACTGAGACACGACAGCACATAAAAACATTGCATAGTCAAGACATTGCATTGACAGGACTTTCACTCACTTGTGAGAAGACATTACATTACTTGACTCTCATAATACTAAGCCTGCCATTCTAATGGCAGAGAGTCTTCACATATACACTGAAGAGCAATTGAATTAGCGATACCTGTCTAGTAACGTGTAGCACCACCTTTCGCCCTGATGACGGCGGCGATTCGTCTCTGCATGGACTCGACAAGACACCGGAAGCGTTGGGAAGCCATACGGATCCACAACCCCTGAATAAGCTCCCACAGTTCACAAAGATTTGATGGAGGGGGATCAGAGCCTTGAACATCTCTCTCGGTGGCATCCCAGATGTGCTCAATGGGATTGAGGTCAGGTGACCTTGCTGGCCAAGGAAGCAAGGTCACGTTGGTGGAGTGTTCATCCAACCATTCGGATACAATTCAGGAGCGATGGCACGGTGCATTGTCTTGTTGAAGGATAAGGTCCCCATTGGGATGTTGAAGACGCACAAACGGGAGCAAATGGTCGTCCAGGATATCCCGGTAACGTTGACCTGTGAGGGACGATGTCACACGTACCAGGGGTCCCATTTCAGTCCACGTAAACAGTCCCCAGACGAGAATACCACCCCTACCAGCTTGAAATGTACCCTGCAGGCAAAAAGGATCCATCACTTCATGTGGTTTGCGCGGTACTCGTATCCTGTCATCCGCATGTACCAACGTGAATCTCAACTCATCAGTCCAGGCAACATTTTTCCACATGTCTAGGGTCCAGTAGCGATGTTCCCGCACTCGTGCTAATCTTTACACCTTGTGATGTGCGGTCAGCAGCGGTACCCTCGTGGGACGATGTCTTCTGTACCCCATAGCGAGGAGATGGTTCAGGATGGTGTGGCTGCTTACACGTTTTTGTGGACCAGCGTTAAATTTGCCGCGTGATTTCTTGCACTGTGGATCGTCAATTCGCTGTTAAAATTCAAGCTAGTTGACTATGACTCCACTCATCCACACGCTGTTGTGCACAGCAATTTGCCCTTGCAGGGATGGTTTTACCGGATTCGATGTACTCGCGGCGCACCCGTGACACAGTAACTCGTGAAAATCCCAGTGTCTGCACGACTTCAGAGATGGAGCGACTCATTCATCGGGCCCCCAACAATTTGCCCACGATCAAATGCGCTTAGATCCTTCGTCTTACCCATACTGCGTCCGACTGTTACCGATTCCCGTCGCATCACTCCTTATGTTGTCGGATCACTGCATACGTCATGTCGTTTCCGTTTACAGGGTCGCCCACAGCGCCACATTTGCATGACGCCAACTGTCTCTAATTCAATTGCTCTTCAGTGTATAATCTGGGCGGCGGTTGTTGTAACAATGACACCTCCATGCAGATCCCACTGCCATGAAAGTTATTGCTGAATTCCATTTCCGAACACAGTCAAGCCAGATGGGAACTATCACGAAGGGAGGAAGGGGTGGTAGTCATGGGGAGGGGGTATGGTGAGGGGACGATTAACTGCAAAAAATATTGGGGGGGGGGAGGAGGAGTGGGGTTTATATTTCTTGTAATATACGTTTTTATGTGCTGTTGTCTCGGTTCTCAATTTTTGTAAAAGAAATTAAATCTCTGAGCTTGCGCACAACCACTCAGACACATAGTCATCAACAGTGTAATATATTACGTTTGTGATGCAGCTGCAATACTTCTGCCATCTGATGAAGGAACTCTTGGATTTCCCAAAGACCTTGTGGGCTTTTAGTGACACGTTTATTTTTCATGTGGTTTTAGAGCTCAATAATTTTTTTTTATCTCATGCTCAGACAGCTTATGTTGCTTTTGGACTTGCGATGGCACAATGGTAACTTGTTGACAATCTAATGGTGATTACTCACTAATTCAACATCAAGTAACTAATAATATTTTAGTTGTAAATGAATTTATGGCACCTCTATTCATAGTGTATTGTGGAATAACTTTTTTACGGGTCTTATAGAGGTTATTTTTCATGAAAGTTGGTTGTCAAATTTTCGAACTAAAGCCTAGTTCGTCATCAGGACTACGTCACTGGAGTAGTTGCTGCCACTCAGTTGGAAGAGTCCAACCGCAATTATCGTTAATTGTGGTACTTCTTCTTCTTGCTATTTCGATCTTTTCTTCTAGTTTCTTCTTTACTAAGTTTGATTGGTGGGTGATTATTTTTACTGAGTCCCAATTTATGGAGTGTCCACTTGCTTGTATATGTCTGTCTAGCCCTGTTTTGTTACTAATGTTCCTAATAGCTGCTTGGTGTTCTTGTTCAGAATAGCTGCTTGGTGTTCTAGTCCTGGTTTGTTACTAATGTTCCTAATAGCTGCTTGATGTCAAGAACACCAAGCAGCTATTAGGAACATTAGTAACAAAACAGGGCTAGACAGACATATACAAACAAGTAGACATTCCATTAATTGGGACTCAGTAAAAATAATCGACCACCAGTCAAACTTAGTAAAGAGGAAACTAGAAGAAGGGATCGAAATAGCAAGAAGAAGAAGTACCACAATTAACGATAATTGCGGTTGGACTCTTCCAACTGAGTGGCAGCAACTACTCCAGTGACGTAGTCCTGATGACGAACTAGGCTTTAGTTCGAAAATTTGACAACCAACTTTCATGAAAAATAATCTCTATGAGACCTGTAAAAAAGTTATTCCACAATAATAATATTTGTCAAAATGCTTGATGTATCGGTGGAAACCTTGATGTTTTTTCGGTGTATCTGCTCCTATATCATTGAGGAAAAGAACTCTGTTTTTGCCAATGAATAGTAGACTAAAGCAGCCAATAAAAAAGGGGATATTTCTTTCCTCTTTGTAAGAATGCAACAAAAAGAAATTCATTTAGTTTCGTAGAAAACATTCTTCTCAGTTTCAAACCTTAGTCATGAAACCTTGATGTTTTTTCGATGTATCAGCTTCTGCAACATTGAGGTTAAAACATTGAGTATTGGTAGCAGAACATTGAAGTTTTTTGCCCATCCTTACCACACAGTATTTCAGCAGATGTGTACACTTTAATTTCACTATTCTTGGCATAATCAGGGCTATTCTGGTTTGTTGCACTAGATGATAAATAGGGCTTTTAAGCTACTTTGTGGTTCCCAAACTGCATGTGGTTTAATGATCTCAGCACAAATCTCATTGATATGGGAGCCCCAGAACATGCAGCACTCGTTGTAACCTACTTTTGAATTGCAACAGCTCTGGTCCATCTGATGATGTTGTCATACTTATATCTATTGAAATCTGTTGTAGTTACTTCTGACTAAATAGTGTTTGTGTGCATGTGTGCGTTGTGTGCAGGGCGCAATTTCACCGACTAGCAAATAGCTAGTGAAAAATCAAATTTGCTAGTGAAAAAAAATTGCAGTAGCAAATATTGCTAGTTAGGCAATTTCTTTATTTAAAGTAACCAAAAATCATTATTAATCCACGAAGTTTACATAAGTTTCTATTATCACTTGTTAAAACAGCGACGATCAGAGATTCTCTTTCGCCAATTTCCTTTCGACACTTAATACCCATCCTCCCCATATCTTTCATCCCTTCCAGTGGAAACTGTCGTAGAAGCGCATTGAAACTTCTCTCCATCATGCCCTCATTGGTCTATTACAGAAACTGAACGTGACGTCAGCAATGGTTGCTGTGGCAACCCAGAGCTCTGGAATGGATCGGTTGTTTGACCGCCTGCTCTGCCACCCCCACCCCTTCTTTTGCCCCACGAACTTTGGCCTCAACTCCTGTCGTACCCTAAGCCAAGCGATCGCCTACTTCCACAAGTCTTGGTAGTCGTGCATACATCAAATACTGCGCTCTAATGATCAGTGATGAATAAGCAAGAATAATTCTACTTATTCGGGTGGTAGACAAAACCGAAAGAAGCAAACCAAAATGTTACTGGAAAATAGCCTGCCAACACTGGCAAAAGTCTTTCTTATCCATAGTAACTAGCCTTATTGCGTGGCATAGATAGACGCTTTTTTACGAAATGTGTTCGCGGAGGGGGTAAACGATTATGGAAGAAACTTTTGCTTCGTCTGACTTCTGGTTTTGGAAATTTTCCTTGTATTTTCAAGCTGAAATACAAATCTTTATCCAGTAAAATGTTAATGAGCAATAATACTTGACAGAGGCAACATCGTGAGAAGAAAAAAAAATTATGATTACGGAAAAAATCCGAATTCCGTCGACCTTTCGTTTTCTAGTTTCGTAAAGACGGAATTCCAGTAATAACGAAAAAAGCCGGAATTCCTTGAATTCGCGGAAGAATCTCATGCCTGAAGATTACAGAAAAATTTTGCAGCAGCCAACTTCCGTTTTTGCAAATTGTTCTCCACAGTTTCAAGCTAAAATGCAAACATTTATGCAATAAAATTATATTTAACAAGAAAAGCGGACACGAAGACAACATTGGGAGAAAATTTTGCGATTACGGCAAAATTTTCTTACGCCGTTTCACTATTCTGTTCGAAAGTTTTGAAGCACGAAATTTCGTCGCCAGATGGAAAACGACCCCCTCCCCTCTCCCAAATATCGATCTCCAGAATGATCTAACTGATGACAAAAAAAAGAGCGGGATTCCGCGAATCCCTGTAAGAATCTCGTGTATATCATAAAAATAATAGCAAAAGAAAAATTTGAAACAAAATGAAAATTTGTAGAATCCGTAGTTTTGATAGTGAGTTCCGTAGTCAGACAACTAATTCCGTAGAAACTACAGCATTGTGTGGTAGTTGGCAGTTATGAAGTGTGTAGAAGTTTAGCAGAAATTTGTGCGATACTTCCACTTAGTACTGCATGTTGTGAGGTGGGATTCAGTTTTTTAAAAAGAATACAAGGGGATTGGAGGAACAATTTGTCTGTTGAAACTTTAAATGCTCTGATGACAATTGAAATAGAAGAGGCCATAAGAAGAGATTTTTAATCCACGGTCAGCAGTTATAAAGTGGAATGATGACAAAGTCGGACACCCTGAGCGTAAACCTTATGGGAAGAAATCTGAATTAGAATGTCAGTGAAATATATTCATGTGGTATGAGAATTTGTTAGAAATTAATAATAAAGATAGTCACTAAACTTATCTAAGATTCTATTCATTATTCAAAAAGGTAAGCCAAAATATTTATACACATATTTAAATTTCTGTGTAACTTTATTAGAAAATAAGTTACAATGTGATTTAGTTTTACTTGCTAGTCATGTAAATGTTTTGCTAGCAAACTATTTGGTCACTAGGAAAATTTGCTAGTGAGCAAAAAAGATGAAATCTTGCCCTGGTTGTGTGTGTTTCCATTAGTGTTTTTTTAATGTTTGCTTCTTGTTTGGAAATGTGCTTTTTAACCTTAATTTTCCCACTGATTACTATGACTTTGTTGATGCCCAAATTCCAAAGAGAAATTTTAACAGTGAAATCTTAAGAGTCCATCAGATCTTTTGTTTCATATTGAAGTATTGCTTAGTTGAATAATTCATTTCTCCCTCCCCCTTAACTGGGTATTTCTGGCTTTCAGGTGGCTAGTTTTTCAATACTGAATTTTATTTCTCAAAGTTTTTGGACATAAAATTCATTTTAAAAATTATTGCAGATCCAACACATTAATATTTTGCCACTATTTAAAATAAACTCTAACTGAGGGTACATCTCAAATCCTAGATGTTTTCATTATTCAATTCAGTTGAGATAAGACTTACACATTTTGTAAACTTATTGGTTGATGCTTTTTTCTTGATATAGTATGCCTGTTTATTAATAAGCCTATTGACATAAATCTTGTAATCCAAAAGTTCAATGTATCCCACAGCATCTTGCATGTGCATATTTCAGTGTGTGTTACTGTTGCACTAAGCAGCTGGTTTATGTTTTTTAATCCCTGATTTAATTTTTGTGTTTATCTAATATATTATATTTGTTACTGCAAGCCAGGAATATTTGATAAACAACATTTTTTGTTTCCATTTTGTCCAGTGTGACAAACAACCACTCGCCCCTCTCCCTCTCGATTTGCTAATTTTGCTATCTTATTTTTACCTGTGGTTGCTGTCTTTATTTTTGACTGTTATGAGTGCTTGGTTATATTCTTGTTTATTATTCCATAGTTAGCTGTAATAGGTATGTATATTGTTGGATTCTTCTTCTTTGTTAGCATATACTTTTATTTATGTTTTATAATTTCCGTTCCTTTTGCTCTTGTAGTATATTAATTCTTTCTGAGAAAATTGCTTTCAATCAGTGTTTTAACCTTTTTTATAAATGCTTCATATTGATTTTTTTAACACAGTAACTCAGTTCATTTTATTAAATTTTCTGTTAATTTGATAAAGCTGGTGCAGTAAGATGTATAGTGTATTGAATTTTTTTGTTTGTGAAGCTATGGGCAAAATCCATATGTTTTTTTGTTGTTGTTGTTTTGTGTGTGTGTGTGTGTGTGTGTGTGTGGTTTACTTATCCAGAACCCAGATAAAAAAAAACTCTGTGGAGAAGTAAATGAATTCTTCAGCTGAACAGTACTTTGTTGAATAAAACAAAAGAGAAAATGATTTCCTTCATTTTCTTGTACTGGTCTGACAACATTTATGCAACTGTTTGCGGAGGTTTCCTTTGGTCAGATGTTCAGACTAATTTGACCAGGCAGTGTAATGATTAGAAATTGTCTTAAACCAAGCTGTGAGGATTCTCATTTCTCACACAAAAGACTGATTTAAATCTTGTAGGTGTAGTGTATATTAGGCAGCTTTTTTCCTGTTCTTCAATTCTTGGTCTTTTCCTGTTCTTCATTTCCTATTCTCTTTTGGTAGTAACCTTAAACTGGTTCAAATGATGCAGGTGTAGTGTGTACGAGGTACTGGCAGATTCTAGAGAACAAAAACCACTGCATTGACTTGAACGAAATTCTTACTATTCCTCAAAGTACAGTCCTCGAACATCCATGCAAAATGACAGATGTCTACATCAGTTCCGAAATGCTTGGCCTGTTGAGGAATATTCTAAAAGTGTAGATGAATGTATTTTGCAAGGTCTCTCACCCTTGAAAAAGACTTTATAGAAAGTTTTTTTTTTAAATCAACCAAAAATTGCATGGTGCAAGACTGGGTGAATATGCAGCTCCAGATCTTAAACTGTAACTTGCCCGGTTTTGCGAGCACTGGTGGTATCTTGAAGACAAAGAATCCTTGACATGCAAATCTGTTGTTGGATGCTGCTCTTTCATCTTCTTAAAACCATTTTTGGAAAAACAATGTTGGTGTAGTATTTGCCATTAATCATAATTTTTTGAGGTATCACTCCAGTTACCATGCTTTGGGAACTGAAAAAACTATGGACATCCTCTTTTCTTTTTCATGGAAAAATGTCTTAAACTTGGTAATAAATGATGACATGGTTGTTCCTAGACTTAGTGAATTACAAATATCTCAGAATTGTGGGTTTTTTACTAGGAAATAAAATGATTTTTATATGTCCTATTTTCAAGCAGTACTCCTACTCTTGCTCAAGTCTATAGTTATAGTAGGTGTTGTCATTCATGAGGTAAATTCCAACTTTTCAAATCATTTAATGTTGTACCTCTTCTCTCTATTTCCAGTCCTTTTGAAAATTTTGTTTTGAAAAAGTGCTGGTGATGTGTCAGAACTTCAACAGTGTCCCAAAGCACTTTTTATGTCCTGTATTTTGAAAAAGTCTTGTCGAGGAATTTGGTTCATCTTCCATATCCCATATGTAGTTGTCACTCCTGGGAGTTGTATACTAATAAAACCTGTGACAATGTCTGTTAGCCCTTTGTAACCACTAGGTTCAAACATTGCTGGCATCTCCTTCATAAGTTGATTTTTTTTTTTTTTTTTTTTTGCTATATTAGTTTGTGGGGTGCCCATGTAGAACAGATCTTGTGGAATTTGAAATGTTGATGAATAATTGTTTCCACACTATCAATTGATACATTGACATTTAAACTGATTCCGTGAACAGTGATGTCCATAAAGAGCAGCGATGGTTTTCCCATTCACAGCATCCTTTGATGTTCCTGTATGAAGAAGGTCTTGGAAGTTATGCTGTCCTTCTGAATTTATGCATCCATTCTGCAACAGTGCCATGTGAACAGACATTATCCCCATGTACTCGTGGTAAAATTGCATACTTTTTTTTTTTTCTCACATCTCCAAGCTGCATTCTGGTAAAAATGTGAAATCTTATCCCATGTTTAGTACACTCCATTGCAAAAATGCATAGAATTCACAGGCTGGACTTTGAATTACATGGAAATGAAAAATCATGATTCCAAATGGAGGTTTAAGTCCCCATTTTCATATATAAATCTTATATGAGAATTTATGAACTTTTTAGGTGTTGCCAGTGAAGAGAGAAATGATGATGCATCGTTTGATTTTAATGTGTAATGACAAGTTAAGGCACGTATCAGAAACATATTAAACATCTTATATATTGGGCAGGTCTTCTCATGCTCTTCAATTTCCGTTCTTTCCATTCTCTTTAGGGAATTAATTTGAAATTGGTTCAAATTATGCAGGTGTAATGTGTATTGGGTAGGTTTTTTCCTGTTCTATGATTTTTGTTCTCTCCATGACCTTTCTTTGAGTAGTAAAGTTAAATTGGTTGAATCATGCAGGTGTGGTGTACAGAGTATATATATAAAAGAACATCATAAAAGGAAATATTCTTTTAAAAAAATGTAGCTATTGTTATGTTTTTTTTTTTTTTTTTTTTTTTTTTTCCAAGACCGGATTATGTCATGCTGTGGCCCTGGGCTGGAAATGTCTTGCTGCCCTTTTCAGAAAATTTATTTCAATAAGTTATTTTGTTATCACTTAATTTTAGAGGAACATTATACGGTTATGTGTTTGGTAGGAGGGAAGTAATATTATTGGAAAGAAATTTTTGTGTCACTACTATTATTGCTATAAAATCATAGTTATTTTGTTTATTATTGATAACACACATCGTGCTTTTCCCAACTAGCAGCTTGTTTATTAAACTAATTAAGAAGAAGGTAGTGTGGAACACGCTAAGTTACGTATAAAAGTTTAATGCACCTAAGTTACATATAAAAGTTTTTGCATTAAACTTTTCTATGTAACTTAGCGTGTTCTACACTACCCTCTTCTTAATTAGTTTTTTAGTTATGTGCATTGCCTACCACTCATTTTTGTTTATTAAAAAGATGCTTCATAACAGAAATTCAAATTTTGAAAAATTACATTTTCAGAATAGAATTAGAAAACCAGGTACCAAATGAAAGTTTTCAAGCTCCATAGTGACAGGGTGGGTGCCTTGGGTTGTTTACCCCCATTGTCTACCCCCACTGGGCAGGTCTTTTCCTGTTCGTTGATTTTTATTTTTTCCATTCTCATTAGGTAGTAAATTTAAATTGGTTCAAACCATACAGGTGTATTGTATATTGGGCAAATCTTTTCCTATTCAATTCTTGTTCAGTTTCTTCTCTTTAGGTAGTAAACTTAAATGGGAATTCTGACTATTTCAGTGCTTTCAGGGGATGTCCAAACAGAAATGTGAAAAAAAAAACTTGTAGATGAGTGTAACTCGTCTTACTACTCTGTGTTGCATTATATAAGGTATGTTTAGCAGTGATTGGAAAGCTACTTTTTGAAAGTAGCTAGCAACTGCTACAGCTACATTCTTGAAAAAGTAGCTTGCCACAGCTAAACTACTTTTTCTGAAAAGTAACTATATAGCTACACTGTGTACTTTTTCTGAAAAGTGACTGGTTTTTCTACATTTAGTTTTAAGTTAAAAGTGCATATTCTGAAGATACATTCTTACATATGGCATTCAACTAAATATCAAGATAAATTACACAAGTAATTTATCTTTGTATTTTCCTCAGTGCTGATGATCATATGTAACACATTTTAAAAATTCAGTGGCTTATATTGCAGGCTAGCTGAGATGTCTAGGGAATTCAAATTAAAACACTATCAACAAGTACCTGAAAATTCAGTTTCTTTTACTAAGGAAATCAAATCTCGCTGTCAACTGTCAACAAAACTGCTATCCTAATCATGTGCTGCCTTCGTATACTGACTGAGAAGATTTCCCCGTTAATAGCATAAAGTGAAGAAGTCGAGTTACACTGCTTTATGGTTAACAGTTTGGTTATCTTTCTCAATGTAAGTCAAGTCAAATATGTTATTGTAGACAGGGAACACTCAGGCTCTCTCTTCCAGCCAATAATGCTTCAAGAAATCTGGAAATGTCATGTGATTTGAAGATTTTTATTTTCACTTTTTTGAAAGTAACATGATTTGTAGCATAATTTTCCACTACAAGCTATTTAATTTTTCTAGTGTGCTACTGCTACATTTTTATATTTGTAGTACAAATATGTTTGTAGCTACACACCACACTACTGTAAATGTAGCATGCTGCTTCCTGTCACTGATATGTTTAGTATACATTATATTATTCCTTGTTGCTTTACTTTTGTTGATTTATTTTAAATGCATGTATTTATGTAGGTATTTGTTGTGTGCTTTTGAGAATTGAATGAGTAAAATATTTGTAAGCATGTTTTATTTGTATGGACCTTTAGGCAATTTACAAGATGGTTGGTTCTGTGATGAAGATGCCCGAAGATGAGTCCACACCAGAAAAGCGAACAGACAAAATATTTAGGCAAATGGACAAAAACATGGACGGCAAGCTGTCCTTAGACGAGTTCATTGAGGGGGCCAAGAGTGACCCTTCAATTGTGAGGCTACTCCAATGTGATCCCCAATCTTCTCACTGACAGCCTGGAAATTGATTCACTCCACGTACCATTTTTCCTTGCAGCGTGGCTGAGCTCATTTCGAAAGTGCCCTCTCATGGAAGAAAAGAACAATATACAGATAATGCTGTTATGCACTGCAAATAAATATACAAGCAAATATTTGCTTCACAGCCCTTCACTTTAAATAAATGACGGATGGACATCGTGGCAAGAACTGGGCGCCACCTGGTAGCGGCAAATGATGAGATGGACATTTGGCATGATTCTTTTATTGTATGTATGTTTGTTTCTAAGGCTTTTTTTTTTTTTTTTTTTTTTTTTTTAAATAACTGCTTGTATCTCTTTATTTTGTTATTGTGATACATTATATTTCCTTTATACATGAATATAACACTGGATGTCAAAAAAGAAAAAAATTTACCGTGGGAATGAGCTTTTTATATATCTGGGTGAAAAAGAGTACTTTGGGAGCAAACTTTTCTGTATCTGTTTATGGGAAGAGTAGGTGAAGCCGATGGGTTCTACTGACGCTTAGAAGGAAAGTATTGTATATTTGAAATTAAAAAAAAAAAGTACCTTTAATTCTAATTCTAAGCTTTCTTATGAAATACTTAGTGTGCAGAAAGCCAAATTAACTCTCATTATTATTATTATTATTATTATTGAAATAAAATTATTTGCATGTGTTTGTGCATCACTACATGTACACATTGTTATGTTCATAACACATGCACCTAACAGAGCTTAATGATTTTTGGTGTTTGCTCAAATAGTTTCAAGGAATAAATTTCAGTAAAACTTTATTTGAATGTGGAAAAAATCTGGGAAAAGATATTGACAAGTTTTAGCACAAGTGTGCAGTAGAGGGAAAAATTCCTGGAAGCTAATTTCAGAAAGTTTAGAAAACATTCCTATTTATAGGCATTGTACATAAAAGTTATTTTTGTTTAGTATCTGTTATTATAGTAGAATTTAGGAGATAAAAAAATATGCACTTGTTGTCATAATGTTTATCAGTAATTCAATGATTTTTATGAAGAAATGTATCTGATCAAAGAACATACTATTTTGCATCTACTTTAATATAAATTATTTTTATTTATATGTCTACCATTACTGACAGAATAATGCTGTGTGTTATGTACAATGATACTCACAGTGCTGTTTAAGACCTCATCTGCTGCACCAAGTTAGTGTGACGTATATTAGCTTCAGCCTCACTGTGTAGAAGTATTCAACTGAATTCAAAGTATGTTCAAGTTAGGAAGCATGTGCTGATATTGTTTAAGAAAAAGTATGTAATTTTGTATGGTTGCAACATAATGTGCCTGTTGCAATTTGGGGTTTATGCCGTACTTCTTTACGCTGTTGATGTGAATTTTTTTTTTTTTTTTTGCATCACATGCAAAGTTAAAGCAACTAGGTTCCAAGGGCAGTTCAGCTAGAATTTCAAAATGTAGATTTTAAATCATACGAGTTAATGAAAAATCATTTGAATTCAGTATTTTGTATGAGATGTTAATCAAGTGCAGAAAAAAAAATATATATATATGTGCTTACTTTTTAACACTCTTTGTAAGTTAAAAACTATAAATCAAAATATGGGTTACCCTTTGTAGAAAACTAATCACTTTTCAACACATTTTCTTCCTTTGTGAAAAAGCCCCTCAGACCCAAACACAATTCTAACAAACTTTTTATAGAAATTATGAAACTATTATTAAATCATTTATAATAACTCCTTTAAAATTCTTAAAAATCTTTTAAAATCATACACATTTTAGTACTATTAACTCATGAACATTAACCACTTGGTCACCATGAAATTAATATTTCCTTCCTTTTTCACTCAGTGCTTAAATTTCTTATACAGAAAATTAAAACTTTTAAAAATATTTAAAAAAAAAAAAAAAAAGACATTAAGGGCTCAAGAGGTTTCCACAGGCCTTGACATCACTGTTTGTGTTTTACATTTTTAAACTGGTTCCTGACAAATGTGTACCAGTTTTTGGTACTTTATTATACCATCTTCAGATATTAAATGCAATGTTCCACAACACTACCTGCTGTTCAACTGTGAATCTTCACTTTTTTTCCAGAAGACACATGGTACTTGACGGAAGTATTAGTCTTGCAAAATAATATGTAATCTAAGAGAAAGATTTGCTGTACTGTGGCGCTATCAATTGAGATCAATGAGTTTAACAATTTCTCTCATTAACATAACAAAGGTTCACAGAATTACCAAATGTACCATAAATTTCAAGACATTGTTTTTCTTAATTCTGTATTACCGTAAAATTTTCTGTGAAAAGGAAGAAAAAAATTATTAGCCTTTTTAAAAACTTCTTTTTGGATTATGCTCAAACCACAGATGACAGGAGTAAATAATTTGGAAACTGACCCCTCAAGATAAAAGAGGCCTAAGTGAGATGTAAGGTATTTTTTATTTACTCTGTCATTACATATCTCTCCTTTCCTTGGAGTTTGGAGCCCTAAAGTCAGTTAGGGTTCCAAACTCCAAGGAAAGGATAAGCGATAGTATCTGCTGCACATTGAGGGAGGGAATATTTAACCATACAAGTTGCGTGAAAATTAATGCCAGCATTTTTTGTTTTTAATCACATTGAATCGTCTAGTTAAAACAGAAAGAGTGGTAGATGTAAACTCACATTATTGTTTGTAGACATTGAAAACCTGAAACTTTACACACAGTGCACATGCATACAACAGTTCAAATTGGCTGCTGGCATATATATATATCATCATTGTCAACCATTATCAATCCACTGCTGGACGAAAGTCTACCCAAGTTTCTTCCACAATGATCTGTCTTATATATGTGTATATATATAACACAGTTGGTAGAAGGGCTATCTTTCTTAAGTATACACATTCAACAGTCTGAATTATTTAAAATAAATTCACGAGACTGATAGATATTTACAGTTGCTGAAAATATCATGATGCATGTGTATAAGCACAATGAAGCATGCAGTATTATAATGCTAAATAACTTCAAGAAATATTGTGTAAAGTGGTCTAAAACTTTTATTACACTTTGAATACATGCACATATTTTTTCGTAGGTTAAATGCAATATAATATTGAAAGCTTTTGGGGGAGGGAGAAAAAAAAGGGTTTGAAAGAGCAAATGTGTCTGAATATATTATTTTCTGGCATATTATGATGCATCTTATCAGATGTAGTTGGTTGTTCAGTTGGGGTTACACCATTTTTGGTCAAATACTACTGCACAGAAAATGCATTGGGAACTTAATGGTGACACAAAACAACATGCACATCAATGTAGTGTATCTACTAACGGCTGACAGACTTGTCCAACCTCAAAAATGATCCCCCTCCCCCTTCCTTTTGGAACCTCAGTCAAATTCTGATATGCACCTGACATGTGTACTGTACTGTGCTTTCACAGGCCACATACAGGAACCAATCTCATGCGATTACAGTAACATCTCTTTAAGTGCTGATATGGAAATGCACATATATTAAAGATGTTTTCTTTAAAAATATATAAGGGCATTGCTTTTGAGATAACCTTATGCAAAGAGACAGAAAATTAATTAAAAAGATCTGCCTTGTTTTGCTATAGTTTTTAAATGGTTATGTTGCTGTAACTTCAGCCATTGAGTTACAATATAATCAACAGAGCAATGAGGTATCACTGAATTACTGAATTGGCTGTATTTACTGTTACTCACATAATATCAATCACATCATAAAACTTAAAAATTTCGTTGCCCTGGAGCGGGAATCGAACCAGCATCTCCCGATTACCGGTCAAGCATGCTATCCATTGCACCATCCAGGACAGCAAAGTCCCAAGTATTTGAGTGTGAGCTTCGGAATGTTCTCTGACTGCATTCTTAATTAAAGCAAATGTGCTGCCAAATAGTGTTTTTTCTCAGAATAAGCAATTCCGAAATTATGTACCCATTAGTTGAAATCATGTGCCCTTATTAGCAAGCATTGGATTTGCAGTTGTAAAGCAAAGTTGTGCCAGCAAAGAAAGCATTTTTTTATTTTCCGGTTGTAATTTATTAATATTGCTTAGGTTGCATGATTCTTAATACAGTGTGTGCTATGGGTATTCTTGTGAGCAGCTTGATTTTGGTGTGATATTTCTGATTTTTAAGGTCTAGTGTTATCAAATTTTAGACTTTTTTTTTTTTAATATATTTCTGAAACACATCTTGAATCTTGCAAATTTGTAGTTTAGCAGTTTGTTTCAGTCATATTGTGTAAAGCTTTTGCATGCATGTACAAATGTGTGTGTGAGAGTACAAATATACAATATGAAATAATTAAGGAACTGCTTTCAAGGGTGATTTGATTTAAATCCTGATGATTTTTTAAAAACCAATGCAGTTTATGAATACCAGTTCTATTGTTTTTTCTTTTTTAATATAGGTCTGTGGACGTGTGTGTTCCTGTGTATTGCTAATAAAATAACATATGCAGCAAAAATGTTTTACGGATAGAAAAGAGTAGCAGAATTATCACAGTGATTACATGAATGTAGTTAAATTTTGAATGAGACTGGTTTAAAAGTGCAGAATGTTTCAACTGGTGATAATGATTGGGTAGAACTGTCTGTTTAGCTGAGGGACTCCTAAATGTTAAGAGTGCAGAATTATGTATTGTAGTTTGGGTGACAGATGTGAGACTGAATTTCCAGTGTAGTTAAGGAAGGCAAAGTAAAATTAGTGGGATTATATGTTGCATGAATTCCTGATTGTGGGTAAATGTATGGATCAGCCATATGAAAACCCAGTGCAGAAAGGGAAAGTGTGAAACAAGGATTAGATGGAGTCACAAATTGTCAAGCTACTTCAGAACCATATGAAGGAAGCTAGGCTGAATGACTTGGGAAAATGTAAGGGAGCAGCAGTAGGCAAATGATGGCTGAAGGTTAAGAAAAAAACGGGGGGAGAATTGTCAGTTCTTTTTTTATAAGGAATTGGTCACTTTAAAAAGTAAGTCACTCACCCGTGGTGTTTTGTACCATGACTGAGATTTTTGTTTTAATTTCGATGTTCAAAAGTTGTTTTCTGTCCTTGATTTAAAATATCATAAGATTTTCTTAACATCAAGACCTTCATAACAAAATATATCAAAGTTTTGAGTTTTCAGAAATGGGTTTGAGTGTGAAAACCAATCCATGTGATACCTATTCAGATGGATAATTCTTTTGAGTGGACTTTATTTCTTTTAGTACAGTGGAAAATTGCTGGAAGTGGAACAAGTTCTAAGTGCTCTCCGGAACACTGCTTGTGATTGTATCTGTGAGAAATGTTCAGAACTGTTGATGCGGGCATATTTGAAAAACATTCACCAAGTGTTGATTTGTTAATAAGATTAATTGCTTATTTCTAAATTGCATGTCTTTCTGTGAGAACAGTTCTTTTGGATGTGGCAAAATTGGCTATTATGAAGGATCAAAATCTGTGTAGAAGAACATTTTTTGCTCGAGAGAGGAATAATAGCATCTTCAAATGACGATAAATATCCAAACTTCATATTGTGGTACCATACTTATTAATTGCAGGCGCTCATTTAATGCTGTAACATTCATACAAAACTATGCATCTATGACACATACATTCAGTAAACAAACTCAAAAAACAAAATATTTCATTTGTGTGGTATTGTGTACTAACCTACATGATATATTAAAAATATTTCTTTGTTTCACTTACTAAAATGTTACCATTAATCAAGTGAGTATTTAAGTTGGTAGTCTGTTTTTGAAAGTGAAACAAGTTTCATTGACAAATAAGCCTTGAATGATATCTAGGTGCCAAGAGCATATGATACAAATTTAAATCAATGCAAAGTATTAAGTTACATTCAACAAATAAATTTATTCTTCAC
The DNA here is from genome assembly GCA_039090855.1 of Macrothele yani. Taxonomy (NCBI): domain Eukaryota; kingdom Metazoa; phylum Arthropoda; class Arachnida; order Araneae; family Macrothelidae; genus Macrothele; species Macrothele yani. Next base: position 76,276,113 of record CM077009.1, on the reverse strand, counting down.
ACGTAATTCCAGAAGTAAAGCCAGCTTGAATTATTTCTATGTTATTAAAAAATGCTAAGTAAAACCCCGACAGCCTTTTTTTAATTAATTATTTAATTAAAAGTTTTATGGTGTTAATTGGGGCATGAATTTGGCCAGTATTCAAAAACTATTCAGTATTAGGAAACTTGCTGGTAAACAACACAAATTTGCTAGTATTAAAAAACAACACCAGCAGGTGCTGCTAGTATCAAAGACACAATTTTGTTTTTTGTGAACATATTCCCCTTTTCAGTTCAACAGCACCCCCCACACACACACACACACACCTGCCTTCTGGATGTCAATCTGTTTTTTTTTTCTTTTCAAGGACTGAATTCATTGGCCACATTGTTTTCAAGTACCAGGGACATCTTTCTAATTATTGATAGAACACTTACATTTCCTTTTTGTTCTTATTAGAAATGCAGCTCTGTGGTGTACAGCTTGATAGGGCAGGGTACAAGAGAAGGGTTTTATTCTGTCTTTGCAGAAATTTGCAGAACAGGGAAGCAAAATAGCATGGGTTTATAACAAATAAAGCAACGGTTTAAATTATTTGCATTTTTTGATTACTTTAAGCATGTTTAAAACAAATTTGAAAACAAAATATGTTTGGTTCTATAGCTAATTCATAGATCTTTCTTTCAATGCAGTACGCTATTCCTTGTTCCCTGAAACATTATCAAAATTGAATTTTAAAACTTATTGCGATTACATTTTATATCCTGAGACAAAACAGCCTGGTGTTGTAGAAGATAATAGCAATTAATTTCCTGCTGAGTAAAGAACAAGTAAGTGATATGTTTTAGCTACTTGCTACCAAGGAATTGGTTTGGTTAATGAATATTTTTCTACTAGCAAGTGCTGCTAGAAAGGGCAAAAAATGAATTCATAATAGAGTGATGAAACCCATCTGTCAGTGGCATGTCCCCCTCCCCCAATCTTTGTAGTATTCATATTGTGTACAGTTAGTATTGGACAGGGTTCCCCACACAATGTGGAAAACAGGAAAAACCTGGAATTCCCAGGGAATTTGAAAATTGTTCCAAAAATTAGGGGAAACAGGGAAAATTGCATTTCCCCCTAAAAATCAGGAAATTTTAAAATTTTACCCCAAAACTTTTCTTTTTTTCAGATTACAGACTTTTGTTTGCAGTTACTGCATGCTTAGAATTTGATAGATCTGTCTTTCAATGCAGTACGCTATTCCTTGATTCCCTGAAACATTATAAAAATTGAATTTTAAAACTTATTGCGATTAAATATTTATTCGGCTTCTGCAGACAGTTTTCTTCATGTTTCTATAACGTGGGGCAATTACGTACAATGGCCTGATGCACTCCTGCTTGGAGAAAACACATTGCACAAAAACAAACAAGCAATGGACCAAAGCCCTTTGTAGGTGGGTTCTCTTGTGACATGTTTTTCTGAACAGAGGTCCATTCAGTCATTATGTTTAACTACATTGTGTTGTAGAAAAAATGAAAACTAAAACTAAACAACTGACATATGTGTTTTTTTTTCTTACATATGAATCATTTCTGTGGGAACATTAAAAATTCCATGTGAACAGTATATCACTCAGGTGTATATGAACTCACTCTGTCTGAGCACGATTTAAAAACATAAAAGTGTTGCTAAGTAAAAGCTGACATATATTTACATGCTAAAACATAAATAAGTTAAAAACTAAATGAGTGTGAGATCTTTCAAGGCTCACGATGACCCCATACGCATCAGGCCGAATGTACAAGCACGATGACATGTACATTCACAGATCACCCATAATGCAATGCAACACCTGATGTTAAGGGTTGCCATTGAAAAAAGGAAAAACTCACCAAAAGAAATAAATTACAAACATTACATAGTTGGTACATCATCATCTTCTCCATTGAACTGGTCCCTCATAAGTCAACGCCATGGTATTGGAATAAATGAAGGACAGTCCTCATTACAACAGTTCGAAGAGTGTCTGTAAATACACAAGCTCTCCACAAAGAGCAAAGTGGCTTTATTTGGTGCAGATATCAAGACTGTGGACTGTTCCCAGATATCAAGACTGTGGACTGTTCCCAAATGGGTGTATGCTCTCTAGTGCCACTGTTCTAGCCAACAAAGTTGAAGGCATACAGCATACTTGTGCTCCAACAGTCTCAGTCCTAGAGTGTGTATAGTTGAACACTTTTAAGTTTTTAAATAGTGCTCAGATAGAGTGAGTTCATATATGTTGGTATAATCAGCACGAATTCGTCTCATAGTCATATCACTCAGGTGTTTATTAATAAAAAGAAAGTAATTGTATAAAGATTGGTTATTCAAAGAATTTGCAAATGTTTGCTTTGGTGAGAAAATGTAAGAATAGAAGAAAATGTAACAATTCATGGCAACATGATTTGGGTTACTGCTCTGGAAAAACTATCAAAATCATCTGGAAATGTCAGGGGATTTTTTTTTTTTTGAGTAGCAACCCTGTTAGTGATACATTATATGCTTCTTATGTGAAGCTGAAGTTTTGAGATGAAATCAGTGTACAATGAGAGTTTGAGTTCCTGGTTTGTTGATGAGATTGCAGTCTTCAAGGAGTCAGTCCAGCTGAAAATGTGATAATTTTATCTTCAACTTATTTTTGAGATTTTCTTTGAATCATTTCATGGTTCTAAAGGTGTTGATACTACAAATTTGTAGACAGGTTGTTCAGAGCTCATTATCCTTGATAAATGTATTGGTGAATTTCATCATAGAAGAAGAATGTGGTCTCTGGCTGTTTGTGGATTGGCTCTTTTTCAGACTGAAAATTAGATTGGTACTAAAATTTTAATGGGAATGCAGCAAACTTCAGAAATGTTGCTGATGCTAAAAAGTGATATTAAAAAACTGGTCTTGAAATTTCCAGGCACTGGGAAATTTGGTACATTTTTTTATTTTGTGCCAAGTATACATGTGTTTGTTGCAGACGCTGCTGCACTTCATTGTTGTTTCAGTTGTTTGTTACCCTCATTTTTGGTGCAGATGATTTTGAATATGAAACTTTTGATAAGGTTGAATGCTTATTGTTGGTAAAAAAAAAAGTTAGTTACCATCAGCCGCAGTTACCACCATCCACAAATGTTTGTATTTATATCGCTAACAATTGAAAATCTCGCAGCCAATCTGACAGATCCGTTGTATTGTCTATCATTAATAGCTGATGAAGCTTGCCGAAAGAAATGTTTTTTCACAAAGTGTAGTTATTTCCCTTCACAACTAAACTAAATTCGTAAAACTAGTATAATGATCCATTTATTATCTACTAATTTTCTTCATTAAAATAATAGTATGCCATTTCACGGTACTCTTATGCTGTATTTTAATGCATGTTGTAATTACATTTATTGTTGTTTTTGGTGTGCAAACAGGAGTATAAGAATGCCAAAACTGGCAAATTTGAACAGAAAAATAAAAAAATGTCCAAGTTTGGGGATTTGGTGTTTTGGTGTTGGTTATAAATTTTATGCAATCACAGCCTACAAGTGTGATCTTAGTCAGTCCCTCTTCCCATCAGTGTTATATTCGTGGATTTTGTGAGGACAGTTTTACTGGTGCATTTGTGTATTGTATTTTGTTCAATAGTACGATTTTTGTAAATTCTACACTGCACTATTTTATTAATTCTTGACTTTACCCTTTTCCATTAGTACATAAAAATAAAATATAAAAAATGACTAGTCATTATAACCTATGTTTTAACGAAAGCTGTTGAGTAGTTAAAGTATGATATTATACCACTATCTGAAATGTGGTATTGTGATTGGCTTCATCTCTGTCAGTCTGGTTATTACTTTTACTGATCTCATTCTAAATTAATATAGAGGAAATATTGATGAGCTTGTGTGGCTTAATCTATAGAAGAGTGTTAAAAGTTTTGTGTCTTTGCTAAATCATGTTAGCATCACAACTCTTAGATTTTTCTATACTCCAAAGACCTTTCATCTGTAAGTGGAATATTTTCTTCAGTAATGCATCTAAAAGCATTTTATTGTTTAGCATTCATTCAGCTGAAGGATTCAAAGGAAAGCTTGCTATGGTTAGGTTGGAAGTGCATGAATTTTTTACTTGAAACATATTTCGCTAATTGGTTGGTTTTTAATAACGCATCTTGCCTGTTCCAGCAGCCAAATTTAGTATATGAACTAGGTTTTACTCATTTCGGTAAAATTAGTGTAGCCATTTTAAAAATTTTATTATTTTGTTCTAATTATAGTTGCTGTACATGTAAAGGAAATCTACAAGAATGGGAATTTTTACAAATGTGTTTATTTATTTATTATTTTTTTCTTTGTCTTTTGAACTCTTGAAGTTGTATGTCATCATACTAGAGATGGGCCCGGGCTCGGAATTACACGTCTTGAATTTCATTACTGTAATTAATTCAATACGTGTAATTCCGAGTAGTATTATGCATAGTATTTCTAAAAACATATTAATATTGTGAAGTGGATTAACTGAACTAAACTTTTTAAACTAATGATTTTTAAACTAATCCTTGCTTGGTCATATCTTTGGCCAGTGTATAATGCATAAATGCAAGCCTTGATAAGCAAAATTTTCCAAGAATCCGGGCCCGGGCTCAGCAAACACATGTAATCAAAGAAAGCAGGCTGGGCCCGGGCTCCTAAAATTGAGCCCGAGCTCATCTCTATATTTCATTTTTGTGACTCGTGACAATTTTCTAAAGATGGAAAAGCTTCAATTTTTTTAGGTAAATCATCAGTTATAACAAAAAGTAATGAGATTAATAATATTTAAAAAGTGTGCAAAAAGTTGACAAGCCACTGCAGTTATAGATACAAGATATATAGTAGTCTCAGTTATCCCTAAATGTTGTGAGAAGAAAACAGTTTGGTATAGTGAGAAAAATTTATGAGTGCAAAAAAACAAAACAAAAAAAAACAGCTTACCATTTATTTATTTATTTATTTATTTAAATGTGCTTGTGTTCTGGTCTCCCTCAGTAAATTTTCAATATTTAAGAATAATTTTCTTTTTCTTCTTATTTCACTTTTATCCTGTTCTTTAGTTGATACAGGATTTTCCACCAAACTTTTAGCTTCCATTTACTGATATTCATTTTAAAACTAAAGAAATCATGTTCTGTGTGTGACACTGAACCTGACGTGAAAGTTGCTAATAGTTATGAAGAAAGGCGAATTCGTTTGAGTTGCTGATTTCTTTCAGTTCTGCCTTGTACCCGCTTTGCTGTGCGAGAGCAAAACCTCTGCCTGTCATGCACCAGCACATGTGTTGTGTGCATGCTAATTAATGTAAGTACACCCCACATTTTCAAAGTGATAACAGCTTTTTAGTGTTTTAATATGTTCATCTAAATTTCTTAATAACATTAGCTCTGTTTCATATCTTCAGTATGAAAATTATTGGTAATGTTATTTTAAATATAAAGAATTAGATGTTAATTTATTAGACTTTGTGGCTACTTATGCAGACATATAGAGTCAGGATCAGAAAGCACCAGCTCACTGAGTATTTCGTAAAATTACACTGCTTGTGCTAAAGAAACATAAAAACATTGGAAGTAGCCAGATAAAAATAATATTTATATATTTTTTTTATATAGGTAGAACACACACATTTCTTCAGTTTCCTTTATTTCATTATTAGAAACCTCAAAATTTCCTTTACATTAACAGCATATATTGCTGCAGGAGATTTTTGTGGAGCTTCTGAGGAAGCTGTTTGTCATGTTTTTTTGTTAATTTATCAGAGAAAACAAATATATAAGCTATTTGTCATACCAGTGTCTAATAAGTTCGTGGTGTTGATAGACAACACTTGTTCATCATAAAAGTATTTTTTTTTCTATAATAAATTTCTGAAATATTTTCTTTGGTAAAAAGATATGTTATCAAACTTAAAAGAGCATGACAATTGTGATATTTGAGAGTAGAATACAGGAATAAGTGTAGGGTTCAGAAACAACAGATCCACTGCTGAAGTATATGCTGCTGTACTACATTCCAGTGTGATGATGTGGCTTGGCAAAGAAAAAAAAAACTATAAAGTTTCAAAAAGTACAAACAACAGAAATATTTTACTGCAGAAGTTGTAAAGAGATAACCAGAATTTGTATGCCTATGTTTAATGAATGGCATTGTTTTTAATAATATACAGGGTGTCCGAGAATTATTCGACACATTACAAAATTATATAAAACAAAACATTAAACAGATAGAAAGAAACTGACTGTACTAACTTAAAATGTAACTGCACAAATTAATACATTTCGATGTGAGATCCCTTGGTTGCTCGTAGTATGTCCAAGCGATACTCAATTTCATGCCATGTATTGGCAAGCATCTGAAGAGTTATGGAATGAATAGCAGCTGTGATGAGCTGCTTCAGTTCCTGTAAATCAGTTCAAGGCGTCTGATAGACACGATCCTTCACATAACCCCACATGAAATAATCCGATGGAATTAGATCTGGAGAGTGAGGAGGCCACAGAATAGGACCACCACGCCCAATCCATCTGTTGGGGAAATGCTCATTTAGGCACTTGCGTAGGCAGACCAATGCGTAGGCGCGCCGTCTTATTGGAAAACGACGTTGTCATATCTTTTGATCTGAATTATAGTGAAATTTTCTAGCATATTCAAGTAAATGTCACCATTTATGGTTTTTTCACAGAAGAAGAAAGGGCCAATCACTTCTCTTTTTGATAGGGCGCACCACACATTAACTTTTGGAGAATCACGTTCCAGTTCAATAGCAGCATGAGGCGGTTCACTGCCCCATATCCTACAGTTGTGACAATTCACAATACCTGATACATGAAATGTGGATTCATCACTAAAAATTACAGTACCGAGAAAGTTTTCATCGTTTTCCACTCGATTCAGCATATCCACAGCGAAATCGTATCGCAGGGTGTGACCATTTACATGCATCTTTTGCACTATTTGAATTTTATAAGCGCGAAACTTTAATTTCTTATGCAAGATATCATGAACTGTCGATTTTGGAATGCACAGTTCTCTGCTTGCTTTACGAATGGATTTCCTGTGGCTTCATCGGAAACTTTCATTAACTTGGTCAACCGTATCACTGCTGATGCTAGGCCTACTAGCTCCTCCACGATGTTCCACTTTGCCAGTTTCTTTAAACTGTTTCATCCAATGCTTAATTGAATTCGTTGATGGAGGATTACAATCATACTCTAAACGGTATCGTCTTTTAACTTTAATGACAGACTTTAATTCTGCAAGCCGTAACGCACACACATCGCCTGCCGTACGGATGACATGACTACTGATTGCGCATTTCTCATACATTCCTCATCAGGCCACACTTAGCACCATCTATTGGATTCTGGGTATAACAATTCTGCAAAACAAAAATATAGAAACTGTGTTAGTAATATGTGACATAGAAAACCCGACAATGCTCATAGTTTTTTTTTTTTTTTTTTTTTTTTTTTTTTTGTACATCATTTTGTAATGTGTCCAATCTTGGACACCCTGTATTATAGTAGATATACTATGAACTTTATGATAGAATCACATGAGATATAATGATAGTAGATATAATCCGCTATTCAGTTTTCTGTTCAACACGTTCTTGTTTTTTTTTTCCCTGTTGGAGTTTCATGGTTTAGTCTTGCAGTTGGTAACTGTGGTCTTAAAGACCCAAGTTTTGTTAAAACTGATGCACTGACATATCTGCTGGGCATAATGACTGGTCAGTAATAATATTTATTGTATTTTGATATTTACTTCATGTTGTATGACTTGCTTTGAAAATATAATAGAAATTTTTAGCGGAATCAGTTTTTTTAGAAATGCATGTTTCAGTTATTTTTATGAATAAAAAATGGTATCAGGCTTTAGCTAGACAATCTAACAGCAAATTGATTTGTTGTTCTTTGTATGTATTTATCTACAAATGTACCAATATATATATTATAAAAAAACTGTATGTTGGAGATGTGTGCTGTTTCAAATTTTTCATTGGTTGTACATTGATATACTGGATGTTGATTAACCCACCAATGAACAATAATATTACCATGTTTTTTGGGATAGCTTTAAAATTGGTATATACATGATTGAAAATCTTTTTCATCTTAAAAAAACCTGAAGCTGTTTTTTTTTTTTTTTTAATAGCAAGTGAAACTTTACTTATATATTGAAACTATACTCTTATTAATTACCTCAGAGTGACCAAAGTGCATTTTGCTTCATGCCTTGTATTCATAAATTTGTATCTGTATCTAAGCTTGCAATTTCCAGGGATTGAGCCACGTCTTTCAGCACTTACAATAGCTTTTAAGCTGCTAGTAAAATCCTGGATTAATTTTTGGCTAAACAAGTTATACATGTATATATAAAAATCAATTTATACCAAGAATAGTGAGCTAATAATTTGCATGATATGTAAATATGCAAAATATTAACAGAACTTGAGATTTAACATCCCAGATAATAATTTAATAATTTTAATATTTTCAAGCACTTCTGTTTTACATGGTCATATTGTAATTTTGTCATGTGAATTTTTGTTTGAGTATTCTTTTTAAACTTTATTGGGAAAATATGTATGCCACCAATAAACTCTGTCAGAGAAGAGAAAAATATTTTTTTCACTAAATATCCCCATAAAATGAAAATTTTCTTCAAGGTTACTTTGATTTTGTATTATATTTCTCTTTATTATTTTGTTTTATATAATTTGCACACTGTTGTGTAGTTAATGAACAAATTTGCATTCTGGTTGCCACAGATCTAGAAGTTGTGGCATTAAAAATTTTCATATTCAAATTCGTAAATGAAATCTAAAAGATTATACAATATTTAGTGGAAAATATGCTAAAAGGGTCTTCGTTATGGTGGGAAAAGGTTGGAAACACTTTCATAATATCCACAACATTTTGTTATTTACTTTTTAAACTTTCTTAAAACAGCATTAACAAGGCTATTTATTGGTAGTTGTGGTCATTTGCACAAGCTTATTACTGTGTCATCCAAAGATGTGTTGGTGCATTTGACTTTTTAATACTGAAAAGTCAAACACACCATAATTAAAAAAACAAAAACAAAAAAAAAAACATTAAAAAAAACCTATTCAGTACAGAATTGGTGAAGGTCAATGAAGAAGCTAAGTATTTTTTTCTGGTGTTTTACCTTGTACAGTGTAAATACTGTATATACATCAGTGTACAGAAATTTTGTTTAAGAAATAGAACTTGAGTTTAAAATTCCAGTCTTAAAATGTTTTATATCTCAAAGCCATACAAAGGAAAATAATATGCCCACATTTATGTAATAGCAAAATCAAAAATGAAGAAAATAATTAAATATAGCTAAGTTTGCTGTTCAGGACTTGTAATTAAATTAATTTTGTTATTTAAAACCAAAACTTTTATCCAAGAGCAAGTTCTTCCATTTTGCTGGCTCCATGTAAGTGCTGTGTGACATGACCAAACTTTTTTTTTAAATGTATGTCTCATGTTGTACTTTAAATATGGGTCTTTCAGCTGTGGAGCAAAATTCTAGGTCTTTTGTAAAATGCAGTTTTTACTGAAAATATTTCTGTAATGGCTCCTTGTTTCCCATAGAACTAATAATATGTTGTCCTTTATAGATAAAGGCCTTGTTTTGCTGTGAGTGTTGTTTAGAAAGATATTGAAAAATCATGGAAAAATTATGTACAATTAGCAGAGCTATATACCAGTGTTTATTTATTGCTCACATAGACATCTTTGGTGAACCTCAAAATGCTTTGTCATGTTTAGTTACTTTTCAAATTGATGTATATTTAAGTTGCAGAAAAGTTGTCACTCAATTAAGACACCATTTGAGAAAATGGTGTCTTAACAATGCCTCGTGGCTAATGTTATGAGGTTGCCAACATCTCACACTAAGGAATTTAGTTTTATTTTAAGAAACAGGTTCTGTATTTTTGAATTTTAGTTCTCTTTGCTTCTTCAGTGAACTGTTTATAATAAAACTGTCTCATCAAATTATATTATTATTTTCAGGAAAAGACTTGTATTTACTGTGTTGTAGACTGTATGAAATGTTACTCATAAGGATCAGATTCTCTTTTTATGATCATCACATTTAGATGAGATCTTTGTGAAGATACGATGTTACTACTCAGTTTTATCGTGTATATATATATTGCTGCTTTTTTCTTTTCAAAACAGTGACTATGCAAAATGCTGGTATTTGCTGTGCCATAGGGTGTGATCAGTTTTTCATAATTTGCTAAGAAATGCATATATGTACCGTGTTCTGGTCACCCTTTCTTTGTGTTCTAAAACACATGTGTATTTCTTTTGACCAATCGTGTAGCATTCCCTCATGTGGTCATGAGTTACTGGGCCTAAGTTCAAATCCCAGTGATGTATGGAATATTTCTTGTGTGGCTCATTTTGCTTTGCTTCTTTTACTGGGTCCATTATCCCTAAATTTGAAATGAATGACTTCTAGTAGCCACAGTGTAGCTTGTGTAAGTATTGGGAAAACAAGAATGATAGTCAGTTGGTTCAACCATCTCTACTTCCTCTTACCATTGGATAAAGTTTGATCATCATTCCTGTGGAATACAAAAATATTCAGTGTGTCATTATCATTTCGTGTATGCATACCATAGTGGTATTCAAGCTGGAATGGCATACAAATACAAAAAAAAAGGGAAGGGGGGGGGGGGATAATTCATACATGTATAACATGTATTTAAAAAATAAACAAAGACATATCTCTTTTCACGTTTATCAACACATATCAACCGAAAAATTGTTATCCGGCCACTGCTGGGATCGTACTCCAGATCTCTCGATGAAAGCACTTGGCCAGACATCGAGAGATCTGGGGTACGATCTCAGCAGTGGCCGGATAACAATTTTTCGGTTGCTATGTGTTGATAAACATGGAAAAAGCGATGTCTTTGTTTATTCACTGACGCTACCTATTTAGAGGATTTTTCACATATATTTAAAACTTGAACAAAACTGAGTGCTTTTTCAAGACTTCAAAATCTGTACATTCAAAAGGTTATCTTCCTCATAAAAGTTAGTTTTAAGTCTGACCCATAGTCTGCAGTATCGTTCTGTTTCTGCTGAAGAAATCTCATTACCCATGATGGAACTGCTTTTCACTGTTTCTTTTGACACTGAATCCTGTCTATATTTTTTCCTTTTCTCTGATATTTCTGTCACTGTTCCCATAGGTGTCACTCTTAATCTTCTTCATAGGGCATTGTCATAAAAGAGAGTAGTTTTAAATAATTCATGTGTAGTGAGCATTTTTGGTGGTCCACTTTTTTAGTGAGAGTAGTCTAGTAAGAGACTTTTCCAGATTTTCTGATTGTTTAATTCATTTAGTTGGTTGATATTCCCTGCTTATTAATGATAAATACACCATGTAATTCAAAGCCTTTAGTATTATATTATTTATTGGACATCATAGATAAGCACTGGAACCAGGTCAGTTTGGACTTGGAGGATACATACATACTTGCCTTATCGTTCGAAGTATTCAAGTCATAAAATAATGCTAGCTGTAGGCTAAATTGAAAATAATCTTCATTTTTCATTTTAACAGTATAAGGCAAAAGTAGCATGCTAAAAATGTTGGCAGTTGTATTTTTAAGTACCACAAATTAAATGAAATGAAATGTGATGAAATGAAATGAAATGTGAAGAGATGTAAATGATTTAGCATTCATGTGAAAGGTACTTGCTAGTTTCATAGCATTCAGTTTTGGTCTGAGAAGAGTCAAGGCTGAATGATTGGAAATACTTGAAATTGTGAAACTTAAAAGTCTATGAGATAATGCAAAATATTATTGATGACTAAGAATAGCAATCCTGAGGTCCTACCAAGCCTATTCCACATTGTTCTGTCTTGCTTTAAAATTTCCTACACCCATCTTCTGCACAGTCACTTTTCAGATCAATTCTGGTCTCATAAATGCACGTGCTATCCAGTACTGTGTTACGTGTTTATTTGAATTTTAATGCATACAAGGGTTTTATTACTAAAGTGGTGTGAAATGCAGGTTTCAGATCTCTTGTCCAAGTTGGGCATAGGTTCAAGTCCTATTGTAGGCATGAATGGTCATTTGTCCAGCCCCCTTCAACAGCTTGGGATTTACCACCCCAATAGCATGTATCCCTGACAAAATAACCTCACAAAGTAGTTTAGTTGTGATACGAGCTTCTGGTGGGTCTTTGCAGCCTGGTTGGAAAAATAAATAAAGCACCAATACGGGTCAGTTACAAAGCCAACTTAAGTGGCAGACACCACTCCTAAATTAACAGATCTGCTAGCTGACTCAGTGCAGTTTCTTTCCAGCATTAGTTGTTTATTCTGTCAATGTCTGTAGTGTTGTCACTATGGGATGGCATTAGGGGATGCAATCCCCCTCACCCCCCTCCTAAAAATACCATGCTATCCCAAGATTATGCATAGCCTTTTAAAGGGAATATTTGGATTATGAAAATGTATGGAGCCACTTCATGTTTGTCTTCTTCTGCAGTTTATTTGTGGGATATAAAATAAAGATATATTTTACATTTGATTTCATTTCCAAATTTATTGTTAATATGACAAAATCATAGACATTTTTTTAACTGATTTGTCATCTCCCCCCCCCTCTTTTTTTTTCTATGGCTTCCTCCTGCTAACTTATAATATAAGTCTACTTGCATCACTGAGTGTCTGCAATCTCTGTTTTTACAGAGCCATATGCTTCTTTCTCAGTGTGTTTGGGGCAACTCCAGACTTGCATGTCACCATGCTTCTTCGAAATGTCTGAAGATTCCAATTTTATTGTTTTATATTTTTATCAGTGATCCCTTAGTGAAAACACTAGTTGGAATTGCCAATTAAATACTTCCATAATGAAAAATTATGCTGAGTTTGTGTTTAAAGTGACATTTATTTGTTTCAAATATTCTTGAGCTCAGTTTTATTGGATTATTAATTTCAGCTTTGATGCTATCTTTGCTTGTTTCCTTTTAGCTAAAACACACACAGATAACTTGCTTCACTATCCTGAGTGAGAATTCTTCCTGTTATGCATAAATTGTTAAACATGTGTTTGACCTTTGTCAAAGTTTGACTTTAATCTTGGTTTTACTACTTTGTGCTCATTCCTGGATCATGATTTTTAGCTCTGAAAGGTCATTTGCTAAAATAACAATGTCATCAGCAAACTAAAATTCCATTAAATGATCTTTGTCAATTTTTATCTCTGTCATACTGATGGAAAACTGAAAATTAGGTACACATAACATGTAGGAAGGCAAAATATTTTCAATTAAGAGAGATGGCATTTCATTAAATTTGTTCATATCATTTTGAACTAGTACAGTATGGGATTTTTTTACAACATCCCAGTATCCAGAATGCTCTGGAAACTGGCAAGTTCCCAGAACATAGAAAAGCAAGAAAAGCACCATCCATAAAATTAGTATCAAAAAATGCTCAGGTTTATAATCCTAGTTTTTTTTTTTTTTTAGTGTTCTAAATTATGGAGCCAAAATCTGTGAACCCACTGATAACAAGGAGTTCAACACCCCCCCCCCAAATCCCTGCAAAATTTTTTTGGGGGAGGGAAGGGGGATCCCACCATGTAAAAAAATATGCATATATGTTATATATCCATAACAACTGGACTTTGAAGTATTTAATTAGTTAAATACAGTAGTATGAATTAAAATAAAATAACCACTGGCATGAATACATGGTAGCAGACATCAAATGGAAACATTTTTTAAAATGGATTCTTCCAACGCATATAGCCCTTTGGAGTGGGTGGCAGAGAAGGTCTCTTCTGCAGCTCAATATTGGAACATTTGATGTCCTCTTCCTCCCTCTTGCTTTTCTATCAAGTCTTCCACTAACACACCAAAATTCACCTGCACTGTTGCAATTTCCTTCTGTATGCCACCATTTCTATTCCTCCACTCAAGGGTGTATTTACCCCTTCCCCGAAAGTGTTTCTTTTTTGTTAGAATGTGTAACTTACATTAGAAAAAATGATTTATGGCATAATTTAATAAAAATGCATCAACTTATTAAAAAAATAGAAACTAATGTTTTTATTTTTTCTTCTATTTTTCATTAACTTTTATTTTGTCATGATGAATTTCAAAAACCTCCATTTTCTGTTGGCCCCCTCCGAAAAAAAATTTCTGTGATACACCTGCCTTTATTCTAGGACAGCGCACAGCAGATTTTCTTTGCCTCATTAAAAATGGAATTTCATTAAATTTTATTACTTGTTAAAAGCGATCATCTGAGCTTTTTTCTGTTCCTTGTTAAATCTTGGGATTTCATTTTTTTTTTTTTTCATTAAAACAGGTCAGATTAGCTTGAATTAACATATCAAACTTAAGTTCCTGTTTTGCTCATTAAATTTGGGATCTCACTTAATACAATCTCATTATTAGTGGGTTCTACTGCCTTTAGAGAGTCACAAATGTGAATTTATTGTAAAAGAGAATGTGTTTTTTTTTTTTTTTTAGTTTTTTTATTCTCAAAATGTCAAAAAATTAACTACCCTTAGGAAAAGTAGAAACATTAAGTTTCTCCTCTAGTTGAGCATATCTAGCGATCTGTATCCTAGTCTTGGAAATTTTGCAAGAAGATAATTTCTTTAACATTCATGTTATTTAATTACTGTTTGCTTTTTCGTTGAAGAATAACTTGTAGTGAAGAATGACATCCATGTAAACAGTGAATAGTTACCCTGCCTCCAAGCCTCAAACACATGATACACCATACCTGCCCAGTTTTATGGTTTACCTGTAAAATATACAGAAGTTGTACTTATGTACAATATTTTACACAGTGACACATTTTATGGATTATTTTTCCTATGTAGGTTAGTGCCGCATAGGAAAAAGAATCCATAAAATATAAATATAAAAGAATCCATATATAGTATAAATTGGTATATATTACCTAAACAATTTTCCAAAGAGAGAATAACTGGCCCACAGGACTATAGCACCTGTTTGTTCTGATTCCCCTGATCACAATTTCATCCATTTCTGCTTCCTGAGCCTTCTCTCTGAT
The DNA here is from genome assembly GCA_039090855.1 of Macrothele yani. NCBI lineage: Eukaryota > Metazoa > Arthropoda > Arachnida > Araneae > Macrothelidae > Macrothele > Macrothele yani. The sequence continues at coordinate 76,261,009 of CM077009.1, read as the reverse complement.
CTCAACCAATATGATAAAGAGTAGGAAATAAACTTTGTGGGATCAAGATAAGCAATAACTGCAAAAGAGAAAATTTATTATTATTTTTTTAAAGATATTTTAGCATGCTGATACACAAACTCAAGTTCAAAACCACTGGTAACTTAAGTTAAAAGTCACTGCAACATATTGCTTATAGCTTCAATTTCACGATTACGAATGATTTTTTTTTCAGCTTATGTAACCTAATGACTGTATACTAATGACTTAATTATGTGTTGATTTCATTTTAATCATTATAAGCATGAAATTCTGCCCAACATCTTACTTTTATAGCATAAGAAATCGATATATCATTCACATATTGAATCAGCCTTTAATCAATATTCTCAATATAATTCGACACATTAGTCAATCTGACATATCAATTAAATGTTCTCTGAACATTTTTTTACGGATTTCAATTCTTGAAAGTTGGCAGGTCTGCATGATATCAGTGACCAACCTCATATGCAATTGTGGGGTAGAACATCCTGGAAGCCTAATGCAGAACAGTTATAACATTCTTTACTTTTCTGCAGATCAGACCCACAGAGTTCCAACTACTGACTTGGATTTGCAGTTAATTTTTCAGACAAATTTCCTTACAAACATTTTTTTCTCTTGCAATAAATTCATCATTTGCCATTCTGAATAACTTGTTACAGTACCGGACTTTTTATTCAAGAAGTTCCGAATCAGCACATTTCCGGTTTTCAGGTCCATGGTCTAGCTTGAGTGAATCACGTGGCACTGCGAGTATGCTGGCTTGAACGTAATCAGTTTTCAGTCAGAAAAATGGTAATAGTCAAGGTGACAGGAAGGGAAAAAGTATGCACTGTATGAAATAACAAATTTATGTGAAAGTATTTTTCATTAGGGTGTGTTTCGTTGATATTTTTCTAACTTTGCAAAATTACCATAATTATCGGTCGCTGCAACATATTTTCAGGCAGATGAAGTAATTAGTTTTATATCTATTATGGAAAAATAAATCCAAATGAATGAAATGGATATTTCTCTTCTCTTTTCCTTAAAAGGTTCATTGCTCAAAAAACAGCCATAAATGAATAACCGCACAATAAAGTAAATAAAAGTATGTAGTTTATTTACAGAAATTTTTTATTATGCTACTCTTTTGTTGGTTGATATGCAGAGCATCTGAGAATCATTTTTTAAAATTTGAAGCCATAGCAGTGTTTTAGCTTTGTGTGCTTTTCCGAGATAAGGCTAGCCCCTGGCAACAGTTGCTCTACTAACTGCGGCAGTTATGTAAACACACTGAAAAATTCTGTGGCTAGTTTAAAAAATATTTATCTGATTCGAGCAAAATGTAAGGGGTCTGTTTCTATTAGAGATGCGTGTGAAGTTCATTAAAATGTTGGCCAGTTTTGGGAATATTTCACAAAAATAAATTTTTGTTATTTTTTGTTTTGTTTTCATCCTAGTCTCAACTGGCTGATGCAGAGGACACATCAGAGTCTCTTGGTGAGCGAGAGTGGAATGATTCCAAGCACTGAATGGGTCATCATGAGCTGTGTGTGATATTATGGGTACTATTCATGGATGCTCCTAGTTGTGTGTTAATTGGCACTTTAAAATGCTGGTATCATCAGCATTGCCACATATCTTGCCTTAAAAAAAACCCCTATATATATATATTACCAAAATAATATTGAAAAAATACTCACACATACCCCCAGCCCCCACCCACTGGGGAAAAAAGACTGCTTCAAAAATTTGGTAGTATTGGAGTCATTCCAGATTTCCGGATGCCATGTGATAGAGTGATAGAGAATTGGTCCAGTATTTTACTGCTCTTCATTTCCACAATTTACGACAGCAACACAATAAGGACCTCCAAAGCTTGGGCGTTTTTTCAGTACCTAAGTTTTAGTGGTCCATATGTTCATGTGTTTTTGAATATTTTAGGCATGGTGCTATGAATTACAGGAACACCCTGTACCTAGAAAACCCCAACCATGGGTCCTGGATAAAAGACCACATATTCTATAAAAAAATAATAAAACATTACATGTCTGAGAAAGAATTAGGCTGATTAGACTTAAATTCCCATTGTTATTTTGAAGCATTTACACATCTGAATGTGTATGACCATCTGTTTTTCCCACTATGTAAAATTGTAAATTCAGTAGGCTTCTTGATATATTGCAATTCCAGTCTATTCTCTATCTTATTTTACAGTGTACATAGTTATATGTATTGAACTTACATAGCTTTCGTACATCTGTATGTTTAGTGATGGTAGATGCTGACGGTTCTTCTAGTATAGAAAAAAAAAAAAAGGGATGTTTGGGGGAGTGGGGGATCAGATCATCCTGAAAGTAGAATTCTTAGGTGAACCTATGCAAAAGGCAAGTAAAGTACAATGCTTTGTGATAACTGCTGTGAGATTTATTCTTTAATTGCCATTGTTATTTCAAGATGCAGCATAACGTGTACATAGAGGTTTCATCTTGGTATTCTACTTTTTAATTCATGGACGATTGAGGTTAAACAGATTAGAGCAACACTGAAGAGGTATATTTTGTGTGCAGCAGAAGGTCTAAGTACTGTATGAATGAGTAAAAATGAAGTTAAATATTTGAAGTAGAATTTTGCTAGGTAGGTATATAATAAATCTTCATAGTACAACAGACATTGGATGCTTTCTCCAAGAAGCTAAATCTTATAGGACATAACGTTTGGTCATACAATTGCTGACAAATTATTTTGTTTACAGGTTTGATGTACTAATGTTTAAAAGTCTGCTTTACATTCTCATTATCTGTAATGTATTTTGTGAGGATTCAGTATTCTCTTTATTGTAAAATTGTTTCTAAATGGGGGAAGTTGTTTCTTCTGTATACTGTTCTCATTTGACTGCTGCTGCTTTTTATCATGTAGAGATGAATGAGTGTACGTAGTCTCACCACCATGGCAGAAGAGTTGATTACGCGCAACTATATTATAAATTTGTTTTGTGTATATTATATATTAAAATAATTTTTGCCAATAAATCAATTGATTCTGTTGTTTCAATCACTGCTGAATTTTCTAAACTGCATTGTTAGTTGGAAAAACCTTTTTAACACTGAGTTTTTGTTTTGTTTCTTTCTTCTCCTCGGGAGAATGTGAAGGTTTATAGACCATTGGCTGAGCATAATTAAGATGTAAAATTTTTTTCCAGAAGCTGTTTGTTGCATTGAAGTTATATTTTTTCTGGTTCTCACCCTTTTGTGAAGCCAATAGCCCCAAATTACAGGTAGAAGACAGCCTTCACTGATAGTAATAATGCATTATGTTAAAGCTTAGAAAAAAAGGGGGTATCCAGCAGTTAACTAACAAATTGCTGTTATTTGTTTGTGCAAGGACCTAGGAAATAATTTTAAAAAAATGTTATTCTTTAGAATTACAAAATGTTTAAATTTGAAAAGCTGCCCCATTTTTGAAGAAGAGATGGGCATCTCCTCTCATTCTTCAGTGCTGAATTGATCGAATAGAACAGTGCTATTTAAAATACTTTAAAAAGTAGGTGGGGTACCAGTTTTTTGTTTGTTTTTTGCAGGTGTTTTGACTGAAATGTGTTTTATTTCCTGAGAGCAAGTTCTGAATGTCTTTAATTCATGGAGCCAGTAAACCTGCACCTAGAAGGTGGTCTTTTAAAGCTCACAATACATGTATATATCATTATGATATAAAATAAAAATTGCCTGGTGTGGATTTGTATGAGAACTATATTTTTATGGAAGGGGGTGGGCTTCTATTTCTTGAGGTAGGTTACATAGGTGTTGAGACAAGACTATTTTAAGTATTTTGCTTGTTTGTTTTTAAATTGCTAACTTTGGCTGAATTTCATCGAGTTCCTTAAATAATGAGTTTTAAGAATCGTACATTATTTCCAGTGAAATGTGATTGCTGATGTAAAAAATACACCAAGTATCTATTTAACTTCTTTCCCATTTTTGGTGAAGATGCAACCACTCCAAGGCATTTATTTAGCTGTGCCTGTTAGTTGACAACATATGAAAAGTGAGACTGCTTCACTAGAAGCGTAGGTTTCAGTAAGTATGCATACCTTCAGGGCTTGCAGGTCTAACCTCCATACTTGTTCACCCAGCATGACTGATTGCTAAAGAAATATTAGAGGCTCACTTGGATAGAAAATTACATATTGAGGTACCAAAGCATAAAAGAATGAAAGTAATGATGTCATTTTTGTACACCAGTTATTTTGCAGACAGCCAATGCCATTCAATTTAGCTTACCTCTTTGCCTTGCCCATATGATTCTTTATGTCATGTATACCTATCCTTCACTTATAATATTAGAAAAGTTATAATGTTTTTACACATATAACAAGTAAACATTGCATATTTCAGTTATTCTAAAAAAAATGCTTTAACAGAATGATGGCCACTGGCTTCTGATTTGTGGTCTAAGGTGGGTTCTCAAGTTTGAGTCCTGGGTTAAGCATGGGTGGTGTGTTTGACCAGTGGCTCTGTCCCTTTCCTGGAACCAGTGATCCTAAGTTAGAGATTGGGGACTGCTTATATAGTCCTTTGAGTTTCTCAAATTAGTTTTTAAACCCCAAAACAAGAACAACAACCAAAAAGTGATAGTTGATATTTTCACATGTTGCAGTATGCATTCTTTGTTTTTTAGTTATTCTGTCATGGGGCATTAATTAATATCCAACAGTCATTGTGATGAAGTATTTTTATATATGTATATGAAAAATACAATAGGCACATAAGTTTTTTTTTGGGGGGGGGGGGCTGTTAGTGTTTTAAGGCCTGAAATTTTTAACATGCACACTACTAAGAGTAAAAAACAAAAAAAAAGAAACATGCACTGAATTTTTCTAAATGGAAGAAAGTTTCTAGTTTTGCATTATAAGGTAATATAGCTAAACACGGTAAAGTGGAATTTTAGAAATTATGTAATATATGATAGTTTTATCTGCTTTATTGCATTTTTTCAGTTTTGATTTAGGTTTTTCTTAATGTTTATTTGATGTTTTATTCAGTTTGTGTGAAAAATTGTTAGCTATTGAAAAATGGGTTAAACATGAGTATATCTTTAAACAAGCTTAGGGAATTTTTTGAGACAATATTTCTTTCATGCAATTGCTTGATGAGGTTTTATATTATGCAATTGCTTGATGAGGTTGGGTCATTATGTTTATTTATGTATACTTGGGTGTCATGTTTCTTTGGTAATCAGAAACTGTTTGTTCCTTCCTGTAATCTTAATTCAGACTATTCTTGGTTTCATATGCCACGGTATGGAAAAAACATTAAAACATAATTTGGTGTCTAATAAGCAAAATATTTTTTTTTTTTGGAAAAAAAAATTATATGAAATTGTACATTAACATATTTTTGGAGATAAAAAGTGTTATTCCAAAAATTTCAGAAAATATATGAAATCCGTGCAATGCACTTAACTTTTTATACTTCAGCAGACTTAACTAGACATAACTGCAGCAAGGCATGCAAGTATTAGGGGGGGGGCGGATTTTAAGTTACTTGCTCATGCATGCACAACACTATGTGAACCCTGAAACTTAAAAATGTAAATTAAGTTTACACAGTTTTGTAAAGTTGAAATACATATGTTTCCTACATGAAATATCTTCCATGTTAAGTAAAAGCTAATGTTAGGCAGCTGCATTGTTGTTTTGACATGTATTCACAATTAAGTGCCAATTGAATATGGAAAAAATTATTTCACATAGGTCATTTTTTTTCTCATTTTTTGTGATTCACCTTGAAATTTTAGATTTGAAACATATTTCCATTTTCAAGAATTTTTTTTTTTTATTTTTTTTTAAATGATGAAGTGAAATGGTAGGATAATCTATTGTGATTAAAACTGCACACTTCATTGAAAGAATTCAACCACCTTGTTTAAAAGGTAGGTTTGCCATATATGTATCTGCCACAAGTTGAAAACTTACTTATAAGTTCATTGAGCATAATGCATATTTTTGTGCACACAGCTTTCCCTAACATAATCATTGAATTACAAAATCAAATTATCACATGTATTCCAATATATGATAGTTATAACAAAAAGAAAATTTGAAGTTTTGGAATAGCTGCCAGTTTAAAATGTATGCAGTTGTACTAAGAGTTCTATCTAAAATAAAAAGGATTTTAGTCTGTATGAAACAGATGGCAGTTGCATTTGCACTGTCATGTGTTGCTAGTTTAATGCACAAAATGTAAAATCTAAAGCAGTGTCATTTTTTAAACAGATTTAAATTGGTGGTGTTAGTCTCACTCATTCATCTTCATTGAACTTTAGTTGTATGTGATAATTGTATAATTTTATCTGAAGAAATGTGAAAAATTGTTTATGTAGTATTTATAAGCTTTCGTGGCCGGTTTTTATCAGCACAGAGAAATTTCTGGTTGTTTGCTGGTGTTAAGTTCCATCATTGTTTATAAGGTGTTCTGCATGTTATCTGTGCTGAACTCAATTTCCCCCGTCTGCAATGACTTTGTGTTTTTTTAATGGATTTGTTTTTTAATTGTTATGATACTGTACATTTGTATGGCAACCCATGTATGTAACAATTGTATTTTCTTGTCTATTCATGCAACAAAGTAAATAAAAATTGTTTCTTCTTGACCATTTGCAATATTCTGTGACTTCACTTATAAGTTACTAACTGTTTGGAAATAAGTTTACCAACCACAAATTTTATTGTAAATGAAATATTTCATGTATGTATAGCCCCTTACATAACGTAGCTTCATTCTCGAGTACTTGCAGATCAATATCTATGTTTAAATCTCCACTTGAACCTTCAAAAACAGAGGGTGAGTCAAAGGTTTTGCAATATTTGCGCACGTTCTGCGTCGGGTATGTCACATGTTTAAACTATTTAGTTCAAGTCGCGCACTGCAGTCAGTTGAAAGGGATATAAAGTGGTAGTCATTGCTGTGAACATCATTGCATGTTGTTTTTCTATCAGTGGTTGGGACGCCGAAAAGATGAACAGCCACAACTGGTTAATTAGGGAACTTGCTTTACGAGTTTGAACTTGGCCATAACACTGCTCAAGTAACACGAAACATTTGTCATACGAAAGGGAAAGGTTCCGTGAACCACAGCACCGCAACCACGGTGTATGATGGACAGGTGATTCAACTCTCAGCTAAAATGTGGACTCTTAATGTAATCGCCCGCCAGAGGCCGCTGGGGAGATGCGGGCCATCGATTCCCAAAGTAAACCGACGTCTGCATGACGACCGTGATCATGATGATGTATAGATTTGTTGCTGCAATGTGTTTTTTAAGCGTGAAAATAACTATTGTTCTACTGAAATATTATTTATTAGTCCTTACACATCAAGTAAGCCAACAGGCCAGCTTAAAAAAGAGGACGTATTTTTTAAAGACAGAATTCCATGTAGAAATGACACACTTTTAAACGACAACAGTGGATGCTAGGGATGAAGGGAATTTTGTTTATGAATTGATAATACGTTCGTGTTTTATATATATGCCAAGGTAGGCTTCAGTTATATAAAAACGGTGTTACAGATGTAAATTTAATATACAGTTGCAGAAAGGTACCATCGTCAGAATTACGATCGCGTAACATGTTTTATCTCTTATTTTAAACTATTTTAGGTGAATATAGGACACGTAAATTTATATTACCTTTTCGCTTTAATGCAGTTATTGTGTATTTATACGGTAGATATGCTTCTAGCCCTCCCTGCATGCATTTAAAGGTGATGGTGTGTGTTGAGAATGTAGCAACAGTAGCTGTTTACTTCTAAATAACTCGCAAAACACCATTGTGCATAATACATGAAATATTCATATCAATGAGAGATTCTTAAATTTAAGTGCGTGAATTTTTGAACGCTCCTTAGCAGTATTGAAAAGCCTTCTGCTTTTTGGGCAATTCATAAGTTGTATGTATATTAGCTGTACCATATGAATAAGTAATGAATTCAGTTGGGCTAAAAACTCTTTATTTTTACCACAGCTCAAAAGTACTTGGGTAGAAATTTATTAAAGTAAAAAATTACCTTAGATATTTTATTGTTTTACTTTATGGGCTCAGGCTTTCCACTTACAAACTACCTAATATGTAGTTTGTCGTCCATGTCCTGCCAAAACAGCTAGTACCCGGCAAGGCACAGATGGTGCAAAATTGCTGAAGGTGTCTGGTGGTATCTGGTACTAACACGTTACCAGCAGATTCTTTAACTCCTGTAAGTTACATGGTTGAGCTGCTGCAGATCGGAGTTGCTGTTTGTGTTGGAACATTTGGAGACCAGGGCAATACCTGGAAGTCAGCCTTATGTTCCACGAATCGTTTACAAACAATCCAGGTGGTGTGGCATGCGGTATTAGGAGTGGGGTGTATTTTTCGGAAGAGTGTGATACTAATATTTTTTTCTATATTGTACAGAAAACTGGGGAACTATAATTTTCAGTTCTGGTTTGAACAGCTTCCATTCATAGCTGATTTGCTGTGTCACTGCACTTTTGGTTCTCCTGTTAATAGCTTGTTTGCAGGTCAGTTTCTTTCTTACGCATATATTTCTTTTGCAAATCTGAGAGCTTTCACCCGGTTTTTCCAGAAAATAAAGGGTGGATGATGTGGACCTATTTTATGTAGTGTATGACTACAACATTTATCGCTCTCTTGCAAACAATGTAATCTCTTTCTTTTGTACTCTTCCGCCCATCATTTCGGCACAGCAACGAACCTTCCTTTTAACGGACCAAAGCTTCACATCTTCGCCGGAGCGAAGCATTAGGCCTACCTCAGCTTCTGTTCACAGCGTCAGACTCAAAGGTCAATATTACGATAAAAATCTTTAAAACACATTTAAAATATGAAAGTTCTGCACCATATGTCATTAATTCCCATACTCTAAAGTCTGTATGTCGCACTTTTTCCAGGTACTAACATTTTTCTGATGAAATAATTAAGGACGCTAATCTACACATTTACCAACTCTTTCATCCATCAAAAAGTGAGTCATGCACTATATCTTTGATTTAGGGCCACAACCTGTTTAAAAATTTAAAAAAAATTATAGATGGCCCCCCCAAAAAATATTACCCTCCATGTAACAACAGAATGATGGGGTTAATAACCTAATCCAGATGAGGTTTCCAGAAAAGTAATGCCATTAGCACATGGGGGGGGGGGGTACAGGAACAGTCACAGTTCTTGCAATCATAGTTATTGGCATTCTATGCAGGACAAATTTGATTCCATTCTTTGAAAATATATTCAGCTGCTTTAATCATCATCAGGGTTTAACATCCTATCCCTACAATGTTTTGGTCTACTGCAAATGAAAAAAAGTAAATGAATCTATGTTTCAATTTTTTGTAAGGGGAGAACATTTCTTAGCCTAAAAATGTAAACCCACTACTGAATATCTTTAACCTTGTATTCACTACTGGGATCTTTCCAAATACATTAAAAATCACAAATATTACCCCTAAATATAAATCAGGCTCGAAAAATGATGCAAACAATTACTGCCCCATAGCTAACATGTTAATATTTGCTAAAATACTTGAAAAATTTATATACAAGAAATCAATATCATACACACAAAAATACAGTATCAAATAAAAATCAGTTTGGTCTGCAGTGCTACACATACAGAATATAATAATAAAAAAAATTAGAATTAAAAACCATTATATTAGGTGGTCTTTTTCAGACTTAACGAAAGCATTTGACACTCGGAATCACTAATTTCTTTTAACTAAATTATATAATTTGGGTATGAGAAGCACCTCATATACTCTATTAAAAGATTACCTGGCAGACAGATTTCAATATACCCTAATTGATCAGCACCACTCACCTCTACTACAAATAAATTCAAGGGGGCCACAAGGCTCAATTTTGGGACACTTACTATTTAATTTATATATAAATATTTTTAATATTACAGCCAATAACAATATAATTATATATGCAAATGATACAACAATATTATTTAGTGGAACTGATAATGAAATAACTTCCCAAGCAAATACTCAACCACAAATATATTCAGAATGGCTAACACATAATGAACTCATAATCAACACCAATAAAAACAAACTCATGTTTTTTACAAGACAGAAAATAACTCAAACACAAATTCATCATATACTTTAGAATAATGCAGCTATTGATACAGTACAGAGCTTTGTGTATCTGGGAATAATTTAAAACCCTGACCTACAATGGAATAGTCACATAGAATCAATTGCAAATAGAATATCTAACAAGAAAGATGACACCGAATTTTCGGGTGTAATAAGCATGTCTTTTGAATCCGTTCTGACGCAAATTAAATTTATCAAAGCTATTCAAAGTCAATGGAACCGGTATGGAAAACAATAGTATCTGACGGAAGAAAGAAGTTTTTCAATCGGGTCTTTAATCCCTCAGATATTGCTGTAAACGGAATCGTGAGCTTAAGAACTCTTAGAAACAGAGTTATCGACAAAAATAAGATGTGACTTTACGTCCTTTGATGGGAAAACTATGCATTATTTTAGGAAGAAAGTATTCACAAAAGGTTTATCCATATGAGCGGTACGGTTCAAGAAAAAAAATTTTAGTCGAGTTTTCAGGAGCCCAGATTTTGCTACAAATACATCAGAAGTAGAAATTAACACCTATGACCCCTGGTGGCCAAACCATTCTTTACCAAACATTAGAAATTACGTGAAAAATATTTTCCGTCAGGTCTTGTATGCGATACAGGAAGAATTTTTCAAATCAGAGTTTTAGGAGCAGAAAACACAATTTACCATTGTGCGCCCTAGCGGAAAGTCTATGATTTACTTGAAAATTTTGAATTTATAGGGAAAACATTTCGCATCGGAAACACTATCCAACAAAAAAGGAATTTTTCAAATTGGACTTTTAGAAGTAGAGATATTGACAAAAATAAGATATACATCTACGCCCCTGGCGTAGAAACCATGCATTATTTCAAGAAAATGTTCCTAAAATGTTTGTCGACATGAGTAGTATCGGTCCACAAAAGACTTTTTTTCAATTGAGATTTTAGAAGCTCATATTTTGCTGCAAATACATCAGAAGCGGAAATTAAGACTTATGCCACCTGGTGGCCAAACAACTTTTTACAAAAATTTGAAATTACGTGCAAACCATTTCCCATCAGGAGCTGTATCCGGTGCAGAAAGAATTTTTCAGATCGGAGATTTAGAAGCAGAGATATAGGGGGAAACACAATTTACCTTTACGCCCCCTAGCGGAAAGTCTATGAATCAAGTGAAAATTTTGAAATTATATGAAAAACATGCGACACGGAAAACACTATCCAACAAAGAAGGAATTTTTCAAATCGGACTCCTAGAAGTCGAGATATTGACAAAAATAAGATATACATCTACGCCCCTGGCGGAGAAACTGTGGAATATTTTAGGAAGAAAAGGTTTATCGATGTGAGTGGCATCAGTCCACGAAAGAATTTTTTCAATCTATGTTTTAGGAGCTCAATTTTATGGCAAATAAATCAGAAGCGAAAATTAACACTTACGCCCCCTGGTGGCCAAAGTATTCTTTTCCAAAAATTCGAAATTATATGCAAAAGATTGTGCATCGGGAGATGTATCCGCTGAAAAAAAAATTTCAAATCGGAGTTTTAGAAGAAGAGTTATCGGAAGAAATGCAACTTATTTTACGCCCTCTAGCGGAAAATCTATGCGTAATTTGAAAAAGAAACTATATCCAAAATACTCTTCGACATAAATGGAATCGAAAGATAAAAGATTTTTTTCAATCGGATGTTTAGAAGCAAATATGTTTAATAAAACGTATTTTTGAATTTGACATCATCTGCATTTACGCCCTCTAGCGGCAAAATTGTACATCGTAAAAAAAAAAAAAAACGAAATAAAGGATCATCATTCGCATATTTCAAGCTTTGGAATGCAAAAAGAATTTTTCAAATCGGACTAATAGTTGCAGAGATACCGTGGGTACGGACGGACAAACCGATAACATAAGCACAATCTTTTTTTACAAAAGACGTGCTAAAAATATAGTGATTGCTAGTAAAATTATATCAAATCTCACAATATAAACTTCTATACTATACATTTATACAAACACACATTAATTACTGCTTTAACTCGTGGGGACAAATCACTGAAACAAATATCAGTGAACAATATTACAGAATGGATACATAAAGTTACTTGACTTAAAATCTGACCCTCCTTCCCATAACAATTTACAACCTTACACCTATCATCATACTTGTATTAACCCTAACCATTATGGAATAATATTAGTTAAACAACTATGAGTTCAAAATAGGTAAACTTATGCTCCAAATAATAAAAAAATTATGCAATGATATCATGGAATTGAATTTTAATATACACAACTACAAAACGAGGCAGATCATTATTAAGACCTATACACCCAAAAATACACATGACTAAACAGAGTTTAAACTATATTGGTTCTGAATATTGAAACGCCTTACCTGTTGAAGAAAAGGTTAAATTCTTCTTATAAGATTCTTAATCCACAAAAAGACAAACATGGTAGGAACTTTTATTTCACACAGAAACCCTGTGAAGTTGTGAAGTAATTGTAAATAGGCACCAATTTCTTAATGTTGAGGTGGAATGCATACTTCTCTGATTTCTCTAGGAGGGGGGGTAGGAGCAAGAGCAGTTTAGAACAGAAGGTGTGAAAATGATATGATAAATTCACTTTGGTAGTTTATTTTCTGATTTAATAAATTGGAAAAACATGCTACTATTCAGTTTTACGTGCAATATTTAAATTAACTTAGGTATATTCTAGTTGGATAATGCTTACCTTGGCATTTCTTTCTAGTGATGTCTCACATTTCACGCACATTTTTCGATCTTTGTTGACGCTATTGTCCTAATGTCCGTCGTCTGTGACATACTGTTCGCACCAAGACACACTTTTGCGTTGGGTATCTTCAGTAACTTTCTCTTAAGCTTCAAAAACATAAACTTTTACCATTATTTATACTCAAAAATTTTTACCCAGCCTTTGGGCATCGTCAGGAGCGTGGCGACTTTTCCACCGTTGTTCTTGGTTTACTTCTCGCCTGTTGGAAACCGATGCTCCACGTTGCCATTTGTCGGAATGCTTTCTTGGATACGATTTGGTCTAGCCTAGCTGGCGCCATCTATGTTTCATGAACATTATTTTTTTCCCTCGCTGGTCTTTGATTTCGTCTTTCTGTTTTATTTTTCTTATTTTCCTTTCCTAGCCCTGTTTTTCTTTTGTTGTTCCTTTTCTTGTCTTATTAGCTCTTTCCATAGGCTAGATAATGTACTAGGGTCATTCTGGTTACACACCCTATTTTTGTTTTTATAAATTAAGATTGCTTCTTCCAATCTAATTTGTCTTTCTGATTTTTTATTCCTTTTAAGCATTTTAATTTCATCAAATTTTTGGGAACGTTTGGTTTTCCATACAGAATTGCACCAAGGCAGTTTTTTTGCTTCTTTTTTCTGCCAGTTGGATATGTGTTGTGTTAGCCTTTTTTTAGTCTGTTTTTCGTACTTCTTATGTACGATATTGGGGGTATGTGTGCTATTGGGATTTCGTAAGATCCTGATTCTTCTAGTATTTTGTTCTCAGCTTTTTTGTTAATAGTCACATTTTTCAAGGTATTCACAGAGCTTCCTAGTTGTAAGTCATATTTAGCACATTGCTTATTAATTTCTTTGCTGACTAAATTATTGCAAATCTGTAGCACCATAGAATTGACTCTAGAATTTGAAGAGGATAATAAACTGTCATTCTTAGACATCCTGCTTAAGAAAAACAAAAATAAATTCGAATACCTTGTGTTCAGGAAAGCAACATACATCCCAGTACTGATACCATACTCATCGCACCACCCTGATATACATAAAAAAAAACAGCATTGTAAATTTGATTTGAAGGGCATACATGCACACTTCTAATAACAGGCTAAAAAATCAAGAGCTTGAGTTTTTATTTAAAATAGCACAAGATTATGGTTACCCGAGCAAGCTTGTTAAAAAATGAGTATAAGAGAGTAAAAAGCACCTGAATAAGAGTAAAGAAGGCCAAGATGAGCACAATAAAAGAAAAATGAAGAGTAGTAAAATGAAATACGTTGGAGTATTCCCTTTCTTGGAAGGAGTCAGCAAAGAAATTAATAGGAAATGTGCTAAATATGGCTTATAACTAGGAGGCTCTGTGAACACTTGGAAAAATATGATTATTAACAAAAAAAACTGAGAACAAAATACTAGAAAAATCAGGATCTTACGAAATTCCAATAGCACACATAATCCCAATATCGTACATGGAAGTACGAAAAATGGACTAAAAAAAGGCTAAAACAACAGATATCCAACTGGCAGAAAAAAGAAGCAAAAACTGCCTTGGTGCAATTCTGTATGGAAAACCAAACATTCCCAAAATTCGATGAAATTAAAATGCTTAAAAGGAATAAAAAGTCAGAAAGACAAATGAGAATGGAAGAAGCAATCTTAATTTATAAAAACAAAAATAGGGTGCAGTATTAGAATTTAGAAATAAATCTTCTACTGGCCCAGTGGGCCACTAGAATTTGCAAACCCACTGGTCCGTAAAATAAAATAATATATGTAGAAAATAACATATCACTTCAATAGAATTATCTCCAATATTTGTTTTCAAACCTATCATTAGTTTTCAGCCTAAAAAGAAAACCATAGAGCAAGCTAAAAGAAATATAAATACATTTTTTGGCATTTGACAAATTTAGAAGAAAAAAGAAACTTACTAGCTATCCGGGCCGGTAAAATCAATAGTTCAATGGTCCGACGGAAGTTTTACTGGCCAATGGCCAGCGGACCACTGGGTGATTCGAACACTGGGGGGTGTAACCAGAATGACCCTAGTACATTTCTAGCCTATGGAAAGAGCTAATATGACAAGAAAAGGAACGACAAAAGAAAAACAGGACTAGGAAAGGAAAATAAGAAAAAAAACAGAAAGACGAAATCAAAGACCAGCGGGGGGAGGGAAAAATAGTGTTCATAAAAACATAGATGGCGCCAGCTAGGTTAGACCAAATCGTATCCAAGGAAGCGTTCCGACGAATGGCAACGTGGAGCATCGGACTCCAATAGGCGAGAAGTAAACCAACAAAAACAGTGGAAAAGTCACCACGCTCCTGACAATGCCCAAAGGCTGGGTGAAAATTTTCGAGTATAAATAATGGTAAAAGTTTAAGAGAAAGTTACTGAAGATTCCCGATGCAAAAGTGTGTCTTGGTGCGAACAGTATTCACAGACAACGGACATTAGGACAATGGCGTCAACAAAGACCGAAAAACGTATGTGAAATGTGAGACATTGCTAGAAAGAAATGCCAAGGTAAGCATTATCCAACTAGAATATACCCAAGTTATGATGTGACAGGTTCAACTAAATTTAGGAACCATATGGGAGAGGAGCAGATACTTATATGTGAAAATAACAGAGATGGATGTTTACTGCGAACATAGCAATATGTCAAAATGCATTTTTCTTTGGAAACACGGTGATGGGGCATAGAAACACTTTATGGATAGCTACCTGTCATGACAATTTATTTGGAACACAGCTTGGACAATTTGCGTTTTTCTCGAGTCTCCTTACCATACTGACTATTTTTTTGTTCACAATATTGCCTCATACGCATACTTATGTAATAATGGAGAATTTTTGATACCATTTCAGTTTTATGCACATAGCAAGGAAACTGTAGTGGCACATTTTCAAACACATAATTGACTGTGTCCCAGTAAACATCTGTTTTGTGGACATATTTGGAGAAGTACTTTTCAACACACATCAAAAGAGAATATAGATGATGGTTTGGGTGTATCAGCTTCCCTCACTCTTGATGTTCGTCAGCTGAGCTACAGCTTGATTGCTATGTACAACTGGGCTAATTATGGATTGCTTGCAGGTATGACAATCTGTAAATTTGCTAACCTTTCTGCATATGAACCCTGTAACGTAGTTGACCACACAGTCTCTCACCTCTAACATGCCATAGTCATCTCTGATAATGTCGTCACACTCCCACTTGCCATCTGAAATGAATCCATCAAGACATGCTTTTAGTCTGTCTAAGTGACTTGGATCATGTGTGTCTTTAAATGCTTCTTGGATGGAAATATAAGGTTTTTGTTGTGGCTCAAGAACTTCACAGTTTCCAAATTTGGGTGGTTTTAGGAGACTATATAATGAACGAAGTCTATACAACTGTAGAAAAGTTGGCATCCCAGGGTGCTCATTTTGACCTCCAGCTTGACGAATAGTGCCAAAAAAGCGTTCTATTGCATCTTGGTTGAATTTTGCAGTCAAAACATAGCTGAAACCACAGGAATTCAGGAGATAGTTTGCTAAATCAATGGTAGAGTGCAGGGTCACCCGAAGACCTTCAGCAGTGCTTTTTGTTAGAAATGCATTTTCATGAATATCTCCAACAAGTACTTCCATTTCCCATGCATTGAGCCATTCCAAACTATGCTTTAAGACTTCAAAATCCTTTCCATTAGCACGAATACCTTCAAATGGAGCTCGTCCGTTCAGTGCATCAAACATGTTGTTTATCTGCAATGTGAATGCTATAGTAGCATCCACATCTGACAAACTTCTTACATTTTGTAATTGATACAATTTTAGAGCATCCGCAACAGACTTACTAAAAATCTGAGTCGCCAGCTTGACTCGCATTTTTTCTGAATTGCTTGGTCTCAGGTGCGACAAAGAGATTTTGTGACAAGCACGTAAATTCCCAGGTAGCTTCATTTCTTCATCATACAAGTAAAGGTAATCTCATTTCACCCACTGGCCATTCACCTTAAGCTCTGCTTTAGAAAGCAACCTATTTCGAATGCATTTAATGAGGCGAGGCACATCTGAAAAGATGTATATCTTTCTATGTACATCTAACGGGTGAGTGAAAAAAGATTTTTCATTACCAATTAGGCCTGAAACACCCAAATCATTCCAGATACCTCTGTTTGTTGAAGCATCATCACAGACAGCACCATCAACAAAGGCTCCAGATCCTTCTAAAAACATGATGGCTTGTATGAGCAAACCAGACAAAACAGCTGATTTTGTGGGTCCACATGATGCAAAAACTGCTATTGGTTGGGCCCAGGAATCTGCAAAAGGTTGGAACATGACTAATCCATGATCAGCTAGTTGCCCATCGTTTAAGTTGCTGTTTTCACCATAATTCACAAATCCACTATAATTCATTTTACTGGAATTTACATCCATACTTTTTCTGACATTGATTTCATCAAATAAGACCATGCCATGACGTTGTTCAGACTTTTTGGACAGCTTAATTTTTAATGCTGAGAAAAAGGAGTCATCAAATCCGCATTTACTATGCATAACGCTAATACGCTTACGAATAGTATTGATGCAAGGCAAGGGTAAAATGTCTTGTTCCTTAAGAAATCTGTACGCTGTAGAATTTCTAATGAGCAGCAAGAGACAAAGCAACAACCAGTCATTAGTGTATCGTCTACCGTTTTTTGATGCCGTTTTGCCAACATTTACACACTCCTTGATGAGCATTATTTGAGAAGAGGCAAATTAAGCTCTTTAATTTTAAAAGCCACTCTCTCTTCGTGAGTGTTTTTCAACTTCTTAAACATGTCACTTAACTCAGTTTTTAGAGCTGCACGTTTTGTATGGCACCTTTTTAGTTTTTTGTTGTTGCACGTTTAGCCATTGCCAAAGCTTTAACTTTGGCAATCTTGACAGACATTCTGTACCTCTTAATGACCTTTGTGTTCTTCTGTCGGTATTTGTGTACCCGGATTGCATTTGTAATTCGGGTACACGTTTCGCAGCATTTCCCTACATCAATAATAAGTGCACAGTCTTTGTGGCGCTATATTCCATTGTCAACATAAGCTTTGTCTATGTCATAATGTTCTGCATCCTGATACTCGGGCCCACCAGAGCAAATGTTGACACTGTTGATGAGCTGCAGAAGTGACAGAACATCAGTAGATGAAGCCAGGGTGGGAGGCACTTGAGAAAATATTGTGCTGCTTACAATTTTGTTCCGAATAGTAACATACCACTCCAGGTTTTCTGTAATGCAAATAGTTTTTTTAATTGATACTGTCTTGTCTGATTTAACTAGAATTTCAGAAAATAGAATGCACTTTTCTGAAGCTTTAGTGAACATATGAAAACCCCATGACTCACTTGGGAATGTAAAGTTTGGAACATCCTTTACAATTGCCTCAAAGAGTGCATTATTTTCAGAATCTGCCTTCTCCATACCTTGAAATGCAAGGGTAGCATCATCAATCTCATTGCTGGCAGACTGGCGAACAAAAGGCTGTTTTCGTGTCTTTGCTGCCTTCTTTGAAAGATAGGTTGGGCATCCTGGAAATATTACAGGGATAGCAGTGGAGTTAAGTCTGACTCGGACAGGCACATCATATAAAACTTGGCCATTGAATGTTTCACTCCTGCGTCTAATTACATCATGGGCGAGGAAATGTTTCTCAAACAAAATCGCTACTGCCGAGTTTCCGATCTGCTCGAGGGATTGCTTTCTGCCACTTAGCAAGCATTTTTTCATTTTTAGGTGCTTTAAATAAAGAGGCATGTTCTTTACTACTGGCATAACTAGAACTGCAATTGGGAACGAAACACTTTCGTCCCATGTTACGGGAATCGAAAACAACGGAAACTTAAAAGCTTCAGTAAAAAAACAAGAGAAATAAGGCAGTTTACACTGATTTCAAAGTAGGCCAAGAATACTAAAAGGGCCTAAAGCATAGCAATACTATTCGGTGACGTTGGTATGAGAAAAGGCAGAGATTTGTGTTACCTTGTTCTAACTTCCTGTAGGAAATTACATTCAGATGTTTGAAACTACATGCAGAGCACGCCACTCCCTTCGATTTGTTTACTCACATGGCGATTCGAGTCACAGGGGACGGAGATTCGAGTGGCCCGCATTTCCTCTAACGCCCTCTAGTGGTCATTACATTAAGGGACCTTTTTTCCAGAACGAGAGTCAAGCGGAGTTGAAACACCTGTCTATCGTACACCATGACCGCAACCAGATGGTTCAAGAAATTTCGCTCAGGTGACAGAAACCTCTACGATCAGCCAAGGTCAGATAGGCCGCGAACCGTGGATTCGGAGACTGTGCGCCTCGTCGTAGAGGCAAATCCAACAACCAGCACTCGGAGATTATCAGGCGAGCTGGGCATAACATAGACCACCGTGATTCGTCTGCTTCAGGACCTCAGCAAGGTCTACAGGAGCTGCCGCATTGTCCCTCGCGAACTGACGCGGAGTGGAAATGTCACGAAACTCCTAGAAAACCCGTGCGATGTACGTTTCATCGAAAGAATTGTTGCGTGCGAAGTGGGTCTTTTTTCGTAGTCTAACATACAACGGCAGTGGTTGAGCCCGAGCCACCTTCCAGAACCTATTACCAAACATGAGCGCTTCGAGCACAGGGTGATGCTCTGCGTCTGGTGGAATTTTAAGGGGATAATCCATTACGAATTTGTTCCAGACGGTTGGACCATCAATGCCAACCGGTGCTCTGAACAGCTGCAGCGGATGTATGCTGTTTTAGAGAATTACCCAGCACTAGTGAACAGAAAGCGCGCTCTGCTACAGCAGGACGACCCGGGCAAAACTCTAGGAACTTGAGAGCATATAGTCCGGACCCTGCCCCCGTTGGGTTATTACCTATTCCGGTCCATGGCCCACTTCCTTCGCTGGCGTCACTTCAACAACCATGAGGAGATGACAGCTGGGGTGAAGAAGTTCGCCTCGAAGGACAAGAACTGGCAGACAGATGGCTTGTTCTTTTAATGCTAGTCAGCTTTCGTCGTAAAGGTACGTATGAAGACATAAAATGATCCAAATATTGCAAAACTTGTGACTCACCCTCTACAATGTTCAAATGTAATTATCAGCACATAGATGCCATATTTATTTTTTTTTACTGTTTCTTTAGAAAAATTGTATCGCCCTGGAGCGGCAATTTTCTGAAGAGAAGGTTTCGTGGGAAACACTGAAAATATCGCATCTTTGTGCCAATAGTAATAATGTCAAACCTGTAGGAATTTCCCACAGTGTAGGGAATTCATGGGCAAATAAATATTGAGCAAGTGTGGAAAAGAGAATTTTTTAAAGCAGATCCTGAAATTTAGGTAGGGAAATTTAAAACTCAAATTCAGAAAGTAAAATAATGAAGGAGGGCTGAAAAAACTGATTCAACATTATTTGAGCTAAGGACATAATGATAAAATAAGATTTCCCAAATTCTGTGTCATATTTTCAAAGCTCATCCTTTTGTTGCCTTTTTCTGATGCTGAGGCTGAACACATTTAAAAAATTGCGGGTGATTTCAAGTGAAACAGGAGAGAGACAAATTGAACAGCAATGCTTTGAGTTCTGTGGCAGTGATGAGATCCAGTTTCCATTCCAAGGGATTGAACTGTTACACATTTCAAGTTTTACCCCAGCACACTTCACTCCACAGTTCGTTAGATCTGTTTAAATTCTGAATAAAATTAAAACTGTTTAGACTGTAGTCCGTCACAGGTATTAAATTCATTCATGTTCCTAACTAGCAGCAGTTCCTAATTTTATAATTTTCAGTGGCACGTATTTGTTTTAAACCCGAAGTTTTACATTAGTATCATCATCGTTAACCATAATCAATCCACTGCTGGATGGTCTCTCCAAATTTTTTCCACAATGGTCTGTCTGTCTTGAGCAAATCTCCATGTCACTCTCTCACGCTTTGAAATTTCATCCACCATCTCCGACGTGGTCGTCTTCTGGATCTTTTTACATTACTATGTGCAGTCCAAAATAGTTATCAAACGTAAAGCCTCGTGTTGGTAAAAATGTAACCAGGTATTTCAAAGGGTTTTAAAACGGTATCCAAATTTATCTTTTGTGATAAAAGATAAATTTGGATACATTTTATTTCAAACTGCTTCTCTGTTTACGCCAAATTCTCTCTTGTTGAAATTAAAACTCAATTTAAATCACGAAACTAAAAGCTCTGTTGAATCTAAAACCCAGTTTAAATCATGATATGGAAAACGCAAAATCTTTGTTTGGCTGAATTTTATTTTATCCTCTCAGATTACTACATCTTTGGTGTAACACATATAATCGTTATTCATACATCATTACAACTTATTGCTAATAAATCCTGCTTTTTATAAATTGTGGGTGCGTTCATTTTGGAAATGGCGAAACTTTGAGGCTGTTCGAGGGCCTCCGTAGTTAAAGTGCACCAGTGGTGGTGTCAAAATGCAAAACAACCAATCAGCAAAGCAACTGTAAAAGGCGGTGAAAGGTGGAATCCAGAAGTAAACGACGGACTCATCTCATTGGCAGTTGACAGCCCATTACAACATGGGTCAACCAGGAAAACTATCCTGCATGACTGCATCACGTGCTGGCACGACATAATTAACACTTATGCCCTCTGGTGGCCAAACCATTCTTTACCAAACATTAGAAATTATGTGAAAAATATTTTCCATCAGGTCTTGTATGCGATACAGGAATAAGTTTTCAAATCGGAGTTTTAGAAACAGAAATAACGCAGAAAACGCAATTTACCTTTGTGCCCCCTAGCGGAAAGTCTATGATTTACTTGAGAATTTTTGAATTTATAGGAAAAACATTTCGAATTGGAAACACTATCCAACAAAGAAGGAATTTTTAAAATCGGCCTCCTAGAAGTAGAGATATTAATAAGATATACATCTACGCCCCGTGGCGTAGAAACCATGCATTATTTCAAGAAGAAAGTGTTCCTAAAACGGTTGTCGACATGAGTAGTATCGGTCAACAAACGACTTTTTTTCAATCGAGATTTTGGAAGCTCATATTTTGTTGCAAATACATCAGAAGCGGAAATTAAAACTTACGCCACCTGGTGGCCAAACTATTTTTTTTACAAAAATTAGAAATTATGTTCAAACGATTTCCCACCAGGAGCTGTATCCGGTTCAGAAAGAAGTTTTCAAATCGGAGATTTAGAAGCAGAGATATAAGGGGAAACCAAATTTACCTCTACGCCCCCTAGCGGAAAGTCTATGACTTATTTGAAAATTTTGAAATTATATAAAAAACGTGTCACACTGAAAACACTATCCAACAAAGAAGGAATTTTTCAAATCGGACTTCTAGAAGTAGAGATATTGGCAAAAATAGAATATACATCTACGCCCCCTGGCGGAGAAACTATGGAATATTTTAGGAAGAAAATATTCCAAAAAGATTTATCGACATGAGTGGCATCAGTCCACGAAAGAATTTTTTCAATCAATATTTTAGAAGCTCAGATTTTATGGCAAATACATCAGAAGCAAAAATTAACTCTTACGCCCCCTGGTGGCTAAAGTATTCTTTACCAAAAATTTGAAATTATATGCAAAAGATTTTCCATCACGAGATGCATCCGCTGAAGCAAAATTTTTTTCAAATCGGAGTTTTAGAAGAAGAGTTATCGGGAAAAATGTAGTTTACTTTTACGCCCCCTAGCGGAAAATCTATGGGTAATTTCAAAAAGTAGCTATATCTAAAATACTCTTCGACATAAATGGAATCGAAAGATAAAATAATTTTTTCAATCGGATATTTAGAAACAAATATGTGGAATAAAATGTATTTTTGAATTCGACATCATCTGCATTTACGCCCTCTAGCGGCGAAATTGTACATCGTAAAAAAAAACGAAATGAAGGATCATCATTCTCATATTTCAAGCTTCCCAATGCAAAAAGAATTTTTCAAATCGGACCAATAGTTGCAGAGATAGCGTGGGTACAGACGGACGGACGGATAAAACGGTAACATAAGCACGATCTTTTTTTACAAAAGACGTGCTAAAAACGTGTTACAGGACAATAGAGACAGCATTAAAGAAGAAAATCTGTGTCTGTACAAATGTATCAAACTGCCGTCCACTTAAATGGAAATCTTATAAATGTAATTATGTAAGTATCAATTTTAAAAACTTATAAAGTTATAATGCTTATTTAGTTGCGTACTAGCCATAGGTATTACTGCTTCGTAACTTGGTAGATTTTTTTTTTTTTTTTTTTTTTTGGAAATGTTAGTGTATATCAACGGCCGCGAACTTTTCGCGAAATTTCATAATTTACCCCGCGACAGCCCCACGAATTTCGCCTTTTTTTCCCGCGATAAAATTATTGCCCTACTTATGATCATTCGTTCGAGATGGGTTCGAGTTCGAATCCTGTGAGGTATGGATGCCGCGTTTGTCTTAAGATATTACCTCTCTCCCTTACCTGAACCCAGTGGTCCTAAATTAGGGACGGGCGACTGCTTATAGCTCATTGAGTTGCTCACGGTGCTCGTTAGGTTCCCCCAATGGCGGACTTACAGATTTGGCGCCCATAGGCCCAAATTTTCCAAGCGCCCCCAGCGGAGGAGCTCATCACCCGTACACCCGTTCACGTTCTGAAATCGGAACCGGCAGAGTCGTACCCATGGGGGATCCAGCTCCAGGTGGTCTAGACCCATCCAAAATGTACGACTTCATGGTCAAATATATATATTCGTATATTGGCTGAGCGCATACATGTTTTTGTGCTTACGCCCTTGGAGCTTGGACCAGTGGCGGCCCGTGACCAAAATTGCTGGAGAGGCAAACTACTTTTCAGCCTGGATTCAAATAAATTTATTCAAATTTTGAAGATGACAATCCGATTTTTGGCGCAAATGTGACAAGGATGGTAAGTCAGATACTATCCGAAAACTTTAAAATTTTCATCGTCCTGGGTGGTGTAGTGGTTAGCATACCCGGGCGCCATCTGGAAGACGCGGGTTCGAGTCCCGCTCCAGGACGATGAAAATTTTCAAGCTTTCGGATATTATCTGACCTACCACCCTTGTCACATCTACGCCAAAAATCGGATTGTCATCTTCAAAATTTGTATTATATGGTGTAATCCCGTATTTCTTTCTTGATTTATCTGCTATTCTGGGCAATCACGGAATAGGATTATTAACCTCCAGATTCGCTAAACATGAATGCCGGTTGCTTCGACTAGCGAATCCTGTGATCGTTATATTCAAATTAATCGGAAACTTGAAACTTGGTCGTTTTGGTTAGCATACCAGGGCGCTATCTGGGAGACGCGCGTTCGAGTCCCGATCCAGGACGATGAAAATTTTCAAGCTTTCGGATATTATCTGACTTACCATCCTTGTCACATTTACGCCAAAAATCGGATTGTTATCTTCAAAATTTGTATTATATGGTGTAATCTCGTATTTCTTTCATGATAAATTTATTCAATTTAATGCCATTTTTTTTACAATATATTTTTTTTATTTACTTTCTCATGTGCGAAGTATGAAATAAGTAACGTGACCCGTGAAAAGATTTATAAAATTTTACCGTAAACGCACGTTTTACATGACGTACCAACACAAAACCTGTTTAGGTAAGGCTCCGGCCCTTCGCCTAAATATTTTTTTTTTCAGTCTGAATTGCCCTCTTGGACTATTTGGGAACTGTTAAGCCAGTTTGAATATGAAATATATTGCATCGAAATAGATTTTTATTAAAGAGATCAACAAAAGATAAAAAGCAAGACTAAACTATACATTTTTTTCATCTCAAATGAAATTCTGTGTACACTTCTACCTTCACTGACGCCAAAAGAAAAAAAGTCTTGAAGACTTCGCACACAGCATTTACCTATACAGCAAGCTTACCTTACGCTTATATTGTCTTGTATATGAGGTCTATCTTTCGTTCTTTCTGTTTGGCGAAGTGATTTATTATATGGTCATACCATGTCTGTTCTGCTTCCATCCTCTTCACAAGCGCCTTCTCGATGGACAGAACTGATAAACTTGACAACCTTTCTTGCCCAATGGAGTTTCTCTTGTAGTTTTTTTATCCTCTTCAGGCACGAGAAACTGCGTTCCACAGAGCCCGATGTTGCAGGAATTGTTACTACGAGGGAAAGAAGTCTAAATAGCTCTGGCAGTGCCTGTGCTAGAATATTATTGTATATGGCAGATAGAAGTTCTGTTGTACTTTTGGCATTGTTCCACAGATCTCTGTCTGAATACAGAACCTGCAGCTCACTATGCAGTTTGGTGCTGTCAAAGTATTTTTCATAAGTTTGAAGCAGAGCTTTAAAACAGTGTTCAGGAAAAATTCTAGAATGAGCTTCAAAGCAGTGTACATCGACCAGCTGAAGAAGATTTAATTTCTCAATGTCAGAAAACCGGCATTTTAACTGAGTTGTAACATTGTCTATTACCGCATAATACAGTCTTCTGTATTGCACGGTGGCTGGAATATCATTGCTTCCTTTAAATCTTTTATTTGGAGAACCAACCTCACTGCACATGTTATGATAGAGATCATCAAACTGCCTCTGATCTCGAAAGTACAACAATTTTTCACATACGCCAGTAATTCGTTTGTTACAGAATGTAACACCGGAACTATTTGATTGCAGTACAAAGAAAGTAACCTCAGTTAAATCAAATATTTTTTTATATGTGAAGAGAAGAAAAACGAAATTAAAGTCTTGGAGCCACCGTTTTAGTCCTGCTGCTTCGTGAATTGTCTCATCATCATATTTGGAATCATCCTCAATTTTTTCAAATACTTCAATTAGCAGGCACCTGTGGTCAGCTATGGTAGACACTGAACGAGATTTGAAGTTCCACCTGGTCTGAGATACACGAGGTGGTCTGGGTCCACCAACAGATTCTACTAAATGAACACGCTTTGTCGATTTGGAAAAGAATGCACAAATTGCATTTAAATTTGCAAACAAAATACGTGATTCCTTCAACACTGATGCTGCTCTGCTCAAAACTAAGTTCAGCCTGTGTGCGTAGCAGTGAACAAATAATGCTTGAGGGGCATCACACTTCACTTTTACTTGCAATCCATTCAGCTCTGATGCCATCACTGCTGCGCCATCATATATCTGTGCAACTAGTTTTTCTTGTAGCTAAATCTTTCGAACTCACGATCCAGTAATTCTTTAAGCGAAGTAGCACACCGATCAGAACTTACGTCAAAAAAATCCTCAAAATCTTTCTACTGGTACTTCATCTTTCACGAATCGAACTATAATTGATACTTGTGCATGGGAGCTAACGTCTGTCGCTTCATCAATCTGCCAAGAAAAAAACTGGGCATTTTCAATATCTGCATTGATTTCATTCCTAATTGTATGAGTAACTGATTCGATTAAATCATTCTGTATTGTTTTTGAAGTTCCTGAAAATGTTGCACTATTCTCCATAAACACTCTCAATGTTTCGTCACTCTTGGAGAGTAAATCAATCATCTCGAAGTAATTTCCCTTATTTTCAGAGACTTCGCTCTCATCGTGTCCACGAAATGGGAGCTCTTGCCACGCCAGTAGTGTTGTAATATCAATCAACTTCTTCATTACATCACGATTTTTTCTTACTTTTTCATTATGACGTAAGTCACTTGTTCACCTCGCTTCGTTGAGATAGAGTAGTCTATCCTTGTTTTGCCTAGCAACTCTAATTTAACAACTGCCAGAATGTGGTCTTTACACTTTTTGTGCCTGTCCAAAGCACGTCGTAAATTTTTCAAATCATTGAAGCCTTTCTCTTGCCAGACTTCATTGCCAGTCACAGGAAACAGCAAACATGGCCAGCAATATAGTTTGTTCGTTGATTCACTACCAGTTAGCCATTGTTCTTTTCTGTACCAGTCAATATTAAAACCTCTGTTTGAAGTTTTGCCCTTTGAAGTCATCTTTTTCATTTCAGGTGTAGGCTTACCATCATTTTTAATTTGATTCTTTTCTTCAAAATCTCTTCTACTGAAAGGCTTTTCCAGTAAGCTATCCACCATATTAGAAATGTTTGAAACAGAGGCCATGGTCTGATAAACAACTCTTCATAAAACATAAATAAAATTAGTTACACAAACATTAGTGTGAAAGAAAAGCAACTAGGAAGAAGACGCTATGTAATGACGCTCGAAGCTGTCAGAATGAGGAGTTAACACAGCGGAGCTGCTGCCTACGAAACAGCTGTTCTCATGAGGCAAAATAACATCTGCCTCACAGGACGTTCACAGTGCGCGTGCGCTCTTTGTGTTGGTAGTTCCACCGCCTACCTTCGTATCTACTGATTCAGTGGGAGTAAACAGGTTTGGCGCAAAATGCACGGGAGGCAGTTTTCTTCCTGCCTCAAGGACGAATATCGCAAGCTGAGAACAATTCACAACTACGCGCTACCGATTGTTTTCGAAAAGCGTCAATTTAAAAAACTGAATGAACGCATAAACATTTAATTCAAAAGAGTTAACTAGCATAAACGTTTGCTCTCCTATACGCAAAAGTACTGAATGAACAAAACGAATAATTCAAACTTAGAGTCTTAAAATTCTGAGGAGGCACTGCCTCCTTTGCCTCCTCCCAAAAGCCGCCACTGGCTTGGACCCTCCCTGAAATTAAGTTCTGCGTATTTGCCAGGAGCCCGGTTCTTAGCAGGATGTGGCGGCGCCGCATCCCCCCACACCCGCCATTTTCTTGGCAAAAGGTTTTACAGTTTCGTGATCTTAACAGGTCCCTATTCCTAAAAAGTCCCTTTTTTTCAGCTTGGTTCATAAAAGTCCATGATTTTAAAAATGTTGCTTCTTTCCCATGAAATGAAGGTCCTCAAATTTTTTGTCAGAATGATCAATTTTTAAATTTTAAATAAAAACGTTCAATTATGTTTCAATATCTCAATCAACAATCAACAGAAATATCTACATGCATGTAACTATAATATTGTACTCTTAGAAATTGTTATTTTGTAAAGAAACATTGCAAAGAAGTATAATTTTTATTATAATGAATTTATTAAAAAGTATTACTGCATAAACAAAAAGTATTTATTTTTTATAAAACAGAAGGCACTATCAACTTTTTCAAAAAAATATGTCGAATATTTAACTATATATTGTTGTGACTCGTATGTTTCTTAAAAATAAACACAGCAACCCTAATTACAAATTCCTTTTTCCTCAGTGCTAGTGTAATTTGTAATATAATTCAATATATATATATATATATGTCTTTTCTGTTTTGTGTATTGTATGTTTTTATAACTTAAATACATACATTCGTAATGTTTTAAAGTTTCTAAAAATCCCTAAATTTTTCGTCAGGTCCATAAAATGGCACATATTTTTAAGGCAGCAGGTCCCTAAGTCTTTCTTTCTTCATTGTAGCTTTGTAGGTTATTGGGAGCCCTGACAGTGTGACAATTGCGTAAACTTAATGTCTGTTGGAAAGATATGCACAGCGTTGGAAAATTTGAAACATAAAATTCACTTACCTACTTTTACGAGATCAGGGACTTGGTCATCACTCATCAGAAAGTCTTCCGTCTTGATTTCAGTGAAGCGAACTCGTAAATAAGCTCGTCATACTGGTCACTTAAAAGTTTTGCTTCGATATGGAGCAGAGAGAGCGAATTTAACTTAGTTTCAGTCATAGTGTTCCATAGAAAATTTTTAATCCTTTTCAGGGCCGAAAATGAACGTTCCGTAGAACGGTTTGTGGCAGCCGTGCACAAAAATATTTTAAAGGCTATGTCAATATTTGGGAACATCGACTGAAGATTTCGATTACGAAGGAGTTTGCTCATTCCTAGAACTGAATAGTCCTCGACGTGGTAACCTCTCAAATATCCAATTAAATGTACGCATTCGTTTGAAAAAGATGGCTCCAAATCCTTTTCATAGAACATTCACATTTTTTCTGCCCGCTCAACAACATTAGCAATTGATGCATGCCCATTAAACTGATTGAAAAGTGCAAATATGTCTGCTAACAATTTATATGCTGCTTTTCTTTTCTCTAATTCGACATTTAAAACATTGATTACAGTGAGAAATGTCTCAACTTTAGATTTTTTTCTTCCACTCAGCTGGACTTCACAATTTCCGTCCTCATCAGCCTGAAGTTTGCATTTTTTGGTTCGTCTATAATTTGATTCATAATCCATTGAGGTTTTCTCCATTGTTTTTTGCTCGTAAAATTCATAAATTTCTCTGGCGGAACTTATAAAGTGAATCAATGATTCGTAAAGGCAATCTACCGTTCCGATATCAACTGAACACTTTGTAGCTGCTTGTTGACACTGTTAAATCGGTTGATGCTGTCTTTCTAGAAGGTTACCATGAAGGCAGTCCCTAGTCTGTTTAATTGTTTCAATAATCTTGAAGCTTCGCAACGTACCGCTGGTTTTTCACACGTATTGTCGGTGATGGATGTCAGTGCAGAATTCACACTATCCCAGTTTTCATTTAGACATTCGCAGGCTTCGTTATGCGCAGACCATCGAGCTTCTGATATATTTTTTATTTTCTTACTCTGTGGTTCCATGAATGAAAATAACACTTCCCAGCGTTTTATCGATCCCATAAAAAATTATAAATACAAACTTTGTACCAAATTAAAAAATGAACAGGCCTTCTTCACAACTACTAGCAGCACTAGTGCCTACCAAATTCAAAGAGTGCGTAGCGCATGTTACGTAATGGGCTTTAGGGTTTTTTTCTTAATGCGGGCTTGCAGACCACTATATGCTCCGGACATGTTACTAGCGTTGTCGTACGATTGTCCACGACAATCGGTAATGTCTATCGAATTAGCATTCAGAACATCAATCACTGCATCTGCCAAATTTTCTGATTTGTGTCCGGGATTCGGGAGAAATTGCAAAAATCTTTCAACGGGTTGTCCTTTTTCGTTTGTGTACCTCATCACGAAAGAAAGCTGGTCCACGTGTGAAATATCGGGAGTTGAATCGACGATAATTGAATAGCATTTTGCTTTTTTAACTTCCTGAACAATCTTTAATTTCAGGTTTGACGCCATTAGCTCAATGACATTGAATTCAGCAATAAGCTCTAGTGACATCATATAATTTCCGTTATGGAAGTCCGGGGCTCGCCAGCTTTTTGACAACTGCAAAAACTCTAGTTAGAACATTTCGCCAATATTTTTTTCAGTCTCTACTTGTGACTCGTACAGGTTTTCTAGTTTTCCAATATTTCTTCTCCTAGTTATTAGTGCCAATTCATTGTTTTTGTGCTGCAGCGAATTTTCATGCTGTGATAAAATATGTGCACTGTTTTTCTAATCAAATACACCGTTAGTCGCAAGATTAGAGGGTGCAGCATGCTTTGATCTGAACAGCATGCAAAGTGGGCAGTATAACCAATTCGTGCTGCATGAATACACAAGGTATTCACGAGAGCTCACCTCACCATTCAACATTTTCTATAGAAAGCGGTTTCATTTAAAAAGCGACTTTTACAACTTATCTTTCTTTCCGATTTGGAAAAATCAGCATCTTTATTTTGATTAAATCCTCTGCGTAATAGAATATCAATCGTTTGTTCGTTACTATTCCATTCCGCTGGGTCATCGCTGCCGAAATCATTCTTAAATTCTGAGAGGTCTGGTTCGCAAACAGACGGTAAGTTTACGTTCAAATCAGCTGCCGAATCGTCTATAATTTGTTCTGGTATTTCTGTGCTTTCACATGCTTCTGGATGGTTCAAGCCGTTAGCATCTCGAATATCCTGGCTAAAGTTTTTGTTGTCTCCATCACATTCTTTTTTTTTTTAAATCTCTACTTTGCTTAGGCTTTTCAGCAGCTTAGTTTTCCTTCCTTTTTTTTTCAATCGCGATTTTCCCATTTTGAGCCCCACTGAGTTTTGCCTTTTTTTTTTTTTTTTTTTGCATTCATTACTCACGGAGATTTCAGCACAGCACCCCCCCCCCCCACACACACACTAAAACAAGCTTGTTCAAACTTCCTAGTAAAAATCTAAAACAGTACAACTCGCCGCAGAAACTGTCGCAAACGCTAGGTTAATTAAGAGTATGAAACTTTGATACACTAATAGTTCTGAGTGTTTGACCAGTTACAGTTCCCTGAGCTACACGTGCGCAGTACACGCACGCTCAGCCATTCAGATGAAAGGAAAACGTTTGTCTTCGACTACATATGGTATGGTAAACGGGTCTCACACGGTCACACCCATGCCCCCACCAATGGGACTCCCTGGGAATGAAGTATGCCTTGTCCTTTTCCCTTGCTTTCTTTTCTTTTTCTTTGTTTGTTGTGTCGTGGTAACCATCAGGGGAGGGAGGGGACAGGACAGACGTCGCGTGCCCAGTGCCCTTGAATACTCCGCCCTTCTTTTTCTCCTCAACCTGTTAGGGGTTTCGGTCAGAATGATCAGGATAAATCATTTCTGGTCATGCTCCCTACGTTGCAGCAGTAGTTCCGTCCAGGAATGTGAGCTGGGACTCACTCAGACAAAGACCCCCCCCCCCTTCCTTTTCCCAAACAGGAGGTCGTAGTGCGGTGGTGCCCCAAAGGCACTGGTAGTGTTGTTGTCTGACACACACACACACACACACATCCCCAAAATAAATTTTAGGGAACGCTCCTATGTCCGAACATGACTCTGCTTGGCATTATTCTCAGTCCCACCACAATTTTATACCCTCACAGAGATGTTTGCGCCCCTCATGGAGGGTGCCTACCATGTTTGCGCCCCTCATAGGAACGTGCCTACCATGTTTGCACCCCTCATAGGCACGTGCCTACCGTGCCTAATTGGAAATCTGCCACTGCCCCCCCTCCTCATAAAAAAAAAGAAAAGCAACTATTTGTGTTTTATGATGTTACCAGATATCGTAAATGCAAGACTTGTCGCCATCTGTAGTCATCTTTAGTAAGTAAAAGCTCCTAACTAGGGCTGTCGACCTATCAATATTTTTAATCGGTTAATACTTCACCATTGATCGATTAATCGGTAATTTGATACAGTGAAAAAAATACTGTCACAAAAAATATACGACTGTAAATTACATTTTGCATTATTCTATTATTATATGGATACTAAATACGTTGTTTGAAATGTTAGAGTGTTGAATCTAGTAGTATTTGTTAATCTAGTATTATTCATTGCTTTACTTTATCAAATCACCTGTTTCACTTGAAGTGTTGCATCACAATAATACCACTCATTGTCAATCCAGTGTACTATTATTGCTAAGTAGCTGTCTTTGGCGAGTGAGATCCAAAAATCTCCGGTTAAACTCACATAGGAAGCCCTCTCTAATTCATTAAACACTCTTGACTTCTGAATGTCGTAAATGTGGACAATTTTGTTCATAATGGTACTTCTGGCAGGTAAATTGTAACACTTAGAATTCAGAGTTGTTTGCAGCAACACTTTCAGGCCAGGATCTTCAACAATACTGACAGGTCTCGAACTAGATGCAATCCACAACGCTAATTTATTTGTTAATTCCTGTTCTTTTAATGCAGAAACAGGCTTTTCGAGGAAGGAATTTACACCCATTTGCTTCATAGCGGTGGCGTTTGAACTAGACTGATGCCGTGGCGTATTTGAACTAGACTGATCCCGTGGCGTATTTGATACAATTTCGATGAATGGATGTTGCGATTGTAAATGATAATGTAAGCTAGTCACACTTCCACTGTACTTAAACTTTTTCTTACATTTTAAACAATAAACATGTCCGCGATCAATAACTTCCCCACTGTCTTCTAATTTATATTCAGAACAAGAGGATAATTTCCCTTTTCATCCCTAAAACTTCATTTTTGGAGCTCAAATAAACGTGACAGCAAGAGATGAATCAGCGTTCAAACTAACTTTCTTTCACTGACAGACACTCCCATGTTCATCCCAGTTGGCTCCGCTACCAATAAAGGAACACTATTTGCTTTTTCAATGAGGAGAGAGGGGGTAAAAATTTGCCCCAGCCTTTTGCTCTTGCACTGGAAATTCTCACTGTTGACGGATACAATACTTCGGCAACAGTACGCAACTTGGTCCCTGGGTAATTAGGACTAATTGCATACCCCCATTGATTCCAAGAAACACGTGTATTAATCCCCCATCTTTCCTATTGAAAGCTGAATCTCATTGTGAGCAGCAGCGGCGTATTTTCACCTGCATCGATGTAATAAAACTTCGGGGACCACTATACAAGCTCGGAAGATGCCGGCCGTCTGTTATATCGACCTTACGTATTGAAACAACTGACATTTTCCAGACGATTCAGCTGAGACAGGAGTAAAGAGGTGTGGCACCACGTAATGGCTGACGAGACTGCATTTTCCCTGAATAGCTACACTGTTACAGTCAACAAGTGGATAGCAGGGAGGGGAAGCACAGACAGACCACCATATGAGAAACGAGCGTAGCCATCACCCCCTAATAGCTTAACAGGCCCGCGCACCGAACACTGGAAGCTGCGTGACGTAGGGGAGAGTAGGCTGATGTCCGTGGTGGGTGGTCGAGCATGCATGTGCTGCTCACTCTGTGTAAGCCTGACTGTCGATGTGCGTGGTTGTTGTTGTCAAATTGTCAACTAAATTTATTTTCATAGAGGAATATTAAAAGTATTCAAATTCCCTACTAATGGGGAGGTTCTCAGAAAATGGATTACAGCAATAAAGCGTGAAAATTTTCAAGTGACCAAGAACTCTAAGGTAAGTGGAAACCTTTTGTTAACCTTATTTTAAACTACTCGTAAAATAAAAATTTTGTACTAGAAAATTTAAATTTGGCTAATTTTATAATCTAATGCATCTCACAGCGGGAAGTCAAAGCGCTGAAAAGATTTTTGAAAAATGAAATTTAGGTTTGTAATGGAAAGAATAGATTACTTGCGTTGTTATAGTAACCCATAACATGTTTTTGCCAATGTATCAAATAAGTTCAAAGTAAAATATGTATATTTAGGAAGGGATTTTAAACTTTATTATGGACACAGAATAATAAGAGTTGCATGTTTTTGATCCCAAGAGTAATATGTTGATACATTCGTACTTAGTTATTTAAGTGTTTAGGTAGCGCCAGATTAACTTTTTTGGGGTCCCTATTTCTGGGCACAAGTGCTGGCAAAATACCTATATCCTATACGAAATATATGTATGTCATGTACACATCTAACATGCCTATGTCCTTTTTATAAATGTTAAGGCCTTGTTGCCATGTGAAATACACCTTTTGTGTTTGCAGACATGGAGAGTTGCATTGAATTATCATTTTTAATATTTATTACTAAAGGAACACAAACACTGAATCAGGTATAGACAGCAAAAATTAGATATGAATGCACAAAAACAGAAGTTCACACATAGTTCAGGAGTAAGTTTGCCTTTAAAATGTCCGTTTAAAGATTTTGAAGCATTTTTCTACAAACCAACACATTGAAGAACTCTCGTGTGAGCAGTGTGTATGCTCTATCTGTGGTAGGATGGTAATTTATCAGAACCATTCAATTTCTTAAAAATTAAGTGAAATATATCAGTACTACCTGGGCAAGAAATTATTTACTTGCCCAGGTAGTAAAAGCTGGATGCGCAAGAAAATTTATCTTTTAAGATAACAAACCAGAACCCTAATTTTTTTTAAGTTAAAAATATGAACTGTTTTAACATGTTTGCACTTCTATTTTAAGGGTCTGTATTACAAATGTTCAATGCACAATCAATTTTTAAGATGCTGATGCTAAAATTGGTATGAAATGGTACGATGATGAAACTGGTGTTTCGGAAATTTAGTGATTCTGCCATGTTCCTTTTGTTAAAGTTTTCTCCCTTTGTCACTAAACATGAGAGGCCAGTTACATCAGAGGCATGCATACTGTTGTTGATTATAAACAAAATTTGGAGCAAAACTAGGTTTCCGATTTCTGGGCGTAGAGCATAACATAATTAAAGATGTGATATTGCTCTTTCCTTGGTACTTCGTAACAATAATACAACTTCCATTAATTAACAATGACATGAAACACGACATGTGATGACTGTCATTTTTTTCTTGTTTAGTAGGAAATTTTATTAAAACTTTTTTATTTTAAAATTTAGTTACCATGCACAGGCAATTAGATGTTTTATTTACCTGCCCAGACGAATGATTTACATGCTCTGGGCATCTCGGGCATGGTATTTTTAAGCCTTGGATATTGTTATTTTTAAGAGAAAAAAAGTACGTGGATCGACATGAATTCACATATTGTGGAAACTGTGTTCTAAACAAACAAGATTTTTAAAATACAAGTAGAAATATATACTCGCTTCTTTTTTTCTTTTTTTTTTTTGAAAACATTTGCTTAAAATGAGAGATTAACTTTTTATTCATTTATCTAGACTTATCTGTTTCCAGACTTCCTGCACTGTGTCTTCACAAGCTACATCAATAATAACTGGAACTAATATATCTCATATTATCCTATAACTACTGGAAAGTGTACTTCCAAACGTGGGGGTGGGTGTCAATTTTTGTATGGGGAAAAACTTCTTCAATCCTTCATAGAATTTATTTTGAAACCAAAATCATAAAAAAAAAGGAAAAAACAATCTTTTTCAATAGCTCTAGTAATGACAAAACATTTGTGCAAAATTTTATACCATTGCTTTTTATAGTTTCTGAGAAAATGGTACATCAGGTTAGTCAATTTATAATGAAACATGTACATCTTTTAAAATACATTCTATAGTACCAAAACAATCGCTTAGAATTATTCAGTACAATAACTGCATGTGCATTTGTCAGGTTCTCAAAAAATATAATAATTATCTGAAAAAATACTTTAAGAAATTATTGGAACAAATTTCAGATTTTCTTAGAAACGTGTCTTTGAAATTCTTCAAGGAACAGCTAACGGACACATAATCAAATTGTGTTTGTGATACACAAAGAACTACACAACCATAATTATTTGTACATTGGCAGTTTTCCTGAATACTTCTTGAAAATCAAATTTCAGGAAATTTCTGCCAATAAGTTACTTGTATTTTTCCAGATAAAAAGAAATGCTTATATTGTGGATCCAAATAGTTTTGCTTAGTGCTACTAATATACTTAATACAGATGTGTTGAACTTTGACAAGGTATACTTTGACTAACTAACTATAAAGATACTATAACTTCAAGTGAAACTACGACAACAGTTTATAATTTCGATTATAGAAATGGTTTATCACTTCCAGTGAAATGACAGGGATGCTTTCATTAAACTGACGAATCTGTGTTGCTTACCCTTTCAAGTCGAAATTATTGCTACGCTAAATTTTACGCTGTAATTTCTTTTTCTTCTGTATTTTAAAAGATTATTAAACAAACTTGTTAACTCTGCAGTTATTTAAAAACTAACACACAAGTTCTTATTTAAATGCAGTGAAACTCTAAAAGAACGCACGACCTGGTTAGTTGGTGTACGTAAAGACGCGTTCGTTCGCACATCGCCGTAATGCTCCTCTCCGCGACTACGGACTACTCGAGGCTGACGAGAAAGACAGGCTACGGTGCGAAAAAGTCACGTGCACAACTTAGTGCTGTCGCCAAGTCAATCGGTTGAACAGCCATTGCATCGTTTGTTCACAGTGATTTGTATTGAGTGAGTGTTCCGTTTATTGTCATTTGGATACACGTATAGTTTTGTGAGGTAGGTATTTTTATAATTCGAAGATAAGATTAATTCTTAGTAAACGTTTTATTTAGTTTTAGTGATAGTTATAGGTTTAGTGAGTAGATCTTAGTTTCAAACGTGTTGAAATCTGTTCATGTCTCGTGAATAGTGAAGTATAAAGAAGTGAGTTATTCTGTGGTGTTGAATTCTTATTTCAAATAGAATAATTAATATTTTTTACCAATGCCGATTCACATAGAGCTTGAATATTACCAGAAATCAGGGCAACTTTTCAGGGAATTAGCCTTCGTAATTTGTATAACATTTGCATCTCCAACAATCGTTAGCCCTTTCTTTACGAAATTAATGCTTGAACTGTTGCATTGTAATGTGTCTCTGAATTAAAGAGGACATTTTTTAATTTC
This sequence comes from Macrothele yani, assembly GCA_039090855.1. Lineage (NCBI taxonomy): Eukaryota > Metazoa > Arthropoda > Arachnida > Araneae > Macrothelidae > Macrothele > Macrothele yani. Next base: position 76,224,000 of record CM077009.1, on the reverse strand, counting down.
GTAACTTAATGTAACTGTGATATAGCATTTGTCTGATTGAATTTACTAAAGCTGTCTGAACAGTGTGGACAGATTATGTTGAAAAACTGTATGATCAATTTTATTCTAACTGTACAAAACATAGGGAACTACTTTCGATTAAAAATTTCATATCTAGTTCTTCACTTGTATTAAAAGGTATAATTATTTTTAGAGGAATTGCCATGCCACGATTTCGCAGTGTTAGTGGCTGCAAGTCAAATTATAGAAGTGAAAAGGAGACTTACAACTTTTGCCATACCAAAGTAATGTATGCAGCAGATTTTGTATAAGACAAACTTTGTCTTATACAAAATCTGCTGCATACGTTTAAACAAAGTTCTGATTTTAGATTTTTTTATTCATTTTCTGTTGAATCTTTGTGTATGAGTAGCTTGAAAACTAAATAGGAAAACAACTCCTCAGCTGCAAAATACTCTTGAACAACTTAGTAAAAGCCAAACATGATAACCGAAATGATTTGAAATCGCGTGAAAGAAAAATTAAGAAGTTGAAAGTCAGAACGCTTAGTTTTCCGTGTCTTTCCTTAGTGCATAGTGGGCACTAAGTCCTGAGATAGGAAAACGAGTTCAAACTTATCAAATATTTTATATGCATGTAAAGTGTTTAGCCAGGTTGGTTAAAGCATTGAAATGTATTTTTCTTCTGTAGTAAATGCAGATAACATTTCTGAAAAGTTATCTTTGAAACTAGAAAGTAAAGATATGTCATATTTGGTTTCATTTTATTTGAAACTTGTTTGTCATTTGGATACACGTATAGCAGTACTTCAGTTAGCGTCTCGTAACATATTTCCGATCATTTTTCTGCTTCATCACATATTATTCACATAGTGATGCTGAGTGGTGGTGTCATTATGTACTGAAGATTTGTATTTAATTTTTGGTGGTGTCTTTTTTTTTTTTTTCAAATTTGAACTAATATTGTTTGTGCAGTTGTTGCCCGTCTTACACAATGTGCCTGTGATATACCTTTTTTATATTCTCCTATCCCAAGATATGCATCTTAATTTGCCAAGCCATTTCACAGCAAAATGGGCCAGAGGTCCTCATTTTAATAGCAGTTTTGATTTCATCAGTCCAAATTCATTTGAAAATCTATGGACTATTTTCTTTCTGTGGAAGATGATGCTGTACTCTTTTCACGTCATGGGGTCTGGCTAGTCCCTCAAAGACACCATACCCGTACGAGTTCCATGTCACTTATTTCCAGATTAATAAATGTTAGCAGTAATATTGTAGCATTTTTGTTTACGTTTTAATACTGTACTAAAAAATTCCAGGAAATTTCTCTTATTTTTCATACTTGCCACTATGACTTCATTGCCATAAAATTTTTGATAAAAACACCTGTGTGAAGTTAACTGAAGTGTTACTGTGTGTGTGTCAGAGCTGAGTTCGGGCTCAATTTTAAGAGCCCGAGCCTGAAATATGTCAGCCCGATTGAGCCCGAAAACCATGATTAACCTGTATAGGCATTAAAAAGTTTTCCAGACTTCCACTCTTTCCTACCCATGCAATTAACCAATGTCTTTCTCAACTGCAGAGTGGGTAAGGGATGTTTCTATAATTTCTTTAACCATTCATTTCTTCCTGAAATGTTTTTTTTTTTGGGGGGGGGGTATCAGGAAACATCTGGAGGCACAACAAACTACGTCGCACGTTGCTCAATAGAATTAGCAGGGAGCTGCCCCTTTGAGGTAGGGAGCAAAATTCCGTCGGCTTGCTATCTACTATCTATACTTCTTAAAACTTATCCTTGGCAGAAATCCTGTAATTCATGGCATATGGTATTTTGTTATCCAAGCCCGGAATGGATAGCCCTGCAGAATTCCTACTCCCCATTTAGACCCAGTTGCTGAAGAATTTTCTTTAACAACTTGAAAGTGTAAAAAAAGCCTTGTGTGCTAAATCATATAAAATCACATTAAAAGAAAAAGGAAGAAAATTCTTCCCCTCCAAGCTCAAACTCCAGTAAGTAATACGCAGCCAGCACCCGGTTCGGGTTCGGCCCGTCTCAGCACTGGTGTGTGTGTGTACTAGTGCTTAGCTTGATATTTATAGTAGGTATATTGAAAGTAAAAATTTAATTTTACCATAACGAGCAAATTTGGCTTCTAGTAAAGAATGTTAGCAAAATGTATATGTTCCCTAGTGTTATAAAAAATTAACCAATTCCTTTAGAAATGTGTGGGAAATAATTATTTATACTGTTGAAATGTTGTCTAATCCAAAATGTGATATCAAATATGTTTTATAAAAAAGTAGATCACAGTTAGGTATGAACATTACAAAAGTAGATTTTAGGTAAAGAAAATAATGGACACAACTCATACATAAAATATTCAGATTGTAACACATACAGGAGGATCTAAAGCTGACATAATTTTGATGTAACTTGTGATGATTCAAACTATTTGAAACAGATGTCTTAATTTCTGCCATTGGTTAGCAAGAATTCTTTATTTATTTTGTTGTATGTATCTATAACTTTGTTGCAGATGCTATCACATAAGGAAAGTTGGGGTAAACAATCTGAAGCTGAATACAGTTGCAGCTTGTGATGACTTCCTTCTTTCAAACTATTTGAAACAGACATTTGAGGTACATTTATGTAAAAAAAATGGACCCATTTGTTTATTTTTAATAGTATTTTTTACTTCGTTCCGCTTGAAGATACAAGACAAATTGATAGTCAATAGGTAAGTTGATACTTTTTCCAAATGTAGTGTTGATGCTAATTTTTAAAGCAAACTAAAAATTTGATTTCTGAATTGCAGCAAAGTGCTTTAATAATATGAGGGTGGATCAAAAAGTTAGTTACACTGTTGAATAAAACAAACAAGCAAAGATATACTCAGGGGATGTATGTTATTTTAAAGGTACAACATTAATTCATTTTTCAACATAGGCGCCTAAGGACTCTAAACATTTATCGGAACGTGCGATTAACTTTCCCATACCTGTACAGAAAAAGTCCAGTTTGGTGCAACTAGTTAAGGACCGCACTTTTCACAGCCTCATCGGTTGGGAATCATTGTCCACTAAGGTCCTGTTTCATTTTACCGAACAAATGGTAGCCACATGGGGATAAATAAGTTGGGGCTGTAAGGTGGATGTTGCCACACCTCCGACTTGAATGACTACAGCAATTCCCTTTGTTTTCCGTGCTGTGTAGCGTTGTTGGGCAGCAGAGTGACACCTTCGCTCAACTTACCCCGGCATCTGTCCTTAATTGAATTTCGCAAATTTAATAGTGTTTGGCAATATGAGTCACTATTGATGGTCATCTCTTTTGACAGAAATTCTGTGTAAACAACAGATTCACAGTCGCCATGACCTCTCCCGCAGACAGAGACAGTTGGACTTTTCACGTCTTCCTTGTTGGAAAGGTGACATGTTTCCATTCCATTGACGATCGTTTGATTTCAGTTACGTAACAGTAAATATGCGATTTCAGATTCCTTATAGATATATTTCCTACGTATAATGAGAAGAAATATTTCTTCCGCAATGTTTACCTGAATAACTGGGAATTTGCTAAGCATCGACCTGACTCTAAATAGCTGAGCTACGATGAAGCAGGGCTCGCTTTGACTGACGAAAATCTGAGATTATTCAGATTAAATCACTCGGATGTTTGGGACTTCCTCATCCTGGATGGTGTAACGGTAGCATGCTCGAATGGAAATCGAGAAATGCAGGTTCGCTTCCTGCTCCATGGCGATGAATTTTTCAAATTTTCTGGTATGAAAGAGTTAGTCAGTAGCGCTAAATCTGCAATTTCAGATTGCTTATTGGCTCATAATGCAATTAAATTTCTGTTAATGGTGAGCAAGAATTCTGTTTACTGAGCTATAGTTTGAATTAAATTCTAGTATGGAAATAGTTTTTTCAATTTTTGGCTTACCTAACAGTGTTCAATTATAGTAATTGTAAATTTGCAAATGAAAGGAAAATTTAATAGTGACAAAACTGAATAATTTTATGAAAAAAAGTTCTGGCATTAATTTTTCACAAAACAATGAGAACATTTTTTATGACAGTGTCCTTCATTCAACTTTTTTTTCAATTACCAAGAAAATAGCTTGTGCCAGAATGTGTTGTCACATAATTTTAAAGTGTTGAAATATATACAGATAAGGATTAATTTTTTTCTTCCCCCAAGTAGAAATAAGTTAAATAAACTCTAATACACAGAGATGATTTGTATTAAAAGGGATCCTAAGCATTTTTTTAAGAAGGAATTATTTCCAAATTATGTACTTTTAGTGTACAGAAGCATTGTCCTAGAAATAACCCCATTAAACAAAACACATGCAATAATATAAAAAAATTATTTTTTCCAGAACAAGAAAAAAATATAACTTTTTTTAATTTAGTAAGGAACGTTTTAGCCATATATATATATATATATGAGGGAACACTTTTTCTTCGACCTCAATATGATTTCGCTTGACGTTTTCCGTTTGCTATTAATATTCTGTACGCTATTTATTAAACGAATTTGCTTTTCATTGTTGCTAGAAAATCATGAAGGCAAAAAGAAAAAAAAAACTACACGGACAACGAAGAAAATATAGTTAATTTCATTAAATCGAGCAACAAAACTTTCGAATATGTCTCTTGATACGACTTTGCTAAAGGAACGGCTAAACTCAAAAATCCACACTACACGGAAAACGAAAAAAAATTAATTCAGTAGTGTTAAACGATTAAGTTCAGTAGAACTCCCATTTTAATAATGTTCCTTTAAAACGTTTTCTTCTCTAATAGTTTTAAATTAATATGCAATGATTAGATGTGCCACCTTATATTCGCTGCGTGTTGGAAAATATAGCTCTCTACTCGGTCACCGTTTGCTCTCGGCAGCCCAAGCAGAGGCAACAGCACTAAGTTGGTCACGTGATCTCGTCGATGCCCTTTCGCACCGAAGCCTGTCTTTCTCGTCAGCCTCGGGACTACTTGGGGACTACTCTAGTGACGTCACAAATCGGTGCGCGGGCCTGTTAAGCTATTAGGGGGTGATGGCGTAGCGCACAGCAATAAAAGAACGGGGGAACCGCGAGGTCGAGAAGCTCTTGCCGAAATGCTGGCAGGACAAGACAGGCGGAAGTTCGGAATTGACGTTGGACTTTGAAGACTAGCATACTGACACACAATGAACGATGGAATCCCTGCTGATAGTGGTGACTGCTAGATAAAAACTCCCATCGCCATGAAAAGGCTATTTTCCAAGAAGTGAAGACACAAGCACAAATGTTGTATTCAACAAATTCAAAACTATATGCGGTTTTTTGGAAGTTCCTAAAGAATTTTATTTTTGTACTAATTTTTTAAGTAACCAATTAATCGGAAGAAGAAAATAATCGGCGATTAAAAAATAGAACAAAATAATCGGCGACTAAAAAAATTGATCGAATAATCGGTCGATTAATCGATCAAACCCGACAGCCCTACTCCTAACCATTTCATAAGTTCAACCGAAGTTTGTTACAATCGAATTTTGAAGCTTTTAATACAAAATATTTTTAATCTTTGAAGGAAGATTACACATGTGAATATAACTCTAAATAAAGAGAGCGAATTAGAAGTAACATTTTGTTTTACTTTCTTCCAAAAAATAGAAATAACATATTGTTTCACTTTTTCCAAAAAATGGAAATAACATTTTGTTTCACTGCAAGACATGTCGCCATCTGTAGTCATCTTTAGTAAGTAAAAGCTCCTAACCAATTCATAAGTTCAATCCAAGTTTGTTACAATCGAATTTTGAAGCTTTTAATACAAATATTTTTAATCTTTGAAGAAAGATTAGACCTATGAATATAACCCTAAATAAAAAGAGCGAAATAGAAGTAACATTTTGTTTCACCTTCTTCCAAAAAATAGAAATAACATTTTATTTCACTTCCTTCTCAGTAAAATCGTGTGGCTCGAACCGGAAACAACGCGACTAATTCAAATCTGAAAAAAATGTACATTTTTATTCAGATAATTCTGAATAAAAATATACATGTGGTTGATTGCCAATTCCTCCTTAAACGTTTCTTATTTGGTAGAAGAAATGTTTTCTTCATGTGTATCATACATCATACCACATAGCAGGGGCATATACAGAATTTTTTTTCGGGATGGGAGGGGGGGGGGCAAAAATGGAAGTTTTTGAGATCCACCAGGATAAAATAAAAGAATAATAGTTAAAAAAAACAAAAGAAAAAAATGAATAATTTTTTTTAATGTAAGCTGATGCATTTTTATTAAATTAAAGCATTCTTGTCTAATGTAAGCTGCATTTAAAAAAAAAAACATAAAAAAGTGAACCGATTTCTGGGGGCGGTGCCCCCTTGCCCTCCTCTAAATACGGTTCTGCTGTACAGTAAGTTCTCTGAATGGAATCATGTTCTGCGTAACCACAAGGAACTTCGTACGGATACTAATAAATGCGCGATTTGCAGATGTTGAAATACTGTACTTACCTATTCGTAAGTCCGATTTAATATGGCAAAAACAAAAAATATAACTGTGGAGTGAGAATTATTAAATTTTTGGCTTTTGGCAAACAATATCATCATCTTGCATTCCACTGTGTCGAATAATTTTACTGTATGGCAGTGGCAGCTTGTGATACGCTGAGAGGATTTGGGGCTGAAGTAGCGTCTCGTGGTAGGCTAAGATGAAGGGGTATTGTATCCCAGTTCTGTAGATATCACTTCTAAAGCTAAATTATTGTGAGCCTGTCAATGCTCTAAGTTTTGTTTTGTTTTTAATAATAGTGTCTCCTAACCAATTCATTTATCTTTGTTTGTGGTCAACATCAGCGAAGCAGCCAGCCATCGCGCCGTTTCCAGCACTTTGGCCCATAATACACAGAAGTGTTTTAGTAGATTTATGAGTTAAATTATTGTGAGCCTGTCAATGCTGTAAGTTTTATTTTTTAATGTCTACTATACAAGTAGATTTTAGTAGATTTATGAGCTAAATTATTGTGAGCTTTCACTGCTCACAATAGCTTTCATTATTGTGAGCTTTCGGAGAAACGGAAAGAAATTTGAGAAGTTTTTTTTTCTTTTTTTATTAGTGTCTACTACAGTATACACAGAAGTGTTTTAGTAGATTTATGATGTGAGGGTATTGAACAAACGAAATCTTGAAATTCAAGCTATTGAAAAAGTACCAGTATTGTTTTATTGCTGACCTACCGTTTTCTTTACTATCAACAGAATTGAGTTTTTTGACTTATTTTTAATTAGCTGAATTGTATTTGTCGCAGTTCGGGTAAACCGTTTGAGATGCGACCGGTATATTCTTATTTTTAATGCAGTGAATTATTGTGTTATGAGCCCTCCCCTTCACGAGAACCCCTAGTCACGAAAAATATTCGCCGTTGCAAACATTGTAATAATATATATCTTTAAAATACATTAATACAGAAAAATCTCAGTTTATAATACCTCTTTATAAACTACATTAATCGTCTTTCCATTGAATTGTTGCTTTTCTCTGAATAGTTTTCTTCTGCTTCGATGTCTCTAGCTGCAGGTTCACTGTAAACCGCCACACAGAAAAACTGCTACACAGGAAAACTGCCACACCGGAAGATTGCCACACAAGAAAACTGCCACACTGGAAGATTGCCACACAGGAAAACTGCCACATGCTTTTCATTAAGGGGCCGGGCACAAATTGCTATTCCTCCGAGGAACACTTTGAATGTGTGGCAGCTTTCTGGTGTGGCAGTTTTCCAAGTTTCCGAATTATGTGTGGCAGTTTCCCAAGGTGCCTATTTTTGTCGGAATTTTCATGTCGGTTCATACTTAGGGCAACTGGCCACAGAAGTACGAGGGGGGATTGGGGTATAAAGATTGCCGTTTCCTTGCCTATATTGAGAATTGAATTTTGGGAACTCCAAACAAATTTAGAGAAAACGTTCTATGTAAGCCAAGCGAAAATTGCTGTGTTCAGAAAAGGACCGTAAGGGAATTTTTTTAATAACGCTGCACTTTTATTTAGGCACTAAATATTTACATTACATGTCAAATTTGTAATATTTTTCTTTTACTTAATTAATTCATATGCCCTACACCTCGGCTTTTTTAACAGCTTTTAATCCGCCGACTTTATATTCATAACGCTTACGTATCAAATCAAGTCAATAGCATTGCTCTTTTACTTAGGCCACTAAATAGTGATAGACCACAGGCATAGGCCATTTGAACAGTTTTTATTCTACCAGTGTCATATTCACAACGTTTACATATCAAATCAAGTTAATAATATTGCGCTTTTATTTAGGCACGAAATATTTATTCACAGGCCCTAGGCGTAGTCTTAGGCCCTTTTACCAGTTTTTATTCTACCAATGCCATATTCACAACGTTTACACAGAAAATCAAGTTAATAATATTAGGCGTTTACTTAGGCACGAAATATTAATCCATATGCCCTAGGCCTAGGCCTTTTTAGTAGTTTTTACTTTATCAATGCCATATTCACAACGTTTACACAACAAATAAATGTGATAATATTGCGCTTTTACTTAGGCACGAAATATTAATTCATTGGTCCTAGGCCTAGGCTTTGTTAATAGTTTTTACTCTATCAATGCCATATTCACACCGTTTACACAAACAAACAAAAATGCAATAATATTGCTCTTTTACTTATGGACGAAATATTCGTTCATAGGCCCTAGGTCTAGGCCTATGAATTAATATTTCGTGCCTAAGTAAAAGCGTAATATTATTAAATTGATTTGTTGTGTAAACGTTGTGAATATGGCATTGATAGAGTCAAAACTATTAAAAAGGCCTAGAGCCTATGAATTAATATTTCGTTCCTAAGTAAACGCCCAATATTATTAACATGATTCGCTGTGTAAATGTTGTGAATATGGCACTGGTAAAATAAAAACTGGTAAAAGGGCCTAAGCCTAGGCCTAGGGCCTGTGAATAAATATTTCGTGCCCAAATAAAAGCGCAATATTATTAACTTAATTTGATGTGTAAACGTTGTGAATGGCATTGGCAGAATAAAAACTGTCAAAAAGGCAAGGCCTAGGGCCTATGAATTAATATTTTTTGCCTAAGTAAAAGCGCAATATTATTACATTTATTTGTTGTGTAAATGTTGTGAATATGGCAGTGATAAAGTAAAAACTATTAAAAAGGCCTAGGCCTAGCCCTAGGGCCTATGAATGAATATTTCGTGCCTAAGTAAACGCCCAATATTATTAACTTGATTTTCTGTGTAAACGTTGTGAATACGGCATTGGTAGAATAAAAACTGGTAAAAGGGCCTAAGCCTAGTGAATAAATATTTGAGGCCTAAATAAAAGCGCAATATTATTAACTTGATTTGATGTGTAAACGCTGTGAATATGACACTGGTAGAATAAAAACTGTTAAAAAGGCCTATGGCTGTGGCTTATGACTATTGAGTGCCTAAGTAAAAGAGCTTGATTTGATACGTACAAGCGTTATGAATATAAGTCAGCGGATTAAAAGCTGTTGAAAAGGCCGAGGTGTAGGGCCTATGAATTAATTAAGTAAAAGAATAATATTACAAATTTGACATGTTATGTAAATATTTAGTGCCTAAGTAAAAGTGCAGCGTTATTAAAAAAATTCCCTTACGGTCCTTTTCTGAACACAGCATGAATTATGCTGTAATTCTCGCTTGGCTTACATAGAACGTTTTCTCGAAATTTGTGTGGAGTTCCCAATTCTATTCTCAATATAGGCCAGGAAACGGCAATCTTTATACCCCCCCCCCTCTCGAACTTATGTGGCCAGTTGCCCTAAAAACCGACATGAAAATTCCGACAAACAAGAGCTCCTTCCCATCGTTAGGCACCTTGGGAAACTGCCACACATTCAAAGTGTTCCTCGGAGGAATAGCAATTTGTGCCCGGCCTCTTAATGAAAACCGTGTGGCAGTTTTCCTGTGTCTTCCTGTGTGACGGTCTTCCGCCAACCCTAGCTGCAGCCTCGAGTTTCCCCCTTTCCGAAGGAACGCAAAGAAATTTCAGTTTAATAAACACCCGGTACATAATTTTTTATGAACCGTAGGTAAAATAATTCCTATATTTGGCTTTTCTCGCAGTACAATACAAAAATCCCGTCTCATACAAATATGTGTATGAAAGGAAGAAGCATTCGAAGTGTGTGCACATTTTGTCACGTCAAGTCGATACATCAGAGAAAACAAAAAACCTGCCACAAACTGAATGAATTTATCGTTGCTTTATTTGCAGCCTTATTGAATGCCTCACTTAATCACTTAAGAGAATATTTTCTTGTTGTGTTTATTTTTTTGTTGACGAATTAGGAATTTGCAAAAAAAAAAAAAAACATTCCTGTGTCGTCACCTGCCCACATGTATATTCGTGGGCTTGTAATGAATAGCCATTGTATTGAATACTGGATCTGTCAATATGCGTAAACAGCTTTCTGATAAACTATAATGATTTGAAAATAATTGTAAAGTAGGTTTCAAATACGCTAACTTTTAATCCAGATAAATAAATAAATAAAATCCCCCTTTTTTATTATGATTTTTCATGGAACACTAGTGTTCCGCGAAAGATACTTTGGGAAATACTACTCTAAAGGAAAATATCGAGAGAACTCACAATGAAAGAACGAGGTGACTACAAAATGAGATCTCCCTGTCTGATCCAATGATTCGATAGTTCCATTGAAAAGCATGGTAACATCTCAGTGACGAAGTGGGCACCCGTCAACTGAAACACAGCATCAAATTTATGCTCTAGAAGTTCAGGCATTAGCTAGCTTCTGGATTTGTCTCTGAAATGTGTTCCCCGATTTTATTTATTTATTGTTGTTATTTCCATGTAGAGCATTGACCATATAGGGCTATAAGCTATCGCCTGTCCCTAATATGGAATGGCTGGCTCTATATGTGAGGGGGGGGCGACAGGTGGACTATCTATGACTCATCAAGGGCACGCTTGGGCCAGGAGTCCAACTGGTATAATTTGCGAGACACTGAACAAACAACACTTACTGCATCAATTTGCACATTGAGCAATTCTTAGCAAGCAAGAATTGTTTTTCTTCGTGTGGTTTTTATAGCAAAGTCCATTTAGATGAATGAACACATTTTTTCAGTTATTCAGAATTTTGCTGCTGCACTCCAAAATTTGTAAGTTGTGCGTGCACTCTGCTGAACCAACAAAAAACACTAGTTACGCATGCCATGTTTACTAACAAAGCTCACGAAACAATGAAGTAGTTGGCAAAGGCTCCGGTTCAGTCACACCTCTTGGGCGAGGTACCTGAGCCGCCAATGGCGCAGTGGTACGCCTGAATGGGCTCGGGTAAAAGTACCGACGAGGCATATTTGTCTTTCGTCACTCCCTTCCCTGGCCCTAAAATAGGGGTGGGTGACTGCTTATAGCTCTTAGAGTTTGCTCATGGTGGTCGTTATACACACAAACAAACAAACCAACAAAAAAAAGATGCCTGCGTGGAGCCATTATCTTTCAAACATCGCTCGTGTATCTATCTAGTATGAAAGCAGACTGCAGAAGGGAGGGCTTCACAAATTCACGATATAATGGTTTTGACACACATCGGATGGGCCTGCCACACAAGAAAACAGCTCTCGTGTTTCTGCAGGGAAGCATGTATACCCATTATGTTGGAAATACTAAAATTGCTGTGATAATCTCGTTTCTTGGCGAATATGGATAACGTGATGTTCAAGAAAGGCTGCACTGGTTCTTATACCTCCAACATTACAAGACTTTGTTGTTGTTGTTGAGGGTTTAACGACCATCGTGAGCAATTCAATGGGTTATAAGCAGTCGCTCGTCCCAATTCAGGGCCAATGATTATGGAGAAGGAAGAGAGCCTGTGCCGTAAGACAAACACAACATCCATGCCTCACCGGGATTCGAACCCAGATCCATCTCGGACGAACGGTCAGAAGCCAGCACTTAGACCACTGTGCCACCGGGGTGGAAATCCACTCTCTTGCAATCAAATAAGTAATTGATGCTAAATTCGGTTGCATTTGGTAGGCTCCATTGTGAGTTCTACAACTTTTGTTCAGTACATTTTTAATAAAACTGTTTCTTCAAGTGTAGTTATTGGATTTGGAATATTCCTTCTCCTAGAAATAACACACGGATATCCCGTGATTTCTGTCAGCTCAGTATAGAAGTAATTTTCTGGCTTCATATTATTTTTTCTTGTACTTGTTTGCACGTGTTGTCCCTTATGAGTAACATTTAAAATTTATCAGATGTAATGTTCTGCATGAAAGTATTTTATTGCTATTTTAATACTTATTTCACATGAAAATCATCCTTCAGATTCATCCCATGTTTTCCCATAAAAGTGAAAACTGTCCCCGCCCCGATGGCGCAGTGGCCTAAGCGCTTGCTTATGAACGTCCGTCCGAGATGAGTCCGGGTTCGAATCCCGTAAGGTATGGATGTTGTGTTTGTCTTAAGGCACTGGCTCTCTCCCTTCCCTGGAGCCATTTACCCTAAATTAGGGACGGGCGACTGCTTATAGCCCATTGAGTTGCTCACGGTGGTCTTAAGCTCCCAGTAAAAAAAAAGTGAACAATTATGGTATAGGTCATAACCGTCATAATCTTCGGCTTTACCATAATGTGTCAGATGTTGTCCTTAATCTTGTCCTCACTTTGAAACGAAACTGTGTTTTAATTTTGCATTGAAATTGAGGACAACGTGTCATTTTGTCCTCAATTTCGTTCACAAAAATCAAGTCCCCTTAGTCTAAAAGGGCACTTCGTGACGTCATAACGTGAGGCGAAAGCCTTACGTTATGACGTCTTTCGCATCATTGATTGATTCTGACCTCTTGGCGGAGAGAACTGATCAAAGCTGACTTTGGAGTAGCATAGACTTTTTTTTTTTTTTTTTTGATTGGAGGTTTAACGACCACCGTGAGCAACTCAATGGGCTATAAGCAGTCGCCCGTCCCTAACTTAGGGTCACTGGTTCCAGGGAAGGGAGAGAGCCAGTGCCGAAAGACAAACACAACACCCATCCTCACCGGGATTCGAACCCGGACCCCTTCGGACGGATGATCAGAAGCCATCGCTTAGACCACTGCGCCACTGGGGCGGCGTAGCATAGACTGGCAAACGGTTTTGAAATGTCGGAGACGAATTGAACGTGCAGCGCCATCCATGAAGGGGGGGGTGGCAGTGAAAAGATGCCTATCGGAAAGCAAGAATGTTTAATTCAATTCATAATGTACTGCACAAATTACGTAGAAAGAATACTCGCGTGAGACCAGATAACTTTCTAGATCAAATTGTAATTAGTAAGTGCCATATCCGAGAAAAAACAAACAAGACTAGTAAGCAGGAAAGGAAAGTACGAGGCTATATCGCGACCGGCCGTACACAGAGCAGAAAAATAAAAAATAAATAAAAATAAATAAAACTACTAAACAGGAAAATTTCTCGTCACATACCATTAAATCTTAAAGATACATTAAAATCTTAAAGATTTCGAACTGAAATACGCGCAAACACGTCAACACACAAGTTACTTCCTACAATGGCGGCTTTCAAGACTGGCAAAAAGAATTCCGGAAGTGGTATTATCTTTGCCAGTCCTTTATCTTACAAAATCTTTGCAGAAACAATGCAATACAAAATACGCATAGCTGAAACTTCATGGGTATCATGTGAACATTATGGAAATTCCTACACTCTGTGGCTTCACGGTAAAGACACCCAGGGCATCTACCGAAGTCTTATTCGAACCGCCTTGAGTCTTACATTTTGACGTCACCAAAGTGAGCCCTCAGGCCTGCTTCATGTCTCGACTACATTTTTATCGATACTCGAATAAAACATAAGGTAATCATACGAGAAATTAATGACTTATTCTCGCAACTTTTTACATTATCACCGCCTTTCGTTAAATTTGCATTACTCCTTCGTTGTATTTGAATTGATGTTTCCGGAAGTGTAAATATATTATATTTCTCGAACTGTAGACATTTAGGTTGGTGACTTTATATATATATATATATATACACACACGCAGGCAGGCAGAAAAGTAAGTGTCGAGCTCAGGTTTATTGGTGAGTAAGAAAACCAGTATAGACATTTCCCGATTTGACAAGAATTATGAAAATAACGATGAGCTTCTTATTAGTCTAAATGCGCAACAGATAAGAAAAAGGCTTAATGACATGGCTATTAATGTGACGTCACTCGGAATCTGTTATTTTAGAGAAATTCAGCTCGTATCGGGCGGAACATTTTCTTCGTAGGCTGGTGGCATCGTTGCAATTTTATTCAGGTGCGTTTGAGATTTGTTGTTGTCTGGAGGTAATAAAAGTAAAAGAGTGAACTAAATCGCAATGTTACTTATTTGGAGTAAAGTAATTTGTTTTTTAACAACGTTCCTGAACATCTGTTACAATTTGTAAGAATTTGGTTCTTAAAAATCTTAAGATTTAAAAGAAATCATTGTGCTGGTATTCGTTTAGATAAACAAGCATAAGACCGTTTTCTTACATTTATTCCTTTTTATCTGTGACAGTAACATGGGATTTTTGATCACAAAAAGTTCTCATCATCTTCAAAAAAAGATTTAGTCACCCCTCCCAAATTCAGGGTCATTTTTAGAAAAAATAAAATAAATATTCTTTAATTCATAGAACTGAAAGGGCAGCGAATCCCAGGAAGAGAGAATTAATTCTCCACAACTACATGGAAGGCGGCACGTGCATATTACTGTCGGCATACAGATAGCTGCCGTACGTTTTACTGTATTCCAACTGATGTAGTTGCTTATAACCTCCCTCCTTGTCCTGGGCAGTGTAACAGTTGCATGCTTGAACGTAAATCGGGATATGCCGGTTCGATTTCCCTACCTGGGCGATATAACTGAAGGATGGATACATGGAAAACAATAATATGTACGACATCTATATGACGAAAATCATATGTATGCCTTTATTCTGCTGCCCTAATTAGTATTTTTTTATGTTGATCAGAAATGCCAACATGTGCGTGATGTTATCACGTTGGCAAATCTATGTGTGCTTCGTTGTTGTTTGAGGGTTTAACAACCACCGTGAGCCACTCGATGGGCTGTAAGCAGTCAACCGTCCCTAATTTAGGTTCACTGGTTCCAGGGAATGGGAAGAGACAGTACCGAAAGACAAACACAACATCCATGTCCCAACAGGACCCATCTCCGAAAAATGGTCAGAAGGCAGAGCTAAGACCACTGTGCCACTACGGCGGCAAACCTATGAGTGCAGTACGCTATTTGATAAAAAGTTTCCAGACATTAGCGTATTCACAAAATCCCGGTAATAGGAAAGGAATTAATATCGCGTTGTTCCACCCTCTGCTTCGAAGGCTTTTTACCAGATTTTTGTACATTACTGTGGGAATTGCCTTTCATTCTGCCACAAGAGCCTTAGTCAGATCGATCACCGATGTTGGGCGGTTAGGCCTGGTTTGCAGTCGGTGTTCCAATTCATCCCAAAGATGTTCCATGAGGTTGAGGTCGGGGATCTGTGCAAATTAGTCAAGTTCTTCCACAGCCATCTAATCGAACCATTCCTT
This sequence comes from Macrothele yani, assembly GCA_039090855.1. Lineage (NCBI taxonomy): Eukaryota > Metazoa > Arthropoda > Arachnida > Araneae > Macrothelidae > Macrothele > Macrothele yani. The sequence continues at coordinate 76,208,365 of CM077009.1, read as the reverse complement.
TATTCTCTTTGTTTTTTTGTTTGGGGGTTTAACGACCACCGTGAGCAACTCATTGGGCTATAAGCAGTGATCCGTCCCTAATTTAAGGCCACTGATTCCAGGGCTGCCCCGGTGGCGCAGAGGTCTAAGCGATGGCTTCTGATCATTCGTCCGAAAGGGGTCCGGCTTCGAATTCCAGTGAGGCATGGATGTTGTGTTTGTCTTACGGCACTGGCTCCCTGTCTCCCTTCCCTGGAACCAGTGACCCTAAATTAGGGACGGGTGACTGCTTATAGCCCATTTAGTTGCTCACGGTGGTCTTTAAATCTCCAATCAAAAAAAAAAGAAAAAAAAAGAACGCGTTTCCAATACCACAGAGATCAGTGGCTCCGAGCTTTGTGCTGCTCCGACCGACGCTCGGCATTGACCTTGCTGATGTTATTCTTGTGTGCGACTGCTCGTCTTTGGAAGCTCGCGCCCTTCCGCACTCGTCGAACCGTTATGATGCTGGAGTTGCTTCCACATGCATTTTGGAGCTCGGTGATGAGTATTGCAACCGAAGGCAGGTGATTTGTCGCTCCACCCGCTTCAGCACTCGGCGGTCCCGCTTCGTCAATTTACGTGACCCACCTGGTCTCCATTTCTCTGTCGTTGCACCTAGGCGTTTCCACTTCACAATAGCACCACTTTAGTTGATCGTCCCCCGTTGATCATGCAGTGTTAAAAGTCATTGAGCTCTGCCGTACGGTCTGTTCTACTGCTCATGCCTGTCTATGATGTTTGCCTCATCGAGGAATTCCTAAACCAGGTTTACAGACTGGAACCAACAGCGCGCTGCGCTTTTTGGCAGGTGAAATGATAGAAAAAAGTCTTTAGAAGCGGGAGCAGAGTGCCCTGAAAGGAAAGTGTTACAAAGAAAGGTGCGGAAAAAAATTAGAGTTTTAGGAGTATACGGTTTCCCGTTAAGAAATGAAGTTATAACCTATCCTACATACTTACCTGCAACAGCCTCACACTCCAAGCAACCAGACAACCTCCAGGATCCCTCTGCAGCAAACGTAGAAAGGGCACGGGAAAGGGTAACCTGAAAAGAACAACACAGCACGCACAGGAAAATAAACAGGGAAACGTCCAGTTCAAGCATTCAACCCCCACTCGCCCCTGCAAGATACAGGTGGAGTTGAAAGGCACCTGGACAATTGCTTAGCTATCAGTTTAAGTGTTTTTAGTATTATATACATATTTGTATATATTGCATTTACTAATAATTCTAGGTCTATCAATCAGAAAAACATATGTAGTTTGCTCTGTCTTCGAATGGGAGTCGACTTTTTGACTTGTCACTCCTTAGCCAATCAGAGAAGGGATTTGTTTCCTATTGGCTGAGAGAGATTGTTCCTTCTCATTGCAAGTTGTCTTTTGCTTAAAATTTTGGCTTTCATTGAAAAAGGATAACCACAAATGGCAGTTAGTCCCAATTACTATTTCTACTGCGTGGGTAGCTGTGAATTGGGTTCTTTTCTGGAACCTTGTTCAAAATAGTTTTGGGCCTTTTATATCTGTCAGCATCAATGCCAGTGTAATTAATGGCCTTTCTAACAAGTGGATTGGGGTGATCATTTGCTTTATCATAGTACCTCTTTGCTAATTCATACATCGTATAATGAACAGAATTGATATTAAGCATGCTTCTGATAGCATTTATGATGTTTGCCAGGCAACGTATGTTCTTATATACCCATATGAGCTATGGCTGTGAGGTATACGGGCATATCCACTACTCAAAAAGGGTGTCCGGATACTTCGGATCATATGGTGTATTTGATTCGGGGACTGCTTGTTTTGATAAATTATGACGTACACAGATTTTAGATTATTAGAGCACTTTTTTACAAACTGTTAGTAACTCAGCTTACGGCAATTGGATATTCTCATGAAAACTGAATGATGAAAAGGATGCAGAACATGCTTATACTACGCATGCGAAAAACACAACTGTCCTAATCTACAAGTAGTAAATTGCTACTTTAAGAATCCAAACCTGTAGTTTGGTCTACATAAAGCTGCTCCTATCATAAGATAGAGGTGTGCACAGGTCTTTACGGAAAACACAACTGTCCTAATCTACAAGTAGTAAATTGCTACTTTAAGAATCCAAACCTGTAGTTTCGTCTACATAAAGCTGCTCCTATCATAAGACAGAGGTGTGCACAGGCATTAACGGAAAACACAACTGTCCTAATCTACAAGTAGTAAATTGCTACTTTAAGAATCCAAACCTGTAGTTTCGTCTACATAAAGCTGCTCCTATCATAAGACAGAGGTGTGCACAGGCATTAACGGAAAACACAACTGTCCTAATCTACAAGTAGTAAATTGCTACTTTAAGAATCCAAACCTGTAGTTTCGTCTACATAAAGCTGTTCCTATCATAAGACAGAGGTGTGCACAGGCCTTAACCCAAAACACAACTGTCCTAATCTACAAATAGTAAATTGCTACTTTAAGAATCCAAACCTGTAGTTTCGTCTACATAAAGCTGCTCCTATCATAAGACAGAGGTGTGCACAGACATTAACGGAAAACACAACTGTCCTAATCTACAAGTAGTAAATTGCTACTTTAAGAATCCAAACCTGTAGTTTCGTCTACATAAAGCTGCTCCTATCATAAGACAGGTGTGCACAGGCCTTAACGGAAAACACAACTGTCCTAATCTACAAGTAGTAAATTGCTACTTTAAGAATCCAAACCTGTAGTTTGGTCTACATAAAGCTGCTCCTATCATAAGATAGAGGTGTGCACAGGCCTTTACGGAAAACAAAACTGTCCTAATCTACAAGTAGTAAATTGCTACTTTAAGAATCCAAACCTGTAGTTTGGTCTACATAAAGCTGCTCCTATCATAAGACAGAGGTGTGCACAGGCCTTAACGGAAAACACAACTGTCCTAATCTACAAGTAGTAAATTGCTACTTTAAGAATCCAAACCTGTAGTTTCGTCTACACAAAGCTGCTCCTATCATAAGACAGGTGTGCACAGGCCTTAACGGAAAACACAACTGTCCTAATCTACAAGTAGTAAATTGCTACTTTAAGAATCCAAACCTGTAGTTTCGTCTACATAAAGCTGCTCCTATCATGAGATAGAGGTGTGTACAGGCCTTTACGGAAAACACAACTGTCCTAATCTACAAGTAGTAAATTGCTACTTTAAGAATCCAAACCTGTAGTTTCGTCTACATAAAGCTGCTCCTATCATAAGACAGAATTGTGCACAAGCATTAACGAAAACACAACTGTCCTAATCTACAAGTAGTAAATTGCTACTTTAAGAATCCAAACCTGTAGTTTGGTCTACATAAAGCTGCTCCTATCATAAGACAGAGGTGTGCACAGGCATTAACGGAAAACACAACTGTCCTAATCTACAAGTAGTAAATTGCTACTTTAAGAATCCAAACCTGTAGTTTCGTCTACATAAAGCTGCTCCTATCATAAGACAGAGGTGTGCACAGGCCTTAACGGAAAACACAACTGTCCTAATCTACAAGTAGTAAATTGCTACTTTAAGAATCCAAACCTGTAGTTTCGTCTACATAAAGCTGCTCCTATCATAAGACAGGTGTGCACAGGCCTTAACAGAAAACACAACTGTCCTAATCTACAAGTAGTAAATTGCTACTTTAAGAATCCAAACCTGTAGTTTCGTCTACATAAAGCTGCTCCTATCATAAGACAGAGGTGTGCACAGGCATTAACGGAAAACACAACTGTCCTAATCTACAAGTAGTAATTTGCTACTTTAAGAATCCAAACCTGTAGTTTGGTCTACATAAAGCTGCTCCTATCATAAGACAGAGGTGTGCACAGGCATTAACGGAAAACACAACTGTCCTAATCTACAAGTAGTAAATTGCTACTTTAAGAATCCAAACCTGTAGTTTCGTCTACATAAAGCTGCTCCTATCATAAGATAGACGTGTGCACAAACCTTAACGGAATAAACCAAAATTTACGTAAGAAATGAGGAACTAAAAAGGAAGGTTAAATTAAAGTATATGTCACAGGTGTTCTCCCGCATAGATTTGCAATAATAACGTACCTCGATAAAGCCAATCATATATGTGCCAATAAGTTCCAATGACAATGAAGTAGGAATTTTTTTAATAGCTTCATAACGTCCGACGTTAGGCTCTCGTAGTTTACACTCAAGAGTGCAATGAAACATTGTTGCATTGATGTGAAGTGTAATGAAATATCCTTGTGTAATACTGTAATGAAATAATATTGCGTAACAATAAAATTAACTATTGTTGCGTGAGATCACGGCACATATGCCGCAATTTCAACAATTGTGGCATGCTTTAAAAATTAAATAAATTAATTAAAAATTTGGAAACTCGAATTTCAAAAAAGGGTTCCAAGGTGCATTCCCCATGTACTTCTGAAGATTTCTGCTAAATCTCAAGTTTCTACGTTCAGTAGTTTCTTCTGTAGACGACTGACAGACAGACAGACGTGGTAATTTTTGTTATTGCATATTGTATTTCCTAATAGTTTTTCTGCTTCCTTTTCCTTTTCGGATGTAATTAAATCTTGTTTCCCGTTTTCATTGATAGTTTATGCATTTTTTTTATTTTTCTTCAGGAAATGGACTCGGAAGAACATAAAATATGGTCATGATTTCCCTTATGTTCCAGCAGAGTTGTTGCTTGAGGCAGCAAGGTATGTCCAATTAAGCATCACACAAAAAAGTAAATTTTCATTTTTATACTTTCCTAACCATTCGAATGAAACATTTCTGATCGTTCTCTTTTGTCTGATTTAAGTTGCTGTACTTGGTCGTTTTTGCTGCCGTAAAAACTTGTAAAAATTACACTGGAGAACAAAATTTTTGTTGCATTGATACCAGCACTTGTTCTTACCTAATTTCAGTGTGCTGAATTCAAATCTGAAGTTAGTTTTTCGCTGTAAGCTCTAATTTTTTTGCAATTCAACATTTTCATTGTTCGCGAAATTTTGACGTCTCTCGTATGATGGCATGGTCCATCTGAGGAATTTATAGTCACGCAGTTATAACATAAACGTCTTTTCGTACTGATACGTTATTTTAAAAACGTAACCATACGATGAAATAGTTCCTAAATTAAACCTTAACGGCCAGACGAAACATTTATACAGAAGTCAAACTAACGGAAATGATGCTTTATTTCTCCAGCACAGATATAGCTCTTCACGATAACAAATCAGTATCAAGACTCCACATTCCACATTAAACTCTCCACACACCACAACGCTATGTTCCACAACGCTCCACACACCACACACACCACAATGCTATGTTCCACAACGCTCCACACACCACACACCACAACACTATGTTCCACAACGCTCCACACACCACACACACCACAAGCAACTGTTTACTCGTACTCTATATCTCTCGTTCTTATCTAATAACAAGCATACGTCACGTTCATTCCACCTCAATTATGTTGCCAACAGCATTCGTTTGAGAGAAAAGATATCACGTTAAGTGTGAAGTATAACTGAGAACAAAATCAAGATTTACATAGGAAAGAAACTAAAAAGGACAGTTAATTTAGAATATACGTCACATCATCTCCCTCGTAATTTTTTTTTTTTTTGCCAATAACCTATCAGTTTGGTAGAGGTATCCTTTCAAAATAATCTGATCATTCCTTCATCTCTTTCAGATAAGAACTTACAAAATGGATGAAGAGATTTGTTGACCAGTTGCTGTAGCTGATTTTATATCAGTACACAGCCTCTAAACATCAATAGTTCAATATCACTAACATTCATTGAAAAAAGAAACCGTACGATATCAAATTTCCATATTATAGGTCGTGATAAATATTTTGGCACAATACGTGCGGAGAACTCTCATCAATATACATGTAAGAAGTAGCATAGTAGTAAAAAGAAACAAAAAACTGCGTAATGCAGGAAAAATAAAACTACAACATTTTTAACGTGGAGTTAATTTACACATTCGTCCACACTCGATAACTTCTCAGAGAAGATAAAACATTCAAACTAAGTTAATTGAATAGACGAACATTTTAACACAGAAAACATGGTGTAAATTTAGTTAGTTGAAAAATAAAACTGCACTTGCAGAAAAAAATTCAACACCACACAACAAGTGTCAAGCACAAAAAAAGGTTAATCATAGAACAACAACACAAAAACCTTTAACTGAACACTTGGCGGCCAGGGCCGACTTCGAACTACTCCCATGCATTCGCGCATCGAATTTTTAGATGGATGATATCAATGTGATGTCGAAAAGGCAACATTTACAAAATGAATTGACAAGCATTTTAGCACTAAAAAAAAATTAATGTGGCGCCACACCAAAAAAAAAAAAACATTACACACTGACAAGGAGATAACGTATGCGATATTTTTTGTCCTCAAAGTCTGTCATAAAAGTTCTGTGATACTTTGAGTACAGAGAAAAGTTCAAATAAATAGTCTTTTTATAGAGCATTTGAGTATAAAAGACTATTATTTGAACTCTGTGATACATTTTGAGTATAGAGAAAGATTCAAATAGTCTTTATAGAGCAAAGATCTATTTAGCAAAAGTTCCTTTGAGCTTGAAGGTCAATTGGAATAACAATTTTTTTTAACAGTACCTTTTACTGGTAAAGAAGACCCGTGTGTGGACATGCTTACTTTATTGTCGGGGCGATAACGGCACTATCGAAGCGTCACGCTTCACCGGCTTAGGTTGCAGGTCACTGGATCGCCGGGATGTCTCAGGATTTCTCGTAGACAAGGCAAGTTGGGCAGAAGAAGCGGGGCCATCAGGCTGTCGCAAGGAAGGTCCAGGTTGAAGAAAGGAGGTTTCAGGCTGAAGCAAGGAGGTTCCAGGCTGAAGCAAGGAGGTTCCAGGCTGAAGCAAGGAGGTTCCAGGATGTGGCAAGGAGGTTCCAGACTGTCGCAAGGAGGTTCCAGACTGTCGCAAGGAGGTTCCAGGCTGACTTGTTGACGAACCCGGAATCTAAGAAGAGTGTAGATCCGGTCGTTTCTTTGGCTGTCGAAGAAGCGGTGTAGAAGTAGAAGGGCGCTTCCGTGAACGACGAGGAATAGTTGAGGAAGGCATTGGCTCCGTCCGTCCCGAGCGAAGATTCCAAGGACGAAATCCAGGCGGATGCAAATGCTAGCCCAGCACTAGAAGTTGCACTAGGGGGACTGTGGAACAGGAGAGGGAAATTCTGGCGGCTGACGCTTGATAGGTTTAGATGGCACAGATGGCGAAAAGGACGTTTTTGCCCTACTGCAGATTGATTAAATGTTCCTAAAGTAGGCAACTGCTCAGTAGAAACAGAAGCAGGGATTTTCTCACTTGGAGACTGAAGAACCTCAACTATATTGTCCGATGATTCAGTATCAGCAAGAGGTATGACTCTTTTAGGCACAGGAGAGATAGAACTACCTGAAGATGAAGTGTCAGTTCCTGTCCTTTTTAACTTTTTAGATTTAGAACCAAACGGAGGCACCATGCGTGAAGAAGTAAATGGAGCGATTAAATTATGAGAAGCAGAAGAAAAAACCTCCTTGCACATTATGAGAATATCCAAAGGAACTGGAAATACTGGAAGATGAACTCCCGTCTTTTGAGAAAGCAGGAGACGCAGGAGTTGAAATAATTGCAGCACCCTGAGTGAATGGGATAATGTCAGAATGAGAATCGTGAAAAGTGGAAGCAAAGACATGCTCAGACGAAGGTAGAGAATCGGACAGGACAGGGGTGGGGTCAATAACTTCATAATTAACTATACATACTTGTGAAGAAGTTCCACCTTCTGCCTGAGGATTCCTACGAGATTTAGGGTCAATAATTGCATCATTGCTTCTAACAACCCATTTCCTACATTGCTGCACATGGCAGAATGTAGGGAACCATCTGCTTCTTTAATACGATTGCTGCACATGGGCAGAATGTAGGGAACCATCTGGCTTCTTTAATACGACATTATTATTGTACAATTCCACCAATTCAAAGGGGTCTTCATATAAGGGTGCAAATTTTTTACGAACGTATGTGCAACGGAGGATTGAAAATGAGTTTCTAACAATACCAGATCTCCAACTGCGAGATCTGGTTCTCTCCGTCTTGCATTATAGTGCCTAGCTCGGCTTAACTGAGCTCGACTGATAGCAGCCCGTGCCTTTTGCGCAAGTAGTTTTACAGATTCAGGTGTTGGTCTTTGGTTGATTTCATCGATAATGCCAGTTAAATTCTCAAAGGGGTGCGGATTTTGCGCCCTAGAAAAAGTTCAGCGGGCGTAAGCCGCGTTGATTCATGAAATGATGAGCGAAGGGCGAAACAAAACATTTCAACATGTTCGTCCCAACGCTTATGATTATTGCCAATGAAAGTTATGATCATCTTTAGTAAGGTTCGATTAACACTCTCAGCCGGATTGACTTGAGGATATGGACTGATAAATTTGTGTTTTATTTGAAGCCTCGCACACATTCGCTCAAATAACTCCGAAATGAACTGAACCCCGTGGTCCGAGACTACGGTATGGGGACAGCCAAAACGAGTAAAAACATTATGCATTAGAGTATCACATATTACATCAGCCGTAGCTGCTTTAATGGGGAATGCTTCCACCCATTTAGAAAAGTTATCTGTAACAACTAAAATATAACGAGATTTAGTTTTAGTTGGTAATGGATAAGAGCCCAATAAATCTATAGATATGGTTTCAAATACATAATTATTTGAACTACAAATAAGGTGACCGGACGGTCGTTTATTATCATAATTGTACCTTTGACATTACTCACAAGAGAAAATGTATGCGAGTATACTATTGTATACATGCCCGACCAGTAGGCTACGTCTCGAAGCTTAGTACGAGTTTTCCGTATGCCTAAGTGCCCGGCAAGAGGAATATCATGAGACTCATATAACAAGGCCATGCGGAGAGACTGGGGTATCGCAATGCGGTACTCAGCTCTCAAATTCACAATTTTTTTATAATACAAAATACCATCGATGATCTCATAATTTTGACTACGACCCGCTAAAGAAGGTTCACTAAGAGCAGAAGAACCAGCGAGTAAGAAATTATAGACTTCCCCAAAATCTGGATCATTCGGCAGTTCAGAAATTATCTGCTCCCTTGAAGGGATTTCCGAAATTAGAAATAGGGAGGGAGGTTCAGTATCCGCCTGGGCAACAGAACTGACCGGACAGCGAGACAGTGCATCAGGCAGTTGGTTTGACTTACCAGGGCGATACTGAATTCGGATATTAAATTCTTGCAGTCTAAGTGTCCATTTTAACAATTTTCGAGACAGATTCTTAGCAGTGGTTAAATATTGTAATGCCGAATGATCCGCGATGACATTGACAGTTAAGTGATTGAGATAGCATTTAAATTTGGTAATAGAAAACAAAATAGCTAAGCATTCTCGCTGAGTAGCAGAGTAATTACGTTCTGCTTTGTTAAGAATTCGAGATGCCCTCGTTGAGATAAACCAGCTCCTAGACCAACACCTGATGCATCAGTATAAATATTAAACATTTCTGCATGGTTAGGAAAGGCCAAAACAGGTGGTGAAACCAAAGCATGTTTAAGAGCATTAAAAGCAGTTTCTGCCTCTGCGGACCAAAGTGTCTATACTTTCGTTTTAATGCAAATAAAGGTTCGCATAGAGTAGCGTACCACGGAACGAACTGTTGATACCACCTGGTCATGCCTAAAAATCGACATATTTCTTTTGCTGACTTAGGCCTAGGAAAGTCAGAAATTGGCTTGACCTTTGAGTCGTCAGTTAGAAGACCATTAGGGGTAATTTCTAATCCCAGATATACTAGTTCGTTCCGTCCAATTTGATATTTGGCAGGCTTTAATGTCAAACCCGCATTATGTAGCAGTTCGAAAACTTGGTCCAACAGAGACAGATGCTCTTCAAAAGTATCAGAAAAGACAATTATATCATCCAGATAGACATGGACATTAGGCCTGAGCACAGGACGCATTACTGAGTCCATTAGGCGCTGAAACGTCGCGGGAGCATATGCCAATCCAAAGGGCATTTGCAGGAACTCATGTGCTCTAAACGGGGTAATGAATCCAGTTTTTTCTATAGAATTTGGGAGGACAGCAAACTGCCAATAGCCACTAGCTAAATCCAAAGTTGACAGCCAGTTTGTTGAGGATAAGTCCTGGAGAATATCACTAATTATAGGCAACGGGTAATTGATAGCTTTATAGTCACCGCATTCAGTTTACTAGAATCTGTCACAAAGCGATACTCTATAGATTGTTTTTTTGGAACAAGAAAAGCAGGTGCTGCCCAAGGACTAAGTGATTCCTTAATAATTCCCGAATAGAGCATGTCCTGAATTTGTTTTTTGAACTCAGCTTTTTTCTGGTTCAGACATGGATAAGGCTTACATGCAATGGGATTAGCCCCTTCCGTATCAATGGTGTGACACACCACCTGTGTAAACCCTGGCTTGTCAGAAAATAATCCTGGCCTGCTGTTTAAAACTTGACCAAGTTGGCTCTTGTGCTCAGGCAATAATCTGCCACTCGCAAGAACTGCAGAAAAATCAACAGGCTCTTCTGGGGTGGGAAGACTAACCTCAGGCATTAAGATTAGGCCATGCTCGAAATCAAGTGTAAGCTTAAACATTTTAATGAAATCCACCCCAGAAGGCAATCAACGGGTAACTCTTGGATCAAGAAGAAAGTATATGAAACTTGAACTTTGCCAATCTTGACAGGTAAATGAACTGAACCCGAGACTGAAAAGACATTATTTTTGGCACCTCGCAGACATTGCTGGGAGGGCTCGACAAAAGCATTTGGAAAGGTAGCAGCACATAAATCAAAGTTTAATGCATAAATGTCAGATCCAGAATCAATTTTAGTCGACATCACTACTTTACCCGAGGTGACAAGAATATCAGGCAATTGCGGAGCTTGAATGGTTAAAAAAAGAGATTTGAGGTCTTCAGAATACGAGGAGATAGACTCGACCCATCTACCTCCTGCTGAAGTTTAAACTGTCGTGAAACTGATTAGTATGTCTGGATTGATTTTGTAAATTTGCCGAAGCACCAGAACGTGCTGAGTTGTAGTAACGTGCAGGAGAGGTAGCATTGATATCATTAGGCCTGCCTTGCCCCCCCCCCCCCCCCAGCACGATGTTTTGGATATGTCTTGTCAACCGGGTAGTAATTATCCCGGGGAAGAGAAACTTGGTTGTTATCCTGGTTCCCATAATAGTCAGGATGTCGCACCCCTGGTGCCCAACGATGCGGTGGCACGTATCTAGACTGCTGATAGGCATTCTCCCCCTTGACTGATAAGCAGCCTGCCGAAGCTGATTGAAAAATTTTCCATGACAAAAGTTCTGTTTTGGCTGCTGATACCTATTAGTTTGAAGAGGTTCATGGTACTGCGTAGGATGGCGGTACTTTTGGACCTGTGAAGATTGCCCTTTGCTGTGTCGTTTTTCAAAAACTCGAATGAGTTTCAGGCACTCGTGAATGGAGACAAGACGTCGAACTTCCAAAACATCCTGCAGGAAGGTATCCAGCTGCTGTAGCAAGGTATCCCAAATGTCAGACTCGACTGCAGCGGGATCCCATAATTTGTAAAGCCTAAATGTTTCCAGAGCGAACGAGACTGGACTATTTGACGCTCGCTGTCGCCTGGAAAACAGTTGTTGGGCTGCCAAAAGGAAAGACATCCAAAAAGTCAGCTTGAAATTGCTGATAGGTGCCCTGTGGGTTCATTCCACGCCACTGTCTGTACCAGACCTTTGCGGTGTCTTGGAAACATGTGCCCGTAATAGGTATTTGACAATCTTCAGGAACATTATATAAATCAAAATGATCGTCTAGATCCTCCAGAAACCTAAGCGATCCGCCGTTTCCACTGAATACAATGGAACCCGCATGGGGTACGTAATGAACAAGGATTTTGGTCCTTCTCAGTGGGAGTGGTGGGGTAAATTGTTGTTGAGGCACTGCAGTTGAAGTACGCGGCACATAAGTTTCGTACCTCGTGTATTCGCTGTCTGGTAAGTCGAAACCGCAGGCCTCGTACAGAGCACTTGTAGAGTTATTTGGTACTGTATAACGCTGAGTGCGTAGATTGTCTGTTGTAGAATTATGAACCTCATGATCATGTCTATAACAGTCATAGAAGAGACCGATAGGATCCGTGAGGTTTGCCATTTTCCGTGACTTCTACTATGAGTCTGTTCGGCTATACTTCGGGTGCCAATATAACGTAAACGTCTTTTCGTACCGATACGTTGTTTTAAAAACATAACCATATGATGAAATAGTTCCTAATATAACCTTAGCGGCCAGACGAAACATTTATACATAAGTCAAACTTACGGAAATGATGATTTACTTCTCCAGCACAGATATACAGTAGCACTTCACGATAACAAATCAGTATCAACACTCCACATTTCACATTAAACGCTCCACACACCACAACGCTACGTTCCACAACGCTCCACATACCACACATACCACAAGGGATCTGATTCATTTGCCCGACGTTAACTTCACCAAAGGGTCACTTGACCGAAAATCACTTCACCGAAAAGATTGTTTCACCGAAAAGATTGTTTCACCGAAAGATCACTTGATCGAAACATTCATTTCACCGAAGGGTCACTTGATCGAAAGGTACATTTCACCGAAGGGTACCTTGATCGAAAAGTTCATTTTAACGAAAGGTCTCTTTACCTAAAAGTTCATTTCATCGAAAGGACATTTCACCGAAGGGTCAGTTTATCGAACACTTTGGATTTCACTACAGGATCTGTTGAAGCATGGTGCAAGTTTGGCAGACAGACCACCGAAACGTTAGAAAATCACACTCAAATTGCACTTTTGATTTTTCCGTGTCACAGAGAATGCAAAGATTTAGTTTTAAGACAAAAATAATTAATTTTAAGTCCCTAGGCCTCGGCTTAGGCCTTTTTAGCAAATTTTAATCATGTTCATAAGGTTTACATAAAAGTCATGTTCAGTGCTCATGTTCATAAGGTTTACATAAAAAGTAAAATTAATAATGATGCACATTTTTTCAGGCAAAAAGAATGAATTTTAGGTCCCTAGGCTTCAGCTTAGACCTTTTTAGCACATTTTAAACATGCGTGCTCGTATTCATAAGGTTTACATAAAAAGTCAAGTTAATAATGTTGCACATTTATTCAGGCAAAAAGAATCAATTTTAGGTCCCTAGGCTTCCCCTTAGGCCTTTTTAGCACATTTTAATCGTGTGTGCTCAAAAGGAGCCTAAAATTATTTTTCAATCTAGGACCCTAAACTTGATTCTTTCTGCTTGAATAAATGTGCAAAATTATTAACTTGACTTTTATGTAAACCTTATGAACACGAGTTCGTACTATTAAAATTTGCTAAAAAGGCCTAAGCTGAGGCCTAGGGACCTAAAATTGATTTTTGTATCTTAGTAAATGTGGAACATTATTTACTTGACTTCATATGTAAACTTTATGAGTATGGCGTGGGGTGATTAAAATTTGCTAAAAAATGAATATGAGCTCGGAGGATTAAAATTTGACAAAAAGGCACAGATCTAGGCCTTGTAATTAATGTTAAATTTCGAAAAACCTACTCATGGGAAGGAGTTTCATAGAAATTAAAAGTGTATTTTTTTGTTCAATGCCATAATGTTTAGGTGGCCAGTTTTTCAAAAACCCGCACCACACTCCAACAACGAAATTCTAAGTTTTCGATAAACTGACCATTCGGTGAAATGATCTTTCGATATGATGAACTTTTAGTTAAAGTAATCGTACGGTGAAATGAACTTTTCGATCAAATGTCCTTTCGATGAAATGAACTTTTAGGTGAAGTGACCTTTCGGTGAAATGAACTTTTTGGTCAAGTGACCCTTCGGTGAAATGTACCTTTCGATCAAGTGATTTTCGGTCAAGTGACTTTTCAATCAAGTGAGCGATACCCCACCACAAGCAACTTTTACTCGTAGTTTATATCTCTCGTATAAACTACGAGTAAAAGTTGCTAATAACAGGCATCCGTCACGTTCATTCCACCTCAATTATGTTGCCAACAGTATTCGTTTGAGAGAAAAGATATCACGTTAAGTGTGAAGTATAACTGAGAACAAAATCAAGATTTACATAGGGAAAGAAACTAAAAAGGACAGTTAATTTAGAATATACGTCACACAGTCTTAAAATTAGGCTTAAACAACCGTCTTGGCAAAGATATTCTTCATGAATAAAAAACCCGTTTAGCTGCAGTACAATATGCATTAAAGTTTAAAAAAAGGCAAACAAATCACTTGTGTGGAATAAAATATGTATCGCTACTTGTCAAATCTGAAACATGTATCCCTTATAGTCAAATATGAGTATGCACTGATGCTTTTTACTTTAAATTAACATATATTTCGACATAAAGGTGATAGGGGATTCAGAACAACTAATAAGGATGGGATGCAAAGTTCAAATATGTCCCATTCAAGCAAGAATTTGCGCCTGTAGCTGTGGCGTTTGTGGACTTTCTCAAGGCAATCTCGTTTCATGCTCCAGCAGCAGTTTGCCATCATATTTTTGTCCCATCGCCCTTGATAGCCCTGTTCCATCTCCATCAGGTCTTGATGGAAGCAGTCTCCCTGTTCGTCGCTAACAACCCCAAGGTTTTCGGGGAATTGATCAAGGTGACTATTCAGGAAATGGAGCTAGACACTCATGTTGAACCCAAGATCACGAAAAGCCAACAGCATTCTAGTAACGAGAACCTCATAGTTATCAGTCTTTTTGTTACCAAGAACGTTTTGTATAACTGCCGCGAAAGACAGACATGCTGCCTTCTCCTTGTCATTCATCTTTCTGACAAATTCCTCATCACATACAAGGGCACGAATTTGAGGTCCATCGAACACACCCGCTTTGATCTTCTCTAAAGACAAAGCAGGAAAAGCAGAAACTATTCAATATATGTTGAAAACACTCACCATCAGTACTTAATGTCTTCACAAACTGTTTTATCAAGTTGAGCTTGTTATGGAGTGGAGGAAAAATAATCTCTCAACTGATGATTGGGTCATTCACAATGTTTGGCTTGCCTGCTTCTGGAGTTTCACGGATGGGCCACTCCTTCTGGGTCCAGTGTTTCTCGCGAGCTCGGCTGTACCACATGCAGAGATAGCATGGAATCCTCGGGAAGCCTTTTTGTTGACCAAGGAGGAAGTTGATCATTTTCAGGTCCACACAAATGAACCAGTTGTGCTCGTGATATTTGGAGTTAGTCTATGACCATTTTTATGTCATTATGTTCTTCTCGCAAATTCACTGAGAGGACAACTGGAACCGCTCCATAAACATTGCCATTGTGCAAGCGCTTTGAGCTGTCCAGAAATAATCGTTATTCTGTTGGACTATACGAGGTAACAACCAATTTCCTGAGAAGACCTGAGATGTCGTGGCAGTAAGCAAAATGCTTGTCTTCTGAAAAAAAGTTACAAAAATCTGGTCCCGCTTTCGGAAATAAGAAACTTTTGCAGAACGGTCAAGTAGGTTTTTTCTTGCACCCTGGAGGCTAATACCTCAGCTTCTTTCTTGGAGAGCCCCAAATCACGCACTAAGTCATTCAATTCCGGTTGACTAAACTGCTGGGGGCTGATGACTATTTGGTATCAGATGAGGAGTCTTTGGATTCTGAAAACATTTCCTGAAGCTCGGTAGCACAACCCCGTGCTCTTCCTGATCGTGTTCACGGCCTTCATCTTCAGATGAGGCAAAACCATTAAAAACTGGACCCGGGAGTTCCTCAGAGTACGGATTACGTCGAATTGCTGAGGAATACTGAGATAGGGGATCTTATGCCGTTCTTTTTTGGCAAAAATAGCAGTCAGTTATGTGGTTCTTGGGTTCTCGCCTAACCATGGGAACTGCAAAAGGCAGACCGTTTCGTTTTCCCTTTGCCCAGTCACAAAGCATTTCCTCACAATCATGACACACAATATGAGGAGCCCATTTCTTGTCTTGGTCGCCAAGGGAAATTTCAAAATAGGCTTTATAGGCACACCTCACAAACGAAGTTATATTGCACCTTTGACGAAGAAATGTGTAGCAGCCACGTACATAACAGAATCATAATGCATCAGGATTATTTACACATTTATGTCTACTTGATGAAACCATGATCAGATCTGAAACAAAGAAAAACAGGTGTTATTTTTGTGTAAATCAGATAAATCTCTAGAATCCAAAATTAACAATAAAGGTAAAAAGTATTGATGTTTGTAAAAAAAATAGTCTAATTAGTCTAAAGTTAGGGTAGATGTAAGCCTAGTTTTCAAGCTATCCCTAGTGTAAACAGCAGTGGGTGTCCTTTTTTTGCGGAAATCACAAGTTTCAAATTGCATGACATGTAGAGGAACGCCGATTTCAGATTTGAAATCAGCGTTGAAAAAATACTTGGAATTAGTTGAAAAATCTGATGCATCAGATAATAAAAAGAGTTGTTCCCCAGTGTTATATGGTTGTTCAGTGAAGTGGTCAATTAGTAGAAACAGTGAAATGCGTACTGAAGTGGGTAATTTATTATGTGTCAACCGGTTATTGGCTTCTTCTTAAATGTCTAAAGGAGTGGAATTTCTTTCATCTCGTGACATATCACTTCAGCTGGAGATTTCTGAATAAGAATTATGTGAAATTTCGGCTTTCTCGGGGATAGGAATTTGCTCAAATGCACAGAAAAAGAAAGCAGTGCTTTGAAAGCATCAGGAAAATGGTTTCCTTCTGCGAGGGCAAATACACACATCAAAACGTAATAAAACAAAATTCCTTGGGAAAAGGTAGGTATCATATTGTCCAATTTTACATGGTGCTTTTCAAAGTAGGCTCCTTGCTTTGGAACTCACTGCTCACACTCATGTTATTACGTTTTGAACGCTACGGTAAATCA
Organism: Macrothele yani; assembly: GCA_039090855.1. NCBI lineage: Eukaryota > Metazoa > Arthropoda > Arachnida > Araneae > Macrothelidae > Macrothele > Macrothele yani. The sequence goes on along the minus strand of CM077009.1, from coordinate 76,191,393 downwards.
ATCACATTAAGTGAAGGCCTCTGAAAAATCATATGCAGGGCTTTTAATACATCCTTATCCGACGAAAAATTTTACGTACCAGTTAATGTTTCACTTTCTAGAAGAGCCATAAGTCACAGGGGTAAGATCTGGACTGCACGGAGGATGAGGAACAACATCGGTTCCTTTCAACATTCCGTTATGGCATGAAGAACATGTGGATGCGCGTCATCGTGGTGTAACAATAGCTTCTCGATCTTATACGGGCCGCCCCTGTCCGAATGGGTCCAGGTTCGATCCCCGATGAAGTATGGATGTTATGTTTGTCTTACGGTACTGCCTCTGTCATTTTCGTGGTGTCAGTTGCCCCAAATTAGAGACGGACGATTGCGTATAGCCCATCGAGTTGGTCACGGTGGCTGTTAAACCCCCAAACGAAAATATAAATAAATAAAATAAATCTTCTACGGCGGTCTCTTTCTTCTTCTTCTTTTTTTTTTTTTTTTTTTTTTTTTGAAATACTTCGGCATTGCGCTGAAAACTGAGAAGCAATACAGTAGCTGTTGTATGCTGCTGTAGAACATGTTAATAGACGAATCCTTCGTGATCAAAGAAGACAGTCATCATGATTTTCTGATCATTCTTCAGAACATATTTTTGTTTTGTTTTTCATTAGTTCTTGGCGAAGAGTAACACGATTGATCCTGCTGCAAGAGACGAGCAATCCATGTGAACAGAGCACTTGTTTCATTCTTAAGGTGGTTCCACCTAAAATCTCTGCCCTATGTTTCCAATGGTAAAACTTTACATATTTTCTTCGCAATTAATGTATTCCCAAGGAAGAAAATTTGCGCATTGATAAAACTAGCTTTAACTTATAGCATGGGATACTTAATATTTTGCTAAAACATAACTATAATTAAGCAATCCAACATTTGTTTGTCTACTGACGCCATCAGTGTACAGGTCACGCCATCTGTTAACGGGTCTGAACATTACTCAAAGAAAAATGATTGATTTTCAATATAATTATGGTTATGTTTTGGCAAATATTAAGTATTCCATGCTATTACTTAAAGTTAGTTTGATCGATGTGTATATTTTGATCCTTGAGAATACATTAATTGCGAAGAAAATACGTAAAGAAGTTTTACCATTGGAAACATAAGGCAGAGATTTTAGGTGGAACCACCTTAAATCTTCCGTTAAAATCTCTGCCGTTAACTTTGTTACGAATTCGTAAATTGCAATACGACGGTCTTCGCGCACAGTAACAGATACTGCGCTCACCATTACTTCGTTACGTGAAGCGATCAGCTCTCTGCTTTTCCTCGGCGACTTCTTGGAATGCTTTTTCCCACCGGTATGAACTAACACATGACGTACACTTTTTTCTAAAAATCTGTTCTGTTAAGTCATTGTTTTTAATCGACAGCGAAACTTGATCGCGCATCGTCAATGGAGTACCCGAAGGGAGAAGGAGGTGCAAAGGAACATTTGCATCCCCCAGTGGAATTTACAGTTTTCTGTGTCCTGATGTTTAATTGCTTACGTAACATCCATTTTCCCGTTTTTTCATATTTTAAATAACTTTAAGGTGGATCTACCTAAAAACTTTGCCCTATGTTCCAATGTTAAAGACTTCTGTAGACATTTTCTTCGCTAAATTAATGCATTCTCACGGATGAAAATTTGCACATCGATAAAAATAACTTTATATCACCCTAGTATACTTAATATTTTCTAATACTTAATCATAATTATATAAAGAATCAATAACTTTTCCCTTGGTGGTGTTGAGAACTACAAATAGATGGGGCCACATATACATGGGACTTGCTGAATGAAATCACGTCGCATTTGTTTTTCAATAATTTTATCAGTTTCGGGATGAAATCAACACTTGAGTCTATTCATGCTATAGTCTGTATAATGAATAAAGTTTTACTGCTGGTTGTGTGGTAATTATAATGAATAAAGTTTTATGCCTGGACGTAATGGAGACACTTAATGAAAGAGACCTAAAGGCCAGACAGAGGTCTGACAATAATATGAACTGAGAAAAATGTACTCACTTTAAAACCTTTTATTGGAAAACTCCTGGTATCATCCAACACACACTCCACTAATCACACTACTACTGAATATCCGAACTTTCGTAGAATCGCATCAGAATAATGAAGAAGAACCTAATCACATAAAACGAAGCTCCTCGCACATAAAACAAAGCTCCTCGCACATAAAACAAAGCTCCTCGCACATAAAACAAAGCTCCTCGCACATAAAACAAAGCTCCTCGCGCATAAAACAAAGCTCCTCGCACATAAAACAAAGCTCCTCACACATAAAACAAAGCTCTCTTGGTATCGTTGAGCGCGCCTATTTATACTGCATACCACCACGTCATGACTTACACTCATTGCCACATATCATTCAGCGGGAGAAATAACATCTCGTTAAGTGAGAAGATAATTTGCATAGGAAAATACAATAACAAGAGATAGTAAAATAAAAAGGAAACTGAATCTAGAGTATACGTTACATCTGGAGTGTTTAGAATGACTTGAACCACTTAGACTAAATTTTCTGACTATAATTTAGATGCAGATGTTTACAGAACTCTAGGTACTGTTGATGTTTAATTCCGAAATAAACCAGCAAGCTCACTCTGCGACATTTCAGCTAAATTATTGTTAGAAAATGTAATCTAATTGACTCAAATCATACTAAACATTCCAGACTATTGCATGGGTCGACGCGTTGATTCCATTTCGAAAATTAAGAGTGTTGATTCCATTTCGAAAATTAATAAAATTATTGAAAAAAATGCGACGTGATTGCATTTAGCAAGTCACATGCACATGTGGCTCCATGTATTTGTGGGTCTCAACACCATCAGAGGAAGAGGCATTGATTCCTAATATACAGTAACTATCGTTAAGTTTTAGAAAATATTAAGTATACTGGGCAATAATATAAAATTATTTCTATCGATGTGCAAATTTTCATCGTTGGGATGAAGATTCATTGCAACGAAAATGTCTACAAAAGTTTTTACCATTAGAAACATAGGGCAGAGTTTTGGGTGGATCGCCTTAAAACGATAAAGAATCCTTTCCCTAATAATAACCAAAAAATGGCATTTTTAAAAGATGTTAACGGAAAATTCTGAATTTTCAGGGAACTTTTTCGCGTGATTCAGTCCATATGTACATAAACGAAAAAACTCTGTTGTCACTTTTACCCTATCCGTATGACGAAAACTTTCCTGTGATAAGAGCGGTTTGCGGAAATACTTGAGATACACGAGGTTTGATTAGCTATAAAATTTCAATCGTCTGTTGGCAGACCTGATTTTGAGGTTTTGTATTGTGGGTATCATATCCATGATGTTAATTTAGGTTATGGTGGTAAACCCCCTCCAGTTGATGCACCTGCTATAATATACACTCGCATGTGTTACCGTAAGAAACTGGGAACTTGAAATATCGTGCGGGTGTGTATGTGTCTATGTATCAGTCTGTCGACATCTTAACACCAAAAGCTTATAGATATCAAAAGTAGATTTAATAGTTAAGGGTTTTGGGAATTATATAACAAACAGTACATTTCACCTTTTCTTAAACATAATTGAAAGTCATTGTCAGTATAAAAAATCTCGATTTCTAAAAGATTCTGTTGCTTTGGAAAATCACGATAAAAAATTTAATTTGTGATTACAGTTACAATTATTTTATTGCACACATTTAAAACTTAGTCATATGAAAATGCAGTACACCAGGAGGAATCTGAACATATTGGTTGAAAGGCGATTCCTCCTATTAGATGTAAGAAAAGGAATAAAATATACAAAGGCAAGTAAGATGGTTATAACAGAAGCGCCACTGTTACCAGCATAGCTTGGGACTACAATTTAATGATGGGATTGGGATTCATTGTGGAGATCAGGATGATTTACAATGTAATTTCGCAGAGACCAGGAAAACTTTTTGATATTTTCCAGAGATCTGATGCTCTCTGGGAGATTATTCCATAGGGTAATGTCTTTATCATCATCATCATCATCATTGTCAACCATTATCAATCCACTGCTGGACGAAGGTCTCCCCAAGTTTCCTCCACAACGGTCTGTCTTGTGCCAGTCTCCTCCATGTCACCCCTGCATACTTTCGAATTTCATCCACCCATCTCCCATGTGGTCTTCTTCTGGGTCTTTTCCTGTCCCTTGGAATCCAATCTAAAATTTCAGCTGTCCATCGATGATCTGTCCTTCTAGCAGTATGTCCAGCCCATTGCCATTTCAGGGATTTAACTCTGATCATGATGTCTTCCACTCTTGTCATTTTTCGGATCCACGAGTTCCTCTTCTTATCTCTCCTGGTTACACCAAGCATGCACCTCTCCATGCTTCTTTGAGTTGTCTGCAGCCTTTGTATGTCTCTTTTAGTTAAGGTCCACGTCTCCGCACCATACGTAAGCACTGGAAGGATGCATTGATCAAACACTTTTCTTTTAAGACATAATGGCATATTGCTCTTGAAAATTATGCTGTTTCTTCCAAAAGCTCTCCAGGCAAGTTTTGTACGCCGATTAATTTCTTCATCAATGTGACCCTCACTTGATATCTGCTGTCCAAGATAAACGTACGTGTCTGTTATCTCCAGCTTTTCTCCATCAATCGATAAATCTTCATTTCTTGTAAAAGCATTGAACATCACTTTTGTCTTCTGAAAGTTCATTTTTAATCCCACTTCTTTACTCTTGTCAGCAAGTTCCTGGATCATACTCTGCAGCTCTGATGGGGTAGTTGCAAAAATGACTACGTCATCAGCAAAACGAAGGTGGGTTAGATAATCTCCATTAATCTTTATCCCCTTGTTTTCCCAGCTCAGTGACTGAAAAACACCCTCCAATGTGGCATTAAAGAGCTTCGGAGATATGGTGTCACCTTGTCTCACTCCCTTTCCAATTTTTACGTGTGTTGTATTTTCAAACAGCCTAATCTTTGCACTTGCATTTTCATAGATGTTATTAATAATATTAATGTATGCATCTTCAATACCGCAGGTTTTCAGAGCCATTGTAACTGCTGATGGTTTCACCGAATCAAAGGCTTTTTCATAATCGATAAAAGCCATGCACAATGGAAGTTCATATTCCCTCGCTCTTTCAATTAGTTCTCTCAGCACGTGGATATGATCTATTGTGCTGTAGCCACTCCTGAATCCAGCTTGTTCTCTCGGTTGAGCCATGTCCAGTGTTACCTTCAAGCGGTGTGAAAGAACTTTAGTGAAGATTTTATAAACTACTGATAGGAGGCTGATAGGTCTGTAGTTTCCGAGATCCTCAATGTCACCTTTCTTATGTAGCAGGATCATTGTAGCGGTGTTCCAATCCTCAGGAATCTTTCCTTCATTAAGGCATCGAGTGAAAATTTGGGCGAGTACTGTTTCGATTTCTCCACTTGCTTCTTGTATGATGTCTACAGTAATTCCATCTTCTCCTGGAGCTTTTCCTCGCTTCATGTTCTTGATTGCATGTGCAACTTCTGCTGGAAGGACTGGAGGAACTCTGATACTGGTATCTTTCATGATGTCTGGAGTGCATATATCATCCCTTTCATATAATTTGGAGTAGAAATCTTTCACTCTTGTCAAAATTTCTGCCTTTATTTCTTGTTACAGAACCATCTTCTTTTCTCAGTGCCATAATCTGTTTTCTTCCCTTACTGAGATGTCCCTTTGCTATCTTTAGGCTTTGGTTGTTTTCAATTGCTTTCCTCACTAGTTCACAGTTGAATTTCCTTACGTCTTCAGTGATACTTTTTCTTACTGTCTTGCATAGCTCTATATATTCCACTTTGGAAGTCACATCTTCTTTAGTTGTCCTCATCTCTCTTCTTTTTTGCATCAACATTTTGGTTTTTCCTGATAATTTGTTCACATGCAACTTGTTCTTAGACCCAGCTAATTTTGTTGCTGTTTCCATAAGAGCTTTGGTTACTTTTCTGTTAACTTCAGAGATGTCCACTTCTTCTGATGTTAGGCCTTCTAAAGCAGAGAACCTGTTCTTCAGTTCTAACTTGAAGGTATTATGGTGTTTTTTAAGGTTGGTTATGTCAATAGATTTTGTTTGTCCTATGAGCTTGCCACGTTCAAGTTTAGTGTTGAGGTGCATCTTACATCTCACCAATCTATGGTCACTACCTGTGTTGAACTTGTTTAGCACACTGCAGTCTTCTATGACGAATTTTTTGTTACACATAATAAAATCAATTTCACTTGTCGTCCCATTTGGATGTCTCCATGTCCATTTCCTGTGTGGCTTTTTCTTGAAGAAGGAGTTCAAGATGAAAAACCCTTCTGCCTCTGCAAACTCAACGAGAGTATTTCCACGCTGGTTTCTGTTGCCGTGACCGAATTTACCTACCGAAGTTTCATTCTGTTGCCGTTGCCCTATTTTTGCATTGAAATCTCCCATAATTATTTTCAAGTGCTGCTTACCTTTATTATTTAGATGACAAATTTCCTCATAAAATTCTTCAATTTCTTCTTCAGGATGACTTGTGGTGGGTGCATAAGTTTGAATAATCTGAGCCTGGTATCTTTTCGAGAGTTGGATAACAAGTCGTGCAGCTCTGTCAGAGGAACTTTCAACTTCTACAACTTTATCCTTCAGTTTCTTGTTTATTATAAATCCAACACCACTAGTTCTGCCAGTATCTGTCCCACGATAGTAGAAGAGATGTCCACTTTTCAGTTCGATGAGATCTTCTCCTTTTCTCCTTACCTCACTTAGCCCCACGATGTCCCACTTGATCCTTTGTAGTTCCTCTTCCAATTCAAGAAGCCTTGAATCAGAAGATAGGGAGCGTCCATTGTAAGTAGCCAAGGTCAGCATCAGATGGCAGCCTAGTCCGGTCCTCCGGGGATTCTTAGCACCCTCTGCCTTCATGTCGCACTGGCCGCTGCCTTGGCCAGGTACATTCCAGCTGCCGGAGACTGAGGGCCAAGATTTAAGTTGTGGAATCATTTTGGAGGGGTTTGGCCATAACTCACCACGCTGGCCAAGCGGGTTGGTGAGTAGCATAATGTCTTTATACATTATGCTATTTAAACCATGGGCGGCGGAATCTAATATTTTCAGAGGGGGACCAACTTCTCCGAGAGGGTAAAACAATTTTAAAAAAAGTAAGAGAGAGTGAGAGAAAACAACGTAGGGTAGATGAATATAAACTCGTACGTATCATCACCATCATCATCAACCATTATAAATCCACTGCTGGATGAAGGTCTCCCCAAGTGTATCTTCCACAACTTTCTGTCTTGAACCTGTCTCTTCCAAGTCACTCCAGCATGCTTTCGCATTTCATCCACGCATCTTCCATGTGGTCTTGTTCTGCGTCTTTTCCGGCCCCCTTGGTATTATGTCTAATATTTCACTTCCTCAAACGCGGCCAGTTTTTCTAGCAATCTGCTCAGCCGATTGTCACTTGAGCGTCTTCACTTTAATCCTAACAAAGTGAAGACGCTCAACTTAGTTTCCTTTCCCTAATCCATGATCCTTGTGTTCCTCTTCCTATCTTTCTTGATTACACCAAGCATGCACCTATCCATGCTTTTCTAAGTTGTCGTCCTCTTCTGTATGTCTTTTTCAGTTAAGGTTAATGTCTCTGCTCCATATGTAAGAACCGGAAGGATAATGGTGAACTGCTCTTGAAAAATGTACTGTTTCTTCCAAATGCTCTCCAACTAAGTTTTGTAAGCCTATTTACCTGGGCGAGTCAAAATGTCGTCCCATTTTGAGCTCGACATAATGTTGGGTCTCCATTCCTGTGCGAAACGTGCTCCACAGTCGATTGTGTACATCGATGACGTGGAACACAAAAGGCTAATGACGTGCGTTTGGCACAGAGTCACATTGCGTTATCAGGTGAGCAGAGGATAGAGGTCGATTAACGCACTGTTTGAGTGCACCTACGGCATAATTAGAAACCATGGCGAAAGCTGCGACAGCGAACCCTGCTATCAATACACGACAAATGGCAGCGGAGATGGTGTCTTCCCAATCCATTTATTTTCGTCACCTGCACAAGCTGCTTTTCTCCTCCATGTGCCATCGAACAGTTCCCCATGCATTGATGCCCCAGAAGGCAAAACATGGTGCTTCTCTCTGTCGAAGGTTGCTATCAATTCCACAGGACAATAGGTTTTGGCGTCCTATCGCCACATGCGATTAAAAGTGTTTAATCCTACGTTTTCCTACCACTGGACACCAGTGGCTGAGGGCACACCAGGAAGCACAGCCAATGACACCGAGCGGGAACTTCGACTGGAAAGTCATAATGTGCACTTGGTGGAGTCCTGAGGGTCCCCTACACTAGGAGCTTGGGTCACATACTCAGGCTTCGGACGGAATCTCTATGCAAAACAACCCCTTCTACCCAGCACTCATCAATAGAAAGCGGCCGTGGATAAATACCCCTAAGACACACCCACAGAATGGTCCACCTGAAACTATAGGAATTGGAAGGGGTTGTTATATTACCCCATCTTCCATACAGCTCTGACTTGCCCCATCCGAATGCCACCTGTTTCGCTCCGTGGACTGTTTCCTACGAGGAAGACACTTCGCTTCATTGGTGGATGTGGAATCCTACATGAGATAGTTTCTGTACTCGAAACCTGCCGAGTGGTACCGCCGTGGGAATGTGGCTCTGGTGGAACGTGGCAAAGAACTGTAGGAAACAACGGCCTGTACTTTGCAGAATGAGGTGAGCGTGTTTGCTCTTGCCAGTAAGTTTCAACCTTTTAACAGCAAACGGGACGAACTTTTGATTCACCTTCGAATTTCTTCTCTATGTAGACCTTGCTTGTTATATATTGTTCAAGGTAAATGTAGGTATCTGTCATATCCAGATTTACCCCATCAACTTCCTAATCTTCAGTTTTTGTAAAAGCATTGTATATGAATTTGTCAAATGTGAATTCATTTGAAAACCCCCATCTTTGCTCTTGTCAGCAAGATCTGGATCATGCAATCCAGCTCTGAGTGGGGTACTCCCAAAAATGACTATGTCGTCAGCAAAGCGAGGGCGAGTGTGGGTTAAATAATATGCATTAATCATTTTTCTTTGTCTTCACAGTTCAGTAATTAAAACCCATCCTGCAAATATGATATTGAAGAGATTGGGAGATATGCTGTCACCTTGCCTCACTCCCTTTCAAAGTTTTATAAGTGTTGTGTCCTCTGATGGTCGAACCTTTGTGCTTACATTTTCGTAGATGTTATTAATGACGGTTATGTATTTATCTTTAGTACTGCAGGATTTCAAAGACATGAAAAGTACTGATCATTTCACAGAATCAAAAGCCTTTTCATAATCAGTAAAGGCCAGGATTTCATATTCATTCTTCCTTTCAATTAGTTATTTCAGTACGTGTATATGATTGATAGTGCAATTGTCGCTCCTGAATCCAGCTTGTTCTTTTAGTTAAGTCAAGTCCATTTTTTTTTCAGGTGCTGCGACAGTGACTTTCCGAAAATGTAGTGAACAATTGATAGGAGACTGATGGGTCTGCCGTTCCTGAGGTCATCAAGGTCCAATTTTTTATGTGGAAGATCAAAGAAGCATCGTTCCGGTCATCAGGAATCTTTCCTTCTTTGACGCATCTAGTAAAAATTTGGGCGAATATAGTTTGTTTCTCCATTGGCTTCATGTACAATACCCATGGAAATTCAATCCTCTTCTGGAGTTCTTCCCCGTTCTATATTTGTAATGGCATGAGCAACGTGATCCGGAAGGATTTACTGATAGAAGTTGCGCATGCAGAAAAACAAAAAACTACAGGCAGAAGTTGCGCATGCAGAAAAACATGAAACGGAGAAGAACTCATATACACTATCTACCAACAAGTAATTGGACACCTGTGATAGCAAAGGAAAACGAAGTTTATTCACCTTCAATAGTTGGTGGAGCCTTCACGAGCGGCGATTACAGCTGCGACCCTCCGGGGCATACTCTCAACCAGGCGTTGTACTACGGCTAGCGGTATTTTTTTCCACTCCGCTTGGAGAAGACAGGTCAGTTTCTTCACCGATTTCGGACGGTGGGGGCATCCCTTAAGTCGACGCTCCAACTCGACCCAGAGGCGCTCGATAGGGTTAAGGTCAGAGCTCTGCGAGGCCAGTCCATTCGATTAACCACACTGTCACCATACCAAGCCATGGTGGACCTCGCAACATGACAGGTGGCATTGTCATCCTGAAAGTAACACGGGTCCACCACGTAAAACTGCCACAAAGTAGGAAGCGCATGGTCATCCAAAATGGTGCAGTAGATCTCGGTGTTGAGTCTACCAGGAATTGCGACCAAGGGTCCCGTGCCATACCAGGGGAAACATCCCCATAGCATAATTCCACCGCCGCCGAACTTCATAGTTGGCACAATACATTCCGGCAGGAGGCGTTCTCCAGGCAGACGCCAAACCCAGACCCTGCCATCCGCACGGTAGAGGGTGAACCTTGATTCGTCACTCCAGAGAACCTATTTCCACTGTTCAACGGTCCACTGTCGACGTTCTTCCTCCTCGCGTATGCGGCCCATCGATTGGTGCGGTTCTTTCGAATTTCTCTGGCCAGCACCCGTCGGTCTCTAACTCCCAGTTTTGTGGGTCTGCTGGGTCGGGAAACATTCCGACAGTCACCTCTCATCTTCGACTTGCCAATCACGTAGGCCACTGTCGATTTTGGGTACTTCAACTCGCTGGATATGTCACGTATGTATCGGCCATTTCTGTGATACCCGACAATTACACCTTTCTCGAAATCAGAGAGCTCCAAACTGCGTGGCATCTTGCATGCGACTAGTTGCGTTGTTGTTTTCCCCACGATATTTAACGGCGGCGGCCGTGACGTGTATCAGGACCGCAGATATCGTCAATTGCAGAGGTGTCCAATTACTTGTTGGTAGATACTGTATATATACAGGGGTTTGTCCAAATAATGTAAACAGTTGCTGTTTGTGAAGACCTTTTCATATATAAGCTATAGGCCCAGCTCGGGCTTTCAGAAGAGAACCAATTCGATTTGAAATAGACTTATATCAGGTCATCCCATAAATAATGTCATTTTGTGCACGTGTGAAGAAAGGAAACAAATACGTACCTGAAGCAGATCTTTCAATCATTATAATAAGTGCCCTCGGCACCGACAACCTTCTCCCACCGTTCAACAAGTTTTTGAATCACAGACTTGTAGAATTCCATGGGTTTCGATCTAAAAAGGGCAGACAGAGTTCGGTGCAACTCCTCGACATTTCGAAGTGTTTTCACAGCAAGATGGTGTTGGAGGCTGCGAAACAGATGATAATCGGATGGCTCAATGTCAGGGAACTATGCTAGATGGGTAAGTTTTTCCCATCCGAACTCCTGCAGCTTGGCACTAGTCATTTTCCCCGTGTGTGTTTTTGCGTTGTCCTGGTGGATAACCACGCATTTACGATTAAGGAGTGCTGGACGTTTGTCCTGCAAGGCACTGCGTAGATGCTGTAGCAGCTGACAGTAGGCATCCCCGGTAATAGTTTTGTTCGGTGGCAGAAGCTCGTAACGGATTATGCCTTGCACATCTCACCAAACATACAACAAAACCTTTTGTGGGAAACATCCCGGTTTAGCCATTACTGCACTCCCATTTCCCTTAGGAAACCACTGACGTTTGCGTTTGATGTTGTGGCAAAGGATCCATTTTTCATCTCCCGTACCCATTCTGTGCAAAACCGGCTCCCTCTTTTCACTGGAGGGTACCCACTTACCCAGTTTTGACACATCACCGAGGTTCCGTAGATTCCTGTGAACAGTTGAATGGGTTAAATGGATGATTGTGGTTAATTCCTCGACTGTTGCCCGTGGATTCCCTCAACAGCACGTCTCAGCACATCATTATCCAGATCAACAGGTATTTCTTGGAGTTGCATATTCGTAAGGGTGCTGTTCTCCATTCGGAATTTCTGAAACCATCGATGACACTTTCTAACACCCAGTGTACCCTGACCCTATACGGTATTGGTGTTTCGTGTTGCTACAGCCGCTGTACGTCCCTTGTTAAACTCATACAGCATAATGTGCCTGATTCAGACACCGCCATTTTCCATGCATTTTAACGGCTCAACGGATGCAGGCATAACTCTTGTTCTCTGTCTGAAGTGTGCGATACATCTTATCATGACCGTGGTCTACCTCATAGTCTGGACGCCAAAGGGAGCAGTTCTGTTGGGCATGCGGAAAACGACATTACTTATGGGATGACCTGCACATACGATAATGGAATTTGGGACCATTCTTCCTATAAAATACATCTCAACTGCGCCAGTGAAGTTGGAAGTGGAAAGTGTGATGGACTGACCTTTCGCCCCAGATACTCCCACAAATGTTCAATATTAATATTGAGGTCTGGAACAGCTGTTGTACCTCATCTTTATGCTCTGAAAACCACAACTTGACATGTTACGCACAATACACGAGTGGATTATCTGCTTGAAATCAGCGATGACCATTAGGGAACCATGCCTGCAACATTGGGTGCAGGTGCTCCCCAAGAATGGATTAGTACATTGCAGATGTAACACGACCCTACAGAACAACCAATGGCTCTAAGAAATGCCATGATATGGCACCCAACAGCATCAGGAATCCACCTCCGTGCTTCACAGTGGAATCAAACAGTCGATTTGGAATGCTTCTGCGGGGTTTTGCCTGACGTACACTCTACCAATGGCAGGAAACAATGTGAAGAACGATTCACCAGACCAGATGGCACGTTTCCAGTCTTTAGCATCCCATTGTTTATGTGCTTTGTACCACCTTAAATGTTTTGTTGCATTGATTTTGCTAATCAGAGGTTGTGGATTGCAGAACGGCCATTAATACCTGCACGATAGAGGTCCCAACGAAATGTTATGACGGAAACAGGATCATTCTGATTGGTGTTGAACTCTGCTGTTATTTGCAGTGCCGTGGTCTTGGGCTTCCGTGCCAACGTCACATCTTCGTGTGGCGTCCACAGTTTGCACATTTAGAAGCAAACCCTTTATCATTTTTGATAGGTATTCATAATCTTCGATACAATTCCTCGTGTTGCACTACTGTTTCTACAGTTCTAGTTAGTAGAGCTACTGCAAGCAACCCACAAATGATCATGCTGTTTTTGTGGTCACTGAGTTCTGACGTTGTCGACAATTACTCCACAACAGCTGTTTCACCTGTGACTATTGCACCGCTACGTGATAGCCGACATCGTACTGCGCCCCTTTATATACCTCACATCGCGGGTGACGTCGTCCCTGTGATTTACATACAGCGCATTGCGTGTACTCCAGTCGCAGTCGGTTTTATCATTATTTTGATAAACCGCTGTACATATGTGTGTATTGACAAAGTAAATATATTGTAATCAAGCTCAGAGAAGAAGAAAATAAAAAATATATCATTTCTCACAGCAAATTCGAAGTTTTGAAGAAAAACAGCGTGACAATTTTTTAGTACAAAGTTGAGAGACAGACTAAAAAGCTTCTAAAATCGTAATAAGTTGAGAACATTAACTTGTATCGTAAATTTAATGTTTTTTTTTTTTTTTTTTTTTTTGTTTTTATTGAAGGTTTAACGACCATCCTGAGCAACTTAATGGGCTATAAGCAGTCGCCCGTCCCTAATTTAGGGGCACTGGTTCCATGGAACGGAGAGGACCAGTGCCATAAGACAAACACAACATCTATGCCTCACTGGGATTCGAACACGGACCCTTCTGGGACGAATGCTCATAAGCCAGCGCTTAGACCACTACGCAACTGGCGCGTCCTGTTCTACTTCGAGCGCAGGCTGTTGTCTCCCCATAAGGTGTCGCTTGGTCCTTCGTGCTTAGTTGTTTGTCATTCGCTACTTATTTTTTAAAATTTATTTGTATATAACCTGACGGAAAGTGAAAAAAGAACACCAAGAAGCAGACGTCTGATACCAACGAAATTTATACAGCATAATAACGGAATACAGAGGATAACGTGATCAAAACATTATGGCAAAATACAGCTGTATTTGCTGGTAAACTGAAAAATAACATTTCCATGTAACATGGTTAGTACGAGGTTGAACCGCCATGAACTGCGTCACACTGTGCAATTCTGGCATGGAGTCTGTCGTACAGATGTTGGATGTAAGTTTGGGGTATTGAGTTCCAAGCATCCTCAACCTGGACGCGTAAATCGGGGGTGGTCGTGGCTGGCCGTGGAGACCGGATAAGTCGTTGTCCCATAAAATCCCACACGTGCTCAATGGGGGACAAATCCGGTGAACGTGCAGGCCATGGAAGTTGTCTCACACCCTGGTGCATGTTGCGTTGCACGTGCCGTGTGTGGGCGTGCGTTATCTTGCTGGAAAACACCACGATGGACCGACCTTACAAATGGCACAACAACGGGCTGAATGATGTTGTTGATGTAGGAGGTGCTGTTTAACGTACCCGGTACAAACACTAGTTGTGTACGGGAGTGATAGCTGATCGCTCCCCACACCAGGAGACCAGGTGTAGGCCCTGTGTGTCGCTGGCGGATGCAAGAAGGGTGGAGACGCTCCCCTGTGCATCTGCGAACACGCATACGGCCATCGGAGGCTCCCAAGCAGAATCTGCTTTCATCGCTGAACACGACAGATCGCCATTGCGTTCTCCAGTGCAGACGTTGGCGACACCACTGCAGTCGTTCCTGACGGTGGGCTGGAGTCAGAGGTACATATGCCAGAGGCACACGTACACGTAGTCCTGCATCCCGTAGACGGTTGCGGATTGTTTGCACAGTCACCTCAGGTGCAACGGCAGTTCGGATTTGCGTCGCAGTGGATGTTCTGCTTGACAACGCCGCTCTTCTTATGCGTCGATCGGTCCGCTCATCAGTCCGTCTGTGACTCCCGGTTCCACGTCTTTTCGAGTGGGAATGTTCCTCTGACCATCTACTCCACCATCGTACCACCACCGATACTTCCCGTCCAATTCGCTCCGCAATACGACGATACGACCACCCGGCCTCGCGGAGTCCGACTAGAAGACCTCGCTCAAAGTCCGATAACTGCTGAAATCGTACACGTCTTCCATTTCCAGACATTGCAGCTTCTTCAGGGTCTTCGCACGAGTCCGTACGCCGACGACTGATTACATTCACTTCGCCGTACTCCTTAAATATCACCGACGATAATTTGCATATTATGCCGTGCTGTGGCGTAAGCGCTCACCGGTTAGTCCCGAAATTAACATCACACCTACGTAAACTTGACCTCATTAACATATGTAAATTTCATGATCGTACGCCAATTTTTTCTTGGTGTTCTTTTTTCACTTTCAGCCAGTGTATTTTTAAATACATATTTTACGAATCACTGAAAATTTTAAATAGCGGATATATATATTTTTTTATCGCTCTCCAATGCTTTGGGTGACGTTTTCTCTAAGTTATTTTATTTACATCTTCAATATTTTGGGCTCCATAAAGAAATTCTGGTTGCGCCACTGAGCTGATCTTTCATTTTCTAACAAAAAATCGTACCCAACCTGAACAGCTAGACTGAAAACAAATATTAGAAAATGTGTTATCACTTGCCAACTGATATCCAGAAGGGAATGCATTCCAAAGCCAGTCTGCTGACTTTCAGCATCTGCCTGCTATACATTGCAGGCGCGGCACTCAATATGAGGCTCAAGGCTTAAACGGGTGCTGCGATTGGCACCCTTCCCCCGTCCCATCATGTGAAATATGAATCGTGTAAAGCCAAGGCCATCTTGAAACATCGCACTGTTTGGCAATACGTTGCCGCAAATTACGCACTGTGGTTTCTTGTTACTGGTCTTAACGAACCCAATATCCAAGTCGGAATCGTGGCACTTCCTTTTTACTATTTATTTCCCTGTGGCACTTATTTTTAACTATTCATTTCCCCGTGGCACTTCCTTTTAACTATTCATTTGCCCGTGGCACTGGTCTCCGAAGAACTGGGCAATTGGTTCAACACTTCAGAAGGCTATGGCGCACTCGCTGTCGCTGATTCATCCAAAAACCCTTCATCCTTTCCAGCAATTCTAGAACTAGCAACTGCTCCATCATCTTCCACACTACAATTGAAAATAATATAGCTGGGTAAATAATAAAAATAATAAGGGTCGGGTAAAAATAAAAAAATAACATAAATTTTAGACATGCCTGTTAGCTGCTGATGTTTCCACAGCTACTGTGACGGAGATTTTGACAGTTTTTTTTATAAAGATCCATACTTCATCCAGCTATCCATTGAAAGAAAATCGATTATATTTTCTGATTCACTAAGTTGGTGCTCTATGAAATTTGCAACGAGCAGGTTGTGACGTAGTTCTGATTAATTTTCCTTTTTTATTTTATTTTCTCTATGTAAATTTTTTTTTATTCTCCGTAAGGTATTTTCTTGTCTGAACGTCAGAGATTCTGCTCTCCAAACACATGTGGCATCAGTGAGGTTGTGAAAATGACGTATGTCTGTTGAGGCAGGGACGCGCCAAACGGGGTTTCAATGGGTGCTAAGCACCCGGGCGCCAGCTTCCGGGGGCGGCAGGACGCCTCAATCAAATTTTACAGTTGACAAATTAATGCTAGTGACGTGAAAAAGTTAAGAAAACGTTTTACTGTGAGAAATCGTAATGATACTTGGCACGTTTATTTTCCTAGTAAAAATATTCATTATATAATTCAATAGGAAACGACTTGAAATCAGAGAATAATTTTTACTGTTTTATTCAGTAACGGCTACCGCGGGCGAAAGAACTAACAATCGTTTTTTCTAAATTTTTTTTAAAATCTCGAAGATTTCAGTATCATGATATGCGTGGCCAGTTCTAAGATATATGGCAATGGGACCAATATAGAGGAAAAACACAGTGGACTTCAAAAAATATAATTTTTCGATCTAAAACCCTGATGCATTTTATTTACTTTGAGCGGCGCATACTTTAATAAAATCTGATCGTAAATAACGACGAAAAAATTTCTCTAGAAATTTTCACCATTATTCAAGAAATGCATGCTTTCTTTTCTGAATTACCTAACCTTTGGCAAATTTTAAAGAAAGAGCTTCCAGCGTTGACCGTAAAACATTGCTTTGAAACAAGGTGAGAAATCTATGCAATAAGGGTCCAGGTTTATAAATATATATATATATATATATATATATATATATATGAAAACCAGTTCTTCCGAATTATGTTTTTGTTTTATAGAACTTATTTGTATTTGTACCCATATGAGAGATTTTTTGGTTAGTGGGTTAGAATAGTTAAACAGACGTCCGTCATGTTCAATGTTATATCATCATCATCATCATTGTGAACCATTATCAATCCACTGCTGGATGAAGGTCTCCCCAAGTTTCCTCCACAATGGTCTGTCTTGTGCCAGTCTCCTCCATGTCACTCCCGCATACTTTCGAATTTCATCCACCCATCTCCCATGTGGTCTTCTTCTGGGTCTTTTCCTGTCCCTTGGAATCCAATCTAAAATTTCGGCTGTCCATCGATGGTCTGTCCTTTTGGCAGTATGTCCAGCCCATTGCCATTTCAGGGATTTAACTCTGATCATGATGTCTTCCACTTTTGTCATTTTTCTGATCCATGAGTTCCTCTTCTTATCTCTTCTGGTTACACCAAACATGCACTTCTCCATGCTACTTTGAGTTGTCTGCAGCCTTTGTATGTCTCTTTTAGTTAAGGTCCACGTCTCTGCACCATACGTAAGCACTGGAAGGATGCACTGATCAAACACTTTTCTTTTAAGACATACTGGCATATTGCTCTTGAAAATTATGCTGTTTCTTCCAAAAGCTCTCCAGGCAAGTTTTGTACGCCGATTAATTTCTTCATCAATGTGACCCTCACTTGATATCTGCTGTCCAAGATAAACGTACGTGTCTGTTATCTCCAGCTTTTCTCCATCAATCAATAAATTTTCATTTCTTGTAAAAGCATTGAACATCACTTTTGTCTTCTGAAAGTTCATTTTTAATCCCACTTCTTTACTCTTGTCAGCAAGTTCCTGGATCATACTCTGCAGCTCTGATGGGGTAGTTGCAAAAATGACTATGTCATCGGCAAAACGAAGGTGGGTTAGATAATCTCCATTAATCTTTATCCCTTTGTTTTCCCAGTTCAGTGATTGAAAGACATTTTCCAATGTGGCATTAAAGAGCTTCGGAGATATGGTGTCACCTTGTCTCACTCCTTTTCCAATTTTTATGTGTGTTGTATTTTCAAACAGCAGAAACTTTGCACTTGCATTTTCATAGATGTTATTAATAATATTAATGTATGCATCTTCAATACCACAGGATTTCAAAGCTATTGTAACTGCTGATGGTTTCACCGAATCAAAGGTTTTTTCGTAATCGATAAAAGCCATGCACAATGGAAGTTCATATTCCCTCGCTCTTTCAATTAGTTCTCTCAGTACGTGGATATGATCTATTGTGCTGTAGCCACTCCTGAATCCAGCTTGTTATCTCGGTTGAGCCATGTCCAGTGTTACCTTCAAGCGGTGTGAAAGAACTTTAGTGAATATTTTATAAACCACTGATAGGAGGCTGATAGGTCTGTAGTTCCTGAGATCCTCAATGTCACCTTTTTTATGTAGCAGGATCATTGTAGCGTTGTTCCAATCCTCAGGAATCTTCCCTTCATTAAGGCATCGAGTGAAAATTTGGGCGAGTACTGTTTCTATTTCTCCACTTGCTTCTTGTATGATGTCTACAGTAATTCCATCTTCTCCTGGAGCTTTTCCCCGCTTCATGTTCTTGATTGCATGTGCAACTTCTGCTTGGAGGACTGGAAGAACTATGGTACTGGTACCTTTTATGATGTCTAGAGTACATGTATCATCCCTTTCATATAATTTGGAGTAGAAATCTTTCACTCTTGTCAAGATTTAGCCTCTATTTCTTGTTACAGAACCATCTTCTTTTCTCAGTGCCATAATCTGTTTTTTTCCCTTACTGAGATGTCCCTTTGCTATCTTTAGGCTTTGGTTGTTTTCAATTGCTTTCCTCACTAGTTCACAGTTGAATTTCCTTACGTCTTCAGTGATACTTTTTCGTACTGTCTTGCATAATATACGCTCCCTATCTTCTGATTTCGTCGGGCTAAGTGAGATAATTAGAAAAGGAGAAGATCTCCTTGAACTGAAAAGTGGACATCTCTTCTACTATCGTGGGACAGATATTGGTAGAACTAGTGGTGTTGGATTTATAATAAACAAGAAACTGAAGGATAAATTTGTAGAAGTTGAAAGCTCCTCTGACAGAGCTGCACGACTCGTTATCCAACTCTCGAAAAGATACCAGGCTCAGATTATTCAAACTTATGCACCCACCACAAGTCATCCTGAAGAAGAAATTGAAGAATTGTATGAGGAAATTCGTGATCTAAATAATAAAGGTAAGCAGCACTTGAAGATAATTATGGGAGATTTCAATGCAAAAATAGGGCAACGGCAACAGAATGAAACTTCAGTAGGTAAATTCGGTCACGGCAACAGAAACCAGCGTGGAAATACTCTCGTTGAGTTTGCAGAGGCAGAAGGGTTTTTCATCTTGAACTCCTTCTTCAAGAAAAAGCCACACAGGAAATGGACATGGAGACACCCAAATGGGATGACAAGTGAAATTGATTTTATTATGTGTAACAAAAAATTCGTTATAGAAAACTGCAGTGTGCTAAACAAGTTCAACACAGGTAGTGACCATAGATTGGTGAGATGTAAGATGCACCTCAACACTAAACTCGAACGCGGCAAGCTCAGAAGACAAACAAAATGTATTGACATAACCAACCTTAAAAAAACACCATAATACCTTCAAGTTGGAACTGAAGAACAGATTCTCTGCTTTAGAAGGCCTAACATCGGAAGAAGTGGATATTTTAAAAATCAATAAAATTTGAAAAATATTTTCGCACAAGGGGCGACAAATCTGAGCTTGTTGGCACGCCCCTGTGTTGAGGCATGAAGAACTTACGGTAATACATATACACTGCCGGACAATTGCTAAGGACGGATGACAATAGCAACGATAGCAACCATAAAATGGAAGGCAGGAAAATGTGGAAATTAGCATAAGTGCGGGATACAGTAAGACGCGTTGTGCGTATGCAAATTTTGGATTGCCGAACTTGTTCGTGACGTCATAGCGCTGATAAGAGATATAAAGGATTTGACGCGTATTGACCGTTGTTGTTCAAACGCAAAGTTGAAAGGGAAAGAATCAATTGACGAACTTACAATTTTCAGTATGTCTTCCCGACATCACCTAGATGATTTTACGCGTGGCAGTATTATTGGCAAGATTGAAGAAGGGCGAAAAATAACAGATGTAGCCAGGGTGTTCGACGTCAGCCACAGTGTTGTTTCAAGGCTTTGGAAATCATTTCAAACAAATGGAGAGTGTAGCAAACGTCACGGGGAGGTCGTGTTCGCAGTACGACCCCTGCAGAAGATCGGTACATAGTGCTATCAACAAAAAGACACCGGCGCAGCACAGCTAGTGAGGTAGCAAATCAGTTTATGGCTGCTACTGGCAAGCAGATCTCCCGAAAAACTGTCGCCAGACGTTTGCATGAAGGAGGACTATACGCCCGCCGTCCTGTTGTGTGCATCCTATTGTACAGACGTCACCGTACCGCCCGTTTGCAATGGGGCCATCAACATCGCAATTGGACTGATAATGACTGGTCTGCTGTCCTCTTCTCAGATCAGAGTAGATACAGTCTATCGTCTGATTGTCGACGACAACTGATCTGGCGTGATATTGATACTGTATATTGTCCAGCAAACATACAGGAAAGGAACCGATATCCGACATGTAGTGTCATGGTATGGGCTGGCATCATGATCAATGGCCGTACGTCCCTTTATGTGCTTTCAACTGGGACTATGATTGGCCAACGATACATTAACGATGTTCTGCTACCTCATGTTCGCATGTTCCGTGGTGCTGTCGGTGATAGATTCATTTTCATGGACGACAACGCAACATGTCATCGAACAGTCGCTGTCCAGGAGTGTCTTGAGAGCGAGGATATTCAACGCCTCGTATGGCCAGGACGTTCTCCAGATCTGAATCCCATTGAAAATGTGTGGGATGCTTTGGGGAGGAGTCTTGCCGGTCGCCAATGCCCTCCAATAAACAAGGACACCCTCATCCGTGCACTGACATAGGAATGGGATAAATTACCCCAACAGCTGCTTGATAATGTTGTGCAAAGCATGACACGACGTGTGGAATCTTGCATCGCCCTCCATGGTGGCCATATCCCGTATTGACATCTTACGCCGGAACGCCTGCGGACAGTAATTGCATTTTCTTCACGTTTACGTATTCTGCACAAAATGGCCTGTTTGTCCCTTGAACACGTTCCAAAGCCTTCTGGTTTCAGAGCACAATAAATTGTCTTTCTTGTAATGTCCTGGCATTCTGACATTATTTTATTTCACTTGGCATCCAACCACACTTACTTTTTTATGCGCTATATAGCCGTTGATGATCCGTCCTTAGCAATTGTCCAGCAGTGTATAAAGCAAGTTCGTTGAGTTGGCGTGTGGTGTACGGGGAAGACTGACTCGCTGTTGCTATCATGCGGTTTTGATGTCCTAGTATCACGCTGTATAAAGTGGTGTGATCTCGTAAATGGACGACGTTGCGGTGTTGTCTAAAGTTGCTTATGAATGCGCCGTTCTTGGTGCAATAAAAAAAAAATTCATGTAAGCGATTCTGTTTTCATCTATGTTTCGTCTGGCCGTAAAGGGCCGTATGTATCATTGATTTAAAGTGAGCTATCCGGTGCAACTCGCGCATTACATTTAAGTATACATTAGCACTTAGTTCAACATTTCTTCCGCCTGACATTTTGAACTTAGCGTAACACAAACCTCACATAGCAAAATGAGTTACGTCATAAGGTGTTTAGTCCTTAAGACAGAAGATCCGAAAAATTATATTAATGAAACTGTTTACAATAAAAAAGACTTATATCGAAAAGCACGCACTAAAAGCCTTCATAAATAAATAACATTGCACTGCGATTTGATTCGTTTCGACTCTCGACTAGATGCTGACTGAACTGCAACTGACTTAAGGCACGAAGAAACACGAGGTTTTAATAACAATAGAAACTTTCCAGATAATACTGGAAAGGTGTCGAAACTAACAATCGTATCTGAAAGCGCGGCGAAGTTCTCACAGAGGGGACGCGGTTAGTGTGGCGCCATCTAGTCTCTCTGTCTGGTTTCGCCGCGTTCGGTCTGTGTGCTTCGCCGATGTTTCCGATGTTTTGCGTGGTTCCGAGAAGATGCTGACTCAGGTGACGCATGAGATGCATTTTGGTCTATAATACTTGCTATCTACACTGCTTCACAGCACGCTGCAAAAGCTAAACAATTTCTACCCAATACTTACTTATACAGATTTCATGGCCGCACAAATTCACAAATTTGAGAGCTTGTCACTTATTTTATCTATTTTTTTTCCAATCTCTTCGCGGAGCACAGTTTGGGAACCTCTGCTTTAAGCTTCCGGACAACGACGGCATGACTGCGGACTTCGGCTGTAACATGGTTGTAACAGAACTCGTGAAAGAAACAGGTTTATTAATAGGTACCATTCAATGAATTTAATTGAAGACTTAAAAATGAAATGTGTGAATGCAAAATTCGTTCCACACCTGCTCATAGTTGAGCAAAAGGAAATTCGTGTACCCATTTCCACAGAGTTGTTTGAATGTTTTGTTGCAGACCCATCGTTTCTGTTCAGAGCGGTAACTGGTGAAGAGTCATGGGACTGTGACTGTGACTCAGAAGGGAAAGAACAGAGCTCCCAGTAGATTTATGTGACTTCTCACCCCTACCAACGATAGTCGTGATCACAAGTGAAGGTTATGCTGCTGACATTCTTCGACAAGGAAGGACTTGTTTACACGGAATTTCTTACAAAAGGCTCTACTGTTAACGCAACTTCCTACTGGGGTGTTTTGTAACGTCTGAGGGAAACAGTGAAATTTAAAAGACCGCAGAAAACGGATGGTTCTTCCACCACGGCAGTAGGATCCCCACTCTGGTCTGGCAAATTCTGGCGATCATATCGATTCCAATGTTCCCGCACCCACCTTACACACCCTATCTGGCTCCATTCAACTTCAGATTGTTTCCCAAACTGAGGTTAGTGATGAAAAAGAAAATATTTTAAATCCAACACTGAGAAGTTTCCAACGTCACTAAAGAAAGAGGATTTCCAGCAGTGCTTAGAACAGTGGCAGGGGCGCTGGAACAAGTGTATGTGTGTTCAGAAAGAAAGCACTTTGCGGATGATTAATGCTCTAAGTACATGTTCTTGTAGAATATGTGCTATATAAAAACTATTTTATCCGCCATTCGCCGAACTTGTTTTTACCACTCCTTGTACACAGTGCGTCAAATAATTTTTAAGACTGGCGCTAGATTTCAGCCTACGGTAGCACCACCAGTGTAATCGCGAATGTGTTATAAACCGTGACCATCTGCTTGCTTGCTGCCAAAAGTACTGCGCAGTTGTTAAAGTAACTCAAACGAAACGGGCGTTCATTAGAGAAGTAAAATTTTTTTCATGTTGAATTATTAAGATGGAACAAAGGGCTGTTATTAAATTTAACGCAAAACTTGGTAACAGTGCCTCGGAAACGTACCAAATGATGAAACAAGTTTACGGTGAGTTTTGTTTAAGTACATCAAATGTTTTCCTGTGGCACAAACGTTTTTTCAGCGGAAGAGAGACGCTAGAAGAAGATAAGCATACCGGAAGAACAAGTTCATCTAGGACACCTGAGATTATTGAAAAAGTACGTGATTTCGTGAAAAACAATATATGTGCGTCACTAAGAATGATGGAAGAGTCTTTAAACATCAACAAAGAAACGATTCGAACCATCCTGCATGAAGATTTGGGAAAAACAAAAGTCAGTGCTAAATTTGTTCCACACACGTTAACCAATCAACAAAAATCTAGGAGAAGTGCACATTGCAGAGACATCATTTCAGCCGCTGAAAATGATTCATACTTCTTAAAATCGATTGTTACAGGTGATGAAACATGGTGTTTTCAATATGATCCTAAAACAAAGCGACAAAGTGCGGAATGGAAGTCAAAAAACTCACCACAAGCCAAAAAAACAAGAAAAGTTCCATCGAAAATCAAAACAATGCTCATTACATTCTTCGATAGTAAGGGTATTTATCCACAAAGAATTTGTACCAAGTGGGCAAACAATTACTGGTGAGTTTTCTTTAAATGTTTTGAGCGCATTCGTCCAGAATATCGGGATGAAAGCACTTGGTGTTTGTTGAACGATAAGGCACCCAGTCACACCTCACTTCTTGTTCGTAGATTTTTGGCGAAAAATAACGTCTGTGTGTGTTGAATCATCCACCGTATTCGCCTGATTTAGCACCCTGCAACTTTTCTTTATTCCTAAAACTTAAAATGATCTTAAAAGGGTGTTATTTTGATGATATTTCGACCATACAAACAGCTTCGACGCGTGCTTTGGAGGCAATTCCGCAAAGTGAACTGGAACAGGCATTCGAATCATTATTAATTCGCTGTAACAAGTGTATTGAAGCCGGAGGGACTTATTTAGAATAACAAACCAAAACAAAAAATAATTTCTTGTTTCTATTTCATTTTACAAACCCAGTCTTGAAAATTCTTTGCCACACTGTGTATATCTTTCTAGTCCATGTCATGACCTCTTAATTCATTACCATTCACCGTTCTAATGAAGATACAATTAACATAAATTCAGCGGTGACCTTCCTCATAGCCGTAGAATCACAAGAACATACTCATCTTTCCTAATGAGTCATGGGTCAGAGCAACCATGACGTACACAAAAATTTTAATCGACCCAAAATTTATTTTGATTGCCTTAGTTTAGTTTTGTTAAATCTGAATATGATTACAAGGAAGTAAAACTTTTTCCATTTACACTTCAAACTTTCAGCTACAGAAAGTATTAAATAAAATGTTTCTGTCTTTGTTGCTTCTTATTTCTCGCAACACATAAATAATTTCTTTTTAGAACTTTTGTCCTATTGAAAGGTCAAGATTCAGTTTCTCCTGTAGTTTCTCTTTCTTCTAATTTCTAGGCCAGAGAAATTCAGAAGTGGTTTTGAAAAGAACTATTGCTGTAGCAATTCATCTGTGAGCTATGTCATTCACAAAGACAGTGCAGGATCTGTGATTTTTTGAAAGGCAAACTGTAAATAATTGATCCTGTTTGTAAAAGCAAATGTGTTATTTTTTATTTAAAAAAAAGTTGTTGTTTTCTCATGATATTTTGGAAACTGCTTTACAATAAAACTTATGATCTTCCGCTCTGCAATTTAATTTTCACTTGAAATGTTTAATTTTATGATTATATTAAATATATAATAATCAAGTGGATGTGCACATCATCATTTTCAACCGTTATAATTCCACTGCTGGATGAAGGTCTCCCAAAGCTTCTTCCACAACGGTCTGTCTTCAGCCAGTCTCCTCCATGTCACTCCGGCATGCTTTCGAATTTCATCCATCCATCTCCCACGTGGTCTTCTTCTGAGTCTTTTCCTGTCGCTCGGTATCCAGCCTAAAATTTTGGTTGCCCATCAGTGGCTCGTTCTTCTAGCAATGTATCCAGCACATTGCCATTTCAGGGATTTTACTCTGATCCTGATGTCTTCCACTCTTGTCATTTTCCTCATCTGCGAGTTCCTCTTCTTATCTTTCCAGGTTACACCAAACATGCATATCTTGATGCTTTTTTCTGTTGTCTGCAGCCTGTGTATGTCTTTTTTAGTTAAGGTCCATGTGTCTCTGCGCCGTACTGAAGAACTGGAAGAATGCATTTATTAATCATTTTTCTTGTAAGAGACATAATGGTATATTGTTCTTGAAAATTGTACGGTTTCTTCCAAAAGTGCTCTAACCAAATTTGATACCCCGATTAATTTCTTCATAAGTGTGACCCTCGCTTGATATCTGTTACCCACGGTACATGTAGGTATCGGTTACCTCCAGATTTTCTCCATCAATTAATAAATCTTCCTTTCTTGTAAAAGCATTGTACATCTGTTTTGTCTTCTGAAAGCTCATTTTTAATCCCACTTCTTTACTCTTGTCAGCTAGTTCCTGTATCATACTCTGCAGCTCTGAAGGTGTAGTTACAAAACTGATTACGTCATCCGCAAAACATAGGTGAGTTAAATAGTCCCCATTAATCTTTATCCCTTTGTTTTCCCAATTCAATGACTGAAAGACAGTTTGCAATGTGCATTGAAGAGTTTGGGAGATATGGTGTTACCTTGTCTCATTCCCTTTCCAATTTTAATTGGTGCTGTATCCTCAAATAGCTGAACCTTTGCCCTGCTATTTCATAGATGTTACGTAGCAAGCTCATAAGACAAACAAAATGTATTGACATAACCAACCTTAAAAAACACCATAATACCTTCAAATTGGAACTGAAGAACAGATTCTCTGCTTTAGAAGGCCTAACATCGGAAGAAGTGGATATTTCTGAAGTTAACAGAAAAGTAACCAAAGCTCTTATGGAAACAGCAACAAAATTAGCTGGGTCTAAGAACAAATTGCATGTGAACAAATTATCAGGAAAAACCAAAATGTTGATGCAAAAAAGAAGAGTGATGAGGACAACTAAAGAAGATGTGACTTCCAAAGTGGAATATATAGAGCTATGCAAGACAGTACGAAAAAGTATCACTGAAGACGTAAGGAAATTCAACTGTGAACTAGTAAGGAAAGCAATTGAAAACAACCAAAGCCTAAAGATAGCAAAGGGACATCTCAGTAAGGGGAAAAAACAGATTATGGCACTGAGAAAAGAAGATGGTTCTGTAACAAGAAATAGAGGCGAAATTTTGACAAGAGTGAAAGATTTCTACTCCAAATTATATGAAAGGGATGATACATGTACTCCAGACATCATGAAAGGTACCAGAGTTCTTCCAGTCCTTCCAGCAGAAGTTGCACATGCAATCAAGAACATGAAGCGGGGAAAAGCTCCAGGAGAAGATGGAATTACTGTAGACATCATACAAGAAGCAAGTGGAGAAATCGAAACAGTACTCGCCCAAATTTTCACTCGATGCCTTAATGAAGGGGAAATTCCTGAGGACTGGAACAACGCTACAATGATCTTGCTACATAAAAAAGGTGACATTGAGGATCTCAGGAACTACAGACCTATCAGCCTCCTATCAGTGGTTTATAAAATCTTCACTAAAGTTTTTTCACACCGCTTGAAGGTGACACTGGACATGGCTCAACCGAGAGAACAAGCTGGATTCAGGAGTGGCTACAGCACAATAGATCATATCCACGTACTGAGAGAACTAATTGAAAGAGCGAGGGAATATGAACTTCCATTGTGCATGGCTTTTATCGATTATGAAAAAGCCTTTGATTCGGTGAAACCATCAGCAGTTGCAATGGCTCTGAAATCCTGCGGTATTGAAGATGCATACATTAATATTATTAATAACATCTATGAAAATGCAAGTGCAAAGATTCTGCTGTTTGAAAATACAACACACATAAAAATTGGAAAAGGAGTGAGACAAGGTGACACCATATCTCCGAAGCTCTTTAATGCCACATTGGAAAATGTCTTTCAATCACTGAACTGGGAAAACAAAGGGATAAAGATTAATGGAGATTATCTAACCCACCTTCGTTTTGCTGATGACATAGTCATTTTTACAACTACCCCATCAGAGCTACAGAGTATGATCCAGGAACTTGCTGACAAGAGTAAAGAAGTGGGATTAAAAATGAACTTTCAGAAGACAAAAGTGATGTACAATGCTTTTACAAGAAATGAAGATTTATCGATTGATGGAGAAAAGCTGGAGATAACAGACCCGTACGTTTATCTTGGACAGCAGATATCAAGTGAGGGTCACATTGGTGAAGAAATTAATCGGCGTACAAAACTTGCCTGGAGAGCTTTTGGAAGAAACAGCATAATTTTCAAGAGCAATATGCCATTATGTCTTAAAAGAAAAGTGTTTGATCAATGCATCCTTCCAGTGCTTACGTATGGTGCAGAGACGTGGACCTTAGCTAAAAGAGACATACAAAGGCTGCAGACAACTCAAAGCAGCATGGAGAGGTGCATACTTGGTGTAGCCTGGAGAGATAAGAAGAGGAACACGTGGATCCGAAAAATGACAAGAGTGGAAGACATCATGATCAGAGTTAAATCCCTGAAATGGCAATGGGCTGGACATACTGCCAAAAGGACAGACCATCGATGGACAGCCGAAATTTTGGATTGGATTCCAAGGGACAGGAAAAGACCCAGAAGAAGACCACATGGGAGATGGGTTAATGAAATTCGTAAGTATGCGGGAATGACGTGGAGGAGACTGGCACAAGACAGACCGTTGTGGAGGAAACTTGGGGAGACCTTCGTCCAGCAGTGGATTGATAATGGTTGACAATGATGATGATGATGATGATTGTAAAGACCTACTCTCCGATTATTAAAATCGTAGATAGGGCGTGGTCAGTCAGGACAATTAATTAATTATCAGACATTTATTGTGTTTGACAAAAGAAGGGAAGGTAAAACCTAGTCAAAGGAATCGGTCGAACAAAGGAACCATTCTCTGTAGGGGTAGCCTAGAAAAATGCAAAAACAAAATCATAAATTTAGGCGATTCCTTCACGATATTGCTGCTTCTCAAACAAAACGTCACGGGATTTCGCATACTAAAACAAAGACGAAGACAGCAATATCATCATCATCATCATTGTCAACCATTGTCAATCCACTGCTGGACGAAGGTCTCCCCAAATTTCCTCCACAACGGTCTGTCTTGTGCCAGTCTCCTCCATGTCACTCCCGCATATTTTCGAATTTCATCCACCCATCTCCCATGTGGTCTTCTTCTGGGTCTTTTCCTGTCCCTTGGAATCCAATCTAAAATTTCGGCTGTCCATCGATGGTCTGTCCTTCTGGCAGTATGTCCAGCCCATTGCCATTTCAGGGATTTAACTCTGATCATGATGTCTTCCACTCTTGTCATTTTTCGGATCCACGAGTTCCTCTTCTTATCTCTCCTGGTTATACCAAGCATGCACCTCTCCATGCTGCTTTGAGTTGTCTGCAGCCTTTGTATGTCTCTTTTAGTTAAGGTCCACGTCTCTGCACCATACCTAAGCACTGGAAGGATGCATTGATCAAACACTTTTCTTTTAAGACATAATGGCATATTGCTCTTGAAAATTATGCTGTTTCTTCCAAAAGCTCTCCAGGCAAGTTTTGTACGCCGATTAATTTCTTCATCAATGTGACCCTCACTTGATATCTGCTGTCCAAGATAAATGTAGGAATCTGTTGTCTCAAGCTTTTCTCCATCAATCGATAAATCTTCATTTCTTGTAAAAGCATTGAACATCACTTTTGTCTTCTGAAAGTTTATATTTAATCCCACTTTTTTACTCTTGTCAGCAAGTTCCTGAATCATACTCTGCAGCTCTGGTGGGGTAGTCGAAAAAATGACTACGTCATCAGCAAAACGAAGGTGGGTTGGATAATCTCCATTAATCATAGACAGCAATATACATGCCACGAAGTCGTGGAATTGGGTGCCGAGGGAAGCGAAAGAGATCACCGTTAGCAGAGAGTATATGGGAAAGTGGGAAGGAGAGGTCTTTAATTCTTATAGGCCTCCCCGGTGGCGCAGTGGTCTAAGCGATGGCCTCTGATCATTCGTCCGAACGGGGTCCGGGTTCGAATCCCGGTGAGGCATGGATGTTGTGTTTGTCTTACGGCACTGGCTGTCTCCCTTCCCTGGAACCAGTGATCCTAAATTAGGGACGGGCGACTGCTTATAGCCCATTGAGTTGCTCACGGTGGTCGTTAAACCTCCAAACAAAAAAAAAATAAAAAAAAATTCTTATATACTTCAGACACGAAGAGGACTAAGAATGGAGTTTTCTGAAGTAACCTGTGTTCCTGTGTGTGCCAAGATGTAACAAAACCACCCACGAACAAGAATGAGAACAGTGCAAAAGGCAAGAATAGGACTTGATCAGTTGCTTGTTGGGGCCGTTGGAAGGACGTGTCCCAGGTAGCTGCAATGATATAGTCTCTTTTTGAAAAGAAAGCAGTTTTTTGCTGAGATCCGTGGCATGAAGGGTCTGGCGTCCCATGGACGGGAACAGATGAATTCTTCGTTTGCATCGCAGAATTTAAGCAATTTGGTGCACAGAAGCCGTAGCTCTGGGCAAAAAATGTGACTGCTGGAATTCCACTGAGGAATGTCCGTGATCTGTATATCCTGACAACACGGAAAAGATACATATCGGAATGACAAAGCGATCCTTGGATACTAGATGTAAAGAACATGTACGTACTGTGAACCAGGACATGCAGAATACAGCCCTCGCCAGAGAAGTCATGCATTGTTCGGCCACTCATGTATGGAATAATTTTAGAAGCATTGATTGCCCCTTACACGAATTTTAAAGAGACTGCCATCAGAGAAACAGTGGAAATCCTATCCAACAAAGTGTCATGCAATGATATAGTCTCTAGTGAACTACTGATGGTTTGGCATGCGTTATTTAGAAATGGAAACACATCACGGCGCTCTGTATAATTACGTGATAAATATTCATGTGATATGCTCGTGATGTCACCCACGTTATTTTAAGAAATAATCTTCGTTCCTTACATGTTCCAATTCTCTGCATTTTTAGGTCCTCCCAGTGGAGTGCGGAAGCTTGGTGAATATTTGTGCTGACTACACCACAAAAATAAACAGATTTAATACGATATATGCGTTTCATTATTATTCATATCTGTCGTATTTAAAATATAGTATGTAGCCGTAAATGTCAACCGAGGAAATTTTCGCGTGTCTCGTGAATTGAATGTTTGGAAAATAAAAGCGGCATTAAGAATGAGCTTCCATAAGTGTGTTCACCAATGAGAAAATTCTTACTGGATTACTCAGGAAGCCTATATCGTAAGTGTGATACTACACTGAAGAGCAATTGAATTAGAGACAGCTGGCGTTATGCAAATGTGGAGCTGTGGGCGGCCCTGCAAATGGAAACGACATGACGCATGCAGCGATTCGACAATATAAGGAGTGATGCGACGGGAATCAGTAAGACTCGGACGCGGTATGCGTAAAACGAAAGATCTAAGCGCATTTGATCGTGGGCAAATTGTCAGGGCCCGACGAATGGGTCACTCTATCTCGGAAATCGTGCAGGTACTGGGATTTTCACGAGCCACTGTGTCATGGGTGCACCGTGAGTACATCAAACCCTGTAAAACCGTCTGCGCAAAGGCCAACTGCCGTGGACAACAGCGTGTGGATGAGCGGGGTAATCGTCTGCTAGCTCGCATTGTAACAGCGGATAGACTGGCCACATTGCAAGAAATCACTCTGCAATTTAACGCTGGTACACAAAAACGTGTAAGCAGCCACACCGTCTAGAACCATCTCTTCGCTATGGGGTACAGAATCCATCGTCCCACGAGGGTACCGCTGCTGACCGCACATCACAGGCTGCAAAGATTAGCATGGGCGCGGGAACATCGCCACTGGACCTTAGACATGTGGAAAAATGTTGCCTGGACTGATGAGTCGAGATTCACGTTGGTACATGCGGATGGCAGGATACGAGTTCGGCGCAAACCACATGAAGCGATGGATCCTTCTTGCCAGCAGGGTACACTTCAAGCTGGTGGGGGTGGCATTCCCGTCTGGGGACTGCTTACGTGGACTGAAATTTGACCCCTGGTACGTGTGACATTGTCCCTCACAGGTCAACGTTACCGGGATATCCTGGACGACCATTTGCTCCCGTTGGTGCGTCTTCAATATCCCACTGTGGACCTCATCCTCCAACAAGACAATGCACCGAGCCATCGCTCCCGAATTGTATCCGAATGGTTGGATGAACACTCCACCGACGTGACTTCGCTTGCTGGCCAGCAAGGTCACCTGACCTCAATTCCATCGAGCACATCTGGGATGTCATTAAGAGAGATGTTCGAGGCTCTGACCTCCCTCCATCAAATCTTCGTGAACTGTGGGAGCTTGTTCAGGAGTCGTGGATCCGTATGGCTTCCCAACGCTTCCGGTGTCTTGCCGAGTCCATACCGAATCGAATCGCCGCCGTCAACAGGGCGAAGGTGGTGCTACACGTTACTAGACAGGTATCTCTAATTCAATTGCTCTTGAGTGTATATGACGTCTTTAATGCGTCTGAGGAACTTTAATTCTTTTAAAGCGGGAACAATTGTGTAAATGATTAACGCCACCCAACTGCTCATCATTGGATACACAGATGAACTAAAATTTTAATGTTGTTCACAGCGACACTAAATTGAATTCAGACAATGTACTCAATCATTAACATGACATCCTATAAATAATTTTATATGTCATCTGAATAAACGTACCTGTTTGTAGTGTCAATAAATCATCCCAGCTTATTTTAGATGTCAGTCATTTTTAACTTAGGCTAAGTGCAAGGTTTGCAGTTACAGTCTTCGCTCAAAGAACTTAATTTTGTATGTTGAGCCCAAGGGCTTTCCAATCGACAAAGTAGCTACCGATAAATAAGAAGACGCCCCAGGGCGCAGCAACATCGCCGTCACCAACCATTTTCAATCCACTGTCTCTCCAAATCTCTGCCCTAACTCTCTGTTCGTGTTGGTGTGGCAGGCTTTTGAACTTTATCTACCCTTCTCGCACACACCGTGTGGTGTCTTCCAATCTCCGGGTATCTAGTTTAATATTTCAGTTGTAGAACCATGGCAAGTTCTTCTAGAAATATGTCCATTTCATTTTTTACTCCGTTCAAGGACAAAAAAAAAATCTGAGGATATACTGAGCATCATCAAACCTTTCATTCTCATGATCCATGTGGTTGCACGAAACATGCATCTCTCTCTATCTTTTTTAATTGTCCGCAGCCTCTGTTTGTCTGTTTTAGTTAAAGTCTATATATCTGATCCATGAGTAAAAATAGATGGATGCATTTATTAATCAATTATTTTTCTTAAGATATAATTGCAACCTGCTACTAAAGATTTTACTGTTTCTTCCAAATGCGTTCTATCCAAGTTTTAACGCATACGAATATATATTCTTTTTTCTTTCTTTTGGAGATATACATGCTAGTACAGCGAATTTTGACATTTTTAGAAGCATTTTTTTAATTTTTAATATTGTACTTTGGAATGAACTGCGAACACTTTTTTATTTTGGGATAAACATCCAGTTATGTTTGTCCTCTTCAGAGAAATCAATCGTACTTTGATTAGAGTTTGGAATTTCTCCTAGTTCTGAGTGTATCAATGCTTCAATATGAAGTTAGAACTTTTTTAATTTGTATATTGCCACTCCTATCATTAGAACTTATGCTTTTTCCATTAGTGTACGAAATGAACTTATTTTACTCGCAGCAGAGGTACGCGTACAATAGCCATTTCAATACGTTCTGCACTGCTCGACATAGAAAATGTCATACCATGAAGGAATGCACGAAACGAGACGGAACTTACCGCACATGTAGGCAAGTATGTAGGGTTAAGGTGATTTTATTGTTGAAGAATTGAATGGATGCATTGAGCGAGGAGACAGTATATAATGTGGCCGAAGTCAGGAGGTTGCTTAACCGCCATGCTGAGCTATGCATTCGGCAATATGGCTTGCAATCATGTGGTAAAGTCCTTGGATGGTGTCCTGAGGTATCATTGACATGTGTAGTTGACCTGTGTCCACAATTCATCGGCATTGCTAGGTGGTCGTGCAGAGGTCGCCTGCCAATGACTTTCTACACATTCTCTATTGGAGAGAAGTCTGTTATCCTGATGGCCAGGGCAGCACCTGGACACCTTGCATCTGTCGATGTTGGCATCTGTTGATACTGGGTATCAAGGGTTTGACGCAGATATGGTACCAAAATGGGATGCAGCTCTTCATCGTCATTGTACTCACTAAACGCAAGAGCGGAGATCGGTAGTTGAAACTGGTAGCGCCCACAACCATCACACCAGACTGAGGAGTAATACGATGTACACGAATGGCAGGAAGACCAGTCACGTCGTCTCCAGATTTTCAATCGGAAATCATCGGCCCTGACACAGAAACATGACTCGTCTCTGAGTACGACACGGTTCCTTTCGTCCTGTCACGCATGTCTAGCATGACGCCACTGCAACTTTGCACGACAATGTACTACCGTGAGTGACACTCGTTGTAATGGCCGACAAGAGCGCAAACCTGCCTCAGCCAATCCTCGATTCACAGTCCATATCGATACTGAGATGTCCATAGCTGCCTGTATATTTCGTCGAATGACGTCCGTTGCGGGTGAATGCGGCGATCGGACCGTTCGGAGGTCCACCTATATGCACCAGTCTCGCTGTGGTGACGCACATGACCTTCCTCCAACCACTGTTGCCAAATTCGGTCGACAGTTGCTGCTTCCCGGTGCGTTTCGCCGCGGTGCAACACAGCGACTACCTTGCCATACGTAGCCCTATGATGAAGACTCTGTTAAAGGTGTCCATGTGATGGTACGATTTCCCATTACACCACCCAGACATACTCACTCCTTACACGTGCTTTCGCCGCCAAGATCACTCCGATGCATTGGTCCACACGCCCAGGTGAGGACCAATATTTCCTCTAAGCGGCCATGGGCAATGCCCGCCTAACCCAATGAGCTGGGCAGGCATCAAAACCACTTGGGCAAAATATTTGATATTTTCAGCTTCTCTTACTAATGCAGTAGAAGTTGGAACTTGGATTGAAACTCATGTTTTTTCTAATCACCAGTTTTATCACCGTTCTTTCCGCAACTGATTTTAAATAAAAAAAAATCATTAAAAACATTTCATTAATTAAAAATCTTTTTTAATAGAAAATGGGAATCTCAAACTTACTTCTGGAATAAAAACACTGGAAATTAGGAAAAGCATGTTTACGCATAATACAAAGTTTCTTTGCATGTCAAAATACCAAGGAGAATAAGAAACAAAATAACAACTGAATGCAAAATAATTAGTTCAAATGGAGCAAGTGCAAAATCGCCCTGATGTGACAGTCCTTTCAAGGAATAAATCGCCTCTCAGTTTTTTCCCCCAAACCGACGACTCGACCGTGGGAATTCAGGACTCGACCGTCTTTGAGAGTACTCGGAAAATATTGTTTACCATTTATGAGGCTGGCGCTGATGTGTCTTTTTGAGAAAACACTCAATATCTCCCTCTTTCTCGGCGTGGAAATATCACTAATCCACATTTTCACGTTCACTATCTGCTCTCACGAGACTACTTTGCAAGAAGCCTTTGAGAATGAACAGGAAAATGAGACGAACATTGAGAATGCAGGAAGCCTTTGAGAATGAAGAGGACAATGAGACGAACACTGAGAAGGCAAGAAGTCTTTGAGAATGAAGAGGACAATGAGACGAACATTGAGAATGCAAGAAGCCTTTGAGAATGAAGCGGACGCATTTAAGAAAAGTGTTGTTTTTACTTTTGAAAGCCCGAATTTTTTTTTTTTTTTTTTGATTGGAGGTTTAACGACCACCGTGAGCAACTCAATGGGCTATAAGCAGTCACCCGTCCCTAATTTAGGGTCACTGGTTCCAAGGAAGGGAGAGAGCCAGTGCCGTAAGACAAACACAACATCCATGCCTGATCGGGATTCGAACCCGGACCCCTTACGGACGAATGATCAGAGGCCAACGCCTTAGACCACTGCGCCACCGGGGCGGCAAAAATTTTATTTGTCTATCATTAATTTTGTAGGTAATTGCTTTTCGATTTATGAAAATGAATTAGGGATTTGGGAATTTTAATGTAAAATGCTGACTACGTGGAGGAAGTTAAGTCGCTGCGCGCGCAGCTCAGAGGAAGCATTGGTGAGGACGTCCAAATTTAGCCATGCTGAGTCGTTTTGTCCTTTTATCTCCCTCACCTCTCACCTGAATGGTACGCAGATGCAGTGGCTTGCACAACCCAACTGTCGGCAAACAGCCACCAATGTGCATGGCGCTCCGATTGAATATTTCCCGGTGTGGCATTTTCAGTGTCGAGCAATGTATATTTGAAGCTTCATTCGCAGCCAGCATTGATTTCACTGATAAGCAATTTGGATTCACCGCGTCATCGAGAAAGTTTTGTTGAAGTTCTAGAAGCTAATGTCTGAAAAATCTCGCCTACTGATTTAGTTTCTTTCCTATATCGCAACTTCAGATATACATTACTCAACACTCAGGAAGACTCTCAGGGGAATGTGAGCAACTTTTGGCGCTCCCAATATTATCATAACGAACTAAGGAAAGTGATGTCAGAAAGTTATATGGTAAATCTCCGAAATATTTCATCTATATATCTATATATGTATAAAAAAGTGAAAGTTTGTATATTTGTTTGTTAGTCCGCTATACAAATCTACAGTTTTCAACTTAGAACCACCAAATTTGGTATACTATCTCATGGTACTCTAACTTAGACCATAGACAGTTTTTGGAAGGGGTCGGAGCCGGGGGGTTAAGAGGGCCCCATACAAAATTTCGTTATTTTGTTTTTTAATTTCTACAGTTTTCAATTTTAAACCACCAAAATTGGTATACTATCTCATGGTACTCTGACTTACACCGTAGACGGTTTTCGGGAAGGAGTCGGAGCCCGGCGGTCAAAGGGCCCCCATACAAAATTTTCATAAAGAGTTCTACAGTTTTTAATTTACAAACACCTAATTTGGTATATTATCTCATGCTACTCTGATTAAGACCGTACACGGTTTTTAGAACGGGACGGAGCCCGGGGAGTTCAAGGGGCCCCCATACAAAATTATCGAGAAAATTTCTAGATTTCATTTTAGAACCACCAAATTTGGTATACTATGTCATGGTACTTTGACCGCATATGGTTTCTGGAAGGGGTCGGAGCCCGGGATCAAGGGGCCCCCATGTAAAATTTGCGTAAAAAGTTCCATGTTTTAGTTTTACGCTAGCTTTCACCACCAACAGGCTGCTCCATCAGGCAGAAATATAATGCTATGTAAATAGAGAGTTCATGATATTCAAAATTCAAAACGATCAACAAAAGGATGATCAATGCCGTACGTACATTGCATTTCAGTGACACGGGATTCTCAGAAGCGCACGCCAGATGTACGACAGTTCTATAGATGTCTCCTCGAAGGTAAGTGTTTCCATTCCTCTTCCTTTCTTTTTTGTTTCGTGAAAGTAAATTAACTAAATATTTTTTTTATTTTTTGCATTTGCAGCCATCCCGACTTCTTCTTTTTTTTTTTTTTTTTTTTTGGCAGAAATAATAGTGCACCATCCAGTCATTGGCAATGGCTGGCATTAATTTGGAGGAACCCTGCTTTTCACACGAACAACTCTACGTCGCCTGCTCAAGGGTTGGCAATCCTAACAATCTCTACATTTTTGCTCTCAATGGAAAAACCAAAACAATTATTTAGCAAAAAGCAATAACCTAAAATGAGTTAAAATAAATTTACTGGAAAATTACAGGAATATATATTTTCCATTCATTAACTTTCACTCGCTGAACTCGGTGATTCCACGATATTTACCTGGGAAATACCGGGTACCCCTGCTAGTTGTAGAAATAAATATTCCATGATTGCGATGCGCTTAATGCCCCAGTTACAAAGTTAAGGAGTGCATACAACACACTTCGAAAACTGATTAAAGTTAGTTCTAAAAATAGAAATGAAATTATGCATTACATAGTCAGTATGGAAAGACTTTCTTTTTTTTTTTTTTATTGGAGGTTTATCGACCACCGTGAGCAACTCAATGGGCTATAAGCAGTCGCCCGTCCCTAATTTAGGGTCACTGGTTCCAGGGAAGGGAGAGAGCCAGTGCCGTAAGACAAACACGACATCCATGCCTCACCGGGATTCGAACCCGGACCCCGTTCGGACGAATGATCAGAGGCCATCGCTTAGTTTCAATATTCGCTTTTATTCACGTAAAAGAATTACAACAGAACATCCCCAAACTCACACGCAGTGTGAGAGAAGGGGAGAAATAAAACAAAATGTAGATATTTACAATGAAATGATAATTGTACAGATGAGCAATGACAGGCATTGCATTATTTGCTGTAAACAGCAGTAGCTCTGGGATAAATGTTCATCGAAGTCTTGGAACATCACTGGAGCGAAAAAATTTACAGAAAAAAAAATCTGTGCAGTTCTAGTGACATGGGAATCACTGGTGGTAGAGAGTCACTGTGCGGATGAAGAGAACTGTGTACAAAAGGTGACATCAGCAGGAAGCAAACACAATCCAGTTCCAGGAGAAAACATGGTGAGGGAACAGTAAAAATTGAAAGTTCCGACGTAGGTTTATTAAAACAGCAGATGAACAGTCTGGGCACTAGAAAACTGAAACCAGGGACGACACGGCGACCATGTTGCGAAGAAGGCAGGTAACCGTGCCGTATCTTTCGCCAAGGAATATTCCAGGGTGAGTCTGGCTTTAACCCTGTTGCGGTAGTGTGCAACCAAGGAGGTAGAGAATGTAATAGGATCTGGATCTTGTAACTGTAGCAGGTGAGAGAAAATAATATATTTAGCTAGAATAAATAAATACGAACAAACTGGTAAAATAGAGCAGAAACTTGTAGAACTGTGGCCGAGGAAACGATAATCTTCTAATGTGAGATCACTGGTACAAGAAGGATGTGCAAGTTGAAACATACTGTGAAATAGTGGGAGCAGCGTCGGACAGTAAACAAACATGTGTAAGACGTCTCCAACGACGTTACAAAAAGGACAGAGATCTGATGATACTATATTTCTCCGGAACAAAGTCGAAGGGACAGGCAGTCGATTGTGCAAAAACCTCCAATGCACATTAAGTTCTGAGGAGAGGGCCGGTGAATGTTGGGCAGTAGACCAGACTGAGGTTAGTGCAAAAGAAGGAACAGAGGGAATAGGGCAAGGTACCGCAGAAGAAGAACGGAGAAAACGGTACAGGGTGCGGATGGAAAGACTGTGGAGAGGGAGGAGATCACCGGAAAAGGGAAGGAAGAACGGAAAAGGGAGAGAGGCAGAGGAAACGAAAAGGAGGCCAGAGGAATCGACTAGGGAAGGAAAAAGTGATTGAAGAGCATGTTTAAGTTGGAGGAAGTTATCAGAGAGTTCGGGCGAGGGTGGTAGGGTGGGAAAAAGTTCGGAAACGGGTTTCCATGAAAAATCGGGGAGGACCACTTGGGAAACGGAGACTACACCAGCGTGTAGCCATGCGGGGAAAAAGAAAAAGTTGGCAGTAGGGGGGTGGAGGACGGAGGAGAAAAAAGAGGCTCGGAAAGAAGATCAAGAGTGGAAGAGGGGGTTTGACGAATGAGCGGTAAAGAACGAAGGAACTGAACAGCTTCATGGTAGACTAGAGGAAAACGGGGGGGGGGGGAATGACAGTGTGAATATCCATCTTGAGAAGAAGATGGACGGTGAGGCAGGGATTAAGGGGGAAGTCAGAACATTAAGCAGAAGAATGGAAGCGGAAGAGTCTGGTTGAACTGCCAAACGGAGGAAATTGAAAATTCTTACAGCTTTATAACGTACGGTAATCTCTGGCATATTGAGGCCACCACAAGTCGAAGGTAGAGACAATACTGAGGAAGATAACCAATGAGTAGATGACCAAACAATGCTGAGCATTGCTGATGTTGTTGCAGTTTGAACGTTGGCTGGTGGCGGGTGTGCAATCCAGGAATGATAAACTAACGAGAGGATGTGGGTGCCAGAAAGCCGTGCACGACTGTGGTAGGTCAAACAGCACTTGAGCTTGGACCAGTAAGCAGCGGTGTGACGTAGTTTCCTGACGAGGGGTCTCCAGGTGGCAGCCGCTGCTGAGACCCGGCTGCCAATGTGCACCCCAAGTATCTTTTGACTGGTGGAAGTCCAATGAGCGCCCCACGGTGTATCGGGGCGATGTCTCCAGGAGCCACACCACAAGCCTGTACACTTTGAAAGGTTTAACGAAGCGCCGGAAGCCGCAGCATACACTTGATACCATGCAAGAACAATTGTGAATTGCCATTCTTCTCGGATGAGAACTGTGATATCATCGGCGTAGGCAGTAAGAACGATAGAATGGTGCCTGGTGCTATGCTGAATGGTGGAGGGGGAGGTTGTAGAAGAGAACGGATAGAGCAAAGAAAAGGCTCAAAGACTAGAGAGAAAAGTTGTCCGGAAAGAGGACATCCTTGACGGATGCCCTTACGAAACGGAATGGGGGCCGTAAGGAAGGAGGCCGTCCGGATATGGACAACTGAGTCCTGGTACAGGGCAAGGAGGGCTGTGATGAAGACAGATGGGAAACCGAAGGCAGAGAGCACAGAGGCAAGCCACTGATGACTCACGTTATCAAAGGCCTGCCTCTGATCAAGATTGAGGAAGGCTAAAGGTTCGGAGGAAAGGTGGGCAAGGCAATATGAGTCACGGAGGAGAGTAATATTAGTATGAATGCTTCGGCCAGGGATGGTGAACGTTTGGTCGGGATGTATAACGGTGGGAAGGACAGGGTTCAATCGAAGAGAGAGTATTTTAGTATAAATCTTGTAGTCAACATTAAGGATGGATATAGGACGCCAGTTATCCAACTCCAGCAGACACCCCTTCTTAGGAAGAAGAATGATGTGAGCTAGAGTAAAAGCGGGGGGAAGAACAGATAAGGAAAAAGCAGCTGTAAAGCAAGGCAATAAGAGAGGGTGTAAGAAAGAGGAAAACGTACGAAAGAAATTAACTGTCAACCCGTCAGGACCAGGTGACGAGTGACAGTTAAGTAAGGCAAGTGACTGTACTACTTCTGCTGGGGTGATAGGCATAGAAAGAGATGTAACAAGATGCGATGGAATATGTGGTAAGGCATGAAGAATCGAATCAGCATGCGGAGAACTTGACTGGAACTGAGCAAAACGTGACTGGAAATATGTTCTAACACCGGAGCAAATGAGAGTGGGGTCATTAGTAACAGTTCCATCGGGTAACTTCAGATTACGGAGGTGATGAGCAGAACGTTTGTGGAATTCCAGTTGTTGAACCTGTTCACATAGATAGTCATTTGGCTGGAGATAAAGGAGCTTGAGGCGGTGAAGAGCTTGTTGGGAGACAGGAAGTAGCAAGGCACGAAGTTCAGCTTGGTAATGAGAAAACAGCGGAGAATCAA
This sequence comes from Macrothele yani, assembly GCA_039090855.1. Taxonomy (NCBI): domain Eukaryota; kingdom Metazoa; phylum Arthropoda; class Arachnida; order Araneae; family Macrothelidae; genus Macrothele; species Macrothele yani. The sequence goes on along the minus strand of CM077009.1, from coordinate 76,150,078 downwards.
GATCTAGGGTGGAAAAAATCGAGCGTGCAGCATCAATCTTCATAGAAGCGGTGGTACGTTTTTCGTGGGAATATTGCTTGGTATAAAGAAGAATTTGGGATTTGACATTTAACCAATGTTGCAAGGGACAAGAAGCAAAAGGGAGCGTATATAAGGCTTGTTGGAGCTGCGATTGGATGGAATGTACGTAAGTTGAATCAAGTAAAAGATCATCATCAAGGGTCCAAGTACGGTAGTATTGCCGAGGAGATGGACCGGTGTGAAGACACATTACGACACAGCTGTGGTCGGAAGAAACTGTCGGTGTGTGAGAAAGGGAGATAACTGAAGGAAGAAGAATTGAAGAAACATAAAACCGGTCAAGTCGGGCAGTTGTAGGGGAGGAAGTGGAGTAGGAGCGCCAGGTGTACGAACGAAGAAATGGGTGCAGGTGTCGAAAAGCATCTTGGAGTTGTAGCTGGTTGATGGCTGTAGAAAGTGCTCTGGTAAGAAAATACCTGGTATCCGTGGAACCGTCCGATCTGTCGAGGGATGGGTCAAGGGTGCAGTTAAAATCACCACCTAAGATGACAATATCAGAGGCCGGAAGACCTTGAACACAGGAAACAAAATGCTCAAAAAGACAGTCTGCATACTGTTGATTGCCGGAAACATAGATGTTGAAGATATGGTATCCTAAGTTGTGAAGTCGGAAAGACAGAAGCTGCAGGAGGTCACGATAAATCGGTTTGACCGTGATATCAGTAATGAAGGATCGAAGACGAAAATTGATGGCCACCGCAAGTCCTGCGTGAAGACTAAGTCGATGGGCATGGTAGAATTGAAATGGCCAGGTTCGCCACCGGTGGTATGGGGTGTTAGGATGGCAGTTAGTCTCCTGTAGCAATAATATATCCGCATCATGCGGTGTAATGTCTTCAAACACTAACGCATTGGTAGGAGGGACGGAGCATCCCTTACAGTTGAAAGAAAGTAATTTTAACTTGAAAGAGGTTGTAGTGGTTGAATATTACTATCAGCACTTTTGTGAAGACTGGTTACACGTTTCTTTAAGTTAGATGTCTGCGCATTAGTGACTGTGTTAATTTTTGGCAAAAGAGCAAGTAGATTCTGAAGTTGGGTGATAATAGTGGGAAGCTGAGCATTACGTGATTGAACGCAGTCTAGCTGCTTGAGAGGACGTGACGGTTGATTGAGTATAATGAGAGCAAGATCAGAGGGCGCCAGCCGCCCGTCTAATGCAGGGAAAGTTTCCAGATATTCAGCGAAAGCTTTTTGATCCAACAATTTTGGAACAGCTGGGGACTTAAGAGATGTAGGAACTGCTGTTGGAGAGAAAGACTGTCGAATTGGCGAACGGGAACGAGAGCAGCGTGGAGAAGACGTCACTGGCGAGATGGAACTCTGTCTGGTACGTTTCAACGTGGGAACGCCGGGAGAAGCTGGTGGGTGTAGGACAGTTAGATCTGACTTCACATTAGGGGATCCAAGGGAAGAAGATGAAGCAACACGACGGAGGGGTTGCCATTCCTTTTCTGAGATAATACCCTCCGAAGAAGGTAGAGGTACCACAGCAGCAAGTGGGTCCAACGATGGAGAGGTGGCCAAAGTACCTGTAGTAGATATCGAAGACTTGGAGACTGATGATGAATCATCACTTGCTGGGGGAGAATCATCTGGAACAACAGTAGAAGGGATCGAGGACGTCTGTGGAGCCGAACTTGGTGTAGCCAGAGAAACTGGTGTTGAGGCTGGCATGTTGACTTTGGGTGGTATGGAAATAATGGGCTTGGCAGATACATGTGGACAACGTGATTGGATGTGGCCATATGCCTTGCATTTAAAACAATGCAAGGCAGTAACGATATCGATCCGGAAAATCTGCTTCCCTACAACCACAGTGAGGTCAGTAGGGCAATCAGCAATGGCATCTTCAGTAGGAAACAGGATCCTTGCTTGGCGACGCAGACCTAAGATGTTCCTGTCATCTGGGTCTGTTGGTGCGGAAGACAGAGTGGAAATGGATCCAACTACTTTTCCACAACGGGAAAGGGCCGCCATTAAGTAATGGTCCTTGATTTCTGGTGGTACGGGGTAGCACGTTACAAGTACGGGGCGCTGCGTGAGCGGGACTCCCAGTAAGGTATGATCCCCAACATGCAGTCCGTCAGATAAGACGCGCTCCACAAACTCTGGCTTCGCAAAATAGATGAGAACAGTCCTAGGCTTCCTCGCCATATGGGTGATCGCTCCCTTAGGGAGGATTTGGCGGACGGCTAAGGAGTATTTCTTAAGGCTGGTGTCCGGGAGGGCATCAAAACATATGCCAAGTTTCTGTGTGCGTAAAACCTCCTGCCCAGCAGCTGAAGTTTCCGGAATTTCGATGCGTAATTTCTTGTTGTCTCTAGTGACAATCATATCAAGAGGCGTTGTACATGGATTCTTCGCTGTAGAGGAAGATGAACTGGTGCCCTTCACAACGGAAGCATAAGGTAGAGTTGCCGTAGGAATGGGCGGAGATGGGGAAGGTCGAGACGCAGTGCTCGCAGGAGCAGATGAAGTACCAGAGGCAACGGATACTGAAGAAGTTAATGACGTCACGGTGGTGGAAAATGTCGGGAAATCAACATCCATAAAGTTGGAAGAAGAAGTGGTAACATCAGATAACGCGGCTTGGAAACCAGCTGCGTGTGGTAGTGACGATGACCGAACGTGGCCAGGCGGGGGCGGAGCTTTGCTATCAAGCTTCAGACCTGGCCTATCAGATGCGGTCGCCGCCATTTGCAATGGCTGGCTTGCTAAACCCGACCCTGGGCAAAGCCAGGACGGAAAAAGAGTTAGTACAAGTAAAGTTTTACTTACAGGACGTCAAAGTCGGACTCAATCGACACAGGAGACGTTCACAACACAGGAGATACACAAAATGACGGCACACACACAAAAGAACACCAATAAACGCAGGTCAAACACGGAGCACAGGTCAACACAACCTTTACAAAGCCATCGCTTAGACCACTGCGCCACCGGGGCGGCGGAAAGACTTTCGTCAAGCGCATATCACAACGTTGCGTGGCTAGGGAAGTGAACAATTATGGTAACAACAATATCAGAATGAGCCTCTCTGTACCGAGTGGTCTGAGGTGCTGGTTTCTGAATGTTGGTCCCAGATGGGCCTAGGTTCGAGTCCCAGATGAGTCATAGGTGATGTGCTTCTCAGGCTGTTGCTCTCTCCCTTTCCTGGAACCAGTGGCCCTAAAATTGGGGGCGAACGACAGTTTGTAAATCTTAGAGGTGCTCAAGGCGATTGCTAAACCCCGAAAAAAATATACGCGTAAGAATAAAGATGTTAAGTAAAAAAAGATACTCCGACAGTCTGAATTACTACATTGAGTTGATTTTACACAAATTGCGGAAGAGAAATGAAGGTCGCACTGGTAGCGCAGTGATCCAACCGCTAGCTTCTTAACGCTCGTCCGAGTGGGCCCGCGTTGAAGTCCCAGATAAGGAATTTCTTTCTCTTACGGCACTGACTCCTTAACCTCCCTGGAATCGGTAGTCCTAAATTAGGGGCAGACGACTGCTCGTAACAATTTGAATTCCTCCTGTTGGTCGTTACCCCCTTCAAAAAAAATAGAAATGAAATATGTTACTAAAATTTCTCTGTGCACACTTATTTCCAACTTACCTTTTATTCTAAGCATATAAAATAGAAATTAAAAGTGCACATCATAAACAACTTTTTTTCTAACTTTTTATACAGCACAGTTTTAATGCCCCAGGTGAACGACTTTTACCTTTCTCCTTTCCTACGAAGTTGCATAAATTAACTAAATCAATTGATTTTAATTTTTGGCATCATCCAGCCATGATCACACATCTTCAGGCTGACCTTTGATCAATCAGAGGTTTTGTATCTCTAATTAGTCTTCCATTATATCTCTAATTTAACCTTCTTTTCTGAGTTTCCATTCTTATGTAGATTATGTTACTTCTCCGTTAGATTTTTTTTCTGAACGGCACACCACTTCCCCGAATTTCTTTATCCTTTTTCTCAACAACTAACAGTGTGTAGAAGGTAAAAGTCCACAGAGATTGTAGGTGATTTTCAGGAGGTGGTAAAAAGAGAAAGCTGCTTCACTGATTGTGTTTTGACCAGTAACTTAATGATCTGTACGCTGAGTGTGTTACATCTATGAGACTGATTTTGTGATTAAGTCAACGAGGCTCTGTGAGTTCTTCAAAGAGGATTGTGATTGTACGCTATGGATCATCAACCAGGAAGCGAATAAAAAAATCGTTCTGAGTTCAGTTTCTTACTATATCGATCCCTGAGACCGTTGGTGGTCGACTTAGTGTTTTGTTAAGCATCTAGAATTATTTTAACACACAAACTTAAAGCAAACTCAAAAACATTCGAAACATCATAAATTCGAAGAACTTGTTACATATTTCAACTATTGCAGGGTAGCCTTACGACCACGAGCCGGCTTGCAATTTAGAGTCTGCTGTTTTTGACAATTTTGCTCTCGCCTTTGTTACTGAAGCTACTTTCAAGTACTTGACCTTGTGCACCCCCTCCCCCTCATTTTTCTGCTTGTACGAATTTTTTTTTTTCGCAAAATTATCGTCCTGAATCTTACATGTAAATAAATAAAAGGGGAATGCACTTTTCTTTTGCGTTATTAATAATATAGGTTTCAAAGAAACGGAAGTTCATGTACTGCAGTGCTCGGAATTAAAGAATAGTTTATAAATTCGAAATAGTTAGTAGTAGTAGTTTAGAGGAAATTCAATGAAATTTGATAAACAGGTTTACTAATACATTACTTACGCAGAGAGTTCAATAAGTTCCAAGTCTAACATGCAAATACTTTTTTTTACTTCAAAAACTCTTGTTCATTTTTTCACATAGTCTCTGTGAGAGCGAAAGTACTGGTCACTTGCTGTGGCCCCGCCTCCTACTTATGACTCGGTGGCGTCATCGCTATAAGTGCTTCTCACAGTCACAAGGAAGCATTTCTGTTTATCTGAAACACTCCCTGAACTCTGTTCGGGCGAACAAACGAAGCCTTCCCCACTTTGATATAATATCTGTGAATCAGAAAGGCGGATAGAAACGGCTGAACGAGCAGAATAATGATCACTACTACAATAGAAGAATCTCGAGAGGATTTACCAACACAAAACAAACATTTATGGAATGACAGTTAGGTTCTGACGGCGGTGGATTAATCCTCCTCCTGAATCAGGTTTTAATTTTTCCTACTCTGATGCATGGCAGTGAAACCTGGGTACTGCAGAAGAAACATAGGAGTCGTTTGTGTGCTGGAGAAATGCGTTACTTACGAGGGGTTTGTGGCAAGACACGGTCTGATTGTGTGAGTGTGTTGCAGTTGTGTGATGTGAAGCAAAATGTTGTTAGCAAGGTGGAGACCAATATGCTTCGGTGGTTTGGCCATGTTGAAAGAATGAGCGATGAGATGCTTACTAAGAAAATCTTTTTAGCCCAAGTGGCAGGAAGGAAAGGCAGAGGAAGTCCAAGGAAGACATGGGCGGATCAGATTCAGAGATGTCTGCATGAGAAAAAGATTATGCGTATGAAGTATAAAAGATCTTGTGTACGGCGTGTAATGGATATCAGTGAAGCCCGAGTTGTATGTCAAGATCGCTGTGAAGGGAGAAGTTTGATACGACAACACTAAGTAAAAATATCTGGTAGTTTGTATTTCTTTTTGGAGCTAACCTCTGAATCTCAGAGAACAGCTTAGTGATATGTATGTATGCTGAATCAGGTTTTACTAAGTTTTAGATCTGACGGTTATTGGGATTAGAAGTCTAGGAGAATCATTCTTGAAGAAAAATGTCTATTTTCTAGCTTTAGACGTTGACGTTCCAGAGAGAATCTGCCTACTATTAGATAGATCTGTGTCTCTGAGAATGTTACTACTTTTCTAACTCGGGCTTCAACTCCGTTGCGAACTTAGTCTTCGTAAGTACTATAAATGTTCTTGTAGTGGATAAATATCTCTAACGCAAGCGGGTTTCCCTGACCGGGACCTGTGCCGCTGCAACAAAACCCCTATCTCCGCAAAGATAGTGCGCTGGTTAACATCATTCAGAGCTTCGGACCTCCGTATACTTGGAGCGACCGCTTGCACAACAAGAAGGAAAACGCTTACCGTCTCCTTACCAAAGAACTACGCTCTCCGCCAGACGAAATCAGACTAACTTTCTCGTTCCTCCTAGAGCCTCGCACTCCTCACTGCCTCAGCCCTACGCATGCGCGAAACCTCCGGCGTTAACACTGCTTTCTCGCCAATCTGCTGACGTGGCGTTCCTCCCCTGCCAAGCGTCCCTCCGCTGACGTCACGCGTCCGCTGATTCCTAGGCGTTGGCGACGCGTACCTAACCGATGTGTTTACTCCCACCCTTCGCATCCCGTCGGTCCGTCAGATCCATCTATTAGGAAGTGCACCATTTGAGAAAGTAATCCTACCGCTTAAGTACATTAACACAATATACACTGCTATAGATATACAAAGGTAAATGGATGGATTTTCAGACTTTTAGGTGTCTGCACAAGGCTGACAATATGCAGCGGAAGTCGTGGTATAATTGTAGTTGCTTATCAGTCCGTTGGAAATGCCTATCCTTTTCTAAGGCGTGTGAAAACTGAAGTTTTTTGTCTGAGGCCATCGACATCGAAAAATGCTCTCGAACATTCTATTGCCTTCGTGGGCTTTGTGCTATGTTTTCAGTTTCGTAAATAATTATAAAATTATAGATACCCCTACCTCTGGAGTCAAACGAAGCACACATTAACACGGTATAAAATTAACATTCTGATCACCTTCACGAACCCTTAATATATGTCTGTCGTCCTTTTCTTTTGTGTAAAAGTAGCATAATGCTCAGTTCATTATTGCTTATCATAGTTAATGTGTCCGCTCTCACAGGCCCCTACTTAAAAGACGAAACATGTGGGATATTATATTTCACATGTAGAGTCTTAAACAAAATGAGCAAAGTTTGCTCTGTAGTTTCTCTACGTCGTCCCCTTAAGCAGACCCGCCCACAAGTTTCTGTTGCGACACACACATATACATATATACACTGGGCAGTACCACCAAAGAATCTCACTGAATTACTATTTGAGTGGCGACTACTCCCCCTTTCAGTTATCTAGGGTGCAACGCCCCCCCCTTCTTCTTCACCGAAAGCTAAACGTGACAGCGCATCTGCATGGGGAATTAATTTCCCTGTGATTTGAGATATGGTCAAATTAAACTGGGCGATGGCTAAGCTCCACCTTTGTAGCTTTGAACTTTGTGAAGCCGCGCTGGTCAAATAAGTCAGAGGGTTGTGGTCAGACATAATCTCAATCTGATGTCCGAAGATCCAACCCTCAAACTTTTGTAACGCCCACGCTATCGCGTAGGCTTCTTTATGACTCGCCGCCCAGCGTCCCTGAGTACTAGTAAGTTTTTTACTAGCGTATGCCACTGGTCGGACTTTCCGCCTTTCATCTCTTTGCCCCAAACAACACGCTACGGCGTAGGCGCTGGCGTCCGTGTGTAATACGAACGGCTTATTAAAGTCGGGGGTAAACATCACGGGCGACGTTCATAATAGCATCTTTAGAACTGTGAACGCCTCCTCCAGTTCGGGTGTCCAAATAACCTTCTCTGACGCCTTCTTTCCGATCAGATCGCTTAGCGGTTTCGCTACCTCTGCAAATCTAGGCACATAATCCCAGTAGTAACTACAAAGTCCGAGAAAGTTCCGTACCTCCATTTTTGTCTGGGGTTGTTCTAAGTCCCGTACCGCCTGAAGTTTCTCGGGATCTGGCTGGTGGCACCCAGATCCTACTACGTGCCCTAAATAATGGACGTTCTGCTGGGCGAAACAACATTTCTTTAAGTTGCCCGTGAACCCGGCTTCCTCCAGACTCCCTGTCACCAATTTTAACTGCTGCAGGTATTCTATCCAGCTCTTTGAAAAAATTGCCACATTGTAGAGGCATGCGACTGCATACTTCTGGTGGGGGTCTTTGAAAAGTGGCCGCGGCTCCCGACAAACCGAAAGACATCACTTTCCACTGGAATAACCCGCGGTGGGTGGCGAACGTGGTGTACCTTCTGCTCTCCGGGTCCATCGGTATCTGATAGTACCATTTGAGCATGTCCAATGTGGTAATAAAATGCACCGCCTCCACCCTAGCACGCACGTCAGGAATATGCGCCATCGGGAACGCGTCTGGGATGGTGTGCGAGTTCAGCATACGATAGTCTATGCATATCCTGACGTCCCCCGAGCGTTTTAAAATACAAACGATGGGATGACTAAATTCCTCCTTAGACTCTCTAGCATCCCCCGGTCGCACAATTCCTGAATTTTGCTTTCTACGGCATATTGCATGGCCTGGGGCACCTTATACCTATGCTGCGTACGCAGTAAACTTCCCGGTTTGACGGTAATTATGTGCTCCCCTTTCGTAGTAGCTCCCACCTCTCCGGAGAAAAATTTGTTCACTAATTCCTGTAGCTCTCGTAATTGCTCCCGTGTTACCTTTTGGCTTCCTACCCATACGTCCGTCGGACACGCCCTCTCCTCCTCCGTCCTCCTCAATGGCACTTCCTGTATATCACCGAAATCCTCCTAGTATGAGCTGGGATGTCCCCTGTCTATCTCACTCTCCTCTTGTCATGGGATCAATTCTTGCACCGTCGACGGTGAAGGTCCCGTCCCTGGATCTGATTGGCTGCCCGTCGCGCGCTCTGTGGATGCGCCGCCTATCTCAGTAACCTCTCTCTCTGTTGCCTGGGGCGAAATCTGACGTTTCCTCCGTCCGCACCCCTTTCGCAACGCAAATATCCTGGGTTTCTTTCAGGTCTATCCCTACAGGCTTTTTCCTTTCCTGCAAACCATCTTCGTCGTTCTCCTCTCCGGAAATTGTAAATGCCCCTCGGGTTGAAACTATCCACTCGGGACTCGCTTGCCTAGCTTCCTTCATTTTTGCGTAATCTAAAGGCGTAATTAACGCGTCGTTACTGAGCTGGGGTACGATCGCGCAAACTATTTCCTTCATACCCATTACCTCTTTCCTTGCTTTTTCCAAATCTGGGTCTATGAATCTAACTTGCAGTTATTTTATGGGAAAGTTGGCGGTCCTCCCGTCAAATCCGGTTAAATTTACCCGCCTAATCTCCTCCTTATCTCCTTCCCCTAACTTACCCTCTTTTACTCAACAAAATTCGGCCCCGCTGACTACGATTATTCCGGCCCGAATTCCTTTCTCTGTTTCTATCCTTAATTGTCCTCCTACGGGTATCTCCATTATCTCACATTGGCTACTCTCGGATCCCAATATTCTTCCCATTTTAGCATTTAATTTCCTGGGGTTCTCTTCGGGTTTCGTCTCGACACCCCCTTTATGTGCCAATTCCCTTCTCTCCTCTCTGGTCACTACCCTACTTATTTTTTTATTCCCATCATTTTTCCAATAGCCTATTGATCCCTTGTTATCCTGCCCTGGTGCAATTCTCTGATTGCATTGCGCCTTTCGATGCCCCGCCTTACCGCAAAGGAAACAAATCACGCCCTGATCAAGAGTTCCCTGGTGGTCTATTAATTGCCCCCCTATTTTGGAACACTGACCCGGTTGCTGGGAATTTCCCTTTCTGGGGTAGCCCATTATTCGGCTGATTATCTCTCTTTACCTGGGTTGTTCCTCCCGTATTATACAGACTCCCCTTAAAATTAGAGCCCGACGCATAATTGCTTTTTGGTCTCTCTTCTCCTAATTCCATAGCTTCTACGTGAGTCTCATAAAAGTCAAATAGCTCTCCCAGTTTGCCCGCTAAAACCAATTTCCCCACGAAACCCCTCTGCAGCAAATAAGTCTTCAAACTTGGAGAAAGCAAACCCTTGAATTTGTCGCAAATTAATAAATTCATTGATTACCGGAACTCTGATACGCCGCTCTTCTCCACGTAGCATTGTAGCGCTCGCCCAATACGACCTGCTAATTCCTGGACGCTTTCCCCTTTATTCCTCTTAATTGTCTCAAACTGTTTCAGATATATGTCGGGGATTAAGTGACACTCCGCCAAAATTGTTTCCTTTACGGTGTGGTAGCAGTCATACTGCTCCAGGGTTAACCGTCGGAACAAGTGGTTCACGCATTCTGCGTTAAATAAAGCCACGACTAACCGTCCCTGCATCTCCTCTGGAACAGCATGTAACAGAAGAGCCCTCTCTATGGAATCGAAGAAATATAGGATTTCCTCGGGCTTAGAGGGACTTTTTGGAATTGTCCGCTCTATGATTCTCATAAAGTCCGGCTCCGGCGACGAAGGGGAAAGATCAGGGCCAGGTGCCCCTGATTTTTCCCCTTCGTCGCCGGAGCCGGACTTTCTAAGGATAACTGTAGTTTACTCAGCTCGAAGTCCCTTTCTTCCTTTCTATCAGCTAATTGCAGCTGAAGCATCCTCTCAACCCGTTCGGCTTCCAGCTCTATTTTCTCAATTCTCTTTCCGCTTTCTTTTCCTCCCATTCTCTTTCCGCTTTCTTTTCCTGCAATTCCCTTTCCGCTTTTTTTCCCTGTAATTCTAGTATTCTAAATTTAAATTCCAATTCCAACCTAGTTGTATACCCGTCCATCTTTCTTTGATTAATCTGTACCTCTTGGTTAGAATCTGAGCTATTATTTAGCTCTTTATCACTTTCCCCTTCACTTCCCTCTACATTCTGCTCTTCGTATTCCTGACTCTTTTGCCCGTCCAAAAGCTAATCCATATTTCATGCAATATTCATATACATGTAAATACTCATAAAAATTAATTGTGACGTACCTGCCAGCAGGACGCACACGACATAAAGGCAGATAGCAGTCAGAACGAACGTCCTCGTAGCTCAATTGGTAGAGTGACTTATTCCGGAATGAAAGGGCCCGGGTGACAAAAATGGGGTATGGGGACAAAAATGACGGAGAAATTTACTTCGTTATAATGGCTCCCGAACTTTCCGGATGACACGGCCGTTCAAAATCTCGCAATGGTGTGATGTTCTTTCCACACCGCAAGATAGGAAAAATAAGAGAATCCCTTCTCCAGCGCTTCGAAAAATAAATGTGTGTGACGTTGCATTCCACACACCAGATTGACTGGGAGTTCTCAAGTGCACGTTCTACAGCGGATGGCTGCCTGCAACGATTCATGGTCACGGCTGACCCGTGGGCCATGCCCCCGGCCCTCTTTCGGGGAGGGGGAGATGGGACGTACCTGCCAGCAGGACGCACACGACATGCAGATAGCAGCCAGAACGAACGTCCACGTAGCTCAATTGGTAGAGTGACTTATTCCGGAATGAGGGGACCCGGGTTTGAGCCCCGGCGTGGACAAAAATGACGGAGAAATTTACTTCGTTATGCAATATACATGTAAAAATACACACTCAAATTTTCGATATCAGCCTATGCTCTCAAACTGGTTAGACTATTCACTCCTAACCCTCCTACATGCCTATTTCAACATATAATAATAAAACACAATTGATTTCCTAACTTACTAGTGACCTCGAACTTTTACTCATAAATACACTTTGCACTTCAACAATTGATAATATCCTAAACCCTATGGTCTCTAAATGACCGCACCCTAACGCGAATTCTATTAACTTTACTTGGCTAAAATACTACATGTAGTGCCCAGGAATTAAAATTGAATTGCGGTTCCAAAGTGGTACTTACCGGCCGAAGCTATTCGAGCTCCCTTCTGCTTCATTCTGTGTCTTAGGGTGGCCGGGCACCCCAACTTTGGTCTGAACTCTTTACACAAAATAAGTCCTGTAGCACGTGAGGCACTCTGGTTGCGAGCTCTCCGCATGGTAGTCGCTCTCTCGTCGTCCGTTTTCGAAGAATGAGTCCCGTAGCACGTGAGGCACTCTGGTTGCGAGCTCTCCGCATGGTAGTCGCTCTCTCGTCGTCCGTTTTCGAAGAATGAGTCCCGTAGCACGTGAGGCACTCTGGTTGCGAGCTCTCCTCGCGGTAGTCGTTCTCTCGTCGTCCGTTTTCGAAGAATGAGTCCTGTAGCAATAGAGGCACTCTGGTTGTGAGCTCTCCTCATGGTAGTCGTTCTCTCGTCGTCCGTTTTCGAAGAATGAGTCCCGTAGCACGTGAGGCACTCTGGTTGCGAGCTCTCCTCACGGTAGTCGTTATCTCGTCGTCCGTTTTCGAAGAATGAGTCCCGTAGCACGTGAGGCACTCTGGTTGCGAGCTCTCCTCATGGTAGTCGTTCTCTCGTCGTCCGTTTTCGAAGAATGAGTCCCGTAGCACGTGAGGCACTCTGGTTGCGAGCTCTCCTCACGGTAGTCGTTCTCTCGTCGCCCGTTTTCGAAGAATGAGTCCCGTAGCACGTGAGGCACTCTGGTTGCGAGCTCTCCTCACGGTAGTCGTTATCTCGTCGTCCGTTTTCGAAGAATGAGTCCCGTAGCACGTGAGGCACTCTGGTTGCGAGCTCTCCTCACGGTAGTCGTTCTCTCGTCGTCCGTTTTCGAAGAATGAGTCCCGTAGCACGTGAGGCACTCTGGTTGCGAGCTCTCCGCACGGTAGTCGTTATCTCGTCGTCTGTTTTCGAAGAATGAGTCCCGTAGCACGTGAGGCACTCTGGTTACGAGCTCTCCTCATGGTAGTCGTTCTCTCGTCGTCCGTTTTCGAAGAATGAGTCCCGTAGCACGTGAGGCACTCTGGTTGCGAGCTCTCCTCACGGTAGTCGTTATCTCGTCGTCCGTTTTCGAAGAATGAGTCCTGTAGCAATAGAGGCACTCTGGTTGTGAGCTCTCCTCATGGTAGTCGTTCTCTCGTCGTCCGTTTTCGAAGATGAGTCCTGCAGCACGTGAGGCACTCTGGTTGCGAGCTCTCCTCACGTTAGTCGTTATCTCGTCGTCCGTTTTCGAAGAATGAGTCCCGTAGCACGTGAGGCACTCTGGTTGCGAGCTCTCCTCACGGTAGTCGTTCTCTCGTCGTCCGTTTTCGAAGAATGAGTCCCGTAGCACGTGAGGCACTCTGGTTGCGAGCTCTCCGCACGGTAGTCGTTCTCTCGTCGTCCGTTTTCGAAGAATGAGTCCCGTAGCACGTGAGGCACTCTGGTTGCGAGCTCTCCTCATGGTAGTCGTTCTCTCGTTGTCCGTTTTCGAAGAATGAGTCCTGTAGCACGTGAGGCACTCTTGTTGCAAGCTCTCCTCACGGTATTCGTTATCTCGTCGTCCGTTTTCGAAGAATGAGTCCTGTAGCAATAGAGGCACTCTGGTTGTGAGCTCTCCTCATGGTAGTCGTTCTCTCGTCGTCCGTTTTCGAAGATGAGTCCTGCAGCACGTGAGGCACACTGGTTGCGAGCTCTCCTCACGGTAGTCGTTATCTCGTCGTCCGTTTTCGAAGAATGAGTCCCGTAGCACGTGAGGCACTCTGGTTGCGAGCTCTCCTCACGGTAGTCGTTCTCTCGTCGTCCGTTTTCGAAGAATGAGTCCCGTAGCACGTGAGGCACTCTGGTTGCGAGCTCTCCGCACGGTAGTCGTTCTCTCGTTGTCCGTTTTCGAAGAATGAGTCCTGTAGCACGTGAGGCACTCTTGTTGCAAGCTCTCCTCACGGTATTCGTTATCTCGTCGTCCGTTTTCGAAGAATGAGTCCCGTAGCACGTGAGGCACTCTGGTTGCGAGCTCTCCTCATGGTAGTCGTTCTCTCGTCGTCCGTTTTGGAAGAATGAGTCCCGTAGCACGTGAGGCACTCTGGTTGCGAGCTCCCCTCACGGTATTCGTCTTCTCGTCGTCTGGGTTGTAGGTCTTCTTCGTTGCACTGGATCTCTCTTCCATCCCGGCGTGCGAGTAGCGTCTTGGCTGCAGACTTTCTCTAGCCTCCCGTCGTCGGTTAAAGTTCTGTCGGTACCTACTCTTTCACCTGTGGGTACCGGACTCTTTCTCCTATCTGCCTAACTAAAATTTCACCTTTAATTCATCTTCGTGATATTATCAGCTCAAAGTGTCACTAAAGTGATAGAAACAAACAGCTGCTTCGAAGAGTTAGAAGATGCGAGTAGACTCACGCATCTTATTAACGCAATCCTAATCTGCATATTTCGGCTTACCAGCGGTAAATGCTCGATAGTCTTTTGTGCAGCGAATTTTTTTTATATAACTTTGAGAGTATTATTTTACACACATTGGCAACTATATAAGTTTTCGTAGATTGTCTTTTAATTTTGAGCACCAGTGTACTTTAGAAAAACACTTGCTTTTTTTTAAAGCTAATGTTTTTTAAGTTGAGTTGTTTGTCAAAAACACTCTAAATTTACTATCCCAAACCTAAGTATTATAAAATGAAAATGACTGAGCTGAAGCTTTTATGCAACTTGCGGAAAGAAACACTTATGGACACAAGGGTACAGGAATGCGCAACAAATCCTAAATGTGATCGAAAAAAAGTGCCTGTAATGAATGAAAATGATTCTCTTTCCTTACATAGTGCTGACTCATTTTATCTTTCATGTATATCATGGACCAGTTGACAGTTGTTGTCATATGAATAGCAACTTCTTAGGAGTTCAGACATGATGTTCTGTATGAAAAAGTGTAAAGAAGAGAAAGACAAATTTACACAAGAGGGGGAAACAAAAACTAAAAGTTAAAATATATGCCACACAATGTATATAACAAAAATGGGAAAGAATTATGGCTCAACGGAAGGGGTAAGCAGTTTTGTGATACGGTTTCCAACCTGTTTTTACTGACGTTCAATCAAATGAATTAAATATTTATGAGGTAAAATGACAGATGTTTGCATAATTTCTTGCGCAGTGCATTTTCAGGTTCATTTTTCGAAGTTTTGCTTGAGGTGTGTGAAAAGTCAGTAAATATACAGAAAATGCAGTTTTGTCTATGCACTGTTCTCTCTCAGCTCCCTGTTATGTTGTGTGAAAGAAGTGATTTCAAGAAAATCATATTACACTGCTAGAATGGCCAAGTAATATCCCTGACCTGAATCCAAAAGAAAATCTGTAGAGCCGATTAAAAAGACTTGTTAGAAGCAACCAAGGAATGAAGCACAATTGATAGAAACAATTATACAAAGTTGGTTTCTCATTATAACACCCGATGAACTAAAACGCTTGGTTCACTCTATGGGACGTCGTTGTAAGGCGGTAATTGGGGCAAAAGATTTCCCGACAAAGTGCATAAAGAAACGGTGAGAATTTAAGAATGCGTTTTATCATGGTTTTCTGCGTATAACTTCTCTTAAAATGCAATTTTTTAAAATAAAGTGTGCTGTTTTACATTGTGCGTTAAACAATCTTTCTAATGATATATAGTTTTATATTATTATTCTAAAAAAGACTGATGTTATGAGACATCCAACCTCAGAAATACAAATTTTCCAAAAGGTTGCACAATTCTTATCTACTGGTGTAAATAACACAATGTCTGTGTTTTTCCTTTATGTTTTATATATCGTTCACATAAATTAAAAGTAGCGTACACTTTTATGAGGAGTTCTTTTCAATCCATTATCTGTTTACATGAAGTGCGAAATCTGAAATATTAGCAGTCGAGAATCCAGAAATTATATGTATAAAACTAATAATTAAGTTTTCACAAGAGAATTTGGTATTACAGACAGTGTTCAGAAAGTAATATCTCCATATTTGTATACAAGCCTAGTGGCAAGATATCAAATTAAAACTAAACAAAAATAAAGCTCAGAGTTTTTACTTTCATTCACGTGTTGTTTTTTCAATTTTTCTACATAGTCCCCCTCACGCTCTATACAGATATCCCAATATTTAACTAGTTTTTTAAACCCGTCTCTGTAAAAACCATCTTAGAACCATTTCCTCGTAGCGGCTTGAACATGTTCGTCCCAGGTGAACTGAATTCCTTCCAGATGTCTCTTGACAGCAGGGAACAACCGGAAGTCGGATAGCGCTAAATCTGGAATGTAGGTAGGGTGTTTACGAATTTCAAACCCGATTTTCTGTATGGCCTTTGAAGTGAAAGCACTCGCGTGGAGTTTGGTGTTGTCGTGTTGCAGAATCATTGGCTTTTTCCCCCACTCTAAAATAGTCGATGTGAATTCACGGAAAATTTCTGAAAATAACGTGCAGCAAAGTTGCTGGTCCGAGTCTATCTTTCAAAAGGATTTCCCGTTTTTAAAAGTTCCCGTTTTTTTTTTAACTTCCGTAGTTAGTAATTACTTTCATTTCAGAAAAGTCCGTTTCAAGTTTTTCCGCATTTAGATTGAAATTTCGCAAAATCTAACACGCTTAATATTTGAGTCCTTACGCGAAAGAATCCTTTTTGATCGGTAGTGAGGGTATTTTAGGTTGAAGCCGCGTGTTTTAACCACTGAGCCGGAAAGTCACAGGAATTAGACTCATGTACGTTCAAGGTAAAACTAATTGGGCGATGAGGACTTTTTTAGGAGTGACTTCGTCATTTTATTTTCTATTGGAGCTTATTATGTTTTTAAATACGTTTGTAATAATTTTACTTCTTCTGTAGATGGTTTTATTACAAATTATGTATTTTTTCCATCATGATTTTTTCGAAGCAACAGAAATGATTTGTATTTTGAGATTTTTTTTCAAATGACAATAACTTTCAATTATTTTAAGAGAAGGTGCAATATACTGTATTATAATATTATTTTACAAAATTTGAAAAAATTGTAAGTATAAAATTTACTCTCGATAGCTGTATCGCTTTTGTCTTAAGGAATCAGCCGACTGATACATGGACATCGTACAATCACCTGTAGAATAAATTCAGTATCCGGTTTCTTACAGTAACACAATATACTGTATAATATAATAGCTGGTGCACAAAATGCGGAAGAGAAGAAATAACCTGTCACACAGTAACCAAAATTCATGTGATATACTATCCACAATATCCAATCTCGTTACAGAACTTCAAAATCAAATACTTCGACAGATTATTAAAATTTAACAGTTAATCAAACCCCATGTGTTCCCGTGAATCTCTCCTATTACCGGAAATTTTTCGTCGTATGAATACGGAAAAGGTGAGAACAGAGCTTCTCTGTTAACATTAAAAAGGAATTACGGAAAGGTTTCTGAAAATCCAGAATTTTCCGTTAATATACATCTTGAAAACAGCAATTTATCGTCAGTATAAGAAAGGAATTGCGGAAAGGTTTCTGAAAATCCATAATTTTTCTGGCGTACGAAAAATCCGGGAAATTCAGAGTTATTTTTCCGTCATTTCACGGAATAAGTTGTATCAGAAATATGCTTCGTTAATTCACGAAAGAAATGGCGGAAAGTGGCTCCTGAATTTCAGAAAATGTTTTACAGTGCACGCACGCGGTTTATTTCTTTGCTTTAACTCTTTTGAGGTATGCACGTAGATCTCAGAATTGACAATGGTACCTTTGACCATGTACTTCTGATGAATAATGACCATATACTTCTGATGAATAATGCCTCTGTAGACCCAAAACACAGTAAGCATGCGCTTGCCAGCAGAAACATGAGTTTGAAACGTTTCAGTCTAGAAGAAGATGGGTCTCGGTAGCCCAGCAATTGATTTTTCATTTCTGGGTCAGAATGGTTAACCCATCTCTCATCACCACTCACAATGCTTTGGAAAAAATCACTTCCATATTTTTCATAGCGAGCAAACAACCTTTGGCATGTTTTAAGTCTTGATTTTTCATTTCACTCTTTAGATGGCGTGGTACCCAACGAGCACACACTTTGCTTTATCCTAAAACGTTAACAATGCCAGTGACACTACCTAACCTAATGTTCAGCTTACATGCTATGGTTCTCTGAGTTATTCGATTTTCTCTGATCAGCACATCAACTTTTTGCCTATTCAAATAGCGAATTGCGATTACGGGCTTCCCATTCCGCTGCTGATTCACTTACGGCCAACATTCCTCTACTGTCCTTTGATTTTCTTATCCAGTGACGAACAGTGCTGAAACATAAACCGCCACTACTCTAGCGGAAATTTTTTTGCGAGGTACGTTTTCATGAGTTAAGAATAATGATGGTGTAAGTTAAAAAAACTAAGAAATGATTTGCAACGGTAACTATGTTCATAATCGACAGACTCCTGATTTAAGTTTTTCGTTATTTATTCTTGACTAAACACTCAACTAAAGCTATCGAAAGTTGACGGATATATAATAAACATAAAACGAATGAGTTATTAAACAATAATGACACCGTGCTTTAAGGTTATTTCGCCTGTTTTAAACGGTATTACCATGATTAATATTCCTTTTAAGAGTTTACGGAAAAACACTTTGTATATTCTCTCGAGAAACCTTTTAGGTCATCATAATGCATGTACTCTTTTAGAGCAGTTTTTGTAAGAACAACAAACGGCGTGTTCACACACATCGAAGCGACGACGTCATCTCATCTAGGGTCGCGATCTCATAATTCTTGCAATGCACCGCTTGCTGGCTGCTCGGCATCAACGCAAACATAAACAAACTTGCAGCAGGTGTTCGATGAAAATAAAAACAGACGACCAAAGGACGCTAACATCCAACAAACTCTATAACTGATCATTGTTTGACAACCATTGAAATAGTTGGAAAAGAATAATTTGTTTTAAAGACAATTAAATACGAACAAATAAATGTACGAAGCTGTATTATGCAGTCAAATGAAGCTAGTGGAACAAAGAATCGTTTGTCGTCTGACAACAAGTCATGCGCGCGAGACACTTGCGCGGAGGATTACTTATTATTCAACACGCCTCGTATAAGATTAAAGTAAACCCAGATCTCCTGGGCGATGGTTGGTTGGTTGCTGGCTTTAATGGTTGATGGGTTTTAATGGCGTTGGCCAAAAAGCATCTCCTGGGCGAGTAAGTACACATACAAGTGAAATGCGTTACAACATGTACAATCGTATTGAACTTATGGTATTCATAGTTCAAAACATTGTGCCTTAGGTCGAGCTAACATTTCTCCACATGTCGTCGCTTCTGTGTACAGGGTTAGTCAAACCATCTGCAATCGTTAGCACAGCTTTAACGTGAGCTCTCATCCAGAAGATGTCGAATCGTATCTTCAAGTCCAAAATTTTCTGCGATTACAATCATAGTTTCTCGCCATTACATCCATTACTATGTATAAAAGGTACATAGATACATATAATTGAAGCCCAATTCGATTTCAGCCCTACGTTATTGGATTAAATTCGAGAATGAAATTAAGTTAACTACCTTTATCTCCTGCAACTCTACATGCACGGTCTTCCCTGTACTTGCCGTCAGAACAGCAGATGTCAGTCAACCATCCCCACCGGGCGCTCGTTTCTTGTGACTTTATTTACTTTCAAAGGAATTAGCCAGCTTACAGCCGTTACTCTACAAAACTGACAAACTCATGAACGAGGTCCCACTTTGGGAGGGCAACTGAGATCGTAGAAGGAAAAACGTTGAATCATTCAAAGACCACTGAGCTATTGGGCAACAACAACGTTCAGCAAAAATGCAATACGATGGAAGACATGCAAAGAGGACATTGATGTAGACCATATTCAAGACGAAATTTTTCAGTTTTTTAAATTCATTTAGGAAGGAGCTCTCAGCAATTCCACGGATATGTATCAATGCTTTAACGATGGACTGCCATCAACTTTTCCAAATGTCGAAACAATATTGAAATTTTTTTGCCTGTTACAGTAACGAATGTCAACGGCGAAAGGTCCTTTTAAATCTTGAAGAGTGTAAAAAATTACTGAAGAAACCATTAGGGCAAAAAAAGTTGTCACATCTATCTATGGTGTTTATAGAATCAGACTTAACAAGTTCTCTCAATTAGGATGACATAAGCGACACGTTTTCGAAAACGAAGGCCCGAAATAAAGTAGTTTAAAATTGCGACCATACTACTAAGATGTTTATTTTATCACCCTCAGACATGCATTCCAGACAATTTGATATCGCTAATGAAAGTGGCCTCTACTTCAACTGCGTTTATTTGTCTTGTATCCAGGAAAAATGTTGCCCAGTTCAAATCAGCTCTCCTGTGAGGAACACAAGCCATGAGTGTTACGCCTAAAGGTCACTTTCATTAAGCCGTCGATATGTGGTTTGTTTTAACGCAATTGTTCCGGCGGCTGCTGATAGCTCTGCAAAAAGTTGCCTGGCTTTATACGCCCTGTGACATCTCGCTGTTAAAGCAAGCGAATGAGGCGTGGTAATCCTTGGACGGCCTTTATTACACGTCGCCGATGTCCTTAAATTGCTACCGTAATTTAATGATGGGCTAGTTTCTGTTCTGGGCGTGCTTCCAATTGGTCCCAAACTTTACTGAGTCAGATAAACAAACGTCTATGAGACATTGAAAATGAATTTTCATGCAGAGACGCTTCATGCACGTGCTGCCAACAAGAACTAACTTTTCCGCTCCCCAAATGTATTTAAGTAGATCATTCCATTTGCATATTGCACAGCTTTATGCTCCACAGTATGTAAATTTAGGCGCTAAAAAGGACTTCTCGTCTTCTGTTTAATATGTTGTCATTACATTTCATTTAATGAAATTTTTTTTTCAATATATCTCTCGGCCTTTAATTATGAATACCAGTATACTTCAGCGATTTCTTTGTTTCTGTATTTTCAGGTTGGGGAATGGCAACGACACCATATTTAGGAAACCGCAGTCTGCTAACAAGGAGGATAAGGAGGTTTCCCCTGGAATTTACAGAGGTCACATGGAACGACGCCTGCTTGATCATGAGATCATTGCACAACTTTTAATTGCAGTTGCAATACTAGTCGCGGAAAAGTGTAGTCGATAAAAATTACATAACGTTTTAACTTATTAAAACTTCTCTTTGAAAAATGAATTGTAAAGTTTTTGAAAAATAAACAGCTTTGTAGATTGTTGAATTCTGTGTTGTGTGAACCTTTTACGTCGAAAACGTAAACAACTGAAAAACAAGTACTGCAATGAAATTTCCAACGCCATTTATTATATCGAGTAAAACAGCAATATGATTGCACCTGAAGTGCTCATGAAAGTGTTTACTTAAAAGTGGGTACACACAAAATCCCCATTTGTGAAATCGGCAAAATTTTTCATAATGCAATTTGATTCCATGTAACATGAATCTGGTTTAGACATAAAACACAGATAATGGGCTAGTTTCTGTTCTGGTTCTTTTCCTTTCGTGGAGACAGTAACCTCATATGAGGTGCAGAAGATTGTTTACATAAGTAGAAGAACTCAAGGGAAAATAAAAATTACAAAAACATGCAAACGAGCAATTTTTCCTCTAAGGTCAAGAGTTTTTCCCATGCGGTTTCGACATATTACGTCGAAACTATTTTTCAAATTAAATGAATCTCTATAGAGAAAAGCAACGAACATCTGCATAATTTCATGTATTCAGAGTGCTCTCTTCTAACGTTTCCCTTGTGTTGTGGAAGTGAACAGATTTTTCAAATATCTTTATTGTTTGTAGCGTCATGAACTACTGTTCCATTTTCCCAAAGATTAGAATTACTTTTTGTACGCTTGGACCTGTGAAATGCCATTTACACAAAACTTACTAATAAAATACGTCCGTGTAACATACTAGGCTGAGTAAACTATCAAGTTCGTAGATTAATTGAGCATACAGTAGATTCCGGTTGATTAGGTCATCAGCCTTTTGGGGCAGCCGTTTATTCGGGACAATACTTGAATAGCAAGAACAAATCGAGAATATTACCTATATATTTGCTTCGCTTATTTGTGACAGCACGCCACTTTATCGGGACAGAGGCTATAGATGGCGAACGTGTACTGAGTGTCGTAGAGTCCGTTGCTGGAGGCTGTCCGTGCCGAAGCATACAGTTATGCACTGTTCAAATTGCGCGTACTTGGACAGCGTAATAATTCTGCTTCCAATGACTGCTACATAGTGTTTTTTTTTTTTTTTATATGTTGGGTTAAACGATCAGCGTGAAAATTCAGTGGGCTATAAGCAGTCGCCCGTCCCTATAGATACGGGCGACAAATGGATGCTACATTATAATTTAGGACCACTAGTTCCAGGAAGAGAAGAAAGCCAGTGCCATAAGATCGCCTCACTGAGATTCGATCCCAAGAGCCATCTCGAACGAATTGTCGTTTAGACATGCCACCGAAGCTGCTTAGTGTGCTTTTCATCACTACAGGTGCGTGGCGTGTGTTAACATAACTGATTATTGAAACCGATAAGAATATTTTGAGTCTTTCTTTGTTTTTCTAAGACCCCTGTTAAGATGCCATGAAAAGATCTGACGTTAGTTTATAAAATCGCCTTACTCGGCCAAATCAAAGGCCAGCCGTTCAGCACCAGTTACCGCCAGCTGGAGTACCAATGAAGACAGTTCTTTATCTGCATTAGATATCTGCGCTGACTTTGTTCGTTGCAGTCTATAAAGAAAACAACTCAGTGTATCCCGATAAATTTCTCCAAAAAATGTAATTGTTATGGACTACATGCCTGTGTAACAAATACGTATGTACATTTACATTAAGACTGTTTTTAGCTTAAATTATTTTTTTATATTTGTACCGAAATTCATTTAAATCATGTTCATGTGTACTTTGCTGTTCAGTAAGAGGTAATTTGCTGACCCAGTGACGCATTGGTCTAAGCTCTGGCTTATGACAATTCGTTCGACATGGCTCCGGGTTCGAATCCCCGTGCGGCACTGGCTCTCCCCCTTTCCTGGAACCAGTTGCCTTAATTAGGGACGGGCGGCTACTTATAGCGTGAATGAGTTGCACACGGTGGCCGTTAAAGCCCTAAAACAATGGTAGTTTGTCTCTTGTTTCAAACCCATTGTGATGCTGACTTTAGACAAAAGGCGTGTGTATGTATTAGCTCTTTGGATAAAGTTTCGCATAAATGGGGCGGCCGCTTAATTAGCCTCTATGTGTTAAAATTAACAGGAATCTACAAAGGCCATTCCATAAAAACTGAGAGTAGTTTTTTCGAGGTGGCAACAGTACGAAGGTTTAAATTTTAACAACCACGCTAACGACTAACTGAATTAAGAAAGTATCTATGACAATAGTTATCAGCCGTGGCAGACGATTATGGTTGCGTTGTTGCGCAGTTGTTTAAGGTACGTCTGCATTTCTCCATACAGCTATGAGTGACTCAGAGTTAAGAAGTGCGATTAAATTTTGCTATTGTTTGGGTAAAACGGCTCCAGAAACAGTTGATATAATGAAAAAAGCTTACAAAGATAAAAGTTTCGGTGAGTCAACGATTTTTAGATGGCACCATGAATTAAAAAAAACAAAAACGTTTGTCGGCAGAACTCGCTCATATGCCTGGTCGACCTGAAAGTGTTGTTACGGAGCATATTGTTAACACTGACAATCCTGTAAGAAAATCGACGAATGACGTGTGAAGACATAGTGGCGTCAACTAATATTTCAAAAGCATCGGCATTCCGCACTGTAAGCGTCAAATTACTGCTGCATCGTGTGTGTTCTAGATGGGTACCTCTACACCTGACGAAAGAACAATTGTTAGCCAGAGTTCAGGTGTGTCATGAGTGGAAACAAATGGTTGCAAAGGATCCAAACTTTCTAAACTCAGTTATAACTGCCGATGAAACATGGGTCCACTATTTCGACCCCCTCACGAAGCGCGCAACGAGTGTCTGGAAACACACAGGCTCTCCTCCTCCGAAAAAAGTCCGCCAAACCAAATCCGCTGGAAGGGTGATGATGATAATTTTGCTTTGATCATAAAGGTGTAGTCTACCAGCATGCCGTTCATCCTAACATTACTGTCAATGCATTTCAGACTTGAAGCGTCTGCGATTACACATATCGATTAAGCGATCGGAACAGGTGTGTAAGTGAACCCTACACCATGATAACGCCCGCCCACAAGTGGCTGTTTGTGTTCAACAGTTTCTTACGAAATGTAGTTCATTATTGCCAAAGTTTGTGATTATTGGAGCAATAGCAATCAGTGAAAGCTACCCATACCTTCTATTTGTCATATGTCAAGTGGACGTTTAATTTTTTCTCTTCATGGATTTTAAATTTCAACAACCATATTTTAGCTACTCCATCGAGTACCAAATGAGGTGTTATTTGATGTGTTTTCAACGAACATTTCATTTTCCATATAGGCATGAACTTTATTTTTATTGTTACAGAATTGGACGAATGACTGAGGGGGAGTGCTACACAATAATTTGATTAGAATTTTGAAGTACTGAAAATGATAATTACTATAACGGCTAACAAACAACATTAATAAGTAAATAGTTTAAAAAATTTAATTATATCATAATGTTTTTGCACGTATGAGGTGACTTTCAGCTCGAAGTGACTCTTGGCCTTATTGTAGTGACACTTTGCCATCTCAACCATCGATTTTGTCTTCCTTCGATATCCTTTGGAATTGGTGCACTATATTCTGGGTCAGCAGCAAGCTTATTGACTTAATAGTGTGCATATGTTATTCAATGTATATACACTGTTGGCAACCCAAAATGCAACACCAAGAAGGAAGAATCCCATTGGCCTGAAATTCGCAGCATGCGTCGCCCGCGAGAGGACATGCAAGCGATTAGCATTGCAGGGCATATGCAAATCATGTGCGCCCGGCACGCCACCGAGAAGCACTATAAGAAGGGTGCACAGAAGGCGGGGTATAAATAGTGGAAGTGTGTTGTGCTGCCGGACCTGTGAATGGGAAGCTTCGCAGAATACGGCAGTCATTCCAGCACGTTTCGGAGTTCGACAGATGACGAATAGTGGCTCATGACGACAGCGGTTTATCGTACCGAGACATCGATGCCCGTGTGGGACGACATCCAGCTACAGTAAGGCGGGTATGGATTCGGTGGGTGCAGGAAAAACGGACGGACCTACGTGAGCGATTGCCGTAGCCGCGGCACACCACCGAACAAGAGGACCGGCATGTTGTGCGGCGGGCGCTGACGGCTCACACCGTCACATCACGAACGTTAGCGCAGGAATTAGGGTGTGTTGCGCAACAACCTGTGGCAGCACGTACCGTTCGACGTCGTCTGCAGGATCGGGGACTTGTCGCACGGCGCCCATTGCTCCGATTACCATTGAAGTTGCACCACCGACGACTGCGGCGGCAGTGGGCCGTTGAACGCCACACCTGGACTACGGAATGGCACGACATTGTCTTCTCCGACGAATCCCGCTTCGGCCTGCAACACTACGATGGTCGGATCCGCGTGTGGCAGCACCGCGGCGAGAGACTGTATGGCGCCTGCATTATGCATCGCCATACCGGTCCGTCGCCTGGCGTTATGGTTAAGGGCGCAATTGGATATGACACCCGCACTACTCTGGTACGCATCGCCGGTACACTCACCAGCCACCGCTACATCTCCGACGTTTTGGAGCCTGTAGTCCTCCCTTACCTGCAGGACCTGCCAGCGGCCACGTTTCAACAGGACAACGCGCCCGCACGTGTCAAGCATCGTGCAACAATTCTTCATGGCCCACCAGGTGTCACTGCTGCAGTGGCCCGCCTGTTCTCCCGATATGTCGCCCATCGAACACGTCTGGTCGTTGATCGGCAACCGAGTGGCCCGGCAAGCACCACCCGCGGCCTGATGAACTGTGGCAACGTGTGGAAGCAACCTGGACCAACATACCCCAAGCCCATATCGAAAGCCTCTTTCGTTCGATGCCGCGGCGTGTACTTCAAAAGAGCATTTATTTACCATAAAAAAGACAACATACAAACACAAATTTTCACCGGGAAAAAAAATTGCACAATAACTCACCGGTAACAACAACAACTACACACAATCAATATCGCAACAAACAGATAGTGCTCCACATGAAGAAGCAGACATCACAGCAAGTTGAAGAACAACACACGGCAAGATAAAAAAACCCAGTTGTACAAGAAACAATACATACAGGACAGACCACCAATGAAGCAAGGCGGTAAAGAAAAGTCAGCCGAGTTTGTCACAACTGTAAAGGAAAAAAAAAAAACAAACAAAAAAAAAACCACGGTCCGACAACAAGCTGCAGCAGGAAAAAAAACAATACCTGGGAGTTCGGCGAAATGCGTTGACAAATGACTGAAAGCCGACGAACAACAAAAATTTACATTTAAAGCGTATCTCGGTGTGTAGCCGCCGTTACTGCCAGCCATGGGGGCCACACGAACTATTTAGAGTAAGAATATTGTAATCGTTTGGATTTACTTTAGTCCGTTTAAATATGTAAGATTGATAGTTATTATGCAGTTTTAAATCTATTAATCTGATAAATTGATTTTGCAGCACTTGAAGTTTATAAATATTGCATTGCGTCGTTTTGCCCCATGTTAAGATGCAATAGTTGATGTGCGTTTGAATTAGTGTAAAATATAAAAGTATCATTATTTTGGGGGATCATTTTTCAAGAGTATTACTGAAAACCCCAATATTTTTGGATATCTTATTAGATACCTTTTCAATATGTTTATTCCATCTTAAGTCCTGTTGAATTATCATACTTAAGTAAGTGTGTTTTTGAGTAACCTCTACAATGGTTCAATTTAGCAGTAGCGTTTGTTTCAATAAATTAGGGGTTGTTCATTTAGAAAACAAACTCACAGTATTTAGTTATATGGTATACCTCACAGATGTATATTGTGCGGGAGTGTTCCGTGGTGGTATACTACTTAAAACAAACATATGAAACAGAAATACGACGTTCATTATTTCGTCACGGCTATAATGCAGTATTGAAATCATGCCACAGTCTGCCAATAGTCCTGACCTCGCCCCGTGCGATTTCTGTCTGTTTCCAACAATGAAGGAGAAGTTCCGTGGAGCAATATTTATCAAGCTGTACAGGAGTCACTGAAGCAGCTTCCACAAAATGCCCTCGCTACATGCTTTGAAAAGTGAACTGAACGATGGGACCGTTGCATATATCATCTGAGGGAAGATACTTTGAGAAAGAATAACATATATTTTGTTGTACCTGTATTTCTTCATTTTGTGTGATTTTACTCTCAGTTTTTATGGAAAGGCCGTTGTATTTTAATTGCAATAGGTTATGGTAGTCGTTGTTTTAACTAGGCTGAATTAGGGAAAGTCCGCTTGGAAACAAATGGAGCAACAAAATGGTGCAGAATATTAAATTTTCGCTATTTCTGATCAGAAATGACCTAAATCTCTGAGTACCGTACCAAGAAGTCATAGTGAATGCAGTTTCAACAATAATGCAGTTGATTTTAGTGTACAAGGTGTGGTCAAAAAGTATTCAGACTGGATTATTAAAAAAAAAAAAGGTACAAGACTTACAAATTTGAAACTTAATCGCCTCGAAATAGTTCTCTTCCGAAACCATACACTTATCCCAGCGCTGTTTCTACTGCTTAAAACATTTTCTGAAGTTATCATCTGAAGTAGCGAACAGCTGCTTCGTCGCATTTTGTTGTAATATCTCTTCAAAATCTTGAAATCCTTTTCCTTTCAAGTGGTATCTGATTTTGGGGAAGAGAAAAAAGTCGCAGGGAGCGAGATCTATCGAATAGGGTGGTTTCGGACATGCGCTTAGCAAGAAATCTGTAACGCATGGGCAGGAGTGTCGTCGTGGGAGTTGCCCCTCCCCATTCTCATGCAATGCCGGCCTTTTTGCAACGAACTGCGTCCCTCAAACGCCGCAAAACTTGATAATAATAGTTCTTGTTGATTGTCTGGCTTGATGGAGCGTATATTTATGATGCACAATTCTCTCATGATTGAAAAACAAACAAACCAGTCAGCTTCGTCTTGACACTGCTGTGGCTATGCCGTGCTTTCTTGGGTCTGGGAGAGTCTGGGGGTCTTCCGCTGTGAAGACTGGGCCTTATATATAGTTTCGGGGTGATATCCATAAACCCACGATTCTTGACCGGTTATGATAGTTTTTAAAAAGTTTTCGACGTACTCAAGGTGGTCACTGATAGTTGAAACACGGGCCTCTCAGCTGAGAGCAATTTTGGTACAGATTTGGTTGAGATGCGTCTGATACCCATATCGTCGGTAAGAATCGACTGAACTGAACCAAAACTAATATTGTCTTCAGATAACTCACGAATAGTAATTTTGTGGTTTTCCCGCACAGTTGCACCCGCAAGTTCAACATTGACATTGTTTTCACTTTTGCTGGTTGCGGGCCACCCAGACCGTTCATTGTTTTCACATTTGCTGGTTGCGGGCCATCCAGACCGTTCATTGTTTTCACTTTTGCTGGTTGCGAGCCATCCAGACCGTTCATTGTTTTCACTTTTGCTGGTTGCGGGCCACCTAGACCGTTCATTGTTTTCACTTTTGCTGGTTGCGGGCCACCCAGACCGTTCATTGTTTTCACTTTTGCTGGTTGCGGGCCACCCAGACCGTTCATTGTTTTCCCTTTTGCTGGTTGCGGGCCACCCAGACTGTTCATTGTTTTCACTTTTGCTGGTTGCGGGCCACCCAGACCGTTCGTTGGTTTCACTTTTGCTGGTTGCGGGCCACCCAGATCGTTCATTGTTTTCCCTTTTGCTGGTTGCGGGCCATCCAGACCGTTCATTGTTTTCACTTTTGCTGGTTGCGGGCCACCCAGACCGTTCATTGGTTTCACTTTTGCTGTTTGCGGGCCACCCAGACCGTTCATTGTTTTCACTTTTGCTGGTTGCGGGCCACCCAGACCGTTCATTGGTTTCACTTTTGCTGGTTGCAGGCCACCCAGACCGTTCATCATTTTCACGACCATCTTTAAAACGTTTATGCCACCCATAAACTTTTGCACGACTTAAACAATCCTCTCCGTAGACTTTGTGTAACTTTATGTGGCTTCGTAAGTTTCGACAAGTTTTTGATAAAATCTGATGCAAATTCATTGATCAGATTCTTCCAATGCGACGAACAGCTTTACACACGAAAGAAAAAAAAAGCACTACTGCAAAGAACTAGACGAGTAGGGGAAACGTCACTCACGGCACATGCGTAGCAGTTTCCAAAGTCAACCTGTGCTAAACCGCTTCCTGATGTGTCACGCGATTCCAAACTTAGGAAACCAGTCTGGATATTTTTTATCACACCTTGTATCATTCTCCTCTCTTCACTACAGAGGATAATGATAGAAGGCTGAAGAGTTGAAATATTCAACGAAAATTTCAACTCTTAAGCACCGAGGCAACTAGAAAAATTTTACTTTGGGGAAGATAAGCACAAATAACACATCCGGTTCCTTCTACTTCCCTCAAAAGCGTGAATCAAAGTGTCAAATTTCAGCTACCTGAAATTGAAGAACGTGTAGACATTCCTCCCCTTCATGTGGGAGGGTCACTCTATTCACGATTCTCTTTGGCAAAGTGAAACACACGACGGCATATTGCAAGCATGCACCAATCATGCTCCATGTCTTTGTGGAACTCTACACCTATCAGGTTGGATACTGGTGCAAAATTACACCAAGTTATGGTGCATAACTGCACCGTGTTATTGTGTGTTTCATGCAATTTCCCCCAAAAGCTAGAGCAGCTGGTAGCACGACTAATTGCACCATAATATGGCATAAATGCATACCTTGCTGCAACGTGTCTCCTGATCAATGAAAATATTATCTGAACGATTTGAAACATTTTTTTCCTATACCTACGCAGCATCTGAAATTCTCTTATAACCTGGCAAAGCACTATACAACCAACCACACAGGACCAACAAGACAAAACACTTTCTGAACCAATATCGTTTGCTGAAACCTTAAACTACTGGATTACTAAAATATTGAAGTCTTTGGTTTTAATGAAAACAAAATATTGTAGCCGGGTAGAAAGGTAATTGAAGTGTAACATCAGAAAGATGAGCATTAACATAGAAATAATTACAAATTAGAAACACAACATATATCAGAAATGAGTTTAATCATATACCGTTACGTTCACTGGACAGCTTGAGTTGGCACTTTGAAATTCTCAAACTCTTCTAGCGACTTAAACAAAGATGGCAGTCCGCATAAATCTATATCCTGCGTTATCACCCTTCGGCCACGAAAGCTGTAGAGCGCATGCGCAGTTTTCTTGAATGCACCGAAACGTAGCGCAAGAAAAAACTTCTTTCGCTGCATTTTGTAATTTATGCTAAAAATAGTGAAAGCCAATGACTTCAAACAACAGTGTATAGTAGAAGTGCAACAAATTGTACGACTTTTATGATGTAGCGTTAAACCAAAGTTCTTAGCAGTGTACACATTTCATTTGACTACTATCATTTAACTTTAACCTGCAGGTCTGAGTCAGCCGCTATTTCTGATGTATTTAGGATGAAGTATCATACAGGCAGCATTAGTTCTTTGTACCTAGTTGTTCGGATTTGAGCATGTTTTCCTTGGTGGTACTGTATGTCCAAATTCAACCAAGGTTCCGGGGAAATGTTCTGATTCTCCTACCCACCGTATAAGGATCTTGTTGAGAATCGTTGGCCATTTCTTTCTTTCTTTTTCAGCACGTCTTTTGGAAAAAAAGATCGTGCTTATGTTATCGGTTTGTCCGTCTGTAGACACGATATCTCTGCAACTAACTGTCCGATTTGAAAAGTTCTTTTTGCATTAGGAAGCTTGAAATGTGCGAATGATGATCCTTCATTTTGTTTCTCTTTTACGATGCACAATTCCGCCGCTAGAGGGCGTAAATGCAGATGGTATCGAATTCAAAATACATTTTATTCCATATATTTGCTTACTAAGCGTCCACTTCAAAATCCTGTTGCCTTTCAAAATCACTAATGGCTAAGATTATTTTAGGTATAGTCACTTTTTCAAGTTACGCATAGATTCTTCGCTAGGGGGCGTAAAAATTAATTGCGTTTCCCCGATATCTGTGCTTCTAAACTCTGATTTAAAAAATTATTTCTGCAGAGGATACAACTCCTGGTAGGAAATACTTTGCATATAATTTCCGATTTTTGGTATTAAACGGTTTGGCCACCAGGGAGCTTAAGTGTTTATTTCCGCTTCTGATGTATTTGCAGCAAAATATGAGCTTCTAAAATCTCGATTGAAAAAATTCTCTCCTGGGCCGATACTACTCACGTCGACAAACTTTTTCGGAATAATTTCTTCTTAAGGTAATGCATGGTTCCTCCACCAGGGGCGTAGGTGTATATCTTATTTTGTCAATATCTCTGCTTCTAAGAGTCCGATTTGAAAAATGCATTCTTTTTGTTCGATAGAGTTTCCGGTGTGACATGTTTTTCATATGATTATCGAAATTTTAAAGTAATTCATTGACTCTCCGCTAGAGGGAGTAAAGGTAAATTGTGCTTTCCACGATATCTCTGCTTCTAAAACTCCGATTTGAAAAATTCTTCCTGCACCGGACACAGCTTCCGGTGGGAAATGTTTTAATTGTAATTTCCGCTTTTTTTTGTATTAAACGGTTTGGCCATCATGGAGCGTAAGTGTTAATGTCCGTTTCTGATGTATTTGCAGCAAAATATGAGCTTCTAAAATCTCGATTGAAAAATTCTCTCCTGGGCCGATACCGCTCATGTCGATAAACATTTGAGAATATTTTCTTTCTTAAAATAATGCATGATTTCTCCGCCAGGGAGGGTACATGTATATCATTTTTCTGTCAATATCTCTGCTCTTAAGAGTCGGATCTGAAAAAATCCTTCTTTGTTAGATAGCGTTTCTGGTGCAAAATGCTTTCATATAATTTCAAATATTTCAAGGAATACATAGACTTTCCGCTAGGGGCTTTAAAGTAAATTCCGTTTCCTCCGATATCTCTGCTTCTAAAATTCCGATTAGAAAAATTCTTTCTGCACCGGATGCAGCTGCTGATAGGAAGAATTTCTAATATTTGATAAAGAATGGTTTGGTCACCAGAGGCGTAAGCGTTAATTTCTGCGTCTCATGTATTTGTAGCAAAATCTGAGCTCCTGAAAACTCGATTGAAAATTTTCTTTCGTTGACCGATACCGCTCACATAGAAAAAAACTTTTGAAAATATTAAATATTTTCTTCTTAAAATAATGCATGGTTTTTATGCCAGGGGGGCGGGGGTAAACGCATAACTTGTTTTTGTCGATATCTCTGCTTCTAAGAGTCCAATTAAAAAAATTATTTCTTTGTTGGAGAGCGTTTCCGTGGAGAAATGTTTATCATATAATTTCAAGTCTGCCACCAGAGGGCGTAAGTTCACGTTTCCCTTTAAAGCAATATCTGTGGGACTAAAAACCCGATTGAAAAACTTTCTCCGGTTAGATATTATTAACTATGCAAACTGTGTGTGTATTTTCTTTCCAAAATAGTGCACAATTTCGCCGCTAGGGGCGCATATGCTTAATCTTCTTTTCTCAATATCACTGCTTTTATATGTGCGATTTAAAAAATATTTCAACACCGGTTGCCATTTACCTTGTAGAACACTTAAAGCTAATATATGAAGAATTTGTTAGTTCACAGTTCTGTCTGTAGGGGGATGAGGGGTGTTTGTGTACTTCAGTTTGCAGCTGTATCGCCACTTCTAAAAACGCTATTGAGAAATTTCTTCTTCACTGTATGCCATTCGCTACAACAGAGATGTGGAGCAGTATCCTCTTTAAGTAACGCAAAGATTTCCCACTAGCTGCGTAAAGGACGAAAGCTTTTTCCATGAAGAATAATTTTCACCTATTTTAAACTTTTCCGTTATGAAATTTTTTTACGCTAGCAGATGTAGACTTATATCATGTTTCCTTCTATATTTCTCCTTTTAATTGTTTGATTTGAAAATCTCTTTGTCTCTGATACCTTCCTTGTGCTATGAGAAACTTTTTCTTCGCCATTTGTTAATATCCGTAACATGCTTTTTAGCCGCTGGTGGAACTAAGTAGATGTTTCTATTTCTAGATGTTTTATCGATTGTTGGAACCAGGTGATAGTTTTCCAAACATGATTCTTTGACTTTGAATAGCTTTGATAAATTTATTTCGCGTCATCCGAAAATTCTGTGTCAACCTTCTTGTTTCTTTCTTGAGAAGGAAGAAATGAAAATGCAAGAAACACTCGTATTTTCTCACTGAGTGAGATTTGAAATCCCAACATGGTTATAATTTAGCCTAGACACATGAAGTCGAGTATTTTTCGCAATCTGCACTAATTTTCTTTTGCAGCAATGGAAGAAAATGCGCCAATAATAAGTTTTCCTTTTCGAATAAAACAACATTTGCTTCGAAAGTTTCTTTCTAATTAACACACATGGCGAGTCATTTATTTTTTAATCTTAAAAATTCGTGAAAAATTATAAACAATCCATAAAAGTGAAATAATCGTGAAGAAACTCACTACCTGGGTACTTGAACACTTTTCAAGAAGACATCAAGGACATCTATTCTGTCTCTCTAATGTTAATTCGTTCTATACACATTTTCTCAAAGACCATTTACGTTCTGGTCTTCAAACTTTTGAGCGCGAATGAATCAATTTCTTAGCTAATACACAGTCGAGACACATTATTGTGACCACCTCCTACTTTTGAAGTCAACAGCGCGTAGCCAATGAAAGAAGGTACGTGCAGTGAGCTGGCTTGTAGGCAATCTGAAAACATATCTTCCGTTGCTGTCATGGATAAAATGAACGATTTATCAGATTTGCAAAAAGGGATGATTATCAGCTTTCGGGCCAAGGGTGGAAGTATTTCTGAAACAGCGCAGTTTGTGAACTGTTCGCGTGCTGCTGTGATTAAAGTGTATCGTGATTGGAGAAATGGCACCATTGCGAATAAGCGATGTGGAAACTGCGGAGCACCACGTGCCTTTGATGTGAGAGGTGAACGTGGGTTTCGAAGGTGCGTGAGGGCCGATCGATACGCTACAGTGGAGCAGCAACTCACTGGCCGAATAGACCAGGGTGCTACTGGAAGTGTGTCTAAAACAACATTTCAGCGAATCCTGCTGCGTATGGGGCTCTGATGCAGATGGATGGTCACTGCACCTATGCTAACAAAGGTGCATCGGCAGAAAAGGATTAAATTTGCCCGACAGTATCGGAATTGGATCTCCGCTGATTGGCAAAGTATTGCCTTCTCCAATTTTGTTTTCATGGCATTTTCTGGGTCCACTCATACCTGTGGAAGGTGCTATGGACCGAATTCGCTACGAATCCATCCTTGCAGACAATGTACACACATACGTGATGATTGTCTTCCCTGGGGCGGATGGAATCTTCCCGCACGACAATGCGACGTGTCACACAGCTAGAAATGTCCGAGAGTGGTTGGAAGAGCACGATGAAGACTTCAAAGTACATCCCTGGGCCCCTAATTCCCCAGACTTAAACCCAACTGAGCATCTGTGGAACCATCTCGATCGTGTTGTCCGCTCTATGGATCCTCCACCACGCACCCTCCAGCAGCTGTCAGATGCACTGCAGTCAGCATGGCTTCACATACCTGTGAACACCTTCCAGCACCTTATTGAGTCACTCCTAGCCCGTCCAGCTGCTGACCGCGCTGTACACGGCGGTTACTCTGAATATTAGATGGTGGTCACAATAATGTGACTCAATCGTGTATATGCCTTAGCTATTTCAAAAATTCTGCAAGCAATTTTTTTGAAATTTAATTTATCTCCATCTGGAAGTATTTCTATTTGGCACCGATTGAGATAAATCGAATTTTAAAAACTTCTGCTAATTTTTTCGAAATTACAGCTAGGGTATATTCGAAGGCTGTTCAAAAAGTAACGAGACTGATTTTACATGGGACAGAAGTCTAATGCAGTAAACATGCATACACTTACATACTTTCGAAGTACTCTTTCTGTACCAGAATGCACCGGTCGCACCCTTCTATCCACTTCCCGAAGGTGTGTTCGAAGGAAGCCCTTCCTCGACATGTGGTTCAGAATACGCATCACAGCATTGTTTAGTTTAGTATTTGATGCAAACCGACGCCCACGAAGTTGTTTTTTCACTTCAGGGACTAGGTGGAAGTCACACGGCGTCAGTTCCGGTGAATACGGAGGCTGCGCCATCATTTATATGCCTAGATCTTGGATAACGTGCTGGGTAAGCAAAGTCCGATGCGTCGGGGCATCATCTTGACGCAAAATCCAACCAGTTTGTGCATATTCTGGTATTCTGGGGAAATCCTTTTCTTTAGAGGACCTTTGAGAACTTCAGAATAATAAGCACTGGCAACAGTTTTCCCTTGTGGAACGACATGGTCGTACACAATTTCCTTTCTATCGAAAAAACTCAGATGCATGACCTTCCCTGTACTTGCTTCATTCAACCTTTGCCTTCTTGGATCGGGGACTCTATGGGTGTTTCCATTGGGTGCTCTGTTGTTTGGTTTCTGGATCGAAATGGGGGAATAATGTTTTATCACGTGTGACGACTCAATTCAAAAAGTGTGGCTCATGTCGTAGCCCACACGTGCATTGACGACAAGTGATAACATGATTTGCCTTGCATGTGTTCATCCGTGAGCAAGCAGGAAATCCACTTTACACCGACTTTTCGGCACCCAACCGGCTTCTCATAATGCCATCAATTGAACCAACAGACATCAATGGTCATTCGGTGGTCTTCGCGCAGGAGTGACTAGATGATATTGACATTAATCTCCGTAGTCGATGCCGAACGCCTACCCGAGCGTGGCGCATCCTCCAGACACTCTTCACCATTCACAAATTTCTTGTGCTACTCAAAAACTCTTGCACGGGACAAAGCATCATCCTCATCGGCTATTTTAATCATTTCGTTTGTTTCTGTGGTGGTATTTTTCAAACTCACACAAAATTTTATAGATGCTCTTTGCTCTAGTTCTAAATCCATTCTAAGTTACAGAAACAAGTCTGAACTCTACGCCGTATACTACACTGACGGCAAAAAATCCCAACACCAAGAAGGGGTTGTGTTAGATAAACGACAGTTGGTAGGTGGTGAGAGTACATTTGTAAGATGACGTCTATGCAAATTTCGCGCTCCGCGCATACGTGTGCCGCTAGTAGCGCCCCTCGGAACATGCAAAGCAGGTTTGCTGCAAATACGCGCTGTAACGTTCGTGAGCGTTAGTTATCGTTGAGATTCGACGTAGTGTGTTGATGTTAGTCAAGAATGCCTTTAAGAAGACGAAGAAGTCATTATCAACAGCTCACGGAGTTTGAACGAGGTCGTGTAATAGGGCTACGAGAAGGTGGATTTTCTTTCCGCAATATTGCAGAACGACTTGGCAGAATTGTAGCCACTGTGCATGATTGTTGGCATCGGTGGTCAAGGGAAGATACTGCCTCAAGAAGACCGGGTTCCGGCCGGCCACGTGGCACTACTGAGAGGGAAGACCGTCGTGTACGGCGTATGGCCGTGGCGCATCATACCACGTCTGCGGCAGCAATTCGACCTGCAGTTGCCACCACAGTGACACAATGAACTGCTACAAATCGGTTACTTGAAGGACAGCTCCGAGTCAGACGCCCTGTAGCATGCATTCCACTTACTCCAAACCACTGCCGTTTGCGACGTCAGTGGTATCAAGCTAGAGCTCTTTGGAGGACGGAGTGGAGATCTGTTGTGTTTTCTGATGAAAGCCGGTTCTGCCTGGGTGCCAGTGATGGCCGCGTGTTGGTTAGAAGGAGGCCAGGTGAGCGCCTGCAACCAATCTGTCTGCGGCCGAGACACACTGGACCTACACCTGGAGTTATGGTCTGGGAAGCAATTTCCTATGACAGCAGGAGCACTCTCGTGGTTATCCCACGCACCCTGACGGCACAGTTGTACGTCGGTCTGGTGATTCAACCTGTTGTGCTGCCATTCATGAACAGCATTCCAGGGGGTGTTTTCTGAAGGATAACACTCGCCCGCATACCGCTGTTGTAACCCAACATGCTCTACAGAGTGTCGACATGTTGCCGTGGCCTGCTAGATCACCAGATCTTTCACCAATTGAGCACGCATGGGACATCATTGGACGAAAACTCCAGCGTCACCCCCAACCAGCATTAACCGTCCCTGTGTTGACCGACCAAGTGCAACAGGCATGGAACTCCATCCCACAAACTGACATCTAGCACCTGTATGACACAATGCATGAACGTTTGCATGCTTGCATTCAACATTCTGGCGGTTACACCGGTTATTAATGTACCAGCATTTCACATTTAAAATGGCTCTTCTCGCGCTTACATTAAGCTGTGATCTTGAAACCTTAATCGATTAAATATGTTACCTATGCAAATATATTGCCGCCATTTCATTCCTCTACAACTATTTTTTTCGTGGTGTTGGGATTTTTTTCCGTCAGTGTATAAAAATGAACTAGTGGAGCGCTGTAACGACGCCTCGGCAAGTCACAGACCTTGCAGGTGTTCCGACACAGGAAGCTACATTTTTCTGCGTGGGTTTGTTTTGGTGCTATGACGTCAGTCTTGTTAGAACGACCTAGGAATTAGCTAAGGACTTGATTTATTTGCGCTCAAAATTTTGAAGATCTGAAAGCAACAGTCTTTGAGAAAATGTATAGAACGAATTACATTCCAGGTATAGAATGGATTTTTCGTTGAAGTCCTTAAAGTTTAAAAAACTGTCATCATCAGACATTTATTAAATTTCGAGAACATCAGAATTTTTGAGACCACTTTCTTCATGATGGATATTTTCCATTGTTTTTTTTATAATTGTGAACATGAAATTTTTATTTACACCTGTACACGAACTGAATTCATAAAAACAATGATTTCGCGGCCTTTTTCCATTTTAATGATATTTAGGTATAGCAACTGTAATGGAGAGAACTAATTTTGCATATTTAAATTTCTGTATTCTTGTAATTTCAGAAAACAAAATTAGTTTTCTATGCTTTTACAAGAACTGAGCACTTAGACATTGATGGAGAAAATTTTGAACTGATGTCTTGGACAAAAGACATTAAGCGAGGCTCATGCACACTGAAACAGAAACAAATGTCTGTACGAAACTTGGCTGGAGTGCATTTGGGAAAAACAGTACAATAGCAATTTACCATTATGTTTTAAAAGAAAGGTATTTAATCCATGCATCTTCTGAGTCTTACATATGGATCAGAGGCAGGATTCTGGCTAAAAAGAGATAGAAACTACGTGTAACTCAAGGAAGCACGGAGAAATACGTGTTTGGTGTAATGAAGAAAGGTAAAAAGGAAGTCGTGGAGTAAGAAAATGACAAGAGCTGATGACATCACGAGCAAGTGAAACTCTGAAGTGGCAATGGGCTGGACATACTGCTAGAAGAATTAAATACCCACATTGACAATTGAAATACTACACTGGATACCAAGGAACAGGAAGAGACCCGAAAGAGACCACGTGGAAGATGGGAACATGAATTTGGAATGCATGCATTCAATTTCACTGGCTCGAGACTTTTGGTCTCGAGCCAGTGTCTCGAGTCAGTAGACTTTTGGTCTCGAGTCAGTGAATATCAATTTCATATTCACTGGCTCGAGACCGAAAATTGTGAAGGAGACTTGAGGAGATCTTCGTCTAGTAGTGCATTGATAATGATGATGATGGTATCAAATATGGTAAAGAAGTGATGATAAATATATATATTTTACACTCACGGACAATGAAATTTGCGCACCGAGAAGGAAGCATCAGATTGAACTGAAATTTTATGAACGTAATGATACAGACGAATGATACACATGAGGTCAAAACCAGAGCTGCAGAACAATTACAGAGGGATCTGTGGCACGCAGTCCGGTCATCTTCAATAGCGCGTCGCGCCGCCTTGTGTGGCGATACATGCTGCACTACGGTCCGGTATGGAGGCGAACAGACGCCTGATGTTGTCCTGCGGCAGACTGGCCCACACGTGTTGGACGCTGTGTTCAAAATTCTGGATAGTGCGGCATAGTGGCAGCCGGCGGTTCAACTGGTCCCACACATGCTCAATAGGGGACGTGTCCGGGTAGCAGGCAGCCCATGGAAGTGTCTGGACATGACGTAAGCAGTCCTTTTCAACCCGAGCCGTGTGCGGCGGTATTATCCTACTGGTATAACGCACCTGGAATACCGGACAGGAATAGGAGCACATGGGGCCGTAAGACCTAATCCACATACCGCTGGCCTGTCAATGATCCACGTACCACTACTAGAGTTGATTGGCTGTCGTAGGCAATGGCTCTCCAGACCATAATGCCTGCAGTGGGGGAGGTATGGCGCTAGATAGCGAGGTTGGGATTGTGCCGTTGACCCGGGGACCTCCACACCCGAACACGATGATCATCTGTCTCCAAAAAGAAGCGACACTCATCGCTAAGTCTGGGGCGTTCCACGTCGCTCTGGCCTGGCAGCACTGCATACTGATCCGGCGATGTTCCGATGTTAATGGCAGCACATGTAATGGGCGCTGGGATCGCAGATTCGCTTCCGCGAGGCGTCAGGAAATGGTTTGTGAGCATACAGGAGCCGCTACATCTGCCTGTATAGTGGGCCCGGTCCTCGTGGAATCCGTTCGTGCTTGGCGCACGATCCGTCGATCCTCTCTGACGGTGGGCCTTCTGGTCCGTCCGAAGCCGCTCCGCCGTGTGGCAGTGTTTTCACGTGTCCACTGCTGCCAACACAGTCGGACGGTATGGTTAGAACTATCCACGTGGCGGGCGGGCTATACGGCGCGCCGACAACCCTGCGGTTTTCAGCCCGATGATCAGACCTTTCTCAAAGTTCGTACGTTGCGTAAATCGACGTCTCTGGCGTCTACCCGGCATTCTTGTCGCTCTGTACTCTTGTTTGTGTCGGACGGTGCTTTTCGCTTTCATGGGGCTTCGACTACACGCCGGGTTATAAGGCTGCCGGTTTGTGCTTACAGAGCCACCACAGAGTGTGTGCTCCTACGCACTCGCACAAAACGTGGATCATTTGCATACCTGCACGCACTCTAGCTATTTGCAAAGTTTTGCGGTTGTAGCATGTTTTCTTCTAGGTGCGCAAATTTCATTGAGTGTAGGCTACTTGGGTTTTGCATGTTTCAACATTTTACTCATTGTTTTCAAAATCTATCACCGCGGGTTCCTAATATGAGCCTGGTTATAAGCATGTCTTCAGCGTATTTACCGTTTGCGAAACAAGCAATAATTTGATTGGACAGCTGTCATTAAAATCTTTATTTCAAATGCAGGACATTTACTTCAGTTACGATTATCCAAAAATTTGGGGTGGCTACAAGTTCCTGTGATGAGGTTCTGCTCAGGAATGCTCGATTTCTTATTACGTTGTAATTTTTTCTTTATGCTGTTCCAGGTTCCTTCTCATCTGACGTATGCGTCATACTGCAAGGAAATTAAATTACAGTAGAAACAGTATATAACGAAGTTGAAGGAAGTGTTCAAAACATTCGATATACGCGAACTTCGTTATGACAAAACAGATAAGAAAGGGCAATTTTCGACATATTACATATATTACGTCAATCTAAAACTATACTCAAACATAAATTGTTTATCAGTTAACAGAAGGCAAGTAGTAATATTAATTAAAAACTATAGTTAGCAATAAAATTATGAATCACATCTGCAATAAGCAAAATATTTGATTAATATAAATATTTAAAACAAAGCAAAAACTCTGAAACTTCACTTGCTAATTTTGTACGAATCAATTGTTGCTTGTTTTGTGTTGGTTATCATAGCAGCTGTTAATTTTTTTAACTTCCTCTAACGCAATGGTTGAGATGTTTCCGCATGCAAAATAAAGCTGAAGATTTTCTGAACTCTCAATAACAATTCTGTTTGAAATTGTTTTCTTTTCTAGAGTGATTTCTTTTTTATCACTTGAGTGATAATCACTCTTGCACTGAATGCCCTCCATTATATAACATCTGTGCTTTGAGGTTCTACAGCGAGATTTTCATCGATGTTCACGTAATCCTGAAAAGAAATATTAGAGGAGACTATTCCTTTCCTCCTCAATTCCTTTCCCCCTCAGATGACTCCAAATTTCATCATCTTTAATACTTTCAGTTTTCGATAATATCATTTTACGTTTTCATCGCTGACCTGAAAATCTTTCCAAAACCGGAGTCTCCAGCAGCAGTTTTAAAGTGTTTTTCGAAACTGCTTTCTTTGCACAGCTTAGTGTATCACATGCCATTCTAATGTCAATAACAGTTACTTAAGCATATTTCTCTAAATTAGTACAGTTTTTTGTAAAGGCCTTTCAAATTTTTTGTTATTCACCAATCTATCGGTTGCACATTGCTTGTAGCGTTAGGGAAGAAACGGTGAAGAGTTTAAAACCATGTTAGTTGTATGAGCCGTGCAGTTGTCTATATTAAGAAAAATATTTCGCGTTTTTCTGCTCATTTCATCATCGATAGCTCTTATCTACTATGTAAAAATTTCCGATATCATCCAGGATTTCTTACTGGCTCTGTAATCAACAGGCGGCTTTTCTCTTTTTTCAAAAAAACAACGTAGATTTTTTGATTTTCCGACAACGAGCAACATTTGTTTTGTTTGAACCATCCATATTCGCCCACGGCTTTTGATAGATTCAACTACTTTTTCGATTACGTCGTTCTCTACTGAAGTACTTTGTTTCACCATAAACAGACTTGAATACAATACCGTGACGATCGCCAAAATGCCCCAACCATCCATTGGTGGGTTGGAAATCCTCTTTTCCCAATAACTATGTGAAATCTAATGACTAAGAAAGGAAAAGTAGAGTGGCGATCTGAACACGACAGAAGGAGAAGCGTCAGGTGGTGGCTTCGAAAAAGAGACTGGAACACGCAATAGGATGTACGGCATTGCACGAGGGAAAGAAATGACATGAAAGGATAATCAGTTGAAAACAAAAGGTAAAGTAATTGTATTTAGTTTTAAATACATTGCTCGACATAGAAAATGACGCAACAGGAAGTATTTAGTAAGTATGTGTCGACAGTACGGTTATGTAAATGATTTCAGTTGTGAACCAATCACGTTATAGGTGAGGGAGATAAAAGAAAAAGCGCTCTACATAGGTAAGTTTAGTCATCCTCAAATGGGCGCGTGTGCTACGGCACCGAAGTGATCTCAGTGGCGAAAGCACGTGTAAGGGGTGAGATTGCCTGAGCGATGCCATCGGTAATTCTACCATCACACAGACACCTTTATCACAGGCTTCATCATAAGACTGGTTGGCCCCTGAGTCACATCGAGATGCAACAATTGCCTGCCAAATCTGGCGACAATGGCTATAGGAAGGTAATGTTCGTCATTGTAGTGGAACTGGAGCTCGTCAGCGGAGATTTAAACGCTTCGACCGCTGTATTCAACTGCAAGCCGTAACATCCCCACAGTCGACAGCGGATGACACCCGACGAGGTGTACAAGAGGCTATGGGCATTACCGTATCTACATGAACTGTGAATCACAGATTGGCTGAGGTAGATTTATGCTCCACCAGCCATTGCGACGACTGCCACCCACCGCAGCACATCGTTTCGCAAGATCGCCATGTTGCGCACCAGACATGCGTGGAGCGATTAATGAAACCATGTTGTATTTAGCGACGAGTCTCGCTTCTGTCCCAGGGTTAAGAGTCTGCAGAGGACGTGTTCAACAGGATGATCTTGCTGTATCCGTGAACGTCACGCGGCTCCTCAGCCTCGTCTAATGGTTTGGTGCGCTATTAGTTTTAAAAACCGATCACCGCTCCTAAGCATAATGGACATAACGACAGCAGGACGATACGTCGATAAGGTGCTGCAGCCCGTTTTATTGCCGTATGCCCGTAACGTTCCTAATGCACAGTTTCAACATGATGCTGCCTGGCCGCACACTTCCAACATCAGCAGACAGTTCCTACAAGGTGTCCATGTGCTGCCTTGGTCAGCGTTGTCCCCAAACTTCACCGCAATAGGGAATGTGTCGGACGTCATTGGCAGACGACTTAACGCTTGCCGAGGAATTGAGGACACAGGTCAGAGATTCCTCAAGACACAATTCGGGAACTTTTTCTCTTCATGCCAAGCATGGCAGTCAAATGACTTCAACCACAGTACACTGTCTCTTTGCGCATCGTTTTCATGTATCCTTCAGAAATTAAATAACTTCTTTGTCATTTGCTTCTCAACATGTGTGGTAGGTTTCGTCTCACTTCGTGCATTCCTTCATGCTGTGGCATTTTGTAAGTAGAGTAATGTATCTATGTTCACTCGGGAAAACCTTGGATCGTCTAAAAATAAGCCATATCTTCAAGTAAACGTAGTAGAAAAATACAACTTTCTGCATTGCTTCATCGTTCCGTAGTTCTTAGCTGAGTGAGATGCATTCAAACCGAACTCGAGCGGAAGAATAAAACCCTGATAATAAACAAAACCCCCTTTAACGTCTGTATACGTTGTATACTCACCTGAGAGGAATGCCACTTAAACGCAGTTCACTCTTTGTAGCTGACATGCGTAGGTCGAGGAGCCCAATCATGCTAGTCTCCTGTTTTTTTGGGGTTTAACGACCATTGTGAGCAACTCAATGTGCTATATAAGCAGTCACCCATCCCTAATTTAGGGTCACTGGTTCCAGGAAAGCGAAAAAGCCAATGCTGTAAGACAAGCACAACATCCACGCCACCTTGGAGTTCGACCCGGATCTCCGAAGCGAGCTCTTAGACCACTGTGCCACCGGGGCGTCAGTAGCCTCTTGTTTCTTGTTTCTGGTTTTTGCGTTTAAGGACCACCATAAACAACCCTAGGGGCTATAATCAGCAGCCCGTTTCTAATTTAAGGCAACTGGTTCTGGGGAACAGAGATGGGAAAGAGCCAGTGTCCTATGACAAGCACACCATTCATGACTCACCAGGGTTTCGAATCTGGGCACATCTCAAGCAAAGAGTCCGAATCCAGCGACTGAGACCACTCCGTCACGGGGACGACGCTGGCTTCTTCATATAAGGGGTTTCTGGTCTCGTTCGCTCTCTTTCTAGCAGTCCCTCAAAAAGTGATAATATAACTGACTCTTTAACATACTGGAACGATTTAACTCGGGCTAAAATCACCTCTTACGAATATATTCGCAGTCTGAGAAGTAGGCCAAACGCGTCTGGAACGAGTGAACATGATAATCAGAAAGCGTTGCTTTCTGCTTAGCTTTGATATTCAAAGTGGTCATTTAAAGGAATGATTGACACTAATCTTTCTGATTGCTTACATACTCAATAACAATGGCGACGAATCTAAGAAAAGAGAGAGAAGATGCTTGAGCGCTTGTTCCCACCCAGTG
Source organism: Macrothele yani (assembly GCA_039090855.1). Lineage (NCBI taxonomy): Eukaryota > Metazoa > Arthropoda > Arachnida > Araneae > Macrothelidae > Macrothele > Macrothele yani. The sequence continues at coordinate 76,105,853 of CM077009.1, read as the reverse complement.
GCATGATGTCCGTGTGAGAAAGACTGGTGCTTTTCCATCATGCTTGGTGTCATAAAGCAGAGAATAAAGGACTGAAAGGGAACGGATATCAGCCATGGCAGGCTTTTGGTAGATACTGCTGAGACGTGATGGGGAAAGGAATTGTTTTGCGGCAACTTTTGTAAAACGCGGAAGCTTTGTGAAAATTTTGTCTGGGGAGGCCAGACAATTTCGGACACCGTTTGATTGATATACATCGGCTGCTTAAACGCTTAATGTGTCTTTTTTTTTTCTGTTGCGTGTGAAATAAGAAAGTTAACACCGAATCCGCGGGTGTAATGAATGCGGCTTCTTGGGCTCTTCCCAAACAACTACGATATTTTTCAAAGCGAGTTTTGACCAAAGGAGAAAATCAGCAAGAAAAAAAAATAAAAATATATGCACAATCGCCATGAATCCATTATCTGAAATGCACAATGTGTGCTCTGTATTCTTCATAATGAACGAACTAGTTATACAAAGAATAATTTGTACATGTTTGTCTTGAATCGGTAAAACATTTGCAAGTACAAATAGCTACTTACTTCCACTAGCGACAGAAATATGTGTTGTCAAAAAAAAAAAAAAAGAATATACACAAAATGTTCTTTATAGCGGAGAATGTCCGAAGCAAAAGCAATTTTAGAAACCGAAAATTTCAAATAACTGAAATGGGTGGAAACGTGATGTACGAACCTTAGCGAGAATAATACTCGTTATTTGAAGAACCAAATGTTCATAGTCTGGGCTATTCAAACAAGAAATAATTTTTTTCAGTTGGGTTTTTATAATAAGAGATGTTTTTGCATATGTAAATATACACTGACGCTCCTTTACGGCAGAACTGTGCATTACGGAAAACTTGAAAATGTAAGATATACAGTATAAGAGTGCATAGGAAAGTCCCTTTAGCCTGGAAAAATTTGCGAGCGGAGAGAGGTACAGTTATGCAAGTGAGATAACGGTATAGTAAAGCGACTACGCCCGATCGAATGCAACCAATAGCAGCGCCCCTTGTGACGAAATGCGGAAGTTAGCATTGCAAATCGAAAACGAAAAGAGATAGAGCAAAATTTCCAATTACAAAGTTGTAGAGCATCAATTAGTACAAAACGACATAAGATAAATTGTCGCCTGAATACCCTACAATGTCCGAAATCGATGCGCGACGATTCGAATCTGCATATTCACATTTCGCAAATGTAGCCGTACGCAAATACAGATTGTGACGTTGTACCGTACCTAACATATAAAAACCAGTAGCAGGATGTACCATGATCAGAATTTATTAGGTCTACGTACGCTATATGATAACGGCGAGCTTAGATTTCTGGGGTTACGTAAAAAATCAGGTGTATGCAACAGCGCCTACAAGTCTGCTGGATCTACGTCGTCGTGTTACCGATGCTTGCAATAGTGTGACACCTTCCATGCTGAGGAATGTGCATGCCGGGGTGTTCAAACCATGAACTCCGCCGCTGGAACAGATGCAATGGTGTTCAAACCATGAACTCCGCCACTGGAAGATACTCACAATGCACAGTGTTGATGCTAGGGCGGCCGACCGTAGTATAAAAGAAGGCGTACTGCCACACCGGCATAGCCATGACTTGGAAGCGGTGTGAAAGACATCCATCAGGTTTCCTTTCAGAAAATGTGGACAAGCCCTAGTTATATACCCCATGTTGATTTTGGTACAATAACGCTTACCGTAACCACAGGAGGGTCAACTATATGCATGAAGCAGACAGCCAAGCCACATCTGCCAATAAGAGACTCCGGGAAGGGATACAATGGCTGCCCGGTGGCGCAATGATCTAAGTACTGGATTCTGATCATTCGCCCGAGTTGGGTCCGGATTCGAACCCCGGTGAGGCATGAATGTTGTGTTTGTCTTACGGCATTGGCTCTCTCCCTTCCCTGGAACCAGCGGCCTTATATTAAGGACGGGTGACTGTCCATAGCCCATTGAGTTGCTCACGGTGGTCGTTAAACCCTCAATCAAAAAAAAAAAAAAAAAAAAAAGAAAAAAAGGTAACTGCTCATCCCATGTTCTCTTGCTCTAAGAATTAGCTTTTAAAAATTCTTTTTACGTCGGAAAAGATACAAAAGCTATATTAATATCACTCGAGAATTCGGTATCAGGTTTTCTTGGCGTTCTTTTTATGTTTCTCGTAAAATTTAAGCATAGTGTTGGCATCAAAGACATTCAAAGCCACTGGCTCCAGAAAGGAAGGGGGCAAAAGCATAACATTCATGTGTTATCCCTGTATCCTTACCCAGCGCGAGAGGAAGGGAAGGGCAGAAGCATAACATTCATGTGTTATCCCTGTATCCTTACCCAGCGCGAGACGAAGGGCGGGGGCAAAAGCATAACATCCATGTGTTATCCCTGTATCCTCACCCAGCGCGAAAGGAAGAAAGGGGCAGAAGAATAACATTCATGTGTTATCCCTGTATCCTTACCCAGCGCGATAGGAAGGGAGGGGCAGAAGCATAACATCCATGTGTTATCCCTGTATCCTTACCTAGCGCGAGAGGAAGGGAAGGGCAGAAGCATAACATTCATGTGTTGTCCCTGTATCCTTACCCAGCGCGAGAGGAAGGGAGGGGCAGAAGCATTACATCCATATGTTATCCCTCTATCCCTACCCAGCGCAAGAGGAAGGGAGGGGCAGAAGCATAACATTCATGTGTTATCCCTGTATCCTTACCCAGCGCGAGAGGAAGGGAGGGGCAGAAGCATAACATTCATGTGCTATCACTGTATCCTTACCCAGCGCGAGAGGAAGGGAGGGGCAGAAGCATAACATCCATGTGTCATCCCTGTATCCTTACCCAGCGGGAGAGGAAGGGATGGGCAGAAACATACCATCTATGTGTTATCCCTGTATCCTTACCCAGCGGAGAGGAAGGGAGGGGCAGAAGCATAACATTCATGTGTTATCCCTGTATACTTACCCAGCGCGAGAGGAAGGGAGTGGCAGAAGCATAACATTCATGTGTTATTCGTGTATCCTTACTTAGCGTGAGAGGAAGGGAGGGGCAGAAGCATAACATCCATGTGTTATCCCTGTATTCTTACCCAGTGCAAGAGGAAGGGAGGGGCAGAAGCATAACATTCATGTGTTATCCCTGTATCCTTACCCAGCGCGAGAGAAAGGGAGGAGCAGAAGCATAGCATTCCTGTATTATCCCTGTATCCTTACACAGCGCGAGAGGAAGAGAGGGGCAGAAGCATAACATCATTGTGTTATCCCTGTATCCTTACCCAGCGCGAGAGGCAGGGAGGGGCAGAAGCATAACATTCATGTGTTATCCCTGTATCCTTACTTAGCACGAGAGGAAGAGAGGGGCAGAAGCATAACATCCATGTGTTATCCCTGAATCCTTACCCAGCACGAAAGGAAGGGAGAGGCAGAAGCATAACATTCATGTGTTATCCCTGTATCCTTACTTAGCACGAGAGGAAGAGAGGGGCAGAAGCATAACATCCATGTGTTATCCCTGAATCCTTACCCAGCACGAAAGGAAGGGAGAGGCAGAAGCATAACATTCATGTGTTATCCCTGTATCCTTACTCAGCGCGAGAGGAAAGGAGGGGCAGAAGCCTAACATTCATGTGTTATCCCTGCATCCTTACCCAGCGCGAAAGGAAGGGAGCGGCAGAAGCATAACATCCATGTGTTATCCCTGTATCCTTACCTAGCGCGAGAGGAAGGGAAGGGCAGAAGCATAACATTCATGTGTTATCCCTGTATCCTTACCCAGCGCGAGAGGAAGGAAGGGGCAGAAGCATAACATTCATGTGTTATCCCTGTATCCTTACCCAGCACGAGAGGAAGGGAGGGGCAGAAGCATAACATCCATGTGTTATCCCTGTATTCTTACCGAGCGCGAGAGAACGGGAGGGGAAGAAGCATAACATTCATGTGTTATCCCTGTATCCTTACCCAGCGCGAGAGGAAGGGAGGGGCAGAAGCATAACATTCATGTGTTATCCCTGTATAATTACCCAGCGCGAGAGGAAGGGAGGGGCAGAAGCATAACATCCATGTGTTATCCCTGTATCCTTACCCAGCGGGAGAGGAAGGGAGGGGCAGAAACATAACATTCATGTGTTATCCCTATATCCTTACCAAGCGCGAGAGGAAGGGAGGGGCGGAAGCATAACATTCATGTGTTATTCCTGTATCCTTACTTAGCGTGAGAGGAAGGGAGGGGCAGAAGCATAGCATCCATGTGTTATCCCTGTATCCTTACCCAGTGCAAGAGGGAGGGAGGGGCAGAAGCATAACATTCATGCGTTATCCCTGTATCCTTACCCAGCGTGAGAGGAAGGGAGGAGCAAAAGCATAACATTAATGTATTATCCCAGTATCCCTACACAGCGCGAGAGAAAAGGAGTGGCAGAAGCATAACATTCCTGTGTTATCCCTGTATCCTTACTTAGCGCGAGAGGAAGAGAGGGGCAGAAGTATAACATCCATGTGTTATCCCTGTATCCTTACCCAGCGAGAGAGGCAGGGAGGGGCAGAAGAATAACATTCATGTGTTATACCTGTATCCTTACCCAGCGCGAGAGGAAGGGAGGGGCAGAAGCATAACATCCATGTGTTATCCCTGTATCCTTACCCAGCGCGAGAGAAATGGAGGGGAAGAAGCCTAACATCCATGTGTTTTCCCTGTATCCTTACCCAGCGCGAGAGGAAGGGAGGAGCAGAAGGGAACATCCATGTGTTATCCCTGTATCCTTACCCAGTGCGAGAGGAAGGGAGGGGCAGAAGCATAACATTCATGTGTTATCCCTGTATCCTTACCCAGCGCGAGAGGAAATGAGGGGAAGAAGCCTAACATCCATGTGTTTTCCCTGTATCCTTACCCAGCGCGAGAGGAAGGGAGGAGCAGAAGGGTAACATCCATGTGTTATCCCTGTATCCTTACCCAGCGCGCGAGGAAGGGAGGGGCAGAAGCATAACATTCATGTGTTATCCCTGTATTCTTACCCAGCTCGAGAGGAAGGGAGGAGCAGAAGCATAACATTCATGTATTATCCCTGTATCCTTACCCAGCGCGAGATGAAGGGAGGGGCAGAAGCATAACATCCATGTGTTATCCCTGTATCCTTACCCAGCGCGAGAGGAAGGAAGGGGCAGAAGCATAACATTCATGTGTTATCCCTGTATCCTTACCCAGCACGAGAGGAAGGGAGGGGCAGAAGCATAACATCCATGTGTTATCCCTGTATTCTTACCGAGCGCGAGAGAACGGGAGGGGAAGAAGCATAACATTCATGTGTTATCCCTGTATCCTTACCCAGCGCGAGAGGAAGGGAGGGGCAGAAGCATAACATTCATGTGTTATCCCTGTATAATTACCCAGCGCGAGAGGAAGGGAGGGGCAGAAGCATAACATCCATGTGTTATCCCTGTATCCTTACCCAGCGGGAGAGGAAGGGAGGGGCAGAAACATAACATTCATGTGTTATCCCTATATCCTTACCAAGCGCGAGAGGAAGGGAGGGGCGGAAGCATAACATTCATGTGTTATTCCTGTATCCTTACTTAGCGTGAGAGGAAGGGAGGGGCAGAAGCATAGCATCCATGTGTTATCCCTGTATCCTTACCCAGTGCAAGAGGGAGGGAGGGGCAGAAGCATAACATTCATGCGTTATCCCTGTATCCTTACCCAGCGTGAGAGGAAGGGAGGAGCAAAAGCATAACATTAATGTATTATCCCAGTATCCCTACACAGCGCGAGAGAAAAGGAGTGGCAGAAGCATAACATTCCTGTGTTATCCCTGTATCCTTACTTAGCGCGAGAGGAAGAGAGGGGCAGAAGTATAACATCCATGTGTTATCCCTGTATCCTTACCCAGCGAGAGAGGCAGGGAGGGGCAGAAGAATAACATTCATGTGTTATACCTGTATCCTTACCCAGCGCGAGAGGAAGGGAGGGGCAGAAGCATAACATCCATGTGTTATCCCTGTATCCTTACCCAGCGCGAGAGAAATGGAGGGGAAGAAGCCTAACATCCATGTGTTTTCCCTGTATCCTTACCCAGCGCGAGAGGAAGGGAGGAGCAGAAGGGTAACATCCATGTGTTATCCCTGTATCCTTACCCAGTGCGAGAGGAAGGGAGGGGCAGAAGCATAACATTCATGTGTTATCCCTGTATCCTTACCCAGCGCGAGAGGAAATGAGGGGAAGAAGCCTAACATCCATGTGTTTTCCCTGTATCCTTACCCAGCGCGAGAGGAAGGGAGGAGCAGAAGGGTAACATCCATGTGTTATCCCTGTATCCTTACCCAGCGCGCGAGGAAGGGAGGGGCAGAAGCATAACATTCATGTGTTATCCCTGTATTCTTACCCAGCTCGAGAGGAAGGGAGGAGCAGAAGCATAACATTCATGTATTATCCCTGTATCCTTACCCAGCGCGAGATGAAGGGAGGGGCAGAAGCATAACATCCATGTGTTATCCCTGTATCCTTACCCAGCGCGAGAGAAAGGGAGGGGCACAAGCCTAACATCCATGTGCTATCCCTGTATCCTTACCCAGCTCGAGAGGAAGGGAGGAGCAGAAGTATTACATCCATGTGTTATTCCTGTATCCCTACCCAGCGCGAGAGGAAGGGAGGGGCAGAAGTATAACATCCATGTGTTGTCCCTGTATCCTTACCCAGCGCGAGAGGAAGGGAGGCGCAGAAGCATAACATCCATGTGTTATCCCTGTATTCTTACCCAGCGCGAGAGGTATGTGGAATCATAAACCCGTGCCCTAGACCACTCGATCTCTGGGTGACGTCGGATTTCTTTTTTGTTTTTCTTTCTCCTTCGGACTTTCCTTGGTTTTGATCGGAGAGCAAATTTTTTTAATTGATTTGGTTGGCAAATTTTTTTTTGACTCGAATAAAACGATTTTTTTCAGTAAATAAAACAAGAAAGATGACACCAAATTCTCGGGTGTACTGAAAACGTCTTATGAATATTTTCCGTCACGAAAAGGAAAAACAGATAAAAATTCAAACCAGATTTTTAAAAGAAAAAATTGAGCCCAAAATTTATGCTAGAAATAATGTCAGCGTAATTTAAAATGCGCCACGTGACTGTGTTCTTCGTGTGTGAAAACACAAATTTGCCCGTGACGGAGATCGACACCGCGCCCCCTCGGTCCGGAGTAAGTTGCTCTCCCAACTTAGCTGCACGGAAAGAATGTACCGCTGCAGATTTCTCATCTTAACACGTGCTTTACCTCTGTAGTACGTCACACGTGGTGTGTTGAACCGGTTAAAAAAATAGCAACCGGATTTCTACGCACCCGGTAAAACATCGACAAATAGAAAAAGCTACTTTCTGCAAGTAGCGGCTGAAATGTACAACAAGTCCCAAATTATACACAAAGTATTTCTCATAACGGAAGATATCATAGCCAAATGGGATCTTTCAAATCGGGTTCTTAGAAATTACGATACAATTCCAAATATGGTACAAATGGAAATGAGCACTTACACCCACTCTGTGTGGCACAAAACTTGGCAAGCTATGAAAAATACTCCTCGCCTTAAATGCTACCACTGGCAAAAAGAAATATTTTAAATGGGACTTTTAAAAGAGGAGATATGATCGTCACAGAAGTTAATATTAACGCCCTCTAATTAAACACTAAACATTATTTTGAAAAAAAGTACACATAAATGTTTTCCGCGGTGAGTGACTGGATAATATTTTTTTTTTTTTTGCGGTAATATTTTTGGAAGCGAAGATACAATTACAGACATGTAAAAAACTGAAATATGCACTTAGTGGTAAAACATTTTGCCAAAAACTATTGTAAAATGCATGCAAAATATGCATCCGTGTCATATATACGACGCAAAAATAATTTTAAAATCCTATTTTTAGAAGACGACATATCGAAAACAAAAATTACACACATGTACAATTATTATGTACAATCGGCGATACCATGCGTTATTTTAAATGGAAACTGCACGTAAAAATGGCCTTGTGAAAAGGTGTCGGAAGGGAGAAGCAATTTTTGACTCGCTTTTTCTGAAGTAATTATGTAGAGTAAAATGTATTTTGAATTTAATTCCATGTTCAACTACGTACCCCTAGCGGCGCAGTTATATATCGGAAAAAAGACAAAAACGTATGGATTGCGTTATCACATTTCAGGCTTTGTGACGTACCTACGTCAGAGGTGAGGCACCTGACAAGACGGCTAAGTTGCAGCTACCAACTTCGTCGGTGTAGCTTATTTGGGAAAGCATTGAGCTCCGGAGCAGAAGGATGCGATTTCGATATCTCTACCGGCATTCAAATTGGATTAATAGTTGCAGATATGTGATATCCACAGACGGACAGACGATCATGATGATATTAAAAGCCCGTACTTTTTTCAAAAGACGTGCTTCAAAATAATTGCATAACACAAAAATGTCTTCGGAGTGAGAATGAATAATACATATTCCTACCTGAAATTCTCGTTGCTGTGTAGCTTGATATATGGAACAGAGTTGTTGGAATAAGAGGATCTGTTGCAGTCTTGAGAATCCACGTGTCTTTTAAAGGATAATAAATATAAATATGGTTTACTTCATGAAGCTCACAATACTTAGCAGCAAACAGCTTTCCTGAAAATCCAGTTAAGGACATCCTGCTGCCTGGAACAAAGAATCGTATGATAAAGGTCCACTGGTCAGAAGGAGGATCATAGACTTCGAATGTGCAGTTGCCTTTATTACCACCACACACATAGAGTTTTCCAAGCAGAGCAGCGCAGGCAGGATGACTTCTGCGATAGTTCATTGAGCAAATTAAACTACTTTTTCCGGTCACGGGGTCAAATTTTTCAGTAGAATTAAGCACCACATTATCGTCACCTCTTTCTTGGTTCCAAATGTAGTCAATTCCAACACTATTACCACCAGCCACATAAATGTTTTTCCCCAGCGAGGCGGCCCCGCTTGCCCATCGCTTCACAACCATTGCACCAACCTCACGACACGAGTCCTTGACAGGACAGTAAAGTACAACACTCGTGTCCTCAAAAAAATAAATATTCCCGTCGTGAAAGCAAATCTCGGCATCTGGAGGAATGAGGCATCTACATTCTCTGGAAGTGAAGCGAAGTGTGTCGAGGGAAAAGCTGCAGACAAGACCTCCGCCAATGAAAATCATCTCGTCATTGGTGCAAACTACATAAGAGGTGTAGATCAGCTGATGAAACTGATGCAGATCGCGTAAAACTACCCATCTGTCGCTTATAGCGTCGTAGTAAATAAGAACGGGTGATTTCTTTGGATGAGGCAGACAGTACATAGCGCTTCCCAATATTTTGGCGCATTTTAAGTGATTATTTCTTTCACTATATCTCTCCGTTGCTAGCAAACTGTCGGAGGACTCGCTTCCTCCCGCCTTGAGTATACTAGCAACTTCATCCAAATGTTCTCTGCGAGAAAATGAGGACAGGATACGTTTCTCCATGGAAGGACGTCCAATCAGATACTTGGATGAGAGCAGAGACATTCGAACATGTTCAAGAAGATCAGGCAAGAAGACAGCTCTGTCTGCCACGTTTGCTTTCACCCATCTAATGACGGCTTCGAAAACTGTTTCCTCACTCCTTACGATCAAATCCTCTCTCTTTATGAATTCCTTCAATTTGATTAAAGGTAAGCTCCAGAACGTACGGGTCTTTGAAAACTCTTCAAAATTATCCGCAATGTAGCGACCAATGCTTTCAATCACGCTCGCAAAGTTAATAGTCTCGGCATGCGAAAGAATCTTCAGCATATTATCGAAATTGATTCCATTCAAAAGAAACTGAAAGCACACGTCTGTGACTCTGTCGAAATTAAGATAACTCGAGGTTGTGAGCAATGCTTCGACATTCACGCTTGTGATGTGTAATCTTCCGCTGTACGCAAAGTCAATGAGGCTCTTCACTGCAACAGGATCTACGTCATGCATGGTTATTTCCTCTTGAATCCTTTCTACAAAGCCGCTGTTGAACATAACACGGAAATACGGAATGGCACCTGACAAGACGAGTCGATGAGCACGGAAGGAATTTTGACCGACCTTGATCATCACATCGCACAGCTCTCCACTTTCTTTCATCTCTTCGAACATCGCGAAAGATTTGAACGACAAATCGGCATCGAAAATATAAATATCCTGAGCAGCCATATCATGGAAGTGTAACACTAGAAAAAAATTATAAAAATGTTATGTACTTAAAATAAAGCAAGAGCAATTTTATACAGTTGATACAAACAAGGTGTGTCGATAAAGTTCGGTGAATGCACGGTAAAAGCGAAAGGTAATACAGTATAAGAAAACTTTCATTACTGGCCTTCAAAATAATACCTCGAATACAGTACATTTTTGGCATCGTTCATATAACTGATGGAAGCTATGGGAAAGTCCTCCTTTGGTATCGTCTACAGCTGGGTCATCGCATCCGCTTGAATGTCCCATATCCGCAACTCTTTTGTGGCTAATTACAGTCGGGGTAACCAAAGATAGTTATCTGGTGCTAGATCAGACCTGTAAGGTGTGATATTAAACGCATCAACGTCTCGCTCGGAATCGTAGAATTTGATATTGGTTCTTTATTCCACCCCCTCCCCTCCCGCCGACAATTTGCATTTATATCAGCTGCCACGACACTCTTCCTGTGTTACAGCTCCGTGACAGCTACAGACATGTTCGTTCGGTGAACACCCGTTTCCCCTAATTCCCTGCCCTACTTGCGTTTACCCCAATCGTGTTTCTCCGAAATCGCTTTTACCCGAATTCCCATTTCCCCTAATTTGGTTTGCCCTAATCTCGTTTCCCCTAAATCTCATTTCCCCTAATTCACGTTTGCCCTAAACACGTTTACCCCAATCGCGTTTCCCCGAAATCGCTTTTACCCGAATTCCCCTTTCCCCTAATTTCGTTTGCCCTGATCTCGTTTCACCTAATTCACGTTTGCCTTAAACCCGTTTACCCCAATCGCGTTTCCCCGAAATCACTTTTACCCGAATTCCCATTTCCCCTAATTTCGTTTGCCCTAATCTCGTTTCCCCTAAATCTCGTTTCCCCTAAATCTCGTTTCCCCTAATTCAAGTTTACCCTAAACACGTTTGTCTGTATCAAAGTTTCCCCTAAAACGTTTCCTGTATCAAGTTTGTTCTAATTTTCATTTGCCTTGATTCGCGTTTTCCTAAGTTTATGTTTTCGCTAATTCATGTTTGTCCTGATTCTCGTTAAGCGAAATAAAACGTTTCTTTTATCGTCAAAATTCAGGAAAAAAATCGTTGTGTAACATATATAATTCTTTTATCGTCAAATTCAGGAAAATATATGTATATTTAATCATCATCAACCATTATCAATGCCCTGCTGGATGAAGATCTCACCAAGTTTCTTGTACAACGGTGTATCTTGACCCAGTCTCTTCCATGTCACTCCCGCATGCTTTTGAATTTCATCCACATATCTCTCTTGTGGTGTTCTGGGTATTTTTCTGTCCCTTGGAATCCAGTCTAGAGTTTCGGTTGTCCATCGGTGGTTAGTTCCTCTGGCAGCATGTCCATCCGATTGTTTTTTCAGAGATTTCACTCTGATCATGATATCCTCCACTCCTGTCATTTTCTTTATCCATGAGTTCCTCTTATCACCTCTCCTGGTTACACCAAGCATGCATCGTCCATGCTTTTTCCAGTTATCTGCAGTGTTTGTATGACTTTTTTAGTTAAGGTCCACATCTTTGCTCCGTACGTAATTACTGGAAGGATGCATTGATTAAACACTTTTCTTTTTGAGACATAATGGCATATTGATCTTTAAAATTGTATTGTTTTTTCCAAAAGCTCTCCATCCAAACACGGGCGCTCCAAGGCTGTTTGCCGCCCATTGTACGAGAATATTTTTCAATTTTTATTCATTTTTACATGAAATAAATACCTTTAGCAGCAGAATTTTCTAGTTCCCGTAAATTAAAGTTTTCATAAAACACGAAGCCTCATATAAAACTAAAAGAACAAAAAATCTGTGAAGCGCTAGTTCAGTTGACGCTTTGAATAATCCAAGAAGTCAGCTTCTCTCTGTCAATTTACAGAAGTCCGCTTTACCAGTAACAAAAAAGTTTTGTCATGTACAATTATAGACACATTACAGCTTCTTTCTTGGAGGGGGAAATTGTTACATATACATACTAGCTGTGTCCACGGCTTCTCTCGCGGTGAAAATATCACTGAAAAACAGGGCTATGATAACACGTGTAATCCGATCCATCCATAAGAACTGTTGTTGAATTTCATAGAAAACGATGGAGGAAATTGGCCGAAAGATTAAATGGTCGGCAGTGAGTCTTTCACGTGAACGAAAATATCATTAATTTTTTACATAAATTTAAGTACAGAAAAGCCTCCCAGTGGAGTGCGAAAGCTTGGCAAATCTTTGTGCTGACTGCACCACAAAAATAAACGGATTTAATGCGCTATATGCTTTTCATTATCCCATAATTTCTATTTCATTTTTTGAAAATAATTCATAATGCGCATATATAACATTCTTTGTCCCGTTTCCAGTCGTTTTCAAAATAAATTGATTGTCTGAACTGCCGGTTCTCGATAAGCCGACGTGCGAGAAACATTCTGCTGGCATATGCTAACGCAGGAAAACTGTCGGGGAGGGGAGGGGGTGGTGGTGCCGAAAATATAAAATATCTGCTTCGGAGAATTTCAGCGTTTACGAACCGCAGAAAATCCATCTGTCGGAGGGAGAGAGGGAGGGAGGCGGGGGGGGGGGGGGATATGCCGAAAACATGAAATATAAAGGATTTCTGTTCCGATCGGGGGATATTCAGCAGGGCTGTAGTGCATGGCATACGGCGGTATACGCCGTCTACCCTCTGTTTTTTTTTTTTTTTTGACAGAATAGCGTATACCTTCATTGTCCATATTATCAACAGTAATTCAATCTCGAACAGCATCGCTGCCAAGGGCTGAAGATCTAATAAAAATAAAACATAAGAATTATAGAGAGCTTCGGAGAAAATCCTGGAGAAAAAACTCATTTAGCATTAGCAGCGAACGAGGAATTATTATTTAAAATATCCCATTGATTCTTAACAACAAAATTATACCTATTAACCAAACCAGTTTATTCAAAGAACGGCTGACAGGATGAAATCAAGACTGTGTTCAGATTCAAACAGTCAAATTGTACAACTTCTTAAAGATATTTCTTCATTAGAGCGAATGAATATTAAAACAGACGACGTGCGCTATGGAGAACTACACTGCTGGCCACCCAAAATGCAACACCAAGAAAGACACGAAATAGCAAATCCAGATTTACTGGGCACTTAACAACAGATGCAAAGATGAAACGATTGAGCTTACAGGCCCGTGCGACTTGCGGAACACGCAGACATCAATAGTTCGTGTGGCCCCCATGGCTGGCAATAACGGCCGCTATACGCCGCGGCATCGAACGAAAGAGGCTTTGGATGTGGGCTTGGGGTATTTCGGTCCAGGCTGCTTCCACACGTTGCCACAGTTTATCAGGCGTAGACGCGGGTGGTGCTTGCAGGGCCACTCTGTTGCCGATCAGCGACCAGACGTGTTCGATGGGTGACATATCGGGAGAACAGGCGGGCCACGGCAGCAGTGACACCTGGTGGGCCATGAAGAATTGTTGCACGATGCGTGCCACGTGCGCGCGCATTGTCCTGTTGAAACGTGGCCGCTGGCAGGTCCTGCAGGTAAGGGAGGGCTACAGGCCTAAAACGTCGGAGATGTAGCGGTGGCTGCTGAGTATACCGGCGATGCGCACCAGAGGGGTGCGGGTGTCATATCCAATTGTGCCCCAAACCTTAACGCCAGGCAACGGACCGGTATGGTGATGCATAATGCAGGCGTCATACAATTTCTCGCCGCGGTGCCGCCACACGCGGATCCGACCATCGTGGTGTTGCAGGCAGAAGCGGGATTCGTCGGAGAAGACAATGTCGTGCCATTCCGTAGTCCAGGTGTGGCGTTCAATGGCCCACTGCCGCCGCACTCGCCGGTGGTGTAACGTCAATGGTAATCGGAGCAATGGGCGCCGTGCGACAAGTACCCGCTCTTGCAGACGGCGTCGAGCGATATGTGCTGACACAGGTTGTTGCGCAACACACCCTAATTCCTGCGCTAATGTTCGTGACGTGGCGGTGCGAGCCGTCAATGCATGCAGCACAACATTCCGGTCCTCTCGTTCGGTGGTGTGTCGGGGCTGCGGCAATCGCTCACGTCGGTTCGTCCGTCCCTCCTGCACCCACCGAATCCATACTCGCCTCACTATGGCTGGATGTCGTCCCAAACGGGCGCCGATGTCTCGGTACGATAAACCGGTATCGCGATAAGCCACTATTCGTCCCCTGTCGAATTCCGAAACGTGCTGGAATGACAGCCGTATTCTGCGACGAGGCATCAGGAAGCTTCCCACGCACAGGTCCGGCAGCACAACACACTTCCACTACTTACACCCCACCTTCTGTGCACCCTTCTTATAGTGCTTCTCGGTGGCGTGCCGGGCACACATGATTTGCACATATGCCCTGCAATTTTATCGATTGCATGTCTTCTTGCAGGCGACGCATGCTGCTAATTTCAGGCCAATCGGATGCTTCCTTCTTGGTGTTGCATTTTGGGTGACCAGCAGTGTAGAAACAAGGCGAATCTGTAGACGTTTTAGTGCTGATGAAATGTCATTAATGAGAGAATATACTGAAAACGTCCAAGTTGTACTCTCTCAGAGACTGAGAGAATATTCTCTCGTTTTCAGTATATTCTCTCAGAAACTGAGAGAATATACTGACAAGTTGTACCAGAAAACTTAGAACCCCTTTTAAGAACGATTTCAACTTTGCCTTCTTCGACAGTTGAATGCGAACGAGGATTTAGTTTAATGAACAACATTATAAACGATCTCAGAGCATCTTCGTTAATCTCCAATGTATCTAACCTGATGTTCATAAATTCAAATGGACCGCCCATTGAACGATTTAATCCAAAAAAGTATGTAAGATCTTGGTTAATGTGTCATCATTCAGCAACTGATAGTAGATCAAGAGTTTCTTTTAGAGAAGAAGTTTTTTTGTTGTAAGGACTTATCTCGTCAGGTTTTTTTTATTGTTTGATTGGAGGTTTAACGACCACCGTGTGCAACTCAATGGGCTATAAGCAGTCGCCCGTCCCTAATTTAGGGTCACTGGTTCCAGGGAAGAGAGAGAGAGAGAGAGCCAGTGTCGTAAGACAACTGTCAACAGAACATTCATACCTCACAGGCATTCGAACCCGGACCCCTTTCGGACGAATGATCAGAGGCCATTGCTTAGACCACTGCGCCACAGGCTTTATGGGGTATATTTTAATAAAAATTAAAATAATCTTGTGCATACTCTCCAACATGTCGTAATTGACAAGAGAGACGAAAAGATACTTTATTCATATCGGTAAGTGAGCTCATAGCCATAATTGTTAAAAAGGCACGGTACCCTTGTGGGGGTTTCTTTTTTTTTATCCATGCAGTATAACCTCTGACTTTTTAGGATTTGTACATAGTATTCTCTCTGCTGATTTTACGACTACAGCACTGATATTCAGCGTTTACAAACCACAGCTCAACTGGTTATCTAGCTCCCAATTTTTACATGAAATAAAAAACTGCAAACTCTTATATTTTATATTTTTGGTATTAAGCCCCCATTCCTCCAGGTTTCCTGCGTTAGCATATGCCCGGAGAGAATTTGTTGACTTGTAGTGTGTAAACGCCGAAAATCTCCTGATTGGGCTACAAACTCTTTACATTTTTTTTAGGTATTAAGCCCCCCCTCCAATACTCCGACAGGTTTCCTGCGTTTGTACGTGTCCTCAGATAATTTGTTGAGTTGTAGTTTGCAAACGTTAGAAATATCATCGGACCAGAAATTATTTACATTTTATATTATTGGTATACCCCCCCCCCCGCCGCCCGCTCCAGACATTCTTCCTGCGCTTGCAGAGAATTTATTGAGCTGTACTTTTTAAACCGTGAAATTCTTCTGTTGAGTTGTAGATTATAAACATTTTTTTATGAAGAATTACATTAAGTATCACAGTTAAAAAATACGACATTACGGAAACTTTATGTGGTTCAGATAACCAACCTCGGGGAACGAGGCCAGGAAACGGTCGAAAACTTAGTTTTTATACGACCCTTTAAAATTTTTGTGGCCAGTTCTAATACACCTAATCAGTGATGGCGGTGAGTGGGAAAACATTCAAGCGGGATAGACTGACGTCTACTGTTAAGGTGGACGTCAAGTAATTTTGCTTCCTATACTTCCAATGGAAAAACTTCTGTACACATTTCCTTCACAGTTAGTGTGTTCCCAAGGATGGAAATTTGTACATCGATTAAAATAACTTCATATTATAACTTGGAATACTAAATATTTTCTAAAACATAACCATAATTATATTAGAAATCAATAACTTTTCCTTTAGTGGTGTTGAAATCAGGAAAAAGATGGCGCGACTTGTACTTTGATGACGTCAGTAGACAAACAATGCGTAATTATGGTTATGTTTTAGAAAATATTAAGTATTCCAAGTTAAAAAATGTAGCTATTTTAATCGATGTTCAAATTTCCATCCTTGGGAACGCAGTAATTGTGAAGAAAATGTGTACAGAAGTTTTTCCATTGGAAGTATAGGAAGGAAAATTACTTGACGTCCACCTTAAGGTGGAACTGAATTAGCAAAGGGCATTTCCACTGCTCATGCTTAGTCACGTACGGAACGGGTAGGGGGTCTGGTACCCTACGAACTCTTAAAAAGTTGGCCTTCTGCGTTCACAATTCTAGCGAATGCATTACTATACTATTTCTTAATTTACTAAAAGTTTAGCGCGATGTAGTACTTTATCTTTGGGTGCGGGGGGGGTGACGGATACAAAGGTTGCTTTAAGGACTATCCTAATAATGGTAATAACCACGTGCACTTCTTCACACTTTTGCTGGCATGGTGGTCGACGTCATCAACAGGAAGGGAAAGCGTAATTCTCTTGTGATCTCAAGGCCCACCGTTTTGTTTCGGTTAACAAAAATTAGGCAAAAACGAAATAAGACAAACGCGAATTAGGCAAAACTTGATAAGGGCAAACGTGATTAGGGGGAACGAGATTTCGGGGAAACGATATTAAGGCGAACGAAATTAGGGGAAATGGGAATTCGGGTAAAAGTTATTTCGAGGAAACGTGATCGGGGTAAATGTGTTTAGAGGAAACGTGAATTAGGGGAAACGAGATTAGGGCAAAGGAAATTTAAGGGAAATGGGAATTCGGGTAAAAGCAATTGGGGTAAACGTGATTAGGGCAAACGGGAATTAGGGGAAACGGATTAGGGGAAGTGAGGCTACGCGGTTCGTTCAGGTACTTGACTGCGTCGTACAAGTAACCCCACTTTTCCTTTTAGTCATTACGCTAGCATTCACCGAATTTTAACTAATGAACTGCTGCACAGCAGCTTACTGAAGTTCCAAGCAGCAGCGCAAGTAAAAGACAAAACTGTTTAAACTTTGTTACAGCTCCCAACGCTGCCTGGCAGCGGTTGCTCTGGCTATTTTAAAGTTTTCGCCAAATTAAATTTTTTGCGAAAGTGTATAAAGGGTAATCGCCAAAACTTTTTTTCGATCTCCAAAACGATTTTTTTTTCAAATTGTGAAGAATGCGATCGACAGCGCGACCCCTGCTGCCTGGTACCAAAAAAATGCTTGCGAAACGAATGTCATGAGTAAAATTTAAATTATATGTAAGTGTATTATATGGCATGAGTAAAATTTAAATTATATGTAAGTGTATTATATGGCATGAGTAAAATTTAAATTATATGTAACTGTATTATATGTCATGAGTAAAATTTAAATTATATGTCATGAGTAAAATTTAAATTAATGTTATGAGTAAAATTTAAATTATATGTATTATATGTAGCTTGCCGTAGATATAGAAATCAGATACACTACTTTTTGTGAAAATTGCAATACCAAGCAAGAACCACTATTCAAGTGAAATTTTGAATCACAGATTCCTCATATATAGCTTTACAAATGTAATCAGTTAGAAGATAACTGATTACATTTGTAGAGCTATACAAGATTTGTTTTTCGCTTCAAAGCTCAGTATCGTGTGACGCCAACTCGAGCAATTATAACAACCTCTACAGGGCGTGGCATTGAATGGAAGAGATTTCTGATATCGTCCTGGAGAATAGCCTGGCAGGCTGCTTCTATATGCAAGACCAGAGTTCATGTGTGGTGACTGGCGGAGGCTCTTGACGGGCCAGTACCATGTCCTAGATCGGTTCGATCGGGAACATGTCCTGCGAACGTGCAGGGCCACTGGGTAAGGAGATTGGGGTTGCTGCAGGCCAGGAAAGAAGGTGTATTTGCCGTGCATGGGAGAAGTCTTGACATTCTGGCCAACATGTGGCTGAGCATTGTGCTGTGCAATATAGTGCCCGGACAAATCTGAAGGAAGGGTATCACCTCTGCCTCTACAACATCCCTGATGTATTGCTGGCTGTTGAGGGATCCCTCAATCCGTATCAAACCAGATCGCGAATTGAACCCAATGGCGTTCCAAACCATGGCACTTGGCGTTGGGCAGATATGACACCCCAAAATGCACTTTGTAAAGTGCCATTCACCACGATGTCTTCGAACTCGTATGCGATCATTATGGTGCATAAAAATGAATCGTGACTCGTCAGAAAGCACGACCTGTTGGCAATCAGCGTGCCAATGTCTGTGTTCGAGATCCCATTACGGCCTGAGGCGTCTGTGGTTGAAGGCCAAAGGAATGAGCAGCAATGGGCTGCTAGCGACCAATTCTGTATTAAGCAGATGACATAGAACTGAAGGACAAAGCCTGACCTGTGATAGTGCTCCACTAGTGCGCTAACACTGCAGATGACGCTGCTGTGTGATCGGTTACTGCCATGATGTAGAAGTGTCTGTCGTCCCGAGCAGTCGTGAGATTTTGTGGTCCATTTCCCGGATTTCTGTTTGTCCGACCGAGCGTCATCTGCCCGCCGACACTACATCCGCACCACTGTACTGGTATTTCGTCCAGTACGAGTTAGAGTTTTGCGGTAGGAAAATCCAGCGTCTTTCATCCCAACAATCCTTTCTTGCTCAAAGTCCGCCACGCGTTCATAATGCGACCTTCTTCGGCGGCAGGTCGTAGTTAGATACAAGACACATCCTTTCGACTCCATGATTGCCACATCTTCAATGATTGCCACATCTTCAATGATTGCCACATCTCTTTATACCCAAGACCGGAGAGTTCACAGAACGCTCCTCCGAAACCACATGTGCATTTGTGCCGACATTTTAATCATTTGCATGTCCCAACCTGTTGTACATATTCTGTGAGTTTCACGTTAATACAGGGTGTCCGGCTCACTATCGAACCCGGCATTTCTTTAATAATATTAATACCAATGAAGATATTTCAACGAAATTTCAAGTGGACTTACCCCATTTCATGCGAAATGGGATGATATCACAACATTCAATTCAATTCATTTATTTTGCTGAGCAGAAAATAAAAATAAAAAATAAAAACCAGTTTTACAGAAATAGTTGAAACAATGCACAGCAAGGAAGCCGGGGAAAAAGGCCAGCCAGTCCTGGCAGGGTACCATGCTCCCTAGGCTAGTTTTATACTGAGGTCAGTAGGTGTAATTACAAACCAGAGTATCATAGTAACAAAAAAATAAATAAAGGTAATGATATATGAGCTGATAATATACATTACAGACAATACTATTGAAAAAGCAATTTACATCACGATATACAAGTCATAATATTAGTCATAGTTCCGATCCACTGTAATCATTAATTTGAGGAGCTGCAATTCATTATAAAGTTTTTTAGTGTTTTTTTAAAAAGGTTAAAATTATTTAAAGAAGTTAATTCCGTAGGTAATGAGTTCCAGTAGTGTGGGCCAATGTAATTTAAACTTTGCTCCATGGTCTCAGTTTTCGGATGAATAGGCCGAATATGTGATTTAGTGCGTTGTCATGGTGTAACGTATACTCTATATTCATTTTCCTTTTGATTTTAGTATCTCTGGTTATTTTATTTTACTATGTAAATTATCTTCTTACTGAACGAGATGTTATTTCACCCGCTGAATGAGATCTGGCAATGAGTGTAAGTCATGACGTGGTGGTAGCCAGTATAAATAGGCGCGTTCAACGATACCTATAGAGAGCGTTGGTTTATGTGAAGGAGAGCGTTTGTTGTTGTATAGCCAGAGCGTTTGTTGTTGGATAGGGAGAGCTTCGTTCTATGTGATTAGGTTGATTCTTCATTATTGTGATACGAGTAGTGTGTGTGCGTTGGATGATTCAAGAGTTATCTAATAAAAGAGCTTTTTAGTAAGTACGTCTTTCTCAGTTCATAGTTTTTGTCAGATCTCTGTCTGGCTGTTAGGTTTATGTCATTAGTTGATTATTATCAACAACCAGCGTTAAGACTTTATTCATCTTAATTACTACCACAACATTACTAGCAGTTAAAAGCTTGTTCATTATTGTTACTACACTACTAGCAGGAAAGTTTATTCATGATTTAATTAACAAACAACAACCATTAGAAGAAGCATTAGCTTAGTACAAGCATATAATTCAGTAGCAGAAGCATTATAAAACATTACTAGCTTAGTTAAAAGTTGTTATTCATTATAATTGGCGCCCGAACTTTTCTCGGACACGAGGTCTTGACAATTATTACCCATGTCTTCACTACCTGAGACAACTTCAATTTTTCACCCTAAGGCAAGTTTCGATGGTGATGGTGTTTTTTTCGACCATCTGCAAGAAGCCTGTGGGGCTCACTTTGATATAAGTGATCTACACGTACCCAGGCATTCTTCACAATTTCGTAATGCACCAGCTTCCTATTACTCTGAGTCGCGGGTCGTACCTGAGGGAGTTCAATCCTCTCAGCGAAGCAGAATGTTTGCCCATTTCGTGCCGCATGCAGGAACAATTCTTTTTAATGGTTTGGAGGGGTCCTTAAAGTTCCTCAAAGATCTGGAAGATCATTTTGATCTATATAATATTCCTGAAGACTGCAAAGTACAAATAGCAGGCACTTGCTTGAAGAATACCACTAAGACCTGCTATCGGCAGTGGAGAGTGTCGAACCCGGATTCTCATTATGAGAATTTCCGTGCAGAATTTTTGGAGGTCTTTCCTTTTGGCCTCAGTCGAGCTAGCCTTGCACAACAACTTTTTTCTCGTCAGCAAGGACCCAACGATAGCCCTGTTGCATTTGCGTTGGAAACAACACGCTTATATAACTTATGGGATCCACATGCCAGTCATGTCGACATGTTGGATACCCTCTTGCAGCAGCTCGACCCATTTCTACAAGATTTTCTTGAGGTTCGACACCCTGCTACAATTCATGAATGCCTTCGCCTCATACGAACGTATGAAGAGCGACACGGCAAACATGGTTCAACTCACCATGCTCGGGCACCCCGCGAGGCTTATTTCGAAAACCCTCAGCGGCATAATAGGCATAATAACTTTCAGCGCGAGCATACACAAGTGCACACCCAAGCTTCATACGTTCCACCACACAGAAGAGTGGCAAACCAACCGCGAGTTTCTGAACAATCTTCGGGATATCGTACAAATGCACAGTATGCTCGACCCCGTTCCAATCCGCAGCATTCGGAACGTTTTCATGCTCAGGGCAATGATGATTTTTCTGCCCGTGCTGAGGGAAGAAGTAATAGATATGAAAATGTCAACAGACACGCGGAGTTCCCGACGCAGGTTTCACGCAATTTTCCTCATCGTGAAAATTTTCCCGATACCCGGCAGGATCGAGGTTTCAGACCGCATGATAATCCAACCAGGAATCCTTTAAACTTCCAAAGGAAGTAGACCAAGGGTCGGTCCTGCTTCCTGATACCAAGCATTCTGACCCTAAAACAGTATTAGTGACTGTCCAAACTCCTCAGTTGCCTGATGTATTCTTGACAATTGAAGATATTATTGTCGAGACAAAGTTCGACACTGGTTCTGAAATATCAGCCCTAAATACGAAGTTTTGCACTGACAATTTTCCTGCAGTCCTCGTTCAGATTGCGACGCAGTATTTGCCAGGTGCAAATAACGAAATCTTCAGTATCACAGGAACTGTCACATTATCTTTAGGGCTGGGAAAGGCTCGTTTTACGCATTCTTTCCTGCTTATAGACGAACTACCTGTGAAATGTCTAATGGGCATGGACTTTATTCATACGTTTCAAATAACTTTGAATTTCGTACAACATGTGATTTCCTTTACGGAACCTGTCGAAATGATTCCTACGGTCCCTATGGATATAACGAGTTTGTTATTGAGTAACCAATTGAATGAGAGGCAACGAAACCAGCTTTCTCTCCTTTTACAGGAAAGCCCTGGTTTATTTTCTGATCAACCTGGTTTCACACAGGTGGTTTATCATGTCATTGACACTGATGGTTCGAAACCGATTGCGACGAAACCTTACCCTTGTGCTCCACATAAGAAACAGGAAATGCAACGTCAAATTTCTGAAATGCTTAAACAGGGCATAATAAGGGAATCAACAAGCGCCTGGGCTGCTCCTGCCTTTTTGGTTCCAAAGAAACAACCCAATGAATTTCGTTTCGTGACAGATTTCCGCAAGCTCAACCAAGTCACAAAAACGATCAAATATCCACTACCTGTCATGTCGCATATTTTACATGACCTGTCGTCAACCAAATGGATGTCAATCTTGGATTTGGCGAGTGGATATTGGCAGGTGGCAGTACATCCGGACTCTGTCGATAGAACAGGCTTTGTGACTCCTTTTGGGGCTTATGAATACCTGCGTATGCCCTTTGGACTAGCTTCTGCACCTGCTACTTTCCAAAAGCTTATGGATACGGTTCTCAGACCTGTTCTGGGTCCCCATGTGCATGTATATTTGGATGACATTATTATTACATCCGAGACTTTTGACGAGCACCTTTCTCTGCTCAAACAGGTGTTCCAACTCATATACAATGCTGGCTTGACGTTAAAACCTAGTAAATGCCAGATAGCGAGGGACGAGATTGTATATCTGGATTTGAAAATCACTCCCCACGGCTTATTTACGGATAATGAAAAATTAGGCCTATTGTTGACTTTCCTCGGCCTAAAACAGCAAAAGAACTATCACGCTTTCTGGGAATGACCGGATGGTATCAGCAGTTCGTCCCCGCTTATGCTACAATCTGTGAGCCATTGTATGCTTTGAAACGTAAATACAAGAAGTTTGTTTGGACACCTGAGGCTAACGCTGCTTTTGAAACACTGAAGTCTGCGTTGACTCAGCCTCCTGTGTTGGCTTTCCCGGATCATACTAAGGAATTTGATATTTATACTGACGCATCCGGAGTTGGTCTTGGTTGCGTTTTGTCACAAGCTGGGCATCCAATAGCTTTTGCGTCTCGTACTTTAGCCAAAGCTGAACGCAATTATTCAGCTACGGAACGTGAATGTCTTGCTGTTGTGTATGCTCTTAACACATTTCAATGTTACCTTAACGAATTGACAGTTAACATAATTACGGATCATTCTGCCCTTCAGTATTTGAATTCTGCTAAGCACCTATCTCAAAGACTTATGAAGTGGGCTCTGAAGTTACAAGAGAGCAATATCAAAATTTCGTATCAGCCAGGTCATAAGAATCAATTACCGGACGCATTGTCTAGCGTTCCGATTAGTGGGGTCACCACAGAAACTACTCCTGGATGTCAGCCTTTACTTCTAATAGCTGATATAACATCCAGAGAGCAGATAATGGCAGAATTAATAAATGATCCAGATTTTGGGGATATCTATAATTTTTTGCTTGCGGGTTCGCCCCTACAAAGTGATTTTTCTCTGGCTGGAAGGTCACAACATTTTGAAGTAATAGAGGGTCTTCTTTACTATACAAAATCTAGGACTACTAGGGCAGAATTTCGCCCATGTATTCCGCGAACCCTTAGAATGGCCCTTTTAAACGAATTTCATGACAAACCTCTTGCAGGCCATTTAGGTATTCGCAAGACCCGTTGTAAATTGCGGGATGTTGCCTATTGGCCTGGCATGTACCAAAGTGTACTCGCATACGTTGAATCATGTCACTTGTGTCAGATTAATAATTACCGTAATGTAAGACCGGCCGGTCACTTGAAATCTAGTTCAAGTTCTCCTGTTTTTGATATTATTTCAATAGATTTATTGGGACCTTATCCTTTATCTGTTAAAAACAAAGCTCGTTACGTTTTAGTACTAACTGATAATTTTTCTAAATGGGTTGAAGTTTTTCCCATTAAAGCCGCTACGGCAGAAGTTATTTGTAATGTATTAGTTAATGAAGTATTCTCTAGATATGGTGCACCTAATAAAGTAGTTTCGGATAATGGTCCTCAATTTATTTCTGACATTTTTGAAAGAATGTGTGCGAGACTACACATTAAGCATAAATTCATTTCCCCATATCATCCCCAGAGTAATCCTGCGGAACGCGTAAACCGCACGCTAGTGAAAATGATTGCTACATTTGTCATGGATCATCATGAACAATGGGATGACCATTTGGAGCTTTTTTCGTTCGCCCTCCGCTCGTCTGTCCACGAATCTACTAAAATTACTCCTGCAGAACTTTTTCTGGGTCGCAAAATTAAAACCCATTTTGAAAATTTAACGGGGATTCTCGACGAACTAAACCAGCGACCAACTCCGCAATCAGTACGAATCATGGCAGAAAAAGCTCGTGTTGCAATGCTAGGAGCACAAGCGGCTCAAGCAAGATATTATAATACTAGGCGTAGGGAACCAGATCTTGTCGTTGGAGATCTCACTCTCGTGGAAACGCACTTCCAGTCTTCTGTTTCTCATACTTTAGTGAAGAAATTTGCACCCAGCTACGAAGGTCCATATCGGGTGGCAAATGTGTTTGAAAATAACATTGTTCTTGAAAAACCTGACAATCAATTTCAATACGTACACGTTGCTCAGTGCCGCAAGTATCATGAACGAAATATCGATTTTATAATCAATCCTATTCAACCTTCTGTTCCACAGACTCTATATCTCACGATCAACCTCCAGAAATTTTGGATGAACCAACAAACATTTTTGAAGAATCTCCAGTGATTTTTTCTTCACCCTCCCCTCCTCAAGACGGGTTTCCAAACACGCAACCTGATTCTCCCATGAGACCAAGGCTCGAATCAAGTTCTTCGAATACTAGTATCGTTCCTTTCCCTCCAACCATTGCCAAGACTATTGCTGCGCCGTTTCCTGATAACTCTGCACCAACACAGGCTCCTACTTCCTTGAATACCTCGTCAGAAAGTATTCCTATAGGCAGAAATAAACATCGCCCTGCACGACCACTAAATTACAGCAGCGACTCAGAGGCTTCGGATATTTCTGATTTATCAGTTATGGACAATAATTTGACTATTACAAACCGTCCAGTAACACCAAAAGCTGGTCAAAAACGTAACTTGTCTCCCCAATCTGCTTCGCCGCAACAGCGACGAAGGCAGAGATCCTTGCATCCGCCCGGGTTTCGCCCCTGGAACCTACGCTCAGGGCAAACAGGGCCGATGCCTGCTGCTACTCTCATGCCACGAGGGCGAAAGCGAAAGCAAACGATGTGGCCGGAGCCACGTCTGTCCAAAAGAATACTGGAAGGACACCACGGGCCCCAGCACAAAGGGACTCCATATCAAAAGCCTGGGGGAGCCCGTTCCTATCAGCCGCAAGGATTTCCGGACCGCCAGACTTCGGCCGTTCCTGATCGACGGACTTCAGCCGTTCCTGACCGTTCCTGTCAGCCGCAGGGATTTCCGGACCGTTCCTGTCAGCCGCAGGGATTTCCGGACCGCCAGACTTCAGCCGTTCCTGACCGACGGACGTCAGCCGTTCCTGACCGTTCCTATCAGCCGCAGGGATTTCCGGACCGCCAGACTTCAGCCGTTCCTGACCGACGGATTTCAGCCATTCCTGACCGTTCCTGTCAGCCGCCGGGATTTCTTGACCGACAGAATACAGATGTTCCAGATCCATTCAAATCGTTGAAACGCACTACGCCACCTGAATTTACCAGTCCGATTAGGCCTGGAAAACGTTATCGTACTAGAGTTTTTTATGCGTCCTCGAGATAAGTAAGTTCTCGTGGACAGGTTCTTTTCTCCGTTTGTTGTTTTTCCTGCACGACCAGTTGGCGTGTCAGAATTTCTTTTTTTCGTGTGGGCCTATGCATTCTTTTTTGTGTATATATGTGTTTTTTTTTATATATTTCTTCTATGTCCATCTACTAATCCAAATTTTTTTATATATACCTATGTGCTTAGGGGTAAAATAATAAAATTGTTACTGTTAGGCAGCTCCAGGCAATCTTCGCTGCTGATACAGTTGGTGTGTATTCAACGAATAATGAGAACGTAATTTGAAATTAAAAAAGTGATTCCTGCTAGGCAGAATAAAAGGAAATTATGCCGATGCAGGTTTGTTTTGTTCAAGTATATAAAGTGTTTCACAGACGAATACAGATTTCTTGATTTTGTCAAGCCAAGTTTGAGATTGTAAATACTGCTGCCACCAAAACAACAACAAAAAAGAGGTCGATAAACGTCAATCAACGAAGTGTAAGACTTACACTCCAAAATTAATAGGTTTTTCGAAAAAAAAAATTAAGGGGGAGATGATGTAACGTATACTCTATATTCACTTTCCTTTTGATTTTACTATCTCTGGTTATTTTATTTTACTACGTAAATTATCTTCTTACTGAACGAGATGTTATTTCACCCGCTGAATGAGATCTGGCAATGAGTGTAAGTCATGACGTGGTGGCAGCCAGTATCAAAGAATATCTAACTGATAAGAAGGTAGGCTCAGCGAGACGTAACTAGCGCCACTATATTATGCGGCAAAGAATTACTACACAGAAGCCAACATTACAGGCTGATGCCGCAGGATGCCGAGCAGACCGAGTTAGACTGAGCATGCGTGTTTGTGTTCAAAGAATATAAACGCTTGTTTGTGTTGGCGTTTCGTTCAAAGGTTTTGTTGTTCTCATCTAGATCTGCGTTTATATTACAGCCATGAAATACACCCACTCCATTCCGATGAATAACAATTCATGGAATGGAGTGGATGAATAACAAGAACAAATTTGAAACCGTTTGAAACAAATATCCTGGAAAACCATTAAAACAACGTTTGCTGAAAAAAAGCTATCGTTACGTTGAAAAAATTAATTTATCAATTATATGAAACTGACTTTTATGAAAAATACCTCGTAATATTGTAAAATGAAAGAGGGAAGCATTCGATTTCACATTGCATACCAAAGAGACAGCTTTAAGGATGCACTCGAACGTGAGGAATTAGTCCGGTCGGTAGAGAGCTCAGCTATCACGCCAACGGCCCAGGTTCGAACCTACTCAGATACAAGCGAATGTTTTTCAGATCTGTTGAGAAAATTTCCCCAGCGCAGTGCGTTTAATTTACAAACTTCGGAAGGGTAGAAAAAAAATTGTAGCTTTGGGAAACTGCGGTTGTCTTTGCTTTTTTTTTTTTTTTTTTTTTATTATTATGGCTACTACTGGGAAATTGGCGGACAGTGCTGGCCCAGCAAGACTGTTTTTGCTGGGTACCTAATGTTTACGTTTTGTGGGAACCCATTCCTTTGTTTTGCTACTGAAAATTCCATGCAAACAATTTTAATACGAAGTACCACGAATCCCATGGAAATTCAAAACCAGCCTCACCATTTTTGACATTTAAGGTATATTGTAAATGTGAAATTCATGCCAAGCAACCTGGTATTACTACGGTGCTTAAAGTGAGAATAAAACTGCTAAAATTTCCTTAAAATAATATTAATTGCTAATGTATATATTTGTTTCACCAAAAGAAGGGACAGGAGGGATACTCAGAAAAGAACAAAAAAGAAAATGCTTTAGTAGACCCAATGAGACCGAAGGAAACAGTCGCAGATCAAAGCTTAGCTTCCTTTCCGTGAAATAGGCTTCCCGTCCCGTGTCTCCTACGCTTTTTGCGCCTGAATGTTAACTTTCCCGCAGAGCATCTGCGGCCGCATTACATGGTGGCGCTGCTGTCGCCTGTTTTACATTATCTCTACGAGAGTTGAGCTTCTTCAACCAGTATAAATAGGCGCGTTCAACGATACCTATAGAGAGCGTTGGTTTATGTGAAGGAGAGCGTTTGTTTTTGTATAGATAGAGCGTTTGTTGTTGGATTGGGAGAGCTTCGTTCTATGTGATTAGGTTGATTCTTCATTATTGTGATACGAGTAGTGTGTGTGCGTTGGATGATTCAAGAATTATCTAATAAAAGAGCTTTTTCGTAAGTACGTCTTTCTCAGTTCATAGTTTTTGTCAGATCTCTGTCTGGCTGTTAGGTTTATGTCATTAGTTGATTATTATTAACAACCAGCGTTAAGACTTTATTCATCTTAATTACTACCACAACATTACTAGCAGTTAAAAGCTTGTTCATTATTGTTACTACACTACTAGCAGGAAAGTTTATTCATGATTTAATTAACAAACAACAACCATTAGAAGAAGCATTAGCTTAGTACAAGCATATAATTCAGTAGCAGAAGCATTATAAAACATTACTAGCTTAGTTAAAAGTTGTTATTCATTATAATGTGTGTGAGGTACAATTTGTGATTTAGTGCGTGTGTCATATGTGTGGGGTATCTGGGGTACAATTTGTATGATGTCGGCGTGTAAATTATTCTTAATGCATCTGAACATAATTTTCCCGATATTAAAGTAATATAATTGGTTAATCGTGGGAATGTTATATTTGTTTGGGAAAATTCTTGTGGTATTATATAGTGTTAGTTGTGCATTTCTATCAAATTTTAGGTCAAGTAATCTTATATATTTGTTTTGAAGAATTTGAAGTTTTTTGAAATTATATTTAGTTGTCTGTCCCCACGATAAGATAGCATAATTAATATGAGTCTGAAACATGGTATAATATAAATGAAGTAGTGTTTTATAGGTAAGTTTTGTAAATACCAAGCTGATAACTCCAATGTTTTTCGACAGTTTGAGAAGAAGAGAGTCCACATGTTGGTTCCGTCTAAGGTCCCTATGTGAGGTAATCCCCAAATAAAGTACGGAGTTAACCTCTTCTATGTTTGTACCATTAATAGACAATGTGATAGAAGGAGGTTGTGAAATATTTTGTTTTGAGGAAATTAAAGATTTTGTTTTGGTAGTATTTATTATTAATTCATTGGAATTTAGCCAATCTGAGATGTTATTAAGTTGAGTATTAATATTCATAGTAGTGTCAGTCGTCAAATTTAATGAGGTGAGGATGGTTATGTCGTCTGCATAGAGGAGTAGGTCTATATCACTTATTGGAATAAAGGTATCGTTAATGTATACTGAAAAGTACATGTCCATTGAACTCTGTGGAACCCTGTGGAAACCCCAGTAGATATGAGTTGAAGACTGGATTGATGTTGGTTAATTTGTGTATATTGTTGCCTGTTGGATAAATAATTTTTAAAAAGAGAATGTTCATTGCTCCTAATTCCTATCGTGTGTAATTTGTGTAGCAAGATATTATGATTTATGGTAACAAAGCTTTGGATAGGTCTAAAAACAATGCTATGGTATACTGTATAAGTTGAGTTCAAAATTATGTTGGACTGTTTGTTGTAGGTATAATAAGGCTGATTCTGTTGACTTTCCAGATTGAAAACCATGTTGATTTCGATGGATGATTTTTAGATTATGAATGTACGAGATTAGTCTATTTTAAATGAACCTCTCCAAAATTTTAGCAAAAATTGATAAATTGGCTATAGGGCGGGAGTTGTTTGCATCATTTATTGATCCAGATTTGTATTTTGGGATTATTTTTGTGATTTTAAGTAGATCAGGAAATTCACCAGATTGGAATATATCATTAAATATAAACAATAGAGGATCAAGAATAAGATTAGCGAAATTTTTAATAATGAATGTTTGAAGATCATCATATTCAGGGCCAGACATGGAATTTATGTTGTTAAATTCTTCTAATACTTATGTTTCGGTAATTTCAGTAAGATAAAAATTGTTAGACCTGTGTGTGCTCCCTAGGTAGTTAGTGAATGGAATTTTTGGGATAGTTAGACTATTTTTTAGTGTTTGTGGAAATAAGGTAAAATGTTTATTTAATCCATTTGTAATATCTTGTTTGTCTGTAAGCTGAAAGTTATTAGAATCTGTTATTGTTATTAAATCTTTATTAGAATCTGTATTGAGGAGCCGTTAAATTTGTATTTTTACCCATTAGCAAGTTTAAATGTTTCCATGTTAGTTCTGAAGAGTTATGTGAAAAAATGCCGAGATAGTAGTTACGCTTAGTGTACCGAATATTGCTGTTTAGTTTATTACGAAAAAATTTAAATTTTGGAAGTCCTGGGGTAGTTTACTTTTTATGAATTTCGAAAAGAGGTTTTTTTTTTTTGTTTATTCTTTTTGATAGAGCATTGGTAATCCATGGCTTACGAAAAAAAATTTCAGTTTGTTTTGTTTTAGAATTTTTGGAAAAGATTGATTATATAGTTGTGTAATAGTTGTGATGAACGACTCATAATTTTTGTTTGCAGAACCATGAACCAAAATAGTGCTTCAGTTAATATTTTCTAATTGAATTTTAAAACTTTCCATATTTGTATTATTAATTTGTCTGAAAGTATAGCAGGCTTCATGTATAGTAGTTTGTTGTTTAAGAGGATTAATTGTAAATATAGGGAGGTGATCACTAAAATCATAGTGTAAAGCCCCTGAAATGGTAATCTCAGCCAATACATTTGTTATAGAGAGATCAATCAATGTCTGTGAGGTGGAGGTTATAAAGTTGGGACTGAAATCATGTTTTTGTGTCCAGAAGCATTAAGTGCTTGTATAAGCTGAGAAGAGTGATTGGTGTTTTGTAATAAGTCGACATTCATATCACCCATAAGAAACGTTTTTTTCTTTGAAAGGTCAGAGTACTTATTTGGCCTATAGCAAACAATAATTATATAAAATTGATTATGAATAGTTAGAATTTCGGCATTTTGATTCAATACTGTGAAACTTGGAATAATTGAAAAATCGTAATAAATATCCTTTACACAAATTGCAACCCCTCCACCAGTAGTGTAAGTTCTGTTTAAGTGGAAACTTTTGTAGTTAGTAATTTGCAATGAGTAACAATGTGAAGTAAACCAAGTTTCAGAGATACAAATTATATCAAGATTTAAATTTGTT
Organism: Macrothele yani; assembly: GCA_039090855.1. NCBI lineage: Eukaryota > Metazoa > Arthropoda > Arachnida > Araneae > Macrothelidae > Macrothele > Macrothele yani. The sequence continues at coordinate 76,074,438 of CM077009.1, read as the reverse complement.
AGTTGAATTAGTGATTCCAATAAAGTAATTTTGTTAATTAGTGTTCTAGCATTGATATGGATTAATTTTAGGCTGTTGAGTGAATAAGTCGTTAACAGGCGATTGAAATTTTGTAATGAGAAAAATTCACACTGCGTTCAATTACTGGTAAAGAAAAAAATGAACAAGTAGCGAAAAAAATGTATTTAAAGAATTAGCCCCCCACATAAATTTTTTTCGTAAAATCTACAGTTTTCAATTCAGAACCACCAAATCTGGTATACTATCTCATGGTACTCTAACTTAGACGGTTGTCGGTTTTTGGAACGGGTCAAGGCCCGAGGGTCGGAGCCTTCCCCTCATACAAAATTTTCGTAAAATCTATTTTTCATTTCAGAACCATCAAATTTGGTATAATGAAACTCCAACTTAGACGCTAGACGGTTTTTGGAAGGGTTGGAGCCCGGGGGTCAGAGCCCCCCCTCATAAACATTTCGTAAAATCTACAGTTTTCAATTTAGAACCACCAGATTTGGTATACTATCTCGTGGTAGTATAACTTAGACGGTAGACCGTTTTTTGAACGGGTCAAGGCCCGGGGGTCAGAGCCCCAAACATACAAAATTTTCTTAAAAACTACTGTTTTCAGTTCAGAACCACCAAATCTGGTATACTATCTCATGGTACTCTAACTTAGACGCTAGAAGGTTTTTGGAAGGGGTTGGAGCCCGGGGGTAAGAGCCCCCACATAAAAAATGTCGTAAAATCTACAGTTTTCAATTTAGAACCACTAAATTTGGTATACTATCTCATGGTACTCTAACTTAGATGGTAGACAGTTTTCAGAACAGGTCGGGGCACGGGTGGTTAGAGCCCCCACACACAAATTTTTTTTTTGATTGGAGGTTTAACGACCACCGTGAGTAACTCAATGGGCTATAAGCAGTTGCCCGTCCCTAATTTAGGGTCACTGGTTCCAGGAAAGGGAAAGAGCCAGTGCCGTAAGACAAACACAACATCCATGCCTCACGGGATTCGAACCCGGACCCCGTTCAGAAGAATGATAAGAGGCCATCGCTTAGACCACTGCGCCACCGGGGCGGCACAAAATTTTCGTAAAATCTACTGTTTTCAATTTAGAACCACCAAACTTGGTATACTATCTCATGGTACTCTAACTTAGACAGTAGACGGTTTTTGGAACGGATCAAGGCCCGGGGGTAAGAGCCCCCGCCCCTACAAATTTTTCTTAAAAACTACAGTTTTCAATTCAGAACCACCGAATCTGGTATATTATCTCATGGTACTCTAACTTAGACGCTAGACGATTTTTGGAAGGGGTTGCCGCCCGGGGAGAAAGGGCCCCCCTCATAAAAAAAATTCGCAAATTCAACAGTTTTCAATTTAGAACCACCAAATTTGGTATACTATCTCATGGTACTGTATCTTAGACGGTAGACCGTTTTTAGAACAGGTCAATGCCCGTGGGGTCAGAGCCCCCACATACAAAATTTTCTTAAAAATTACAGTTTTCAATTTAGAACCACCAAATCTGGTATACTATCTCATAGTACTCTAACTTAGATGCTAGACGGCTTTTTAAAGGGGTTGGAGCCCGGAAGTCAGAGCCCCCCCCTAATAAAAAAATCGTAAAATCTACAGTTTTCATTTTAGAACCACCAAATTTGGTATACTATCTCATGGTACTCTAACTTAGACGGTAGACCGTTTTTGGAAGGGGTTTCAACCAGAGGGTAAGGGCCCCCTTCATAAAAAAATCGCAAAATCTAGTTTTCAATTTAGAACCACCAAATTCGGTATACTATCTCATGGAACTCTAACTTAGACGGTCGACGGTTTTTGGAACGCGTCAAGGCCCGGGGGTCAGAGCCCCCTCCCACACACACACACACACAACATTTTCTTAAAAAACTACAGTTTTCAATTCAGAACCACCAAATCTGGTACCATGAAACTCTAACTTAGACGCTAGACGGATTTTGGAAGGGGTTGGAACCCGGGGGTGAGATCCCTCCCTCCTCATAAAAATTTCGTAAAATCTACAATTTTCAATTTAGAACAACCAAATTTGGTATACTATCTCATGTTTATCTAACTTAGACGGTAGACGGTTTTGGGAAGGGGTCGGGGCCCGGGTCAAGGGAGCCCCATACAAAATTTTCGTAAAAAGTTCCGTTTTTTACTCTTAAGAATACCCTATCTACGTTCTAAGGTGCTCTTTGGCCCTTTGAGGGCCTTGCACTATAAACCATCAACCAACCAACTAACCAACCTACGGTCTAAGTTAGAGACTGTAGATAACAATAAAGTGCTAAAATATGCGTTTAATGGTGTATTAAAAACACAAATCAATATAGTTTAGCTTTCACTACCAATGAACGGCTTATCAATAAGAAATATATGGTAATGTAAATAGAGAGTTCCAGATATTCAAAATTCAAAACGGTAAGAAAAAGATGATCAATGCCAATGTGAAGTCGTACGCAATCGACATCACATAGGTACATTGCATTTCTGTGTTGCGGGATTCACAGAAGCACACGCCACATGTACGGCAGTTCTATAGATGTCTCCTAGAAGGTAAATATTCCCATTCCTTTTTCTTTCTTTTTTGTTTCGCAAAATTAAATTAACTAAATCAAAAAATTTAAAATAAGTTTACTGGAAAATTGCAGGAATATCTTTTTCATTCATTAACTTTCACCCGCTGAACTTGGCGATTCCACAAATAGTAATATGTACCTGGCAAATAACTGGTATCCCTGCTAGTACAAATTATATTAATGATTTATTTGCGTCCAGTTCAATCTAGTATGTCCATAAGAGCGTTTGGGGCCGTATGAAAAATACATTTCAACGTGTGCCACTACGGCGGCGGAGTGATCTAGGGGCTGGCTTCTGACCACTTGTCAAGAAGAATTTTGTATGTGGGGGCACTTACCCCTCGGGCTATGACCCGTTCCAAAAAACCGTCTACCGTTTAAGTTAGAGTACCATGACATAGTATACCAAATTTGGTGGTTCTAAATTAAAAACTGTAGATTTCACGAAATTTTTTATGAGGTGGGCTCTGACCCCGTGCCCGTCCCGTTCCAAAAACCGTCTGTCGTCTAAGTTAGACTACCATGAGATAGTATACCAAATTTGGTGGTTCTAAATTGAAAACTGTAGATTTTACGATAATTTTGTACGGGAGGGGGGGGGGGGGTCCTGGCCTCCCGGGCCCCGATCCGTTCCAAAAACAGTCTTCCGTTAAGTTAGAGTTTCATGACACTAACCACCATTTGGTGGTTCTAAATTGAAAACTAGATTTTACGGCAGTTCGAGGGGGCTGACCCCCGTGCTCCAACCGCTTCCAAAAACCGTCTATAGTCTAAGTTAGAATACCACGAGATAGTATACCAGAGTTGGTGGTTCTGAATTGAAATGAAAACTGTAGATTTTACGAAAATTTTGTGTGTGTGTGTGGGGGGGGGGGGGCTCTAACACCCGGGCCCCAACCCGTTCCAAAAACCGTCTAAGTTAGAGTACCATGATATAGTATACCAAATTTGGTGGTTCTAAATTAAAAACTAGATTTTACGAAATTTTGTTGGGGGGGGGGGGGGGCTCTGAACCCCGGGTTCCGACCCTTTCCAAAAACCGTCTACAGTCTAAGTTAGAATACCATGGATAATATACCAAATTTGGTGGTTCTAAATTGAAAACTGTATATTTTACGAAAGTTTTGTATGGATGGGGGCTCTGACCCCCGGCCCCGACCCTTTGCAAAAACCGTCTCCCGTCTATGTTAGAGTTTCATGACACCAAATTTGGTGGTTCTGAATTGAAAATTATAGATTTTACGAAAATTTTGTATGTGGGGGCTCTTACTCCCCGGGCCTTGACCCGTTCCGAAAACCGTCTACCGTCTAATATTTTTAGTGCCAAAGAAAAAGCGTAATATTCCTATCTTGTCTGAGTGTCCAAAGTTTATAAATTTGATCAGGGGGAAGACGTTTGAAATCGTACGTTTCCCTGCATTCGTTTTGTATGTAACCAAAATCTGTCAACGCGACGAATTGACGTAGTCGACGAATTTGTCCGCGACGAATTGACGCTCGACGAATCGTCGTGGACGACGAATTGACGCGCGACGAATTGACGCGCGACGAATTGACGCAAGCGACGAATTGACGCAAGCGACGAATTGTCGTAGTCGACGAATTGACGCGCGACGAATTGACGCAGGCGACGAATTGACGTAGTCGACGAATTGACGTAGTCGACGAATTGACGCATGTGACGAATTGACGTGACACCCATTAAGCTTCGCTTTTTTCACAGCACGTTGACAAATGCTTTTGGACAAACCTGTTTCCTGTAGCAGTCGGCGAAGTGGCTTCCTGGGAGACGCAAGTAGTCATTCTGTATCGTTTCCTCAGACAGTTGTGGACGACATCCGACATGGTCGTCTAATAAATTCCCCTTGGTTTCCAATTTCTTCTACAATGCCCAAAATGTGGACTTACCCTGCGGATGCTGTTAACAAGACTTTATCCATTCTCTTTTCCAATAAGTGCGAACAAGAAACACTCGCTCCTCCAGAATATACCGATACATTTTCACACGTGAGCAAACAGCATCGACCACGAGCACGAGCACTCGCTATCAACAACCGTATCGTGTAGACATGCTCAACGAAATGGTATAACAAAGCAGGAGAGAGGCGCGTCCGGCTGCCTGGAGGACTGCTCCTCAGTGGCGCCACACTTAGGAATGTGTCTGCCACTAAGGAGCACTCCGACTGGCTGGCGGATAGCGCCGGGTTCAATGCTGTTGGACGCAAATGGTGGCCACTTCCAGCACATGTTGTGATGCCATCACAATTTGCACGAAATTAGGTAAGTCCACTTCAAATTTCGTTGCAATATCTTCATTGGTGTTAATATTATTAAAGAACGGCCGGGTTCGGTAACGAGTGAGACACCCTGTACCAGCAGTTCTTCATGATATTGCAATTTCTACAAACTGTAGTGTATTACATACTGCTTCTTATTACATATAGAAATTATAATCTCACTTTTGTAGTGTATAAAGTATAGCATTCAGTGCAATTTGCATATACACTGGGATTCCAGTTCATTAGGTGCACCTTCCCTCGTCAGATACTGGTAAATGTCTTACTCGAACATGTAAGGCGTCATGTGAGTGCTGTGTGAGATCTAAATCAGTCAGACCACACCAGCACGTTGACCATCGGTTAGCGTTAGATGGAGGGTCGGAACAGGAAAAAAACCTGTACTTTGAACGCGACATAATAGTTGGCACCAGGAGTTCCTGTTCGAGCATCTCCCAAACGGCCGTACTCCTGGGTTTTTCACGCACAACAGTAGCAAGGGTTGACCCTGAATGGCGCGGCACGCAAGCACTTCCAGCAATCAGAAATCCTGAGGGCTAAACAAGCTGGGCGATCAGAGGAGTTAAAGGACATTGGCGAGACCACTCAAGCAAACAGACTGGCACCAATCCAAGATGAATTCATGTGCTGAGTGTCATATCTGACCATGCCGCGAATGAATAACAATAGACGAGTACCGATGCTGTCAACAACGAGCATGAATGCTATATGCAGGTGAGGAGAATGGTATTTAGATAAGAGAGCCACGCCATGGAGCCTTTCTGTAAGGTGTCAAAAGTACATGCCGGTGGTGGCTATATGCAGGTGAGGAGAATGGTATTTAGATAAGAGGGTCAGGCCATGGAGCCTTTCTGTATGGTGTCATAAGTACATGCCGGTGGTGGCTATGTGCACGTGAGGAGAATGGTATTTAGATAAGAGAGCCACGCCATGGAGCCTTTCTGTAAGGTGTCATAAGTACATGCCGGTGGTGGCTATGTGCAGGTGAGGAGAATGGTATTTAGATAAGAGGGTCAGGCCATGGAGCCTTTCTGTAAGGTGTCAAAATTACATGCCGGTGGTGGCTATATGCAGGTGACGAGAATGGTACTTAGATAAGAGGGTCAGGCCATGAAGCCTTTCTGTAAGGTGTCAAAAGTACATGCCGGTGGTGGATATGTGCAGGTGAGGAGAATGGTATTTAGATAAGAGGGTCAGGCCATGGAGCCTTTCTGTATGGTGTCAAAAGTATATGCCGGTGGTGGCTATGTTCAGGTGAGGAGAATGGTATTTAGATAAGAGAGCCACGCCATGGAGCCTTTCTGTAAGGTGTCAAAAGTACATGCCGGTGGTGGCTATATGCAGGTGAGGAGAATGGTATTTAGATAAGAGGGTCAGGCCATGGAGCCTTTCTGTAAGGTGTCAAAAGTACATGCCGGTGGTGGATATGTGCAGGTGAGGAGAATGGTATTTAGATAAGAGGGCCACGTCATGGAGCCTTTCTGTAAGGTGTCAAAAGTACATGCCGCTGGTGGCTATGTGCAGGTGAGGAGAATGGTATTTAGATAACAGGGTCAGGCCATGGAGCCTTTCTGTAAGGCGTCAAAAGTACATGCCGGTGGTGGCTATGTGCAGGTGAGGAGAATGGTATTTAGATAAGAGGGTCAGGCCATGGAGCCTTTCTGTAAGGTGTCAAAAGTACATGCCGGTGGTGGATATGTGCAGGTGAGGAGAATGGTGTTTAGATAAGAGGGCCACGCCATGGAGCCTTTCTGTAAGGTGTCAAAAGTACATGCCGCTGGTGGCTATGTGCAGGTGAGGAGAATGGTATTTAGATAACAGGGTCAGGCCATGGAGCCTTTCTGTAAGGCGTCAAAAGTACATGCCGGTGGTGGCTATATGCAGGTGAGGAGAATGGTATTTAGATAAGAGGGTCAGGCCATGGAGCCTTTCTGTAAGGTGTCAAAAGTACATGCCGGTGGTGGCTATATACAGGTGAGGAGAATGGTATTTAGATAAGAGGGTCAGGCCATGGAGCCTTTCTGTAAGGTGTCAAAAGTACATGCCGGTGGTGGCTATGTGCAGGTGAGGAGAATGGTATTTAGATAAAAGGTATCCTGCAGAAAAGATTAGCGTGGATAAGTTAGCCGTTAGTACACGATTATAAGTGAAGTTTTTTACACATATGCATACTCAATTTAACATAAGTTTAATACAAGTCTAGACATATACGTATAACGTACAAGATCTTTAGAAACGCAGTAAGTTTCATCTTTAAGTACAACAACAATAATAATATTATTATTGCTGTTGCACCTGACGATGATAATAATATTATTATTATTAATGTTGTACCTGATGATGAAACACATTGCGTTTCTAAAGATCTTGTACGTTATATATATTTAGACTTGTATTAAATTTATGTTAAATCGAGTACAAATATGTGTAAAAGCCTTCATTTATAATCGTGTACTGACGGCTAACTAATCCACGCTAACGAGGGGAATGGTTTTCTCGCGCGCATTAAGGTCCATGACACCCATCAAAGGACATCTGAACGTCACGGAGTATCCAAACATCGAGGCTACGGTCTATACTTAAGCAGATGGACAGATCTAACTAATAACGCACCCCGTTACAAGTCCTGTGTTTTCATCTGATGGTTGCAGGAATATGCCGACGAGTTTCTCTTGCTTCATAGCATGCATAGCTGCCGGATTTAAACCCCGCCAAGCATCTCAGATTCAATTAAACGAGCTGATCGCTGCGAGGTTGTCTTCCGTCCAATTTGCAGCAACTGACTTCCTCGTGGTACATCAGTTGTGCACTACTCTTTCAGCATCTGGTGCATTCCATGCTCCGACGAATTCGAGCTGACGAATTTGACCAAGGGCAGCGCAACGTCTTCTAAATAATTGTACCTAATAAATTGGCATCTCAGTACAAATTGAGGGACGTGTTTCACTACCTTTTACCTTCAGAATAGCAACTCGTCTCGACATTGATTCAACTAAGTTTTGGTAACGTTCCACTGAAATAGTGGGCCACGCTAGTCGAATAGCATGTTCTAACTCACGGAGATTGGATGGAAGAGTATACACGAAAGCGTCTAGTCTCCCGTTTAACGTCATTCCATAAATCCTGCAGCGAATGGAGATCTGGGAGCTGAGATGGGTTCACGAGCTGGAAAAATCATCATGTTTTTGAAACAACTCGAAGACAATGTGAGCAATGTGCATTATTCTGCTCGAAGTATCCATCACCACGGCAGAAGAGAATGACCATAGTTGGATGAATTTGGTCAGCAACGATATATACGCTTGGACATTAGAAACGATGGACCTTCGAATCAAGGGACTTCATGAAAACATGGCCCACACCACTACAGTGTGTTGCCAGCTGGAGGGTGGTGATCATGCATATGGATCAATGCTCTTATGTTTTTATCTCCAAAATCTTACCCTTCTATCGCGACGATGCAGTAAGAAACGCCACTCGTCAGAACATATGACTCTTCACCAGGCATTTAGAGTCCAACTCCATTGATGCTGAACCCAGTGAGTATCTTTTTCTCGTTCTCTGCCAAATAGCTATGGCGTACGGACAGGTTGCAATGTAACTCGTATCGTGTGCCGCGGTGCCGTTTGGCTTGTCCTTGATTGGAATGTTCTGTTATTGGACTCACTGTAGCGCGTTTGTTAACCACTACAAATCTGGCACTCCTCTGCTCTCCTCGGAATCTACTAGCCACTTCTGACCATAGATCAGGAGGTCACTTCCGTATTTTTTCTAGGTCAACCAATACTCTTAATGCTGTCGCTCTTCCAAATTTCACAAGTGCAGAAGTTTTGACGATATTTGTACCACTCCTTAAAGCACCCCTTCTCATCGATACTCATTGTCCATAACAGCACGTCGCTTTCCCACTGGTTCTACAGTAAAGTATGGCGAACTACTACTGAAAGTGTTCCGATTCATTTAATTGTGTAGTCGTAGTGACGTCACAACAACGGATGACGTATTATCTGATTTGCATAAAATGTTTTAAATATATTTTATATTTAATCAAAGAAATTTCTAAATGCAGGAGCTATAGGGAACAGCTCCTCAGGTCCCTGAAGGTCCTTCCCTCCAGATTCCTAAACTTTTGGATATTATGTTATTGTGATGCAAGAAATTTAATCCATTAACCTTTTAAGTGGCCAATGTACTTGAATTAAGTGCTGCCCAAAATGTTCGTTGTTCCAAAACAGAAATGTTCACATAGCGACTGAGTTTTACGAAAGCTTCGGAAAAACAATTCCTTTCCCATTATCATCTTTGCAGTACCAACTACAAACATGTCCCACGTGATAAGCGATCTCATCTAGTCCTTTACTTGCTGTTGCATGCCGCAAGGCATGGTGGAGAAGGGCTTCACCCCTGAAACGGACACCATGCCACTCAACAGAAACAAGTGATTCAGAGATCTCTTTCGCCGCCATTGTTATAGTCCTTTCAACAGCTTACAAGGCAAAAAGGATTAGTGGTAATCTTTACCCAAAATGACCACTTTGAATGACAAAGCTAACGGTTAACCAACGTTTTGTGATGCGCAGGTTCACTAGTTCCAGCCGTGTTCGGCCAACTTCTCAGACAGCAAATGTATTCATTCGAGCTGATTTGAACCCATTTTACTAACCCCGATTTAATGGTTCCTGCCAGTTAAACGTCATCACAGTTTTGGAAGTAGTAACATTTATTCGTCAATTAGAACTCCAACACCATCGACTCCGGTTATCCAACCGAAGAATATCAGGGTCACGTCTTGTTACTACGGAGTTCACTCATCGTCTGCTTATCTGGAACTCTTGCAAGAGCTTCTCTTTTACCCACAGTTCCAGTGTTTCCTTTCTGAGTCAGCTCCGCGTTCCTTCAGCCGAAATCACCTCTTTGTACAAAGTTTTGCTGACCTCGCCCTTGGCTTTGGGATGAATACTCATTTCTAAGAATGCACCTTAAGCATTTCGTATTACATTTTGATATTCAAGAAGAAAAGAAAATTCGTCTTGGCACAATGAAGTCCCTATGGGAGACTTCATTGAAGCGAATACATTGAATAAACAGAAAAATAAATTTGGAACACCTCAACGCTCTGTATTAAAAGGAATTACTTTATTCGTGATTTACACTTCATGAACCATATGGCAGCTAACAAAATCGTAGTACACCATTGCTCAAAAGTTAAGAAACACGGCCTTCCAAGCTTGAAGGTTCGTGTAATATCAGTTTGTAAATAAGGTGTCTCCCAGGTACTGAAAATAAGCACAGATTGTAGAAACAATGGAGCAACTGTCTAGAAAATGGACATCTCAGCCCCAAATTCCAATACCTCCGTGAGTGTGACTAAAAGATGGAAATCAGCCGGACCTAGGTTCTGCTCAAAGTACTTCTTTGAGCATGTCTGAAAGATGCAAATCCCTGGGGCCCCAGGTTCTCAAATTATCTCTTTCGATGCGCCTAAAAGATGAAAATAGCTAGGACCCAAGTTCCCCCTAAAAATATTTCTTTCAGTGTGTCTGAGATGGAAATTACGCGAATTAATATGTACTACGTACGTGCTTCACTCTACAGCTCAGCATCCATTTGAAGAAATACTGTCGATCAGCGACCACTTTGTGCTTGCAACTTGCTTTATAATGTTCTTAGTTAATAATGTGTAACTGTATGTGACAAATCAGTTTCATGAGAACATTTTATTACGTGAATCTGAAACACTGATTTAATTGAAGCGTTTACTTGATGCTCTGGATAGCTATATATAGGTATTTCTTAACTAAGCATTGATTGGCTTGAATGGTCAGTAAATAACAAGTCTTTACTTACTGACATTTCAACGTCTTTATTATCGTCAAAAATTGATCACTTTAATAAAGGACTAGCAAATTTCACCTTTTTTTTTTTTGACTGGAGATTAAACGACCACCGTGAGCAACTCAATGAGCTATAAGCAGTCGCCCGTCCCTAATTTAGGGCCACTGGTTCCAAAGAAGGGAGAGAGCCACTGATGTAAGACAAACACAGCATCCATGCTTCACCGGGATTCGAACCTGGATCCCTTTCGGACGAATGATCAGAAACCATCGCTTAGGCCACTGCGCCACCGGGGCGGCCATTTTAACTTATCACCCTTAGTGTGAAACAAGTCTTCAAGTATAGCAAACTTGGTAACACGCTAATGATGTAAACTCGAAGCTAAATATTAATCAGCTTCTAACAAACTGGAGCCTCAAAACGAGATACATCTAACTAGTGAGTCAAAATGATTTAACGTGAAACAGCAGAATATATCCGACAAGAAACAGCTCGTTGACAAAAATGAAATAGGAAGATTCTGCTCAAAGTAAAATAGAACGCTCTCCAGACCGAAAGCTAGCAGCATACACTGTAAACATCGTTCTTATCTCTGATGAACACGTACGTCATTCTACTCCCGACCTCAATTCAGATTGCCACAAAACATTCAGTAGAGATAGAAAATGTGGGGTTAAGTTAGAAACTGTTTAAGAAGAGCGAACCAAAATGTTCATAGATACAGGAACTAAACAAGGATAGTCATATTAGAGTATACGTCACAGTTTTCCCTGTTCTTTTTTTGTTTTCTCTGTAACAGAACTGAATTTTTCGCTTGGTTCCATTTTCACCAAGCCCACATTTTTTTTAAATCAGTGGTAAATTTACTAATTTAAAATAAATTAATGTTGGTTATGTGTATAATATAGTGTTGATTATTTAAAACTACGTTTTAATAAGTCAATGTTGATTATATGTATAACCAGGTCAACAATGACGGGGAAAAATAAGATATGTAGAGTATTTTTTAATAACCAGGTATTTTCTTTTTGTTCGTGAACTTAGAATTGCAAATGTTAAAATGTGTTGTGGTGGCCAGGAAGTTGGTGGAAGTCGCTGTTATGCTTGCTGAAGCACTGCTGAAGGTATCTTGCGCGAAGAACAGAAGCATTGTCGTCCACGAAACAGCCGTCACCTGCTGGACAAAAAGTCAACATTGCAGGATGGACTTGATAGCCAACAGTTCAGATATTCCTTGGAGGACATCTGACCTTCCAGCAATATCAGGGCCCATTCAGTACCAACAGAACGTTTCATGCTGTGGGCACCAGCTCGAGAACCTTAAGTTGGTTCTGGGTCCATTGCTTCAAGGGGCTATCGCCAAATTCTCTGCCTATCGTCGGTATAGAACAAGGTGTACTGCGAATCATCGGACCGCATGACTTTTTCTGGTTGTCAAGTGTCCAGTCATGGTGTTCCTGATATCACCGTACACGAACTTTCCCGTTCTTCTCAGAAATCAATGGTTTCTGCATGGGCATGTCACTGCCAACATCACTCCTCTTCAATTCCTTGCGCACAGTTTGTTTGATGAGATATTGGGTCGTTTCATAATTATTGGCCGATTCGAACACAAAGAAACAAACAGCAGTAACAGACAACGAAATGCATTTTATTCCGAAACATTTCTGCCCTCGGCCGCAATACACTGTGCCCAACGCGTTTTCAGTGCAAAAATGCCACAGTGGCAGAAACTGGCATCACAGTGGTCCGTGGAATCGCTAACGGCGGAGATCACAGCATCCTTGTTAGCGAACCGTTTGTTCCTCAAGAAGTGGTCCAAATGGCGAAACATGTGAAAGTCTGAGGAGGACAAGTCGGGTGAATAAACAGTGTGAGAGAGGACATGGTACCCCAAGACGTTGATTTTTCGCATGCTTTCAATAGACACATGCGGTCGTGCGCCATCCTGAAGCAGTATGGGACCCAAACGATTGGCAAGCGATAGTCGTTTGCTGCATAATTTCTGGTGATATTCGTTCGGTTGACGGCAGCACACGTCCGTTGTGATTGTTTGACCTCGCGGCAAAAACTCATAATGAACCAGTTTCGGCAGTCCACCACACAAAGATCAGAACCTTCTGTGGGGGCAACTCGGGTTTGGATATGTCTTTGGGTGATTCCCCTTTATCGAGCTGCGGCGCTGTTCGCTTCCTTTTGTCATAAAGCACCCATTTTTAATCAACCGTAAGGATCCGATGCAGAAAGGGAGCACTAGCCTCACGTTTTTGGAGGCCGATGCATGTTTCCAGACGCCGTATCTGCTGCTGTTTGGTGAGTTCGTGTGGAACCGAGGTATCCAGTTTTTAACCTTGCCAATAGCTGCCTGGTGTCTGGATACTGTCGCTGATGATACAACAAGTTCGGCACTGAGCTCTGTGGACGTTTGTTTTTCTACCACTTTCCGCCTTAAATGTACAGTGTCACACAGAACCACACGACAGGCTCCTGGCTTATGGTCGATGGCAACATTGCCGGCATGGAACTTAGGAAACAGTCTACGGACAGTTATGTCACTCGTCGTTCTGACACCCCACGCTCTATTGACATTCGCGACCGTTTCGGACACATTCCGGCCAAGTTTAAATTCGTGCAAAATCTCTGATCTCACGTCGGGTTGCTCCGTCACGTCCCCAACTGCTGAGATCTGTCTGAAATACCGTTTTATACACGTGGACTTACCGACCCGCTTGGGTGAGTTATGGCCAAACTCCTCCAAAATGACTCCACAATTTAAATCCTTAAATCGTGGCTCTCAGTCTCCGGCAGCTGGAATGTACCTGGCCAAGGCAGCGGCCTGTGTGACATGAAGGCAGAGTGTGCTAAGGTTTAAATATGCATTTATTAAACACTCGGAGTACAGAAAGAGAATGTGAGTCATGAGATGATTATGTACAAATGAGCGCCAGAACAAGTAGGCAAAGAAATAAAACTATATACACTTCCTAAGGGTAAGATAGAGGGGGAATTAAACAGGTAAATTAACGATGTAACTGTCAACAAAATGATAGAGTATTCATAATAGTTCAAACTGTGAAGGAGATTCTCAGGCCGTCAATCTGGAACCACCTGAGGCATGATCTCCAGAGTTTGTAGAAGTTGGGAAGAGTTTCTGTATTGACAGCGTGTTAATGCGCTGACTGTAGATGGAACTTTAGTCGAGCTGTGAAGTTATGGGCAAGCTTCTCGCTTACCTCTGTAAGAGTAGGTACAGTGGAGTTTTCCTGATGCGTCAGTTGATGGGAGTAAATTACTATTTTTGCAAGCGTGAAAATATAAGCATACACTGATGGGAGAGGAGAAGCAGGAAGAATATCTCAGATTTCCTGGGCAAAGATGGTGTGCAATACGGAACATGAGATTTAACACAGGTAGCAAGACTGGACAAAACCAATAGACATGTTCAATGTCTGCCGGGACATCACATCACAGTATTGTGGAGAGACAACAAGAGTCATTCGGTGTAGTAATTGAGAAACGAGGAGGCGGCGGAGCAGAAACAGCCAGTGAACATTCTTCTCATGAGGTGCAGCAAGCAGAGGATGTGCCGCAGACCAAACAGCTGTCAAGGAGGCAGACGGAACAGTAGGGATGGGCATTGGTTGCTGAGGGACACATGTGCGAAGGATTTCACTCAAAATCTTCTGTGAGCATGCCTCAAGCGTAAAAGATTTCATACGGAGTTTGCACAAAAAACGGGAAGAGTCGCGGTGATGCTGCAACCTGTAGAATTCTTTCAGGAGAGGCCAAAGATGGGCATAAACGGATGATCGACGATTTTAATGACGTGTAGAGTGTCCGGGAGGAGACGGCACCGGAGGTCCGGACTAGGATGTCATTTGATGCTGACCTTGGCTACTTACAATGGACGCTCCCTATCTTTTGATTGAAGGCTTCTTGAATTGGAAGAGGCACTACAAAGGATCAAGTGGGACATTGTTGAGCTAAGTAAGGTAAGGAGAAAAGGAGAAGATCTCATTGAACTGAAAAGTGGACGTCTCTTCTACTATTGTGGGACAGATACTGGCAGAACTAGTCGTGTTGAATTTATAATAAACCAGAAACTAAAGGATAAAGTTGTAGAAGTTGAAAGTTCCTCTGACAAAGCTGCACGACTCGTTATCCAACTCTCGAGAAAATACCAGGCTCAGATTATTCAAACTTATGCACCCACCACAAGTCATCCTGAAGAAGAAATTGAAGAATTTTATGAGGAAATTCGTCATCTAAATAATAAAGGGAAGCAACACTTGAAGATAATTATGGGAGATTTCAATGCAAAAATAGGGCAACAGCAACAGAATGAAACTTTAGTAGGTAAAGTCGATCACGGCAACAGAAATCAGCGTGAAAATACTCTCGTAGAGTTTGCAGAGGCAGAAGGGTTTTTCATTATGAACTCCCTTTTCAAGAAAAAGCCACAGAGGAAATGGACATGGAGACATCCAAATGGGACGACAAGTGAAATTGATTTTATTATGTGTAACAAAAAATTCACCATCGAAGACTGCAGTGTGCTAAACAAGTTCAACACAGGTAGTGACCATAGATTGGTGAGATGTAAGATGCACCTCAACATTAAACTCGAACGTGGCAAACTCATAAGACAAGCAAAATGTATTGACATAACCAACTTTAAGAAACACCATAATATACTGCTGGCCACCCAAAATGCAACACCAAGAAAGACAAGAGATAGCAAAACCAGATTTACTGGACACATAACAACGATACAAAGATGAAACAATTGAGCTTACAGGCCCGTGCAGCTTGCGGAACACGCAGACATCAATAGTTCGTGTGGCCCCCATGGCAGGCAATAACAGCGACTACACGCTGCGACTTCGAACGAAAGAGGCTTTGGATGTGTGCTTGGGGTATGTCAGTCCAGGTTGCTTCCACACGTTCCCACAGTTCATCAGGAGTAGCGGCGGGTGGTGCTTGCCGGGCCACTTGGTTGCCGATCAGCTACCAGACGTGTTCGATGGGCTACATATCGGGAAAACAGGCAGGCCACGGCAGCAGTGACACCTGGTGGGCCGTGAAGAATTGTTGCACGATGCGTGCCACATGCGGGCGCGCATTGTCTTGTTGAAACGTGGCCGCTGGCAGGTCCTTCAGGTAAGGGAGGACTACAGGCTCCAAAACGTCGGAGATGTAGCGGTGGCTGTTGAGTGTACCGGCGATGCGTACCAGAGGGGTGCGGGTGTCATATCCAATTGCGCCCCAAGCCATAACGCCAGGCGACGGACCGGTATGGCGATGCACAATGCCGGTGTAATACAGTATCTCGCCGCGGTACCGCCACACACGGATCCGACCATCGTGGTATTTAGGCAGAAGCGGGATTCATCGGAGAAGACAATGTGGTGCCATTCCGTTGTACAGGTGCGGCGTTCAACGTCCCACTGCCGCCGCACTCGCCGGTGGTGTAACGTCAATTGTAATCGGAGCAATGGGCGCCCTGCGACAAGTCCACACTCCAGCAGACGACGTCGAACGGTACGTGCTGACAAAGGTTGTTGCGCAACCCACCCTAATTCCTGCGCTAACGTTCGTGATGTGGCGGTGCGAGCCGTCAATGCCCGCAGCACAACATGCCGGTCCTCTCGTTCGGTGGTGTGCCGTGGCTGCGGCAATCAGTCACGTCAGTCCGTCAGTTCCTCCTGCACCCAGCGAATCCATACTCGCCTCACTGTGGCTGGAGGTCGTCCCACACGGGCGCTGATGTCTCGGTACGATAAACCGCTGTCGCGATAAGCCACTATTTGTCCTCTGTCGAACTCTGAAACGTGCTGGAATGACAGCCGTATTCTGCGACGAGGCATCAGGAAGCTTTCCACGCACAGATCCGGCAGCACAACACACTTCCACTGCTTACACCCCGCCTTCTGTGCACCCTTCTTATAGGGCTTTTTGGTGGCGTGCCGGGCGCACATGATTTGCATATGCCCTGCAATGCTAATCGTTTGCATGTCCTCTCGCGGGCGACGCATGCTGCGAATTGAAGGCCAATCGGATGCTTCCTTCTTGGTGTTGCATTTTGGGTGGCCAGCAGTGTACCTTCAAGTTGGAACTGAAGAACAGATTTTCTGCTTTAGAAGGCCAACATCGGAAGAAGTGGATATTTCTGAAATTAACAGAAAGTAACCAAAACTCTTATGGAAACAGCAACAAAATTAGCTGGGTCTATAAAAACAAGTTGCACGTGAACAAATTATCAGGAAAAACCTAAATGTTGATGCAAAAAAGAAGAGAGATGAGGACAACTAAAGAAGATGTGACTTCCAAAGTGGAATATATAGAGCTATGCAAGACAGTACGAAAAAGTATCACTGAAGACGTAAGGAAATTCAACTGTGAACTAGTGAGGAAAACAATTGAAAGCAACCAAAGCCTAAAGATAGCAAAGGGACATCTCAGTAAGGGAAGGAAACAGATTATGGCACTGAGAAAAGAAGATGGTTCTGTAACAAGAAACAGAGGCGAAATTCTGACAAGAGTGAAAGATTTCTACTCCAAATTATATGAAAGGGATGATACATGCATTCCAGACATCATGAAAGGTACCAGTACCAGAGTTCTTCCAGTCCTTCCAGCAGAAGTTGCACATGCAATCAAGAACATGAAGTTGGGGAAAGCTCCAGGAGAAGATGGAATTACTGTAGACATCATACAAGAAGCAAATGGAGAAATTGAAACAGTACTCGCCCAAGTTTCCACTCGATGCCTTAATGAAGGGAAGATTCCTGAGTATTGAAACAATGCTACAATGAAGAACTGATTCTCTACTTTAGAAAGCCTAAAATCGGAAGAAGTGGATATTTCTGAAATTAACAGAAAAGTAACCAAACATAAAAAAGGTGATATTGATGATCTCAGGAACTACAGACCTATCAGCCTCCTGTCAGTGGTTTATAAAATCTTCACTAAAGTTCTTTCACACCGCTTGAAGGTGACACTGGACATGGCTCAACCGAGAGAACAAGCTGGATTCAGGAATGGCTACAGCACTATAGATCATATCCACGTACTGAGAGAACTAATTCAAAGAGCGAGGGAATATGAAATTCCATTGTGCATGGCTTTTATCGATTATGAAAAAGCCTTTGATTCGGTGAAACCATCAGCAGATATAATGGCTCTGAAATCCTGCGGTATTGAAGATGCATACATCAATATTCTTAATAACATCTATGAAAATGCAAGTGCAAAGATTCGGCTGTTTGAAAATACAACACACATAAAAATTGGAAAGGGAGTGAGACAAGGTGACACCATATCTCCGAAGCTCTTTAATGCCACATTGGAAAATGTCTTTCAATCACTGAACTGGGAAAACAAAGGAATAAAGATTAATGGAGTTTATTTAACCCACCTTCGTTTTGCTGATGACGCAGTCCTTTTTGCACCTACCCCATCATTGCTGCAGAGTATGATCCAGGAACTTCCTGACAAGAGCAAAGAAGTGGGATTAAAAATGAACTTTCAGAAGACAAAAGTGATGTTGAATGCTTTTACAAAAAATGAAGATTTATCGATTGATGGAGAAAAGCTGGAGATAACAGATACGTACGTTTATTTTGGGCAGCAGATATCAAGTGAGGGTCACATTGATGAAGAAATTAATCGGTGTACAAAACGTGCCTGGAGAGCTTTTGGAAGAAACAGCATAATTTTCAAGAGCAATATGCCGTTATGTCTTAAAAGAAAAGTGTTTGATCAATGCATCCTTCCAGTGCTTACGTATGGCGCAGAGACGTGGACCTTAACTAAAAGAGACAAACAAAGGCTGCAGACAACTCAAAGTAGCATGGAGAGGTGCATGCTTGGTGTAACTAGGAGAGATAAGAAGAGGAACTCGTGGATCCGAAAAATGACAAGAGTGGAAGACATCATGATCAGAGTTAAATCCCTGAAATGGCAATGGGCTCGACATACTGCCAGAAGGACAGACCATCGATGGACAGCCGAGATTTTAGATTGGATTCCAAGGGACAGGAAAAGACCCAGAAGAAGACCACATGGGAGATGGGTGGCTGAAATTCGAAAGTATGCGGGAGTAACATGGAGGAGACTGGCACAAGACAGACCGTTGTGGAAGAGGTTTGGAGAGACCTTCGTCCAGCAGTGGATTGATAATGGTTGACAATGATGATGATGATGATGATGACACGTGGACTGAACCGATTCAAATTGCATGGGCGTTTGGTAGTTCCTCCTACGAGGCGTCCCTTGTAACCAGCTATGCAAATTCGCCTTGTCGGCATCGGCCAATAATTATGAAACGACCCAATATTTGTTGGGATACGCCTTCATTGAATGCTTCGGTCAATTGCTGCACACAGGAAGTTGTTTTTCTCCGTACAAGCCTTCTCAGAAGGCGGATATCCCGTTATTGACAAATTGTCATCGCGCCGCAGTAACGCCTCTTAGATAAGCAATGTGTGTTATTTTTCCACTGATTAAAGACCCGAGAATGTCACCTTTTGAGAAACTATATCGGACCACAAGAGTTCTGCGGTTTTCAAAATCGTCGCTCCAGCCAGATGGTCACCCATAATGAGCCCTTTATCGAACTCCCAAAGATCCTTGTTTTTTCTCATTGTGACAACATTGCTGGCGATTACTGATGAGCACGATCTTAAATAGTTGCCTAGATCACGTGTTGACGCACGTGACCACGTATTTCGCATATACGCTGCATAAGTGACATTTACGCAAGGTTAGTAGATGACAAGTTTATGCTCATCATGCACTTCCGGTGAATTGCTTCGTGACATCAGTGTCCGAATCGCCATCGTAAGACTACCTGATCGCCAGGTTTTTTTGTATTTGTACCATAGCAGCGTGTCGGAATTATTATACGTAAACCAGCTGGAATAATTTTCTTAAATTCTGCCAGATTTTTAATGCATGATATTTTCAATTTTTAATTTAAAAAAGTTGGAAAATGTTGCCGAGGTGCTTTTCTTATTCATCATGAGGAAATTCGACTGTACTACCGAATCAATTTTGAACACTTTCAAGTAGTTCCCGAATTCCCGTGTATCGTTCCACTTTGTTAACATACAATCTGATCACACCCGACGTGAAAGAAAGTAGTTCAAGATAATATACGGAATTTTTTTACTATTTTCATCGAAATAAATCTTATTGCAATGGAAATAATTATAAGAATTTATTTTACTATGGAAAATAATGATACATTTATTTTCATATCACAGGTTTATGCATCATAATTCCGATAAAGTAAACGCAACGGCCTTTTCACGAAATTAATGTGTCTAACATTCATTTTTTCCGCTCGGTAGAACGAAGTACTTCAATGAACGGTTCAAATAGATCTAAATTTTATTTTTTACAAAATCTTCGAAACAAATATTCGATTAGGCTATCGGGCTTCCGATTTGTTAGCATGGCTTCTGAGGATTTGCTTGAGAACTCTCCGATTGGATTCGATACTTTGAGAATAAGCTGTACTGTCAGGATTTATGAAATGTTTTTTTATGATTGACTATTTAAATGAGTGAAATCATGTTCTGACAAATGTTAATATCCTTTCGATTGATCTGGGTAGATGGTAGTAGTTGGTTTAACATAATTTTGAATAAATGGCCTAGATATCTTCCTCCATAGCTACAGTTCGGATCTACGATTAATATGTTAGGACGGTGATGTCACTCAGTGACGTCACGATTATTCGTTTGCGAGGAAGGCGGGATGAGCAAACCTTACTGTCTATTAACCTTGCATTTAAGTACATCTGCATAAAGGTTTCTATTCAGTGGCCTCTGTGTGTATTCATAAACAAATCCGGGTTGGTCTTCCGAATTACAAACGCTTTTAAATAGTTCCCAAGTTCGTCTCTATAGCACTGCGCCATATTTGCATACAGCCGACTGACACTCACCATCAAAGAGTAGAGGAAGTAGCACTGCATAAATTGTATGCGAACATTTTTTCAAACGAGAATAAAAATTTCAACCAGCTTACACCCATCATCAACAACCAAAGAAACTAGCTCCGCATAAATGGCATGCGGGCAATTTTTACTAGCCAGATTAATAATTTCAAGTCTATAATAATAAACAAAAATTCAGCTGGTTTTATACTAAATACAGTAAATACAGAATCTAATAAAACGCACGTTTTATTCGGTCAAATTTTTTGCGTTAAGTTCCTTCATACCGATCGGCTACTTCCCTTTATCTCTTTGCACTGCCATCTCCTGCGTAAAAGAAACCGCGCTCAATTTTAATTTCGCAAAGAGCAGAACAACTCCGCTGATGATTGGTAATCTGTTCTTAAATAAGTATCCTTCAAAATTTATTTTTGCCATTCTGTATGTTCGATAACTTTAATTAACTCCTCACAAGAACCCAAATGCTGCATTTTACACAGAAGCAAAAGTCTGTTGTGTTATTATTCGATAATTTGGCTATTCTTCCACAGACGGGCGCACGGCTCATTTCTCACAGCTAAGACAGCAGAACGCTAGCACAGCTCTGCGAGCATGTAGCGGAAGCATCAAGATACTGTTTTCGATGTGGCAACGTATCTGTTGTTGTTTACATTCGAATGCAGACATTATGGGAAGTGACAAAGTAGTTATCTTTTCTTCTGTACTTATTATTTTATTCATCATGATGACTAACGTTGCTTTCATCAAAGAAAATATTTCATGGACTACATGAAAAACAATAACTGAGATGCTGAAAAAAACTAAAAAAGAGAATGAACTTACTATTATTTCCGTTCGGATACTCATAAAAAAATTTTATTTTCGTATCTACAAGTAGTATTTTAATTCGTATTTACAAATATATAGAAAAAGACAATTTTAAAACAAAGGTATCGACGTTCATTGCCATTCGTGATTTCTTATTATTTGAAGCATTTCTTCGAAGATGTATGTGCTTCTGGCACTACATTCCCTTCGGAATATGAATTCCATCAATCGATCACCTAGATTGTCTTTATGTACGCCTTGTTTCATTATCCTACTGTTTGAATGACTCCAAAAACATGCTGTTTGCATTCGAATGGAAACAAAAGATCCATTGCCCTTTCGAAAACAGAAGCTTCATGCATCCGCTACACGCTCCCGGAGCTTTGCTAGCGTTCGTATCTACAAGTAGTATTTAGCTATGAGAAATGAGCCGTGAGCCCGTCTGTGGAAGAATAGCCGATAATTTTCCTTCAAAAATATCTTCCGAATTTGCTCCTTTCAAAAAGTGCGAGTCATTTCAGCGCCTGGTCTATTATTTATTATTCTAAAAAAACTTCACATATTATTATAATTCTAAAAAACTTTCATCGTGAACTAGCTCCTTTGCTCGTTGATTGTGGGTGTGAGCTGGCTGTATGTAAATATGACGCATTGAAACACGCGAATTTGGGAGCTGCTTGAAAGCTTGGATGCTCTTTTGACAATAGGAACATCGCGAATCTCACCTACAGCACTGCTTATGTCGTTGTTATAGCCGTAATTGGCGAAGTGTCTATATGTTGAATTAAGTTGCTATACCAGAAATGACGAAAGTTAAGAATTTTTTCTGAAATTTTTTCATTTTTTTTTTCCAATTTTTTGGGAAGTGTTTCTAAAGGAGATCCGGCTGACTGACTTCTGGAATATCTATTTAGAAGGAACTGACGCATAAATAAGACTGAAATTTTCCATGAACTGTTAAAGTCATCAAAAACACTGACTGGAATATGTAAAAACTGGTTTCTAATTAATACAGTGTAAGTTCCCTAGTTGTACTTAAATGCAAGGAAAGGTGTTCGATCTGTAGAATATAGAATTTAAAACATTTTCTCTGATATTATGGAATCATTACTGTTGTGTATTAACGTTCTTAAAACGATCGTCTATAACAATATGTGTTTCGTTGTGTTTCGTTGTAGGTGGGATTCACGATGTTCCGCGCATCAGAAAAACACCCGAAAGTATTTGTAATCGGAAGACCACCCCAGATTCGTCCCTCTTTTGCATTTCATTGGGAACTATTTATATCACGTAGTGACACATGGAGTGTCGCGGTCTAAAGTGTAAACAAACCGGGAGGCGAAAGGATACATGTCACACTACGAAGTCCAGCCTATTTCTGTTTTAAATGCCCTTCCAGATTTCTTGACAATTACCATATTTTAATTTTGATAAATCTAAACAAACATGCTTTTCGACAAAATTGAAGCTTACTATAAGTGATATTTAAAATTTAATTTTAAATGTCTTTAAGATATGATAATCGTCCTATGATATTTACGTAAGAAACGATGTCATATATTGTATGTCACACATCATTTTGGTTTCAACTCTATGAAATTCATATTAAGTGATGCCAGTTTCCAAATCTTTGATTATACTGACGAATACTACAGCTCAGTCATCTAACTTTCCGAAAAAATAACTTTTTCACATTAATTAGAATTTAAAGGTACTTACTTTATCTGAATCCGGGGAAAATAATTTAGATATTCTCGGCAATTAAAAAAAAAAAGCTGTGAAAAATAGAGATACCGAACTAAAAGAATTTTTCTTTTAAATGTTGCGCGTGGGAATGACAGAACCAAATGTGCACAAACGTTAAAGCACGATTTCAGCAGAACACTTAGTCACGAGAAGAAATCTTCGTTACTTAAAGATCATTTTTATCACGTCTTTTGTAAAGCAAGTATGGGCTTATGGTGTCACATTGTCCAATTGTTCGTCTGTGGACACCATGTCTTTGAAACTTTTAGTTCGATTTGAAAAATTCCTTTTGTATTGGGAAACCTGAAATGTGAGAACGATGATCATTGCTTTTCGCTTTTCTTCCGATGCATAACTTCGCCTCTAGAGGGCGTAAATGCAAATGCTATCGAATTCAAAATGCATTTATCCCATATCATTACTTCCACGTAAATTTAAAAGTACACCAACCAGACCGTGCACACTCAAGAAACACTTATAGCGTAATAAATTCGTTTATTCGCTGGTGTTTATTCGCCAAGCTTTCGCACTCCACTGGAGGTTTGTTCAAGACAATGGTATACATGTCTATATACCTGGGAGACTTTTTCAAAGCAATGGTAGACATGTCTACAGTGGTGGAGGACACCTGAATGGTAGACATGTCTACCATTGCCTTGAGAAAGCCTCCCAGTGGAGTGCGAAAGCTTGGCGAAACTTTATGCGTACTTAGACCAGTGAATAAACGGATTTACTATGAGTACACTTTCTTTTTCCAATACTGCTCAGTTTTCCCCGCTAGGGAATATAAAATTAAATTTCAATTTCCTCGATATCTCTGCTTCTAAAAGTCCGATTTGAATTTTTTTTTTTTGTTATCTGATAGATCATCTAGTAAGAAATATCCTCATACATCGACTACCATGCATGGGACCTAGTACGAACATCTGTTGCTGAGAAGCTGGTAAGAACATGGCAGTCGGTGCATAACAACTTCACAGTCCAAAAGTGATTCAGCAAGTGGTGCGGATTTGGAGGGGGCTAATAGGGAGTGTCATTACTTCGAATAGCGATACAATTCGCGCAACGAGCCATCATACTGTTTACAAGGCTGTAAATGAGAGTTTGGAACAATAAGTGCCACTCCTCCACCAAGGTGCGTCGGAGTTCCGAGAGGGGTCTGGGAGAGAATTGCTGACTGGAAATAGCTCTTCTCAGGGCACCTTAGACATGCTCTGTCGGGTTCAGGTCCGGAAAGCTATGAATATCCTCACTCTCCATGTATTTGTCGACTACCCGAGCCCTATGGGACGAGCATTATCGTCTATAAAAAGAAATTAGGGGCCAACAGCTGCACTAAAAAGCCGTACATTATTGTCTATAAAAGAACTAGGGCCAACAGCTATAAGGTGTTATTCCTGTAGCGTGCAGCAGTCAGGGTATCTTCTGGACACTCGTGCAGCCGCGTGCGTCCATCCAACATGATGCCAGCCCAAACCAGGTGTCATCCACCACTGTAGTGGTCAATTCAGGTGTTCTCCACCACTGTAATGGTCAATTCAAGTTGTATCCGCCACTGTAATGGTCAGTTCAGGTGTCCTCCACCACAGTAGTGGTTATTTGGGGAGAGGCAGGAAGATTTCGGCTTCCTGATTGTCCTCAAATGTGCATACGTCGAGAGTCCGTGTTTACTCATCACCGAAGAAAAACAGGCCCACTGATCAGGGGTTCAGGGATGATGCTGTCAAGCCCAATTCAGACGGACCCTTTTGGGCGATGCGGCGAGTGGGATGCAGCCCTCTTGCATACAGATCTCTCTCGTGAAATATTCCGTAAACTGTGTGCCTGGATATCCCGTTTTCTGCAGCAGAGGAGAGCTCCTGCAAGAGTTGTCTGGCTGTCGACTCCCTATGGCAATGAGTTGTTAGAGACAACTCATTGACTTTTTGTGGCTTGTCTCTGCCTTCTGGTTATTGTTCCGGTTTCCTGGAACTGTGTCCAGAGTTTGGAGACCACTTGCTTCGACACATTCAGTCATCTTGCTACCTCAGCCTACGATTTCCCTGCTTCCAATCTACCGATTGCTCTTCACCGTAAAGAGTCTTCTAAGCGATGGTGCGGAGCCCTTCTTCTACTAACAGTCCAACTCAAGCTTCAATTGCCACACCCCGCTCAGAACGTTTAACAAGGTCACGTGCCCGCAGCTCCTCAATGACGTACGGGCATGATTTGCATATTTCCGCAGGAGTTGGCACAGTATTTCTTGGGTATGTCGACTTAGCATTTTATCTTGAACATGTCTCTGAAAAATCTTTACCATCGGTCGGCTCGTTTTGAATATACTCTCGAATTTGTATTTCTCACGTTAATTTTGGAAACCAGTTTAACAGAAACCTCAATGAATGAAATACGGGATTACACCATTGTACAATATAAATTTGGAAGATGTGAATCCGTTTATTGGTGTAAATGTGACATGGGTGTTAAGTCAGATAATATCCGTAAACTTGAAAATGTCATCGTCTTAGAGCGGGAATCGAAACCGCGTCTCCCGGATATTGCCCGAATGCCGGTTGCGTCGACTAGCGAATTTTGTTATGGTTATATTCAAATTAATCGGAAACTTGAAACTTGATCGTTCTGGATGGTGTAGTGGTTAGCATACTCGGACGCTGCGGGAGACGTGGGTTCGATTCCCGCTCCAGGACGACGAAATTTTCAAATTTCAGGATATTGTCTGACTTAATATCCATGTCATATTCACAATAATAAACGGATTCACATTTTCAAAATTTGTATTGTAGCATAACATATGACCTTCTGCTGGTGGTTGAGTTCGAATCTACCGACTCCTGAGCGGTTGACTGTTCTTCCAAATGAACTGCGCCGGTAGTTCAGTTGGGAGAGCAACTAGCCGCTCCATAACTAATCCTGCTCCATTGATGCATCACCATATACATATACACATAATTTTAAATACATATACACTATGTATTTTTAATTATGCACAGTTTTCCCGCAGGTTGTGTAAGTGTATTTTTTTTTTTCACTGAATATTTGGATTTTCCAAAAATCTGCTTTAAAATACATTTTTCGTGTCGGAAATCATTCAAAAGACGTGCTCATTATTTCAACCGAAATTTTGGTGTCATCGTTCTTGTTTTCTAGGGTATTAAATGTACCACACTGGCTCAGAAATTTGCCCTATAAAGGATCTGGAATCGATTCTTAGTTAGTTGTTTAATGCTTTATTATATTGATCCTTTGGTTCCATGTGTGGAACCAGTATCCCTACTTTAGGAAGCCACTGGCGCACATATCCCTCTCGGTAAGAAGAACATTTTAAGAAAAAAGAAATTCAAATGTTAAAAGAGAATGCATGCGTAGCTGCGGCAGCAATGACTTAGAGGGAAATCGTGGTAGCTGTAGAAAATTTGACGTTAACAATAAAAGAGAATGCTGCAATGCTTTCTAAAAAAAGACAAAATTTTATAGAATGCCCAATAAAAGAGAATATCAGTAAAGAGTTCGCCAAACTATCCAAGTTCAAAACGCTTACAGCATTGTATAAACACGCTTATTTAGTGGTGTAACACAGTATTAAAAGTCGCTAAGGCTTCGCTCTGCACTGGGAGGCTTTTTCAAGGCATTGGTTAGACATAAATTTTGTTTAACTACTGATTTGAGAAAACATCCCAGTGAAGAGCGAAACCTGCCGCCTCTGTGACGCAGTGGTCTACGCGCTGACTTATGACCATTCGTCCGTGAAGGGGTCCGGGTTCGACTCCCGGTGTGGCATGGATGTTGTGTTTGTCTTACGGCACTGGCTCTCTCCCTTCCCTGGAACCAGTGACCCTAAATTAGGGACGGGCGACTGCTTATAACCCACCGAGTTGCTCACGGTGGTCGTTAAACTCCCAATCAAAAAAAAAAAAAAAAAAAAAAGAGCGAAACCTTGGCGATATATGTCTAATCATTGTCTTGAAAAAGTCTTCCTGTGGAGAGCGAAAGCCTGGCGGCTTTTACAATGTTTAACCATTACCTTGAAAAAGTCTC
This sequence comes from Macrothele yani, assembly GCA_039090855.1. Lineage (NCBI taxonomy): Eukaryota > Metazoa > Arthropoda > Arachnida > Araneae > Macrothelidae > Macrothele > Macrothele yani. The sequence continues at coordinate 76,047,151 of CM077009.1, read as the reverse complement.
CCACTGGAGAACGAAAGCTTGGCGTTATACACTGAAGAGCAATTGAATTAGAGATACCTGTCTAGTAACGTGTAGCACCACTTTTCGCCCTGATGACGGCGGCGATTCGTCTCGCGATGGACTCGACAAGACACCGGAAGCGTTGGGAAGCCATGCGAATCCACGACCCCTGAACAAGCTCCCACAGTTCACGAAGATTTGATGGAGGGGGGGCAGAGCCTCGAACATCTCTCTCGACGGCATCCCAGATGTGATCAATGGGTTTGAGGTCACGTGACCTAGCTGGCCAAGAAAGCGAGGTCACGTCGGTGGAGTGTTCATCCAACCATTCGGATACAATTCGGGAGCGATGGCACGGTGCATTGACTTGTTGCAGGATGAGGTCCCCAGTGGGATATTGAAGACGCACAAACGGGAGCAAATGGTCGTCCAGGATATCCCGGTGACGTTGACCTGTGAGGGACGATGTCACACGTACCAGGGGTCCCATTTCACTCCACGTAAACAGTCCCCAGACGAGAATGACACCCCCACCAGCTTGAAGAGTGCCCTGCTGGCAAGAAGTATCCATCGCTTCATGTGGTTTGCGCCGTACTCGTGTCCTGCCATCCGTATGTACCAACGTGAATCTCGACTCATCAGTCCAGGCAACATTTTTCCACATGTCTAGGGTCCAGTGACGATGTTCCCGCGCCCATGCTAATCTTTGCACCCTGTGATGTGCGGTCAGCATCGGTACCCTCGTGGGACGATGGCTTCTGTTACCCATAGCGAGGAGATGGTTCTGAATGGTGTGGCTGCTTACACGTTTTTGTGCACCAGCGTTAAATTGCCGAGTGATTTCTTGCACTGTGGCCCATCTACCCGCTGTTACAATGCGAGCTAGCCGACGATGACCCCGCTCATCCACACGCTGTTGTCCACGGCAGTTGGCTTCGCAGGGATGGTTTTACCGGATTCGATGCACTCACGGTGCACCCGTGACACAGTGGCTCTTGAAAATCCCAGTGCCTGCATGACTTCCGAGATGGAGTGACCCATTCGTCGGGCCCCGACAATTTTCCCACGATCAAATGCGCTTAGATCCTTCGTCTTACCCATACTGCGTCCGACTCTTACTGATTCCCGTCGCATCACTCTTTATATTGTCGGATCGCTGCATACGTCATGTAGTTTCCATTTACAGGGCCGCTCACAGCGCCACATTTGCAGAACGCCAGCTGTCTCTAATTCAATTGCTCTTCAGTGTATGTCTAACCACTACCTTGAAAAACTCTTCCAGTGCAGAGAGAAAGCTCGGCGACTTAGCGACCTGTTTAGGGCGCATGTCGAAGTCGCGAACTCTGATTTCGAGTTAACGTCGACGTCGTGAATTTGAACTCATGTCTACCGTTTTTCTTTTCTTTCATTCTATCATTCAAGAACATTGACGTATTACAGTGTCTGCCTCAGCAGACACAGTAATACGTCGATGCCGAACATGTCAACCATCGATGTGAATATGTCAACAATAACGCGTAATTATAACTTATGTTAGACATCAGTTATGGTTACGCCTATGCAGTGGTGAATGAGGACTCAAGATATTGGAAAATGTGTTCCAGATGGGCCCCGAAGCATCTGACCAATCAACACAGACAACAGTACAGGGAGATTTCCACACAGGTTTTGCAGTGTTGTGAAGAAGATCCAGGTTTAGTGGAAAGATTGTCACCGGGGAAAGAGAACTGAGTGCACCATTTTGACGCCGAAAGAAACCGACAAAGTACGAAATGGAGGAATGGAACAGGCACGTATCCAGGATCTGTGGAGACGGGGGAGGGGGGTCAGAAAAATTGCATATATGTATGTGTGTGCTATATCCTATTTTTATAATTCCATGAAAACATACAGTGAAAAAGAACTATTTCTTCACGCCTTTTACGAGTTGTTTAAAATTTTACAAAATGTCTTCTTGCTTTTCATAGTAACCAATCATTACATAAAATATTTTTGCACTGCCTATCTACTTACAGGTAATTCAATTAATGTTAATAATTTTGTACAAGAGGACTATTTTGTACGAAAACAAACATTCTTCCTTCTGACGATGCGGTGTCTGTCGAACATACAACAATACTCAGGGATGACGGAGATGTAATTTAAAGCTTATGGTGCTGTCCTGCGGAGCGACTGATAAAGAACTATAGTCAGCAAACTTATGGGGGGGGGATATCAGCTGTCAGGAATAGGCTGGAGGCGATAGTCCATTATACACTAAAATAGGTGTTTCGTGAGGTAGTCCCTCAGCAAAAAAGTCTTGCCTCCCCTTTCTATCTCTCCATAGAGATTCTACGTATGAAGAAGTCTTTCTCTTCCTGGATGTCTTCTCCTGTCATAAAGTGTAGAACAAGTAACCAAAAATGCACCGCTAACACCTCACCAAAATTCTCAACTCGTCTCCAATATCACGTGGATGGGGTTACTATAAATACAGAGGTGTGAGTAAGTCTTGCAACACCTGCCTCAGCATGGTTGTCAATATCTTTGAATATCAATAAAATACATAAAAAAGAGGTACTAATCTATATTACATACCAAATGAAAGTTAAATTCATGAAGATTTCAGATCTGACCTGACATTCAAGCACTTTTTAACGTTATAAAAATTACGAGACAAAAATGCACAGTATGTGTCATATATCCATTTAATGTTTCTTAATGTCAGTTGTTTACTGATATATTCCAAATTATATAAAAAAACAACTGAAAATGAATACAATGCACTTTTGCATACACTTACTGAAACACAAGACATGCCATTTTTTTATGGGATTGCCCTTATTCTTGAGCACTATAGAGCACACCTCTTGGCATCGTATGGACACATTTTTTCACTAAGCAAACAGAAATTACATGATGCCATCCATGATTTATATTTTCAATTAACTTTAATCTATTTCTTGGTTGCTTCTTTGATATGTCCACACTTAATTTCCCCCACAAGTTCTCGATTGGGTTGAAGTCAGGAGATGGGCTAGCCTAGTAAAGATGACGCACACCTATGGCTGTGTACCAGTTTTGCAGTCTTCGCTAGATGGCAAGGGGCGTCGTTGTCCTGGAACACAAAGTAACAGCAGCACTAGGAAGCATTTCATTGATCAGGACACAATTGCATTCCTCATTCCTTCAACAATGCGCAGTGTCCCAGCAACAGAGGCAGCAATACAAGACCAAATCATGACAAATGTTGGGTACTTAGCGGTTCGCTTGGTGCATTCTGGCTGGAATTTTTCGCGAGGATACCTCCTTACATATGAGGTATCGTTATTTTCAGCAATGGAAAATGTCGACTCGTCACTAAATAACACTTTTTCTCTTTCAGCAGTTGACCAATGTTGATGTTGCTTAGCACAGAGTAGCCGAGCTCTTTGCTGGCGTTCTGACAGCAGCGGTTTCTTTCTTGTTTTACGGCCTCTGAGTCCTAAGGACAGTAGTGGATGATGGACTACCGAAGAAGAACAGGTCACTGAAGTACTTTCGTACCCTTCTCTTGCCAGCTCCGGTGATGTCAGCATCCAATTTGTGTGGGTAAGTCTCTTAAGCACTTTATTGTCTCTTTCCGATGAACATGGTGGCCGTACACTGAGTTTACGATGAGAGGTAGATTCTGTTTTTCTATGATGCTGGATTATCTTGGACATTGAAGAATGCTGACACTTCACTTTTAAAGCAATTTGGCAGAGAGAAAGACCTTCGTGATGCAACGTTATGATAGCGTAACATTCACCAACACACAAAGTCTTGCGCGCCACCATAACTGGCGTGTGAAATAGGTTTGTGTCTTTATATAACTCCGCAGAGGATTAGAAAGTTACCAATAACAGTTCGGAACCACTCAGCTGCGATTGCCTAAGATCTGGCCTCTGATTGGTTAATACAGCTGACTTCTTGGTCCGGTCCTTATTTCAACCCGACGTGGTGTGTTTGTGTGGTACCATACAGGTTGTTGCAAAATTCCAGCTAAACCTAATATTCAGGATCTGCTTTTTGATTTGAAATCTATATGAATTTTCTTTTCATATGGTGTATAATATAGGTTTAAAGATGTTTATAACCATGTCGAGGCAGGTGTTGCAAGACTTACTCACTTAAACACTGGAAAAAAAAAGCACAACACAGAACCACAGTGAGATTGAAAAACAATAACTGTTAAGGCAGGACTTTTAGCATAACATAATTAAAAAGCTGGCGAGTTAAACTACTTTTCATCTTCCACCCCGGTTCGTTATGCTTTTTTCTTCGCACTCGAACCCAGTCCGATCAGTGCAGACTCCTACATCAAACCATAAATATTCACATCAGTTTATTAATTCGCAAATGTTTAAATGCATTGGTTTTGCAAGAGATTATTCAGTTTGTGCTACTGCAAAAAACTATTTATCTATAAGATGCATATTTCAACATTTCGAGAGGAGGCGGTCCGAACCACAGGTCTCTTCTCCTGGATACATGCCTGGAATGGAAATACCCTTCATCTCTAGCAAAAAGAGGCCGAAAAGTGTCCTCTGTTTCAAAAATTTCTTGAAAACCTTCTTCTGGAATATATTTTTTGGCACATTATCAAGAACACAGACAAAACTATTAACAGTGCAACATATTCAGCAATGCATGTGATACCTGCAATTCGTAACAAAAGAAGCTGATTGATGTGAACAACTGTTCTTCTTCACCACTACAATGCTGGTGACGACTCACTTTATCAACGTTCATTTCGCCCACGTTCTCTTTGCCCGGTTCATATTGGCAGAGAAATGGGAAAGATCCTCGTGATGCACTGTTCACTTCGTCTTACTGTTTAATAGGAAGGACGTACAGACGGAGAAACATACAATTCGGAGAGAAGGAAATAAAACCTAACCGAAAGTAGGGTTTTTAGTTCGGATGTTCTATGTGGTACCAACTAGTCTTATAAGGCCTAGTAGACAGACGGATGACGAAACGGTTCGGTAAAAAGAAAATGGAATAATTTAATGAATGACTGAGGATGAGAATGGTGAAAATTTCTTTTAAAATCGGACATTCTATGTGGTAGGTAAGAGTTGGTAGGAAGGATGGACCAACAGAGCAATACACAGTTGTAAGAGAAGAAGAAAATTGAAATAAATGAACAGGAGATTTATTGAGAATGTAAAGTGACGAAAAGTTGTTTTTAAAACCAGGTGTTCTCTAAGGAACGCAGAGTGTTGGGAGGCGGATGGAGAGGTATGTTGGGTGAAAGGAAATGAAATAAAGAAATGAAATCGAGGACAGGTGCCGAACACTTTTTTTCAATCGGACTTTTAACACTGTATAGTAGGGAAAACCCCTGTTAGTAGGATTTTTTCTACTAGTTTATTCCTAACTAAGAGGAAAAACTCTATTCGTTCAGAGGACGAAATGAATGTCGACAAAGTAAACAATGGAAGAACTGAACAGCTGACGAAGTGAACTGAACGAAATGAACACGGGCAAAGTGATAGCTCAAAAACATAACCTTCTAATCAATAACAAGGAACTGTACACCAATTACACTTAAAATAGTATAACTATACCAATAATCCGCATTTCTTGGCGTAGATTATAATTAAAAGTTTCCAAGCTTTCGCACGTCAACCAGATGACTTCTTCAAGGAAGGTTTGCTAATGTTTCAATAATGCTCGTCCCAATTACAGCGGCTGCAAATATGGCGACAAATCAAAAACTCTAGCTTGAGGTTCTTCCACATCCATCTTATACCACAGCGCTCGCGCCGAAAGATTTTCAACTCTTCAGAGAGGCATTACGTGGGAGGTGGTTTATTAATGACGAAGACCGAAAGCAGCGGTGTGTGCATATATCACTTCATAGATAACCGGAAACATTTTCCGATGGAATAAGGGAAAAATGAAATAAAAACTTCACCACCTTGGTACGATATAACCTTTTAAGCGGCTGATGTATCTGAACCAAATGGTGCTCGAAATTTTCTGCCCTCCTCAAACAGAACTGTTGACATAGTGGTCGGGTTATACGAAAGATATGGTAAAACAGTTCCTTTCCCTCTCTCACCTCCGCAGAATCGATTATATACAGTATTTGTCTCTGGTAGTAAGTGCTCCCTTATGGTCCTTAGTCTTATAGTTTATAGTCTTATTATCTTATAGTGCTTCATTCTCTGCTTCATGACCCAAGGAATGATTGGGAAGAGATAGTCCCCCTGAAACGGGCATCATACCACTGGATAAAAGCAAGTTACTCAAACACCTTTTCTCTCCTTTCTTAGGTTCTTCGCCATTTTTGTACTATTTTTGGGAGGAAAGATAATATGATAAGAAGGATTAAAGAAAATCATTCCCCGTAAGAGACCACTTTTAATGACAAACTTAAAGGAAAAGCAACGCTTTCTGATGTGCAGGTTCATTCGTTCCTGTCGAGTTCGGCTTATTTCTTAGACAGTGAATATATGTAATCGTTCGAACTGATTCCAAACCATTTTGCTAACCCCCTGTTATTTCGTTCCAGCCGGTTAAAGGGTTAATAAAAGATGAAACTATTTACAGATTATCTGTAAATAGTTTCATCTTTTATTAAATATCGTACCAAGACGGTGAAGTTTTTATTTCATTTGACACATTTGTACGGAATAAGGGAACCTGTGGACTGTTATGAAAAGTGTACAGCTGCAGGCATACTACATTGGAGAATAATTCTAAAGTTATGTAAGTTTCACTTCATTTTTAAAAAGTAAAATACATTTATTTTACTTTTTTATTTACCCTTGTAATATGCATGAAAAAAAAAGCATCTTCTTGAAACAAAAGCCAATTTTCTTCGGTAACTTCCTTTTAATCTTCATTTTATGTGTATCACATTTCAATAAACTTCAAAAACAACTGACGCCAAGATGAAAAAAATTTGATGATGAACTTTGGCCCCACGTGTGCACGAATTTTATTTGTACCCATCAGTCTCGAATGTTGTGGGTCACGCTGTAAGAAAAATGATCATATTTGTTTTCGATAAATCAAAAATTAGATTTACACACGTAAAGTGAAACAAATAATCAAATGTAAATTCTGTTATGTATCTTTCTTCACACATATAGTATATACTCAAAAAACAAAATAAAATAAATAAATGAAATAATCATTAACCTAAAATTCAAAGAATGCCTACTTTATTCGGTGATTTATGATCGAAAAAAGTAGGTTGGTGAAAACGTATACCATCATGGACGTCTTTCTAAAGCTTCAAAACTTTTCTACATTTTCTTGCATTTCTTTCATCGTGCTGCAAGGTTATTGGGCTGGCGCAGATGAAATGTCGGAAATGAGAGTACCACCTGCAAAGCTTCATAAAAATAGAAAGCACCTGCCCGCCTAGTCAAAGTACACTGGTGTCCAAAATTAAAGTCGGAAAGACAATAGCGGGCCAATAATCCAAAGCGCTCAATGAAATGTTGCGATGCACACAGGGCATATGCAAATGGACAGTGAGCAAAAGGCTGTCCAATGGGTAAATTGAGTTACATTGAACGGCAGTGCAATTTCTCGTTGACTGCGCGTGTGAGAAGCGTTCCGGTGGCTGCAAATGCTTTCCTTATGTCACATACACGTGTATTCGACGCTGCTCGGTGGCGAGCATCAGGATGACTAGAAGCAGACCAGGATGCAAGGACTTTGAATATCAACCCCAGAGTGGTTTCACGGTTATGGAATCAATTCAGCATCACCGGTGGGGTATCATGATGGCTTGGTCTAGGTCGTCCAAGGTGCACGCCACCTCGTGAGGACCGTAATGTCGCTTTAACCGCACGGCGTCAGAAGTCCTGTATAGCCCGGCAATTGCCTTCGGAACTCTCCGCTAGGGCTGGGCGATGTACCGATACAAGGCGATTTCTCGAAAGTTTTAACCAGGCCAAAGGCTATGCACTAAAAGCCTAATAGCGGGCTTGGATATGGTACTTCCCGATGGAATTTCACCATAAAAATCGGTACAAATATAATAAGCATGACGTAGATGGATACAATGATGTTACATTTCCAAAAATATTGTTCAGGCCTGGGATAGGTACACGCGTAAAAAAAAAAAAAAAAAAAAAGGTTTTCTGCAGGCTTGGGCACTTTTCCATGGAATTTTACCCTTAAAATTAGTACAAATGTACTAATCTTGCAGCAGACTACACAATAACGTTATGTTCTAAAAAAAAAAAAAAAAATCAGGTGTAAGCTAGGCACAAAGACCTAACAGAAGGCTTGGATACTTCCCGGTAGGAATTTTGCCATGAAAATTGGTACATGTACGTGCATGAAGTAGACAGACGCAAAAATATTATGTCTTGAAAGCTTTTTTCAGGTCAAAGCTAGGCAAAAAAAAAAAAAAAAAAAAAAAAAAAGAAGCCTAACAGCTGGCTTGGATACTTCCCAATGAAATTTTGCTCCGAAAATTCATACAAATGTTCTAATATAAAGTAAATAGACTGGAAGATGCTACATTCTCAAAAGTTTTAGTCAGGCCTGGGATAGGTTGTAAAAAGGTCTAACCGCAGAATTAGCCATTTTGGGATGGTATTTTGTCATGAAATCGGTTCAAATGCACAGCACATGAAGTAGACAGACAAAAATGTAACATTCTGAAATTTATATACACGTATTGTAATGGAAATTGGTACACATGTAATAGATATGCTCATAAATGTTACATTTGAATCAGGCCTAAGCATGGCTAAAAATAGGCTCTTCTTGATTTTTTCCGTGGCCTACTAAACTAGTACTTCAAAATATTCTACCTAGGTTTACTGACAAATGTGAGAAATGATATGTAATTTCACGCTGTTTTTGACAGGCTTAATATTTAATTCAGAAACTTTTAAAATATTTGACAAAAAAAAAAGTTATGCGGACAGAGGCAGAACTCACACTTCTGAAAATACAGAGATGCACATTTTTCTGTCGCACAACAGGAAAAACAGGAAAAACTTGTAATGCTCAGATGTTTTTTATTTCAATAAATTTGCAAAACATGACTATTCTTTTTCATTTGCTTTGTTTTAGTGTCATATTTCAAAATTTTTGTTTATACAAAACGATTGTGTAAATACTTAGATGGTATAATCTATAAAACTACTTTTAATTCTTTAATAATGTGTATTTTAAAATTTCCAACCTTGTATTTATAGCATACTCTAACCAAATTTATATATATATTGATGTATACAGAACAGATAGCAAAATGTGTTTTAAGACATGACCACCTTATTTTGCCGAACAAATTATTATACAGTTTCTTAAATTATATATTTTATAGAACAACAAAATGTTTTCATTGTGTAAGTTTTCAAACAAACGTGGGGGTCTTCATGCCCTAAAATGCTATTGCATTTAACCTGAGATGAATTGAAAATCTTTGAGATTTCCTCTCCCAATACACTAAAAATCTGTATATTATATTTCCATCTTTTGGCATCTTAACAACCTCGGTAAAACGGTCTGTAATGATCTTTATAAGAACAATTTTCTTAAAAGAAAAGTGTGACTTTGAAAGTAAGCGGATATTGTGATACATCATGAAAACCGGTGTTTCGAAGACAGTAAGTACATCGTGATGCTAAAATCCCAATATCGCCCAGCCCTGCTCTCCGCTGCCACAGGGACTAAAGTGCCAACGAAAACGATATATCGAAAGCTTAACGACATTGGCCTTTATCATCTAAAATCTAAAAATATTGCTAGGTATATCTTTACCTTCTCATCTCAAGAAAATACGATGAAAATTTCTTGCAATGTATTTTTGGCAATACATTTCCATATGCAACTGTACTATTACGTTTACTTAAAAAGTCTGTCATATAAATAAGACGGGAAAAGAGAAAATAATTATGTGACATTAATCCCGAACCTTGAAACAATGGAGGTTAAGTAGAAGCACGTAGTTTATATCAAAGTCAAGTGAAACTCTAGGTATTGGTGCATTTTTCTGATTTTCAGTAGATCTACAATAAATATATTAATAGTATTCATTATAAATAAATAAATAAATAAATAAATAAATAAATAAATAAATGAATTTCTAAAAACATATTTAAAAAATATTCTCAACAAAAGCATCTGAATGCATTCAAGTATGTGGCAGATCGGTTATATGATTATTACAATAACCCAGACTAAAGCCACGAGGTTTTGAAGGAAGAGAATAATGTAAGTTTCAAGAATGGCTTTAAACTTACCGTTTTTGCTCATTTTGTTTGCTTGTTTTATTGGGGTCAATGGCGCAAGAGCCAGGGTTCGCAAAGAACGCCAAGTACAGTCAAAAAACAGTTGCATGGTCATCTAGGGCCGTGGGTACGCCATCCCCCAATCAGCTGGAGCTCCAACTGACCCTATGCGGGTATGTTCATTTTCCACAACCGCCCACGGAGCAATAAGCTTGGTTGCGTTACATCTTTTTTTTTTTTTCTTTTTTTACGGGAAAGAGATCCCCAGTAGGCATTCAAAAACCCGAGCACTGTGTTTAAATTTGCTTTAAACTACAAGTGTCTTTTTTTTTTATTTCCGTATTTTCTCCCCCTCCCCCTCTCTTTTCAGAACATATGTTTTCGACATTTGCGGGCAACAAAATCTGTAATGATATCTGAAAAAATCAAATTTTTTTTAATACGTCGCTTTCAATGCTCGTTAAACACAAGTTATTCAGTCTTGGTTGCCTCATGGGGGTTTCTTAACTCGTTCTTTATTAGTCTGAGTACAGAAAACGAACGTCCTTCACTCGTGTTTGTTACCATCATGCCCAAAAAAATTCGTATCTCAATTTCAATGTTAGGGAATGTCGTAAGGAGTGCATTTTCATGCACAGTAAGTGCCAGTGCAAACTTTTGATATTAATCCCAAAACATTTCCCTGCTGCTTCATTTTCTGTCTCCCCCTTCTTTACCTCTTCAACATTTTCTTCTCCTTCTGAGATGTTCACTTTGCTTGAATTCAACAACGTATCCTTCTGTTGCACGATATACGATTTCAAATGGAGACATTCAGAGGCAAGTTCCTTTTTACTAAGATCCATATAGTAGATCGATGATAAATTGTTACAGTGTTTTCTGATTTCAAAATATGATAATTGTTCCAGAGAACCAAATCTTTCAAAAATTATGTTGTACGACAGAGTCCTCTATTTAAATCCGCACACCAGAGAATCAATGACAGGTAAAAAAAGTTTCAATTTTGAACTTTTTGCTTCCTTCTAGAAGTTTATCCGGGGTATCTATGCTATCACTGTTTAAATTGTAGATACGGCTGCTAATTTTTTCACCCGCTTGTTGATATTTTTATACACAACTGTTGGAGATTTCTCTTTCGCTCGAGTTTCATGTTCATCAAATAAGGCCTCTCTTGTCTTCTGTGTATAATAGCTACAGACAATCCATTTTCTCGGGCTGCAAAAATTTGCTGGTTGTGTTGGGACGTGACAAAAGTTTGCTCCATAAAATCATTAAAAAGAAAGTTTTTTATTTATCCCCTTTTTTTCTTAAAATTTTTGCAAATCCACAGACTGCGTACTATCTTTAGCCAATCTATCCAAAACTGACTTCATTTGTTCGTAATAAACAACTGCGTCGGAACGGACGGACCAACGAGTTTTACACAGGCATTTTACCACCTTCCACTTTGGATCTAATAGTGATATCCAAACTTTCCAACGATGTGTTGAAGAGGGAAAAAAATTACATAACTGCTGAACAGAATCAAAGAAAATGACAGCATCCGTGTAACACTGTGCTGCTTGCACACCAACTAAATTGATGGAATGCCCTGCACATGACACATATTTAGCAAACTCATTTTACCCCTTCATTTTGGTCTGTAAACTTTGAATCATAAAGCATTGTTTTCACTCCCACACACTCCTCAAATCCAGATGAAATTGAGATGGGACGCAAACATCGATACTGTTTTTCCGGCTGTCCCCTTTGTAAACCAATTCCGCACAAATGAAAATTTCTGCCTTCCGAAATTTCTAATCAATGGACGTGAGTAGATAATATAGACTGGTCATAAATAAAAAGATTCGGCTTTCTAAATACAAGCGCCAACAATTTAGTAGCGATGTACTGCTGTTCAGCAGGGAAGTACTAGAGAGAGAGAGAGAGAGAGAGAGACCACCATCGACAACCACCCTTTTACAACACACAACCAGCACCCTCTCCTCCCAATTTACTTTGCCTGCTTGAAGATAGAGTGTGAGATCTCGCCTCAGTTTAAATTTATTGCACTGAGCTTCATTGTACAATTTCCAGAAGATGGGTAAAAGCAATCGTACCTTCTAGACGAAACAAAATGAAGCAGGACGGACACCGATGCAAAGTGTTAACAGTCTGTTGAAATCGCTCATCAACTCACCCTCCCTATACCTTTGTGAGCAAAGAGAACAGATTGGCTCCATGATTAGGCAAATATTAAAAGGGCAATAGAAAACACGCTCTCTGCAGTGTGAGTCGGAGTGGAAAAATGGCATAACATAGATATCTTGGGCAACTCGGTCAAAAAGGGCGTTTTACGGAGGCCCCTCCAGAGCCTGAGGATCCGGGGAACGCCTGGCACGTCCATTCAATAAAACGTCTCTGCCAATAGACCCATGGTTTGTTTTCCGCTGACCCAGGGACAGATTCCCAGTGGACCACTCAAGAAATGGCCCACTTCCTTGTATTCCTTTTTATATGAATTGTGGGAACGGACGTATATTTATTTTGGAATTTATGAATAATAATCGTTTATTTCATTTTACCTTTATTTCTGCCCGAAAAGTTAATTCCTTTAAAATTACAAAAAGAAAATAAGAAAAAGAAACGTTTCCTCTTATCTTTGTTGGGCGTTTGCTCTGTAAAAACATATCACGGGTCTCTGTACTTGCGTGAAAAACAATGCCGCCCGACCAAGCCAGCTGTCATTGCATGATATACGTAAATTAATTAGGCTGAAGCAAACTACTGTTACACGTAGGTCGTTTGGTTCGGAGAGTTTTATGCCCTTCCCTTTTGTAATCTTGAAAGAGACTCTAGTACCCATTACGATGACCTATCATACTCACTTCCTTATCCACCGACTGACGTAGAACGCAAAGTGGTTCTCCCTCAGAAGTATTCGGACATCCGTATCCCATCCAAGTGAAGACCAAAAACACTGTTGTATTCGACACGGCACCATGTTTAAAGAAGGCGATAGTGTGGATGCTGCGCGATTACTTTCTTTCTCTCTCTCTCTCTCTCTCTCTCTCTCTCTCTATGGTGTGGTACTGGCATTTTGAAGGCTAGCCAGCGTGAAGTGAGACTGATGTTTCTGGCGTGATTTAGGATTCGGTGAAATTGCGTACGTTTTTGTCTATCCTATTTTGAGGGGAAATTAAAAGCTAATTCAGTTTTCCAGTGTGCTAATTAACCTGAAATATACGAGAATTAACGAAAAAAATTTCTGTAAATGTCCTACTGAAAGATTGCGCGAAAAAAAAAAAAAAAAAAAAAAGAAACAAACTTATGTTGAATGATGGGGGGAAAATGTGCAAATTTAAATACACATTTTAAAGAGGTTCAAAGTGAAGCATCTTAATAATTCCTGTAAATGAAGATTCTTGTAATAAAGGCACCACTGATGATCAAGAAAACCCATGCCACAATCGACGCAAAGGATCAGTTTAGGAGGTAGAAAAAAAGTACAATGGAAGAGGATTAAAAAGTACAATACCTTTTTTTGACACCAGATTCATACATACTTTATGGTTATAATGACTGACTTTAAACATATAATTCAAACAAGAAAAACTGATATATATTCAAACAAGAAAAACACTTTAGACTGCTATATACATAGACTTCATATTAAAAGATCATCATCACCATTGTCGACTATTATGTGAATTAGCAGTGGATTATCAATCCACTGCTGGAGGAAGGTCTCCCCAAGTTTCTTCCACAACGGTCGGTCTTGTGAGCCAGTCTCCTTCATGTCACTTCCGAATACCTTCGAATTTCATCATCCACCCATCTCCCACGTGTCTGTGCCTTGGTATCCAGTCTAAAATTTCGATTGTACATCGGTGGTCTATTCTTCTGGCAACAAGTCCAGCCCATGGCCATTTCAGGGATTTTACTCTGATCATGATGCCTTTCGCTCTTGTTATTTTCCTTATGCACGCGTTCCTCTTATCTTTCCTGGTTACACTAAGCATGCATCTCACCACCGCAGCAGCCCTCGTAGCTGCGCGGGGTGATAGTTACGTCACTAGTTTCATGAAAAAGTTCGGACACACACAATAGTTGTAGTTTTATGAAAAATATTAAACGCACACAATAATTAACCCAAAGATTCATATTTTGCTTCAAGATATATTTAGCTTTGCCTAAATAAATGCCTAGTTTCACTTTTAAAACACTAAATGTCCTACAGATTGAAAGTGTTCGGCTCTTTGACTTCGGGTTGTAACACGATTGCTGTGCAATGGTTTGTAAATAACACGATCGCTCTCCAATCGCCCTCTCTCTGCGCTGCCGAGGAAAAGCGCGAGGCAACAGTGGGATTCACCGTGGAGGATGTGGGAAAGCAGTCAGTTACCTAGGATTGCGTGCACGACAGGCGTCAACGTTTATTCCCAGCAGCCGCAGATCTGCCATGTGTAAGAGGGTGATTTCTTCAAGTGATTTATTTTAGTTTTGGACAGAGCAATTACACGTGTTGTTCAACCTATTACTTAAAAAGTTGAAACTACAGGGCTCTAGGTACCACCATTACTTTTGCAGACACTCTCCCTGACTTCCTAACCCCTTCCCACAACCAACGCACACACACCCAGCGAAAAATACATTCTCCCTCGTGTTCGAAATCCTGGGGAAATTACTGTGCTGCGGGGTGTTGAAGTAAATTTTGCGGGGGGCGCACGTTGTGCTAATTACGCCACTGACTATTTCCCTTATTCTTCTAGTAAAATACTTGAATATTGATTCGTGTTGCAGGGAATGACGGATCCGTGGATGCTATACCTTTCACGAAAACAGGAATCAGACGAACACCCTGGTAGAGGTTTTAATATGTTTTCATAAATCATTTTATTTCACGAAAACAGGAATCAGACGTAATAGGCTTTTCGTGCGTTTTCCAAAAACTACAGCACATGCGAAAGGGTGGTGATCTGAAAGAAACACTACCCGTAACCATAGTTTTAATCCAAAATATTATACTGTAGATTGTGAAGGTTTTCGTGAAAGGCAATATTGCCAATCTATGCTAAGACTTCCTGTGTGTTCTTCAGAAGATTTCCCATTTGTAGCAATTTTCTTTTACTTTACAGAGGGCAAATAAAGGTGAATGAAAATGACGACTGTTGAAAGAAAAAAACACCGTATTGAATGTTTCTACGTAGGCGTATCAAAAAGTACATGATTCGCATAACTTTTGTTAAACAATGAGGAACTAAAACATTATAATTTCTGGAGCATATACTTTTCCTTTACTTCTCCACGTAATCTGCAGGTTTTAGTTAACACTTGTCGCAACGAGAAACCAGTTTTTCAATACCGAGAAAGTAAATGTTCACTCCAAGTTCAAGGGGACATGTTTTCACAGTTTTCTTGACTTCATCATTTCCGAAATGCTTGACCCCATGGTCTTTTTCCAGTTTTGTGAACAATTGGTAATCGCAGGGTTTAAATCAGTACTGCAGGGCAGATACGGCCATACTTCCCACTTGAAATTACGAAGAAGCTCCTGCAGCTTTGTGTGGGGTTGCGTTGTCGTGCAACAAATTGACGATTTCCCTCGTCTTCAATCTTTAATTTCTTTCCTTAACTTCTTCAGTGTCTCGCAGTATATTGCAGCGTTTATTGTACTCCCATTTACCATAAACTCTGTGTACACCGGCCCCTCGCAGTCAAAAAAGACCGTTGTCCCCACTTTTCCAGCAGACGGCACGACATAAAAATTTTATGCATTTGGTGAGCTGGGGTGTTTCCACACCATGGATGTCGATTTGCTTTCTGGTGCGAAGTGACGCATCCACATCTCATCGCTTGTGACAATGCGTTGCAAAAAAGTATGTGCCTTCTTTAGAATAACGTTCCAGGAACGCAAGACTGGGCGCAAATCGCTGATTTTTGTGATGTTCCGTTAAAGATCGTTGAACCCATCTTGCGCACACTTTGCTGAAATGCAGGAGCTCCTGAATGATAGCATGTACACTACCATATGACACACTCAAATCTTCGACAATTTCATGAATGTCAATGCTGCGGTTCTCCCTATAATCAACTCCTCGACACGCGAAATGTGATGGACGGTCGTCGAAGTCGAGTCAGCCTCTGCCCAATTCATCTGAAAAATCCGTGCGTACTTCTTCGAACTGTTTACACCCTTTTCCCATTGTGTGGCGAGATGTTGCCTTTTCTCAATAAACAGCTGACACTTCACGATGGATTTCAGTTGAATTTAAATTAATTTTGCCCTTTATGCGCTATGATTAAAACTGGGTTAGAGAATTTAAACGTGTAAGATACAGTGCTCAAGATGCACACCTCAGTGGGAGGCCTGTTACCAGGGACGTCGCTGGACTTCGAAACAAGGGCGAGTGGTGAGTGTGTGTATATTATTTTTGCTGAGGCAAGTTTGATACCAAATTTACTTACGGAACACTGAAGGAAAGAAGTTTTAAAGTTTTTGCTACGGCTACAAAGAAATTCAAACATCCCACACCCCGGGGGGTTCAGGCTTAAGAGCACTGGTACAGCTTCAGATAGCAATTTCCGTGCTGGAATCCTCTACTTAGTAGCACAAACAGCGGAGCAGTTAGTAATGATCTCCTCAGTGAATTTCTGTCCACCCTCTTCATTCGGCCCTGGCCATACTAACATACAGGATTAAACTAAGGATTTGGAAGAGTGGAGAGCAATTGAATTTTCCTGGCCATTTGCTTTTGATGGCTTTTCTACGGAGAAGTAAATAACTCCTTTTCTAGTGTAAAATACGTACGGCTACACGATGAAAAACACGAGTTTCATTACTACTTGTCAAAGTCCAGATTATATTTTAAAGTTAAAAAATTGAAAATGGCTCATCTCGAGCTGGGTGGGCGAGAAAATTTTCACCAGGGTGAGCTCCAGCCTACACTCGCACCCCCTTGGCGACGTCCTTGCCTGTTACTGTGTCGGTACCTGCAAGTGTGGATGCTAGTCACGACCTGATAATGAAAGACTACTGCATAACGTTGAGACAACATTCGATGTATCCCATAAGAGAGCTCACGATATTGTGGCGAATGTTTCAGGAATGAATTTACGGCCTCTTAAGCACAAAATGCAGATAAGAGGCTGAAAACAGCTGAAGTGTCATGAGTTTGTGCAACATTTTGTAGCTAATGGAGATCTGTTTTGGGAACGGTATGTCACAAGGAACAAAACATATGTGCACCACTTCGACCCTGAAACAAAAGTACAACAAAACAGAGGAAGCATATCCCCTCCTAAAAAGTTTCCACTTCAGAAGTTGGCTGGGAAAGTCATGGTATCCGTCTTTCGGGATACAGAAAGAGGTGCGATTATCAATGAAGAATATTATTCTAACCTACCACGAGGAACTGAAGACCATGATATTCAAGAAATGGGCCAAATGAGCCATCTTCCGTCAAGACAATGCACCGGCGCACACAGCATTTTTGACTCAGGCAACACTTCGGGACTGCGAGTCCAAGCTGTTATGTCATCTGCCCTACTCATCCGATTTGGCTCCATCGGACTATTTCCTGTTTCTAAATCTTAAAATGGAGCAAATAAATGGATTGAGTCAAGATCTACTGAATTTCATTTGAGCGAACAATAGAAACTAGTGGATTGTTCCAAAAAAGTGTATAGGCTTAAAGGAGGAGGATATGTTTAAAAAATAAGTTGGTTTTCGCAGCATGCCAACATTCCTTCTAGAAATTTAAACCATTACCCCTATCTCGTATATACTGCTTAGTGAGCATCTTGGAAACCTTTCTTTTTCATTAAAAGCGAACTGGTTTTCATATCTTGCACAGTAATAAGGCATTAAAGTTCCTTTCACGGCTGTTAAACCTCACCATTATCGAAACCTCCTAATTTTTAAGCCCCCGATAATATCAGAAAATTGTCCTGAAATTATTATTCTTGGGGGGAATTAAAAAAAACATAGAATTTCTTGTCAATTAAAAGCGAATTCCGTAAATACGGGAAAGAACCTCCTGCCTTTAATGCATCCGATGCAGTGAAAACAGTGAAAGGAATAACGAAATGCGTTTTTATACTAAATATTAAGTTGCTCTTTACTTTCTTTCTTTCTTTTTTAAAGACGCACAAAAATACCTTTTGGTTTTGTTATTCTGTCGTTTCGTGATGGTACGTAGCGTATAAATATTTTCCGGTTAAAAAACGTATTCGAAGGATCATGCTCAGTTATTAGGAAATTGCCAAAGCACAATAAATACAAAATCGAAGGAGACGTCAAACAAACATTAAGCATATTCATGAACCGTATCATTATGACCATCCCTGTCTCCACGAGGAAACTCGTCAAACTGCACGTAGCAAGGAGTGTCATTTCGCCAGCACGAAGTCCGTGCAGTGGCGGAAAGGGAAGAGCTTGTCGGTGTTTGAAAAGAAAATGATCGGTGCCATACACTGGGAACTAACATCTCGATAACTGCAGGCATTGTTGGGTGTTTGAGGGCTCTCATTTTGTTGGGTGTTTGAGGGCGTGGGGGGAATAGTCAGAAGAGGGACAATCATCCAGTAAACGTGCGGAAAGGAGGGAACACCATTGGTTGACAGCCGAGGTGATCGCAGTTTCTTTCCAGGACAACAGACGTCCTCTGATCTCTTCATTAACGGTAGACTACAACTATAGGATATGAAGAGAAACGTCTCCGAGCCGGCAATCAAGCGGACACTCTTGCCGGTGGGCCTAAGTAATCGGCGGCCCATTAATGTGCCTATGTTATGCATTCGTGCTCCTACGTTGTGCACTCGTGTGCCCATGTTATGCATTCGTGTGCTCATGGTGAGTATTCATACGCCTATGTTATGCTTTCATGTGCCCATATTGTGCATTCATGTGCCCATGTTATGCATTCGTGCTCCTACGTTGTGCACTCGTGTGCCCATGTTATGCATTCGTGTGCTCATGATGAGTATTCATACGCCCATGTTATGCTTTCATGTGCCCATATTACGCATTCATGTGCTTATGTTATATGTCATGCATTCATATGCCTATGTTGTGCAAACATGTGCCCATCTTGACTGACTGTCATCCCCAACTGTGCTTTCAGTGGGCACGGGAACACCGTAACTGGATATTGGACGACAGGAAAAGAGTAGCCTGGTCCTTATTCGAAGCAAAGAGGGTGAACAGTTGCAAAGAGACTGCTGGCAGATGGAAGGAAACACGCCGTCAGCGGCAGCATCGTAGGATGAGGATTTTTCTCACGGATATTATTGGGTACCCTCTGCACACTCCCTCACAACTCGAACCTATATACCTAGTCATTGTTTCGGTTACATGGCCACCATGTAGAGAAATATGGTGACCATGTATCGAAATCGCACTGGGTTTTTTTAGCAAGACAATGACCCGTGTTACAAAATCCGCATTGTGCAGGATTGGATTGAGAATCTTGGCCAAGAATTCCTTGTGCTCCACTAAAAGACAAATTCCTCCTTACTTGTATCCCACAGAAGACGATACAGAATACAAACGGTACAGAATACCTGAGGACACCTTCCGTGGTCTAGTGGAGTCGATGCCACGCCCGGTTTGAGCAGTCACCAAATTACGAGATGTCATTCTGTACAGCTGGTATAGAATACCTCATAACACTTTCCGTGGTCTAGCGGAGTCGATGCCATCTGCGTGTCAGAGGTCACAGAACTCCGGGATGTCATTCTGTCCAGCTGGTACAGAATACCTGAGGACACCTTCCGTGGTCTAGCGGAGTCGATGCCATCCGAATGCAAACGGTCAGAGAACTCAGGGATGTCATTCCGTCCAGCTGGTACAGAATACCTGAGGACACCTTCCGAGGTCTAGCGGAGTCGATGCCATTCGGATGCGAACGGTCACAGAACTCCGGGATGTCATTCTGTCCAGCTGGTACAGAATACTTGAGGACACCTTCCGTGGTCTAGCGGAGTCGATGCCATCCGGATGCGAACGGTCGCAGAACTCCGGGATGTCATTCTGTCCAGCTAGTACAGAATACTTGAGGACATCTTCCGTGGTCTAGCGGAGTCGATACCATCCGGGAGCGAACGGTCACAGAACTCCGGGATGTCATTCTGTCCAGCTAGTACAGAATACCTGAGGACACCTTCCGTGGTCTAGCGGAGTCGATGCCATCCGGATGCGAACGGTCACAGAACTCAGGGATGTCATTCTGTCCAGCTAGTACAGAATACCTGAGGACACTTTCCGTGGTCTAGCGGAGTCGATGCCATCCGGTTGCAAACGGTCACAGAATTCCGGGATGTCATTCTGTCCAGCTGGTACACAATACTTGAGGACATCTTCCGTGGTCTAGCGGAGTCGATGCCATCCGGGTGCGAACGGTCGCAGAACTCCGGGATGTCATTCTGTCCAGCTGGTATAGAATACCTGAGGACACCTTCCGTGGTCTAGCGGATGTCGATGCCATCCGGATGCGAACGGTCACAGAACTTCGGGATGTCATTCTGTCCAGCTGGTACAGAATACTTGAGGACACCTTCCGTGGTCTAGCACAGCCGATGCCATCCGGATGCGAACGGTCACAGAACTCCGGGATGTCATTCTGTCCAGCTGGTACAGAATACTTGAGGACACCTTCCGTGGTCTAGCGGAGTCGATGCCATCCGGATGCGAATGGTCACAGAACTTCGGGATGTCATTCTGTCCAGCTCGTACAGAATACCTGAGGACATCTTCCGTGGTCTAGCGGAGTCGATGCCATACGGGTGCGAACGGTCACAGAACTCCGGGATGTCATTCTGTCCAGCTAGTACAGAATACCTGAGGACAACTTCCGTGGTCTAGTGGAGTCGATGCCATCCGGATGCGAACGGTTACAGAACTTCGGGATGTCATTCTGTCCAGCTGGTACAGAATACTTGAGGACACCTTCCGTGGTCTAGCGGAGTCGATGCCATCCGGATGCGAAAGGTCATAGAACTCCGGGATGACATTCTGTCCAGCAGGTACAGAATACTTGAGGACACCTTCCGTGGTCTAGCGGAGTCGATGCCATCCGGGTGCGAACGGTCGCAGAACTCCGGAATGTCATTCTGTCCAGCTGGTATATAATACCTTAAGACACCTTGTGCTGTCTATTGAAGTCGATGCTACGCCGGGTGCAAGCGATTATCGCCGTTAAAGGCAGTCCAACACGCTATTAGGTAAATGGTCATAATGTTATGTCTTATGAGTTTATGTCACACAAGTAATCGCAAATATATCTTTTTCGTACCTTTGATTTTGAATGCTGAGTTATTTGCCACAAGAAACACAATTCTGTGGGCCTCCGGGGAGCTTACTGGTTTTCCTGTCGTCCACTGATTAAATGTAGGTCTGTAAATCCTCACAAACGTCGAGTGGTAAGGATCAGCTGCAAACAATGAACCCGAAAATGGAGCAAAGAATACCTTACCCAAGAAGTTATTCATTCGTTCTATAAATGACCACTGGTCTGTGACAGGATCATAGACTTCAGATGTGAAACCACTGTGACTGCCTTCACACACATAAATTTTCCCACGAAGAGCACAGCACCCATGTTTGTATCTGCTTCTGTTCATTGGAGAAATAAAGGTGATCTCGCCATTCGTGGGGTTGTATACCTCAGCAGATCGACGAATTCCCCAAAAACCGTCAACAATGTGTTCACCATCGTTATCGGTGTCATCATCATCATCTTCATTATCGTCATCCTCGCTGAAATGCTCTCTGCAGCCACCAGTCACAAAAATTTGTCCTCCCAGAGACGCAACGCCGGAGGAAAAGCGTTTGATCAAAGTTCTGCCAACTTTACAACAAGTGTTTTTCGAAGGACAGTAGAGGTACACACTTTTGCTCTTGAAAAAGTAGATGTATCCGTCGTATAAACAGATTTCGGCACGTGACGGAATAAAACACCTGCATTCTCGGGAAGTCAGCTGAAGTTTGTTGAGGCAAAAGTTACTGATGATTCCGCCGCCGATGAACAACATATTATCATCCGTGCAGACTACATGAGAAAGGTGGCTCAACTGGTAAAACTGCTTCATATCGCTTAAAACGTTCCATTTCTTATTAATAGAATCATAGTAATTAAGATTGAGGGAACTGTGTGACTTGGAAAGGCAATATAAAGCGTCCCCCATGACTTTCGCACATTTTAAGTGATGACTTTGTGCGCTGTATCTTTCCTTTGCAGTGGAACTCGGGGAATGTAGACGACCTTTCTTCCTCAAGACTTCACTTTTACCCAACTCATCTCTGCCAGAGAAAGACGACAGTATACGCTTCTCAATGGACGGACGCGCAGTTAGATATTCATTTGAAACCAGAGGCATTCGGACGTGCTCTAGGAGATCAGGTAAGAAGACAGCTCTGTCTGCCACGTTGGCTTTCACCCATCTAATGACGGCTTCGAAAACTGTTTCCTCACTCCTTATGAATAACTCTTCCTGGCTAATGACTTCTGCCAGTTTGGGAAATGGAAAGCTCAAGAAAGACCTCGAAGCTGAAAATTCCTCAAAATTATGGCGTATATAGCAACCAATGCTTTCAATCACACTCTTAGAGTTAAAACTCTCAGCATACGAAAGAATCTTCATCATATTACTGAAATTGATTCCATTTAAGAGAAACTGAAAGCACACGTCTGTGACTCTGTCGAAATTAAGATAACTCGAGGTTGTGAGCAATGCTTCGACATTCACGCTTGTGATGTGTAATCTTCCGCTGTACGCAAAGTCAATGAGGCTCTTCACTGCAACAGGATCTACGTCATGCATGGTTATTTCCTCTTGAATCCTTTCTACAAAGCCGCTGTTGAACATAACACGGAAATACGGAATGGCACCTGACAAGACGAGTCGATGAGCACGGAAGGAATTTTGACCGACCTTGATCGTCACATCGCACAGCTCTCCACTTTCTTTCATCTCTTCAAACATCGTGAAAGATTTGGAAGGCAAGTCCCCATCAGCAAGCAGAATTTCTTGGTTATCCATACTATGAAAATGTATCCCTAAAATAATAAGAAGAAGAAAACAAAAATCAGGAAACTTGAAGAAATGTGATGTGAGTAAATTATAACTGATTAAAAGGCAATCGATTAAGGTAATTTTCGGCTCGGGTACATAAAATGACATACAATAGTGTTCTATCGTTGGGCTAAAACCATAAGAAAATCATTGCCCAGAGCATAAATCTGCTTGCCCAATGCGCGTTACTGATAATTTTATGAAAGATAGACCTTGACGAATTTAAAAAATTTTCCAATGAATTTCTTTCTTTTTTGCTGTATATTTTGTGTTATATACTTTTAAACGTGCCCTACAACATGAGCTGTTAAACAAGCTAAATTGTGTAACTATTAAGAAATATTCTGAGTTTTGCTGCTGTGAATGATTACGTTGTGAGTAAAAATTCTCTAAGCACGGAAATATTCATTTCTTAAGCACGGAAATATTCATTTATTTTGGACTCTATGTGTAAATCTCATTACCAGTGCCGTAATAATATATTTGGGGAATATGAATACGAAAAAGAGACTTAGTTATAAGTTCACAATGTCTCTTTATAATCTACGTTGTCCATCTTTCCATTTGGTTTAAAAAATCTTGTTTCCCCTGCTATTTAGCTTGTTCTGTTTCCACAGCTCTACCTGCAATCATCTATTTCCTCGTATGGATAATGAAAATAAGTTTAACTAACACAGAGAGTATAATCTTTTATGAACCGTATGCAAAATAATTTACCTACCTCGGACTAGCAGTGATGCGCTGCATGCATCACAAGAGCAACGTACATTGGCCACCAGGAAAAAATCCGACCGCAGATAAATAACAATACCCAAATAAGATAATTTGTTTTTATTTTCACCATTCACACGTGATGGGAATGTTTTTAAGCGCTAATGGCGGCGCACGCACGCTCGTTCAAGGTCACATACGCGTTCTAAGTTGCCTTTGTGATCCTCGTAGCATAGTAAACGTGCTTGCCTCCAGCAAATGCCTCTTTCGGAATAACGACTTAAAATCGGCCACTACAATTCAGACAAAAATGGAAAACGATGTGCCAAATTTTGGAGGTCGTCCCGGCTGAGTAATACGAATCATTCATCTGCGGTAGATCTGGGAGTGTCGAGGAAGGTTTGTTTGTCTCCCTATCTTGGAACCAGTGGCCCCAAAGTAGGGACGAGAGACCGCTTATAGCACATTGGGTTGCTTACAGCGGTAGCTAAACCCGCAAACTGAAACAATTTTTAAAGGTCTACTACAATTTTCTGATGAGTTATGACTACTACTGCACACACATGCACACGTAATAAATATAAACTTCTAAATAGTCGAGTATCATACTTACTTCAGCTGAATATCAGTGGTAAAAAAATGGAGAATAGAACTGGAAAAAAATAAAACTACAAAAATCAGAAGAACGCGATCAAAAGAAAGATTGGTATTTTCGAATGCTACACGTGAAAAACACAGGTATTCTTGAAGTGTTAAAGCATGATTTCAAAACTGCAATCAGTCTCGCGAATCATAACATAGGCATTTTAATATAGAAATGCGTAATGGGTATTATGGTATACAATCAAAACGCGCGGAAGCATCCAATGATGGCAAAGCGTTAGTTAGAACGTGAGAATTACGAGAATCAGCATGTTTGCTGAGAGCTAACAGCAGGCACAGAATCACGACGCTAGTGGCATCCAGCGGTTGGATGACAACTATTGATAATTTGCAAGAGAGCAGCGAGCAGCTATTAAACCGATTATTCGCAAAATTCATTCTCGGGAGGAAATACCCCTCCCCTTAAATTTTAACTTCACAATTTCAAATATGAGCAATGGAACAAATATAACGTCCATCCGATAAGCAGTGAGCGCAACTGGTTACTCAGTTCATTTATAGACTATTTTTTCATTCACCCGTATGAGGGCGTATTGCTCATTTTGCGCAAAGGCTCACTTAGAAATGGCTTAGCATATTTTGTTTTCGTTTTGGAATAAAACAGTGAATGTCCCTCTACGGGAAATCTCGTAAAAGTAAAAGCGAAAAGCTTTTAATCGCTCAAACGAATAAAACGTACTGCATTTAAAAAATAAATCAGTAGATATTCTAAACTTTCTGGAACGGGGACTGGGGTACAGACATATATAATATGTTATTTTCATCTAACTGATTTTAAATTTCCGGCTACTTTATTCACTCCAAATGAAACCATATGTTATGTTTAAACAAAAACATATTAAATCTGAAATCTCTGTTTTCCGTTTCACGAAAGTATTTAGATCCCAGTCAACCGGAAAAAGCAGAAGGAGATCTTCAGCAGAGCTGAAAACGGGAACATCAAAAATAATAGGCCTAACACGGAGACACACGCAGAATCGATACATACATGAGTAAATGAAAGAGTCTTCTCTTCTGAAATTTTTCATTGGCATGCTCTGTTGCTGTAAACATCCCATAATTTATGCTCATATGAAAGATGAATTTCATGTTTTTATGACTCAAAAATGGGATCTCTACAGCGGTTTCCTCTAGAGGTCGAGGTGACTGACATTCCTGACCATATACATATCGCACGATACCTCATGATACCTTTGGTTAGGATTTACAGAGAAACTGAAATCCCACGGTATGACCATTTACAGATAAATACCAATTGGTATGGTACACCGATGAACCATTACATTATGACCAATCCCAGCCTAGAGAAATGAGCGCGCCTGGAGACCGAACGGTGGCGCAGGTGAAGTTCACAGAAAAGACAAACCGTGGGTCGTCCGCAGTTCATGATACCAGAGGGGATCAGATAGAGAAATGAGCGTGCCTGGTGACCGAACGGTGGAGCAGGTGAAGTTCACAGAAAAAACGAACCATGTGTCGTCCGCAGCTCATCGATACCAGAGGGGAGTAGATGCTGTCGCGCATTATTCACAGCTACCGCAGGGCCACAGTGTGACAAATCACCACCAACTACAACAGTGGTGATTAGGGCAATGTGTCACAACACATAGTTCGTCACAGCATGAGCCTGAGCCTGCGTAGACGAAGACCCAGCCGGGTCCCCATGCTCACTACACGTCATCGCCAACAACGCATGAAATGGGCCGAAGATCATCGAGATTGGATCGTGGATGATTGAAAGAAAGTGGCGTGGTCTAACGAGTCAAGACTCCCGGTGCGTCACGCGGACGGCCGAGCGCGGATACGCCGATTACCAACAGAGGCTATGGCACCTGGATGAATTGTTGGGCGGAAACAGGCCGCCGGCGGCGGTGTTATGATATGGGTGAATGATGTTTCCTTAGGACACTTTAGGCCCCATTATCCCAATAGCACAATCCCTGACAGCGGTCAATTATCTGAATGTCGTTGGGGACCAAGTCCACCCATTAATGGCAACTGTGTTCCCTGCTGGTGATGACCATTACCAACAAGATAATGCGCCGTACCGCACTGCCAGAATCATCAAGGTGTGGTTTGAGGAACATGCTGGTGACTTTCTGTCAATGCCCTGGCCTCCAAATTCATCTGACATGAACTCAATCGAACATTTGTGGTTCGACTTGGAAAAGCGGGTTCGCGCTAAATCACCACCACCCCGATTTGTACAGGAACTGGAGGACCTGCTGTTGATATTATGGTACCAGATACGCCAGGATACCTTTCGCCACCTCATAGAATCAATGCCTTGCCGAGTGACCACTGTTTTGCGGGCTAAAGGGGTCCTACAGCTTATCAGGTAGGTGGTCATAATGTAATGGTTCTTTTGGGGTGAACACAGAGTGAATGAGCGCGATGTTTAGCATGCGGCGGAAACAAGACAGTCTTGTCCCTACCGGAGAAACGCATTAAACGTTTCTCATCCATTTGCATACTTTGAGAAGTTTATTATAGTAAAACCTTCTCAACAGAAACTCCCGAATAGTGAGCACCTCCATTTAGCGGACAGTTTTGTGATCCCCTAATCTCGAAGAATACACGATTCTGTATATTTACCTAAAAACAGGGGACCCTCCGAATAATATGCACGGATTTTGTTCATAAGGTAGATAAAAACAAGAGATTTCATGAAAAAGGAGTAAGCGAAAATGTGCCACAAAGATTTTGTTTAGCTTCTTTGGACGGAAGCAGGGTGCTTTTTGTCCTCCAGATCCTCATAATAAGAACTATTGGTCTGTGGTTTCAATATGGCCGATCCTTTCTGAGAAGTGGGCAAAACAGCTTTTTTCAAACGAAATGGTTTATTCGTTTTCAATACAAAAGAGGATTTAGACACCATTTTTGTACTAATGCTGTGTCTAAACATAGTGAAAGAAATGCAAAAGATTTCTTATCGTCGATGAAAATCTATGTATCGAGGAGGCAAAAACAATGCACGAGTTCGTTGCTTTGAAAACATCGGGAGAAAATGATTTGATTGAGAAAGCATCTGAAGGATGCTGTTGGAGAAGAGGTGTACGATTTTTTTAAAGACCCTGCCTGTAAAGTGCAGTGAAGAGTTACAAAAATCTTCTGTAAGCAAAGGGAATGCAAAGAGATTAGCACACTTTTGAAGAATTTAAAAATACATTTTGAAAAACGTACAACGAATTGCCTCTAAAATACGCTTTTATCAGATTTTTTAAAGGCCAAAAATTGCTGACTGACTTAATTAAATAATGAGCGGTAAGTATGTGCGCTTTAAAATTCATGGTATAGCGTACTTTATTGTTACAACGCATGTTTCAACATGCACCGAAATGTCTAATTGCATGTACTGTGTTTTTATACTGTATGAAAATATTGTACATGTTGTGGAAATACAAGTTTGTCCGTGTCACCTCACTCCGGAGTAAGTCGCTCTCCCAACTGAGCTACGCGGACAGAATGTCTCGCTGCAGATTTGTCGTCTTCACACATGTTTTCATCTCTGTAGTACGTCACATCATCTCCTTCTTAATTTTTTTTTTCTTTGAAGCGAAGTAGGAGTTTTTCATTAATTACAAACAATGTGTGGAATAAACATTACATATTTTTCGAAGAACCCAACAGCCAGTGGAACCATTTTACACAATCGGGCGCCAATGTGAAAACACAAGTGTGTCCGCGACGGGCATCGAAACCGTGTCCCCTCACGCAGGAGTAAGACGCTCTCCCAACTGAACTTCACGGACAGAATGTCTCCGTGCATATTTAGTGTCTTGACACATGTTTAACCTCTGTACTACGTCACAATGTACTGTATATATCCACACGTCTTGTTTTGCTATTCACTGTAAAACAACAGCAAAAAAAAAAAACATTTAATAAAAAAACATCATTTTAATTATATATATATATTGTGGGTATGTATTTAATATAAAGATTTTTGTATTGTGAGCCTAGTTGGGCTTAAAAGACAACCTCCCGCATAGCGGACACCCCCCAATAGCGGGCCGATGTTCAAGTCCCGGAGTCCGCTATTCAGAGGTTTTACTGTGTTGTAAAACGTGTCGAGTAAAAGTGCTTTCTGGCACAGAATTTCTGATATATTCTTGTATATCATTACTACTGCACGCGAAAGTTGCGTTAAACGTTGCATGGTTTATTTGGAAGTCCATCTTAAAAAGTCTTTACCATCGCTGGAATCATGGGTACCATTATGCTTCGTCAATAGAATTCATTTTTACAGTATAAAATCTTATTCGCTAGTTTCAGTATTAACTACTGTCTCAAGAACACGTTTCTTGTGAACAGAGTGCTCGCGAGAGTGGGCGTTTTCTTGCCGCCGTGCCTCCTACCCTAGCTTAAGATGTGTCATTTTTCAATTTTTTTAGCATTAAAATAATGTTATTTAGACATTAGAGTCTAGTGTTTTTCGTCGTGTGACCTACAGTACGTACTTCCTCCTAGGGAGTGCGTTTTTTTTAGAAAGGTTATCAAACAGCATCCTCAGGGCCATGGAAATTCCGTTGTTTTCCACTCTTTCAATCTTTTCATGTTGATGTAACCAGAAGCAAAAAAGGAGAGTGGATAGGAATTCACTGAAATGAGGCATTCCGAATTGCTCTGATCTTTATTCTAACGTGGAAAATGCTGTCTAGAGCTATACCATCGCTTTTAAGACTGATGCCGGGGCAGTAAGGGAAAAGGACGTAGCTGACGACTG
The DNA here is from genome assembly GCA_039090855.1 of Macrothele yani. Classification (NCBI taxonomy): domain Eukaryota; kingdom Metazoa; phylum Arthropoda; class Arachnida; order Araneae; family Macrothelidae; genus Macrothele; species Macrothele yani. The sequence goes on along the minus strand of CM077009.1, from coordinate 76,017,784 downwards.
CTTTGGGGGAGAAGAGTGCAAGGTAAAGTAGCTGGCTTGAAGGAAGAGAGTTAAGCGGTAGAGAAGTGTTGTGTTCGTGTCATAACGTTAACATTTTGTTTAGGACAACAAATAGAACGTTTTTCTTTAAAACAATTATTAAGTACAGTACTATTTTTAAAAGCAAAAATGCAAAATTTTATAAAGCGATTAAGACAATGCATTCACAGCAAGAAAAAGTTGAAAGCGACGTTCTATCAACACTTATATCTTACACACTATAGCATTACTCATTGTCATGTTATTTTGTTGGTTTACTAGTGGCATAACTAGTCCAATTCAGATGAGTGCGTTCATGCGTACATACTCGCAGGCGCGTGTGTTCCGGTGAAAATGGCGCCGAATTCCTTTGTAGCCGATAGTAAAAAGCACTTAAGATTCTCTTTTTCAGTGTTTTGTAAATAGAAATTGCTGTGAAACTGGCCTCAGTAAAAATGACACATATAAAATAATGCACCTGTCACCCACCCTGATTTCGATGTCTAGCAACGTCCTTGCTAAAACAGAGCATAAATTTTATCAATCCCTTAATAACTAGTTTATCAGGTGTAATGAGCCATAGCGACCTTTTCCTTGCAGTCAATAAGGGTACACGATGTGGACGTCGACTGTTATCACCCATTTTTAGCACGTTTTTTGTAAAACAAGATCGTGCTTATGTTATCGGTTTGTCCGTCCGTCCGTCTGTACCCACGATATCTCTGCAAATATTAGTCCGATTTGAAAAATTCTTTCTTCATTGGGAAGCCTGAAATATGCGAATGATGATCCTTATCCTTTTTTTCCTCTTTTTTATACGATGCACAATGTCGCCGCTAGGGGCGTAAATGCAGTTGATGTCGAATTCAAAAATACGTTTTAGTCCACATATTTGCTTCTAAACATCGGATTGAAAAAATCTTTTATATTTCGATTCCATTTGTGTCGAAGAGTATTTTAGATATAGTTACTTTTATAAATTACGTGTACATTTTCCGCTGGGGGGGGGGGTAAAAGTAAATTACATTTTTCTCGATAACTCTTCTTCTAAAGCTCCGATGTGAAAAATGTTTTCTTCAGCGAATACACCTCCCGATGGAAAATCTTTTGCATATAATTTCAAATTTTGGTGAAGAATACTTTGGCCACCAGGGGGCGTAAGTGTTAATTTTTGCTTCTGATGTATTTGCCATAAAATCTGAGCTTCTAAAATATCGATTAAAGAAATTCTTTCGTGGACTGATGCCACTCACGTCGATAAACATTTTTGGAATATTTTCTTCTTAAAATATTCCACAGATTCTCCGCCAGGGGGCGTAGATATATATTCATTTTTGTCAATATCTCTACTTCTAGGAGTCGGATTTGAAAAAATCCTTCTTCGTTGGATAGTGTTTCTAGTGTGACATGCTTTTCATATAATTTCAAAATTTTCAAGTAATTCATAGACTTTCCGCTAGGGGGCTTAGAAGTCAATTGCGTTTCCCCCTATATCTCTGCTTCTAAATCTCCGATTTGAAAAATTCTTTCTGCACCGGATACAGCTCCTGATGGGAAATCGTTTGCACATAATTTCTAATTTTTGTAAAAAATGGTTTGGCCACCAGGGTGCGTAAATCTTGATTTCCGCTTCTGATGTATTTGCAGCAAAATATGAGCTTCTAAATTCTGGACTGAAAAAAACGTCGTTTGTAGACCGATAGTACTCATGTCGACAAACCTTTTAGAAACATTTTCTTCTTAAAATAATGCAGGGTTTCTATGCCAGGTTGAGTACATGTATATCTTATTTTTGTCAATATCTCTACTTCTAGGAGTTCGATTTGAAAAATTCCTTCTTTGTTGGATAGTGTTTCCAGTGTGAAATGTTTTTCGTCTAATTTCAAAATTTTCAATTAATTAATAGACTTTCTGCTAGGGGGCACAAAGGTAAATTGCGTTTTCTGCGTCATTTTCTGCTTCTAAAACTCTGATTTGAAAAATTCTTCCTGTATCACATACAAGACGAGATGGAAAATATTTTTCACATAATTTCTAATGTTTGGTAAAGAATAGTTTGGCCACCAGGGGCATAAGTGTTAATTTCTGCTTCTGATATATTTGTAGCAAAATCTGGGCCCCTAAAAACTCACTAATTTTTTTCTTGGACCGGTAGTGCTCATATTGAAAACCCTTTTGATAATACTTTCTTCCTAAAATAATGCATGGTTTTCCCACCAGGGGACGTAAAGTTACATCTTATTTTTGTCGATATCTCTGTTTCTAAGAGGCCGATTTGAAAAGTTCTTTCTGTGTTGTAGAGCGTTTCCGGTACGAAACGTTTCTCATATAAATTCATGTTTCTCTTAACGCACAAGTCTGCAACCAAAGGGCGTAAGCTCACGATTCCGTTTACACCAATATCTGACGGATTAAAAACCCGATTGAAAAACTTCTTTCTTCCGTCAGATACTATTATTTTCCATACCGGTTCCATTGAGTTTCAATAGCTTTGGTAAATTTAATTTGCGTCAGAACGGATTCAAAAGACGTGCTTATTACACCCGAAAATTCGGAGTCATCTTTCTTGTTTCCTTGTGCGAAGGATAGACTTTGTGTATGATCTTGTGGACGCGCTCTTATTAAATTCTGACGTTATCAGTAGCAGTGCGAATTCTTGTAACAATACGGGACAGTCTGCGATCACTTTGAGTGTCAATTGTACGGTTAGAGCCACATTTCCCCGTTTGTTCGCAGTTCTGCCTATTTCGTTAGCTTTGGTGTACACGTGCGATGATCTGACGTGGAAATTCCAATAGTTCAGTGGTTGCGGTGAGTGAACAACCGTCCTTCCTCGCAGTCTCTATCTGGCCTCGGTCAAACTCACTTATGTCGCTGCCTTTACCCATGATTAAAGTGATCAGATATTGGAACACTGATTTGAGGACAAAATGGCGTGGTGCCCCCAAATCAGCAGGTCATTTGGGGACACATACGTACTCAATATAAAACCACTTACTCGTACATTCTCATTCTTAATAAATAGGTAAAAAGGACACCGTCTCTGTACGAGCAAATGAATAAGAAATTCAAAGAACCAATAAAATTAAAAGCCATAAAACTTTCAAACTTTCAATCCTACCTAAAGATACACATTAGTACTTTAAGGCCACTGTGGTCCCATCTTCACATGTGAAGTGAACATCAGATCAGATACGTAATATGTAGAGGATTTTAGGAAGGGAGTGTCTAACCCCAGGTCTTAAATAACCCTTAGAAATAGGAAGCTAGGAGATTTGGGCTAGAGTGCCCGATAGGAAAGTGACACGGAAGCGAGGTGAAAAGGGGGAGAAAGACGCCCTTATTTATTACCGGGGGGCCAGTACCCGGGAGTGAAGTGCGCATTTGAACAGTGCTGCTATTTATACAAACCAGGGCAGTATGGGTAAACATAGTATGTGGGTGTTACGTCAACGATGTTTAAGGTGGAGTTCCCCCGGACAGTATGGGTAAACATAGCATGTGTGTGTGTGTTACGTCAACGATGTTTAAGGTGGAGTACCCACGTCAGGAACTTCACCTTAAACATCGTTGGCGTAACACACACATACTATGCTTACCCATACTGCCCTGGTTTGTATAAATAGCAGCACTGTTCAAATGTTCACTTCACATCTGAAGATGGGACCAAAGCGGCCCGAAAGTACTAATGGGCATGCATCTTTAGATAAAACTAATGGATTGAAAATTTCACGGCTTTTAATTTCATTGGTTCTTTGAATTTCTTATTCATTTGTTCGTACAGAGACGGTGTATTTTTTACTTATTTATACATACTCAAAATAAACATGAAAATCTTTTTGTCACAAAACTGTATTGTTTCTATAACTGTGATATTACGCATGAAAACGAATGTCTTAAACGGATGTATCTTGTATAATGGTCATTTGTACTGACAAAGCAGAGCAATGATGGCGAAAATATAATTGTTAAAGTGAAATGCCTTGCCTTAGGTATATGTGCTGAATTAAAATCAAGCTGCACACTAATGAACGAATTGCATTGCAGACTTTTCATTTTGTTAAAGCTTTTGGAGGAATTCTGAACAAGTACAGTCGAAATGTTTTACGAGTCCCGAATGAGGCGTGGGTGCTGCGCTTACCTTACAGCACTTACTCTCTCCCTTCCCTAGAACGAATGTCCCCAAATTAGGGACAGGTGACTGTTTATAAACTTCAGAATTGCTCATGGTGGTCTTTAAATTCGAAAAAAGGAAAAAAAAACAGTCAAACTTTGTTTTCACAAGAAGCATGTTGGAAAAATTAATACAACGAAAACTATTGTTTTGAATATTTTTCACGTCCTAAAGGGGTCCGGGTTGCGTAAATTGCATATCGACATGTAATGTGCGATTACGCTCTCTAGACCAAAGATTCAGGATTTCATTTAAGGGGCGGAGCTAGAAACTGGGGTCACGTGCAATGATCACCACCTGCTCCCTGCAAAGCGAATGGTTTTCCTTGCCGTATTATTCCGCGTCACAGAAAAACGCTCCTGCGTGAAATCCTTCACAGTAAAATTTTAGTATTATTAATAAAAATATCTGTGACACAACATCAATAATAATGCTGCTTACCTTTCTTTAAATATTTGCGAAAAATATCCTGGGTTCATCACTCCTTCTAAGCCAGGTCCAAGCTTCAGCATTTTCTCCTAAATGGCTGTGGTTATGATTTACTTCTATGATAGCACTGAGGCCTTCTTTAACGTATGCGTATCTGTAGTGAACATCTTTACTATCCCGTTTTATTCTTATGGATAAATTTGCTTTGCAGTTTTTATTTTTATCTGTCAGCTTTTAATCCTTGTAAAGAAGAAGCAGATGTTATTATTTATTCTTACATATTTTTATTTATTATTATTTTTCTTTTCATTTATTAAGGTGACCAGACGTCCTCATGCTCTGGGGTTAGTCCTCAATTTCAATGCTTCGTCCTCAATTCCGCAAAAATTGACTGAGGACGCCAAATGCCCTCAATTTCTTATTTTTTTTTACTCAATGTTTGAAATTTACCCCTAAAACGGAAATAGTGGCCATTAAAAGAAATTTAAACTTTCGGGATGTTCAGAGAAGTCGGAACATCATTGTCACCAGCTTCATAACACGCAATATTTATGGGAAACATGCCGAACATCGTACAAAGTCATGTCAATAATTGTGATGTTATTTTGTTTCTGTTTTAACTGGATTTAACTAAAATATTTATAGGATTTAGAATAAACCTGATCTTTTTTTAACATTCACTTTCTGGCAATTAAAAAAATAATTGACGCTAAATTTCGTTGCATTTGGTAAATTCCATTGAGCGTTCTATAACTTTTTCTCAGTACAATTTCTCGCTGAACTATTTCTTCAAGTGAAGTGTTTGGACTTGAAGCATGCCTTCTCATAGAGATAACATATAAGTATCCTATGATTTTTATCGGCTCAGTGTACAGTAATTTTCTAGTTCAGATATTATTCCTGTACAGAATCACAATGAAATTTCAGTAGAGTCATAATGTAGCTTCGATTGCATGTGCTGCCTCCTATGAGTGACATTTATAGTATATCAAAAGTAATATTCAGCATGATAGTATTTTATTGCTATTTTATATTTATTTCACATGAAAATTACCTTTCATCGTATGTTTTCCCACGAAACTCGACAGTTATGATATAATTCATAACATTCTTCGCTAATCTTCGGTTTTGCCATAATGTGTCAGATGTTGTCCTCAATCATGTACTCACTTTGAAACGAAATTGTCCTCAATTTTGGATTTAAATTGAGGACAACCTGCCATTTTGTCCTCAGTTTCGTTCTCTGAAATCTGGTCACCTTACATTTATTCTTATTATTTACTTTTTATTTAATATTGTTATTTATTTTTATTTATTAATATTTTTTTTATTTTTTTTAGTGAATACCGAACCCTTAACTTTTTATATTTTCCATGTGCTGAATGCTGGCCGACATAATCTCTGTTGAAAACAAATTTTGATGTTTCACTACATGCAGCAGCGTTCCTCACAGTCCAGTAGGTATGAGTATAGTCTGCAAAATTCTGAAGCCACAACTCTGCCCCTTTGCGCAGTGGTCTAAGTGATGGCCTCTGATCATTCGTCCGAACGGGGTCCGGGTTCTAATCCCGTGAGGCATGGATGTTGCGTTTGTCTTACGGCACTGGCTCTCTCCCTTCCCTGGAACCAGTGACCATTAGTTAGGGACGGGCGACTGCTTATAGCCCATTGAGTTGCTCATGGTGGTCGTTAAACCTTCAAAAAAAAAAAAAAAAAAAGCCACAACTGAAAATCATTGCCGTTCTTTAATTCAACGCGCAGTTTACATATAAAGCTTTCATCAGAAACTACCTTACATTCAATTATTTTATGCTTGAATGTTTGAGGCAAAACACTTCAAACTTATTACACGGCGTCAGGCGTCAAAATAGCGTACATACTTGGTGGCCATGTGACCCCAGTTTCTAGCTCCGCCCCTTGAACAGAATCCTGAATCTCTGGCTAGCGTGTGATTGGTCTAGAGAGCGTAATCGCGCATTACATGTCGAAATGCAATTCACGCGTCCGGGTTCGAATCTCGGTGAGACATGGATACTGTACTTGTCTTACGGCACTGGATCTCTCCCTTCCCTGGAACCAGTGACCCTAAATTAGGGACGGGCGACTGCTTATACATTGAGTTGCTCAGGGTGGTCGTTAAACCTCCAAAAAAAAAAAAAAAGTTGCACTTTACGACAAAAGCTTTTTCCCATAAATTAGACACGTGGAAATGAGTAGGATCCTGCCCAGCCAGAATATACAAAAAACAGGCGGTCTTTAAGAAAGGTCTGAAATAGAGTGAAGGGATTGTTCGTCAGATCTTGGGGGATTTGTGTTTTACGGAAGTCGGCGTAAGCGAGCCGGCTGGAAAAACTATCTGTTCACGGAGGCCGAGGTACATGGCCTGTGCGTGGCGTATGATGGAAGAAAGTGTCACTTTGCTGGGAGCAATTGAAGATTTGGTCTAACATCCAAGCAAGAAGGAAATTAAGTTAAAGTCTTGTTGTATTGTGGCTCGGAGTCGGCTGAATTTGGAAAGCCGAGAGTGATGAGCGGTCTTCGCGATGGCGAGCTAAAAGAGAGATCTGAATTATCATATCAAAACCGAGGAAGATCAATGGCCTATGCTCTATTGAAAAAAAGATATACTTGGCAAAAGAAAAAGAGGGGCTAGCGTTCCTCTCCCTGTAAAAAAAAAGTAAAGTATCGACTCTTTAAAGTGAGGCAGTGATCGTGTGCCATTCCTCTGTATGTCATCATACGCACGCATTACGGGATCGACGAAACTGAAGCCATCCAGGATTACGATCAACTGTAAGTGAAATCTGAGGCGGGAGGATGGCTGCCAAACGAAGAAACTAAGCGAACAGCCAGACCCGAGTGAGCGACAACAATCTGCCTTCAAAGAATAGAGAGAGATTCTCTTTGTCCCCATCACAGCGAAGAGGAAGAGATAGAAGAAGACGATTGCAGCCTTGCTAACAGCGACAGTCGGAGATTCAACGAGTGCACCCATCTGAGTGACACAACTGTGTTCGCAAAGTGTGTTTTTTCTTCTTGGGTAAAAGTGTCACCCAGCTTCGCGTCAGTGCTCAGTGTGTGCGTGTGTGTGCAATTTTCCTAAAACTCCAGTCGGATTTATATATTAAGGTAATACAACGTAGTTCGTCACAATTATTTATTTTTTCGAGCCAACCATGGTTTCGCTGGGTATTGACCTAGTTTCATCAGGACGAATGGCACGTAAATATTCAAATTGTATATGACATCATACATGGTGTTTACAGTCACGTGTTTTCGTTAGATGCTTCCACGCGCTTGATAGAAAAGGCGTGGATGCCATGTCATTAACAAGTTGCGAAGACTTCTGATATATATGGAAAGCTTCCAAAATATCAAGCTTGGTGGTTGTATTTGGCTTGTCAATTAGTTTTGCTTCTTCAAAGAGAAATTTGTGGTCCTTTTCGTAACAGTGTTTAACCATCGATGACTTCTTTAGGTCACAGTTCCGAATGTAGGTCTTGTGCTCCTTCAATCGAAAACGCAAGGCTCTACGAGTCCGTCCTATACACGAAGCGCCACATTCACATGGAATTTGATAAATTCCCCACGAGTTTTTGTTTTCAACATAGTCCTTTGATCCTAAAAATCTCATTTTGTTTATGGGTTTAAACATCTCCTTGAAATTAAAGCTTTTGAGAATTTTTGTAATTTTGAAGGCAATGTCACGGGAAAATGGAATAATGACAAAAGTCTCACGCAATGGGCACATCACAGGAGTTCACGTGGAGATAGGCTTCGGTTTCCAGAATTTTGTTAGAGACTTGTCTATAATGGAAGGGTTGTATCCTCGCTCTACTGCAACACGTTTGAGGAAATAAAGGTTTTTTTTTTCAAACTGTCTTTATCTGAACATATAGGTATCACGCGATATACGCAAGTGTAAAAGGCGCTGAATATTTGTTGATAAGGGTGATTGGACTTGGCATGTGGAGGTGAAAAAATAGCGAAAGGCTTCCGATAAATTGTTGTTGCGAGAGATCCATTTAAGCGAGTTGCCAGGACGTGAAGAAATGGTAGGCATCCGTTATTTTCAGTTTCGTAGCATGAATTGAATGTGACGATCAATGGAATTTATAAGTTTGACTAATTCCGGAATTTCAGAATGTTTTCCCTTCCATAGAACGAAAGTATCGTCTACATATCGTATCCATAAGTCAAATTTCACAAGTTTGAAAAGTTTTTCTTCAAATCGACTCATGTAGATTTTAGTGGGCTGCCCATAGCTAGACCTTCCGTCTGTTCATAAAACGTTCCACGGAAAGTAAAACTGTTCTGTTTTATGCAAATGTACACTAGTCTTGTTATTGCTACAATTAAAACCATGAGCACTTTCGAGGCAGCGGCTGCCTCATCTTCAGTTGTAATAAATAAAGACCCATTTAATCTATATATAATATAGATCATTGCATTGTGGGAAGCATGGTAAATTATTAGCCAATAGTAATCTACACGCGTCAAATTGCTGCGTATACTGTTGGCCCAGTGGTCTGTGAAGAAATCATGGTAATATTTTTTTTTTTAATATAAATTGGAGGTTTAACGACCACCGTGAGCAACTCAATAGGCTATAAGCAGTCACCCGTCCCTAATTTAGGGTCACTGGTTCCAGGGAAGGGAGAGAGCCAGTGCCGTAAGACAAACACAACATCCATGCCTCAGCGGGATTCGAACCCGGACCCCTTTCGGACGAATGATCAGAGGCCATCGCTTAGACCACTGCGCCACCGGGGCGGCCATGGTAATATATAAAATAGAAATAAGAAATGGTGTAGGGTGGGTAAACATTCAATTTTAAGTTTATATTACAATTTATAATTTACTGTTTTAATAAGTGATTTCCAAACGTTTGGAAATCACTTATTAAAACAGTAAATAATAAATAGTTAGACAAAACCCATTATGATAACAAAGTCAAAAATCTTATTTCGGATGGACCTGACAAAGAAATAAAGAATGGTCCTTCAGATAAACAATTGAAAGAAAACAGAAATTGATCAAAAACTCAGAAACTCTGAACCAAAACATAAAAAACAAACTTAAACCTTGATACGCCCGTTGTGCGAGATTCTATGCTCTCCCTAAAATACATAAATCTGGAATTTCTTTCCGGCCTATAGTAAGTAATATCGGCGCAGCAGCGTATAAGTTATCGAAGTTCTTATCTTCAAAATTATATACATTGGTCACTACAAACGAAACATCTGTGAAAAATTCCATTGAGTTTACCAATCGACTCAAACTACATCCCTACGTAGATCAACTAATGCTATTCTTTTGATGTGGTATCTATGTTCGCCAATGTTCCAGTAAAAGGAGCTCTGGAATCTCTAAAATCAAGTCTTGTAGAGCATCATTACAGCCAACCTGAATTTGTAGAAATAACAAGACTAGTGGACATTTGCATAAAACAGAACAGTTTTACTTTCCGTGGAACGTTTTATGAACAGACGGAAGGTCTAGCTATGGGCAGCCCACTAAAATCTACATGAGTCAGATCTAAGCGCATTTGATCGTGGGCAAATTGTTGGGGCCCGACGAATGGGTCTCTCCATCTCGGAAGTCGTGCAGGCACTGGGATTTTCACGAGCCACTGTGTCACGGGTACACCGTGAGTACATCGAATCCGGTAAAACCATCCCTGCAAGGGCCAACTGCCGTGGAAAACAGCGTGTGGATGAGCGGGTCATTGTCGGCTAGCTCGCATTGTAACAGCGGATAGACGGGCCACAGTGCAAGAAATCACTCGGCAATTTAACGCTGCTGCACAAAAACGTGTAAGCAGCCACAGCATCCAGAACCATATCCCCGCTATGGGGTACAGAAGCCATCGGCCCACGTGGGTACCGCTGCTGACCGCACATCACAGGGTGCAAAGATTCGCATGGGTGCGGGGACATCGCCACTGGACCCTAGACATGTGGAAAAATGTTGCCTGGACTGAAGAGTCGAGATTCACGTTGGTACATGCGGATGGCAGGATACGAGTATGGCACAAACCACATGAAGCGATGGATCCTTCTTGCAATTTTTCATTAGAAATCTAACGAGCTATTGAGGAAGTGTAGATTCCAGGGCACTTGAGGACAAACATCAAAATTTGAGGACAATTTGCGCCTTCAAAAGCATCAGACTTTTTTGGGGACAGTAGACTAAATTCGAGGACTGTACTTAAGAATTCGGGACTTCTGGTCAGCTTACCCATGATATATTTTTTGTGACTGGTTTGCAATGCCAGATCTATTTTTTTTTCTGTGACTGGTTTGTTAGAGACCAGTCTATTTACAGGCATTGCGAGTTTCAGCGTCCTACGAAATCCGACACGGTACTTCTGCTGTGCATATTGCCATCGATGTGTATAAAATAATTTATCCATTTAGTGTAACTACGAAGCTGTAAACTGGTCTCTGCGCTGCAAACACTTGTATTATTGCGGCCAAAACATCGCGAATCTACGGCTATTTCTTCACGGAATGGCCGAGAACTCCTAGGACACCCTGCGTATTACTGAAAGGTCGACTATCTTGGATTTCCTGCGAAAACGAGCGCACGTTACAAATGAGGTGCGTTTTATACACTATAAAAAATTGCAGGGTCAAATTACAGTAAATACACCGGCAGGTGAGTGGCTAGTCGATAAATAGTAATTTTACAGTACGATACCATAATGCTCATTAACAAGTCTAATAACCGGGAAATAAAAACGTGTTGCTCACAGATGTGTTGCCAGTCGACGATTGCACGTGAAAAACCAGATATATAACCACTTTAAGAAGAACGTTGTCAGATTTTCAAGGTTAAAATACAGTAGCAGTTCAAATAGTTTAAACACCGTGAACATGTAGCTTATCTTCCGAAAATTTATGGTTGACCGCCAGGTGGAGTGCTTACGATCTGTAAACTGTCTTAATCCGGGTGAAACATACTGCAATTTTTTACTGTGTACAGAACTCTTTCGCAAGCTGTTCTGTGTTTTAGGAAACTTCTTATTTTAAGATTCCAAAGCAGCGTAGTTTTTTTATTCAAAATATTGAAGGATATACCAAGGGCGGTGGAAGGTAGGGGACACGGGGTCCGGACCCCCGTCTGGAATTTCATGGTCCCCCTCACTAGGGGCTATTCCCAAGAAATATAGAAATCTCTGGTTCACATATAATTTATTGTATTTTTTTAAATTCCTTGGAGAATGCAACAACACTTCGCTGTTTTCTGGAAAACGCTGCAAGTATAATTTTGAAAATTGCTTTTGCACAAAGAACTTGAAAAGTTCACTCAACATTGTGTTGTTCTCTTGAAAAAAATCGTTGAATTCCTTTAATTTCTTTAAAGTAATATAACCATTTCTTTTATCTCTCTCTCTTCCTCTCTGTGTTTCCTTTTTTACGCTTTCCAACCGTAAGTTGAAGAAGCGTATATTCTCCAGTTTTGTCCGTCCGTCTGTCTGTCGGCACGATAACTCGCGTACAAATAGTTCGATTTCGATGAAATTTTAGTATGTGGTAGGGGACCACCTGGGGACGAACTCTATTGAATATGGACGAAATGGGGTCAAAGGTCACGACATAGGAGCGGGATCCATTCTATTGCCCTTATGCGTCATAACTTGCGTAAATATGGTTCGATGTCGCTGAAATTTTTATATGTGGTAGGGAACCGCCTGGGAAGGAACCCTATTCAAAATGGGTGAAGTGGGGTTAAAGGTAGGGACATAGGAGCGGGATGCATTCCATTGCTCTTATGCGTCATAACTTGCGTAAATATGATTCGATTTCGATGAAATTGTATATCGTAGGGGACCAACTGGGGACGAACCCTATTGAAAATGGACGAAATGGGGTCAAAGGTCAGGACACAGGATCGGGATCCATTCCATCGCCTTTATCCCATACTATTAAAGGAGCACTTCTTATATGTATGTAAAGTTTTATTTTGAAAACGGCTCTAAGGATTTTGATGAAAGTCGTTAACCTACCGTTTTCTGGTACTAGAAATCGATTTAGCTTGATCTCGACTTTAGGAAAATTTGTTTAGTGGGTTAAATAACCACCCCGAATTATAACGTTTTTAGCGTTATGGCGTCGTCCCATTAATGTGACACCATACTTCGAAATCTCATGACGTCACAATCTCACGACTGAGAATGTTGGCACGCGGTCACGCCATCTGTCTCATTACGTACGCGTTGTGTGTGGATCCTATTAAAGTTTTATGACGTCACACTCTTACGATTTTTACGCAATTCCCATCTGCTTCATTACGTCACGCGTTGTGTGTGTATGTCCGTTCGCACGATAACTCGCGTACAAATCGTTCGATTTCAATGGAATTTAATATGTGGTAGGGGAACACCTGGGAAGGAACCCTAACGAAAGTGAACGAAATGGGGTCAAATGTCAGGACATAGAAGCGGGATTCAATCCATTGCTTTTATGCATCATAACTTACGTAAAAATGCTTCGATTTGCATGAAATGTTAGTATGTTGTAGGGGCCTTCCTGGAAACGAATCCTATTGGAAATGGGCGAAATGGGGTCAAAGGTTCGGACACCGGAGCGGGATCTATTCTATAGCCCTTATGCATCATAACTTAGGTAAAAATGCTTCGATTGCGACAAAACTTTATCATGTTATTTCGGAGGTATACTGAACCGGTTGTGTTAAATATAATCGAAATGGGATCAAAGGTCAGGGCACAGGACCGATATTTATTCCACAGCCATTATCCTCATAACTTGAGTAATAACTTGAGTAATTATTTCTGGTATGTTGGAAAGCGTATCATAATAAATGCATTGTATGATTTTACTAACTTGTCTTTTCTATCCAAGTCTCTGAATGTGTCTTGCTCGAGATTAGAAAACCCAATATATCTATGAAATAAATATCTGAAAAACAAATAACTCGAACTGAAATTAAGCGGTTAGTATACTGGTACTTGTTCTACACAGGATTTTCTTGGAGTTTTGTCACATCGGTGGTATATGACTCTGGATGCATGTGCGTGCTTTTGCTGTGAGAACAACTATTGTCGAAATACGGGTACTGAAATCGATTCGCCTCCTCTGTGCCGAGCCATATATGACCCCCTCCCCTCACGTAGGTTAAAAAATCCATCAGTGTTTCCTTGATGTGTGTGTCTTCACTCGTCTTTTTTGTGCAGAATGTCTGTGGATAGTTGAGAGAACTGAAGATATTTGTTTGGGCACTGGGCTTGACGTCAGTTTAAAAGCGAGTGAGGACTGGTTCCTGCCATTTGAACAACAGATTTACGTATTTGACTCAAGGGATATACACTATATTGTCAAAAGTATTCGTGCCACCCCGGTGGCGCAGTAGTCTAAGTGCTGGCTTATGACCATTTGCCCGAGAAGGGTCAGGATTCGAATCCCGGTGGGGCTTGGATGTTGTGTTATTATTAGGACACTGGCTATACTCCTTCCCTGGAACCAGTGGCCCCAAATTAGGGGTGGGCGATTATAGCCCATTGAGTTGCTCACGGTGGTCGTCAAACCTTCAACCAAAAGAGAAAAAAAGTATTCGGACACCACAATATTTCGGAACAAATAGGTTTATTATCGCAATTAGTCGTTAGCCGATCCACCTTTTGTTTCTATGACTGCGGCAGCATGTCAAGACACACTATCAACCAATTTCCGGTAGGTCCCGACAGGAATGTCTCGCCATTCGTCCCACAAAACTGCCGCCAGAGTGGAGAGGGAAGACGGTGGTTGGGTTCGATTTCGTATCCTCGCTCCAGTTTATCCCAGAGGTGATCTCTGGGATTAAGATCAGGACTCTGAGCAGGCCAGTCTAATAATTCCACCTCATTTTCAAGACCCCAGTCCGCCGCCCCGGTGGCGCAGTGGTCTAAGCGATGGCTTCTGATCATTCATCCGGAAAGGGTCCGGGTTCGAATCGCCCGGTGAGGCATGGATGTTGTGTTTGTCTTACGGCACTGGCTCTCTCCCTTTCCTGAAACCAGTGACCCTAAATTAGGGACGAGCGAATTGAGTTGCTCACGGTGGTCGTTAAACCTCCAATAAAAAAAAAAACAAAAAAACAAAAAACAGTCCTACACGCGCCGTGCAGTGTAGCAGGGAGATCGATCGTATTGGAAGAGACAATGATCATTTCCATAAAACTTCCACACTATTGATAGGAAAATTGCAGTGAAAAAAAAATGTTGATAGCAGAATTATCCAGAACATCGAAGTACGCTTCACAGTTCATGGTTTGCAGTATAGGGTAATAACCAAATGGCAGAGTTCTATTCACGAAAAACAACTCTATTCAATGATGGAGCCTTCGCTGAACTTAAGAGTTGGAAGAACACAGTCCGACGAAAATCGTTCACCAGGCTGTCACCAAATCCAAACATTCCCACCAAATTGGAAGAGTGAGAAACATGACTCATCACTCCAAAGAACAGCTTTCTAGTCGCCCACAGTACAGGAACGACCGGAGACAGACCACTACAAACGGCGTTTCGCATTCACCGTAATGATGTGTGGCTGGTGGCGGCTGCTCTACCATAATAACCCACACTGCGCAATCTCTGCGGATAGTTAGGGTACTAACCAAGTCATTACAAGCATTTCTTACTTCAGCAGCGATGGAAGCGGCAGAGGAAGAACGGGATTTCCTAACATTTCTTACCCTGGCTCTTCTGTCACGTTCCGTCAGTTTGTGTGCCCTTCCTGAACGTTTGTTTGCTTGCACCGCGTTCTGCTTCCATCTCTTCACGACATCACTTCACTTACAGTCAATTTGCAACTCACCTTCAGTGAGTTGCAATTCAGTCGAGACTCGAAACGAATCAAGTCCCAGTGCAGTGCTATTTATTTATGAATGCTTTTAATGTGTGCTTTTCAACTGAAGTATATATATATATATTTGTAAACAATTACGTTGATATAACTTTCTGGATCTTCCGTCTTGAGGACGAAACACCTGCCCGTTGCAGGTTTTTTGGAGCACCTACAAAGTGATTCAGAAAGTATCATCGATTTTCTTTCAATGGATCGCTGGCTGAAGAAGAAATGTCAAAACCTCTGTCACAGCAGCTCCAGTAGCTACGGAAGCATCAACAGCTAGCAGGCTGTCTAAAACTTTGTTATTTCTTTATTATTTACCCGACCCTTATTATTATTATTTACCAATATTTTTTTCAATTGTAGTGTGTTCCGTCGAGTATTTTCCCTTTCGTGTGAATCTCAGAGAACCTGAACAATTTTCTTGGATTTACTGAATGAAAATCCTCTCCAGCATACGCTTTTAAATTTCTTTCTGGGAAAGACTCAAGAATGGGAGAATAATGGTTAATTCTGTCATTTTTCGACTCTGACCAGACGAACAAAAAATTTAACTGAAAAAAAAAAGTAATAATGAATAACTATTATGTTTGGATATATATCTTCCGTTCTGTGATGAAAAAAAAATTAAGGAAATAATTTTTTTTTTTTTTTTTCAGAAAAAAAATTATTTCCTTAATTTTTTTTTTCACCACAGAACGGAAGAGAAATAGCGTCTTGTATTTGAGTACAGACAAAAAAATCTTTCTTTTCTCAATTCGCCATTTTGGGCGTTTTAGGAATCTCAGAAAAAGTCAGCGTTTTGCACCGCCGCCGAGTTAGCCCCACCATCATCGAAATTTCACACACAAAAAAAAACAAAAAAAACGTTCAGTTCGTTTGATCAGATTTGATCAACTGTTATTTTCGTTAGATCTAGCATAGAACAATCGTTATTTATCAAAACTTTTAGAGGGGGCTAAAAGGCGCTAACACCCCTCCTTGCAGTTTCAAAAAATAAACTATACCATTCATTAGACTTTCGTTAGATCAGATATGATCACAAAATTGTTTCGTTAGATCGCACTTAGTTCCTGAGATATGAAGCATTTTCACACTTGTTCATCCCCCCGACCTCCTCCAAACGTTAATGGGGACGTTTTCCGCACATCACATTCGAAATTTCACACAAAAATCGTTCAGTTCGTTTGATCTTCGTTAGAACAAAGTTAACCTCCTGTAAATTCGTTAGATCTACAATAAAACGCACTTTATTCATCATAAATTTTAGGAGGGGAAAGCGTCGGGTTAGCCCCCTCTTCGCAGTTTCAAAAAAAAACTATGTCATTCATTAGACTTTGGTTAGATCAGGTATGATCACCAAACAGCTTCGTTAGATCGTACTTAGTTCCTGAGATATGAAGCACTATCACACTAGCTCATCTCTCTGGCCATCGAATATGGACGTTTTGGCCTACACCCCTCCAGAAATTTCAAAGGAAAAAAATGCAGTTCGTTTGATCTTCTTTAGAGAACATTTAATACAGAGGCGTAACTAGAAGTGTCCCATTGGAGTGGGTGCTAAGGGGGTTTGAAGAAAAAATCTCTCATCAATAGCTGCTCACGGTTAGTATTCTTATTTTCAAGAAATAAATAAAAATTAAGCACCTGATCTTTTACTGTAATAAAATATATCATTATTAGACACTGATTAACTTCAAGAAAATAAACAGAATATATGAAAACACTAACTGAAGAAAATACTACATGCGCAAAAGAATAATGAAGCACTTTTAATAATCAAAAGCAAAATTCAAGCACTAGCACCCTAAAGAGTGAAAATGAAGTACTTTTGAAATTCCCTTATACATGTTTGTGCTTGAAAGTACGGTGTGATAACTGTAACCTCCTCTCTGTTTTTGAAGCAAATGTATCCAAAACACAGTCTAGACAGATTTTCCTACATTCTTCGCTTTGAATTGAGAGAAGTGACAACCCTGAAAGCTGTTCTTATCCCATCGTTGAACGAAAGCATGACTTTTGCTTCGCAACATGTTGAAATAAGAGGGATTGTAACTGCTATTTTCACCAATTTGTGTAAAGTTGGAAACAGATCACAAGGCAGTAATCCTAGAATCTCTAGCAATGTATCTGGTATTTTTTTTTTTTTGTTAGAATTTTTTTTTTTTTTTTTTTTAGCTGCTGTAACTTATGCTTTAAGGAAGGTTCATATTATAAAATTTGCAAAATTATTCCATATTGCTGAGGTTGAGAAAATGCTCACTTCCTATTGCACCAGGTGACAGACAGCGAATTCCATTCCCAATGTGTTCAGAGTCAAAGCTGAAATTCCAGAAAATTTCCTTTGTTTTTACTTTCATCATGTCCTGTGTCGGCCAACCCTTGCTTTATTGCCAATAAAAGAACTTGAAGAACTCTTTTCAAGAAATTTCGCCTCTTTTTTAGCACGCCTGTACCCACGGTATCTCTGCAACTATTAGTCCGATTTGAAAAAATCTTTCTGCTTTCGAAAGCTTGAAATATGCGAATGATGATCCTTTATTTCGACTTTTTTTTACGATGTACAATTTCGCCGCTAGAGGGCGTAAATGCAGATGATGTCGAATTTAAAAATACGTTTTATTCCACATATTTGCTTCTAAACATCCGATTGAAAAAGTCTTTTATCGTTCGATTCCATTTATATTGATGAGTATTTTAGATATAGTTTCTTTTTAAAATTACACATAGATTTTCCGCTAGGGGACGTAAAAGTAAATTGCATTTTTCCCGATAACTCTTCTTCTACAACTCCGATTTGAAATTTTTTTTTCAGCTTATACATCTCCTGATGCGCAATCTTTTGCATATAATTTCGAATTTTTGGTAAAGAATACTTTGGCCACCAGTGGGCGTAAGAGTTAATTTTCGCTTCTGATGTATTTGCCATAAAATCTGAGCTTCTAAAATATCGATTCAAAATTTTTTTCCGTGGATTGATGCCACTCACATCGATAAACCTTTTCGGAATATTTTCTTCCTAAAATATTCTACAGTTTCTCCGCCAGGGGGCGTAGATGTATATCATATTTTTGTCAATATCTCGACTTCTAGGAGTCCGATTTGAAAAATTCCTTCTTTGTTGGATATCGTTTTCCGTGTGACATGTTTTTCATATAATTTCAAAGTTTTCAAGTAATTCATAGACTTTCCGCTAGGGGGCGTAAAGGTAAATTGCGTTTTCCCCTATATCTCTGCTTCTAAATCTCCGATCGGAAAAATCCTTTCTGCACCGGATACAGCTCCTGGTGGGAAATTGTTTGCACATAATTTCTAATTTTTGTAAAGAAATATTTTGGCCACCAGGGAGCGTAAACCGTAATTTCCGCTTCTGATGTATTTGCAGCAAAATATGAGCCTCTAAATTCTCGATTGAAAATAATGTCGTTTGCAGACCGATACTACTAATACCGACAAAGGTTTTAGAAACATTTTCTTCTTATAATAGTGCACGGTTTCTACGTCAGGGGGCGAAGATGTATATCTTATTTTTCTCAATATCTCGACTTCTAGGAGTCCGATTTGAAAAATTCCTTGTTTGCTGCATAGTGTTTTCCGTGTCGCATGTTTTTCATATAATTTCCAAATTTTCAAGTAATTCATAGACTTTCCGCTAGGGGGCGTAAAGGTAAATTGCGTTTCCCCTATATCTCTGCTTCTAAATCTCCGATCTGAAAAATTCTTTCTGCGCCGAATGCAGATCCTCATGGGAAATCGTTTGCACATAATTTCTAATTTTTGTAAAAAAGTGGTTTGGACACCAGGGGGCGTAAACCTTAATTTCAGCTTCTGATGTATTTGTAGCAAAATATGAGCTTCTAAATTCTCGATTGAAAATAACATCGTTTGTAGACCGATACTACTCATGTCGACAAACCTTTTAGAAACATTTTCTTCTTAAAATAGTGCACGGTTTCTACGCCAGGGGGCGTAGATGTATATATTATTTTTGTCAATATCTCGACTTCTGAGAGTCCGATTTAAAAAATCCCTTCTTTGTTGGATAGTGTTTCTAGTGTGACATATTTTCCCTACAAATTAAAAATGTTTAATTATTCATAGACTTTCCGCTAGGGGGCGTAAAGATAAATTGCGTTTCCACCTATATCTCTGCTTCTAAATCTCCGATCTGAAAAATTCTTTCCGTACCGGATACAGATCCTGATGGGAAATCGTTTGCACGTAATTTCAAATGTTTGTAAGAAATTGTTTGGCCACCAGGTGGCGTATGTCTTAATTTCCGCTTGTGATGTATTTGCAGCAAAAGCTCGCGATTCCGTTTACAGCAATGTATGAGGGATTAAAGACCCGATTGAAAAACTTCTTTCTTCCGTCAGATAGTAATATGTTTTGCATACCGGTTCCATTGACTTTGAATGGCTTTGATAAATTTAATTTGCGTCAGAACGGGTTCAAAAGACGTGCTTATTACACCCGAAAATTCGGTGTCATCTTTCTTGTTATTTCTTCTACTGAAGCACCTTCAAGTTGTTGTTCCACATTTCTTATACATGAACTTATAACGGTGTTATATTTCATCCAGAGTTCCGTGGCTTTAAAATGACAATGAGTTTTTTCATGTAATTTCAGCTTTTCTAAACACTTTTTCCATTTGCAAACTCCAATTTTCGTAAAAGCAGTTTCCACATTAGTCGATGTTTTAGTTAAGAAAACACGGCACGGAAAACAAAAAGCACTGTTTAATGAAACCCTGTACTCAAGCCATGGAAATTGTTTGTACCAACAGGCATTCGATTGCCTTTTCTGTGCACCAAAGTGTGTCAATGGAAAAATAATTCGTGACTGATGTGATCCCTCTTCCTTCGAACTAAGATCACTTGCCTGTTTTTGCACATTTTGCACTGACACTGAAAAAGCGCTAGTACTAGGTATAAACCTACTTTAACTTGAGAATATTGTCCTTCTTCCAGAGTATTGTCTTTCTTTTTTGTATTGAAATTAAAATACTATCTTATATCCATTTCGGATGTGAAACTTTACGAAAAGAAAAACCAACACAGAGAAAAATAAACACTCTATTCGAGGATATGTACAGTTACAAAAACTACTGTCCGAGGGGTTTTTACTCCTTCTCTAAAAGGTGGCTCAGTTCTCGATGGAAACGTTCCAACTCATTCTAAAATGAATAATGCTCCCATATTTATGTCATCAAAGAACATTCGAGTAATACCGAGAATATCCGGTTCTTTCTCTCCTGTCCTAGGCTGCCACGCGCCGCTCCGTCTCCACTCCAGTCACGTGGCAAGGCAAACAGTAGGAATCCTTGAGACTAGGGGAAGTCTGACACGATCTCCTAGTAGATGCGCTGAGGCGTGGGGTGGTGGTGTTGGATAAATGGAAAAAGATATAGTAAACAGCCCCAAGAAGACCACCCGGTAAAAAAGGAAGCAGACAACGCAGCACATTGCTGCAGTACTACATAGTTCCCCTTCCACACACCCCGTGCCAACGAAATGGCGCGGTGCACGAATCACGGAAAAGGGGAAAACAAAAAATTTAATATTAGTTCTTGCACTGCAGTTCTCTAGTAAATAGGGAAATAAAAAGAACAGTTCTCTAACATCATACAACAGCGTAAATTACAATACACAATTTGTACAAATCCTTTCTTATTACAATTTTTGTTATTTCTTTTACATTACAATTTTTTTAAATCTCATTTATAATGATTTATTTCCCGTAAATTGTATTGGAGGGCTTGAGCAATCCCCCCCCCCCCCCCAAGGTTCTAGTTACGGCCCTGATTTAATAACCTGCTGTGTTTTCGTTATATTGGTTGTAAGAGGCACGTTATTTTTCATAACTTGTAGGGAAAGATTGGTGTCACATTTACTTTTTGAAAAATAAATTATGGCATTTATATTAACGTTTATTCATCAAAAGCAGTTTGTTCACTAGTTGATTTTGCATTTGCGTCGAGTAAAACACATATTAATTTATTTGTGCTTGCTTAAAATATCTCAAATTCAGAGAAAAAGGATAACTGCGAACGTTATTCAGTAAGTTTTTAGTTGCACCATCTAGTATTTCACGGCAGCAGCAAAAAAAAAAAAAAAATCCCCACCAAGTAAGTGAAAAAGCATCTTCTGGTGAGGAAAATGATTTTATTGTTTAAGGTAGAAAATAGTGCAAAATTTTGATAAAGGCTACAGTGGCGGCTTTTCAGGTGAAGTAGGTGAAGTGCCTCTTCCCCTATTTTACTCAAAATAAAGTTTTATTCAGTATTTTTTTATAATATATTCTTTTTGCCTTTATTCAGTTCCAAAATACTCAAAATTTTGAATAGATATTAATTCACATGGCGTGCTCAATACGGAAAACAAATTCTTATACGCAAAACAGTGCAAGCGAAGAGCTGAATTGAGAATGCTTGGAAGTCTGCAGTTTTCGGCCGAGCTGTCATGGTAACTATGACGTCACCCTCCCCAATCTGCTCGCTCAAGTGAAGTGTTTCAGCTTGAGGCACCTTACCTCTGCATCTCTCCGTTTTTGAGCGCAAAGTCGTGAGATTATGGTGGAGCGGGCAGACTACCAGGGTACCTTGCAATCTACTAGGGCTTTTTCTTTGTGGTGCTGTGGTACATTATTTTCCCAAAGGAATTTGTTCTTTCGGGCTTTGTGATTATTTGTTGAAAGCTTTAGCTGATATTTTAGGTTTGTGTACAATTTAACTGAGAGTGATAGTTTTTAGTATGCATCCTGTGTCATTGTTTGTAATTTATTGCAGACTCCATTTAATCGGTGGAAAGATGAAGATAAAAGACACATTTTGCTTCAAGGACGACCGACGGTTTCACTGACAATTGTTGCCAAGAAAGAAATCAAGAAGAGCGGTAAATCTAACAATATTAATTTAAAAAATTGTTGGTTTACTGAATATAAATGGATTTGCAGCACTTCTGCGTTAATTTTTTTTTGGCCCCGCTTACTTTTTTGTAATAAACATTCGGCGTGGAATAAAGACGGATTCTCAGATTTATTAAGCGTAACACGGTCACTTCATAAACATCGTGATTCTAGCGAACACCTGAAATGCGGATTAATGTTAAGGAATTTTGAAAAAAATTCAAAACACCATATCCGATGCCCTGAAAAAGAATGCTAGGCTTTTGAAAACGCATTTTAACGAAAACGTTACTTTAAATAGACTTTTCCTGTAGACAGTGATTGATGCAGTATTAGTCTATACTGTATTTGAGCAAACAAGAACTAGCATTCCATGGTCATGACGAAAGCATGGGCTCGATAAATCGTGAAAATTTCATTGAATTACTTTCATTGTTGATATGAAGAAGTTCTTTAGAAATTGAAAATCAATACGAAAGGATAAAAAAACTATTCAAAATGAATTAATTGAATGTTTTTCTGAATATATAAACGATCACGTCAAAATTTAAATAATTCTTTATTGTTGATTCGGAAGGTGTATTGGTTGAGGGATTTTTGGGTTTCCATGATGTGAGTGAAAAATAGAACGTCAGGAGCTTTATACAAAATGCTAGACAAAATTTTGGGACACTCTGATTACCAACACAAATAAATAGGACAATGTTACGATGGGGCAAGTATAATGTCCGGACACTTAAATGGGCTACCGAAAAAAAGTCAAGGATAAAGCCCCTCAAGCTGTTTTTGTTGATTGCTTAGTTCATCGTTTGAATCTTGTATTACACCAGAGTTTTTCTAAAATTTCTAAGTGTCGAATACTTTTTGCAAGCCTCAGTGGAATTGCTTCGTTTGTTCACCATTCTGCGAAGCGGTCTTATACACTTATATCAACAACCGCAAGACGCATACCAACCATAACAGAAACTCGATGGTCCTCCACTTCGAAATTAATAAGTGTAGTTGTTGAAGATTGGGATAAATTGAAGGAAGTGTTCGGATTTCTGACGAATAGCGAACAATCAGACAAAAATCAATTCATCCTGCCAAGGGGTTTTTGAATGATATGTACACTTTCGAATTTACATTTTTGGCTCCACCGATCTACTATTCGAACTTTTGAAGAAAAAATAACCAAACATAAACTACTGTGTAACTCAAGTTAAAAAAAACAAAAAAACTCGTGAAATTTTGAGCCATAAAAGGATGATTAAGGTATTTGAAACACAGTTTGGTAAAGCTAGCAAAATCACAGAAATAAGCACGGGAATATGCGGCTCTTACACAGGAAACATTTTGTCAAAATTATAAACAATTGTATTTTGAAATTTTGGACCACATTCTTATGGAAATGGATATGAGATTTCAAGACTATAAGAAACTTCAATTTGTCTGACTTGCTGACACAAACAAATTCGAATAATTTAATGCATGCTTTCCCTCTGGCGCTCTTGAAAATCTACATTTTTACGGAAACATATTTACTAAACACCAGCGCCTTAAAAATGAACTGAGTCTTGCATATGCTGATAAAGAATTAAGGAATATGTTGACTCAAGAACTCGTTCGAGTGTTTCACGGAGACAAAGACATTTTTACGGAAGATTATAAATTGGCTTTCCTCATTTTAACAATTCCATCTACAAGTGTGCCAGTGGAAAGAAGTTTTCTTAAAAGAATTGAAACTTGCTCAAGAAACACTAGTTCCCAAGATAGACTTGCTTCTTTGGCAAATATTTCTATTCAGGAAGACATTTTATTGATGCTCACGAAGAAACAACCATCTTATGTAGACATAATCGAAAATTTTGCAGCTTTAAAAGGAAGAAAAATTGATTTAATATACAAACAAGAAAGATGACACCGAATTTTCGGGTGTAATACGTCCTTTGAATCCGTTCTGACGCAAATTAAATTTATCAAAGCTATTCAAAGTCAATGGAACTGGTATAGAAAACAATAGATCTGACGAAAGAAGGAAGATTTTCAATCGGGTTTTTAATCCCTCAGATATTGCGGTAAACGGAATCGTGAGCTTACGAACTCTTAGAAACAGAGATATCGACACAAATAAGATGTGGCTTTACGTCCCCTGGTGGAAAAACCATGCATTATTTTAGGAAGAAAGTATTCTCAAAAGGTTCATCCATAAGAGCGGTATCGGTCCAAGAAAAAAAAATCAGTCGAGTATTCAGGAGCCCAGATTTTGCTACAAATACTTCAAAAGCAGAAATTAACACTTGTGACGCCTGGTGGCCAAACCATTCTTTACCAAACATTAGAAATTATGAGAAAAATATTTTCCATCAGGTCTTGTATGCGATACAGGAAGAATTTTTGAATTGAAATCAGAGCTTTAGGAGCAGAAATAACGCAGAAAACGCAATTTACATTTGTGCCTTCTAGCGGAAAGTCTATGATTTACTTGTAAATTTTGAATTTGTAGGAAAAACATTTCGCATCGGAAACACTATCCAACAAAGAAGAATTTTTCAAATCGGACTCTTAGGAGTAGAGATATTGACAAAAATAAGATATACATCTAAGCTCCCTGGCGTAGAAACCATGCATTATTTCAAGAAGAAAATTTTCCTAAAAGGTTTGCCGACATGAGTAGTATCGGTCAACAAACGACTTTTTTCGGACGAGATTTTAGAAGCTCATATTTTGCTGCAAATACATCAGAAACGGAAATTAAGACTTACGCCACCTGGTGGCCAAACCATTTTTTACAAAAATTAGTAATTATGTGGAAACGATTTCCCATCAGGAGCTGTATGCGGTGCAGAAAGGCTTTTTCAAATCGGAGATTTAGAAGCAGAGATATACGTAGAAACGCAATTCATGTTTACGCCCCCTAGCGGGGAAAGTCTATTAATTACTTGAAGATTTTGAAATTATATGAACCACATGTCACACTAGAAACACTATCCAACAAAGAAGGAATTTTTCAAATCGGATTCCTAGAAGTAGAGATATTGACAAAAATAAGATATACATCTACGTCCCCTGGCGTATAAACCATGCATTATTTCAAGAAGAAAATGTACCTAAAAGGTTTGTCGATATGAGTAGTATCGGTCAACAAATTACTTTTTTTCAATCGAAATTTTAGAAGCTCACATTTTGCTGCAAATACATCAGAAGCGGAAATTAAGACCTACGACACCTGGTGGCCAAACCATTTTTTACAAAAATTAGAAATTATGTGCAAACGATTTCCCATCAGGAGCTGTATCCGGTGCAGAAAGAATTTTTCAAATCGGAGATTTAGAAGGAGAGATATAGGGGCAAACGCAATTTACCGCTACGCCCTCTAGCGGAAAGTCTATGAATTACTTGAAAATTTTGAAATTATATGAAAAACATGTCACACGGAAAACATCGAACAAAGAAGGAATTTTTCAAATCAGACTCCTAGAAGTAGAGATATTGACAAAAATAAGATGTACATCTACGCCCCCTGGAGGAGAAACTGTGGAATATTTTAGGAAAAATATATTCCGAAAACGTTTATCGAGGTGAGTGGCATCAGTCCACGAAAAAAGTTTTTCAATCGATATTTTAGAAGCTCAGATTTTATGGCAAATACTTCAGAAGCAAAAATTAACGCTTACGCCCCCTGGTGTCCAAAGTATTCTTTACCAAAAATTTTAAATCATATGCAAAAGATTTTCCATCAGGAGATGTATCCACTGAAAAAAAATTTCAAATCGGAGTTTTAGAAGAAGAATTATCGGGAATAATGTAATTTACTTTTACGCCCCCTAGCGGGAAATCTATGCGTAATTTGAAAAAGTAACTACATCTAAAATACTCTTCGACGTAAATGGAATCGAAAGATAAATAATTTTTTCAATCGGATGTTTAGAAGGAAATATGTGGAAAAAAACGTATTTTTGAATTCGACATCACCTGCCTTTACGCCCTCTAGCGACGAAATTATACATCGTAAAATAAAACGAAATAAAGGATCATCATTCGCATATTTCAAGCTTCCCAATGCAAAAAGAATTTTTCAAATCGGACTAATAGTTGAGGAGATATCGTGGGTACAGGCGGACGGACGGACAAACCGATAACATAGCACGATCTTTTTTTACAAAAGACGTGCTAAAAATAGGTAAGTCCTCATTTAGGGATTTTCATTGTAGACAGTAGATATCTTTTCATACTGCTCTTGTACCTCTTCACCTATTTTTCCAACCACGAGCCGCCACCGAAAGGATATTTTCATTTTCGGAAAAAAAAAATTGCAATGGCTTTCCAGCAAATCAAATACTATCTTGCTTAGTGGTCTAGTAAATGACCGGAAAAATTATTCTTCGTGGCGTACAAAAATGTGTGTGTGTGTGAGTGTGTGTGTGTGTACAACACTGGCGGTGTTCAGTTTCAATTTTAGAAAAATGGCACTCCAAAGTACATGCTGAAGAGTTTCTAAGGAGAGCCGAAAAGATCACATCCGGTTGTGTACAAAACACTCTTTTCGGTGTGCAAAGCTGTACAAAACTAGAACAACACTCTTGCAGTGTTTATTTCCGATTTTGGAAAAGTGTTACTCCAAGTACATTGCTGGAGAGCCACCAAAGAAAGACGAAATGAAGCACTTCAGGTGGTGTGCAAAATTTCCTTTTGCGTGTACAAAACTAGTGCAAAACTCCGGCAGTGTTTTCGATTTTGAAAAGCGGGCATTCCAACATGTACTTGGAGTGCCCCTATTACAGAGGCGAAAAGTACCATTTCCGGTGGTGTACAAAATTTTCTTTTGGGTGTACAAAACTTTGGCAACGTTCATTTCTGATTTTGGAAATGTGGCACTCCAAGTGTATGTACTTTCAGGCGTGTCGTACCTGATGAGATCAAGCCGCTTACCAAACAGTAGGGACAGACAGAAGCA
Source organism: Macrothele yani (assembly GCA_039090855.1). Classification (NCBI taxonomy): domain Eukaryota; kingdom Metazoa; phylum Arthropoda; class Arachnida; order Araneae; family Macrothelidae; genus Macrothele; species Macrothele yani. The sequence continues at coordinate 75,990,471 of CM077009.1, read as the reverse complement.
CCCGTGTTCAAGTAGGTTCAAGCCGTTTTAGATAAGGGGGGGGACCTTAAACGCTCTGGGCGTGTTTAAACCGTTCAGAGTACGTAGTAAAACCTAAAACACACTTATTCAACCAAACCGTCAACATCATACGTTCTTGAGTCGTCGATATCTTCCCCACAAAATGACTCTTCCTCCTTTTAGGTGTCGCCACGCAATGGCTGAACACGATGCTCCGATCGGACCGATTTTGCGAGTTCTACTTGATCATGGAACAAATATGAACTGGGACGTTTTTTTTCAGCAAGTTATTTCCCATTGTTTGAAATATATTACAGCGTTACAACATGTTCGCGATGAATTGCATACAGCAAGTTTAATAACAGTTTAAGCAAATGAAAGATGACGAAAGTAGTGTTTTGTAGTGATTTATAGAGAAACCCACTGCTCTATTGTGCCTCGAAAGCCAGCTGTTGATCACCAAGTGGTACGAGAAACATTAAAATATTTTCCAAGTATTTTTATCCGTACTAGTGAATTAAAGCCTTCTTCTGATTCAGTATGGAAAGAAGTATGGTCTCATCATTCCCTGATTAGTTGTAAACGTGGAGATACTGAACAAAGAATGCATTTAAACCTAAGCAACTCTATGATTACCTGTATCAAAACGGACATGACATTCTTGAGCCAGGAATCTTCCCTTGCACCACTTTTGTCGAATACAATAGAAGAAAGCGATTCAAGTGCGAAAGATGATGATTCATCAGACTGTTCGGAATTCAATGTTTTTTATCATCAGATGCCGCTGAGCCAACGCTTTTATGGCAGGTTTCTATACCATTTGAAAAGTATTTGGAAATGGAGCGTACTTATGTGAACTACGAAGGAACTGCAAGAAAAGACTCAGGGTACTTAAAAGAAACGCGTTGACTTCAATAGTTGAAGAGGCTCTTTATAAATAACATGGAATTATATGTGCCATCTTTTTTAAGAGAAACAAAAGTCGTGTGGGCAACGATTGCTCTGTAAAATTCCTGACAGCAGTGGCACTGAGCACAGACTGTCATAAACCTTATACTTTCTACAGCAGTGGCACTGTGCACAGACTGTCATAAACCTTATACTTTCTGCAGAAGAAGAGCCTGACATTGGAAACCCTCTAATACTTCATTGCCGAATACCTGATACGAGACATACCGCATGCAAAATAGAACCACCTGAGAGGCGACAAAAAGACAATAACTGGAGAAGAAATGTTTCAAACGTTACCTGGTAACTGGAGTCATGAAAAACTTCATAAAGAGATTAACTTCGGGAAAAAAGAACCACCAACAGTAAAGTATTTAAAAGTTTGTCGTGATGCCAGGAGGAAAGCAATGGACAGGAAATACTGAACACCGAAGGTACAAGATTCGGTTTTGGCTCTCGCAAAAATGAAACATACGCAGATGTACATAGGAAAAGTGCACACCACATCTTATGACAGTTTCTTTGTACATTGGTGGACAAAAGAACAAATATATTAATAAATTTACTGTTCAAGAGAACCTTTCTCTCGAATCCACGTGGACGCTGCAGGAAGTCTAGTACTAAAACTTAAACGTTCAAATGCACTATCTTCTCAGTTTTTTTACACGAGATCGTGATAAATCATGAAAATACACAACTCAGCGTGTGCCAAATGCTGAGTGAATCTCAGGATACAGCCACAATAACATTTTGGTCATAAAAATGGTTGAAATATAAAAGTTACCAAAAGAATGTGCGCGCGACTTTTCTTATGCCCTACTCGGTGCATTTTCCAGGGCTCTCAATGTCTGCAGTCTCGCATCTCATCTCAGAAAATGCATGCTGCTCTTATCAGATATGAACACTGAAACTACAAAGTGTTTCCTTATAGGATAGATGTTGCTCATTTAACTGAAACAGTTTGCCGGTGGAAAAGTTATCCACAAAAGGCGAAGCTCGTCAGAAAATTTTTTATCCGATGTCCCTCACAACCAGCGACGTCTGGTGGACATCTATAATACATCCACCTGCTCCAGTAGACGTTATGGGTGAAATATAGACATCCATTAGCCATCACATATAGCTGTCCAATGGACGTCCTTAATGGACGAATTCTGGAGCTACCACATCTGGACGCCCATCGGATATCATTCACAGGACATCTAATGGACGTCCTTCATTGATGAATTATGGAGCTATTTGCGCATGCGCACCTGAAATATCAATAAAGTACGAGACAACTGAGCCACGCCGAGATTGTGTTGTACACACACATAAAAAAAAAAAAAAAAGAAAAGGTTTTGTATGCCTCCGAAGAAGAATTTTTCCGGTCACTTACTAGACCTCTAAGTAAGCTAGTATTTTGGTTTGCTGGAAAGCCATCGTCAGAGGCATAACCTTGGCTTTTCTGCGCCCGGGGAAAAGCACAAAATATTGGGCCCCCATCTATCTTATAAATTAGTTATATCATCATCATCATCATTGTCAACCATTATCAATCCACTGCTGGACGAAGGTCTCCCCAAGTTTCCTCCACAACAGTCTGTCTTGTGCCAGTCTCCTCCATGTCACCCCTGCATACTTTCGAATTTCATCCACCCATCTCCCATGTGGTCTTCTTCTGGGTCTTTTCCTGTCCCTTGGAATCCAATCTAAAATTTCGGCTGTCCATCGATGATCTGTCCTTCTGGCAGTATGTCCAGCCCATTGCCATTTCAGGGATTTAACTCTGATCATGATGTCTTCCACTCTTGTCATTTTTCGGATCCACGAGTTCCTCTTCTTATCTCTCCTGGTTACACCAAGTATGCTCCTCTCCATGCTTCTTTGAGTTGTCTGCAGTCTTTGTATGTCTCTTTTAGTTAAGGTCCACGTCTCTGCACCATACGTAAGCACTGGAAGGATGCATTGATCAAACACTTTTCTTTTAAGACATAATGGCATATTGCTCTTGAAAATTATGCTGTTTCTTCCAAAAGCTCTCCAGGCAAGTTTTGTACGCCGATTAATTTCTTCATCAATGTGACCCTCACTTGATATCTGCTGTCCAAGATAAACGTATGTGTCTGTTATCTCCAGCTTTTCTCCATCAATCAATAAATCTTCATTTCTTGTAAAAGCATTGAACATCACTTTTGTCTTCTGAAAGTTCATTTTTAATCCCACTTCTTTACTCTTGTCAGCAAGTTCCTGGATCATACTCTGCAGCTCTGATGGGGTAGTTGCAAAAAATGACTACATCATCAGCAAAACGAAGGTGGGTTAGATAATCTCCATTAATCTTTATCCCTTTGTTTTCCCAGCTCAGCGACTGAAAAACACCCTCCAATGTGGCATTAAAGAGCTTCGGAGATATGGTGTCACCTTGTCTCACTCCCTTTCCAATTTTTATGTGTGTTGTATTTTCAAACAGCCGAATCTTTGCACTTGCATTTTCATAGATGTTATTAATAATATTAATGTATGCATCTTCAGTACCGCAGGTTTTCAGAGCCATTGTAACTGCTGATGGTTTCACCGAATCAAAGGCTTTTTCATAATCGATAAAAGCCATGCACAATGGAAGTTCATATTCCCTCGCTCTTTCAATTAGTTCTCTCAGTACGTGGATATGATCTATTGTGCTGTAGCCACTCCTGAATCCAGCTTGTTCTCTCGGTTGAGCCATGTCCAGTGTTACCTTCAAGCGGTGTGAAAGAACTTTAGTGAAGATTTTATAAACTACTGATAGGAGGCTGATAGGTCTGTAGTTTCCGAGATCCTCAATGTCACCTTTCTTATGTAGCAGGATCATTGTAGCGGTGTTCCAATCCTCAGGAATCTTTCCTTCATTAAGGCATCGAGTGAAAATTTGGGCGAGTACTGTTTCAATTTCTCCACTTGCTTCTTGTATGATGTCTACAGTAATTCCATCTTCTCCTGGAGCTTTTCCCCGCTTCATGTTCTTGATTGCATGTGCAACTTCTGCTGGAAGGACTGGAGGAACTCTGGTACTGGTATCTTTCATGATGTCTGGAGTGCATGTATCATCCCTTTCATATAATTTGGAGTAGAAATCTTTCACTCTTGTCAAAATTTCGCCTCTATTTCTTGTTACAGAACCATCTTCTTTTCTCAGTGCCATAATCTGTTTTCTTCCCTTACTGAGATGTCCCTTTGCTATCTTTAGGCTTTGGTTGTTTTCAATTGCTTTCCTCACTAGTTCACAGTTGAATTTTCTTACGTCTTCAGTGATACTTTTTCTTACTGTCTTGCATAGCTCTATATATTCCACTTTGGAAGTCACATCTTCTTTAGTTGTCCTCATCTCTCTTCTTTTTTGCATCAACATTTTAGTTTTTCCTGATAATTTGTTTACATGCAACTTGTTCTTAGACCCAGCAAATTTTGTTGCTGTTTCCATAAGAGCTTTGGTTACTTTTCTGTTAACTTCAGAAATATCCACTTCTTCCGATGTTAGGCTTTCTAAAGCAGAGAATCTGTTCTTCAGTTCCAATTTGAAGGTATTATGGTGTTTTTTAAGGTTAGTTATGTCAATACATTTTGTTTGTCTTATGAGCTTGCCACGTTCAAGTTTGGTGTTGAAGTGCATCTTACATCTCACCAATCTATGGTCACTACCTGTGTTGAACTTGTTTAGCACACTGCAGTCTTCTATGACGAATTTTTTTGTTACACATAATAAAATCAATTTCACTTGTCGTCCCATTTGGATGTCTCCATGTCCATTTCCTGTGTGGCTTTTTCTTGAAGAAGGAGTTCAAGATGAAAAACCCTTCTGCCTCTGCAAACTCAACGAGAGTATTTCCACGCTGGTTTCTGTTGCCGTGACCGAATTTACCTACTGAAGTTTCATTCTGTTGCCGTTGCCCTATTTTTGCATTGAAATCTCCCATGATTATTTTCAAGTGCTGCTTACCTTTATTATTTAGATGACAAATTTCCTCATAAAATTCTTCAATTTCTTCTTCAGGATGACTTGTGGTGGGTGCATAAGTTTGAATAATCTGAGCCTGGTATCTTTTCGAGAGTTGGATAACAAGCCGTGCAGCTCTGTCAGAGGAACTTTCAACTTCTACAACTTTATCCTTCAGTTTCTTGTTTATTATAAATCCAACACCACTAGTTCTGCCAGTATCTGTCCCACGATAGTAGAAGAGATGTCCACTTTTCAGTTCGATGAGATCTTCTCCTTTTCTCCTTACCTCACTTAGCCCCACGATGTCCCACTTGATCCTTTGTAGTTCCTCTTCCAATTCAAGAAGATTTGAATCAGAAGATAGGGAGCGTCCGTTGTACGTAGCCAAGGTCAGCATCAGATGGTAGCCTAGTCCGGTCCTCCGGGGATTCTTAGCACCCTCTGCCTTCATGTCGCACTGGCCGCTGCCTTGGCCAGGTACATTCCAGCTGCCGGAGACTGAGGGCCAAGATTTAAGTTGTGGAATCATTTTTATATATATATATATATATATCATCATCATCATCATCATTGTCAACCATTATCAATCCACTGCTGGACGAAGGTCTCCCCAAGTTTCCTCCACAACGGTCTGTCTTGTGACAGTCTCCTCCATGTCACCCCTGCATACTTTCGAATTTCATCCACCCATCTCCCATGTGGTCTTCTTCTGGGTCTTTTCCTGTCCCTTGGAATCCAATCTAAAATTTCGGCTGTCCATCGATGATCTGTCCTTCTGGCAGTATGTCCAGCCCATTGCCATTTCAGGGATTTAACTCTGATCATGATGTCTTCCACTCTTGTCATTTTTCGGATCCACGAGTTCCTCTTCTTATCTCTCCTGGTTACACCAAGTATGCACCTCTCCATGCTTCTTTGAGTTGTCTGCAGCCTTTGTATGTCTCTTTTAGTTAAGGTCCACGTCTCTGCACCATACGTAAGCACTGGAAGGATGCATTGATCAAACACTTTTCTTTTAAGACATAATGGCATATTGCTCTTGAAAATTATGCTGTTTCTTCCAAAAGCTCTCCAGGCAAGTTTTGTACGCCGATTAATTTCTTCATCAATGTGACCCTCACTTGATATCTGCTGTCCAAGATAAACGTACGTGTCTGTTATCTCCAGCTTTTCTCCATCAATCGATAAATCTTCATTTCTTGTAAAAGCATTGAACATCACTTTTGTCTTCTGAAAGTTCATTTTTAATCCCACTTCTTTACTCTTGTCAGCAAGTTCCTGGATCATACTCTGCAGCTCTGATGGGGTAGTTGCAAAAATGACTACGTCATCAGCAAAACGAAGGTGGGTTAGATAATCTCCATTAATCTTTATCCCCTTGTTTTCCCAGCTCAGCAACTGAAAAACACCCTCCAATGTGGCATTAAAGAGCTTCGGAGATATGGTGTCACCTTGTCTCACTCCCTTTCCAATTTTTACGTGTGTTGTATTTTCAAACAGCCTAATCTTTGCACTTGCATTTTCATAGATGTTATTAATAATATTAATGTATGCATCTTCAATACCGCAGGTTTTCAGAGCCATTGTAACTGCTGATGGTTTCACCGAATCAAAGGCTTTTTCATAATCGATAAAAGCCATGCACAATGGAAGTTCATATTCCTCGCTCTTTCAATTAGTTCTCTCAGCACGTGGATATGATCTATTGTGCTGTAGCCACTCCTGAATCCAGCTTGTTCTCTCGGTTGAGCCATGTCCAGTGTTACCTTCAAGCGGTGTGAAAGAACTTTAGTGAAGATTTTATAAATTACTGATAGGAGGCTGATAGGTCTGTAGTTTCCGAGATCCTCAATGTCACCTTTCTTATGTAGCAGGATCATTGTAGCGGTGTTCCAATCCTCAGGAATCTTTCCTTCATTAAGGCATCGAGTGAAAATTTGGGCGAGTACTGTTTCGATTTCTCCACTTGCTTCTTGTATGATGTCTACAGTAATTCCATCTTCTCCTGGAGATTTTCCTCGCTTCATGTTCTTGATTGCATGTGCAACTTCTGCTGGAAGGACTGGAGGAACTCTGGTACTGGTATCTTTCATGATGTCTGGAGTGCATATATCATCCCTTTCATATAATTTGGAGTAGAAATCTTTCACTCTTGTCAAAATTTCACCTCTATTTCTTGTTACAGAACCATCTTCTTTTCTCAGTGCCGTAATCTGTTTTCTTCCCTTACTGAGATGTCCCTTTGCTATCTTTAGGCTTTGGTTGTTTTCAATTGCTTTCCTCACTAGTTCACAGTTGAATTTTCTTATGTCTTCAGTGATACTTTTTCTTACTGTCTTGCATAGCTCTATATATTCCACTTTGGAAGTCACATCTTCTTTAGTTGTCCTCATCTGTCTTCTTTTTTGCATCAACATTTTGGTTTTTCCTGATAATTTGTTCACATGCAACTTGTTCTTAGACCCAGCTAATTTTGTTGCTGTTTCCATAAGAGCTTTGGTTACTTTTCTGTTAACTTCAGAGATGTCCACTTCTTCCGATGTTAGGCCTTCTAAAGCAGAGAACCTGTTCTTCAGTTCCAACTTGAAGGTATTATGGTGTTTTTTAAGGTTGGTTATGTCAATAGATTTTGTTTGTTTTATGAGCTTGCCACGTTCAAGTTTAGTGTTGAGGTGCATCTTACATCTCACCAATCTATGGTCACTACCTGTGTTGAACTTGTTCAGCACACTGCAGTCTTCTATGACGAATTTTTTGTTACACATAATAAAATCAATTTCACTTGTCGTCCCATTTGGATATCTCCATGTCCATTTCCTGTGTGGCTTTTTCTTGAAGAAGGAGTTCAAGATGAAAAACCCTTCTGCCTCTGCAAACTCAACGAGAGTATTTCCACGCTGGTTTCTGTTGCCGTGACCGAATTTACCTACTGAAGTTTCATTCTGTTGCCGTTGCCCTATTTTTGCATTGAAATCTCCCATAATTATTTTCAAGTGCTGCTTACCTTTATTATTTAGATGACAAATTTCCTCATAAAATTCTTCAATTTCTTCTTCAGGATGACTTGTGGTGGGTGCATAAGTTTGAATAATCTGAGCCTGGTATCTTTTCGAGAGTTGGATAACAAGTCGTGCAGCTCTGTCAGAGGAACTTTCAACTTCTACAACTTTATCCTTCAGTTTCTTGTTTATTATAAATCCAACACCACTAGTTCTGCCAGTATCTGTCCCACGATAGTAGAAGAGATGTCCACTTTTCAGTTCGATGAGATCTTCTCCTTTTCTCCTTACCTCACTTAGCCCCACGATGTCGCACTTGATCCTTTGTAGTTCCTCTTCCAATTCAAGAAGCCTTGAATCAGAAGATAGGGAGCGTCCATTGTATATATATATATATATATATAAAATATATATATATATATATATATATATATATATTGTTTTTGTTTTGATTGGAGGTTTAACGACCACCGTGAGCAACTCAATGGGCTATAAGCAGTCGCCCGTCCCTAATTCAGGGTCACTGGTTCCAGGGAAGGGAGAGAACCAGTGCCGTAAGACAAACACAACATCCATGCCTCACCGGGACTCGAACCCGGACCCCGTTCGGACGAATGATCAGAGGCCATCGCCTAGACCACTGCGCCACCGGGGCGGCACATATATATTTTTGATTTAATCGCGTATACATATGCACAAGGATGTAAGGTCAGGTGATGCGTAACATCACAGCCTCTCCTTGACAAATGTCAACCCCGCCTTCTCGTGGTGCATCCTGTTCCCACTAAAGGGGCTCTGACGACCGCCAATAGCGGTATAACTATACCATCGGGATCAGAGGAAATGCTATCCCACACTCACCAACCCGCTTGGCCAGCGTGGTGAGTTATGGCCAAACACCTCCAAAATGACTCTACAACTTAAATCTTGGCCCTCAGTCTCCGGCAGCTGGAATGTACCTGGCCAAGGCAGCGGCCAGTGCGACATGAAGGCAGAGGGTGCTAAGAATCCCCGGAGGACCGGACTAGGCTGCCATTTGATGCTGACCTTGGCTACCTATAACGGACGCTCCCTATCTTCTGATTCAAGGCTTCTTGAATTGGAAGAGCAACTACAAAGGATCAAGTGGGACATCGTCGGGCTAAGTGAGGTAAGGAGAAAAGGAGAAGATCTCATTGAACTGAAAAGTGGACATCTCTTCTATTATCGTGGGACAGATACTGGCAGAACTAGTGGTGTTGGATTTATGATAAACAAGAAACTGAAGGATAAAGTGGTAGAAGTTGAAAGTTCCTCTGACAGAGCTGCACGACTCGTTATCCAACTATCGAGAAGATACCAGGCTCAGATTATTCAAACTTATGCACCCACCACAAGTCATCCTGAAGAAGAAATTGAAGAATTTTATGAGGAAATTCGTCATCTAAATAATAAAGGTAAGCAGCACTTGAAGATAATTATGGGAGATTTCAATGCAAAAATAGGGCAACGGCAACAGAATGAAACTTCAGTAGGTAAATTCGGTCACGGCAACAGAAACCAGCGTGGAAATACTCTCGTTGAGTTTGCAGAGGCAGAAGGATTTTTCATCTTGAACTCCTTTTTCAAGAAAAAGCCACTCAGGAAATGGACATGGAGACATCCAATTGGAACGACAAGTGAAATTGATTTTATTATGTGTAACAAAAAATTCGTCATCGAAGACTGCAGTGTGCTGAACAAGTTCAACACAGGTAGTGACCATAGATTGGTGAGATGTAAGATGCACCTCAACACTAAACTGGAACGTGGCAAGCTCATAAGACAAACAAAATGTATTGACATAACCAACCTTAAAAAACACCATAATACTTTCAAGTTGGAACTGAAGAACAGATTCTCTGCTTTAGAAGGCCTAACATCGGAAGAAGTGGATATTTCGGAAGTTAACAGAAAAGTAACCAAAGCTCTTATGGAAACAGCAACAAAATTAGCTGGGTCTAAGAACAAGTTGCATGTGAACAAATTATCAGGAAAAACCAAAATGTTGATGCATAAAAGAAGAGAGATGAGGACAACTAAAGAAGATGTGACTTCCAAAGTGGAATATATAGAGCTATGCAAGACAACACGAAAAAGTATCACTGAAGACGTAAGGAAATTCAACTGTGAGCTAGTGAGGAAAGCAATTGAAAACAACCAAAGCCTTAAGATAGCAAAGGGACATCTCAGTAAGGGAAGAAAACAGATTATGGCTCTGAGAAAAGAAGATGGTTCTATAACAAGAAATAGAGGCGAAATTTTGACAAGAGTGAAAGATTTCTACTCCAAATTATATGAAAGGGATGATACATGTACTCCAGACATCATGAAAGGTACCAGAGTTCTTCCAGTCCTCCCAGCAGAAGTTGCTCATGCAATCAAGAACATGAAACGGGGGAAAGCTCCAGGAGAAGATGGAATTACTGTAGACATCATACAAGAAGCAAGTGGAGAAATCGAAACAGTACTCGCCCAAATTTTCACTCGATGCCTTAATGAAGGGAAGATTCCTGAGGATTGGAACAATGCTACAATGATCCTGCTACATAAAAAAGGTGACATTGAGGATCTCAGGAACTACAGACCTATCAGCCTCCTATCAGTGGTTTATAAAATCTTCACTAAAGTTCTTTCACACCGCTTGAAGGTAACACTGGACATGGCTCAACCGAGAGAACAAGCTGGATTCAGGAGTGGCTACAGCACAATAGATCATATTCACGTACTGAGAGAACTAATTGAAAGAGCGAGGGAATATGAACTTCCATTGTGCATGGCTTTTATCGATTATGAAAAAGCCTTTGATTCGGTGAAACCATCAGCAGTTACCACGGCTCTGAAATCCTGCGGTATTGAAAATGCATACATTAATATTATTAATAATATCTATGAAAATGCAAGTGCGAAAGATTCGGCTGTTTGAAAATACAACACACATAAAAATTGGAAAGGGAGTGAGACAAGGTGACACCATATCTCCGAAGCTCTTTAATGCCACATTGGAAAATGTCTTTCAATCACTGAACTGGGAAAACAAAGGGATAAAGATTAATGGAGATTATCTAACCCACCTTCGTTTTGCTGATGACGTAGTCATTTTTGCAACTACCCCATCAGAGCTGCAGAGTATGATCCAGGAACTTGCTGACAAGAGTAAAGAAGTGGGATTCAAAATGAACTTTCAGAAGACAAAAGTGATGTTCAATGCTTTTACAAGAAATGAAGATTTATCGATTGATGGAGAAAAACTGGAGATAACAGATACGTATGTTTATCTTGGACAGCAGATATCAATCAAGTGAGGGTCACATTGATGAAGAAATTAATCGGCGTACAAAACTTGCCTGGAGAGCTTTTGGAAGAAACAGCATAATTTTCAAGAGCAATATGCCATTATGTCTTAAAAGAAAAGTGTTTGATCAATGCATCCTTCCAGTGCTTACGTATGGTGCAGAGACGTGGACCTTAACTAAAAGAGACATACAAAGGCTGCAGACAACTCAAAGAAGCATGGAGAGGTGCATGCTTGGTATAACCAGGAGAGATAAGAAGAGAAACTCGTGGATCCGAAAAATGACGAGAGTGGAAGACATCATGATCAGGGTTAAATCCCTGAAATGGCAATGGGCTGGACATACTGCCAGAAGGACAGACCATAGATGGACAGCCGAAATTTTAGACTGGATTCCAAGGGACAGGAAAAGACCCAGAAAAAGACCACATGGGAGATGGGTGGATGAAATTCGTAAATATGCGGGAGTGACATGGAGGAGACTGGCACAAGACAGACCGTTGTGGAGGAAACTTGGGGAGACCTTCGTCCAGCAGTGGATTGATAATGGTTGACAATGATGATGATGATGATGACATATGCACACACATAAATGCATATTGCTCGGCAAAACAAAACGTCTCATCCCAATGTATCTATCTTTAGGGAAAGCATAGTCGAATTGCCGTTCCGGTGGTGCAGTGGTCAAAGCACTGGCTTCTGACCATTCGTTCGAGACGGGCTCGGGTTCAAATCCTGTGAGGCATGGATGTCGTTTCCTTGGAAACAGTGACCCTAAATTAGGGACGGATCATCCCTTTTCTGGAAAAGTGGCTCAAAATTAGAGACGGGCGACTGCTTATAGAGCATCAAATTTTTCACGGTGGTCGTTACCCCCCCCCCCCTAAACAAAAAAAAACTCAGACTGTGCCTGTTTGCACTATTTAGGATTTAACGACGTTCGGTAGCACATCAAATGGAAAATGGAAGTCGGGGCTCAAAATCTCAGAAATCACTGAACAGTCCGCAGAGAATATTCAACAACGTGAACGACAGCCTTATCTTGCACCACACGTATAACTGCGCCTTCATTTTTGCATGTGAGCAATTACTATCTCCTGAACGTTTTGAGGGAAAACGATAAAAATTGTAGCAGAAACTGGTGCAAAGTTTCAATTCCAATTTTGATCAGACCGTAAGCATTAGATTTGCGCCCTCACTTCAATTCCAATTTTGATCAGACCGTAAGCATAAGATTTGCGCCCTCACTTCAGCTGAGCCCTGGGAAGCTGCCCCGCCCTATTTACGACTGTGGCCATCATAAAAAAATTTCCAAAAAGGAAAATAGACTACATCAATATTTTACACTATTTTCTACCTTATACAATAAAAACATTTTCCTCACCGGAAGAATACTTTTTCACTTACTTGGTGGGAATTTTTCTCTTTTTGGTGCTGCCTTTAAAACAGTAGATGGTGCAACTAAGAACTTACTAAATAATGTTCGCGGTTATCCTTTTTCTCTGAATTTGAGAAATTCATTAATTTGTGCTTGTTCAAAATATGTGTTTTACTTGACACTCACTAATGCACAATCAACTAGTGAACAAACTGCTTTTGATGAAGAAACGTTAATATAAAAGCCACAGTTTATTTTTGGGTAAGCACGACACCAATCCTTCCCTACAAGTCATGAAAAATAACGTGCCTTTTACAACCAATAAAACGAAAAAAAAAAGCAGGATATTAAATGTTCTCTTAAGAAGTTCCAACGAACTGCATTTTTCCCCTCTGAAATTCCTAGGGGGTGTAGGCCAAAACGTCCATCTTCGATGCCCAGGGAGATGAACTAGTGCGAAAATACTTCATGTCTTAGGAACTAAGTGCGATCTAACTGAGTTGTTCGGTGATCGTACCTGATCTAAAAAAAGTCTAATGAATGGCATAGTTCATTTTTTGAAACGACGAACATATGTTCACTTTTTGAAACACACGTTTTAATGGTAGATCTAACGAAAATTACAGGAGGTTAACTTTGTTCTAACGAAGGTCAAACGAACTGAACGATTTTTGTGTGACATTTCGAATGCGGTGTGTGCATTCGAAATGTCACACAAACGTTTGAAGGGGGGGGAGGTGAACTAGTGTGAAAATGCTTCGTATCTCAGGAACTACGTGCGATCTAACGATGCTGTTTGGTGATCATACCAAATCTACCGAAAGTCTAATGAATGGCATTGTTTATTTTTTGAAACTGCGAGGGGGGGAGGAGCTAACCCGACGCTATCCCCCCTAAAATTTATGCTGAATAAAGTGCGTTTTATGGTAGATCTAACGAAAATTACAGGAGGTTAACTTTGTTCTAACGAACATCAAATTAACTGAACGATTTTTGTGTGAAATTTCGAATGCGGTGTGCAAAATACGTCCACATTAACGTTTGGAGGGGGATGAACTAGTGTGAAAATGCTTCATATCTCAGGAACTAAGAACGATCTAACGAAGCTGTTTGGTGATTATATCTGATCTAACGAAAGTCTAATGAATGGCATAGTTTATTTTTGAAACCGCAAGGAGGGGGGCTAGCCCCTCCCCCTCCTTTTAAGAGGAGGGGGGCTAGCCCCTCCCTCCTCTTAAAAGTTTTGATAAATAACGTTTGTTCTATGCTAGATCTACCGAAAATAACAGTTGATCAAATCTGATCTAACGAAGATCAAATGAACTGAACGGTTTTTTTGTGAAATTTCGATGATGGAGCTAACCGGCGGCGGTGCGATTTGCTTCTTTTCGTGCTCAAAAAGGCAAGGGGAGAAGCTAATTTTAGAACAAGGTCACCCTGGCCGGCACGGAAGATGGAATTTTAAACCTGTGGTAAGTGTCACTGCTTGTAGCGAAGGGACTGACCTTGCTGTTTGGTGAATATTCCTGTTGCTATCCAGAAAATTGGCCAATGACCAAGGGCCTGAGGTCAGCGGGCTACAAGCACCCTGGTTTCCCGAGAAAAAAGCTCTCTTCTTTGTGCTGCTGCCCATCATGTAACCGCTAGTAGATCGGGGCTCTGTTAAGGAAGCTAGCCGCTCGCCGGTTTTTCTTTTTTTTTTTTTTTTTTTTTTTTGCTTGACCGGAGTAAGAATGGCGGCGCTGATCTTGAAGATTTGTTCTCGTGGCTTGAGTACGTGTTTTGATTCGTAACTCAAATTAGACAGATACAATTATTATTTTCAAGGATCTCATTACCTGAGATGAAATGTCTCTGATTCATCCAAATACAAAATACAGGACGGCTATCCCCGTGAGATGCGGAAGGCCTATCGTGTGAGCTAAGAAGTGGCCGACGTTGCTTTGGAAGGAGCACACCCGTCTCACAAAAAGGCCTGGACCGCGTCTAAAAACAACATTGAAAGAAATTGGACTCTCCAGGGATGACTGCAGAAGTTGCTCCAGGATCTATAGGTAATGCCATTACCAAGGTGAGCCAGCGGCCGGTGGAGAATTTTAAAATGTGGTTCCGAGTTCCAGCACTCATGGTGCGCTCTGTGGAAAAAAAAAATATTACAAGATGATCAGTTAACCCATGAATAGCACTTTGGTATACAGGAACTCTTTTGGCGTCTTGTGTGGCGTAGGCGAGCAACCCAAGGATGCCGAGGTAAACCTTTTGATTCCTGAAAGTGCTAGGAGAGGAGCCCTTCACCTCACTCACCTCGTCAGGAAAAAAAAGTGACTCACGAAGGAACTAAAATCCTGGAAGATTAAAAGAAGAGCTAAAGATTCATCTGCTGGAGAGATGATTCATAATGATCTACAGCCTAGTTCCACATCTTCAAAATTCGCCCAAAGGTCCCGTTAAAAAAAAAAAAGAGAGAGAAATTCTCGGTATCCACAATTTCTGTAAAAGTGTATTCTTAAATTTAGGGGTGAAGCCATGAAGAGAAAGTTCCTTGTAAATTTTGGGGCCGTGAAAAAAAAAAAAAAAAGAAATGTATATATGCATTCAGTTTTAAACAAATTTTTGTTTCGGTTATTTTAAATATCATGTAGTTCCTTAGAGAATTTGTAACGTTGGGCATGACAGTGGGGCAGGTCTGATTTCAGTTGTAATCTGCTTGGTTCAGTAAAATTCAGGAACAAAAAGTAAATGTTTTCATTTAGGATTTTTTGTATTATGGTGTTCGGGTGTGTTATGGGGAACGAAGCTTCATGTTTTGGTGTTGCGCTTGGTGGGGAAACTTCATGTCTTTCCAGTGGGCAAAAGAAGGAAGGAAAAAATGTATAATATTACCTGTGTTATAATCTATTTTGAAGAGCAACCCCTCAGACCAGTCTTTTTAGTATTAAGGAAATTTAACTGTCTTTGTGCTTATTCATTTTATTTTATAAATTGCATTTGTATCCATAAAAATAGAGTAAGTGCCATGTAGGTAAAGTTTTGTTCGTAGAGACAGGTTATTGTGATTTTTTGAGTTTGACAAATAACGGGTGTAAAATTGTTCTGCAACATTCTGTAGTAGTGTGGCTAGTTCATAATATCAGCCAAGGGATGTGAAAGCAGATTTTCATGAGGGAAGGATATTGAAAGAGGGCATACATGCAAATTAGGGAGGCATATGTATAGTGTGGCAGAGGAATGCCTGAGTAACTGTTTGGATTCTTCGATAGGCGTTTTCAGAGATAAGGATATTGATGTGTTGTGTACGAGATATAGGCGCGACGAGATAATGGGGTTTCTACACAGTGACGTCCGGTGACGCAACAGACTACCCAAGCAGTCGCAAAGGCAATTACTTTTCACTTTTTTACAATTGACATTAGGTTCAGATTTTTGAAATAATAAAGGTGGGAAAACATGACGTACGATATAGATACCATAGCTACTTTTTTATATCTGTTCTTTTACACAACACAGCAAAATCGAAAACAAAAGACTTCTGTTTTCCGAATAGACTGAAGTCACTTAACGTATCTTTCTATTTAAAAGTAAACTCCATTCTTCGATCACTTGCAGCAAAATGTTCTATTACAGAACCGAAAAAAGTATTTCTTTCTTTCAGAGTATTTAACAGATTACTTTCAATTGATATCAGTCCAAGATGCGAGAGTCGTTCTGTCCTGTTCTGTTTCGTGCGTATTTCTTAATTCGCTTTAATGCAGAAAACGATCTTTCAGCTGTTGAAGTGAACACAGGTATCACACTTATAAGTGAAGCCAATAGGTAAAGTTGTGGCATGGATTTTCCAAGTGCTGAAGTCGCTAACATCTTCATTTGCTGTATAGGTGACGTCAGAAAATTCGTGTGAACTGTATGCTACGATTAATTCGTTTTTTAAACGTACTTCATCGAAGTAGTGACCATAACTTTCAAGTAAGCTTTTCAAACCATCAGTTGGGAAAGTGTGAACGTAAGAGCTGTACTTCGAAAAATCCAGTAAGCACAAAAATGTAAGCCTTTCATAATCCTGAAATCTTGTATTAATGTGTTTTTCGCCATTATCGAAAATTTCAAAATATAATCTTCTGTATTTAGTGGTAATCGTAATGTCTTCAGAAAGGTTTCGGTTTCGTTTACTTGGGAGTCCAACATCAGCAATGGTCCCTTCGTACACTACCTGAAAACGACTTCTCAGAGATTTCACAGCATTTTGTGTTTCCGTTATCTTACTTCTGCAGTAAACAATGTCTAATGAAGCATTCTGAAGCACGCTGAACAAAACATCAGTAAGAGAAAAAATACTATGAAAGGTCGCAAGAAGAAAGCAAAATTCAAAGTTTTCTAAATTGGACAAATGTCCCTGAACACCCGCAAGAATATCGCTTTCTACTTGTAATTGATGTTCCAACATGGCAGCAAAAGTCTGGCAAAGCTCTTCTTTTTTTTTCGTGGACAGTATTGACGAGTCGTGATGAGTAATTCCATCTTGTTGGGCAAACATTGGGCAGTCGGCGTCCCAAAAAGGCATCAAGAAATTTTGAGCGCTTTGGTGATCTCGAGAAAAACGCTGCAAGCCCATTAAGAGTAGCAAAAAAGATACGACATTCAGGAATACGTGAAGCGCTTTGTTAAAGTACTAAATTCAAACACTGCGCATAGCATTGAACACTCTAAGAGGGCTTGTGGAAAGGATGCCTTATTCGACTGTACACCATGCAAAGAAGAAGCCGTTACTGCAGTTTCGTCGTAGCTCTGCGTGACGAGTTTTCCACCACAGTCTGAAAAATCCTTAATATGGGACAAAATAAGACCAGAAAGTGCTACCGCTGTTTTGCCCTTACTAACTTCTTGGAAGCACACAAATCTTTCTACCACCCTCCCTTCATTTGCGTACCGATAAACAAAAGAAAATTCAGATCTATTCGAGACGTCGGTAGTTTCATCTCCTAATATGGCAACAAAATCGGACTGCTTTAACTAGCGTTTAATTTCATTACACAGTGCACTGGCGACAGAATCAATCAAATCATTTTGAATACGATTTGATACTCTTTTGAATACTGTCGAAGACTCCAAATGGTTTTTTAGTACAGGATTATACTCAGCAGTGTAGTCCAAAAGTTCCAAATAATTTCTGCGGTTGTTGGAAGTTTTTGACTTGTCATCTCCTCGAAACGAATGTCTAGCTTTGCAAGGAAGCAAACGGTATTTATGCGCGGTTTCAAAATATCTCTATTGCGTTTTACCTCTTCATCGTGTTGATTTATGTTTTGTCGTATCTGGTCACTGACCTCAGTTTCAATACGAACAGTTCCAAAAGTTGCGGGTGCAATGGACGCACGAATATGTTTAACAGCAACATCATGATCCCGTATTGTTTTAGTTAAATTGCTTAGCTTGCTGTATCCTGTTGTCCAAGTGGAGCTTCTGTCACAGCTAAACAGCAAACAGTTCCAACAAAACAGTTTGTTGGTCTTAACACTTCCGGCAAGACATTCGCATCTTTCATAACTGGTGTTTAGAAAATGTCGAGTAATATTCTTTTGTTGCTGCATTAAACTTGGCAATGCAGGCATCGGTCTTCCTTTCAAATCACATTTTCTTTTCTTCAAAAGTTCGGCGAGAAAACGGAGTTTGTAACAAATCGGCTATAATGTCTTCGTTTATGGTATCAGACATGGCTGTTTAGAATCTATTTTAATACACATGCACGATATATTCAGGAATTCACAGCACACGATGTAAGAAGAACTTCGAACAATGCATCCACAGTTCAACTCCCATAACCCAAACAGTCAGTGTTGGTTAAGAGCAGCTACACGCTAAGACGGTCGTTTCTAGAGAGCAATTCTCATTGGTTAGCAGACTAGTGCCGTCAGGTTGTCATAGCAACACCCCTTCAGCGGCGGTGTCGCTTGGATGACGGAAGCAGGTGTTGCATGCGCTCGGCAGCTGCGAACAATCGAAGTGCAGCATCATTTGTTTCTCCTGTCTCTTCGTTGTTATTGCCAGTGTGCATGGATTATACAGTTATGAAAACTTCAGCGGTATAAGAACGGATTTATAACTTTGTGGTGATTATTATCTGTGTCGAAAACAGAAATTTGAAGGATTAGAGATTTGTTATGTATCCTTCATTTCATTTGCCCATTGCCCAAGCACTGCTCGGGTGGAATGCACGTCACTGGAGGAGGAACTAATTTACGATCTACTACACAGCTGCCACGTTGCCAGTTGCCACCAATTAAAAGTATTGGTGTGATGTCCTTGGAGATAGACACAGGCGATCCTCTCTTCACAAACAATAACTTTTATTTACATTTATACAGACTCTGCGGAGTCCGCATTTGGACGGTGTAGGTAATGGTCTTCAGTTAGCTTACATTTATACAGAAGACAAACACAGTATGTGATTCGCTACTAATACACATATACACGAACAATTTCTCCTTGTCCCAGCGACAGGTAGCCGAAACCATTTCGAGGTCACCTCTCAGAAGCAGCGGACCTGGTCGTTCAATTTGTCACATAGCTCAGCGTCGCCCTCGCATGGCACCTCACGCAAGTATTAAAATGGTATAATAGCTGAAACATATGGATCACTATTCTATTAGCGTAACAAAAATCTGTAGTGGCCTTCACTGGACTTTCTCATGCATAAACTGATATGCGAAGACGCACAGCAAAATCAAAAATGTGCGATAGGAACTCCCACACCGGTTCCCCGATTTTTTTCCAAAGCCTAATGATTGCATGAATACATAAAAAAAGCTGGGCTAAATAATAAATTTCGTGTTGATAATTGCATTAGTAATTAGAATTACAAAGTAGGTCATTTTTTTAAAATTATTTGTCACAAATTATTAATTTTTTATTTTCATAAAATAAAGTGATCCTTTAATTATTACATTTTTCGTATAAAGGGGGCCCGGGGCAATTGCCCCTTTTCCCCTCTATAAATCCGCCTCAGTCTACAGGTACGGAAGTGGACATCCGGACCGTTGCCAGATGGTTTACGGCACCGGTACTACATTTGAGGAGGTCACTATGCCGCCAAGCACTGACCAGCGAGCATCACCGGCACCGGTTGTTGCAGTGGTGTAGGGTCCGATCAACATGGGATAATGTCCAGTGGCGTCGTATTGTCTTCAGTGATGAGTTGCCGCTTGCACTTGCTGCCGATGACCAGCACATACATGTCTGGAGACGAGCCGGCCAGCACATGGATTCTGCCTTTACCATGGAACGGCACACGGCTCTCACCCCGGAAGTGGCTATCTGGGGCCATTTCCTGCGATAGTTAAACCTGAAACTTTAGCCAACTGCTTAGGAAAAGCAGACTTCCAGCACCCCGACGATGAGTGTCAACTACATCAAGGTAATGGTGGCGAGGAGATCATACCCACTGTGGAGTACTGGAAAGACGTAGGCCGTGATGTACCGTATGAGGCTTTTGTGAGCGTTGATCACAATTTAGCTGCTTGTGGTGAGCTCACAGATGATGAGATCTTGGCTGATATTATGAATAAGAAGACCTGCCGTGTATTCAGATGAAGAACTGAAACCAAGAAGGTTATATTACTGGTGACACCACTCCTATCCACCCAGCATTGGCCGCCATAAGTCACCGTCCGTGCTGCAAATGACGTCATGAGCAGGCACGACGCAGCCACAGAAAAGCAGCTGCCTTGAAACCAATGGAACAAAAGCTTCTAAGCGTATAAACAGATAAAATGAGTAATTCAATAATCTTTATAAATGATACACAAGCTTACAGTTTTATCCAAGGAGGTTTTATTACTGGAGACACCACTCCTATCCACGCAGCATTGGCCGCCATAAGTCACCGTCCGTGCTGCAAATGACGTCATGAGCAGGCACGATGCAGCCGCAGAAAAGTAGCTGCCTTGAAACCAATGGAACAAAAGCTTCTAAGCGTATAAACAGATAAAATGAGTAATTCAATAATCTTTATCAAGGTTATATTACTGGTGACACCACTCCTATCCACCCACCACTCCTATCCATACACAAGCCTACTGTTTTATCAACGGTATAATTTAGTTCGTTGCCTGCTTGTGACGTCACACCACAGATTACCTGTGACCTATGGCGGCAGAGCCAGTGGTGTCTCCAGTAATATAACGTCCTTGACTGAAACGGCCAGAATTTCCTGAAAAGAGCCTTCCAAATTTAGTAGAGGCTTTGGTTCACCTCCAACAGTTAAAGGAAGTTTGTTGAGGTACAGCAGAATGTTACTCTCTATTTCATTCACTCGATAAACTTGAAGAATTTACACTTACCCGTAACATAAATTCTAAGAAGCAGGCAAAAATTTTGAAGTTTTATGTACAATTTTTTTTTTAATTCACTGTACTGTTTTTTTATGTTATGAATAAATACGTTATTTTTTACAGTACTTGAATGAGCCCATATTCAAACTTTACTAATTCGAATTATTTTTGTGGTCCCTTCAGCTTCGAATTATCCAAGTTACACTGTACTTCCTTTTTACCATTATTTTCCCTGTAACACTGGTCTGCAAAAAACTAGTAGTTGGTTCAACACTTTAGGAGGTTCTGGAGCACTCTCTGTCGATGATTCGCACAAAACCCCTTTATCCTGTCCAGCAATTGTAGCACTAGCAACTGCTCCATCTTCTTCCACTGTTATGGTTTAAAGTTTGAGCTATGTGGGTTTATTTTGTTATTAAATTTACGCAAATGTTAAATTTGAATGTGAACATTGAATTTTGATAAGAATTGAAATTTGGGAGATGGGTAGATGTATTTCGAAACAAAGGTAAATTCAATCTATTTAAGGCCATGATAAATAAAAATGAAAAAAAAATGTAACGCTGATATTAGAAATCCCAAAAGTTATTAAAGTTTTTTTTTTTTTTTTTGCGTTGTTTGCGTTTTTGCTGAGTTGAGAAACCTGAAAGTGACAAAAGGTATTTATTGTTTACATGTGTACCAATGTGTGTAACTAAACATTCACTAGTAGACAATGTACACGTGTAAATAACTTTTGGAGGCGCTGAAGGTTAATTTTAGTGGCTGGACAAAATGTGTTAGTTGAACAAAAACAAAATTCCAGGAATGTCTCCAACCTTAGGCAAGCTTAGGTCGATTTGCATGGGATCCTGAGATGAAATTCAACCGGGACACATAATTCTTCACTGCACAAAGTTTGGATTTTTGAAAGGCCACTTGGCCTACATTTATTTGCAAAACTTAACCAAAACAAAAGAAACAAAGTGTTTCAAGGAGTCGATGAATACTGATTTCTACAAGTTTTCTATTTGACCACATCAGTTTTCAAATTTTTCAAAATTTCTTTTGACTTTGGCCACAGGGCCTCATAGAATATCTAATGATATACAGCATAGGAGCTTCAAATGACGCAAACAATTTTGCACGTCAACAGTGAAATTTATCAACTTCTGCCCAAAAGTAGTGCCTGTAACCACGCTGATGTATTAACACAAGATCTCACACATCTGAATTTCACAAATAATAAAACATCTGGCCTCTAGCACCAGGCGCAGTACTCATTAAAAAGAAATACAAGAATTTTAATGAATTGCACAACACAACTTAATTAACGTGGTGGGTAAGCTAGGTAGCTGAAATAAAATGTTTCTCTCTCTCTCAGTTCGTGAAGTTATAAGAATATGTGTACACTTTGTTGCTGTGATTAACTAACCTCTTTCGAACAACCTCCTCAAACCAGTTTCCTCAACCCATTTAAATTTAGGAATTACAACGACTGAGCAAAAAATTTTGCGAATAATGAAAAGTTACCTTACTAAACGGTTCTACATTCCCAGGAAAATTTCCCTTAAAATTAACATAGCACAACACTCTAGCCTTATTTGATACTGAATCAATTCTAGACACTATACTAAACATACTGCACTAAATACCTTACTCAAATTCACTCAAAATTTATCATTAAATTGCAACGCTGACAAAAAGACTTAAAATTCCCACTATCATCATGAAATTAAAAAAATAAAAGAAAAAAATCCTTACTAATACAAGCTTGCTCTCAGTACTCAAAATATTATAATGTAAACAATAAGGTAAACCCTAATTCCCAACACTCCTGGACTTGAAGTCATATTTAACTGCACTCTAATTTTAAATTACATCAAAATTTTAAATTACACAAATATTTCTAACAGGCAATATATAACAAATTAATCCAAATTTCCAAAATTCTTCTATGTAAGTTTTACCAATTTTAAAAATAGGCCCATGTAGTAACCCACTGTTTTATTGGCAAAGCAAAATCTCAGTTAATCAGACCACTTTCTCTGAAAACAAATATTTTCACTCGAAAAAAAAATATATCAGTGTTCAGGCTGAAGGTGATAATGGGTCGTGAATCCATCAGACCTATACACCGAAATGGTGGGCAAAGTGGGGCTTATCATCCTGTACTTTTTTCTTTTCGTGGACATCTTGGGAACTTTACACCTGAACTCACCCCGCACGGAAGAACCACCTAGAAACTACCCGGCATACAGGGGTAATGATTGGAGAGCACTTTTCTCTTGAAATGGCCCCCAACTCAAAGCTTGAACTATCATCGCATCCTGTGGATCTCTCTACTCAGGCACTCCGTCCCGAAAACAATTCCCCAAAATTGTCTCAGAATCACCTTTTCATCATGAGTATCACTCATCATGAGCATGCAAGAACACCAGTCCTCAAAACAAAACATGTAGAAGTGTTTACATTCTTTCGAAGTAGTTGTTGTTTGGTCCCGCCATGTTGTTTTGAAAACCTTGCCTGATATTATTTTTGTGTGTTGGAGCTTGGAGGTGAGTGCTTCGTTTAACTGCTGGATAAGATTAAAGTGTTCGTAAGGTGTACAATTTTGTTTGTTTGAAAATGCATATCCTGTGTAAGATAAAGCAAAGTATTTTGTTCTGTTTGGAGTGAAAGCATGGGCACTACATGATTACATTTTTCACTTCTGCTTCAGGTACGTTCGTGCTGTAACAGCGAAGAAAATTAAAAGTACATCCGTACGGTAATGTTTGTTCTGTGTTCACCAGTATTACATCTCGCATTTTCATTTCATGTTCATGTGCACCAATAATTAAAAAGGCATATCAATGCATACGTGTACCGAAAGTCATGGGCGCCCATAGGATTTTTCTGGAGGGGGGGGGTCGTATATAAAAAGTCCATAGTATTTTACGATTTTACGGGAGTGCGAACTATTTTCGTATGGAAAAAAGCCCGTAATATTTTTATGGGGGGGGGCAATTTTTTCATAAATAAAAAATTCATGTTTCATCTTAAATTGAAGACTGAAAAGGAAAGGAAGTATTCAGATAATTTAAAATTTTTATGCTGATGTTAAATGAGAAAGTTAAAACTATTCAGTGATCTTCTTTTATAGCAACTTGGACATTTCAGCCCAAGAAAAAATTTACTTTTTGGCAGTGTAAAAGCATATTGAAGTAACAATTATCTGCAAAATATTGTCTCCTATTTGAAGGCGCATACCCCACTAACTGAACCACATATTCCAAATTTTAATTGCCTTTACTATTCAAAATTTGATTTTGTCATCATAGTATCAACAGAAGATTTATACTATAGAACTGCTTTTCTCTGTGCTCTCTTTCTCTCTAACGTAAGGGAAATGCGGGAAACTTTACCTGCTTTCCAAAGTCACAGGACGCTGTGTTGTCTATGTTATGTGCAGGTTTAAGTAATGGAACAAACAGACAAAATGGCGTGTAGTACCTTAAATTACACAATAAAGTTTGTTAATAAAACAAAGCTGAATTACAAAAAATGCAGATCAGTTTACTGTTTAATTTTGGCGACATACTGAGAACCAACTGCACCATCTTGGATTTCCGAAGGGGGGGGAGCCGGGGGTGGCAAGTGCCCCGTCTCATCCCGGTTATAGGCGGCCATGTCGACAGTTGTTCTGTTTACTAAAGGTATAAATTATTATATGCCACTGTTATTTCATCGTATTTTTGCCTGTAAGAATTATACAACACCGGTCGGTGTTAAAGAGATTTACTACAACGATATTAAATGATTAAACAGAAGTCATCGCTCTTTCCACGTTTATATGTTCCCAGTCCACGTCAATTGTGTGTAGTAATTATATTAAAGGATTTAAAGTACGTCAATACTGCTGTAAGTAAAGTTACGTCGGTATTGCTGTTGAGTTATTCAAAGAGCTTGAGTACTTCTATTTTTGATATTGTAATTATATAAATCTCTGAGGTTGCTATTAAAACGCCAAAAATAAGAAAGGAACTTTTTATTTGGAACAGTATGTTATTTTATTAGTTATTTGTTGGAAATAGGTATTAAAATAGAGGGTCGTAAAAGTCATTCCTGGGGAAAGCTAAGAAATCAGATTTAAGATTAGTTGAAGAAGAATTGGGAGAATAAGTAACTAGAGATCACAGGCCAGGATGTATAAAAACAGTGATTTTGGAAAGTAAAGAGTATGAGGGGAAATGCCAAAGAATTATTAACTACAGTAATAGCGGCGACAATGGAACTTGAGAAAGGGAAAAACAGAGAAGAAAACAAGAAATAGAATTTGAACTGCAGGTGGAAAGAATTGAAGCTGCAAATGGGTCAAATGTTAGTGAATTTGAGCCTACCGTAATTTGTACTGCATAATCTGATGCAGAAATATGATCCTTTCTGCATCAGATCATGCAGTTGATGCTGATGATCCAAAGATACATTCTGCATCAGATAACTGAAAGAAACGTTCCAAAAAAACCTAGTAATGAAGATAGTTTTGAAAGAAGTAGACGACTGCAAATCTTTTGAATATGGATCATATTGTATAATCACATGAGACCTCATGTGCCCCGTCTCATCTTAAGAAAAAACAAGAATCATTCATCATCAGAGGTTGTGAACAGAATTGATGGAAACGCAGTTGATGAACTGTTATCACCGTATACCAGTATAGGTCAAGTAAATGGGTTTCAGATGCCCGTCCTATGAGATTTCGGAGCCACTATAGATATTATCTGTCAAAAGATAATATCTGTTACTATAGATATTATCTGTCAAAAGATAATATCTGTTACTATAGATATTATCTGTCAAAAATATAGTTATGACTACATTTTCTTCTTTTTACTTCCTCATACATAGTATGAGGACGCATACAAAGTATGAGTAAGTATTGTAATCGTGGAAAAATTTGACTTCGAGATTTCAACGGAAATATACGTTTTGGGGTGCCGCGAATGCGACTTCATCATTTTCGACGTAGTGTGTGTGTGTGTGTTCACAAAGTTCAGCGTGAACTATTACAGAGACGATACAATTAAGCAATTAAGCATTCGCAAGTCTGTAAGCACGTAAAAACCTTACAGCTGCAGCATTTAAATCTAACTAAGACTTTGTACATCATTACATGATATTAAAAACACATTTTTTTTATATTTTTCATTAATTTTTCTTAAACACTCAGAAAGAACAAAAAGTACTTACTCCAAATTCATGTCTCTACACAAAACTAAAAATACCAGGAATGTCTTCCTATATACAAAAAAAAAAAAAAAAAACAGTAAAAATAGTTTTCTTTGCATGTTAAATTTAATAACTAATAAAATTGAATTTAGATATATCACATAGTAGTAAACTGTATGACGCACTTTGTATCAATTCCGTACTGTTTAAGAGGAAGAAATGTTTATGAAAATCAACTGAGGCTTAAGATATCCGTAAAGCGCTGGAAATGGTAAATCGGCATAGGAAGTGAATGATTTACTAATGAATTAAAAAAAACTCACAAAACTGTGAACTGTATGAGGTGTTTGTCTTTTGTTATGGACGATATCAGGTAATTTTAAATGAAATCTTAGAAGTGAGGCTCGTCGGTCGAAGTCTGTTCCACAACTGGAAAACAAAACTACGAGATTTGCTGAATGCAGAAAAACTTATGAGAATTTCTCAAAAATATCATATCATATATTTTTTTTCTCGTTAGTTACAATTTAAAAAACTGCAGGAAAGTTTGACAGTCAGGAAAAGAAAATAGCAAAATACGAATAAACAACGTTTTTTAAATAAATAAATACATCGCTCTTTCCACGTTCCAGATAAAAAATAGCAACCGAAAATTGTTTTCAGCCGCCACCGTGGAATTGAATCACGCATCTCTCGATATCTAGCCGAGCGCGTTAGCTTTACACCACGGTGGCCAACAATCCACGGTGCTATGTGTATTTTTTTTTTTTAAGTCAGCTTCTGACATCATAAATCCGTAAGATGGGCTCAGCTACTGAGACGTCTCCATCTGGTGGGCATTAACGGCACTGGCTATACATATTGTAGCAGTTATTTCAAAATGTACTTTATTGGCAAAAACATAGGGAATACAGGCGTATGTCATGGCGAAAATTTTAACCTCTGGTGAATTTCGGAAAGACCTGATCAATCTTTCTGTTGGTTTATCGGAGATTAATTAATGCAAAAATTTTCTCCCATGACATACGTTAGAAGAAAATTCCTATTTGAAAGGCAGGGGAATTCATGCGCAAAATTCGCTTGTCTTAATCACAACCAGGAAAACAAAATTTCATGTTGGAGAAAGGAAAAAAAAAAGAGAAAAAGAATAATATTTGATTTAACTGACTTTGGGCTTTTGAAAATAATTATTTTATCTGTTCTTTTATCGCGATAGGAAAAGGCGAGTAGGTGTGCAGCTCAGAGAATCAAAATTAATTTTAGTTTAACATCACGGAACGAGGGAAAAAGAAAATTAAAATTAGTGTTTTTCTGCAAAGCAAGAATTCGCCATTTTTCGTTCCTCGTTTCCAAACGTCGAGAAAAAGTCGCCCAAAAGTGCAACATCTTTTCGTCTTTTGGGTAAGGAATTCAGCAACAGAATCTATTTTTAGACCTCAGGGTCAAGAGGCTTGGTCCCTACGTGTGAAGGTCAAGTTCATCTTCCCCTGGCCGACCAGAGGATGCACGTGCCTAGTAACATTTTTTTTTCGTGGAGAGTGTTGGACGCTGCAACGATGCCTGAGTGAAGGTCAGGGGTCACTCGAGGCGTGGGAGAGAAATTCCGCTGTTGCCATGCAAAAGGTCAGCCAATCAGAGGTCAGCATTTTTTCCCCAACACGCGAGACTTCTTTGACACTTTGAGACGCTTGTCTCAGTCACTTTTGTTCTTCTCCTCTTGCTGGCCTGGAGAAAGAGGGGACGGCCGAGTCTCTCCTCGCCTTTTTGGTCGGGAGAGCATTTGCTGACCATCATGATTTGACATCAAAAAAAAAAAAAAAGCTTAAAGGAGCCTAGTAGCGACGGTCTTCTAGCTTGGGGACTTGTCAGGTTCATGGTTAGTTACAAAAAGAGGAAAAAAAGGAGCTCAGGGCACGAGACCTCCTCGGGGCGCAGCGAAAGATGATCACCGATGCACTCCTAAGCATTCTCGTGAGAGCTGATGGATAAAGAAAGGGGAACCTCCTAGCCTTTGCCGTCCACCTTCCAATGCAGCCGACCAAATTCCTACCAGGGGAGAGAGCTATGGACATCGAAAAGGACAAGGGAGAATTACTCCCTCTGAGAGGGTCCATCATCACCAGCTTCGGGATGTCTTTTGTTTTCCCTGTGTTCAGGTGAAGTGCTCGGGCACATTGTGTCCAAAAAGAAAGAGAAAGACATTGTTGGAGGCGAAGAGAGGATCAACAGTGACGGTGTGACGAGAAGATTTTTTTTATTTGAAACAAGATTTGTTCCTGCCCAGCCCAGAAGGTAAATTCTTTCTCGATTTTTTTTTTGTATAATGTTGTGACCGCTGCGGAATTGTTGAACGAGTGGGTCAGCAGTGTGAAATCAAATTTATAGTTCTGCGAAAAGGAAAAAGAAGAATTTTTTTTTTTTTTTGAGGTTAGCTGGATGTGGGACAGATGTCCCCATATTGTTGTCGTTCAGTTTTCAAAATTAAGATTTATTAGTTCCTCAGGTATGAGTTCAAGAAAAAAGAAAGGGGAGTTGAAAATGCTTTCATTTATGTTTTTTTTTGTGTTGTCATGTCTGGTAGTTTAGCAACTCCCCAGGCCAGTAAATTTTAATGTATCGGAAAAATTTAGTTTAATGTTTGGGCACAGTAAATTTTGGTGCATCGATAATAGTTTAGTTGGGCATGTGATAATTGAAAAGCAGTGTTATTGTGATGTCGTGGGTGATAAAATAATAGTAAACATTTCTCTCTAGTCTTTTACAGCGTTGAGTTATTTTTTTTTTTTTGAGTGAAGATAAATTATGGGATGATTTATATTGGGATTTTGGGAACATATTATAGTGTGATGAAATTGGAAACCTAAAGTGTTGTTTACATTCTTGGAGTGTTGAGTGTCGAAATTGAGATGGTAGGAGTGTTAATTGAGGACCAGTATTTTACATGCTCCAGATGAGTGTTAATCTCCCATTGGAAAGGGGTGATCTTAGGGCAAACCGGGAACTTGTCCTAGGGCAGAGGGCTCTGAGTAGGGAATTTTCACCAGGATGCGATATGTGCAGAATAGAAGTTAAAGTATTTTTTGTTCTCAAGTTTAGTATTTCACAAAAAGAATGAACATCATGGGTTGAGAAGACACACTTTTGCTCACCAGTTCCAGTATAAATTGTTCTTTTCTCTGGCCTAAATTTTCTTGTTTTTACAAAAAGAGTCTAAATTGTAATCTTAATTTTCAATAAGGTGAAAATATTTAGTGGGTTATGTAAATGGTCAGTGTTATTGTCTGAAGTGGACCTGCGCATTGCCATGGTGCAGAAGAATTTCCTTGCTTGTGATTTTTCCTGGGATATATGTGGAGAGAGATAAGTGATTTTTCCTGGGATATATGTGGATATTGTGATTTAGGATTTCTTGGGATATATAGAGATAAGTGATTTTTCCTGGGATATATGTGGATATTGTGATTTAGGATTTCTTGGGATATATAGAGATAAGTGAATTTTCCTGGGATACATGTGGATATTGTGATTTAGGATTTCTTGGGATATAGAGAGATAAGTGATTTTTTCCTGGGATATAGTTGTGTTGGTTCTGGGCCGGATGTGCCTGGAGTCTTTAAGGTTGAAGTACGACAGGCTCTTGCAGGCGTGGCTGATCAAGGTGGGATCATGCATTGGTTCGAAAAGGGGGAGCCCTGAGGACGTGGTTTTTGGGGGAAAACTTGTCTTCAAACCCCCCCCCCCCCCCAGTAGTTTCGCTGCTCACGGAGATATGTACTGCCAGCGAGGGTAGGTCGGGCGTTGCTTCAATAATTGGCGAGATCATGTTAGAGGAAATTCTGTACCTGATGATGATGTGTCACACTTGAGGATTTTTCCTTTCCCTTTGCCTAGGCTGAAATTGGATTCACGACCCAATTTCACGCCTTCAGCCTGACTGGTATTTTCTTCCTGTGTTGGTTCTCAAAAACCCAGGGTAGTGTCTGAACTGAGAGTATTTGCCTCACCGCTACCTCAGGAATTCACTGCAGGTGTTAAATTTAAGTTTGTTTGGTGATTTAAAGTATCTAAATTTATTTGTTTATGATTTGCTGTAGTGCTAGGGATGTAAATTCTAAATTCTGGTTGTTGGTGTTAGTGAACTTGATATTTAGTTTGGAAATTTAGTTAATTGGTATTTTGAGCTTTTGTTTACAGTATAGAGTTATTAAGTATCTTGAGCTATTATGTGAAGTGCAGAGTGAGGTGATTTTTATGAGCAAGCTAGTGCAAGAAGATTGTTTGAATTTCTGAATTATGGTGATGTTATGAATAGTGATAATTTTTAAGATTAGTTAGTGAGGTTTCTTTATAAGTGAAGTAGGTTCATTCAGGGTAGTTCTATAGGTTATGTAATGTTAATTAATGCTTGTGCTCAGTGTAAATTCTGTTTTGAGGATAATTTACTTGGTTTGTTTACTTGCTGATAGTAGATTTGTTAAAGTATAATTTGTGGCTCTTAAAATAACTGTAAATTTAAATTGAAGTCTTCGAAGCTGGTCTGGGAGATTGCAGAGTTTGCTAAGATTGTTTAGGTGCTGTAAATTTAAATCAATAAGTGTAAAATTGTAAATTTGTCATTGAGCTAACTAGGTGAGAGAGAAGAGAGTACGTTTCAAAAGAACAGAACTTGTCCACCTTGTGGAATTAAAAATAATCCAGTATCTTTTTTTTTGTGTAAGCTATGTGAATCATGGTATAATTTTGGATGCATAAAGTCAATGCCTAGTGTTCAAACCAACTGTGTTGAAATATGTAAAGTTGTGCTGTTCATAAGGCCAGTGGCCAAAGAGAAATAGAAAAGAAATTGAGATTCTGTTTTTATACTGCTGTGTTTTAGCAAACAACAAAAAGGAAATGCCATCTGATTGTCCACTAAATGACCTTATTAAGTTTTTAAAGAAAAATAATAAATACAGGCAGTAGCCTTTCAAAAAAAGTCCAAAATTAGTGCAGTGTGAAAATTTTTGTGTGCTGTTGTCTTCCATGACTTGGTCCCATGTACCCCACCTTAGCTTGACTAAGGCTATCAATCCGAATCCTGGTTTTATAAGGTATTTCATAACTGCAATTTTTGTCCAATCCTTTTAAATTGACTTTCACCGCCTCCACAAGTTGTTATTGAATGAGTACATTTTATCCTATGACTTATAGTGACACCTTTTCATACACATGCAACAATATTCACTTATTCTTGCACTTTCAGATGACTCAACTCTGCGTGAACACAAACAACGCAAACTTTCCAATAACTTCTTGTGGAATGTAAATTTTCAGATGCATTTTTGTTTAGGATGTTCATGGCCTTCTAATACTTAGAAAATATTTTTGTTTCGAAATGCATCCACTCATCTCCCAAATTTAATTTTTCTATAATTTCCATAGAAATTTTAATACCAGCATAAATATAGTAACGCTTTTAATAAAATAGCATCAATTCAATATACTCAAAATAAATTATTTTTTTCTCACCATAACACGTACCACATATGGCAAAATAAAGAACAAAACAATGAGCGATACTGATGAAATATTACACGTGAATGTGATACGGCAGTCAACTAAGGATGACAAAATGTTAAAATCATTAGTAAGGAACAATATATGCTTGAGGAAGATGATGCACAAGCAAAAGTAATGATTAATCAATAAAGCATGCGATGACGTGCACAGTGAAAGCAGAGCACAAAACAACAGGTAAATATACTTGCAAGAATATAGCTGTACAAAACAGTGCACAAAAAGAAGGGAACATGTAAAACACAACAAAAGCATATACTACGATAAAGGTACAGAAGTTCCCACAATCGAGGAAACTACACGATATGCGACAAAAACATGATAAGTATTACAGAACATAGTGGAAACTTGGGCAAACTCCCCAAGTGAAACATAAGGATACACAAAATACAAACAGCAAGCCGTGCAGTATTGCATCGGTCCAAAAAACAATGACATGGGACGAGCAAGAAATACATGACGTCAAAGAATGTGAAAATGCAAGACAGAAATAAGGTATAAATTAAAAGATACAACACAATGCAGCAAGAAAAAAACAGAAAGAACAAAGTCTCGCAGGGCAATACCTCTCGTATTGCTCCTAGAGAACAAATACACGGTGCGCAACTCAATGAAGGTACAGGCTGCAAAAGCAGACTCATGAGTGAAGAACAAAAGAAAGGACAAGTGCAACGAAGAAATAAATACAGCACGGTACATGCACACGAATTACACAAAAATTGCAGAAAACCTCTGCAATACAAATCATAAGCAGTTACATGACAAACACTTTGTAGACGCTGTGACGAAGCATCAGGAAGAGAGAACACAAAATTTCAACTGATGCATTCAGATCTTCGAAGCTGGAAAAAAAACAAAAAATCAGAAAGACAGATGAATGGAAGATCCAGTGATTTCGAACCAACCGGTCCCCTGCGCCCAGGTAGACCGGAAAGAATCTTGAGATTGAGGGGTGGAAGCAGCGAAGTTCTCCAGGCGTAGTCGAGACACGATGCGATTCCTAAAAATCGACCGTAAGGCTGCACCAGCAGAAAGAATATTAGGTGTGGTGGCAGGAGAGCGGAGAGATTGATGATAAAGAAAAACGACATGTTTGACAAGTACGAAGAGATAGGCACAGACATCCGGCAAAATAGCCGGGGGATGTTTGGTAAGCAATAGCCACTCGTACGCTTGAAAAGGGATGTCTCTGGAGCAAATGGTGCCTACAAGACGAAAGGCAGTATTGAGAAGTGGAAGGAGAACGGGACAGTGACAGTAGACATGAGGAACATCACCTTTAACACCACAAAAGCAGCAGAGAGAAGTAGAAGAAATAGACATGTGAAAGAGAGAAGAAGGAACAGGAAGGCGGAAACCGCCAGTGGATGTTTCGCTCTAACGGGGTAGAAAGGGGAGAGAAAGAGGCAGACCAGATAGGCAGCAGAAGAGAAGGAGAAGCATCAGGAATACCATGCGGAGAAGTGAGGGGCGCACGGATGAGCGCATAGATAGAAGCAGTGGAAAAAGAAGAAATGGGAGCAACAGAGTCCCGAAAGGGAAGGAAGAAAGGAAGAGAGAGGCTCGGTCCAGAGACAGAAACAAGGCCAGTGTCAGAAACCAGAAGTGGGAAGAAGGTACGGAGAGCGGAGCGAAGAAGGTCATACTCCTCTTCCAAAGTGGAAGAAAGGTCAGGGAAAAGAGAAGAGAGGGGTTTCCAGGTCAAATCGGAAGTTAATAAAGCTTTGACAGTGAGAATTCCTGAGCGGAACCAAGGGGGGAAAAGAAAGTATGGTTGATCGGGTGGATGAATCTGAGTGGAAAAGAAAAGAGGTTCTGCAAGCAGGTCTAGGGTGGTAGAAGGAGGAGCGCGGAGTAGCGGGAGAGAATGAAACACCGCTAGAGCGTCGATAAGAAGTGGTGGGAGTCGTTCAGAAGTAGAAGGAGATGAATCCATCCGAAGAAAAAGGAGGAAAGTGAAGGATGGATCATGAAGAGAAATAAAAGTATTCAGGGTAGAAGAAAAAGCAGGGGAGGGCGAAAGGAGAAGACGAATGAAGGAGACGATTCGGTGAGCTCGATAATATGTTCAGACATCCGGGAAATGAAGATCACCAAATGATGTTGGCAGAGAAAGCGTGGCAGCAGAAATCCAATGTCTAGATGACCATATCACTGAAGCGAAAATACTATTGATGGCAGAGAAATGATGCGATTTAAACACACAGGAATCCCAAAGACAGAAGCATTGTGAGAGAAGATATCGGTGAACAATTTGAGCACGTTGAAAGTAAGAGGAAAAAGAAAGCGTAAATCGCCAAAAACCAGCCGTGCGAAGAAGTCGTGGGCGGAGAGCTTGCCAAGTGACGTTGCTTGCGGTAAAGGAGTGTCCAAAATGAGCTCCAAGAAATTTTTGGGTCGAGGAGGACCACACTGTTCCCCACTGTAAGTCAGTGCGGCCTCTAGAAGAACCACACCCCAGGCCAGCACTTTTCTGAATATTCAGGGCAGCACCAGAGAGAGAGCAGCATACTGTTTATAAGTGGCAAGAATAGTATCAAATTGGTCATCGCGACGAAGACAAAAGGTAACAGCATCTGCGTAAGCAGACAAGAAAACGGTGGTGCCGAGTACTAGAGACAATCGGTCCTACCGCAGGTAAGAGAGACGCCCGACTTGCAATCAAAAAGGGCTCAAAGGCCAGAGCAAAGAGTTGTCCTGATAATGGACAACCTTGTCTGATGTCAGATCGAAAAGGAATCGGGGCCGTCAAAAATGTGGCCGTCCGAACGTGCAAATGGGTGTAGAGGCTAAGGATGAGAGAAACAAAAGCGGGAGGAAAACCAAAGTGAGTTAATACGGCAGAAAGGTAAGTGTGAGAGACGTTATCAAAAGGGGATTTCTGGTCAAGATTAAACAAAGCAAGGGGTTCGGAATGTTTTAGTGCAAGAAAGGAAAGGTTATGAGAAAGGAGATATTGTTAGAAATAGAACGATCAGGCACGGTATATGTCTGGTCGGGGGATATGAGGAACGGAGGAACAGAATTAAGGCGGCGAGAAGGGAGTTTAGTGAAGAATTTGTAATCCAGGTGGAGAATGGAGACGGGGCGCCAATTCGACAAGTCCTGAAGGTAACCGTTCTTCGGCAGGAGGATGGCATGTGCAACTCTAAATTCCGGTGGAAGCGCAGGAGAAGAAAAAGCACACGAAAAAGCGGAAGAGAGAAAGGCAGGAGTGACGGAAGAAAGGCCGGATAGAACGACAGCGGGAGGCCATCAGGTCCCGGGGAAGAGTTAAGATTGAGGGTGGCAAAAGCCTCTCTCAATTCAGGCAAAGAAAAATCAGCAATGAGAGGGGCGCAGAGAGAAGACGGGACCTGAGGTAGAGAACAAAAAAAAGAGGAGGAAGAAAAAGAAGAACCCTGCGCAACCGCTCAGAACTTCTCCTGAAAGAAGTGGCGGACATGAGAGCAGATGAGAGTTGTATTGCCAGTAACAGTGCCATCAGGCAATCGGAGATGTCTGATGGAAGATGACGTGCGTAACATGGATTCCATCTTCGAAAGGACTTCGAAAGAATGCGTCGATGGTGAAATACGTAGGAGCCGAGGACGACGGACTGCTTGCTGAGCAAACGGTTCGAGGCAGGCATGAAGTTCATCACGGACGGAAGCATAGTGCGGGTCAGACATTGGCGTCGCGGAGAGGAGTCCTCGTAGGCTACTCACCTTCATCGAGCGAGTGGTGGAAATAGTAAAGGAGAGTTGACGAACGAGCAAGATAAGATCCCGTTTGACATCAAGCCACAAACGCAAGGCCCTTGGGGTCGTTGTGAGCAGCAGCTTTCGATCAGAAAGGAACTTCTCAACTTCCTCACAAAAGGAACGGTCTTGCAAGAGAGTGTCATCAAACGTCCAATGACGACGCGTAGATGAAGGTGCAGGAGAGACGCAAATTGATAGTGAAATGGCAGAATGGTCGGAAGAAACAGTAGGTGAAAGTCGAGCAGCAGTGATAGCAGGGAGTAAGGAAGCAGAAACATATATTCGGTCCAACCGCGCAGCAGTAGAACCGAACGTCGGCGGATTACACCACGTGAAGGAAATGGAATCAGGATTTAGCCGTCTGAAGGAATCGACAAGATGAAAATCATCAAGGAACTGAGTCAGCTGTGAAACTAAATTCATGCGGTATTCGCCAAAAGACGAATTTCTGTCAAGAGAAGGCTGCAGCGTGCAGTTAAAATCCCCCCCCCAAGAACGAAAAAATCCCCGGGAGGAATCGCTGCAATCGCTGCACGAATATTACTGAAAAGAGGAGCAACATATATTTCATCAGTGGGGATATATACATTAAAGATATGAAAAGTAACATTATGCACCCAAAAGGTAAAACACTGAAGAAAATCAAGGTGCAAATTTGTCACAGAAATAGAAGTCAGCTGAATCAAAAACCGCTGGCGCACACCTACAGCTATACCACCATACCGCGAGAGGCGATACGAGTGGTAAAAGGTGTACGGCCAGCGTCTACAAAGGTGAGTGGGAGTGTCAGCAGAGCAGTGAGTTTCCTGGAGAAGGAGAACATCTCCACCAGCGGCAGAAATGTCCTCATAAACGAGGGAGTTCAACACTGGTGTCGCGAACCCGCGACAATTCAAGGAAGTCACAGTGAAAGTGCCATGTCTGTAGTGGCAGTGACAATCTTTTCCAAATGGGAACGGAAGTTGTTGTACCTCCGTTGGATGCACTTCTGAGTGGCAGCATCCTCGGCAGATGGACTCTTGATAGTATTGTAAAGAGTTAACAGCTGTGCCAGTTGATACTCAACTGCTGGGTAGCGACCTTCAAATCGGTTGACGTAGGTGGGTAAATTAGGAAGAAGAGTCTTGGCACAAGCAAAGTCGTGCAATTCGTTATAAGGGAGAGGAGTGTCCGGAAACACATTCATGTGTAGGCGTGCGGAAAATTCCTCAAGAGGCAGGAGGTAGGTAACTGGCTTGGAAGACTTGACCGAAGCAGGTGATCCAGCAGCCTTAGTCGGAGAGGTTTGAGTAGAGTGGCCAGATTGTCGCCGTCATTTCGTAGAGCCGCGAGGAGGTTTGGCATCCCTTTTGTCAGGACGGGTCCGGACATAGCCCTCCGTCCGATCACTCATCGCTTGGTCACTGACGCTTTGATAGGCTGTGTCATCAGCGGTCGAGGTCTCGGAATCAGACTGGTCAGTCGCAACGGACTCAGCAACTGCTGTAGGGTCCGCAGGAACACGAAAAGATGTTGAAGATTGTAAAACTGGGTAGTGTTCCTCGGAGAGAGAAGGTGGGACAACAATTGGCGTAGAGGTTGCCACCGAAGGTAGGTTGTTCGCAGGAACCACCGTCGGTAACGGAGCGCTACTAGGATCTTGATGAGAAGGCGTCGGATCTTGATAGACGGGCGAAACAGACTTTGGTGGAGCAACTGGACACTGCTTATAGTAGTGACCAACCTGGTGACATTGACTAGAATGGAATTCCGTCAGGAAGTTTATTTGCCTGACCTGATCCTCGCACCGAACAGTGAAGTGTGTTGGAAGCCGTTCGATTGCTTCTTATGATGGAAATACGACCCTCGCAACAGGGCGAGCACCTTGGATCGACGCATGTCGTGGATCACGTAGTGGGTCATTTCGGGCAGCAAGATGCGTTTGTATGCCTCCAACTACCCGACCAACCGAAGATAAGACAGCATACAGCATGAGATCTGTCACTTCCAACGGGACCGGTCAGAAAGAAACGTTAATGGGTTTTTGGCCCACCGGTTCTGCAGAAAGATGTCTATCACCAATGGTGAGGCCAGATGTTAGGAGAGATTTCGCCATTTCAGCCGTGGCCAGATAAACAACCACAAGTCGTCATCTACGATACATTTGCGGAATAGATTCAGGTGGGAACCGCTGTGCAATGGCATCTGCATAAATTCGCAAAGGAGTGTCCGGAAGGGCTTCGAAATGGACGCCTTTTGCATGATTCTCAGTAAAAGCTGTGCCAGCTGGAGAGCTGGCTGGGATATTAAGCACGATATTATTGCCAGCTTAGGAAATGAAAGATTTCAGCTTTTCAGCGCCAACATAATTATTCTTGGATACTGGACGAGAGACTTTGGAGGCTGCAACAGAAGAAAACGAAGGTAATGACACGTTGGGCTCGGCAGTGCTAGAAGAGGCTGCATTTCCAGTGATGTCCATTGCGTCATCATCGATAGCGGAAGCCGGGAGATGTGACGTAGCTGCAGAAGGCAAATTGGCAACGCCACGAGCGGACGCTTGCATGGCAACACCCCCATCTGGGGCATCAGAAAAGGATCACTATCCCTACCGGAAGTCGCCATCTTTAATGGCGGCGCCCAGTAGCGAGCTTGGCCAACTCGGCCAAACGTAAATAAGATGAAATACAACAAAATAGGCACTCACCGGGCTCGAAACGAAGCAAAATGAAAGACGATACCTTAAAACTTAAGGTGAACGTGAAATTAAGGAGCGAAGAGCCCAATAACACACCCAAATCACAAGAAAATCGCGGAGCAACAACACGCTTCTCAGTTAAATCCAAAGGGCGAGATCCAAGGTGAAAATCCTCCTGATACGTGGCGTCAGTAAATAAATAAATACATCGCTCTTTCCACGTTCCAGAAACACATAGCAACCGAAAAATTGTTTTCAGCCACCGCCGTGGAATTGAATCACGGATCCCTCGATATCTAGCCGAGCGCGTTGGCTTTACACCACGGTGGCCAACAATTCCCGGTGCTATGTGTATTTTTTTTAAATCAGCTTCTAACATCATAAATCCGTAAGATGTGCTCAGCTACTGAGACGTCTCCATCTGGTGGGCATTAACGGCATTAACGGCACTTACAGCAGTTATAGCAGTTCTGGAACGTGGAAAGAGCGATGTATTTATTTATTTATTTATTTACTGACTCCACGTATCTGGAGGATTTCACCTTGGATCTCGCTTTTTGGATTTAACTGCTATAATATGTATAGCCAGTGCCGTTAATGCCCACCATATGGAGACGCCTGCTTCGGGTCGCCCTGTCAAGTCTTCCAAGCCAGTTATCTACCTCCTACCTCTTGAGGAATTTTCCGCACGCCTACACATGCATGTGTTTCCGGACACTCCTCTCCCTTATAACGAATTGCACGACTTTGCTTGTGCCAAGACTCTTCTTCCTAATTTACCCACCTACGTCAACCGATTTGAAGGTCGCTAACCAGCAGTTGAGAATCAACTGGCACAACTGTTAACTCTTTACAATACTATCAAGAGTCCATCTGCCGAGGATGCTGCCACTCAGAAGTGCATCCAACTGCGGTACAACAACTTCCGTTCCCATTTGGAAAAGATTGTCACTGCCACTAGAGACATGGCACTTTCACTGTGACTTCCTTGAATTGTCGCGGGTTCGCGACACCAGTGTTGAACTCCCTCGTTTATGAGTACATTCCTGCCGCTGGTGGAGATGTTCTCCTTCTCCAGGAAACTCACTGCTCTGCTGACACTCCCACTCACCTTTGGAGACGCTGGCCGTACACCTTTTACCACTCGTATCGCCTCTCGCGGTATGGTGGTATAGCTGTAGGTGTGCGCCAGCGGTTTTTGATTCAGCTGACTTCTATTTCTGTGACAAATTTGCACCTTGATTTTCTTCAGTGTTTTACCTTTTGGGTGCATAATGTTACTTTTCATATCTTTAATGTATATATCCCCACTGATGAAATATATGTTGCTCCTCTTTTCAGTAATATTCGTGCAGCGATTGCAGCGATTCCTCCCGGGGATTTTTCGTTCTTGGGGGGGATTTTAACTGCACGCTGCAGCCTTCTCTTGACAGAAATTCGTTTTTTGGAGAATACCGCATGAATTTAGTTTCACAGATGACTCAGCTCCTTGATGATTTTCATCTTGTAGATTCCTTCAGACGGCTAAATCCTGATTCCATTTCCTTCACGTGGTGTAATCCGCCGACGTTCGGTTCTACTGCTGCGCGGTTGGACCGAATATATGTTTCTGCTTCCTTACTCCCTGCTATCACTGCTGCTCGACTTTCACCTACTGTTTCTTCCGACCATTCTGCCATTTCACTATCAATTTGCGTCTCTCCTGCACCTTCATCTACGCGTCGTCATTGGACGTTTGATGACACTCTCTTGCAAGACCGTTCCTTTTGTGAGGAAGTTGAGAAGTTCCTTTCTGATCGAAAGCTGCTGCTTACAACGACCCCGAGCGCCTTGTGTTTGTGGCTTGATGTCAAACGGGATCTTCTCTTGCTCGTTCGTCAACTCTCCTTTACTATTTCCACCACTCGCTCGATGGAGGTGAGTAACTTACGAGGACTCCCCTCCGCGACGCCAATGTCTGACCCGCACTATGCCTCCGTCCTTGATGAACTTCATGCCTGCCTCGAACCGTTTGCTCAGCAAGCAGTCCGTCGTCTTTGGCTCCTACGTATTTCACCATCGACGCATTCTTTCGAAGTCCTTTCGAAGATGGAATCCATGTTACGCACGTCATCTTCCATCAGACATCTCCGATTGCCTGATGGCACTGTTACTGGCAATACAACTCTCATCTGCTCTCATGTCCGTCACTTCTTTCAGGAGAAGTTCCGAGCGGTTGCGCAGGGTTCTTTTTTTCTTCCTCCTCTTTTCTTTCTTCTCTCCCTCAGGTCCCGTCTTCTCTCTGCGCCCCTCTCATTGCTGATTTCTCTTTGCCTGAATTGAGAGAGGCTTTTGCCTCCCTCAATCTTCACTCTTCCCCGGGACTTGATGGCCTCCCGCTCTCGTTCTATCGGGCCTTTCTTCCGTCACTCCTGCCTTTTCTCTCTGCCGCTTTTTCGTGTGCTCTTTCTTCACCTGCGCTTCCGCCGGAATTTACAGTTGCACATGTCATCCTCCTGCCGAAGAAGGGTGACCTCCAGGACTTGCCGAAGAAGGGTGACCTCCAGGACTTGTCGAAATGGCGCCCCATCTCCATTCTCAACCTGGATTACAAATTCTTCACTTAACTCCTTTCTCGCCGCCTAAATTCTGTTCTCCCGTTCCTCATATCTCCCGACCAGACATATACTGTGCCTGGTCGTTCTATTTCTAACAATATCTGTTTTCTTCATAACCTTTCCTTTCTTGCACTAAAACATTCCGAACCCTTAGCTTTGTTTAATCTTGACCAGAAATCCGCTTTTGATAACGTCTCTCACACTTACCTTTCTGCCGTATTAACTCACTTTGGTTTTCCTCCCGCTTTTGTTTCTCTCATCCTTAGCCTCTACGCCCATTTGCACGTTCGGACGGCCACATTTTTGACGGCCCCGATTCCTGTTCGATCTGACATCAGACAAGGTTGTCCATTATCAGGACAACTTTTTGCTCTGGCCTTTGAGCCCTTTTTGATTGCAAGTCGGGCGTCTCTCTTACCTGCGGTAGGACCGATTGTCTCTAGTACTCGGCACCACCGTTTTCTTGTCTGCTTACGCAGATGCTGTTACCTTTTGTCTTCGTCGCGATGACCAATTTGATACTATTCTTGCCACTTATAAACAGTATGCTGCTCTCTCTGGTGCTGCCCTGAATATTCAGAAAAGTGCTGGCCTGGGGTGTGGTTCTTCGAGAGGCCGCACTGACTTACATTGGGGAGCAGTGTGGTCCTCCTCGACCCAAAAATTTCTTGGAGCTCATTTTGGACACTCCTTTACCGCAAGCAACGTCACTTGGCAAGCTCCCCGCCCACGACTTCTTCGCACGGCTGGTTTTTGGCGATTTACGTTTTCTTTTTCTTCTTACTTTCAACGTGCTCAAATTGTTCATCGATATCTTCTCTCACAATTCTTCTATCTTTGGGATTCCTGTGAGTTTAAATCGCATCATTTCTCTGCCATCAATAGTATTTTCGCTTCAGTGATATGGTCATCTAGACATTGGATTTCTGCTGCCACGCTTTCTCTGCCAACATCATTTGGTGATCTTCATTTCCCGGATGTCAGAACATATTATCGAGCTCACCGAATCGTCTCCTTCATTCGTCTTCTCCTTTCGCCCTCCCCTGCACTTTCTTCTACCCTGAATACTCTTATTTCTCTTCATGATCCATCCTTCACTTTCCTCCTTTTTCTTCGGATGGATTCATCTCCTTCTACTTCTAAACGACTCCCACCACTTCTTATCGACGCTCTAGCGGTGTTTCATTCTCTCCCGCTACTCCGCGCTCCTCCTTCTACCACCCTAGACCTGCTTGCAGAACCTCTTTTCCTTTTCCACTCAGATTCATCCACCCGATCAACCATACTTTCTTTCCCCCCTTGGTTCCGCTCAGGAACTCTCACTGTCGAAGCTTTATTAACTTCCGATTTGACCTGGAAACCCCTCTCTTCTCTTTTCCCTGACCCTTCTTCCACTTTAGAAGAGGAGTATGACCTTCTTCGATCCGCTCTCCGTACCTTCTTCCCACTTCTGGTTTCTGACACTGGCCTTGTTTCTGTCTCTGGACCGAGCCTCTCTCTTCCTTTCTTCCTTCCCTTTCGGGACTCTGTTGCTCCCATTTCTTCTTTTTCCACTGCCTCTATCTATGCGCTCCTCCGTGCGCCCCTCACTTCTCCGCATGGTATTCCTGATGCTTCTCCTTCTCTTCTGCTGCCTATCTGGTCTGCCTCTTTCTCTCCCCTTTCTATCCCGTTAGAGCGAAACATCCACTGGCGGTTTCTTCACCGCCGCCTTCCTGTTCCTTCTTCTCTCTTTCACATGTCTATTTTTTCTACTTCTCTCTGCTGCTTTTGTGGTGTTAAAGGTGATGTTCCTCATGTATACTGTCACTGTCCCGTTCTCCTTCCACTTCTCAATACTGCCTTTCGTCTTGTAGGCACCATTTGCTCCAGAGACATCCCTTTTCAAGCGTACGAGTGGCTATTGCTTATCAAACATCCCCCGGCTATTTTGCCGGATGTCTGTGCCTATCTCTTCGTACTTGTCAAACATGTCGTTTTTCTTTATCATCAATCTCTCCGCTCTCCTGCTACCACACCTAATATTCTTTCTGCTTGCGCAGCCTTACGGTCGATTTTTAGGAATCGCATCGTGTCTCGACTACGCCTGGAGAACTTCGCTGCTTCCACCCCTCAATCTCAAGCCTCTTTCCGGTCTACCTGGGCGCAGGGGACCGGTTGGTTCGAAATCACTGCATCTTCCATTCATCTTTCTTTCTGATTTTTTGTTTTTTTTCCAGCTTCGAAGATCTGAATGCATCAATTGAAATTTTGTGTTCTCTCTTCCTGATGCTTCGTCACAGCGTCTACAAAGTGTTTGTCATGTAACTGCTTATGATTTGTATTGTAGGGGTTTTCTGCAATTTTTGTGTAATTCGTGTACATGTACCGTGCTGTATTTGTTTCTTCGTTGCACTTGTCCTTTCTACTTGTTCTTCACTCATGTGTCTGCTTTTGCTGCCTGTACCTTCATTGAGTTGCGCACCGTGTATTTGTTCTCTAGGAGCAATACGAGAGGTATTGCC
The DNA here is from genome assembly GCA_039090855.1 of Macrothele yani. Lineage (NCBI taxonomy): Eukaryota > Metazoa > Arthropoda > Arachnida > Araneae > Macrothelidae > Macrothele > Macrothele yani. Next base: position 75,947,284 of record CM077009.1, on the reverse strand, counting down.
CTGCGAGACTTTGTTCTTTCTGTTTTTTCTTGCTGCATTGTGTTGTATCTTTTAATTTATACCTTATTTCTGTCTTGCATTTTCACATTCTTTGACGTCATGTATTTCTTGCTCGTCCCATGTCATTGTTTTTTGGACCGATGCAATACTGCACGGCTTGCTGTTTGTATTTTGTGTATCCTTATGTTTCACTTGGGGAGTTTGCCCAAGTTTCCACTATGTTCTGTAATACTTATCATGTTTTTGTCGCATATCGTGTGGTTTTCTCGATTGTGGGAACTTCTGTACCTTTATCGTAGTATATGCTTTTGTTCTGTTTTACATGTTCCCTTCTTTTTGTGCACTGTTTTGTACAGCTATATTCTTGCAAGTATATTTACCTGTTGTTTTGTGCTCTGCTTTCACTGTGCACGTCATCGCATGCTTTATTGATTAATCATTACTTTTGCTTGTGCATCATCTTCCTCAAACATATATTGTTCCTTACTAATGATTTTAACATTTTGTCATCCTTAGTTGACTGCCGTATCACATTCACCTGTAATATTTCATCAGTATCGCTCATTGTTTTGTTCTTTATTTTGCCATATGTGGTACGCCTGTATTCCCTATGTTTTTGCCAATAAAGTATATTTTGAAATAACTGCTATAATATATATAACCAGTGCCGTTAATGTCCACCAGATGGAGACGTCTCAGTAGCTGAGCCCATCTTACGGATTTATGATGTCAGAAGCTGACTTTAAAAAAAATACGCATAGCACCGTGTATTGTTGGCCACCGTGGTGTAAAGCTAAGGCGTTCGGCAAGATATCGAGAGATCCGTGGTTCAATTCCACGGCGGTGGCTGAAAACAATTTTTCGGTTGCTATGTGTTTCTGGAACGTGGAAAGAGCGATGTAATTATTAATTACTGACGCGACGTATTTGGAGGATTTTCACCTAGCAACGTTTTCTATTTGCAAAAAAATGAATTTTGTAGGTACTTTCTATGAGGCCTTCCAAAGCACTTCAGATCGCCCGAGCTGGGTACGGGTTCGAATATTGGATGAGTGAGGCATGGGTGGCTGTCTTCCTTCTGCGGTTATCTCCCTTTCCTGGAGCCAGTGCTGAGTGCTTTTAGCCCGTACGGTTGTTATCAAAGGAGTTAATCCTCGATACAAAAAAAAAAAAAAAAGGGATAATAATAAGGTTAGATAGACTTCATTACTTTCTCCGTTGCCAACCGTTTTCCGACAAATTCAAATGCGGATCTAAAGATTAGACATTTCTCAGAATTTGGTATCTCATAGATCTGCGTTCTTTGACGTACGGATATGAGGGATTAAAAACCCGGAAAAGTCGGAACTACTTGCTTTAATCTCAGGCAAAAGCAGGACTCTTATAACGATAAAATAATCATTTAGCAAACTGATTAGAGAGTTTGATAACACTGCGGAAATTCGCTGCATTGGTGAAATCAATCATTGTAACTCCCGGTACTGCAATATTTCAAGAAAGTTATCAACTTTGATAGACCACGCCCGAAATGATCAGATTGCAACAGATAAAGGAGTAAGGAAAGATAAGTCGCACAGCATGAATATATAAATTCCAGATGTCTTTTACAGTTAGTAATTCCTGTGTGCTCTAATTTCGCTAAAGAAATTCACAGTTTTCAAGGTAAGTCGTTGAATGCTTAATACATTTACCATTTACTTAACTTATTTTGATTTCCACTCAAATGTTTTAATTACTAAAGCTTTTACTATTTACTCCAAATACTGTCACTTCGAGAATTTTTCAAGGAAGCATCGAAAGTATCAATCTGTTGCTTTCTGGGTCTATTACTGTAAATTTAATTTGTTTTTCTCGTCTATAGTAATGACATCTATAGCATGGTCCACTTGTCATACAGGCATGAAGTCAAATATGGACATAATAACTCAATGTTTTAAAAAATTGCCTTAATATGTGGCACGTACCGAGAATCACTGCTTCCTGGATTTTGGGTCTTTAGGTGCTGTAGACACAAATGATTAAATGATCATATGTAGAGGATTTTAGGAAGGGAGTGTCTGACTCCAGGTCTTAAACAACCCTTAGAAATAGGAAGCTAGGAGATTTGGGCTAGATTGCCCGATAGGAAAGTGACACGGAAGCGAAGTAGAAAGGGGGAGGAAGACATCCTTATTTATAACCGGGGGTCAGTACCCGTAGTCCGACGGCTTAACGTGCCCATTCGACGCACGGCCGATATTTAGTGGATCGAGAGTTCGTACCTGCCTGGGATCGAACCTGAGGTCTTTTCCGTGGCAGTCACGAACGTTGCCCACTAGGCCAACCGCTGCCCGCTGTAGACACAAAGCATTAAACTGAGTTATAAGAGTCTGAGGAATTATGCCAACTGTAGAAAGATAATTAATGAACGTATATGAACTGCTTTCAGCTTCCTCATCTGTTTAATAACTGTAGCCAGTTTTACCCACTTACTTATTGATTTTCCCCCATAGGAAGTCTGAATACGCATTAGGTTCTAGACGTGTTGATACGTCAATAATAACTGATTCATTCTTCCTTTTGTCATATGTCTGATCGATTGGCGGAGATAGATGAATGCGTCTGTTTTGATTTCACTGTCCGAATATAATTTATACTGTGTGTGTGTGTGTGTGTGTGTGTTATCTAGAACCTCGAGGGGCTGATACTTATATTATAGTACTTCTGAGATTGATCGTCCGGTATCTAGAGTTAGTTTTTGATGCAACATTTTAGCAAAGTTATTGTGTCCCTGTATAAAATCAACAGTAGCTGGCGTGGTACATCTAACGCAGACGTGTTCGATGTCTTACTGAGTATATTAAATCGTCGATGTTCGTCACTGCTGGCGCAGTGGTCTAAGTGATGGCTTCGAGTCTCGGTAAGGCATGGTTGTTGTTTTTGTCTTACAGCACTGGGTCTCTCCCTTCCCTGGAATCAGTAGCCCCAAATTAGAGACGGGCTACTGCTTATATCTCACGGCGGTCTCCAAAAAAAAAAAAAAAAAGAAAAAAACATTTGTCAATTTGCAGGTCCTCCTTCAAAATGGTTTTTCTGTAATTTTTGGTTTGAATCATTTTATGTTGAATAACCATCTCTCCATATATCATCCAATGGTCTCTCCATATAATTTTCTACGCTTTAGCCGCTGTTTGAGGCTTTATTGTCAACTTCTGGACTGTATAACTGGTTTGTATGAGTGTCATTAAGACCCTTTTTGCTTCCATCTATGTATCTGGTCTTACGTATAGGGATCCTCCATTGTTATTATTCTATTTGTTTTTCCCATCTGCAGCAATTGCATATATAGCCTGATTCACTTATCAGTACTGACACGAGGTCAAATAAGGATATAGGTATTCATGGTTTACAAAACCGTCGTACGGTATGACACGTATCAGGAATCACTGCCTCTTGGATTTTGGGCCTTAGGTCCTGTAGAACGAAAGCATCAATCTCAGTTATAAGAATGAGAAGAATTATACCAGTTGCATTGATAGTTAGTGGACGTACATGGACTGTTTATAGGTTCCACATATCTTTAAACTCTGTAGCCAGTTACACATACTTGACTTTTGTTTCATAGGTAGTCTGGGAACTGTAGTTTAACGGTCTCGATATGTCAATAATGACTGCATTCTTTTGCCGTTTGTCATATACTACTGTGTCTCGACGATTGGCAGAGATGTTATGTCTGTTTAGATTTCACTGCGCCAATATGATTTTTCTTGCGTATTATCTAAAACCCCGAACGGTTGATACTTATATTGTGGTACTGATGGTCCGGCGTTTTAAGCTAATTGTTGATGTATCAGCTTAGTAAAGTTATTATGTCGTTGCGTGTAATCAACATTGACTAGCGTCGTACATCCACTGCAGTTGTTCTGCTGTCTCATGTTGTGGAGTTGTACTGTACTTGATGTCTGTCGCAGTTGTGCTGATCACTTTATGTTGAAAAGTCAGATTCTTAATCTAATTTTCCCCGCATTAGCTACTAGTTTGAGGCTTTCTTGTCGATTTCTAGCCTCTAACTGGTATGGGTGAGCTCCATGAAATTCCTTTTGCTTTCACATTTTTATCTGACCTTCCATAGATGGTTCCTCTATTATTATTATTACTGGCGTATTGTTATTATATCTGGGTGTTTATATTATTTATTATTATTATTATGCCCGTCCTAGGACGGTTGCTTTTAAGCTTTAAAAAAAATTAATATAAAGGGGATGTTGCCCGTCCTATGACGGAGTGAAATTTTTTATTGAAGCAGATTGAAAACAAATCAAATAGACGCCGGATTTCTGTAAGGAAATACAGTAAAAACTAAAATATAGTGAAAATGTTAAGAACTAATTCATGTTAAAACTTAAAATGATATGCTATTTATTTCCGTTTTTCAAAAGACCTCGAGATAAAGAACATTCTGTGCAAAATATTTGTTGTTGTTTAACAATTGTAGATTAAAGCATTTAGATAAATCGATATTTTGCAAAATGTGTAATATAATCAGCACTAAATTCGGAAAGTTGTTTTCGTGTAAACTTACATTAATAACATTTACTTAAATTTTTCACGTTAAATTACTTTTTCTCCGGTACGCTTGTTATTACGTTCACGGTTTGTTTTGGACTGTCCTATTCGGAGGTTAGTTTGAAACTTCATACCGAAGCCTATTCTACAAAATAATGCAACATCTGGCATTTCAAATCGGAACTATCTCAATTACGGACAATGTGCTGTTGGGGCGACGTTTGTTTTTAGATGCAATTCTGCTCACTTCAACATCGCAAGATTTCAGTTTTTATCGTAGTTTAGAGCATTTAGATCGATCTATATTTTGCAAAATATTTAATAAATAAAATCAGCACTAAACTCGGAAAGTTAGGTAAATTAGTAAAAAATAATTAAAGCATACAAATTAATATTCGAATTGTGCTACAATAAATTTATATACAAACGCAACTTGCCGTGATATTAAGAATTCAATTCGAATTTTGTAGATCAGATAAATAGTACTCGAGTCATTAGTAATCCAATGTTTTTAAATTAGTACGCGAACACCTTGACATCTGAAAGTGATCTCGTGCTATTATACAGCAGGCAATCATTTTGACATCGCGAGAGCATATACGAATTGATCGATAAGTGATGACGCAACAATACAGACGTTGGTGTGACGTCAAGCTTTCCAGGAAGACGGATCTGGGTGTTTATATTATTTATTATTATTATTATTATTATCTTTATTCGAAATATACGAATCACAGCCTATGAAAAACAAAATAAACAACAAAATTATCATTGACTGGTGCTGTTGAACTGATACGAGTTTCCACTGGAGACCTAGGTATCAGTCAAGAATCGAAGTAAAAATATAATGTCCCAAGTAAAGCTTTCTTTTGCAGTTTGCAGGTGGTATATCAGAAAGCTGCAATTTTTCGAAATGATTCATAAATTGTTTTGACATTGTTCCAAGTGCCCCGATTGACAATGGGGACTACAGTTGTGTGTTTTGTCCATAATCGGGTAACTTCTATGGCCAGCTCTCTATATTTAGTACTTTTTTCCAGTTCTTTTTCATCGACTTTGGCATCTCCAGGGATCGTTATGTCAATTATCAAGACTTTACGATTTTCTATGACTCTATGAATGTTATGTCTGGTGTATTCGATCGGTCTGAATTCGAAAATCCCACAAGATCTTGACGATAATTTTCTATGACTTTCTCAGTCTGATGTTCCCATAAGTTTTTCAATGCTGGTAGATTGTGCTTTCTGCATAATGACCAGTGAATCAATTTTGCAACCCTGTCATGTCTAACTTTGTAATCTGTCTGTGCAATTTTGCTACATTCACATATAAGATGAGACACAGTTTCATCTTTTTTCTTGGCAAAGTCGACACTTTGGATTATCACTGACTTTCTGGATTTTAGTCTTCATAACATTTGTTTGCAGTGCCTGTTCTTGTGCAGCAAAAATCAGACCTTCTGTTTCTTTCTTGATGGAACCCAATTTCAGCCATGCCAAAGTCCAGTTGTCGTCAATTTTTCCTTTAATATTCTTTAGAAATTGTCCATGCAGTGGCTTGTTCTTCCAGCTACCTAATCTGCCTTCAAACTTCTTTCTTTTGTATTCATCCTTGTTTTCTGTTGGTTTTAATATATTTTCATTATTCACTGCTTGAAGTCGCTTTTCTCTGCTTCTGTTGACGTAATCATTAAGGCTTCATTCTATTTCCTCTACTACCTTTTGTATTTGTAGTGGTCTTCTGCCTCCAATTTTCCGAGGTCAATACACTGAGTGGCCACTTTATCATGACCACCTGACAGGTTTAAGCAAATGAACTATGGCTGCACGCTGTTGCCACCAGAGAGCGAGGCTAGTATAAAGAGGGAAATCTTAGTGCTTGCGACAGTAATAGAAGTGATTTTTGGGTGATGAGATGGGTAAAAAATGCGATTTGACGGACTTTCAACGTGGGATGATTTTCAACGTGGGACTTTCAACGTGGGATGCTCGGAGCCATGGAGCGAGTATCACCGAAACCGCCGCATTCGTGAAATGTTCCAGAGCAGCTGTTGTTAAAGTGTTTAAAGACTGGACTGTCAGCCAAAAAACTGTCTCTACGTGCAATGTGTGGTCGTCATCGACTAGTGACTGCTCGGGCGGAACAAAGAGTGTCCAGACTGGTAACAGACAGCAGAAGGGCAACAGCGCAACAAATTACAGACCATCTTAATCAAGAATCCCCTCAAATGATCTCTGCACGCACTATTCGCCGTACACTTCATTGGATGGGATATGGCAGCCGAAGGCCTGTTCGAACACCTTTGCTGTCTGCAGTTAACAAGGAGCACAAGGATTGGACAGTCGATAATTGGAAACAAATTATGTGGTCTGATGAATCACGTTTTCAGTTGCACCATGCCGATGGCCGAGTGAGAATTTGGCGGAAACAACACGAAAGCATGGACCCCAAATGCATTGCTACAACCCTTCAAGCTGGTGGAGGCAACGTTATAGTTTGGGGAATGTGTTCATGGAATACTTTGGGCCTTTTAATTCGTGTTGATCAACGTCTGACTGGCACATCATTTCTAAATATCGTTGCGGACCAAGTGTATCCTGTCATGTGGATGGTTTTTCCCAATTGCGATGGCTACTTTCAACAAGATAATGCGTCCTGCCATAGTGCTCGTATTGTACAGGATTGGTTTTAGGAACATGCCGGTGAGTTTACTTTGCTTAGGTGGGCCACACAATCTCCAGATCTCAACCCCATTGAGAATTTGTGGGATGAAGTTGAACGAGCCATCAGGTATCTGGATCCACAAACCTGCACTCTCACACTCCTGGAAATGGCTATTCATCAAGCATGGTCTCAGATTCCACAAATCACCTATCAACATCTTGTGGAGTCCATGCCACGAAGAATCGACGCAGTATTAAAGGCAAAAGGTGGCTCAACGAAGTACTGAGGGGGTGGTCATAATAAGTGGCCAACGAAGTACTGAGGGGGTGGTCATAATAAAGTGGCCACTCAATTTTGGATGGAGTGCATGATGCATGATCAATAACTTTCGAGTTTCCCGATCCAGTATTTCTAATTCACTTTGGGTTCAATCAATTATTCCAGCTGGGTACGTGATTACTGGAATGGCCCATGTATTTATGGCTTTGATTGTATTTCCACCATTTAGTTTTGATTTCAATATTTTTCGTCTTTTTTATGTATTCACCCTGAGCCAGACCTTTGACTTTTGTATGTAACATATTATCTGATTCAAGAATTCCAAGGTATTTGTAATTTTCATTTTCTGACAATGATTTCATTATATTACCATTTTCTAGTTCTATTCCATCTATAATCTGGACTTTTCTCCGGCGCGTGGATAGTACTGCACATTTTTCCAGTCCAAATTCCATTTGTACATCATCACTAAATATTTTCACTGTATGCAGCAGTGTTTTAAGTTCGTCGGCACTTTTTGCATACAATTTAAGGTCATCCATGTACAGCAGATAGTTTATTTTTCCATGTTGGTCCAAAATGTGGTAGCCCATTTTTGTTTTGTTCAAAAGCATTGACAATGGAATCAAAGAGATATTAAAAAATAAAGGCGACAAAGAATCCCCTTGAAATATGCTTCTCTTGATACTAACTTTTGCGAGTTCTTCACCATATGCATGTAACATTGTTTCGCAGTTTTTCATATTTACTTTGAGGAATCGGCGGATGTACTTGCTAACTCCAAATAGTCTCAGACAAGTGTTAATCCAGCTGTGTGGCCGTGAGTCAAAGGCTTTTTTTATAATCTATCCGTGCCATATTCAAATTCGTTTTTCGTCTTTTGGACTTTTTTAGTACCATTTTATCAATTAGCCGCTGGTCTTTTGTGCCCCTTGACCTTTTGAAATTCCGCTTCTGTTTTATTGGGTACAAATTGTTTTCCCATAAGTAGTCATATATTGATCTTGCTTGTGCTCTTGTGAAAAGTTTGAACGTTGTTAGGAGGCATGCAATTAGGAGATAGTTAGTAGGCTCATTGCCTTTTTCTTGACCTTTCATTATAAGGAATATGAGACCTGTTGTCATCCAATCTTCTGTGGTAGAATTCTGCAGCATTATATTCAATTGCATAGCTATACGTTGATGAAGACTTGTAAGGTACTTTCACCAAAATCCGTGCAATTCATCTGGTCCAGGGGAGCTCCAGGCTTTCACATTATTTACTTGCTGTGTAATCATATCAATTGTTATCATCAGATTATCCATGTGTATTCCTTTCAAATCTTTACAAACATCTTTGATCCACAAGGCATTTTTATTATGTTCAACTGGGCTTACCCAAATTTCTTTCCAAAATTTCAAGTCATTGTCCTTACATGGGCTGATGTTTATTCGGATTGCCTTTTGTCTCAATGATTTATAAAATGCTTGTTGCTTATTCCGAAATAGCACATTTTCTTTGTACTGTTTAATGCGTCCGTCATATCTTTCAATTTTCTTTGCAGTAGCTGTTACCAGTTGTTTCAATTTTTCCATAATTTCAACAATTATCTTTCTGATTTGCAGGATGTATGCAAAGCCCATCTTTTATTTTTCTGTTTTTGAGCTTCCCATCTTTCAATCATTTTAAGTTGCTAATGTCACTACGGAGTCTAGTTTTTTTTTTCTAGCCGAATTTTCCCCTTAGGAGTGCCAGGCATTTTCTTCTTTTCGCATCTTGTAACCAAGTCCATGGTTACTATGGCAGCTGTACTGTACATGAGCTGGTTTGTTTCCCTTAAATTATGGCTTGGAATTTTGTCCATGACATCATTTGCAGTTTTTAACAAATCTTTCACTTGTTTGCTTCGTATTTGGCGAATTATAAGAAGTCTTTATCGTTCCTAACCTTGTCTGAAATGGTTTAAAAATTTCGCTTTCAGAAGACCTTGCTGCTGTGTCAATTCATTATTGTCATGTTGTTTCACAGGTTGTTCTTCTGGTAAAATAATTTCTTCTATTTGATATTCAGGCTCTACTAGCATGATGCTTTCCACGACGTGATCCTTATTTTGTGTTGGTTCTTCTTTTGCCAATTTCTCCGTCTCTTACAATTCCAGTTCTGTAAATATCTTGTTCCTGATGATAAACCTTCTTTGATTCATTATTCTTTGTTCTGTTATTCCACTGTCTGGATGTTTTCCTTTCCAAATTTCCATCATAATTTTCTGAAAACCACGAGCTGATGGATTTGCCTGGTAACAGTATTTCATGATTTCTCGATTTTCAGCAACTGTCCAAGTTTTCCCTTTCTTTTGTTCCAGTAGCACTGCAGCATCCTGTCCTGGTTCCTCAAAAGGATCTGCTGAGCCCTGAAGTCCATTTGTTGACAGGTGTCTAGGAGTCATAGCACCTGACGCGGTCCTTGTTGACCCGGGCGACGACCGATACGGTACGGAATTTTTTTGTTTCGCCTCATCATATTTGATGGTTGTTGGGTACTCTTAGTCTGGCTCCTCAGTCAAGACCTGTCCGGCTTGGGTGGCTATGCTGGTAACAATGCTACCGCTACCATAGCTCTCAACCTCATCGGGACTCACAAGCCCCACCACCGCGACAAGGTGGCACCCTCGGTAGGGATTATTATTATTAGTATTATTTACCAACTTTCTTTGCATAGGTATATAAATCAGTCTTAGGTTTGAGAAATTTAGAAATTTTCGAATGCACGGTTGTAACAAGACTAACTCATTTAAGATTAGGCGGAACAATTGTGGTAGCAATTCCAATTCGTCGTGGTTTTATTAATTCATTCATTTATATCATCATCATCATTGTCAACCATTATCAATCCACTGCTGGACGAAGGTCTCCCCAAGTTTCCTCCACAACGGTCTGTCTTGTGCCAGTCTCCTCCATGTCACTCCTGCATACTTTCGAATTTCATCCACCCATCTCCTATGTGGTCTTCTTCTGGGTCTTTTCCTGTCCCTTGGAATCCAATCTAAAACTTCGGCTGTCCATCGATGGTCTGTTCTTCTGGCAGTATGTCCAGCCCATTGACATTTCAGGGATTTAACTCATTTATATACTTATATTTATTTATTTATGTATTCATTCATTCATTTATATACTTATATTTATTTATTTGTATTAATTTATTTATATTTATTTATTTGTATTAATTTATTTATATTTATTTATTTGTATTAATTTATTTATATTTGTTTATTTATATTTTTATTTATTTATTTATTTACTACAATACAGGAATGGTGATGTTCAGTCAAGATGAAGAAAGCACTGTCCGCCAAATAGTACAGGTGCTTTATCTATTTGATCATACGCTACAAAATAAATAAATAAATTAATTAATTAATTAAAAACATATTTATTTATTTATTTATTGCATTTATTCCCTACAGCAATGCCAAAAGTGACGAGATGTAAATTTTGCGTTGTGATGTTTCCTCTGGATTTCGACTCCCAAATGCTTGCATTTGGATCTTCTCGGACATAGTGTTTCGGATAATTTGTGCACGACAGCCACTATGAAATTTGAGTTTTTATCAGTTATTTTGGAAAATATGGGTTGTGATAGGTCACATTTTTCCGTAAAGCAAGATCTGTCGCAGCACATGTGAAATTATTATTTTTATATTTTGATTATAGTTGTTGCAGGTGTCCTGGTTATTATTCTTTTCGTAGCTGCAGTATGACTATTTGTATCCCTCTGGTTGTGCAGAAAATTCTCTCACCAAAAAGGGCTATCTTTTACCATAGGCAAACTACACAAACACTAGTAGCCCGCGATTTTTTTTTTTTTGGAGGGGGTGTGGTAGGCATTTGATCACCTCACAGGCACACATCGGGACGACTGATGAGTGGGAAAATTCCTACGTACAGCACGATAGCTTAAAGAGACTTGGTGTGACTATTTCTGTTCCTCACGAAAGCTAACACAATGTAGCGTTGCTTAGCAATGAGAGGTTCGTCGAAGCTGCAAACCACCGCGGAAATGGATAGGGAAACGAGGACTTGGACTCTTTACCCGTTGCTCGGGTCCTCATTCTTCAGACATCATATTCCGAAGGCATGCTTCGCCTTTCCAAACCGGCTTGCAAAACAAACAGCTGCAGCTTAGATCTTGCGTTCTCATTATGTAATGATCATGAATAAACAGGCCCAACTGTTCTCAGACACGTTTTCATTCTTCGCACTGAGGAAAATAAACTTTCGCAAGTGACAATATTTACAGGTGTTACATGGTGTTGATTAGGGTCCAACTCATAATCTTTCAAAGGAAATTCGGCAATCAGGTATTATACTCTATATTTATCAGTTTCATCTCACTACATTTTTAATCTTTTTTCTGTATTTGCTTTTACACTCCTTATAAAAATTTTAAATGAGGCCCTCATAGTTTTACTTTCTCCTAGGGGCCCATGTAAGGAGTGATCCTGCATTCAGATTCTACGTGAAAACAAAGAGAGAAAAATAATAAAAAACACTTACACTAAAACTGTTGCAGAAATTATAATATTGTTCCTGTACAGAAAGGGCATAAAAAGGAACGATAAGCGTAAATTTCGTGTACAGTTTTGGCAGTGAAAGGATTATTAAATATATAACAACCTTTTCTATAATCAGATGAAACGTTGATCGAGTAAACCAGGAAATATTCGCCCAGCTGACAGAATTGTAATTTTACTCTTGTGCGGTTCGCGGTTTTGTTGTGGTTGCCACGACACTGCTGTCCAAAATTTAAAGGTCGAACATGAAATCAGTAGATTACAGAGCGCCATAAGGCAACTGATAACGCATGCGCACTAGTTCAATGTGATGTATGAAGATATTCCATAAATTAGGGACGGGCGACTGCTAAAAAATTAGGGACGGGCGAAGCCCATTGAGTTGCTCACGGTGGTCGTTAAACCTCCAATAAAAAAAGATATTCCATGATCCGCAGCCTGTACGCAAATTTGCTAAGAGCACGTGACAGCTGGTGTACATAAATAGGAGACTGGGTCGTGTCTTATATGACGTTATTCTGTTTTTAATGTGTTTCCGCTACCGAGCGAGAAACTGCATGTCTGAGGTAAGAAAAGGATGTCTCGCAGACATCATACGGATGATTTTACCCGAGGAGGAATTAATTATCTGCTAGCTCGAAGAAGGCCGGATTGTCACTGATGTAGTCTGAGAGTTTGGAGTAAGGCCAAATTGTGAATGATGTAGCTAGAGAGTTTGCAGTAAGGCCATATTGTGACTGATGTAGCTAAAGAGTTTGGAGTGAGACCAAATTGTGACTGATGTAGCTAGAGAGTTTGGAGTAAGGCCAAATTGTGACTGATGTAGCTAGAGAGTTTGGAGTAAGGCCAAATTGTGACTAATGTAGCTAAAGAGTTTGGAGTAAGGCCAAATTGTGACTAATGTAGCTAAAGAGTTTGGAGTAAGGCCAAATTGTGACGGATGTAGCTAGAGAGTTTGGAGTAAGGCCAAATTGTGACTGATGTAGCTAAAGAGTTTGGAGTAAGGCCAAATTGTGACTGATGTAGCTAGAGAGTTTGGAGTAAGGCCAAATTGTGACTGATGTAGCTAGAGAGTTTGGAGTAAGGCCAAATTGTGACTGATGTAGCCAGAGAGTTTTGAGTAAGGCCGGATTGTGACTGATGTAGCTAGAGGGTTTGGAGTAAGGCCAAATTGTGACTGATGTAGCCAGAGAGTTTGGAGTACGGCCAAATTGTGACTCATGTAGCTAGAGAGTTTGGAGTAAGGCCGGATTGTGACTGATGTCGCTAGAGAGTTTGGTGTAGCACACAGCATAGTGTCGCGGCTTTGATCATCATTCAGGAGAAGCAGAACAATTGCCAGATATTTTTCCGGAGGTCATCCCTTCCGTATGAATCAGCGGTATGTTCGTTCCCTCGTCATAATGGCAAAACGGAGTCAGAAAAGTACATAGGGCCAGTTGACTTATTGTCTTCAAGCAATTACATGTGTGCAAATATCGTGCCAAACCGTATCAAGAAGTCAACAGGGCCAGTTAGGGGTTACATTTCGGTAACAGAGCCAGTGTAGGAGTTATATGTCCAGTAACCCGTAAGTTCTGTACCATTATCCAGAGCGCATCGTACATCTCGTCATCGTCATTGACTATAAGATGCCAGATGTTGAGTGGTCTTCAGATCAATGGACAAAGATAATGTTCACAGATGAAATCCGCTTTAGTTTTTCGTGGGATTCCAAGCGGCAATCGATCTGAAGGGAACATGAGACTGCGTAAGATGCCAGTAAATCTGAAACTGTTCGACTATAAGATGCTAGTAAATCTGAAACTGTTCGAATATAAGATGCCAGTAAATCTGAAACTGTTCGACTATAAGATGCGAGTAAATCTGAAACTGTTCGACTATAAGATGCTAGTAAATCTGAAACTGTTCGACTATACGATACCAGTAAATCTGAAACTGTTCGACTATAAGATGCCAGTAAATCTGAAACTGTTCGACTATACGATACCAGTAAATCTGAAACTGTTCGACTATAAGATGCCAGTAAATCTGAAACTATTCGACTGTACGATACCAGTAAATCTGAAACTTTGCGACTATAAGATGCCAGTAAATCTGAAACTATTCGACTATACGATACCAGTAAATCTGAAACTGTTCGAGTATACGATGCCAGTGATCGTTGAACGGGATACTTATGGCTGTTTGGTATCATGGTCAATGGACATACCGATCTGCAGGTGATGGATCGAGAGAAAATCACAGGTCAGTGGTACTACAATGATGTGATTCTTCGAAACGACGTTCTTCTGGTGTTTCATGGTGCTGTAGGCTCAGATTTTACTTTTACGGAAGATAATGCCCGTCCTCACCACGCAAAAGCTGTCGATGACGTATAAGCTAGTGAAGATATTTGTCAGATGCAGTGGCCAGCGCGCTTCTCGATATCAATCCAATCGGACATGCATGGGCCTTTCTGGGGAGAGGTATTGCACAGAGCAATCTTTCACCAAAACCATCCCAGCACTTAAAAGGGTTCTCTAGCAGGAGTAGGATAATTCACCTAAATAGTTCCTAAATCACTTGATGCTACGCATTACACACTGGTGCCAAACACGCATTACAGTACTGGGCGAACATATCCCCTACTGAGGAATTCGTCCTGTGATGTGTTTATACCTTGCTGATGGAAGAGTGTCACTGGACGACAGTTGAACCTGTACCTCCTTGGTAACATTTCCTTCTCTTTCTGTCTCCGTTTCATATTACTCATGATATTTGATGTGATGTGTTTCGTTTAGCTGTTGCTATTGCCCTCAATACCACCTACAGCTGTAAAACCACGTTTTTCCGATTTTGACTGGACCAAATGTGCCTTGTCCTGAAGTTTTGAACAGCAGTGCAGTTAATTCTAGTACCATAGTATAACAATACTAGCAATGTTAATTTTTTTCCAGAGGTTTGAAATTCCGAGATGGCACCCTTCTTTGCCTTCGCGTTATGCGTCCTGACACTGTCAGCTCTTCATCAAACAGAAGCCGGATTTTGTGAAAAAAAATGCGAAAAGCTCTGCAAATGGAAAATTTGCCCTGGAATCTGCAAGATGGTGTGTGCCCCTCATCACGAAACCACAAGGTGAGTTTTCTTCAATAACATTCTTTATATATCCATGGATCAATTAAATCAACTCTTTAAAGGATAAAATGTGAGCGATTTAAAATTCAACTTGCCATTGTGAAATTTGGAAAAGAATAACTGCTCGTTATCGCAATGTGTATACATTGTTAAGTACAACGAGAAAGTTCAATATAAAAAATTATTGAGTTACCAAGACTGAAGCGAACTATAGCAGGAACAGAAAATGTGATGAAACCTAAAGGTATGCAACAACAATGCAACACGGGCATTAAAGTGGGCCTTGCAGCTAAAATAAATAAATAAAAATACGAGCATATACACTGAAGTAAAATAACCAATAACAATTATGGACACCTACAATCCTCACCTATGTGCACAACATAACGTTGAAATGTCTTTATAAACAACTCACTGCAAAGGATTCAGACGTGCACAAAGTGTCGGTAGCGGCAATATGGCAAAAACTCGTGATTTAAGAGACTTTGAAAAAGGCATGATGTCGGCTCTAGGCTTTCAGGTGCAAGATTTTCTGAAACGGCAGATCTTCTCTGGCTATACGAGAACAACTGTATCGAGGGTGATAACGAGTGGTACACAAGCAACAAAACAAACAGTCAGGGGTCTTACTGTGGGCAGGAACGACTGCCCTGCTCGAGAGGATTGAACGAGGTAACAGAGAAGCTCCATGGCGCCAAGTAACACGCAGTACAATAGTGGTATCAAAAGAACTTTAGCATATACAGTTCTCCACACATTGGCGCCAATGGACTAGAACAACAGACGTCCCCTTCGTGTACCACGAGCTCTCTGCTAAGAACTTACAAATTCGTCTACATTGAGCACATCAGGAGCACCACATCTGGAACCCGTGAGGACTGAAAACAGGTCGCCTGGTCCCATCACACACGTTTTCAGTTGATACACGCACATGGACGGGTCAGAATATGGACTAAATAGCAGGAATCCATGGATCCCAGCTGCCTAGCATTAACTGCACAAGCTGGCGGAGGCGGTGTAATGACGTGTGGTATGCTTAATAGTTTCTTAATAGCTCTGGAACAGCATTCAATGCCACGAGGAATCTTAATACCAATGCGGACCAGGCAGATAGATACATGTGCGTCGTGTATCCTGACTGAGTATCCTGATCCTATTTTCAGCAGGATAATGCTCTACACCACAAAGATCGGATCATCACACAGTGATTTCAGGTGCATGACACTGACTTGAACGTGCTGAAAATGAATGACCCCACGGTCACCAAACCTTAATCCAATTGAACACCTTTAAGATAAAATTGAGTGACCCATTCGTAACAGAAATCCAGCGAACATTCGTCAATGGACGGACTCCATCACATCCGCTTGGCTGCACATATCTGTAGGACGATATCAACACCTCGCTGTACCCAAGCGACATCGAATTGAAGCTTCTTTGAAGGCTAAGGGCTTTTCAACACGTTTTAAGTGGGTGTTCTTAATCATTTGTTTCTTCAGTGCAGTGGCAACGGCAGCTTGGCCTTAACTTTCATTCGTCCTTTGCCAAACGAAAATACTCTGACTCGATAACTCTGCTTGCCCCATCTATCCATCTCCCAATTAGGAAAATTCCTGTAAAACTGTAATCAGGTAAACAAATTCAGCCTATTTTCCAGATTTTCAATTTTACGACTAAGCCAATCAACAAAGCTACTTCGCGGCAGCGACGTGTTTCAGAGGTTTAATCATCGCAAGATGAATGAGGTGCATCCATTGTAGTTCTGACTGCTTTGCAAAACCAGAAGTGAATGCTACCTACGGGGTCTTTGGAGGAATCGCGAGGAGGGATACTGTTAACATAGAACAGTTGACACTCCAAATCGGTCACGGCGATTTTATGATGTTTCTGTCGAACGGAAATATATATTTAACAGCTTTTAAACAAGGACGATAAAATGATTTTCGTGTAGTAAAGTAGAATACATAAAACACACACCGTCTTTACACGATTTAAATCGTGTAAAGACGATGATCTATTCTATTCAGCTTTTAAACAAGTTCTTAGTGATGGAATGTTACATTTCGTACTCTTTCGAAATAAATGTAATATCGCATTCGGGTGCTGGGATAATAACCGAATTTGAGGCTCAATAAATACACACACACTTTCTCTCTCTCTCTCTCTCTCTCTCTCTCTCTCTTTGGGAAAAAAAGGGAAAGAAATGAAGCATTACGAGAGAGTCGTTCGATCCGCATGTAAGTAACTCAGGGCCGAATATGCAAATTATTAAAAAATAACGACGTTACGATGAAGGACTAAATAGTGGCCCGTCACAGCTCATGAGAACCGCGCATCGAAGGAAGGGTAATCAAGAGCAAAGCTTGCCCGTACGGACAAGTCTGACAGCGGATTGCAGTTGCATTAACCGCCACAGACTATGAGGATGTCTTGACGTCGGATCCGTGCAGAATACGTGCAGTTAAGTGAGTCTGAGTGATGACTATAATTTGGATGAGAGCGGCCGGTTGATCAGGTCGCCGTATCGGGTGGCATTTTGATCTGAGCGGCTCACCGATCGGACGATGTTGGCACTAAAGAGTCGAGGAGAGCACAACCCAGCGGCACGTGGGCAGTGAACGGTCCAGGGCAACGACAGAACGCGATGATCGTGCGATTGTGAAATCTGCACGAACAGAACCGAATTAGTGGCTCTCAACCATCTGTGGTCACTTTACTTCGTCTACAGGTACGGAAGTGGCTATGTTGCCAGATGACTTGCGGCACGGGAACTACATTCGACGAGGCCACGCCGCAGCCTGTCCCTGACAAGCGAGC
This sequence comes from Macrothele yani, assembly GCA_039090855.1. NCBI lineage: Eukaryota > Metazoa > Arthropoda > Arachnida > Araneae > Macrothelidae > Macrothele > Macrothele yani. Next base: position 75,929,312 of record CM077009.1, on the reverse strand, counting down.
GTCGCCGGTGGAAGTGGTGTCGGGACGGATCAACGCGGGATAGTGTCCAGCGGCGTCCTGTAGTTTTCAGTGATGAGTCACATCTTTCACTTGGCGCCGATGAACACCGCATACGTGTCTTGAGACGAGCCGGTCAGCGCAGAGAATCTGCCTTTACCGTGAAACGGCACACGGCTCGCACGCCGGGAGTGACTGTCTGGGGAGACATTTCCTATGGTAGCGAGCATACTTGGTACGGCGAAGACATTCTACGATCTATTGTGTTGACATTACTGTCTCAGCATCACCGAGCAATTTTTCAACAGGTTAATACCCCGCCACACACGGTACTGCTCTCCCAGGCCCGCCTCCGAAATGTCGGCCCCTTCCATAGGCAGCCTGATCGCCCGACCTCTCACCGATCGAGCATGTTTAGATATTTGAGACATGATGGGAAGCCACTTACGCCCATCCCGGAATGTCGGCCAACTAGCCTGCAATTTGGACACCATCCGGCATGCTATACCTCAGGACAGTATCCGTGAACGGTGTGCGTATGCGCCAATCCGGGTAGTAACTGCCTGTATTCGAGCCAGAGGTGGCGCTACAATGTACTGACTTGTTCCAGCCGTGTAGGTGTTGGTGATGCACACGTCTAAACGGAAAGTTATACGGTAAGCCTTCGTCGGTGTAGTTCTAAAGGTAGTGTATTCGCGACTCCGGAAAAGGACGATGTGTGTTCGAATCCCATCATCAGTCAATTTGGGCTTCTACCCTAAAAAGAATCTGATTTTTTTTTGTATTATTAATTTCTTTTGCGGTGTGTAAGTATGTGTCATTGAGCGAGTAATCAATACAACAGCGTTATATTTCTGACTTCTCTCGCCAACAGTAACATATTTGTATTTTCTTATTTCAGACATCCCTATGCTTCAAAGAATCCAGAGTTGTTGGACAAACTCAGCACTTTCTCAGTACCGCGGCCATGTAAATGTGTCTGAGAGATCCCGAGAAAAGAAACAATCATTTAATTGCCTACTTGTTACACATCCAGTGATCATTTCAAGTCACCTGCGATTTTGTATCCTGGGCTCCTCACAATGAATGAAGTTTGAATGCTGGTGATGCACATTATTTTTTTAGCTTGATGATTTCATCTTATACCAAACTGATGCAAATTTCAATAAAATTGTCTAAAAATAAATTAGTACTATATTTCTTTCACATGCACTGGAAGCTGATGAGAAAATCTGTGAAAATAATTGACCTACAGATGGAAAGGTTATGGAATGAATCAAAATACGCACACGACCGGAATACCCTTATCACACAAGCGGGCAACAGTGGATATTTGCCTACCCTGTATATCGCGAATATCTCTCAAAGGAGCATCTTCCATAACAAATTTATGCTATTTAGACAATTTCAAGACATTTTCCAAGTACGTGCAGAATAGCTTCAGAAGCAGTAAATGAAATCCTGTTACCGATTGAAATATTTATTAATTCTTGGACCCCAATTTGAATCCATTTTTAAAATTTATGTACGTCGCATATATTATAACACAAAGGTCCGAGAAACAGAATCAAGTGTTTTATGCATACACAGGGAAATTTTAATATCTGTATTTTGAAAAAGTTTAAATTTTTTATTTAATAAACCACAGCTGTAGCTTCAGTATTGATTTCGTAGATATATAAGTGATCAAAATTAATTAAATTTATGAGATAGAATGGGTACTATTTACCTTGAAAGACATAAAACTTTAAAGAAAGTAGTTACAAGAAACTGAGTTCGAGGTTTCAATTACTTCTGCACAGAGGAACACTAAGAGAAGAAAGATGATATTGAATTTTCAGTTGTATTGAGCACGCCTTTTGAATCCGCTCTGACGTGAATTAAATTTATCAAGGCTATTCAAAATCAATGGAACCGGTTTGGGAAACAATCAACCAGTTTCTACAATCGATAGAATATCCAGAAATAGAAAAATCTACTTAGTTCCACCAGCGGCTAAAAATCACGTTGCAAAGATTAACAAATGGCGCACAAAAAGTTTCTCATAGCACAAGGAAAGTATAAGAGACAAAGAGATTTTCAAATCGATTAGTTAAAAGAAGAATTATTAAAGGAAACATGATATAAGCTGCTAGCGGAAGAATTTTGCATAATGGAAAAGTTGACAATAAGCGAAAACTAATCTTCATGAAAAAAGCTATGCTAAGGAAAAATAACTTTTCAAATACGTCACCTGGAAGCAGAGATAGAGAGAAAAAAAAGATTTCGACCTTTACGCCCCAAGCAGGAATTCTTTGCATTTTTTAAAGAGGATAATGCTACACTACAGTAGAAGCATCTGTATGTAGCGAATGACATACAGTAAAAATGAAATTTCTCAATTGCGTTTTGAGAAGCGGAGATACAGCTGCAAATTGAAGTACGCAAACATCACCTACTGACAGAACTGTGAACTGAAAAATTCTTCATATATTAGCCTACAGTGTTCCACAAAGTAAGTAATGTTCGGTGTTAAAGAATTTTTTAAATTGCACAAGTAGAAGCAGAAATTTTGAGAAAAACATTAAATATTTGCTCCCCCTAGCGGCGATAATGTGCATTATTTTCGGAAGAAAATAAGCACACAGGGTTTGCATAGTTAGTAGTATCTGAATGATTTAAAAATCACTAAACGATCAAGTTTAAGGAAGGGAGAGAGCCAGTGAGGTAAGACAAACACAATATCCATGCCTCACTGGAATTCGAACCCGGACCCATCTCGGATGAATAGTCAGAAGCCAACGCTTACACCACTGCGCCACCGGGCGGCAAAAAGTCATTTTCACATTGTTCTTTTAAACATCAGAATCTTTTTACACACAAATTGTTGAATACATGAAAGTAGGGAATTACAAAATGATTAAATTTAATTTGCTATTATATGAATGCGAAAAAATTTAGATGGTTAGAATAATTATTAAAAAAAATTCCGTACTATGAAAATTCCCTCACCCTAATGGTTAAAAATGTAAAAGAAATTCTGGAGAGGAGACTCTAAGGTTTAGGGATTTAAAGGAATTGAAAAAAAGAAGGTTTCATGTGTGTGTGTGTGTGTGTGTGTGTGTGTGTGTTTGATATCACTATATCATTTTGAATTGCAGTTTATAAATATGGGTTACCTCTGAAGCTTTCCATTTTGGAGTTCTGGAAACACTGTCCAAATTGCCAACCCCCGCCACTTATGAGAGCACATCGCCTTCCGTCCGTCCACTTGTCAGTTTGTCTATCTGTCCGTTAGCTGTCGTTTCTGCAGACCGACCAACAGACGGATAGACAGACAAACTAAAGAACTCATGTTTTCTCAAGTAGCGCATAGAATGAGTTTTAACAAACCGATATTTTGAAGCGTAGTTGTTTCTTCTGCACACGGACAGACAAACGTATGAACGAAAGAACACACATAATTTTACTCACATGATTGTCTATATCAGTCCCAGAAAGAATTTCTTCATTCTTAAAATTTTTTTTAAACGGAAATGTAATTTCGGCGCACAGAAAGACAGGCCAACTGACGACTGGGAAAGTCTGAATGATGTTAATGTGTTTTTTCTGTCACCCACTGAAAAATGTTTTTCGCTCTGATACAATCAGAAGCGGACGGTCAAATTGACGAATGGATTGATAGGAGAGATGTCTTAAATAATGATATCATTTTCTTTAAAGGACAGTGAAAGAATTTTAATAATCCTACATTTTAAAGCGAAAACACGTTCCTGCAGGATATCAGACAGGCATAATCTTCAGCACATGCCAGTCTCCGTCAGTCACCGAAAGAATTCATTTAATCTGATTAAATGCGGAGACATAATTTCTGAGGACAGACAAATAAATTAAATGGACGGAGGAAAGTTTCCGAATTTCTATGTGTCAGTTTTCTCTGTCGAATAGGGAAAGAACTTTAGCACTACGACTTTTCGTAGGGAGACAGGCAAGGTGTGTGAATAAAGTTCGGTGAATACACTGTAGAAATGAACAGGAAACATTTAAGAAACTTACTTTACTGGCCTTCGAAACAATCCCCGCCGAATACAATATGCTTTTGGCGTAGCTTGTATTGCCGGGAATATCCTCCTTCGTTATCGTGTGCAGCTGGGTAGTGACGTTTACTTGAATGTCTGAAATGTCCACAATTCTCTTTCCTTTCAGAGATTTCAGACGGAAAAAAACCCAACGAGAACTAGTCAGCCGGTGGCAGATCAGGCGAATACAATGTGTAATTCTGCTCAGCAACGGCTTCCTCGGGAAAACGTGGCACAGTTTAATATTTCTTTTTTTTTTTTACCATTTCTCCCGGTTAACAACGTTCACTTACATCAACTGAGGCACCTTTCTCACAGTACCAATAGGGTTAGGGACATACTCATTCATATACTTGACTACGTTGTGCGAGTGACCTCATCTTCTGCAGCCATTCCTTTTACGTGTTACGACAGCATTCACCAAACTTTATCGACACAGCATGTAAGTTCTGTGGACGAACAGGCAGACTGACGAATGGATGGATGGATGGAAAGAGGTCTGAAATTTTGTGCACATGTTTTCTCCTGTAAGGCAGGGAATCTGGCATTTTAGAACCGAAGTAGAAGCACGTCCTCCTATTCTAAAGTTTGGGCGCATGTTCAGCTCGAGAGCTAGCTAACAACTGAATTTGTGGGATATAAGATACGTTAATACTCAAAAAACATTTATAGCGTAGTAAATCTGTTTATTTTCGTGGTGTAATATGCATAAAGATTTGCCAAGCTTTACACTCCACTGGGATGCTTTCTCAAGGCAATGTAGACATAAAATGCAGGGAATTAAAGCACGCAAGAAACAACGATGATTTTTTTAAATAACGTGGGTGACATCACGAGCAGTATTACGTAAGTTTTTATCACGCAATCTTACGGTGTGCCGCAATGTGTTTCCATCTTTTAATAACGCATGCCACACCATTGATAGTTCGATAGAGATCATCTCATTGCACGTTAGTTTGCTAGAGAGGATTTCGAGTGTTTCCCTGATGGCAGTCTCCTTAAAGTCCGCGTAAGGAGCAATTCATTCTTCTGATACTATTCCAAACAGAAGCGGCCGAGCTATGCATGACTTCTCTGGCGAGGGCTGTATTCTGCATGTCCTGGTTGACACTTCGCCCGTGTTCTTTACATCTAGTATCCAAGCAGCGCTTTGTCATTCCGATATATATATTTTCTGTGCTGTCAGGATACACCAACGGTATAGCGTACACACCCGCTTTTTCTTTCTTATACTGTCTCTCCTTGCAGCTTGATATTATATGTGATAACGGGGTTGTGATTTCATTGCCACTGAGATGTTGCACTTACGCAATAAATTCCTCAACCAATATGTAAAGCCTGAGACATATGTGATGGATCCTGCGTATCTCATTGTACTAGTTGGTTTTGTTTTCGCGGACATTATACGATTTCTTACAATTCTATGTATTTTGTCTATCTTATTATTCTTATACATCCAGCCTTTAGACCTTTGCTATGTTATATGCTCTCATATGTTATGTGCTCTCAAACTGAAGATATCATCGCACTTTCCACGTGGAAAGAGCGATGACGAATTTACCCGTTATTGTTGCACATTGTGATAGCGGGATAAATGAATTCTTTGTGGGTTTTGACGTGGATATCAACAACAACCGACGGGCATGTGAGTACATACAATAGAAACGTTGTCGTATGTGGTTAAGAAATCCGCCGAGGCAAAGACCCAGGATAATAACATCTTGAGAATCTTTCACTTCCAGCTGCTCGCTTTGACAATGTTAGGGATACCCGTCAACAAAGAATCATGAAACACTTTCCCAACATAATCCTTCAAAGAAGCACTGGAATTTATGGCTTCCATGATGAGTGCTGTGCATTGTTACAAAAAAGTGAAGTACATTTAAATCTTTCTAGAAAATGAAATGCTTTTAAATCATTACAACATAAATTGCAGCAATGTTTGCTCACAGATCGATGTATTGAAAGTTCATAAAACACAATATAAAATAAATGCATTGAATTAATAATAAGGAATTGTACACCAACTATACTATATAACTATAATAACTATACTAGGAATCCGAATTTGTTGGCGTAGAATAGAAGTCAAAGTTTCAAAGCTTTCTCACATCAAATAGATGGCTTTTTCAAGGAAGATAGACAGCAAACTGTATTGCTGTCTACCTTCCTTGAAAATGCCATCTGGTAGGTAGAAAGCAATATGTTGTCTACCTACCAGATGGCTTTTTGGAAGGTATGTACATCAACCAAGTAAGGTAGAAAGCAATATAGTTTGCTGTCTAATTTCCTTCAAAAAGTCATCTGTTTGATGTGCGAAAGTTTGGAAACTCCGATAAATTTGGATTCCTAGTATCGTTATAGCGTCATCCTGTGTTAGACCAACCGATGAAATGGTCGTTTTCAACCTGACCCCTATTAATTTCCTTGAAATTTGGTGTGATAGGCATGTGGACTTATGCAAAAAATCTAAATTGTAGCTCTGCATACCAACAGGATTTCAGATTACATGACCTTGAAAATCAGCAAATAGTGACCTGTCTGCGGTTTGTTGGATCCCCAGCAATGACCGGATAACAATTTTTCGGTTGCTATATGTTGATAAAACGAGGAAAGAGCGATGTCTTTGTTTATTCATTGACGCCACGTGTTTGGAGGATTTTTATCGTGACCTCCAGATAGTCTTCGATTGTTGTACCTCGTTTCCTATATAAACAGGGCTGCAAGGTTGAAATTTGTGTCCTTTTATATCATTTTATACACTGCTGGACAATTGCTAAGGACGGATCATAAACGGCTACATAGCGCATGAAAAAGTAAGTGTGGTTGGATGCCAAGTGAAATAAAATAATGTCAGAATGCCAGGACATTACAAGAAAGACAATTTATTGTGCTCTGAAATCCAGAAAGCTTTGGAACGTGTTCAAGGGACAAACAGGCCATTTTGTGCAGAATACGTAAACGTGAAAAAATTCAATTACCGTCTGCAGGCGTTCCGGCGTAAGATGTCAATACGGGATATGGCCACCATGGAGGGCGATGCAAGATTCTACACGTCGTGTCATGCTTTGCACAACATTATCAAACAGCTGTTGGGGTAATTTATCCCATTCCTCTGTCAGTGCACGGATGAGGGTGTCCTTGTTTATTGGAGGGCATTGGCGACCAGCAAGACTCCTCCCCAAAGCATCCCACACATTTTCAATGGGATTCAGATCTGGAGAACGTGCTGGCCATACGAGGCGTTGAATATCCTCGCTCTCAAGACACTCCTGGACAGCGACTGTTCGATGACATGTTGCGTTGTCGTCCATGAAAATGAATCTATCACCGACAGCATCACGGAACATGCGAACATGAGGTAGCAGAACATCATTAATGTATCGTTGGCCAGTCATAGTCCCAGTTTGAAGCACATAGAGGGACGTACGGCCATTGATCATGATGCCAGCCCATATCATGACACTACATGTCGGATATCGGTCCCTTTCCTGTATGTTTGCTGGACAATATGCAGTACCACTATCACGCCAGATCAGTTGTCGTCGACATCGTTATCAGTCCAATTGCGATGTTGATGGCACCATTGCAAACGGGTGGTACGGTGACGTCTGGACAATGGGATACACACAAAAGGACGGCGGGCGTATAGTTTTCCTTCATTCAAACGTCTGGCGACAGTTTTTCAGGACATCCGCTTGCCAGTAGCAGCCATAAACTGATTTGCTACTTCACTAGCTGTGCTGCGCCGGTGTCTTTTTGTTGATAGCACTATGTACCAATCTTCTGCAGGTGTCGTACTGCGAACACGACCTACCCCGTGACGTTTGCTACACTCTCCATTTGTTTGAAATGATTTCCAAAGCCTTGAAACAACACTGTGGCTGACGTCGAACTCCCTGGCAACATCTGTTATTTTTCGCCCTTCTTCAATCTTGCCAATAATAAGGCCACGCGTAAAATCATCTAGGTGATGTCGGGAAGACATACTGAAAATTGCAAGTTCTTCAATTGATTCTTTCCCTTTCAACTTTGCGTTTGAACAACAACGGTCAATACGCGTCAAATCCTTTATATCTCTTATCAGCGCTATGACGTCACGAACAAGTTCGGAAATCCAAAATTTGCATACGCACAACACGTGTTACTGTATCCCGCACTTATGCTAATTTCCACATTTTCCTGCCTTCCATTTTATGGTTGCTATGGTTGCTATTGTCATCCGTCCTTAGCAATTGTCCGGCAGTGTATGAGCTTTTAAATCACATGCTGAAAAAAAAGTATTTAAAATACATTAGTATAAAAAATCAAGTACTTAAAATAGTATATACGCACTATTTTAAATGCATTGAAGTTTTTTCGTTATTAAAGATGTACACGGTCGTATCAGAATAGTATGACCACCTTCCTAATAATGGGAATAACCACCCTTGGCCCGGATGACAACGGCAAGACGGCGTGTCTCTGGAAGGTTACCCGAGACACACGTGCCCATTCGGACTGCAGCAGAGTACGGAGGTCCCGGAGATGACGTTTTTGTGGGTCGGCACACAGAACCTGTCGTTCCAAATAATCCCACAAGTGCTGTTTGGAATTGAGGTAGGCCAATTTCGCCGGCCAAGGGACAACGGAAAGATCGCTGTCGTGTTCCTGGAACCAGTCAAGCACACCTTTAGCGACACGACAGGGCTCATTGTCTTGTTGGTAGACACCATCACCACCAGGAAAAACGTCCAACATGAAGGGATACATGTGATGAGCTAGGATGGTCAGGTAGCCAGTGCCGTTCAGGAACCCATCCAGTGGTATCAGCGGTCCTACGTCATACCAGGAAAGCATTCGCCGGTCATGCACACTGCTACCACCGGCCTACACTTGACTGACAAGCGTGTCCGGCTGCTGGTTCTCGTGTGTTTGACGTCATATCCACCACTGCCCGTCCGTTCTGTGGAGTAGAAACCTCGATTCGTCGAAGAAGGCAACCTTTTCCCACTCTTCCATTGTCCAATCGTTCATTTGCGTGGTCAATTGCTGCACTGTTGTGCGTCGATTGCCCTTTACCAGCCGATGTTCTCCTATGGGGTCGATGGTCTTTGGGGCTCCACAGTTATGACGTCATGAGGTACTCGGTGTACCAGTTGTCCATTCTCGGTACACCCTTACTACAGCACTTCGCGAACAGCACAAGAAGTCTTGTATCTGAGATGCTTCCGCCCTTGGCATGGTAGCCCATGATCATTCCTTTTTGAACGCCCGTAAAATCACTACCTCTGCCCATCATGCGCAAGTTACGCACTACGGCTCATCTTTCCTGGTCAGCCGCTTATATCTCCGTGTGGTCGACCTTGTCACGTGCATTCTGTGACGCGCCTGGGCGAGTACACTGTGATTCCGGGGGTGATCCTATTATTGTGATACGATCGAGTACATAAAGCAACCAAACAATTTTACCGTAGGTGAACCCCAATGAGTTATCGTACACAACGAATTTCGAGTTCCTGTTCCATATTATTTACAGCAATTTGATTATATTGTACTGATTTTTCCATTGCAACTAGCAAATGCGGTTGAGGTAGAGGAAAAGGCACCGAGCTTAAATTTGAAAGTCGAGTGGGGAGGGAAGGGATCAACAACAGTGTTTGGCTCACATTTGCTAGGAAAGTTTTTATTTCCTGAAGCCGTCAAAGTAGTTAACAAACTTTGCCGTCTTAGCATAAGTTGGGTTTCTTTTATAAGAACAGTGAAGTAGAAGTGTATGCTTACTTACTTTTTTCTTAACTTTGCAAAGGCTTACCTGGCCAGAATATTGGGGCCCACTGGGAATTGTCCTGGCTGCCCAGTCCGCGCTTGGAGGTGAGCGGACATTATCTCGTGTGGTACGAGCTAATAGAAGGGATACTGTAGCGCAACTCACCGGTAATTTTAATGCTGGTGACGGAAGTAATGTGTCACAACACACAGGACATCAAACCTTGCTGAAAAAAGGGGTGCGTGGCAGCAAGCCCCTCCGAGCGCGCATGCTAAACTCGGTTCGCCGTCAAAAGCTCCTACAATGGGAACGCCATGCGAGCATCAAAACTGGACCTAGAATGATTGGAAGAAGGTCAACTGTCCGATGAATCTCGTTTCCTGTTGCACCATGTAGATGGCCGGGTACTTGTGCGTAGTTTACCTGAGGAAATGGTGGCACCAGGATGCACCCTGGGACGAAATAAAGCCAGTGGAGGAAGTGTAAGGTTTTGGGCAATGTTTCGATGAAAAAACTTGGGTCCAGTCATTCATGTGCAGAAAAACACTGCATACCAGTTGCCCACTTTGACGGCAACAGTATTTCACTCTAGTATTGCCTTCTTCCAGAAGAACAATGCGCCATGCCACAGAGGCCGGATTGTTCGAGAATGTTTCTCGGAACATGATGAAGACTTCCAGTATTGTCCTTACCTCCGAATTCTCCAGATATCAATCCAATCGAGCATCTGTGGTTTGTGTTGGAACAGCAAATCCGATTTGTGGCAGTTCAATCACGTGACTTACAAGAGTTAAAGAGTCTGCTGGTAACGTGTTGGTTCCAATACCACAAGACACCTTTAGAAATCTTGGTAACATGTTGGTACCAATACCACGAGACACCTTTAGAAATTTTGGTAACATGTTGGTACCAATACCACAAGGCACCTTTAGAAAATTTGGTAACATGTTGGTACCAATACCACAAGACACCTTTAGAAATTTGGGTAACACGTTGGTACCAATACCACGAGACACCTTTAGAAGTTTGGGTAACATGTTGGTACCAATACCACGAGACACTTTTAGAAGTTTGGGTAACATGTTGGTACCAATACCACGAGACACTTTTAGAAGTTTGGGTAACATGTTGGTACCAATACCACGAGACACTTTTAGAAGTTTGGGTAACATGTTGGTACCAATACCACGAGACACCTTTACGAATCTTGGTAACATGTTGGCACCAATACCACAAGACACCTTTACGAATCTTGGCAACATGTTGGTACCAATACCACAAGACCCCTTTAGAAATGTTGGTAACATGTTGGTACCAATACCACAAGACACCTTTAGAAATCTTGGGAACGTGTTGGTAACTAAACCGCAAGACACCTTTAGAAATCTTGGTGACATGTTGGTACCAATACCATAAGACATCTTTAGAAATCTTGGTTTACATGTTGGTACCAATACCACAAGACCCCTTTAGAAATTTTGGTAACATGTTGGTACCAATACCACGAGACACCTTTAAAAAACTTGGTAACGTTTTGGTACCAATACCACGAGACACCTTTACAAATCTTGGTAACATGTGGGTACCAATATCACAAGACACCTTTAGAAATCTTGATAACATGTGGGTACCAATACCGCAAGATACCTTTAGAAATCTTGGTAACATGTGGGTACGAATACCACAAGGCACCTTAATAAATCTTGGTAACATGTAGGTACGAATACCAGAAGGCACCTTTAGAAATCTTGGTAACATGTGGGTACAAATACCACAATGCACCTTTAGAAATCTTGATAACATGTCGGTACGAATGCCACAAGACACCTTTAGAAATCTTGGTAATATGTAGGCACGAATAACACAAGACACCTTTAGAAATCTTGGTAACATGTGGGTACCTAAAATACAAGACACCTTTAGAAATCTTGGTAACATGTGGGTACTTAAACCACAAGACACCTTTAGAAATTTGGGTAACATGTGGGTACCTAAACCACAAGACACCTTTAGAAATTTGGGTAACATGTTGGTACCAATACCACGAGACACCTTTAGAAATTTGGGTAACATGTTGGTACCAATACCACAAGACACCTTTACAAATCTTGGTAACATGTTGGTACCAATATCACAAGACACCTTTACAAATCTTGGTAACATGTTGGTACCAATACCACAAGACACCTTTACGAATCTTGGCAACATGTTGGTACCAATACCACAAGACCCCTTTAGAAATGTTGGTAACATGTTGGTACCAATACCACAAGACACCTTTAGAAATCTTGGGAACGTGTTGGTAACTAAACCACAAGACACCTTTAGAAATCTTGGTGACATGTTGGTACCAATACCATAAGACATCTTTAGAAATCTTGGTTTACATGTTGGTACCAATACCACAAGACCCCTTTAGAAATTTTGGTAACATGTTGGTACCAATACCACAAGACCCCTTTAGAAATTTTGGTAACATGTTGGTACCAATACCACAAGACCCCTTTAGAAATTTTGGTAACATGTTGGTAAATAAACCACAAGACACCTTCTCAAATGACGTCCTATGACCAACACACTATCAAACTCAGAAAGTTAACGCCTACGCAGCATATCCGCTTCGAATTTACTGGATACGAGTACGGCGCAAACCACATGAAGCGATGGATCCTTCTTGCCAGCAGTGTAACCGTTCTTTGTATAACCGTTCTTTGCACTTGTGCAAATACTTGGTTGTGTCCGAATATTTTTGATAGGCTCCCTGGTGGTGCAGCGATCTAAGCGATAGCTTCTGATCATTCGTCTCAGATGGGTCGGTATTCGGATGCCGGTGAGGAAAAGTTGTTGTGGTTTTTGCGTTACGGCCCCGGATCTCTTCTTTCCCTGGTGCCAGTCGCCCTAAAATAGAGATGAGCGACTGCTTATAGCTCATTGGATTGCTCCTGATGGTCGTTAACTCCCCCCCCCCTCCCAGAATACTTTTGATATCATAGTGTGTGTGTGTGTGTGCGTCTGCGTGTGTGTGTGTGTGTGTGTGCGTCTGCGTGTGTGCGTGTGTGTGTGCAATATATTGTTTTTCTAATTCCATGAACACATAGAGAGAAGAAGAGCTATATGTTAACGTCTTTTAAGCGTTGTTTAAAATTGTGCAAAACGACTTTTAGCGTTTTTCAGTAACCAATCATTACATATAAACTTTGTGCATTGCTTTTCTATTGTACTTACAGGCAATTCAATTAATGTTAATAATTTTATATCAGACAATTTTAAACTACTTTTTTTTATCTTTATAGTACTAAACTACATCCGTTAAACTTCTTTTCATCTTCCACCCGGGTCGTTATGCTTCACTTTCTTCGTGCCCGAACCCAGTCCGATCAGTGCAAACTTCCACATCAAACCATAAATGCTACTGCAAAAAATCAATTATCTATAAGATGCATATTCAGGCATTGGGGCAGGCCAGTCCGGACCACCAGGTCGATCTCTCTGAATACATGGCTGGCAATTCCTGAATAATTACGCATTTTGTCCTAAACAGAATCTTTTCTTTTTTAAGGTGAGTTTCAGGTTAGACACAGCCTGATTCATGTATCAGCCTGTTCCAGAGAAGCTGTTGTGACCACCAGGAAAGCGACAGTTTAGGAGCCTTCCTTACAACTCTTCACAGATGAAAATTTCTTGCTCAGTGATCTCTTAAAAGTGCTCACTCAGGTCATCAATTTCATCAAGCTCTTGGTTCGTTGTGTTCCCCAGTAATTTGGTTGGGCAGTTCATCCTTCAGACGCAGGCGAAAAATGAAGAGAGAAGATTTGATCCCAGAGAAAAGAAACTCCTAAAAATTGTATAACCAAGCTCAACAGGAATACAGACGCGGTCTTAATATTTCAAAGAGAGCGTACTGGAGAAAGAGTTATGCGAAATGCAGCCAGTAGAAAAACCTTCGGAAATTCCAGTTAAAGGTTCGTTAAACTGACCTCGGTCACCGGCAGCAATCAGAACAGAAAGTGGCAAAACAGCTACCACTATTGAGAAAACAGTGGAACTTCACATGAACAAACACTTTCCAGCTCATGAGAACGGGGAGGATACCCCGGGCCCAAAGTCGACATCATAGAACACCCGAGTGCTGGGGATGTAAAATTCTCATTTTTCAGTGTAATTACTATTAACCTCATTCATCCATCAGCTTAAAGGTTCTCATGGTAATAAAATATTCATTTTCCAGTAAAATGAGAACTTAGTTTTCAATGCGCCAATGAAATTTTGATTTTAATGCAGAACCATTTTCCGATCATAAGACTTCGCAGTGGCGAACACACCTTCCATTCGTCCGCTTTCAGAACCTCTGCTCGTTAGCACGTAATGTGAGAAGGGTCGGAGGTGGTCCCGTGAGGGCAGATGCAGCAGAGGTTGGCCGGTCCCCCGACCCACCCTATACGGGTCAAGCACCAGCGGATCCGAGCGACGTTACTCTCGCTTACGCCTTCACCAACCAACTAATTATAGAAGGGCTCAGTTAAACCCTGCAGAGCTAGCTTTTGGCGAAGCCGGTAAGTCATCAGTGTACACTGAAGAGCAATTGAGTTAGAGACAGCTGGCGTTATGCAAATGTGGTGCTGTGTGCGGCCCTGTAAACGGAAACGGCATGACGTATGCAGCGATCCGACAATATAAGGAGTGATGCGATGGGAATCAGTAAGAGTCGGACGCAGTATGGGTAAGACGAAGGATCTAAGCGCATTTGATCGTAGGCAAATTGTCGGGGCCTGACGAATGGGTTACTTCATCTCGGAAGACGTGCAGGCACTGGGATTTTCACGAGCCACTGTGTCACGGGTGCACCGTGAGTACATCGAATCCGGTAAAACCATCCCTGCAAGGGCCAACTGCTGTGGACAACAGCGTGTGGATGAGCGGGGTCATCGTCGGCTAGCTCGCATTGTAACAGCGGATAGACGGGTCACAGTGCAAGAAATCACTCGGTAATTTAACGCTGCTGCACAAAAACGTGTAACAGCCACATCATCCAGAACCATCTCCTCGCTATGGGGTACAGAAGCCATCGTCCCACGAGGGTCCCGCTGCTGACCGCACATAACAGGGGGCAAGGATTAGCATGGGCGCGGGAACATCGCCACTGGACCCTAGGCATGTGGGAAAATGTTGCTTGGACTGATGAGTCGAGCTTCACGTTGGTACATACGGATGACAGGATGCGAGTACGGCGCAAAGCACATGAAGCGATGGATCCTTCTTGCCAGCAGGGTACTCTTCAAGCTGGTGAGGGTGGCATTATCGTCTGGGGACTGTTTACGTGGATTGAAATGGGACCCCTGGTACGTGTGACATCGTCCCTCACAGGTCAACGTTACCGGGATATCCGGGACGACCATATGCTCCCGTTTGTGCGTCTTCAACATCCCACTGGGGATCTCATCCTGCAACAAGACAATGCAACTCCCGAATTGTATCTGAATGGTTCGATGAACACTTCACCGACGTGACCTCGCTTCCTTGGCCAGCTAGGTCCCCTGACCTCAATCCATCGAAAGGGATGTTCGAGGCTCTGACCCCCTCCATGAAATCTTCGTGAACTGTGGGAGCTTGTTCAGGGGTCGTGGATCCGTATGGCTTTCCAACGCTTCCGGTGTCTTGTCGAGTCCATGCCGAGACTAATCGCCGCCGTCATAAGGGCGAAAGGTGGTGCTACACGTTACCAGACAGGTATATCTAATTCAATTGCTCTTCAGTGTATATAATTTATGACTACAAAACTTGTGGGGTTGAGATAAAATAAAAATACCAACGTTTACCACAATCAAAAGTTTATTATACATCGACTATAGTTTCGCAGAGCTATAATCATCAGAGTTCGGCATCATCGTCCTAAAGATGCCGAGCGAAAAGCTCTGCGAGACTGTAGTCGATGTATAATAAACTTTTGATTGTGGTAAACCTTGGTATTTTTATTTTAAGTCATCAGCAATTTAATCACGGCTTAGAGGACTCAAGCCCTGTGCTTCCGTTTTCGGGGAGCTACAAAATTTCTTTTTCGCTGCCGCGGTGGCGCTAAGGCTGGCTTCTGGGCATTCGTCCGAGAAGGGTCCGGGTTCGAATGACGAAGAGACATGGAAGTTGTGTTTGTCTTACGGCACCGGCTCTCTCCCTTCCCCGGAACCAGTGGCCCTAAATTAAGGGCGGGCGACTGCTTATAGCCCATTCAGTTGCTGACGGTGGTCGTTAGACCCCAATGAAATAAGCAAAAAAAAAAAAAAAAAAAAATGTAAAGTGAATTGTGTCGAACAAAAGCGTACTGATCTATGTGATTCCGTAAACTGTAATGGTCTCGATTTGCAGGTAGGCCACGGGGATCTTCGTGTCTAAATCAGCCTCTGGCTCTAGAAATTGAAGGTATTTTAATATCGTTCTTTCAATAAAGGTTTCCAGCTAATTTTTGTAAATACTTTGTAAGTGATGTCCTATATATCAATCTGTAAATTCTAACACATGGATAATCTCATAGCGGTAAACAACACACACACACACACACACACACACACAATAAACTCGTTTAAATCTCTGGGGAAAAAATTAAAAACATGTTGTAGCTAGCTGTGAGCCGAAGGAGAGCGGTATCTCATGGGCATCTTTCCGCAGCGCACGAATGTGGTTAAACCTGTATAAAACACAAATTTTCGATGAGATTTTCTTCACATATTACAAAAGAATTAGCCCCATCGTAAGGCATTTTGTTCCAGGTTAGCTTTACCCAGCTTTTAAGGCAGGAGTCATCACGAAATTTCTTAATATGCATTTCGTGCACTTCCCTGAAGAAATCCAATGCTTCTTTCCCCCTTTCTACCGCTGTTGTTTTACGGAGGGACAGAGATCGCTGGTGATGACGAGGCACAAAAGCGTGACCTCCCCATTTCTTTCGTGAGGGGAGGGGGTGTTTTATTGGTGTAGCGCAAATACTAACAACTGATCTAATGGGGGGGGGGGGGATAGAAAGAAACAAAAACTGGAAAAAGAAAATAAACTGTTACAATAAACAGACAAATACACTTATGTGCAAAATTAAAGGATTATCTACAAAATCCTCCATTACTCACGATGGGTGAAAGAAAAATGCAATGACATTTCACAGGAACTTTAATTGAGACATGTTGCAAAACTTCGTAATAAAATCATAAATAGCAAATATGCACATGAGAACAGCAAGAGCAAAATAGGAATACTTCATTGTCTTTGTCCGGAACAGTCATTAAGTCCTATGACTGCCTCTAACATACAGCGCTATCAACGACTTGCATACTGTAAACGATACTGTCAATTAAGGCTTGTGGAATTAACCGCCACCCCTATAAAAGGGCAATCCAGAGTTCCCGGAGGGTTTTAGGTGAGGGCTGGAGTTCTGTAACTCGTGTTCCCAAGACATCTCAGACATGCTCAATAGGATTCATATCCTGCGAATATGCTGGATAATTCATTCGCGGGATATTTTCTGTTTCCCGATATTCATCCACAGCTGAGCTCGATGCGGTCTGGCGTTATCATGCATCGGACAGACAGCACACGTGAACAGCCTAATATATTGGTCCAGAATCTCATCTCTATATCTCTGTCCGGTCAGAGAGAAACTCTTAAAGATGTGCAGGTGGGTGCAACCTTTTGTAATGATAGTTGCGTCTAAACCTTTGCCTGTGGATGTTGCCCTGCTAAACCTATGCCTCTCGTTGTATATCATACGAGAAATTGCTGGGTTGCTGAGTGCATCTTTGAAATCATTAGGTGTATGAAGATATTGGGTTGGAAAGAAAGTAATGACCGATGATAAGGTACCCGAAGTCGAAGCCCCGGCGCACATTGGCCACTAAGATTGTGCACAACACACGGGCAGGACATCAGCAGGTAGGTGGCTTAAGTAAATGACAGTTAGCCGTCAGAAGGCGAAGAGTATAAGCGCCAGCCAACATGAAAGTGGTCAAGGACCAGATCTGCCATTGCATGATGTATGAGTTTCGTCACGGCAGCACCCCTGCAAGTGCTGTAAGGAACATTACCAGTCTGTACCCAAATGCCATATCATATCGTCAGTGCCGTCGTTGGCTCAAACGGTTTCGAGAGGGAAATTTTGACCTATCATACCGTCTCAAAGCCGGAAGATCCGCGACAATGGATATGGACATGCTAAAGACCTTAGCGGAGACCGACCAAGTGTGACCACACGGGAGCTGGCCGAACAACGGGGGAAATCCCACACGAGCCTTATCACGCACCTGCGTCAACTTGGGAAGGTGCACAAGAGGAAAGTTTGGGTGCCCCATCAACTAACACTTGAGCAGAAAGCAAATCGCATGAATGCATACGTTTCCCTGCTTGCACGTGACCACGTTGAATCAGGTGACGAGAAATGAGTTCTTGGACCACATTGTGACAGATGGCGAGAAATGGGTACCGTATGACAATGTCAGCGCCGGAAAAAGTGGTTGGGCACAGAACAGAAGCCCATGCGGAGCCCAAAGCAGGGATACACCCACGTAAGGTCTTGCAGTCCATTTTGTGGACTATACTGTCTGTTTGGTGGGATATGACATACACTACTATCACCGCCGATGTGCGCTGCAGTCAGCTCGGCAATCTGCACGTATTGCTCACGTCGAAATGATCGGCACTGCTGAACTGCAAGGGCGTCCTCCTACAACAGGATGGAGCAAGACCGCACGCGGCACGGGTGATCTGTCACATGATGAGGGACCTGGGCTGGAATCTGCTACCGCTCCCAGTCTATTCTCCGTACATTGCCCCAAGCGACTACCACCGTTTCTGATCTTTGCAGCACTTCCTGGACGGACAGCAGTGCACCAACCGGAAGATGTCGAACACGCACTTACTCACTTCTTTGTGTCCAAGCCGCCACAATTCTACAGAGACAGTATCTAACAGCTAGAGGTCTGCACGGGCTCGGGCCGGATCGGGCCTTTGCTCATTTCTAAGTTGGGAAACGGGTCGGGTCGGGCCGGGCTTTCAATATTTAATGTAAAACACACACGGGCCGAGCGGGTTTTTTTTTTTTTTTAAGAGCAAAACAATCGCTGTACGATGCCTTTCTCATTTGGAAAACTCGCGACATACAGCAGTAGGATAAGATCGAATAATTTCCGCTGATAGAAGAAACATAAGTTCTTTGACATCTTCCCCTCCTACAAAACAATTGGAGTGGGTCAGCTCCCTCAGTTTCCCAATGTGAATGTGGTCCCTTCTCCTTCTCCTTAACTTTCACCCTCCTCTCATGCTTCAGGGCAGGCTATTAACTGCAGCATTTCTAAACCGAGCCACCCGATCGCAGACCAGAGCTGTCGCAGACGATCTTTTTATTGTTCTGGTCGGCGGCACTTTGTTCTCTAGTTGTGTGAAAAGCTTTTGAGTTGTCTTAAATGGAACGGGAAAAATGGGATGGAAGAAACTTACTTCTGTGTAAAAATCTGTGCTATATTTTTCCTATTTGTACTATCAGTCAGCCGTTTTCAAAACTTCCGTGATACTGATTAGCTGGGCATCTGTCGTTGTTTTCCCTTAGTATATGCTCAGTTCAGTATTGCTGATAAATACTCTGCGATACTTATTATGGAGTTTAAGAAAGCGAAAGATTTTCGCGAAAAAATCGCTTTCGGAGAATATGTGCTTGTAGACAATGTAAAGCGATATTTGGAAATATTTTAAATTACTGTCCCGTTCTGAAACTAGTCGGCCGGAAAACGTTGTGCAGTGTACTAAACGCTAAAACATTTTGAGTTACGATAGCACAAAGTCTGGAGCATCACTTCTTAAGCGGCACAAATGTGCCCCCCCCTCCCCGCCGCACGAGAGACATATTGGGTTCCAGCGATATGCTATGCCAGTAGAGACAGATGCAGTTTATAAAGCCATAAATCTGCTTCCGGTAAAACGATTCAGGATATTTTGTACTTTTCGAATTATTCCCTCCCCCCTTATCCCCAAGGATATTTCCAGGTCCGGAGGCAGGGCATGATAATTTAAAAACCCAGAAAATTTGAAAGGCATGGAAATCGTCCTTTTCATGCAATATTTTTGAGTATACAAGCCCCCCTCCTCGGACGTCACGTAACTTATACAGAGTCTCAGAAATATTCTGAATTAACGTTTATTGTAATACAATACGTGTAGCAATTAAGAAAATGAAAACTCTTCAGGAATCGAATGACCGAGTGCACCGGGTGTCAAATTCGTGTTTTGGTAATTGTCGAAATTTTACGGGCCGGCCCGGGTCTTGGAAACAGGAGAAATATACGGACCGGGCTTTAAGTAAAAAATTTGAAACGGGCCGGGCCTTGGACGTGCGGGCTTGGGCAGGGCCGGGCTTTCCAAATTAAGGCCCGTGCAGACCTCTACTAACAGCTGCCCGGAGCAGGTCGCGGTAAACGATGACGACTATATTTTGGACTGATTTGTACTTGCACTGTATGTGGACAAAGGCCATTGGACAGTGTATGTAAATAGAAAAACAGTATTGTATTTACATCAGTAGCGGGTAGGCCCTCCATTTGCAGAGATTACAGCAGCCATCAGTCCAGGTAAACTGTCCACAATCCATGGTGTACGGACAGCGGGATGTTCCCCTTCATTCCGCCTTGAGTACAACGACCAACTCTGTCAGTGAAGAAGGCCGTGTTGGTCTAGACCACACCCGTCGTTCAAGTTGATCCCATAGGTGTTCCATAGGATGAGGTCCGGACTCTGAACAGGCCAGTCCATCCACGAGACCTGTTTTTTATCATACCACTCCATTGTAGCCCTGGAAAAATGACAAGTAGCATTGTCGTCCTGCAAGAAACAATCGTCTTGTTCGTAAAACGTTGGGAGCATTGAGTTATCCAGGATATCTCCATACAGTACAGAATTCATGTTACCACGAATAACAACCAGTGGACCCACATCGTAGCAGCTGAAACAGCCCCATACCGTAACTCCACCGCCTCCATGCTTCACAGTCAGTACTCTGGAAGCAGACGCAATCCGGGTAACCGCCAAACCCCGACACGTCCATCCGATCGGAATAATGTGAAGCGGGATTCGTCACTCCATAGCACCTGCCGCCATTGCTTGAATGTTCAATTTTTGTGCTGTTGACACCATCGTAGCCGCATGGCGTCATTGCTCTTTGTGATGAGAGATTATGTGCCCGGTCATTATACCTGAGTGAGTGTGCCTCTCTTCGAAGTGTCTTGGTGGTGGCCATAACATCTGTGGCCACTGGAACTTATGTGTTATGACGTTCATTGATCGAGACCTGATTTTCCGGATATCTCTCTCTACAGCACCCTCCGATCCCTCAGCATACGCGCCAATGGGGAGGCAAGGTGAATCTTACCTCCCCCATAATTTTAATTTTACTGGGGGGGGGGGGGCACTGGTCACCCAAACATTTTCGTCCGGTTTAATTAATTAATAGCTTTGGCCTTATCATAAGGTGGATCACGCTCCACATTATGAAGCCAAAGGAATTTATTTCAAAAAAATAAATTAATTAAAAAATAAGTAAAATCTTTTTTTCCCATATTCAGCATTGCTCATTTGATAAGAAAAAAAATTGGCAGCCCTGGACTGTGTTTGACATGTTCTCGTGATATATGATAAATGTTTAAAAGAATTTTCAAACATAAAATAAATAATAATACAGAAACGTATAATCTCTAGCGCCTTTATCTTTTTCCCTTTTTTTTTTTTTTTTTTTTTTTTTTGCGCTTCTCGTTCTTTGAGTAACCATGCTAATTTCTCATACTTTTTATAAACGTCTGGAAATAAAATCTCTTTGGATATTTTAATAAAATCACCGGCTGAATTTCATTTTAAAAAATATTAATATTCAGCGAAAGAATCTTCTGTTTTCTTTGTTCATTTGGTGATGAACAATTACAATTGCGTTTTAAAATATACATCGAATTTCGTAGTTTATCTTTATGCCCATTTTTTTCATTTTCATGCTCACAATGGAACAGATATGCCCCTCCCATCTCTTCACGGCTGCCCCCCCCCAATATTTTGTTAAAGTCAGCGTCCCTCTCCCTGGGTTGCAATTTCGTGAGTCTTCCAAGGAAAGGTGAATTCCAGGAGTGTCCTGTCTTCCTCCTGTTGCTGATGACAAAGGCCACAGTCGATTTAGCGATCTGTCTGTCATCAGCAATGCTTCTTATGCTCATACCTCCAACTGTGCAGGTTCTTATCATTAACGCCCTTTCCAAACTCGGAGAGCTCTCCCCTGCTAGACCAGGGGTGGGCAACCTGCGGCCTATTGAGTGAATCGAAATTTTGAAGAACAAATCCTTTTATTTTTATTAATATGTTTTTGTTCGTCTTTTATTATTATTTTTATTTTAATCTTAAAATGACCGTATTTGAAATACCAAAGTGACTATCATTCTAAAGTGCGTCGGCAATCGCCGACGCACTTTAGAATGATAGTCAAATTTTATTAAGAACAGAATCAGATAGTTAAATTTTATTAAGAACAGAACGGATAGTTAAATTTTATTAAGAACAGAATCAGCAACGGGAATTGTTGAAAAATTTATATTGAAAGGCTGCATTTCTGTGTGGTATCATGTCAAAACAAAATAACTTTAATATTTCTTTGGAAGGTCTATATATGATATATGGCAAAAAATTCAAGCATTTCGAAAAAAAAAACTATCTTTTTTCCAAAACTCTTCCCCAAAAAAATAAATTTCGGATGAAAATTTTCGCCAGTTAGGAAAGGTCATTGGTGAGCAGGAGGATTCATGCGAATTATTTGAAGAATACGCAGCTGTTATAGACTTATTAATTGGAGAATACAATGTAAGATTTACTAACTTTGAGTATCATGACATCACGCTCAAATTAGCATTTCAATCTCACCTAGTTGATGTCTCCATAGCTCCTAAAGAACTACAGATGGAGCTGATTGAACACTCAGAAGATGACATTTTAAAGTCCTTATTTGTCGCTAAGAAAGATCTAATTGAAATATGAAAAAATATAATAGAATACCTAGGCCTTCGGCAACATGCACGAAAAACGCTTTCTTGCTTTTCAACCACTTATTGCTGCGAATCTACATTCTCTAACTTAACCCAAATCAAGACGCACTTAAGGTCACAAATGACTGATATGTAATATTGTAACCTGGGCATCCGTATTTGTCAGGAGTGTAGTTAAGGAACCATTTTAAGGATAATGTATTGTAATAATTTTCCCATGCACTGGGCAATGGCCAAAGTACTTTCTTTCTCAGCGTCCCTTCGGAGGGAAGGTTAGATTTATGGGTTTTCACTTTCCTGCGAGGGAGTAAGAAGAGGGGACAAAGAAGCCAATTTAGGAACTTCTGCGCCTTCAAAGAAAAGGAGAACTGGCATAATGATCTGTAGCCGCCCCGATGGCGCAGTGGTCTAAGCGATGGCTTCTGATCATTCGTCCGAGATGGGTCCGGGTTCGAATCCCAGTGAGGCATGGATGTTGTGTTCGTCTTACGGTTCTGGCTCTCTCCCTTCCCTGGAACCAGTGGTCCTAAATTAGTGACGAACGACTGCTTATAGCCCACGAAGTTGCTCACGGAGGTCGTTAAACCTCCAATAAAAAAAATAAAAAAAGAGATCTGTGAGGGTGTGAGAGAGAGAGAGAGAGAGAGTAGGTATTTTTAAGGAGTGTCCTCGCCTTCTTGGAAAGCGTGGGTCTTCTGCAGGGTACGTTTATTTAGGGAGTGTTTCTCAGCAAGAGGACGTTTCACGGGGTTGCAAGGGGATTCGGTAATAAGGAGTGGAGAGAGCGAGATGTGAAAATCCTGCTCGTCGGTGTGAATTGGGTAAAATGCTAGGAGTTGAGGGAAAATGAAAAAGGAGGGAGCGAATACTGGCCGTAACGGGAAGGCGATCAATGAATTAATGATAATAGAGTGCAGGAAAGAAATTCAGGGCAATGCTTTGAAACATTCCCCATAACATCTGAATAAACACCTTCCTCACTGCAAGAGCGAGCTAATACTTGGGTTAATATTTATTAATCTGCTTCAGTGGGGTAAAATACGAGTTAAACCCCGATACAAAAATTTGCTGCAAGCGAAGAATCCACGAACCCTCCTCACAGGGCGCTGAAATAAAACTCAGCACCGAGCCCTGTAACAGATACCCATCTAGAGGACCAAATAAAAATGCGGACTTCTAAGTTGCAACTAAATATTGAAATGCTTTAACAAAAGGCGCCACATCAAAGTCCTTAAAAGGTTAGTTAACTTTAGAATAAACATTTTTTTCATTTTTTGAAGTTTGTTAGTACATAGTAGTTAGATGTTTACAGAATAATGTACATTTTGAAGTATATCTAATTGAAGTTTCTTGAATGCAGCCTTATTTCATTACGGCTAACTTAATGCGGCCTTCCAACATGAAACGTTCCCCACCTCTGTGCTAGCCATTTTATCAGCGATTGATCTGAACGTACTTCCGTTACAGTTTTTATACCTTATCGACCATGTATCAGCTGCGGGAGCACACCATGGCGCCTACGTCCAATCTCTTTTGTCCACATGGTGTATACACGATAATTAGCATTCTTCTGTTGCATTGCATTTGCAGACATTAACTTTCTTTCCAACCCAATAAATCAAGAAAAAAAAATGTTATCGCGTACATGTCCATGACGATGCATTTTATTTCGCATTTCATTTCAGATGTCTCTTAGCATTATTCATTCCACTTCTTTTTTTATTCACAGCTTGCGTTTGAAACGTTCTCGTGATATGATGGGGGGGGGGGGGGTGATGCGTCGCTTTAAAATTTTGTTAAATACTTTTAGATATATAACTGCCCTTTAACGCAGAATTCCAAGCTTTTTTGTATGTTGAGAACTAACGTCTCCGTTTCTCAAGATGGCGCCCTTCTTCTATCGAAGCGAAATGTCTTGCGTAAGGTGAAAAACTTTCTCAGCACAGGTGTCTCGTGGAGGTCACGTGAGCTACTTTCCCAGAGAAGTGCAGAGAACGCAGATGACATCTGTCGGGGCCAACACTTCTGCCTGCGTAGTGTGTGTGTGTGTGTGTGTGTGTGTGTGTGTGTGCTTTCAACACAAACATTCTCAAAGAAAAATGAAAAACATCAGCTTATTTAGTGACCACGCTGTTGTTCTTGAAGTCGCGAAGAATAAATAAAACCGAAACATTATAAGAAAAAATGGTGATTTAGGCACAAGACGAAATGTCCGTTTTAAGGAGTATGTTTGTTGCTAAGTGACTGGGTAGCGCAAAATATTTTTCTTAAGCAACAGTTACAGTTAAAAAAAACTGTGAATGCGTTTAAGATTACTCTCCTGGTGGATGGTAACACAGGAATTTATGCATTTGAATGAATTATTCAAGTGACAAAGAAGACAAGAGAGCAATAGATAATAACTAAAGTACTAAACGACGTTTTTATAACAGTATGTATAATTATACAATTGGTCGAGGCGCAATGACTCTGATTTCATAATTCACGTTCATTATAAACGGCATGCAAATATATATATATATATATCATCATCATCATCATCATCATTGTCAACCATTATCAATCCACTGCTGGACGAAGGTCTCCCCAAGTTTCCTCCACAACGGTCTGTCTTGTGCCAGTCTCCTCCATGTCACCCCTGCATACTTTCGAATTTCATCCACCCATCTCCCATGTGGTCTTCTTCTGGGTCTTTTCCTGTCCCTTGGAATCCAATCTAAAATTTCAGCTGTCCATCGATGATCTGTCCTTCTGGCAGTATGTCCAGCCCATTGCCATTTCAGGGATTTAACTCTGATCATGATGTCTTCCACTCTTGTCATTTTTCGGATCCACGAGTTCCTCTTCTTATCTCTCCTGGTTACACCAAGTATGCACCTCTCCATGCTGCTTTGAGTTGTCTGCAGCCTTTGTATGTCTCTTTTAGTTAAGGTCCACGTCTCTGCACCATACGTAAGCACTGGAAGGATGCATAGATCAAACACTTTTCTTTTAAGACATAATGGCATATTGCTCTTGAAAATTATGCTGTTTCTTCCAAAAGCTCTCCAGGCAAGTTTTGTACGCCGATTAATTTCTTCATCAATGTGACCCTCACTTGATATCTGCTGTCCAAGATAAACGTACGTGTCTGTTATATCCAGCTTTTCTCCATCAATCGATAAATCTTCATTTCTTGTAAAAGCATTGAACATCACTTTTGTCTTCTGAAAGTTCATTTTTAATCCCACTTCTTTATCCCACTTCTTTACTTCTTTAGTATGATCCAGGAACTTTCAGCAAGTTCCTGGATCATACTCTGCAGCTCTGATGAGGTAGTTGCAAAAATGACTACGTCATCAGCAAAACGAAGGTGGGTTAGATAATCTCCATTAATCTTTATCCCTTTGTTTTCCCAGCTCAGCGACTGAAAAACACCCTCCAATGTGGCATTAAAGAGCTTCGGAGATATGGTGTCACCTTGTCTCACTCCCTTTCCAATTTTTATGAGTGTTGTATTTTTAAACAGCCGAATCTTTGCACTTGCATTTTCATAGATGTTATTAATAATATTAATGTATGCATCTTCAATACCGCATGTTTTCAGAGCCATTGTAACTGCTGATGGTTTCACCGAATCAAAGGCTTTTTCATAATCGATAAAAGCCATGCACAATGGAAGTTCATATTCCCTCGCTCTTTCAATTAGTTCTCTCAGTACGTGGATATGATCTATTGTGCTGTAGCCACTCCTGAATCCAGCTTGTTCTCTCGGTTGAGCCATGTCCAGTGTTACCTTCAAGCGGTGTGAAAGAACTTTAGTGAAGATTTTATAAACTACTGATAGGAGGCTGATAGGTCTGTAGTTTCCGAGATCCTCAATGTCACCTTTCTTATGTAGCAGGATCATTGTAGCGGTGTTCCAATCCTCAGGAATCTTTCCTTCATTAAGGCATCGAGTGAAAATTTGAGCGAGTACTGTTTCGATTTCTCCACTTGCTTCTTGTATGATGTCTACAGTAATTCCATCTTCTCCTGGAGCTTTTCCCCGCTTCATGTTCTTGATTGCATGTGCAACTTCTGCTGGAAGGACTGGAGGAACTCTGGTACTGGTATCTTTCATGATGTCTGGAGTGCATGTATCATCCCTTTCATATAATTTGGAGTAGAAATCTTTCACTCTTGTCAAAATTTCGCCTCATTTTCTTGTTACAGAACCATCTTCTTTTCTCAGTGCCATAATCTGTTTTCTTCCCTTACTGAGATGTCCCTTTGCTATCTTTAGGCTTTGGTTGTTTTCAATTGCTTTCCTCACTAGTTCACAGTTGAATTTTCTTACGTCTTCAGTGATACTTTTTCGTACTGTCTTGCATAGCTCTATATATTCCACTTTGGAAGTCACATCTTCTTTAGTTGTCCTCATCTCTCTTCTTTTTTGCATCAACATTTTCGTTTTTCCTGATAATTTGTTTACATGCAACTTGTTCTTAGACCCAGCTAATTTTGTTGCTGTTTCCATAAGAGCTTTGGTTACTTTTCTGTTAACTTCAGAGATGTCCACTTCTTCCGATGTTAGGCCTTCCAAAGCAGAGAACCTGTTCTTCAGTTCCAACTTGAAGGTATTATGGTGTTTTTTAAGGTTGGTTATGTCAATAGATTTTGTTTGTCTTATGAGCTTGCCACGTTCTCACCAATCTATGGTCACTACCTGTGTTGAACTTGTTTAGCACACTGCAGTCTTCTATGACGAATTTATATATATATATATATATTGTATTAAGAAGAGACCTAAGCAAAAAAAATACATATATATTTTTGACTCATACCAAGTACAACATAGAAAAGGTTATGTATCTACCGGTGTGAGTAAAAGGAGAAAAGATAAAAAAATAAAACTTTTTAGTTTCTTGTTTATTATAAATCCAACACCACTAGTTCTGCCAGATCTGTCCCACGATAGTAGAAGAGATGTCCTTTTCTCCTTTTCTACCTCACTTAGCCCCACGATATCCCACTTGATCCTTTGTAGTTCCTCTTCCAATTCAAGAAGCCTTGAATCAGAAGATAGGGAGCGTCCATTGTACGTTGCCAAGGTCAGCATCAGATGGCAGCCTAGTCCGGTCCTCCGGGGATTCTTAGCACCCTCTGCCTTCATGTCGCACTGGCCGCTGCCTTGGCCAGGTACATTCCAGCTGCCGGACTCTGAGGGCCAAGATTTAAGTTGTGGAGTCATTTTGGAGGGGTTTGGCCATAACTCACCACGCTGGCCAAGCGGGTTGGTGAGTGTGGGATAGAATTTCCTCTAATCCCGATGGTATAGTTATACCGATATTGACGGTCGTCAGAGCCCCTTTAGTGGGAACAGGATGCACCACGAGGAGGCGGGGTTGACATTTGTCAAGGAGAGGCTGTGATGTCCTTTTCCTGTATGTTTGCTGGACAATATGCAGTACCACTGTCACGCCAGATCAGTTGTCTTCGACAATCAGACGATAGACTGTATCTACTCTCATCTGAGAAAGAGGATAGCAGACAAGTCGTTATCAGTCCAATCGCGATGTTGATGGCACCATTGCAAACGGGCGGTACGGTGACGTCTGGACAATGGGATGCACACAACAGGACGGCGGGCGTATAGTTCTCCTTCATGCAAACGTCTGGCGACAGTTTTTCGGGAGATCCGCTTGCCAGTAGCAGCCATAAACTGATTTGCTACCTCACTAGCTGTGCTGCGCCGGTGTCTTTTTGTTGATAGCACTATGTACCGATCTTCTGCAGGTGTCGTACTGCGAACACGACCTCCCCGTGACGTTTGCTACACTCTCCATTTGTTTGAAATGATTTCCAAAGCCTTGAATCAACACTGTGGCTGACGTCGAACTCCCTAGCAACATCTGTTATTTTTCGCCCTTCTTCAATCTTGCCAATTATACGGCCACGCGTAAAATCTTCTAGGTGATGTCGGGAAAACATACTGAAAATTGCAAGTTCGTCAATTGATTCTTTCCCTTTCAACTTTGCGTTTTAGCAGCAACGGTCAATACGCGTCAAATCCTTTATATCTCTTATCAGCGCTATGACGTCACGAACAAGTTCGGCAATCCAAAATTTGCATACGCACAACACGTCTTACTGTATCCCGCACTTATGCTAATTTCCACATTTTCCTGCCTTCCATTTTATGGTTGCTATCGTTGCTATTGTCATCCGTCCTTAGCAATTGTCCGGCAGTGTATATATATATCACAAATAATATAATTTCCTTTGTCTGAATGTTTGTCTCAGTGGAAAGAGCGCTTGCTTGCTTTAATTCTCCTCGAATCCCTGCCTCAATCAGTATAATTTTCTATTATTATTGCTGTAATGATCATGATACATACTTTCATATTTGGCTATCACAAACAAAAAGAATACCTGGTTATTAAACAATTATTCTACAAGTCTTATTTTCCTCCGTCATTATTGACGGGCTTTCACCTGGTATATATACACACACTTGTCACAAAAAGTTAGGGATTGATATGTTGAAAATTTGTGGACACCTGATCAATGTTTTTCAGATTTTCATCAACATTATCCACGCTTTTTCTTCAGAAGTCAATCGAAAAAGTAATGGGGATCAGTTTCAGGGAGGGGTAACGATTCTTCCTTGGAGTGGTTTTCTGCTTAATTTTTCGAAACTCAGATTTCACCTCCCCTGGGTTTTTGGATCCGGAGCAAAAGTCGAAGACAAAGTCAAAGAAATTCTGTGTCTCATCTGTTTTTCTATTTTTTATTTTTCTTTCCTTTATTCTTGGTGGAGTGCCAAAAGGTGTTCTCCCTTGTTCGAGGGAAAAGAAGTTTAGCATAAGGTGAAATTTCCTTCGTTTCGTATTTAGCATCTCGCTGTGAAATTTTTGTTTAGTCCTAAAATCTATACATAATGTGGAATTGTAGTTACAGTGGTGTTTCTTTTTTTTTTTTTTTTTTTTTACTCAGCCCAGCAGGAGGGAAAATGAGAAGCATACTCAGTAGAATTGAAGTGTTGAAGTGAGAACAGTGCAGTGTAAGTATTTCTTTTTTTTTCTTTATCTTTGTGTATGAACATAATGTAGCATGATGCGTATTATTCACTATATCAGCTATGGGTAGGATGATTCAGGAGTTAATGTGGTGAGGATGTACTGTAGTTTTAATTTTTCATTTATATATGTGGTCGGGAAGGCAAAGCCTTCAGTAGACTTGGTGAGTAAGCATAAAAAAACAAAAAAGAAATATTATAATAAAGGACAGGAAAAAATCTTTCCCCGTGGCATATAAGTATAACATAATAATTAATATTTCCTTTCTGTGGGATAAAAGGAATGCAGAGAAAAAAAGGGGCTGGTTTATGCTCAAAATAAGTAATACCGAAAATCGTACCATTTTTTTTTTAATCTTTTGTTGTATTTGATGTATGCTATGCTGGTGGGCAAAAGCAGTTCCTTGCTTCCCTTTCTATCACAGTTTTTATGTCATTGACCCTTTCCTGGAAATTTCGAATTCCTTCCAAAAGGGGGATTGCAGTCTGAATTTTTAGAATGTCGCTTTCTGGGAAATGGCTTTAGCAGAGGGGCAAAGGCCCACCCAAGTGCGCTGGTACCCCACACGAACACATACTTATATCTTTCACCGATGTTGGGTATTTCTTTAGCTGTGCAGCGTTTCTGATAATCCCATGTTAAATTTGTTGGCGGAAAAGAAAGCTTAACTCCCAAAAGTTATGGATTCTTTCTGCCAAACAGAACTACAGAAAAGCAGGCGCACATTGAGAAATTTATGGTTTTGACGAAGAAAGCTTTAGGCCAAAGCATTTCATTTTCGTGAAATCTGTGCAGAGATAAAATTTCATGGTTGCCTCTGGGACAGTTCTTTTCGCGCGTTTTCAAATCTTTCTCCCACGGTGGTTCCAAGCACGCGATTCCGGCGTGGGGACTGGGGAGTAGAGGGCGCGTGATCGCATTGTGGTCACCGCGTGTTTTGGGCAGAGAGACGAATGAAAGCAATGCTTCGCCTAAGGGCAGCTCTTATTGGGCCGCCTTGCTCCTTTGCAAGGGAAGTGTGGGATGCGGGTTGAGTCTGGGTGAATTTTCTCGCTCTCTGGAGTTGGGACTGAGAAGTTGTTACTTTTTCGAAATTGGGAGAAAAGATTTTGGCAGCCGGCATGTGAGGTTGGATGGTTATCCACCTCCCAAAAGGTTAGCTCGGCACAACAAGAAGCAGTGGAGATAAGGCCCACATCACAGGATGCCCACCTCCTAAACAACAAAAAAGTTAAAAACCCAATCTGCCTACCCTCAAGCCAGGGGAACTCTTCAAAATGCTGTGGCTGCCTCCAGCTAGTAAAATTAGACGATTCTGAGACCAAAAAAGGGTTTTCGATCTAAAATTCTTGAGCCAGGATACCCTTTCTCGTTTCTTCAGCGGCCCTATCAGTCAGGAATGCCGGGTTTTTAGAAAATCAGCAGCCGAAGAACCCTTCTCACCCCATCCAAGCGGCCAGCACATCGAAGATCCAGCCGGAAACACTCGCCATGAGCGCCCATGTGGACCTAACTCAGTTGACTTCAGCCTTCAAGATATTTGATTCACACAGATAAAAAGAGCACAGGGGTGTCTCAAAGGCAATAATATTACAAGCCATTTGCCTAGCCGTGCAGGTGAAAAACCTCTGGCTGGAAACAGTCGCCCACCCAGGGGTAAGTTATGAATAAGATTTCACTTTTTTTTGGAACCGAGCCAGAACCACCCCGCCGTTATGCTCCTACTAAGATAGAAAATGGTCAATACCCTACCACACTCTTCGAGCACACCGGGTAAAGTTTTCTTTTTTTTATTATTCCATTCAAGTTCTTCCGCCTGCACGTCGGTGTTCTCAGTCGAGATTATGAGAAGGCAGGAACTGTAGCTGACAGTGTTGAATTAATTATAATTATTAATGAAGGATGCACAAAAGGAAAAAACGTTCATGATTAATATCAGTAATTTTGCTCATGTTATGTACTCGCCTCTGAAAGGAGGGTACTCTAACGTTAAAAGATTTACATCTTAGTGTTTGATACATACATGCCTTAAGAATTTTTTTTTTAAATGCTTGAAAGAAAGATGCTCTGTGTGTGCTAGGTGATTTCTGACGGTGTCTGCTTAGGTGCCGAAACATTTTTTTTTTGTGAAAGTTTTGTGCTAATAAAGAAAATAATAATTATGTGAAGAGTAAGGGGTTAGTGCAGGCAAGATATCGCTTCGTGCGTAAATTAACCTTTAGGACCGAGTATTAATTTTGTATGAAGGGGGATGTGATAAAAAAAAAGTAATAAAAATGTAAGTTCTCAAATTACTGTATCAGCATTTGTTTTGGGACCATTTAAGTACACTATCCCTTAGCGAGGATTAGTTAACTTAACTGGTTGGAAATTGCTAGGCATCACAGTGCAGAAATCTCCTAACTCAGGAACAAAAATATTTATAATAATAAGTTGCATATATAAATACATAAATAGTTGAATCATGCGATTTGATATTTGTAAAATTAATGAGAACATGTGAGTGGTGTAGTTGTAGTAAGTGAAGACATCACTGTGTTAACAATTGTCAGTATTCAGTAGACCTCATTACTATAGCTAGAAGTTCTGTTATTTTAATTGTTGAATTTTGCATATGTGTGAGGCAGTGAAGGCTCAAAGAAGAGCCAAATTGCTATGCCTTAATGTTGCAGTAATGATCGCATAGCTATCTTAATTATTTTTTTTTTTGATTAATCATTCTGTTGATGTAAAAATAAATACAGGCAATAGCCTTTCAAAAACTTAATCTTGACATGAGTTGACATTCAATTAATACGTGTGTCTCATATATTCTGAGCCATCGCCCATCAACCAACGCCAAGTCGTTGGCCTAGAATACCTAACTGGTTTATTGCAACAATTTGTATCAATGTCCACATAAATTACTGTAATTACTTTACATGACCATTTTATGCAGCCCTACACGAGTTCAAGAAATACTATGTCTCTAGCGTGTACACATTACTACACATGTAACAAGAATACAGCGCGAATTGATAATACACAGCAATATTCCAAGTGTTGAAACCAAAATTGTTTTATGTATGCACCCAAACATCCTTAACAGCAAAAACCACAAGTATTCTGTTTATTGTATTTTTGGTGCACTCATAATTACACAATATAATTGGAAAATATGAGCACAACATAGATATTCTGTTTATGATTTTTTTTTTTTGGTTTACTCACACCTTCATAATTGTCAAGAATATAGCCACAACAGGATAATCGTGGTGATATGCAAATTTAGCGACTACTGGAGATCGGTTACCACCATGTGAATTAGCATCACGACAACACAGTACATGTGTGAGCTCCGATAAAAGAACCCTGCGCGAGAAGGGGAAAACGGGTCGTTTCATCCTTTCGTCTAGAAGCTTGCTGCATGCATTGCCTTCAGTGTGAGATTAACTGAAATGATGTCCAGACGACGTTTAAGCATTGACAACAGAAAAAGGGTTGTTGGCCTGTTACAGTCAGGCGTACAGCAGATCGATGTGGCTGCTGCTTTAGACTGCTTTTTAGAGGATACACACAAGGTTTTGAAGCCATGGAAATACTGCAGATCGACACAGAAGTGGTCGCCCGAGAATAACCACCAGGAGGTCAGATCGCTACCTGAGAGTAAATGCTCGGAGAAAGCATAGTATCACCAGTAAGTAGCCAACGCAAAGAATCACAAAAACGGTACGAAAACCACATTCACGAGTACGGTACGAAACCGTATTCAGGAGTACGAACATTCAAAAAGGGTACGAAACTATATTCAGGAGTTGAATATTCTCAAACGAATACCGGAAAATTCCCGCACATTCGGTAAATTGCCCCACATTGGAAAACTTTCCCACAGAAAAAATCCCCCACGGAAATCTCCCCCACCTTTTTCCGTCAGGGACTGAGCACAAATTGAATTTTACACAAAATATCGAATGTGGGGGAAATTTCCGGGTTCACTAATTCCATTTTCAAGCACTTCAAGTCAAACGACAGCCTTACAAGTAGAACAAATATGTGAGGTAAATTCCCGGGTTCGGCATTTGGATTTTTAACTCAGTGTATACACTGCTGGCCATTGAAATAGCAACACCAAGAAGGACAAGAGATAAGATAGTGAAGCTGAGTTTATTTATACCTTATAGTACAAGGATGAAGTGATTAAAATTTGAGGTAATTCGGATGCATAGAACATACAAAAATCAGTACGGAGAGTACCCACCATGGGCATGAATAACCGCTGCCAGATAGTTCGGCATGGAGTCGAAGAAACTCTGGATGTCACCTTGGGGTATTGCATTCCATGACTTCAATTCAATCCGAGAGTTCATCTACTGTAGCTGCCGATGGTCGTTGTCGGGCCACTTCGCTTCGCGACCAAGGACCAGACGTTTTCAATAGGCGAAAGATCTGGTGATCGCGCCGGCCAAGGGAGAAGTGGAACATGCTGGGCATCAAGGAAATGTCAGACGTTGCCTGCGTCGTGCGGTCGCGCATTGCCTTGTTGGTAGGTGGCCACCCAGAGGCCCTGTACATATGGAACAACCACAGGCTCTAACACCTCGGAGATGTAACGGTGGTTGTTCAAATTTCCGTCTATGCGCACTAGACGCGTGCGGGATGCATATCCAATGGCACCCCATACCATTACTCCAGGTGCTGCGCCCGTATGACGCTGCAAAATGAAATACTCCAGGAACCTGTATCCACCGATACGGCCATCATGGTGCTGGATGCAAAAGCGGGATTCGTCTGAAAAGACGATGTCATGCATTCCCGCGTATTTCAGCGCACCATTCGTTCTTCAGACGCCTGTGCTGTACAGTTAAAGGTGGGCGCAGCAATGGGCTCCATGCAAACAGTCCGTGCCGCTGCAAACGACATCGCACCGTACGTCCGGATACTTGTAGTCGTGCCACAGACCCTAATTCGTGAGCTAGGGTCCGTGATGTGCTGGTTCGATTCCTAAGGGCCATGCGCACAACATGTCTGTCCGCTCAGGCGTTGGTCTGTCGGGGCCGTTGTGAACCTTCCCGTCGCTTCGTCGAACCCTCCTGGACCCATCGATTCCAAATTCGCATTACAGTGGTCGGATATCTCCCAACGCGAGTACCAGTTTCGCGGCACGATAATCCACAGTCCCGGTACGCTACGATTCTGCCGCGATAGAATTCCGTCACGTGCTGGGAAGCATTCTGTCTTCTTACAATAGACATCCTGAGACCTTCTGTGAGAAAAACCGCGAGCAAACACAATTCCAGTATGGAAAACCAGCTCTCTAATCTCCCCTCTTATACTGCTCCTAGATGGCGTTACTGGCGCAAATGATTTGCATCTGCGCCGCGCTGCTACTCATATGCTTGCATTACCATGCTACGCATCATGCAAATTTCAGGTCTGTCGGATGCTTCCTTCATCTTTCTTCAACTATGTGCGGGCCTGAGTTTTAAATTGTGCATCAGCAAATAACGTATGGCATCCCTACCGAGACTCGAGTTGAGGAATTTTTGAACATATAGCAACAGAATTGCATAACCGTGAGGATTCCGTTTGTTGACATTCTGATATATTATTTTGAACGAAGATGGCTAAAGAAATTAGAGCTAGATTGAAGCAGAAACACGGCGGAAGTTCTCAAACTTCCGTTACAAAAAGTGCTAAGCGGAAATTGTTAACCGAAAGGATGCTAAGCGGAAAAATTGCTAAGCGGAAATTGTTAACCGAAGTGGATGAAGATAATCTTACAGAACTTTTAGAACATTTGAATGAAAAATCTACAGAGCTAAAATGAATTGATTCCGAGCTGGAAAAGGTATTAGACCCAAGTGAGTTGGAGTCTGAGTTAGAAATTGCCGAGGAATATCGTGAGAAAATAAATGCGTGGAAATACAGAGCGTCCAAACGAATTCGTATCTTAAATCAAAATGTTGTGAATGACGTTAAGCCTATTGGTCAGAACTCTGAACTAAATGAATCAAAAATAGAACAACGAGTGAGGGAAACTTCGACTATAAAACTGCCGCAGCTATCTCCAAGTTTTGTGGGGATGTGAGTCAGTGGCTTACATTTTGGAACTTCTTTGAAACGGCAATTCATAAGAACGATTCCTTGAACAAAGTAGATAAATTTAATTACCTTAAAGCTCACTTAGGCGGCACGGCTATAAACAGTGTTCAAGGATTTGCGATCACACCGGAAAATTACGACATCCATACAAAACTGTTGGATGAACGATTTGGGCTAAAAGATTTATTAATAAATGTACATATGAGCAACTTGTTGGATCGTTCCCCTCTCCGGAATTCCAGTGATATCGGCACATTTCAAAAATTGTTTGATAATGTTCAAACACAAATAAGAACTCTAGAGTCACTGGGAGTGTTATCAGTAGGGCGCGGATTTCTATGACATGTCATATTTTATATTAGAAAGTCATTTTTTGATCTTTTGAAAATATTAGGTCATATTTTTGACTTATTTCGTAATAAACGGTATATTTGGTCATATTTTAGTCAATCGTTGGCTATGCGAATGTGCGAAATGATGTCATAAGGACTCCACTGCTCGTAACCGAAGTATTTCGAACTCCCGTGGGAAATTTTTCCTGAAACTTTTTTTTTACTTAGTCTCGTTTGGATTATTATTGGCATCTTGCCAACCACTGAAACTAGCCTGGCGCGGTGGTGTCTTCACTAGTACTTGTCAATCAGAGCTTAATTCTCTTTAATGTTTGGTTTACTATACCCAAGCTAAAGGTAAAACTCCGATCTCCACTTCAATCTCAACATGTCCAAAAGCGGGTGTTCGATGAATGTGAAATTACGGCGTTTTGTTGATGAGTTTGGGGAGCGGATTTTCAGTAGCGATGATGATATTTTCTTTTGTAAATTATGTGAAGTCAAAGTATCGGCCCAAAAGCGTTTTGATGTTCAATTGCACTGTGCTACCGCGAAACATAGGTGTTTGGCAAGATTTTCCTCCGCTGAGAACAGGCAACGCTGTTGCGGATTTCCAACTAGGCGCAGTAGGCGCGCGGCCTAGGGCCCCAGAGCTTGAAGGGCCCCGAAACCTTATAATTGGATTGCCACTATTTTTTTGAATTTCACAGACGAAAAAAAAAAAAAAAAAATGCAGACCTTAATTTTCCGATGAAAATAATAAGAAAAAATGTTTTCAAGAAACTCTTCGGATTCTCCCTTTCCTGCAATGACTGATGAAATTTTTACGGCTCACCTTTCTTGGTCCATGGCATTCGTCTATGCCAAAACTCCTCCACGAAAAGTCATCCATCGTTTTCAAGTGAAGTACTATTCATAAATTGCATTTTACCCGTATTGTCTAATGTGGAGGACTTTTCCGGTTGCCAATGTCTTCAAGTATTTCATTTTTGCTTGATACCATGCTCGTTTCCTACTAATTTGCTCAAAATGTAAAAAAACCAAGATGATTTTCCAAAGCTGAAGAGTTTATAAGACGTTTTATAATCGAAATGCATTCCAGTTTTATGAATTTTTATGAAAATTTACATGCGATGTACGAAATTTCATTTTCAGCGCCCTTAGCGATAAGTTTGCCAAGAAACATGCAACTGAAAAGATGTTAAAAGTAATAAGTTTTGCCTAACGTATCAAACTCAAAAAAAAAAAAAACGTTTGCTGTGACTGAAATAATCTCTTCGTAGCACAAAGCTAAAATTTAAGAAGTTTCCACTTTGAGAACTCCTAGTGGGAAATTTATGAACTAGTAGTGAAATTTAAAATGGGAAAATTTCGATGAACTTTCATGTTCGATCACTCGCAAAAATTATTTTGAAAAAAATCTGTGTAAACCAAATGTTTCGGCCTTTAGCAAGAAATTAACGAACTAATTAGAAAATTTAAATATTTGAGAAAGAACAGTTAAGCCTAATCTGTGAGGCACAAAACTAATATTTTCCTTTAAGTTGAATTATTTCTTTACAACAGAACTTTAATTTTTTGAATTTTCGACTTGACAGCCCTTGGCGGTATTTAGAGTGCCAAACTTAATATCCTTAGATTTCCTGTTGGCCACAAAAATGATTTTTGAAATAGCTCTAAAAACAAAAATTTCGATGTGCACGGGCAGACAAAAGGATTAAGCTACCGCTGTTTCTTACAAAACGTTATAATAATAGGAAGATTGAATGGAATTTTAAAAAGCGTACAAACTTTTTTTTTCAACTTTACTTTTTTTTTTTTTTGCTAATTTGACAGATGAAAATTTTTGAGGCGATAAAAGGGGAGGGCGGGGGGGGGTTTGAATCATTCAGCGCCTAAGGCCCCAAAAGATCTAAAGTCGCCTCTGAGGCAGCATCTCCTTTTCCTTTTCGAGACATCTTCAACTGCAGGTTCATCAAACACACAGTCAGAATATTGTAAGGACCTCTGTAAAATGATAATTACTTCTAATATTCTCTTAAGGAAATTAAGTAATGGTAGCCACAGAGATTTTTTGGAGAAGTACACTAGTCATCCGTTTCCAAATGAATCAATTCTTAGAAAAAACTATATCCCCCTGCAGGCCCGACGACAGGATTTTTGGGCTCCTGGGCAATTTTGAGGCCGGGACCCTCAAAGTTTTCCTCAGTCCCTCCTCCCCACAAAATTTTTTTAGAAGAGTGCAGATTAATATATACACAGGTGCAAAACCCTGTACATTATAAAACAAGCTTCCATCAGATTGCTAATATTTTATCAGAATTATTTCATGGTTACAATTCTGAAATTCATTCTTAACTTATATATTCGTGCTCAATATTTGAAAACTACAACAAGGTTACTTTTTTTTTGTCAAATTAGCAATTAATTTACAAAAACACTTTATAATTAAATATCAAAATAGAAAAAATGAAATTTTATAATAAACAAATTTGGCTACCTAATAGCTCTTATAGTTTCTATAAAATAGCTCTTCTGGCTCTTTTAAATGCGAAGTCATCAATTACTTCATCAAAATTCAAAGCACGAAAAAGATTTGCCGCCATGGCAGGATTGATTAGTCCACAAAGTCTTTCTTGTCCCATGGTTGATCCATCATGAATTTTGATCCTTTTTAAAACAATGAAATATCTGTCAGCTCCTGTTACTAACACTGGAAGAGTACAGAACAGCCTGATGGCTATACACACATTTGGGTACAAATACTTCAGTTTTTTTTTTTTTTTTTTTTTTTGGAAGAGTCAAAAATTGACCTGCTTTCATTGGTAAGGGAATTAATATGACAATTTCCTGTTCTTTTAGTTTTTGGGCCACCCCTTCTTTTTACCGTACGGAGACTTCTTCGTTCTTTGCTCGAGGCTGATGTCCAGATTCGGTTCTGCTGGATTCCTGGGCATGTTGGGATCCCAGGGAACGAGTCTGCTGCTGCTGCTGCTAGATCTGCCTACTTCTTTGGTCGTCACACCCTTGCCACTGTTCCACCGTGATTTTCGCTTTCTTGTTCACGATCATATCAGTCGAACGTGGCGAAGTCTGTGGGACCAACAGGTGGAGAATAAACTGCACCGTATAAAACCTAACCTTGGAGTCTGGAAATCATCGTGTCGCCGGAA
The DNA here is from genome assembly GCA_039090855.1 of Macrothele yani. Lineage (NCBI taxonomy): Eukaryota > Metazoa > Arthropoda > Arachnida > Araneae > Macrothelidae > Macrothele > Macrothele yani. The sequence goes on along the minus strand of CM077009.1, from coordinate 75,889,839 downwards.
CCGTTGGGAAGAAGTAGTTCTTGCGCGTCTCCGCATTGGGCATTGTCGCTTCACGCATAGCTATTTGCTGTGTGGCGACACTGCCCCGGTGTGTGAGACGTGCGACTGTTTACTCACCGTCTCTCATGTTTTGTGCAGTTGTGTTCGTTTTCGTAATCATCGGTTTCGCTATTTTCAGTCTCATCTGCTGCACGAAGGCACAGCTACGCTTCAAAAGGTTTTGGGCGACCACTGCGACACTTTCGCAGTATTTTCCTTTTTAAAACAGATTAACGTTTTAAAACTTATTTAAAAAAAGTTATAATAATTATAATAGTAAATTAATAAATTTATATATAAACCTAATTAACTAATTAGTCTTCACAACTTTCATCATTCTCCTTTTTAACTTTTACCAAGCCTGTCTGCTCTTAATCATTTCACCCCGCTTTTAAAAATCTTTAACTGATAGTTCTGTGTCTGGCGCTCTTTGACCATGCCTGGCCCTTGCGCCACAAAAATCAATTAACTAACTAACTAACTAACAAACTGTGACACGGGGAGAATGCAAGCGCGGGAACCAAAGCGGCTGCTCCGGGAGGCGCAGATGTTTTACTTTTCTGCTGGACCCTTTCGCTAAGAATTCGTGACAAACGTCCACTAGCATCGGGTCCCCCGACGCTCGGGCCCCTGGGCAAATACACCCTCTGCCCCCTCTCTCGGAGGGCCTGCCTCCCTGCTAGGAAGATGTGTTTGGTAAGAAGATCTGCTGTTGCCAACAATAAAATGGGTTTCAATAGAAGAAATAAGTGAGTTAGATGGAAGATACATAGCTAATGTTATTATCGGCACTCTGAAACATCATAAGCCTGGTGAAGTATTTCTTCTAACGTGCGAAAATCTGCAAAAAGTAAACAATTCCACTATTGCTATGCTCTTCGACGATTCCATGAAATTACTCTGGCCAGATGGTGTACAAAGAGAAAACATCCTCTTGTTTGCAACAGATGCCGCTCCATACATGACTAAGTCAGCAAAGGGACTTAAACTACTTTATCCGAAAATAGTCCATATCACATGCCTTGCACATGGTTTACAGAGTAGCAGAAGAGATTCGAGGTAACTATCCTGATGTAGATAAGCTAATTTCAAATGGGGGAAAACAATTCATAAAAGCTCAGCTTCGCGTGCAGAAGTTCAAAGGAATTGCTCCTAATTTGGCACTTCCTCCCAACCTGTCCTAACGCGGTGGGAGACCTGGCTGGATACGGCTCTGTATTGTTGCACAAATTATGATTCCTTAGACAAGAGGGTTAAAGAATTTGACTGTTATGATTCTTCTTCCATCAAAATTGTGCTAGATTACTTTTCTGATACCTTGGCTGGAAACTTTGCATAAATAAAATGTAACTTCAGTGGAATATCTAGGGCAATCACTCGCTTTGAAATTGTAGGAATGAAACTTAGCGATGAACTAAAAATTGTGAAACAAACTGTGGGTGATTTAAAGCAAGCAAAGGGTAGCTGAAAAAGTTTGCGACAAACTGCAAATAGTGCTCCAATCTAATCCGGGTTATTCAACACTTTGCAAACTAAGTGACATACTTTGTGTAAGTAAAGCAAACTTTGATAACTTCGAGCCAGAATTTTCTTGAGATGAGTTAGCGTTATTCAAATTTGCCCTTGCAACCACTTATGATGTCGAGTGGAATTTTCTAGGTACAAGAACATACTGACGAGCAATAGAAGGAGTTTTGAGTTTGATAACCTGAAGATGCACGTAATCATCCAGTGCAATTCTGTGATCGAAGAAAACCAATCCGGGTATGGCCATTATTTTACTCTCAAAATGTTGATTTGATTCCTGCAAATGAAAATTTTATTAATTAAGCATTAATACTAATCAGTGCACTTGCACTGATTAGTACTAATTTTTTAATTAAATAGAAGTCATCAAGTTCTAAGTACGTAGAAGTGATGAAGAATAAACCTTTTAGTTAAAAACTACAATTTACATGTACATAAGTGCTGAGTTTTAAAAGTTAGGTGATAATTTCATAAAATTTATGGTCATGTTTTCGGTTTACTTGGTCATATTTAAACGACTTTAATGCCAAAAATATGCCTGCATATTTTTGACATTTTTAGGTCATAAAAATCCGCGCCCTAGTTATCAGACACGTGGAAATCTTATGTACCCAATGCTATTGAAATTGTTACCCCCAGATTCGATTTTAGAATTTAACAAACAAAGCAACAACGCTTGTTAGACACCGAAGAGTTGATTGAAGTTTTAAGGAAGGAACTGGGCTCAAGAAAGCGCGCGAGTGCTTTCATTTCGACCGCCAGATGCAGTTCCCCGGCATCTTTTGATCTTCGATCAGGCGCTTGTGGCCGGAAGATTTCATGTAACACAGATGAAAAGAAAAACACGCCGACCGCAGCAGAATTAATCAGCGTTAAGCTAGGACAAAAGAAAAAACTTGTTTGTGTTTTTTGTGTCAAGCAACTCGCTAATTCTGAATGAATGCAAACAAGCTGGGAGCCTGTCCTTGGAGGAAAGAATATCTACACTAGTGGCCATTAAAATAGCAACACCAAGAAGGAAGCATCCAACAGACCTGAAATTCGCATGATGCGTACCGTACGGTAGTGCAAGCATATGAATAGCAGCGCATCGCAGAAGCAAATCATTTGCGCCAGTAACACCATCTAGAAGCAAAAGGGGAGATTAGAGAGCTGGTTTTCCATAGTGGAATTGTGCTTGATCGCGTTTTTTTCTCGCAGAAGGTCTCAGGATGTCTCGTGTATGAAGACAGAATGCTTCCCATCACGTGTCGGAATTCGATCGCTGAAGAATCGTAGCGTATCGAGACTGTGGATTATCGTGCCGCAAAACTGGTACTCGCGTTGGGCGAAATCCGACCACTGTGATGCGAATTTGGAATCAATGGGTCCAGGAGGGTACGACGGAGCGACGGGAAGGATCACAACGGCCCCGACAGACCAACGCCCGAGAGGACAGACATGTTGTGCGCATGGCCCTTAGGGATCGAACCAGCACATCACGGACCCTAGCTCACGAATTAGGGTCTGTGGCACGACTACAAGTATCCGGATGTACGGTGCGACGTCGTTTGCAGCGGCACGGACTGTTTGCACGGTGCCCATTGCTGCGCCCACCTTTAACTCTACAGCACAGGCGTCTGAAGCACCAATGGTGTGCTGAACGACGCAGGTGGACGCGGGAATGGCATGACATCGTCTTTTCAGACGAATCCCACTTTTGTATCCAGCACCATGATGGCCGTATCCGTGGATACAGGTTCCTGGAGTCTTTCATTTTGCAGCGTCATAACGGCCCAGCACCTGGAGTAATAGTATGGGGTGCCATTGGATATGCACCCGCACGCGTCTGGTACGCATAGACGGAAATTTGAACAGCCACAGTTACATCTCCGAGGTGTTAGAGCCTGTGGTTGTTCCATATGTACAGGGCCTCTGGGTGGCCACTTACCAACAAGGCGATGAGCGACCGCACGCGCAGGCAACGTCCGACATTTCCTTGATGCCCAGCATGTTCCACTATTCCCTTGGCCTTCGCGATCACCAGATCTTTCGCCTATTGAAAACGTCTCGTCCTTGGTCGTGAAGTGAGTGGCCCGACAACGACCACAGGCAGCTACAGTAGATAAACTCTGGAACAGAATTGAAGCCTCATGGAATGCAATACCCCAAGGTGACATCCAGAGTTTCTTCGACTCCATGCCGAACCATCTGGCAGCGGTTATTCATGCCCATGGTGGCTACTCTCCGTACTGATTTTTGTACGTTCTATGCATCCGAATTACCTCAAATTTTAATCACTTCCTCCTTGTACTATAAGGTATAAATAAACTCAGCTTCACTATCTTTTGTCTTGTCCTTCTTGGTGTTGCTATTTCAATGGCCAGCAGTGTATACACTGAGTTAAAAATCCAAATGCCGAACCCGGAAATTTCCCCCATATATTTGAGCTACTTGTAAGGTTGTCGTTTGATTTGAAGTGCTTGAAAATGGAATTAGTGATCCCGGAAATCTCCCCCACATTCGATATTTTGTATAAAATTCAATTTGTGCACAGTCCTTGACGGAAAAAGGTGGGGGAGATTTCCGTGGGGGAATTTTCCTATGGGGCAGTTTTCCAATGTGGGGCAATTTACTGAATGTGGGGGAATTTTCCGGAGGGGAATTTACCAGGATTCTCGGAAATGTATGTGCATCCGAATCTGCAAATGAACCTTAGAGCAAGGTCATGAACCTCGGGAAACTGTTCTTTAGGGACGTATTTCCAGAATTCAATCCAATTAGAAGCAGTGGGTGATTTACTTTGTTCTTTAAACTTAACACTAAGTCCTCAGTCACTTTGGATTTCTAATATTTCGATTTGCATTGATGGGGAATATTTATGTATATTAGACACTGAAATACAAAATGGATTTATGAATATGTCTATATTACTCCGTTGAGGTTCAAAAGCAGAAAATCGAGTTAAGAATGACTCGTACAAAGATGTGACAGCTGATTTGTATTTTAAATGATTCCCGATTAAATCACTGTACTTGCTGAAGATTTGCGGAATGGTTGGGAAATGACAAAGTTTGCCCTGCTCTAAACTGTTACAAAACAATTTCAACTTTAATTTAAAACTGTTGACTTCATTGAATATGAGTGGAAATGAAGAATCTTATCTTGCAATCTTCTGTTAGTGTTTGGGCTACAAGGGGGCATTCAAAATGTTCTGGTCCGCGGGCATAGGGTTCGCTGCTCCGGTTACAGCACATTGAGTTGCTCACTGTGATCGTTAAACCTCCAATAAAAAAAAATAGATGTCAAATAAATAAAAAAAAGAAGAGGAATGAATAACGTTAACAGAAATCTGTGGAGTAAATGAAATACGAAATAAAAGGCATCGTCCTGGACGCATGCGTGCCGATAGTTTTTTTTTTTTTTTTTGCTAGATTTATCTTCAACATCTAAGATTCTACTTCAATAATGCAAACAGCAATTTCCCGTAATGTATACACCCACGGTTTAGACGCACCTACCCATGTCCCATGGGACTCTTGTGCTGTGTATCAGAAACGAAGTTACGTTAGATAGAACCTAGATTCTGAGATACGAAAGAGGATAGACAGATAAGAGACCAAAGAGAAGGTTTAGCCGCAACTACCTATATCCCATAAGACTCCTGTCCTGCATATCACAAGTGGAGTCATATTATATTGAACTTAGAGTCTCAGGAACGACGGAGGAGAGACTGGTCAGAGGCCACAGTGAAAGTTTAGACGCAACTCTACCTATGTCCCATGGGACTCTTGTGCTGGGTATCAAAAACGAAGCTGCATTAGTTTGAACCAAGGTGCTGAGATAACACATAGGGCACAGGGAAGGTTTAAACGCAACTACCTATGTCCCATGCAACATTTGTGCTGCGCATCAGAGACGAAGTCATACTGTATTAGATTGAACCTAGAGGGTCAGATACGACAGAGGGTAAACAGGTCAGAGGTCACAGGAACCTATGTCCCATGGGACTTTTGTGCTGCGTATTAAGAAACGAAGTTAGTTTATATTGAGCCTTGAGCCTGAGATACGACAGAAGGTAGACAATCAGAGGCGATAGGGAAGGTTTTTTTTTTATTGGAAGTTTAACGATTACCGTGAACAACTCAGTGGGCTGGAAGCAGTCGCCCGTCCCTAATTTAGGACCACTGGTTCCAGGGAAGGGAGAGAGCCAGAGCCGCAAGACAAACGTAACATCCATGCCTCACCGGGATTCGAACCCCCCCCCTTTTTATTAGAGGTTTAGCGACCACCGTAAGCAACTCAATGGGCTATAAGCATTCGCCCGTCCCTAATTTAGGGTCACTGGTTCCAAGGAAGGGGTAAGGGAGAGAGCCAGAGCCGTAAGACAAACACAACATCCATGCCTCACCGATTTGAATCCGAACCGCTTTCGGACGAATGATCTGAGGCCATTGCTTGGCCCACTGCACTACCGGGGCAGCGCAGGGTTGTTTGTAAAACTAAACTTTCGGATGGAAAGTATGGAGGTATATAGAATACACTGAAGGGCCGAATTAAAGAATAATTGAGAAAATGGTCCTAAATGCGCGGTGTTTGGTCGGAAATGGAATGAAAGCTGATGAATATGGAAATATAGTGAAACCGGAGAAGAAACCATGTGATCATGTGCGTCTTTCAGTGGAAAATATGCAAATCAAAAATTACTTTATAAAGGTGGTAGATCTGCTCGCTTTTTATTGCACCTCGTATTCGTTCTCCAAGTAGGCTGGACAGTATTGCGGTGTTAGATTGAGTTCAAAATGTCGTGAAGACAGACAGCGTTTGGATGACTGACAGTAGTGGCGGAAGATCGGTAAGATGAAAGGAGATCAACCTCATTCGGAGGTTTCCAGAGTGTTCAAAATACTACGAAATGTCATCTCAAAACTATGAAGGCCGTTTCTTAGTGTAGGATAGGTTCGTCGTCGATAAGAACAAAGCTGTCCCAGGGAACCACTACCACTGCTGTAGGAGACCATCATATGGCTCTAACAACAAAAACACATTGGCAGATAACAGGTAGGCAACTGACTCAAGAGCTCGCAGCAGCCTCTAGCACGAGAATAATTCGATTTGTAGTTTACTATAGGTTCAAAGTGTCCAGACGACCTCCTTTCCTTACCATGTCCTCCACGTATTAAGGGAAATAGCCACAAATGTCCGGCTTTTTCAATAAGGAATAATGCAAATACATTATCAAATTCTTCTATTGCAGTCATATATCTTACCAAAAAACTTCTAAAACGTATTCATTCATTTCCGGTTCCTTGCTTGCGTCCTCGCGGTTAGGTTATCCCCGCAATCGTGCTTCTGCTTGCAGCACTACGTTTCTTGTGAGTCAACGGCAATGAAAAAACTTGTCAGTGCCCGTTAGTCTGTCTGTCGTTCATCGCACGTGGATGGTGCCGTGCGGTGTAATCGTGTAAACAGTCATGCTTGTTTTGTGTGCTGTGAGTCATTGCTGTAAGTTTTTCTCTGTTTATAATTCAAGTTTCTGAATCAATTAGTGAGGGGTACAGTGCTAGGTAAATACAATTTGAAAAACATGTAATGCTCTGAATTTCACAAATATTTGTTAAAGAAACCCGATCTACTGAAGAAAATCTCTTCCAGTGAAAAGTATAAGTAAAAATGTCCAGCAGACTAAAATCTTTCTTCCTTTTTTAAAGTTTTACTCGTATTAAACTATCAAACTGTAAAATTTAAATACAGAGTATCTGCATTCATATTTATTTTTATAGAAATATATTGTGTTCTCCCATTCCAAAAAGCCATCTACTCACCCAATATGGGTTGCATGAGAGAGGTCTCTATGTGAAACCTTTGATTTGGATACCCCTGCATCCATAGTTATATATGGACCCTGGATAAGGGAGCTTTTTTCACAGATTTTCCGTAGTCAGTAATTCCATTTAATTCAGAATAATACGTTACCAGTCTGTCCGTATTTATACAGAAATTTCACAAAATCGAACAAGCTGAATTTTTCAGCCCTTACGCCAAAGAATCCTTCCGACTCGGTGGTGAGGATCGAACTGAGGTCAGAATGTCTTCGGAATCACACTCACGTTCAAGGGAAAACTAATTGCGCGATGATGCTTTTTTTTTTTTTCTTTTGTCAATAATACGAGTGATATAGTTATTTTATTTTTCGGTTGGATCTTATTATTCTTTCGAATACGTCTTTAATTATTTTATATTTTCTGTAGGAGGACTTATCACAAATTAAGTATTTTTTTTCATCGTGATTTTTCGAAGCAACAGAATGGTTTGGATCTTGAGATCTCTTTCCTAACTGACAATAACTTTTCAATAATACACTGCTGGCCACCCAAAATGCAACACCAAGAAGGACACGAGATAGCAAAGCCAGATTTACTGGACACATAACAACAGATACAAAGATGAAACGATTGAGCTTACAGGCCCGTGCGACTTGCGGAACACGCAGACATCAATAGTTCGTGTGACCCCATGGATGGCAATAACGGCCGCAACACGCCGCGGCATCGAATGAAAGATGCTTTGGATGTGGGCTTGGTGTATGTCAGTCCAGGTTGCTTCCACACGTTACCACAGTTCATCAGGCGTAGCCGCGGGTGGTGCTTGCCGGGCCACTCGGTTGCCGATCAGCGACCAGACGTGTTCGATGGGCGACATATCTGGAGAACAGGCGGGCCACGCCAGCAGTGACACCTGGTGAGCCATGAAGAATTGTTGCACGATGCGTGCCACGTGCGGGCACGCATTGGCCTGTTGAAGCGTGACCGCTGGCAGGTCCTACAGCTAAGGGAGGACTACAGGCTCCAAAACGTCGGAGATGTAGCGGTGGCTGTTGAGTGTACCGGCGATGCGTACCAGAGGGGTGCGGGTGTAATATCCAATTGCGCCCCAAACCATAACGCCAGGCGACGGACCGGTATGGCGATGCATAATGCAGGCGTCATACAGTCTCTCGCAGCGGTGCCGCCACACGTGGATCCCACCATCGTGGTGTTGCAAGCAGAAGCGTGATTCGTCGGAGAAGACAATGTCGTGCCATTCTGTAGTCCAGGTGCGGTGTTCAACGGCCCACTGCCTCCGCACTCGCCGGTGGTGTAACGGCAATGGTAATTGGAGCAATGGGCGCCGTGTGACAAGTCTTCGCTCCTGCAGACGACGTCGAACGGTACGTGCTGACACAGGTTGTTGCGCTACACACCCTAATTCCTGCGCTAACGTTTGTGATGTGGCGGTGCGAGCCGTCAATGCCCGCCGCACAACATGCCAGTCCTCACGTTCGGTGGTGTGCCGTGGCTGCGGCAATCGCTCACGTTGGTCCGTCCGTCCCTCCTGCACCCACCGAACCCATACTCGCCTCACTGTGGCTGGATGTCGTCCCACACGGGCGCCGATGTCTCGGTACGATAAACCGCTGTCGCGATAAGCCACTATTCGTCCTCGGTCGAAGTCCGAAACGTGCTGGAATGACTGCCGTATTCTGCGACAAGGCACCAGGAAGCTTCCCACGCACAGGTCCGGCAGCACAACACACTTCCACTCTTACACCCCGCCTTCTGTGCACCCTTCTTATAGTCCTTCTCGGTGGCGTGCCGGGCGCACATGATTTGCATATGACCTGCAATGCTAATCGTTTGCATGTCCTCTAGCGGGCGACGCATGCTGCGAATTTCAGGCCAATCGGATGCTTCCTTCTTGGTGTTGCATTTTGGGTGGCCAGCAGTGTATTTAAGAAAAGGTGGAATCTACTGTTTTAGAATTATTTCACAAAACTTCTAAATATTAAATTTACTCTTGATAGCTATAATAGCTTTTGCCTTAAGAACTCCACAGACTGATACATAGACCTCGTACATCACCTGTACTATAATTACCCGGTTTCTTACGGTAACACAATATACGTATAATAGCTGGTGCACAACGCTGGGCAGAGGAGAAGAAATATCCTGTGCCACAATAATCAAATTCATGCGAAATGCTTTCCACAATATCCGATCTCGCTACAGAACTTCAAAATCAGATTCTTCGGCAGACTATGGAAATTTAACAATTAATTGAACCTCAAGTGTTTTCGCCAATCTCCCTATTACCGGAAATTTTTCGACATATGGATACGGGAAAATAAGAACGGAGTTTTTCCTAATACACAAAAGAAATTGCGGAAATGTTTCTGAAAATTCAGAATATCTCTATCGTGCCAAAAATCCGTGAAATTCAGGTTTGTTTCCGCCATTTAACGGAAAAGGTTGTATCAGAAATATGCTTCGTTAATTCGCGAAAGGAATCACTGAAAGTGGCTCGTGAACTTCAGAATTTTTTACAGTGCAGTTTCATGTCACATCAGATCATATGTAGAAGATTTTAGAAAGGAGTGTCTGACCCTAGGTCTTAAACAACCCTTAGATATAGGAAGCTAGACGATTTGGGCTAGTGTGCCCGATAGGAAAGTGACACGAAAGCGAGGTAGAAAGGGGAGGAAGACGCCCTTATTTATTACCGAGGGATCAATACCCGGAGTCCGACGGCTTAACGTGCCCATCCAACGGAAAGCGGATATAGGTTCGAGCGTTCGTACCTGCCTGTATACAGTATATAGTGGTTCGAGCGTTCGTACCTGCCTGTATACAGTATATAGTGGTTCGAGCGTTCGTACCTGCCTGTATACAGTATATAGTGGTTCGAGCGTTCGTACCTTTCTGGGATCGAACCTGAGATTTTTCCGTGGCAGCCACGAAAGTTGACCACTAAGCCATCCGCGGTCCCGCAGTTGCATGTCTGCTTTGAGTTCTGTAAAAATATCTTATTTTCTCCATAATTAAACACGTACTATTTATTTATGTGTTGTTGGTTTTTTTTCTCGTAATATCGATATCTTTTTATTTCAGCAGTTCATCTGTTTTCCTAATATAAAGCGCGTAATTGAATGAAACCGTGATAACTCTTATTATGAGTACTTCCGCCCAGGAAAACCGATTGTCATTTTTTATAAATGAAATGAAATAAAGATTAAACACAAAAACACATTTAAATCAGTTATTTTTTCTTTTGGACACCGACAACGGTATTAAATACAAAAAACGCGATGAACAGAAACAACACCCAAACAATTCTGTGTTTGAAAGATATGAATCCGTTTACTGGTGTAAACATGACATGGATGTTAAGTCAGATAATATCCGAAAACTTGAAAATTTCGTCGTCCTGGAGCGGAAATCGAATCCGCGTCTCCCGGATAGTGCTCGAGTATGGTAACCACTACACCACCCAGAACGCCTGAGTTTCAAGTTTCCGATTAATTTAAATATATCGATCACAGGATTCGCGAGTCGAAGCAACCGGCATTAATACACGGGATATCCCGAAAGTAATGCCTCCTCCTTAATAACTTTTGGAATTTTGAAGTGATTTTAATGAAACTGCACTGACATGTACTTATGATATGTTACCAACGTGAGAATTTTTTTTTTTATTTTTTGAATCGGAAATAAAGATCTTGAAAGACAGAGAAAAGTAGAGAGCCGCATTTGAATTCCTGGGAAAAGAGGGATGTGAGGCTCCAGATATCCACAAAAGACTCCTGACGGTGTATGGAGTTGCCACAATCGATATCAGTAAGACTCCTGACGGTGTATGGAGTTGCCACAATCGATATCAGTAAGACTCCTGACGGTGTATGGAGCTGCCACAATCGATATCAGTAAGACTCCTGACGGTGTATGGAGCTGCCTCAATCGATACCAGTAAGACTCCTGACGGTGTATGGACTTGCCCCAATCGATATCAGTAAGACTCCTGATGGTGTATGGAGTTGCCACAATCGATATCCGTAAGACTCCTGACGGTGTATGGAGCTGCCACAATCGATATCAGTAAGACTCCTGACGGTGTATGGAGCTGCCACAATCGATATCCGTAAGACTCTTGACGGTGTATGGAGCTGCCACAATCGATATCAGTAAGACTCCTGACGGTGTATGGAGCTGCCACAATCGATATCAGTAAGACTCCTGACGGTGTATGGAGCTGCCACAATCGATATCAGTAAGGCTCCTGACGGTGTATGGAGTTGCCACAATCGATATCCGTAAGACTCCTGACGGTGTATGGAGCTGCCACAATCGATATCAGTAAGACTCCTGACGGTGTATGGAGCTGCCACAATCGATACCAGTAAGACTCCTGACGGTGTATGGAGCTGCCACAATCGATATCAGTAAGACTCCAGACGGTGTATGGAGCTGCCACAATCGATATCAGTAAGACTCCTGATGGTGTATGGAGTTGCCACAATCGATATCCGTAAGACTCCTGACGGTGTATGGAGCTTTCACAATCGATATCAGTAAGACTCCTGACGGTGTATGGAGCTGCCACAATCGATATCAGTAAGACTCCTGACGGTGTATGGAGTTGCCCCAATCGATATCAGTAAGATTCCTGACGGTGTATGGAGCTGCCACAATCGATATCCGTAAGACTCCTGACGGTGTATGGAGCTGCCACAATCGATATCAGTAAGACTCCTGACGGTGTATGGAGCTGCCACAATCGATATCAGTAAGACTCCTGACGGTGTATGGAGCTGCCACAATCGATACCAGTAAGACTCGTGACGGTGTATGGAGCTGCCACAATCGATATCAGTAAGACTCCTGACGGTGTATGGAGCTGCCACAATCGATATCAGTAAGACTCCTGACGGTGTATGGAGCTGCCACAATCGATATCAGTAAGACTCCTGACGGTGTATGGAGTTGCCACAGTCGATATCAGTAAGACTCCTGACGGTGTATGGAGTTGCCACAGTCGATATCAGTAAGACTCCTGACGGTGTATGGAGCTGCCACAATCTATATCAGTAAGACTCCTGACGGTGTATGGAGCTGCCACAATCGATATCAGTAAGACTCCTGACGGTGTATGGAGCTGCCACAATCGATATCAGTAAGACTCGTGACGGTGTATGGAGCTGCCACAATCGATATCAGTAAGACTCCTGACGGTGTATGGACTTGCCACAATCGATATCAGTAAGACTCCTGACGGTGTATGGAGTTGCCACAGTCGATATCAGTAAGACTCCTGACGGTGTATGGAGTTGCCACAGTCGATATCAGTAAGACTCCTGACGGTGTATGGAGCTGCCACAATCTATATCAGTAATGTCCAAAGCTGGATGAAGAGGTTTCGAGAGGGGAAAGCTCAGTGTCGGACAAACAACGGAGAGGAAGACCCACAATTGCAGTGACAGATGCCAACAGGCAACGAGTGACAGACCTCATCACAGCTGATCGTCGTGTCACCATCCAGGAGTTGCAAGAATAAGCAGTGCTAACTAGTGCAGACATTGAAGATGTTAAAGGAAGCTATCAGAAGGAAAAGACGTGACATTCCACTTCATAGTTTTGTTTTACACCATGAAAACACACTTCCCCACACTTCAATGGAGACTTCACAGGCTATTGCCAAAATGGGGTGGACGGTGATGCTCCACGGCAGTTCCGATTTGACTCCATCGGACTTTTTCCTGTTTCTCCTTTGAAACACACCCTTCGTGGGGAAAGTTTCGACGATGTGACAGACGTTAAACTGGCTGTAAACTCATGGGTAAAACGACATCCTAGGGAATTTTTCCAATGGGTTCAGAGATGGCGCAAATGTATAGAAAGTGATGAACAATACTTTGAATAGGCTAGCATTATTAACAATATGTCCAAGTATTTTGCCAGCAAGCTTCACATTTTTGCTGCTACAAATAAGAATCTTATACTTTCAGGATGCTCTTTGTATAGAGTGTATCTAGAGGTACGCTCCAGGACGAGGAAATTTTTCAAGTTTTCGGATATTATGTGACTTAACATGCATATCATGTTTACACCAGTAAACGGATTCACATCTTCTAAATTTGTATTGTACAATGGTGTATGTAATCCCGTATTTCATTTCATTGACATTCATTGCAATTCCGTGTTCCTGTAATGTTTTATTTTTATTTTGGGGCTGGGGTTTAACGAACTGTAAGGGCTAGAAATAGTCTCCTGTCATTAATTGGGTTAACTGGCTCTAAGGGAAGGACAGACCTAGAGCCTTAAGACAAGTACTTATATGGGACTAAAGCCCGGACCCACCACGGACAACTAATTGTTTTTCCGGTGCCACGACTGATGTACATTATGGTTAAAACCTCGGGAACAAACATAAAAATAATTTCTTTTTTAACGACCACCGTCAGAACTCACTGCGATATAAGCAGTCGCCCATCTCCAATTCAGGGTTACTGGTTCGAGGAAAGGAAAAGAGCGTGTGCCGAATGCCAGCCACATCGCCCATGTTTCGGTGGGATTCGAACCAGCGCCGGATTAAGGCCGTAGTGGGCCCATAGACTAAAACATCTCAGTGGGCTACCAAGGCTAAGACATTTCAGTGGGCCCCCAAAAAATTCACGACGGACAATCATTATCGAAGTCCGTTACAATACGAAACTCTATCAATATGCTTGTGATAATTAATACGTAGTGCATTCTTTAAACTAACTAATTACTGGCAGAATTTTCATAAAAAGTCATTGTATTTTCCACTGTTCTCGCAAGAACATGAGTTAAAAGCTTAAGATTCCTAGACTTTATCTTGGACTTTTTAATATTAATTTAGCAGTGTATACTTTTCTTGGTGCATCTTTTTTGTTATGCAATGTAAAGTCTCAGTGGATTTCGCCTATTAACGGTTCCAAGTGCAAACAGGGAGGTGTCGGTGGATGGTAGTGAAATATGTAGCTGAAACAGTCTCGCCGACCCCGATACGCACAGTGACATGGAACATTCACCCTTGGTGAGTCACTGGCTTAAAATCTGTTCGTCTTCTAGCCATTGTTGGTGATCGAGTGGAAATCATACGAGACAAAACTAAAACTACACTGCCGGACAATTGCTAAGGACGGATGACAATAGCAACGATAGCAACCATAAAATGGAAGGCAGGAAAATGTGGAAATTAGCATAAGTGCGGGATACAGTAAGACGTATGCAAATTTTGGATTGCCGAACTTGTTCGTGACGTCATAGCGCTGATAAGAGATATAAAGGATTTGACGCGTATTGACCGTTGTTGTTCAAACGCAAAGTTGAAAGGGAAAGAATCAATTGACGAACTTGCAATTTTCAGTATGTCTTCCCGACATCACCTAGATGATTTTACGTGTGGCCGTATTATTGGCAAGATTGAAGAAGGGCGAAAAATAACAGATGTTGCCAGGGAGTTCGACGTCAGCCACAGTGTTGTTTCAAGGCTTTGGAAATCATTTCAAACAAATGGAGAGTGTAGCAAACTTCACGGGGGAGGTCGTGTTCGCAGTACGACACCTGCAAAAGATCGGTACATAGTGCTATCAACAAAAAGACACCGGCGCAGCACAGCTAGTGAGGTAGCAAATCAGTTTATGGCTGCTACTGGCAATCGGATCTCCCGAAAAACTGTCGCCAGACGTTTGCATGAAGGAGGACTATACGCCCGCCGTCCTGTTGTGTGCATCCCATTGTCCAGACGTCACCGTACCGCCCGTTTGCAAGGGTGCCATCAACATCGCAATTGGACTGATAACGACTGGTCTGCTGTCCTCTTCTCAGATGAGAGTAGATACAGTCTATCGTCTGATTGTCGACGACAACTGATCTGGCGTGATAGTGGTACTGCATATTGTCCAGCAAACATACAGGAAAGGGACCGATATCCGACCTGTAGTGTCATGGTATGGGCTGGCATTATGATCAATGGCCGTACGTCCCTCTATGTACTTCCAACTGGGACTATTTTTTTTTTTTTATTGGAGGTTTAACGACTACCGTGAGCAACTCAATGGGCTATAAGCAGTCGCCCATCCCTAATTTAGGGTCACTGGTTCCAGGGAAGGGAGAGAGCCAGTGCCGTAAGACAAACACAACATCCATGCCTGACCGGGATTCGAACCCGGACCCCTTACGGACGAATGATCAGAGGCCAGCGCCTTAGACCACTGCGCCACCGGGGCGGCCAACTGGGACTATGACTGGCCAACGATACATTAATGATGTTCTGCTACCTCATGTTCGCATGTTCGGTGGTGCTGTCGGTGATAGATTCATTTTCATGGATGACAACGCAACATGTCATCGAACAGTCAATGTCCAGGAGTGTCTTGAGAGCGAGGATATTCAACGCCTCGTATTGCCAGCACGTTCTCCAGATCTGAATTCCATTGAAAATGTGTGGGATGTTTTGGGGAGGAGTCTTGCTGGTCGCCAATTCCCTCCAATAAACAAGGACACCCTCATCCGTGCACTGACAGAGGAATGGAATAAATTACCCCAACAGCTGCTTGATAATGTTGTGCAAAGCATGACACGAGGTGTGGAATCTTGCATCGTCTCCATGGTGGCCATATCCCGTATTGACATCTTACGCCGGAACGCCTGCGGATGGTAATTGCATTTATTTCACGTTTACGTATTCTGCACAAAATGGCCTGTTTGTCCCTTTAACACGTTCCGAAGCCTTCTGGATTTCAGAGCACAATATATTGTCTTTCTTGTAATGTCCTGGCATTCTGACGTTATTTTATTTCACTTGGCATCCAACCACACTTACTTTTTTATGCGCTATATGGCCGTTTATGATCCGTCCTTAGCAATTGTCCAGCAGTGTATTTTACTTCTCTCTTTATATAAATATGTAATTTGTGTATGTTTGTTGCGTGCATGCCTCCTGGACCTTGGTAATGGTGGGCCGCTAGGCTATAGGCCCGCTATACCCCCCCTTTATCCGATCCTGATTCGAACCCGGATATCGCTTGAACGAACTGCCAGAAGCCAGCGCGCGCTTAGAATGCTGCGCCGCCATTTCGAAATTATTTCCCTGGCATTTTTTCTTGAAGAATTTCTTTTAAACCTAGAGCGTACGTAGAATTTTTTCCGGAAGGGGGAACAGGGCGAAAATAGAAGAACAAAACAAAGTAATGAAAATAAAAAGAAGAAAAAATTAATCCACTTTTTTTCTGTTAGTTGATGCATTTTTATTAAATTACAGCATTTTTTTTCTAATGCGAGTCGCATTTTAACAGCAAACATTAAAAAAAATGGAACACTTTCGGGGAGGGGATGGCACCTTGCCCTTCCCCCTCTAAATACGCCTTTGTTTTAAACATTCAGCAATTCTGATGCGAACCTTTTTTTTTTAACATGCTATATTTACTGACGACTGGAACATTTTACTTGCAGAAATTCAAATGTGCCCCGTAAAGAATTTCAGCTTACATTCAGCAGAATTATGAATTCGAAAATTAATTACATATACCGTTGGCACATTTTCGCCAACAAACCAAAGAAAAAAATGGATATACGTATGTAAACATGGATAGTAAACATGGATATTAGGAGTATTATCACTTGGATAATACATATTATCATCGATCAAGTGTATAAGCATACATAATTTAAAAAATGCTTATAATAATCAGTACTTCTCTCTCTGTTATGACTTTTATTTGGATTCAGACACGTGAGGATTAATTCTTTTGTTGCTATCCTAAACAATCAGAGGGCGGCAAAAGTTCAAAGTATTTTTTTTTCACAATTTTTCTCCACGAAAAAGACATTGCTGCTTGAAGTGGCAACTAAATGGATAACAAACGTTTAACTACGTTTTGTCGCGTATACTTGCCGACATTTTTTTTTTTGTTCTTCGTAACTTCAAGAACAAAAGGGATGCCCACTCAATAAACTGTTTTACATTTTCTTTGCGCATGAGCACACACAAATACTTTCTCCTGGAGAACCTGCGTTTCGCTCTGAACTTTGTTGGGAAAATGTGTCACGTGACCACCCGAGACACCTGTTAATATTTGTCGCATAACGCAAGGCTTTCTGCTTTCTTGGATGAA
Organism: Macrothele yani; assembly: GCA_039090855.1. NCBI lineage: Eukaryota > Metazoa > Arthropoda > Arachnida > Araneae > Macrothelidae > Macrothele > Macrothele yani. The sequence goes on along the minus strand of CM077009.1, from coordinate 75,872,342 downwards.
GTAAAACGCCATCTTGTAACTACGAAATAAAAATGTCTAGCTACAGATTCCTAACAATATTTTTATTTTTATTTAATTTTTCTAGTGCTTAATTACCGCCCACATCTCTGATGTCTTTATTTCATAAGGTAAAATATAATGAACTGAATGTATGATTTTTTCACATTTCGGACAGAGGGAGTTTAAAAATAGTACCGTTAATAAAAAAATTCAACAGGGTAAATTCCTGGAATATAGTTGTCAAGTTAACTATGGCACTCCCGAACCAAAATAGCAGTTGTAGAGAAAGATAGTTAAACCTCTGGGCCCATATTTCGTAAGAATTAAAATTGCGCAACAAATGGGTATCAAAGAAATGGGTTTAGTACCAACTCTGATTTCTGTACCAAGATACTCAAACACTTTAAAAATCGTAAAAGAATTTGTGCACTTATCCACTTATGCGCACTTCACAGTTCACGGTGGGGGGCAATTAGATCCGAAGAACAAAACTTGAGAACCCACACGTCACATTATGCACTCGAAAATGAACCCTTTGCCCTGAGTGATTAGGGGTGATTGAGTGATTAGGGGTGATTGCTTCTGAACAGCGACTATACTGCACGGACTATTGGGACCCTTGTGTAACAAGGCCCTTTTTACGCTTTCCAACCGTAGGTTGAAGAAGCGTATATGCTCCAACTTTGTCCGTCCGTCCGTCCGTCCGTCCGTCCGTCCGCACGATAACTCAAAAATGGTTCGATTTCGACGAAATTTTAGTATATGGTAGGGGACCACCTGGGGACGAACCCTATTGAAAATGGGCGAAACAGGGTCAAAGGTCAGGACATAGGAGCGGGATCCCTTCCATTGCTATTATGCGTCGTTACTTGCGTAAAAATGGTTCGATTTCGATGGAATTTTAGTATGTTTTAGGGAACCACCTGGGCACGAACCCTATTGAAAATAAATGAAATGGGGTCAAAGGTCAGGACATAGGAGCGGGATCCATTCCACTGCCTTTGTGCATCATAACTTGCGTAAAAACGGTTCGATTTCAATGAAATTTTAGTATGTGGTAGGGAACCACCTGGGCACGAACCCTATTGAAAATTGGCGAAATGGGGTCAAAGGTCAGGCAGGGCATAAGAGCGGGATTTATTCCATTGCCCTTATGCGTCATAACTTGCGTAAAAATGGTTCGATTTCGATGAAATTTTGGTATGTGGTAAGGAACCATGTGGGAACGAAACCTATTGAAAATGGGCGGAATGGGGTCAAAGGTCAGGACATAAAAGCGGGATCAATTTCATTGCCTTTATGCGTCATAACATGCGTAAATATGGTTCGATTTCGATGAAATTTTAGTATGTGGTAGGGAACCACCTGGGCACGAACCCTATTGAAAATGGGTGAATGGGGTCAAAGGTCAGGCAGGGCATAAGAGCGGGATTTATTCCATTGCCCTTATGTGTCATAACTTGCAAAAAAATGATTCGATTTCGATGAAATTTTAGTATTTGGTAAGAAACCACTGGGGACGAACCCTATTGAAAATGGGCGAAATGGGGTCAAAGGTCAGGGCATAAAAGTGGAATCCATTCCATTGCCTTTATACGTCATATCATGCGTAAATATGGTTCGATTTCTATGAAATTTTAGTATGTGGTAGGGAGCCACTGGGGACAAACCCTATTGAAAATGGGCGAATTGGGGTCAAAGGTCAGGCAGGACATAAGAGCGGGCTTTGTTCCATTACCCTTATGCGTCATAACTTGCGTAAAAATGGTTCGATTTCGATGAAATTTTAGTATGTGGTAAGGAACCATGTGGGAACGAAACCTATTGAAAATGGGCGGAATGGGGTCAAAGGTTAGGACATAAAAGCGGGATCAATTTAATTGCCTTTATGCGTCATAACATGCGTAAATATGGTTCGATTTCGATGAAATTTTAGTATGTGGTAGGGAACCACCTGGGCACGAACCCTATTGAAAATGGGCGAATGGGGTCAAAGGTCAGGCAGGGCATAAGAGCGGGATTTATTCCATTGCCCTTATGTGTCATAACTTGCGAAAAAATGATTCGATTTCGATGAAATTTTAGTATTTGGTAAGAAACCACTGGGGACGAACCCTATTGAAAATGGGCGAAATGGGGTCAAAGGTCAGGGCATAAAAGTAGGATCCATTCCAGTGCCTTTATGCGTCATAACATGCGTAAATATGGTTTTATTTCGATGAAATTTTAGTATGTGGTAGGGAACCACCTGGGCACGAACCCTATTGAAAATGGGCGAAATGGGGTCAAAGGTCAGGCAGGACATAAGAGCGGGATTTGTTCCGTTGCCCTTATGCGCCATAACTTGCGTAAAAATGGTTCGATTTCGATGTAATTTTAGTATTTGGTAAGGAACCACCTGGGGACGAACCCTATTGAAAATGGGGCAAGTGGGGGTCAAAGGTCAGGGCATAAAAGTGGAATCCATTCCATTGCCTTTATGCGTCATAACATGCGTAAATATGGTTTTATTTCGATGAAATTTTAGTATGTGGTAGGGAACCACCTGGGCACGAACCCTATTGAAAATGGGCGAAATGGGGTCAAAGGTCAGGCAGGACATAAGAGCGGGATTTGTTCCATTACCCTTATGCGTCATAACTTGCGTAAAAATGGTTCGATTTCGATGAAATTTTAGTATGTGGTAGCGAGCCACTCGACGAACCCTATTGAAAATGGGCGAAATGTGGTCAAAGGTCAGGACACTGGTGTGGGATCCATTCCATTGCCCTTGTGCATCATAACTTACCTAAAAATGTTTCGATTGCGACAAAACGTTGTCATGTTGTTCCGGAGGTATAGTGAACCGGTTCTGTTGGATATCAACGAAATGGGGTCAAAGGTCATTGCACAAAAGAAAGATTTATTCCACAGCCATTATTCTCATAACTTGCGTAAAACTGCTTCTATTGCGACAAAGCTTTAGTATGTTATTCTTGAGGTATACTGAACCGGTTCTGTTGTGAATATCATCGAAATGGGGTCCAAGGTCAGGACACAGGAGCTAGATTTATTCCACAGCTATTATCCTCATAACTTGAGTAATAATTTCTGGTATGTTGGAAAGCGTATCATAATGAATGCATTGCATGATTTTACCAACTTGTTAAAAAATAGTTTCTAGAAACGAGTTAGTCATTATTGAACGTCTTCTTATTGTTGATGAAACTAATTCGTGTGAAAATCCAATAGTAGAATAAAATGTCGACTGAACACAATAAAAACAAATGCAGTGCACAACGTACCACATGTTAAAATACTTTACTAATAAAAACACATTAGATCTTTCGGAGACACATCGTCTTCATCATCAGATGATACAGTGTAATATCACGAGATGAACTATTGTTATTATTATTTAACAATTTTATTGTTATTATTATTTTAACATTTTTTAACTTCTTATGTTATTATTTTAACATTTTTTAACAACAGAAAGTGACTTTTGAGGATGTTACGACCTGTTTCACAGCTAACAAAGCGAAGAAGATATCCATCTAATATACCTGTGCACAAATTATGGTTCAGGTTTGCCTACCTAGCTGTTTATCTAGAAAAAGTTAGGTGAGATTCTTTAAAAAAAAAAAACTATAAAATTCACGCCAGTGGCTCTTTTTTTATTCTAATATTAGGTACGTAATTATTATTTTTAATTATCTTCACCATTCTCAGGGATGAAGAAGAGCCTTAGCGCGGCTTAGCGGCACTAAGGCACTTTTTATCTACGCTTAGGGTCGCGAAGGAACTTTTCATGGTTAAAGCGGGACAAAGGTACTTTTAGATGGCCATGTAGTTAGAAATGGCAATTGCTGTGTTTTACACGCCAACGTATTCGTACATCAAACGAATGATCGTATTACAGTCGGTTGCAGCTCTATGGCGTTTCATGAATCGCAAGAGTTTTAGTGTTAAGAGAATGATAACTTCATTTTTACGACCGCAATCATCAAAATGACGTTGTAGGAGGAAGATTCTCCGTATGCTAAATCTTTACTAACAAGAAATAAATCAATACAGAAAAATTAAACAAGTATATAGCATAACTGACAAGTGTTTCATGGTTGCAGTGGGATTTTTTGCTGAAGTCGTCACTTTGCACATCTCCTGCTTATTTACGTGTACGGCGAAAGGAAGCCCCTGTAGACAAGTTGTCAGCGGCGTTGGCTTCTGGCTAATCGGTGGTCCCAAATCCGAGACTAAGATGAAGCAGGCCCGGGGCTCTCCCCTTCTCGGGGACAGTGGCCCCAAATCAGCGACTGCCTATGGGTCCTGTGGTTACTTATGGTTTTCATAACCAACCCCCCAAACAAAAGATATGTTTTTTTCGGAGGGGAAGGGGAGTAATGTTACAGTGGACACCCCCCCATCCTAAAACCTGAAGAAAACTTTAAAATTTGTCCGCCATGTCGCGTATTGTATGAGGCAGCTAGGAATCACAGTTCGGCAGGCTCACATGTTCTTTTACAGTTCAGGTTTTTTATTTATTTCTCATTTACGTTGTTTTTTTTTTCTTTCGGATGTTCTCTAAATTAATTAACAAAATTGCGGGATAATTAGGAAGTCGCTCCAATGCTCTTGAAGGCAAGAAACGCAATATTTTTGCCATTTCGAATTGTTTCTACCTGTGGGAAAAGGTAGCACTCAATGGTTGCTCTGGAAATTGATAAGAGCAAAGCGATAGGCCCAGAAGAGGACTTCTGGATTTCTTGAGGAGGGGCCGATGTTACGACCCACCCCCGCCATTAATTTAGTAATTAATGGGCGTGGTTGATGTGTGAAATTAATTAAGTATTAATTATGTTCGAGGCTTGATTGGAGTTTAAAAGTGTAAACAGCAGATAAAGCTTTATCTGGGGGTTTGGAAAGAAAAGAGGCGAAGAATTCTCTCTCTGGCTGGGTGGTCTCAGAATAGCTCTGTTAGGTCATAAATATCAGGGCGCATCTGACGGGAAGCCTAAGCAACACGGACAGGGAAAGAGGTACATTTCGAAGAGGAGTCCACTTGAGTAAATGAATGAAGATGGGGACAAAAGGTTTAGCGAATAATCGTAAATTCGTCGATTGTTTGGGGCATTTTCGAGAACAATTGCTCTCTGTGTGGTCAGTGCAGAAAAATAAGATTTCGCACTTAGCGTGAAAATAAGGAAGAAAGTTCAGTTGTCTGTACGCTCTCCGATGTGAAAGGCTGGATGCCTTGGTTCTGCAAAAAAATGAATTGGGAAAAATGACGCAGCAAATCTCCCCGCATTTGGTAAGAAATGGAGACAACTCGAGGCGGCTGATGGAGATGCCAGTTTGCCATAAAGACAGCAGAATGCCTGAATCCGCGGGATAAAGCAGAAATTTCTAGGCTGGAGCGTAAGGGAAATCAGCGACTGTTTAGACTAATGAAAGCCAAGTTACAGGGGAATTAAGAATTCTGCGAGTGGACAGTGGTCATTCCAATGAGAAGCGAAGCCAAGCAAAGTCGGGTTCGGATGCCAACCACTGCAGTGTGGAATCGTCGCCCCCATTCATCCCCTACTGTGGAGGAAGTGAAGAGATGCGCTTGTCTTACGGGGCGAAGCGAGGCCCCATGTGTGCGTGTGTGTGGTCACGTAAGCAGCGAAGCCACTACGTGTAAGTGCGACGGGATAAAAACATGGCGAAAGAAAAATATGAGCGTAAGAGCGGTGGCTTCGATACCTAACAAATATACAGGTGAAATGGGAAGTTGCTGATATACGCTTAAGGTAAAAGCACGTCTGATTTCGCTCAGCCGAGAAAATTAATCTCAGGGCTGGCGGTCGCAACTCGATAAAAAAATGGAAACAAAACCTGCGAGTGGCATATTTGAACTGCGTACTCAGGCAGGGTAGATGTTATGCTAACGGAAAGGAACTGACTGAATTGGGAATGAACGGTCAAAAAGGACGGAAGGTAGCGACGGACGGAATCTACTATAGCAGCAGCGGAATTGAATGTGTTCCACTCTCCAAGCAGTTGATGTTCAGAATTATTTCTTCTCGACAACAAAAATCATTTCCCAGGAACACAGAAAATCAGTCTCGGAAACTGCAACAGCAGATGTGAGAGAGGCTATTTTGTTTAACGGCCACCTTTAAATCTTCACAAGAGTGGATCCGTGTATACTCGCATCAGCGCAACAAAGTGCGGCGTGACATTACCATTTTAATTGTGTGCTTCATTTACATCAAGCGTCAAAGTGAAGTGTTGAATCATCGGTGCTGCCACATGGTGCAAGTGTCTCTGTGTGTGTGCGTGTTTTTTTTTTTTTTTTTGTCGTGTGATATTATGTGATGCACACTGGATTTGCACAGCAAAGTCACGAAACTGTAAGTAGATGAATATTTCCTTTTTCTTTCTTCGCACATCTGCTAACTTGTGCCATCCCGACACCCAAAGCTGCATGGACATAGATGCAGTAATGCTGAGTGACTGAACCTCAGAGGAAATACCTGCACATACAGATTTCAATTTCTTACAGGGCCCATTTCCTGATTATTTTTTTTACATGAATAAGGGAGAGGGTGTGGCCACAAATTCCGCTGGGCGGGACAGTTTCTTTTAACTTTGGTTCAGGGCCAAAGCTAGCGGGGAAGGGATCTGCATGTGCATGCTTATTAGATTTAGTTAATTAACTTTGGCAGTATTTCGCACCTATAATCTTATACCGCAAATTAACGTGCTTGTGTATTTTGTGTCGCGAGTATTTTTAATGTGATCGTTGCATATAATTTTTTTCATTCTCTAAGCAATTGTATATGAATATCACCTGCAGCTCTATTTAGTGTGTAAACGAGTAGTATCTCTTGTTCAGATAGTCCGGTGGAGACTCAGTCGGCTGCGTTATCCGACAGTAAAGTGTGACACCGTATGCTGCCCACATATGAGGGGCAATTGTCTATGCGCCTAGAGAGCGCCGGATCTGTTTAAATCAAGCAGAACGTTATTAAATGTTGTGTTGTGTATTTGAGAATCATGTTTTATTTGCGAAAGTGAGTGTTGTACTGGCTGGTTGGGGATTGAATGTACCGGAGTAAGATCCGGACCACTACACTCAGTCACGAATTGGTGATTGCGGGTGAACCTCATCACAACTCTGATCCCAAAGTATCATTTTTTTTTAGATTATTTTATTTTTTATTTGTTGTTGTTATTTTGTTCACAAGGTGGATTCACCCAAGCCTTATGCTTCGGGTCATTCTTCAACTTTTCATTTTTTATGTTCTGGTGTGAATCTTTGAGTGCAGCAGTGCACCTGAGATTCTCACCTGGTGCCGCGGCCAACTAAATTGTACTTCAGGTCTCAAGCACCGTTACCGGCCGACTCGGCAGGAACACTGCTAGTGCCGTGTAACAGTAACTATCACCGTGGTGAGCAACACGATGGGCTATAAGAATCCCGGTAAATTCCACCACATTCGGTAAATTGTCCCATACGAAAATTCTCCCACGGAAATCCCCCCCCCCACCTTTTTCAGTCAGGGACCGTGCACAAATTGAATTTTACACAAAATATTGAACGTGGGGGAGATTTCCGGGTTCACCAATTTCATTTTCAAGCACTTCAAATCAAACCACAACCTTACAAGTAGCACAAATTTGTGGGGCAAATTTCCTGGTTCGGCATTTGGATTTTTACTGCAATTTACAGATGTTTTGCAATGTGGGGAATTTCCAGGTTCCGCATTTGGATTTTTTACTCAGTGTATACACTGCTGACAATTAAAATAGCAACACCAAGAAGGACAAAAAATAAGATACCCAAACTGAGTTTATTTATACCTTATAGTACAAGGATGAAGTGGGGAGATTTCCGGAATCGCCAATTCCATTTTCAAGCACTTCAAATCAAACGACAGCCTTACAAGTAGTACAAATATGTGGGGGTGAATTTCCTGGTTCGTCATTTGGATTTTTAACTCAGTGTATACATTGCTGGCCATTAAAATAGCAACACCCGGACCCCCCCCTCACCTCAATACTATTTGTTAAATACCTGTAAATTGCGGTAAAATTAGAAATGTCGAAACCGGAAATTTCCCCCACATCTCAATAGTACTTGTAAAACATCTGTAAATTGCGGTAAAAGTCGAAATGCCGACCCGGAAATTTCCCCCACATCTCAATTCTGCTTGTGAAATATCTCTAAACTGCAGTGAAAGTCGAAAAAAAACCCCGGAAATTTCCTCCACAACTCTATACTACTTGTGAAATAATTTACGGTAAAAGTCAAAATGCCGACCCTGAAAATTCCCGCTTCCTCCCCCATCTCAATACTATTTGTTAAATACCTGTAAATTGCGGTAAAAATCGAAACGCCGAGCCCAGAAATTCCCCCCACATCGCAATACTTCTAGCAAAACACCCGTAAATTGCGCTAAAAATCGAAATGCCTACCCGGAAATTTCCCCCACATCTCAATACTGCTTGTAAAACATGTTTAAATTGCAGTAAAAGTCGAAATGTTGACCCGGAAATTTCCCCCATCCTGCCAGGTGCTACTTGTAAGACTGTCTGTTACTGTATGCTGAGTTAAAAGGGCAAACGCCAAGAAGGACAAAAAAGAAGGACAAAACGCCGAACCCGAAAATTTCCCCCACATGGCAATAAAACATTTGCAAAACATCTGTAAATTGCAGTAAAAATCGAAATGCCGAACCCGGAAACTTGCCTCACATATTTGTGCTACTTGTAAGGCTGTCGTTTGATTTGAAGTGCTTGAAAATGGAATTGGTGAACCCGGAAATCTCCACCACATTCGATATTTTGTGTAAAATTCAATTTGTGCACGGTCCCTGAGTGAAAAAGGTGGGGGAGATTTCTGTCGGGGAATTTTCCTATGGGGCAGTTTTCCAACGAGGCGCAATTTACCGAATGTGGGGGAATTTACCGGTTACCTACACAAACGGTACGAAACCATATTCACAAGTACGAACTCACAGCAAGGAGACCGCTGAGATGTATAGCATTGACATCAGCTCACCGTCGTCAAAGATGTACTTGGGTCCAACAGTACATGTCATGGAATACAGAATGCCTCTATGTCCTTTTCACAGGTGAATCCCGTTCCGCTCTTTATCCTGATACTCGACAAGAACACGTGTGCAGGAGATCCGGCACACGAATGTAACTATTCTATGTGAAGTCCATCCACCCTTACCAGCGGCATTAAGTTCCGGTCTGGGCAGGAATGTGTTTGTTCATTCAAACCGCCATTACTGCGGCACGCACGTCAAGTAAAAACTGCCCCAAAGAACTCCCGATCATTTTGGCGGTTTACCTAAAAGAGCCGGGGCCTTTAAAGCGCTACACAGGATCGCTACATCGAATTAAATCATTCTCAGTCAGCGTACTGCTAACTTGGAAGTTGGATCAGTCCTTTGAACTATCATTCGTGAATGAATCTTTTCCATGGACGATGAATGAAGTTCCAAGAAAAATGACTTGTGCCATCACTACAACCACTGAATACGAGGCGAGTTCAAGAAGTAATGCCTAGCAATGCTTGCCTTTTATTTGTTGCCTAGCAACCAGTCAGACGGCAAACGATTCTTTGTGCCATTAGCTTCATTTTACTGCGTAACAGAACTCCATATATCTATTTGTTTGTATTTTCATTGTGCTTATAATGGATTTTTTCAACTGTGTCGATGGGTGTCAAACAATGATCACTTATAGAGTATTTAACTCATGAAAATCCACCACCCAAAGAAATTCACGCTGAATTAATGGCAGTTTATAGTACTGGATTTTTGGACATAAGCACTGCTTGTCCGGTGAGAAAAACAAAGACAGTTGAGGAATGTTGGCCGTAAAGGATCAGCCACTGAGTGAGACGCCCATAATCGCAACTTGCGATCTGAACAGGCAAAAAGTCGACGAGCTCATCAAGGAAAATCGAAGAATAACTCATAGAACCATAGCAGGTGAGTTCGGTATGAGTTTATGACCCAGAAAAGAAAAATCAGTCGCTGGAATACAGACAGCAATCTTCTCCACAAGGAGAAAAATTCAGAACTCAAATGTCTGTCGGTAAGTGCGTGCTCAATCTGCTGGGACGACAGAGGCATTCTTCAGAAGTACATGGTCAAAGGTAAGACTAACAATTCTGAGAGCTACCTGCAAACCTTAAAAAAGATGAACCGAAGAATAAACCACGTGCGTGGATTAAAAGCCGCTGATTGTGTTACACGACAACGCCAAACCCCACGGCAATGCTTTCACTTCAGAGGTCCTACAGAAAATAGGATTGGAAACTCTTGAACACAGTCAGTACCTGCAGACCAGATTTGGCGCCGTCCGACTTCTGCTTTCAAGAAACATCTGAAAGGAATCCAGTTTACCTGTGACGAAGATGTTAAAGCCGCTACGAGGAAATGCTTCCGAGAACAACTTCAAGATTTTTACAGTGACGTGTTTAAAAACTTGTTAAAAGATAACGTTGGCGTGTCTGTATCGAGCGAGAGGGAAACTATGTAGAAAAAAATATGAATGAAAGTAGAAATTGTGAGCTTTCTTCTTGTTTTGTTTCAGTTTGATACCTTGCCACTGGATTTGTTTATAAATATGGAGGCATTACTTTCTGAACACCCTACATTACTTTCTGAATACCCTCCGTACAATAGACGGAGTTGCGCAGACACAACCGCACCATAAATTGAATTTGGCCGCCCCGGTGGCGCAGTGGTCTAAGCGATGGCCTCTTATCATTCGTCTGAACGGGGTCCGGGTTCGAATACCGGTGAGGTATGGATGTTGTGTTTGTCTTACGGCACTGGCTCTCTCCCTTCCCTGGAACCAGTGACCCTAAATTAGGGACGGGCGACTGCTTATAGCCCATTGAGTTGCTCACGGTGGTCGTTAAACCTCCAATAAAAAAAAATAAAAAAAATTGAATTTGACAAAGCTCGGTTATGTGAATCACCTTGAAGTTTGGGCACCGCGCGTTTTGAAAAAGAAAAATGTTCTCGATGCACATCTGTTCACGATTCTTTGCTGAAACGAAATGAAAACGACCTATTTCTGAAACCAATGTTGACGAGCTATGCGAAATGGATTGAGTACACTAACGTGCGGCGGAAAATGTCGTTGATCAAGAGAGAGAGAGAACGACACGCTTAATAAATCTCAATTCCCTTGTACGAAAATAGATGATGCAAATCTATGGCACTGAGCCGTATCTACGCATTTCTGTCCTCAGGGGAAAACAAATATTGCACCTCCATATGTCTTTTTGATCTTACATTGTATACGTATACACCGACTAATCGCCGAATTATGACCACCTACCTAATACTTCGTAGGTCCTCCTTTCGCCCAGTGTACAGCTGCTATCCGATGTGGCATCGATTCAATAAGATTCTGTAAGCACTTGGGAGGTATGGCTAATCAAGCTGTGTGTAATGCGGATTTCAATGCAGATATAGAGGTGATTGGTATATCCAGACGCCTGGTATGCCATTCCATAGTGTCCCACAAGTGCTCTATGGAATTAATATCGGGGGTGTTCGGAGGCCAGTTGATATGCTGGAAGTCTGGACTGTGCTCCTCAAACCATTCCTGCACAACATTGGACTTGTGGTTCGGAGCATTGTCATCTCGGAAGACAGCGTTGCCATTCGGGAAAAAGTGCAACATTCCTGGATGTACAGAGTCAGCAAACAATTCACGATGGTGGGCACCAGTCATACGTTGTTCCACATGCACCAGGGGTCTAACTTCCTGCAAGGTAAACATTCCCCACACAATACAACCGCCTTCACCAGATACCATACAGAATGGATCGAGTGCCTCATGTTCTTTGTGCCAAATACGTACAGACCATCCATTGAGTGGAGTAAAAAACGCTACTCGTCAGACCAGCACACATTTTTCCTGTCATCCGGCGTCCAAATTGCAAGAACTTTTGCGCCGATGAACCGTGAACGTGAATAGGAGAGGATGTCGTTGAGGTCGTCTGCTGTTATATAGCCCATGCGTATTACGCACAGCCATGACAAGTACTGTTCCGGGTTGACCTCTGTTAATTTGGGTAGTCAGCTGTCGAACAACGTTGTGTACGAGTCATCGGACGCGGCGCTGAGCTCTCACATAGAACTTTCGCTGTCCTTTGCAGTTTTGCCTCCGGGTCGTTGTTTTTTGTACGAGTCATTGGACGCGGCGCTGAGCTCTCACATAGAACTTTCGCTGTCCTGTGCAGTTTTGCCTCCGGGTCGTTGTTTTTTGTACGAGTCATCGGACGCGGCGCTGAGCTCTCACATAGAACTTTCGCTGTCCTGTGCAGTTTTGCCTCCGGGTCGTTGTTTGACCATTTTCACCCCAGTCATCATACACTTTAACTACAGTGACTGGTGAACAACCCACCAGTTCAGCCGTTTTGGAAATCGTGGCAACCCCTATCCCAGCTCCCACAATCTGTTCTTTCTCAAAGTCCGATAAATCCTTCCGTTTACCCATCACGCTCCGAATTTTACACATATTGCTCACCCGCAGCTTATATATGCTACGTCGGTCGACTAATCACGCCCTCTGGGAAATCACGTGATCAACGCCCCCCCCCTACCCCTTTAATTTTTTATAGGGGTGGTCTTCAAATCTTAATTTAGTAATTACTGGGTGTGTATATACGAGGATCATTTAAAAAGTTTTGAGCATTGTGGGTTTTCTCTTAAAGAACGATTTTATTTCACAACATACCTTTACAGGCCTTCGAAGTAATCTCCATGTTTACAGCGGCTCAACGTTTGGGCAAGTCTTATATTCCAGTTACGACACCTGCATTGTTGAGTCGTCGGATTACTCGAGTCACCTCATTAGAAACATCCTGAATCGTTTCCCGCGGAGTGGCTTCTTCAGTTCTTGGAACAAGTCGTATTCTGGTGGGTTCATGTCAGGACTGTACAGTGGCGTATCCAAGGTGGGGCAAGTAGGGCACGTGCCCTGGGCGCCAATGTTAGGGGGCGCAAAACAAAAAAGTCGAAAGAAATAGTGTGTCTGTTTGCTGTTTGTTTGTTGAAGAAAATTAATTTTCAGAAAACTTGAAAAGAAATAAATCTGAAAAATCCAAAGACGTAATAAAATAGAAAAGAAACGTTCATTCTGAATGGTTGTCGTCAGCAGCGCGGTGAATGCAGTGGCGTGCGTGGAGTACACAGAAACGCCGCGCTAGACCGACCGACCAGCACGGCATCTCTGAGTACTCAGCTCTTCGAGTGACAGGCTACATGTGGCGACAAGTGTCTTTGTCGGCTCGGCACCTTTGTTTTCTAGAAAGACTGATATATTTTTCTTTGGTTGAGTTTCTTTTGTGTGTGCGAATGTTCTGGTAGCTTCCATTGTAATATAAAAATACTTTTACCAAGTTCGGTCTCGTCAGTTAACGATTTAAAACAGACAAAGAAGGAGGTCTGCTATTTCATTGTTTTGTATTTAGTAATCGTTTAGCGTTAAGCAATGTTGTGAAGTGTTTGAAAGTGAAGTTTCTTAAATTATATAGGATTCTATTTTAAATTTAAAAACTTGTGTAAGAAACAGTGAAACCTGAGAAGGAAGTGGAGCTGAAGGGCGGAAGAAACGAAAGTTGGAGCAGCAAGTTTTGCGTGTAGGGGGGAGGGGGCGCAAATTCCGTGCTTGCCTAAGGCGCTGGTTACGCCACTGTGGACTGTATCGTGCGTGGGGAAGCAATTCCCGTCCATACTTTTCCAGAATGTCTTTTACTGTCGGGCAACATGTGGCCTCGCGCTGTCGTGTAAAATGATGACACCACCGCTTCGAGCACGTCGGGGCTCCTTTGGCGAATCTTTGGGCGCCAAACATTTTGCAGAAACCTTCTGTAGTATTGCGCTGCTACAGTGATCCCCTCAGGCATTCTGTCTGTTGCTATCACTCCAACCTTGGCCATAATCATCATCACCTCAACCTTCGATTGTTGGCGGCGGAATTTTTTCTGATGAGGCGATTCTGACTGAGATTTCAGTTCTGGTTCAAAATCTCGTATCCAGGTTTCGTCTATAGTAACAATTCTGTTAAAAAAACTGCTCGCCTTCTGTCTCGTACCGCTGAAGCAGTTCTTCTGCGATCCCTTTGCGAACTGCTTGCTGCTCTTCACTCAGATTATACGGAGCCAATTTGGCAGCCACTTTTCTCTTCTGTAATTTTTCAGTTAGGATTCTGAAAACCAAAGCCGTAGACATGTTTGCTTCATATGCAATCTCTTCACATGTTTTCTGTCGATCTTCTTAAAAAATGCTGTTGACGATAACTAAAGAAGCGTCGTCTGTTGCATCTGATGGCCGGCCGTTTCTTGGGTCGTCTTCGATGGTTTTCCGACCTTGGCGGAAACGTGTTACTGTGCTACGATCCTACACTAATCCCACAAACTTCATACAAAGATTTATGAATTTCGGTCGGGGATTTTCCTCGCAAACTTTCAATTTTAATGTAGAATCGCTGGTCGCTAAGCGAGATCTGACCTGACTCACTTTTCCCCTCCATTTCTAGACAGAATGTTTCGGAACAGGAACAAATTAACCAGCAGACGTAGACACAACTTTCTATACTAAAGTCTGACTCACAACTGGCGTAATGACTGCATTATCCTACAGGCAGCGCCTGCGTATTGTGCAAAGCATTTGAAATGACCTACGTATATTAATATACAACACTGCTTGACAAAAATTATGAACTCATGCTTTATCAAAATAAAATTAGCGCCATATTTTTTATCTTTATGCGGGAGGCACCATCAAACTGTGACTGTTTGCACAGCTTTTTGCAACCGCTTCGAAGTTTTGGTATCACATCAAACGAACCCAGTGCAACTCGCAGTAATAATCGTATAGCACCCAGAGAATATCCGACAATGCGAACAACATCGTTACCATAGTCCATCCAATTAAAGAAAAACCAAAGGCTTGATTGTTGTCCACGGAGGCAGCGGTTGTTCTTTAGTTGGGCGAACTATACAACAGCGCCTTCATTTCTGAATGTCAGCAGCTAATATCCCCTGAACGTTTTAAAGAAGTGCGAGTTTTGAGCTACCAAGGCTACCGAAACATATTAAATTATAAGGAAATTCTGTAAATGGACAAATGTCAAAGTATGGCGTAAAAAAAAACTGCACCAGAAACTAGTGCAAAAGTGTGAATTTCCATTTTAGTCAGATTATAAGCGGTGGTTTTTGCGCCCGCCCTCTCTTGAGTTGAGCTCAGGGAAGCAGCCCTGCCCTCTCTTGAGTTGAGCTCAGGGAAGCAGCCCCGCCCTCTCTTGAGTTGAGCTCAGGGAAGCAGCCCCGCCCTCTCTTGAGTTGAGCTCAGGGAAGCAGCCCCGCCCTCTCTTGAGTTGAGCTCAGGGAAGCAGTCCCGCCCTCTCTTGAGTTGAGCTCAGGGAAGTAGCCCCGCCCTCTCTTGAGTTCAGCTCAGGGAAGCAGCCCCGCCCTCTCCTCAGTTACGCCTCAGCTATGGCATATCCGAAAATAGAAATAAAAAAACATTTTTGTTATTTCACATCTGCCTGTGAAAGAAGATGAATTGCTTTTCTGTTTCAAATATCTATAGCAGCTCTGGCGGCCGATTGGTCAAGGCGCTGTCCTCTGATAATTTGTTCGAGATAGGCCCTGGTTCGAGTAGCCGATAAAGCATGGGCGCCATCTCCCTCGGAACCAGCGGCTCCAAATCAGGCACGAACGACTGATTATAACCCTTTGAGTTGCTCACTTTGGTCGTTCAAACCAGAAACAAAAATAATTAAAAAATAAAAGGCGTCCCTAAATTATTTAAGGCAACTCGCTCCAGGAGGGGGAAACAGCCATTTCTGACTCGCGATTTGATCCCAGGCTATCTCGGATGAATGGTCATAATCCAACGCCTCACACAAACGGGTGGATATAAATGTCCTATTTTAATCTGCAATTTTGTTAGGTGCTATGTGTCGTTGATGCTCCTTGGTCAGGCCCGAAAGTGATTCATACGAGGGATGCTGATAAGTTCTCGGCCTCACCAAGAACGAAATGGGCTAGAGCCATGAAACTTACAGACATGTTCACCTCGAAATTTAACACACTTGGCACAGAGTTTCTGGAGTTTCTTTAACCTTTCCAAAAAAATTCTGAAATCCGATCTCTCAAATATTGCTCTGCTGCTGATATCACCTCCAAATCATTCGAAAATTGCTTCCCTTTAAAAGTTTTTTTAAGGTTTAGGAACAAGAACCCGTCCGATGGAGCAAGGTCTGGTGAGTAGGGTGGATGATCTATGCACTTAAACCCCACATCCCTCAAAACACCCATTGTCTTGCCATCCTTGTGAGCCGGCTCATTGTCCTGCAAAAAGGAGCACCTATCCGTAGTTTTTCTCGCCGTTTTTCCTTCAACGCCTCTTTAATCGGCACAGCAAGTTGGAATGGTATTCAGCATTTATTGTTTGGCCCTTCGGGACATAGTTAGTCAGTAAAACGCCTTCCGAATCCCCCCAAGAAAACCGTTGCCATGACCTTTTCTCCAGACTTTGAGTCCTGAATTTCTTTGGCAGTGGAGAACCGAGTGCCGCCACTGAAGGGACTGTTGTTTCGTTTCTGGATCGTAGTGATGTAACTACGTTTCATCAACAGTGACAAGTCGCTGCAAAAAATTATCACCGGATCGCTCAAAATGCTGCGAAACAGATTTGGAAGTGTCCACACGTTTTCGTTTCTCATCGGCGTTCAAACATTTGGGCACCCACTTCGCTGGCATCTGCATAGCCAAGTGCTCATGAATTATGAACCCAGCATGTTCCCTGGATATCTCCATTGTCTCAGCTTTTGTTTTAGCCGAGATTCGCCGATCTGACAAAATCAAGTCATGAACACAATCAACAATTTCGGTTGTTGTCACTGTTGAAGGCGTTCCAGATCTTGCTGCATCTTCGGTCTCAAAGTCTCCACGCTGAAAGTTGGCACACCATTTCTTCATAGTGGAACATGAAGGACACTTGTCACTTAATGTATACGTCATACACTCATAGATTTCCTTTGAAGTTTTTTTTTTTTGCAGGAACAGAAATTTCATGATAGCCCGGAGTTCCACATTCGAAAATTGAACACTTTGCATTGACACGATTCAGTTTAGGATGTCAAACATCTGCAAAAAAAAAAAAAAAAAAAAAAAAAAAAAGGAGCTGTTAGTCTGAAAATTGGCACTTTACAATACAAAAGAACACTCTTTCGAGCTGCAGTGACAAAATAATACTACAATTACAGGAATTGGGCTAGGACAAGAACTTTTCAGCATTTACTCGTAACATATACTGTTTCCTTCTCTGTCTAATCTGGGTTTAAATTAACGTTTTTAAGTGTGTTATGACATGAAATTAAATTTCCTTTCAATAAACTCCTAAACTGTAATCAATAGGTAAATAGAACAAACTTTTCTCAGGCAGATGCTTACAACGCACTTCCCGAAACCACTTTCTCAATCATCTGTGTTGTTGTTTTCTAAGGGAAGTTAATTTACACACTCATTGGACAAAACATCAGAGATACACTATAAACAAAATTTCTGAAATTCACGAGCCACTATCCATAATTTCTTTGGTGAATTAACCAAGCATATTTCGGATACAACCTTTTCTGTGAAATGACAGAAAGAAACCTGTATTTTACGGAGTTTTCGTAACACGGGAAGATTCTGAATTTTCAGAAACCTTTCCGCAGTTCCTTTCGTATATTAACGGGAAAACTCCGTTCTTTTTCCGTATCTGTACGACGAGAAATTACCGGTAATAGGAGCAATTGGTGAGAATATTTGAAGTTTAACTTATAAATTTCAATTGTCTGCCAAATTTTGAAGTTCCGTAGCGAGATCGGATATTGTGGATAACATATCGCATGCATTTTATTTATTGCGGCACAGGACTTTTCTTCCCCTTTCCCCTATTTTGTGCACCACCTATTTCTTATATATTGTGTTACTGTAAGAAACCGGGTACTTAACTTATTGTATAGATGATTATACGATTTGTATGTAACATCTTTAGACACATTAAGCCAAAATCTATCATAGCTATCAAGAGTAAATTTCATATTTAGGAGTTTTTTTTTTGTGAAATAATATTATAAAAAGTGCATTTTATCTTTTTTAAAGCTAACTGAAAGTCACTGTCAGTTTAAGAAATCAAGTTACAAAGCAATTTGTTGCTTCGAAAAATCACGTTAAAAAATGCTTAATTTCTGAAGTCTTCCTACAGAAAAAAAAAAATACGAACGTATTCAGAAAATTTATAAGTTTCAACAGAAAATAAAATGACTAAGTCACTCGCATTGAAAAGAAAAAAATAATCGCCGCGCAATTTGTTTTACGATGCACGTGACTGGGTGTATGGCTCAGTGGTTAAAGGCGCGCGTTACCTGTTTAACCAACACAAACGGCGGGGGTTTCGCTCTTGACTGGAGCGGATGGATTACTTGGGGAAAGGGCTGAAAATTGCAGGGTCGTCGATTTTGCGGGATTTCAGTTAAATACGGAAAAACCTGAAATGGACTTTTCTGAAATAAACGGAATTTCTGACTACGGAAGCTATGAAAATACGGAAGTTAAATAAACGGGAACTTTTAGAAACTGAAATTTCTGAAAAAGACGGACACCTACCGGTAACTTTGCTGCACGTTACATTTTCAGAAATTTTCCGTGAATTAACACCATGTATTTTTTCCAGTGCACCTACCTAATGGTGTGTTGGTCCACCTCTAGAGCGAATAACAGCCTGTAAACGCTAAGGCATCGACTCCACCAGATGCCGGAGGTAATGCCAGACATGCCTGTTGCAGCATTGTCAACAACTCGACCCGAGACGTCGGTCCAGGATCCATGGATCTGATGTTCCCCTGCACGGTATCCCAGACAGCTTCAATAGGGTTCAAATCTGGGAAGATTAGGGGCAACTGGATGGTTCAAAACTTAGGTGAGTGTTCCTCGAGCCATTCCAGGGTGGTTGTAGCCCGGTGGGTCTGCACACTATCCTTCACGAACAGGCCATGGGCCGCAAAATGCGCGAAGGCCATGAAAGCGTGTAGGTGATCAACCAGCACATGCTGGTAGCGCGCGGCAGTTAAGGACCTTTCCAGACACATTAAGGGACCTAATGTGTCCCATAAGAAGACCACCAAATCATCACAGATCCATAACCGCTTTGAACAGAGCCGCCCTGGCACGACGCGATGGGGCCATCGCCTACAGCTGAAAACGGAATTCATCTGACAACACGATCCAGTTTTGAAACAGGATTCATCTGACCACACGATCCAGTTTTGAAACAGGATTCATCTGACCATACGATCCAGTTTTGAGGGGCCATGGCCTACAGCTAAAAACGGGATTCATTTGACCACACGATCCAGTTTTGAAACGGGATTCATCTGACCACACGATCCAGTTTGGAAACAGGATTCATCTGACCACACGATCCAGTTTTGAAACGAGATTCATCTGACCACACGATCCAGTTTTGAAACGAGATTCATCTGACCACACGATCCAGTTTTGAAACGAGATTCATCTGACCACACGATCCAGTTTTGATGGGCCATCGCCTATAGCTGAAAACGGAATTCATCTGACAACACGATCCAGTTTTGAAACGGGATTCATTTGGCCACACGATCCAGTTTTGAAACGGGATTCATTTGGCCACACGATCCAATTTTGAAACGGGATTCATCTGACCACACGATCCAGTTTGGAAACAGGATTCATCTGACCACACGATCCAGATTTGAAACGAGATTCATCTGACCACACGATCCAGTTTTGATGGGGCATGGCCTACAGCTGAAAACGGGATTCATCTGACCACACGATCCAGTTTTGAAACGGGATTCATCAGACCATACGATCCAGTTTTGAAACGCGATTCATCTGACCACACGATCCAGTTTTGAGGGGACATGGCCTACACCTGAAAACGGGATTCATCTGACCACACGATCCAGTTTTGAAACGGGACTCATCAAACCACACGATCCAGTTTTGATGTTCCCGGCACCAGGCCAAGCGTAATTTCCGATTGACGAGCGGTCAACAGAGGCACACGTGCAGTGCAGGCCGTCGGCTCCCGTAGTCCAGGGTATGCAGCGTGCACGATTCCGTTCGCTCAATGACACTGCTCTGGCCTCCGACATTTAACCCGGATGTGATTTGCGCCGCCGTTGCTACGCGGTCGGTCTCTACCAGCCTGGATAGTCTACAGAGTTGTGCAAAAGTATTGCATACTGCAAAAACCGTGATTTTTTAAGTTTAACTCATTTTTAACTAACTAATTTTTATAGTTATTCCATCATTCATTACATGCGAAATTTAACGGAGATTTTAAAAATGTCTTACTTTTTCCTATAGATACTTCTGTTCTTAAAATGCATTACGAAAGGCATGACCAAGTCAAAATTATTATGCAAAAGGATCATTTATCCAATACTTAGGTTTACAGCAACAAATCGTTGTTGTAATTCATAAGGAATGAAATAGCATTTAAATACAGAAATATAATGAAGCAAAATTATAAAACGTACCTAATATTTTGTTGCCCAGCCTACAGCTTTAGTCACAGCTTTGCATTTGATGGCATACTGCGAACAAGGTTTTGTAAAAAATTGGGTTGAACAATACGATTCCAAATTTGAATTACACTTTCAATAAGTTGAATTTTCGTTGTTGGCTTCTTTTTTGATAGTTCATGCGACACTTTGAACCACAAATTTTCTATTGGGTTTAAGTGAAGTGACTGTGGTGGCCAATCGAGATGTTAAACGTTTTTTCCTGAAACCACTTTTCACTACTTCAGCACGATGATAGGAAGCATTGTCATCTTGAAAAATAAAATTGCCGTCATAAAATCTTTTGGATGATCGTGGCATCTTGTTTTCTAATATCCAGATGTATATGTAGGAATTCACCGTACTATCGACAATACGGAGGTTCCCAACAACATGAGCACACATGCAGCTCCAAATCATGACCTTCACCGGATGCTTAACAGTAGTCACTAAGCAACTTGAATGGAATTCTTCATGCTTGAATCTCCTTTCATAGGTACTACTCTGATTCCCATTAAAGCAAAATTCTGATTCATCACTGAAAAGAACATTTTCCCATCGTTCAGTTGTCCATGAGACATGCTGTTTTGCCCACTGAAGTCTACGCTGTCTTTGACTTGCAGTTAACAGTGGTTTACGCCTGCCTTTGCAGCAACGTAAGTCATAGGGAAGCAGTCTCCTCCTAACAGTAACATCAGTCACTTCAGACCATCTTTGAAGCAGTTTAGGTGAACTGAGCCTGTTGTCTGCCAAGCTTAGTTTTCTGAGCACTCTATCATGCCTGGTTGTAGTGGGGCATCCACTGCGACGCGTATTTTTAATATCAGCAGTGTCTTTTACTTTCTACAGTAACTGCAGATTGATTACAGTCCACTCTTTCAGCGATTTGCCTTGAAGAATATTCCTCTTCATGCAGATCAACTATTTTCACTCTGTCCAGTGTGGACGATTCCGCAGTTTTAATCATTATTGAAAATGAACACAAATTATACCCTAATATAACAACAAGAAGCGACCACTACAATGCTCTAGTAGTTCTGGGTCAACCCTTGTAAAGGCTGGAGTAGGATTAGGAGAGCATTAGAAAGCAGCCAATCAGGTAAAAGAATGATTATGACCAGAGGCGACTTTAAATCTTTTAGGGCCGTATGCGCTAAATGATTCTGGGGACCCTCCTTCCCCTCCTTATCCCTTCCGAAATTTTCATCCGTCAGACGAACAAAAAAGTTAAGTAAAAAAAAATGTTTTTGTGTTTTTTAAAATACCATTCTATCATAAATTATTAGAACGTTTCGTAAAAAACAGCGCCAATGTAATCGATTTGTCTACCCGTGCACATCGAACTTTTTGTTTTTACAGATATTTCAAAACTATTTTTTCGGCTAATAGGAAATCAAAGGGCATTAAGTTTGGCACTTTAAACATCCCATGTACACTCACGGACAATGAAATTTGCGCACCTAGAAGAAAGCATGCTACAACCGCGAGACTTCGCAAATAACTGGAGTGCGTGCTGGTAGGCAAATGATCCACGTTTGGTGCGATTGCGCATGCCCGCACGCCCTGTGTTGGCGCTACAAGCACGAACCGGCAGCGTATAGTCGGCGTATAGTCGATATCTCATCAGAGCGATATATATAAAGCGGCGTATAGTCGATATCTCATCAGAGCGAAAAGCACCGGCCGACACAAGCAAGAGTACAGAGTGACAAGAATGCCGGGTAGACGCCAGAGACATCGATTTACGCAACTTACGAACTTTGAGAGAGGCCTGATCATTGGGCTGAAAACCGCAGGGTGGTCGACGCGCCGTATAACCCGCCACGTGGATCGTTCTGACCATTCCGTCCGACTGTATTGGGAGCAGTGGACACGTGATGGCACTGCCACACGGAGGAGCGGCTCCGGACGAACCAGGAGGATCACCGGTAGAGAGAATCGACGGATCGGGCAGCAGTCATGAATGGAACCCACGGGACCCGGTCCCCTGTACAGGCAGATGTAGCGGCTCCTGTGTGCCCAAGAACTATTTCTCGATGCCTCGCAGAAGCGAATCTGCGATCCAAGCGCCCCTTACGTGTGCTGCCATTAACACCGAAATCGCCGGCTCGGTTTGCAGTGGTGCCATGTCAGAGCGACGTGAAATGACATAGGCCGGTGATTTGTGGTGTTTAGCGATGAGTGCTGCTTCGTTTTGGGAACAGAGGATCATCGTGCCCGGGTGTGGAGGTCCCCAGGTCAACGGCCCAATCCCAACCTCTCTATCGAGCGCCACACCTCCCCTACTGCAGGCATTATGGTCTGGAAAGGCATAGCCTATGATAACTGATCAGCGGTAGTAGTAGTACGTGGATCATTGACGGGCCAGCAGTATGTGGATGAGATCCTACGGCCCCATGTGCTCCCATTCCTGGCAGGGTTTCCCGGTGCGCTATAACAGCAGGATAATACCCGCCCGCACCCGAATCGGGTTGCCCAGGACTGCCTACGTCATGTCCAGACACTTCGATGGCCTACCCGCTCCCCGGACATGTCCTCTATCGAG
Organism: Macrothele yani; assembly: GCA_039090855.1. Taxonomy (NCBI): domain Eukaryota; kingdom Metazoa; phylum Arthropoda; class Arachnida; order Araneae; family Macrothelidae; genus Macrothele; species Macrothele yani. The sequence continues at coordinate 75,849,190 of CM077009.1, read as the reverse complement.
CATGTGTGGGACCAGTTGAAACGCCAGCTGCCACCGTGCCGCACTATCCGGGATTTGGAGTACACCGTCCAACACGTGTGGGCCAGTCAGCCGCAGGACATCAGGCGTCTGTTCGCCTCCATGCCACACTGTATTGCAGCATGTATCGCCGCACGAAGCGGTGCGACGTGCTATTGAAGATGACCGGACTGCGTGCCACAGATCCCTCTGTAATTGTCTTGCAGTTCTGTTTTTGCCATCATGTGTATCATTACGTTCATAAAATTTCAGTTCAATCCGATGTTTCTTTCTTGGTGTACTTCATGAATATACGACTAAGAGCTGTCAAAGTCAAAAATTCAATAAATTAAAGTTCTCTTGAGAAAAAAGTATTCGACATAGAGGATAAAAATATTTTTGTGCCCCGCAGATTAGGCCTAACAGTCCTTTCTCAAATATTTAAATTTTACAGTTAGTTTATTAATTTGCTGCTAGAGGCACTGAAGGCCAAAAAATATGGTTTTCACAAATTATTTTTGCGAATTGATAGAACATAAAATTTCATTAAATTTTGCAGATTTTAATTTTCACTCCTAGTTCATAATTTCCCCCTAGTTCTCGAACTGGAAATTTAGTAAATTTTAGCTTTACGCTACAAAGATTCCATTTCAGTAACAGCAAAAGTTCTTTTTTAGTTTGATACGTTTGGCAAAACTGGCTACATTAGTAACATTTTCAGTTGCTAGTTACTTGGCAAATTTAGCGCTAAAGAAGCTGAAAATGAAATTTTGCTAAATTTATCGATATATTTCGTATAAATTGTAGTGAAATTAGAATGAGTTTCAATTACAGAACAAGCTCGCTCCATTGCTTCAGCTTTGGAAAATCACTTTGTTGTTTTTACATTTTGTGCAAATTAGTCAAATTAGTAGACAATGAACATGGTATCCAGCAAAAATAAAACACTTGAAGACATTGGCAACCGGAAAAGTCCTCCACGTTACAAAATACGGATAAAATTCAATTTGTGCACAGTGCTTCGCTTAAAAAAGGGTGGATGATTTTTCGTGGAGGAAATGTCTTGTGGCGAACGATTCCCTAAATCGAAGAGATTCAGCCGTCCATGGCATAGACGAATGCCATGTACCAAGAAAGCTGGACACTAAGAATTTCATCAGTCCGTGCAGAAAAGCGAGAATGTGAAGAATTTCTTGAAAACCTTTTCCTTATTATTTTTATCAGAAAATGGACAAGGTCTGCATTTTCTTTTATAATGTCAAAAAGATTAAAAGATGTGTAAAATTTTATTTATACCTGCACTGCAGTTATCAGAAACGAAGAATGAGGATTAAGTGCAAAAGATCGAAAATGAAAATGGAAAAGTAGGAACCACAGCTTTGCGAGTAAGAATATCATTAAAAATTTTATTGCTTTTTAAAAAGTTAATTTTTATGTCCATTTAAAGATTAGAAAAGGTGAGAATACTTGATAATAATCAGTATTAGACTAGAGGTGGAGAACGTAATAAGGAAACGTTGTTGCGATACAACACAAATTTCTTTTAATACTATTAAATAAGAAAAAGATAAATAGTACAACATTTTTGAATTTCTTTATTTTTCAGCCTAAGTACACTCTTTTTCCAAAAAAAAAAAAAAAAAAAAAAAACCGAAGCACTCGAGAAAGTCCTTTGATCCTGATGAAACTCTGCATGCAAGTACCTCAGGATCGAATATGCAAATGATTAAAAAATAATGACCAATGACTAAATAGTGGCCCGCGACAGCGCATGCGGGAACCGCACATTGAGGAGGGTATACCAAGAGCAAAGGGCAACAAAACAGGTCGTAGAACACGTCGACGTGCTGGACAATTGTGACAGCAGATTGCAGGTATATTGACCTCCAGACAGTGAGAATGCCTAGGTGACGGATCCGTGCAAACCACGATGAGCGAGTTTGAGAGAGGACATATAATTGGGCAGAGAGAGAGAGAGAGAGACGCCAGTTGGCCAAGTCGCCGTATCTCCAGACATTTGGATCATAGCGACGCGGCAATCGGAAGATGTTTGCTCCCTTGGGTCGAACAGGGCACACCAATCCCGCGGCACACGGGGAGTGGACGGCCGAGGGCAACGGAAGAACGCGAGGATCGAGCGATTGTGAGAGCCGAACGAACAGAACCGAATTCGTCTTTCTCAACCATCCGTGGCAATCGAGCGATTGTGAGAGCCGAACGAACAGAACCGAATTCGTTTCTCTCAACCAACAGTGGTGTTGGACCCGCTCAAGGAAGGATAGTGTCCAGTGGCGTTATATTACCTTCAGTGATGAGTCATGATTTGCACTTGGCGCCGATGACCGACGCATACGTCTGGAGATGTGTCGACCAGCGCACGGATCCTGCCTTTACCGTGGAACGGCATAGGGCACAGAAACTCGGACTGACTGTCTAGTACGTATTTCGTACAATAGCTGGGCACCCTTCGTAGTCCTCCGTACTACCCTCACGGCTCAACGGTACGTCGACGCAGTCTAAGATCTGTTGTGTTACCCTTCATGCCTCACATCACCGAGAAATTTTTCAACAGGATAATACCCGGCCACACATGTCACGGCTCTTCCGGGCCTGCCTCTGTAATGTCGACACCCTTCTATTGCCAGTCCGATTGCCCGATCTCTCACCGAGCAAACATGATGGGACCCCACCTACGCCTATCTCTGAATGTCGGCGAACTGACGCGCAATTTGGATACCATCTGGCATGCCATACCTTAGAATAGTATCCGTGTCTATACCACGCTGGGTTTCTGCTTGTATCCAAGCCAGAGGTGGCGCTGCAACGTACTGACTTGTTTCACTCATGTAGCTGTTTTATCCGAAGAAATGGCCCAAACTGCTGTGGAATTGCAATTATTTCCTCTTCTATACATGTTACATTACACATAACAATTTTCATCTCGATTGGATGATTCTTTCTGGGTGCTTCGTTTTTCTTTACTTTCCTTTTTTTTGTGTGTGTGTGTGTGTCAAGGTTGCATAAGCTATTTCGGTTTAAGAGGATTAGGGCTGAGGAAGAACTTGATTAGCCTATCTGAAAGAGAAAAGGTAATAAACAGCAAACACCCCCAATCACCAGGACAGTTTCTATACAAGCATTCTTCATCGCAACTAAGGGGAGACAAGGAAAAGATTTCAACACAGACGTTTTTCCTTGGCTGGAAGTAGCATGAAAGTTTTATATCACAGCCAGTTAAATATTCGCCTTAAACAACGAAAAGTGTGAGAAGCGTGAATCCTTGTTTCACCTACCACTAAAAGAAAGGCTAAATTACTTTAACAGTTCCTTTCAAAACAAGGACATTGATAAGAACTCAAAAATTTGGAGTATCAACAACAGAAAGAAAAATATATATTACTAATATGAGAAAGAAAAATATTACTTGACAATGCAAATGAAGCGGTCACTAAGGATTGATTTGTTTCAGTCCGTGAAAACCAAAACAAAACTGGCAATCCAATTTTAGGTCTCCGGGGCCCCTCAAGCTCTGGGGCCCTAGGCGCGCGCCTAGTGGAAATCCGCCCCTGATTATGACTGGCTGTAACAACTGACACACAGCTAACGTAAATTCCAATGTGTTTGTCAAACCCACATATTTTATGTCATATCTTAAGAACATAAGTAGCTACAGGAAAAACTAAGACATTTTTTAAATCTTCATTTAATTTCGCATCTAATGGCATATAAACGATGGAATAAGAATGAAAATTAGTTAGTTAAAAAAACAGTTAATCTTAAAGATTCACGGTTTCTGCGGGTGATGCAATACTTTTGCACACCACTGTACGTTAAGCCCTGTTATCAATGGCTTGTCACTGGCACTCTGGGCACTGGTACGTTCGACAACCGTATACTCGCTGTACACCCTTAATATGGTTGCCCTCAGGAGCCCTAGGGTTCTTAGCACTTTGGCGATAGAATAACTCATCTGTCTTGCGCCGACAATGCGTCCACGATCAAAGCCACTCAGATCACTACGTTTACCCATGTTCGTCGATTGCGATACACTATTGGGAAGCCCTGCTGACCACATGATTATTTCCTGCGTTTAGTTTAGGTCTCTCCCACGCAGCCTGGGAATGCCCATGTCAACTGTCCATCACTCCCATCGGTTTACTGAATGCACATCAATGAGCCATTACATCATGATCGCCCACCTAATAAGCTGTAGGACCCCTTTAGTTCATAAAACAGCGGCCACTGGCAAGGCATCGATTCGATGAGGTGGCCATAAGTATCCTGAGGTATCTGGTACTACACTATCTACCAACAAGTAATTGGACACCTGTGATAGCAAAGGAAAACGAAGTTTATTCGCCTTCAATAGTTGGTGGAGCCTCCACGAGCTGCGACCTTCCGGGGCATACTCTCAACCATACGTTGTATGACGGCTAGCGGTATTTTCTTCCACTCGGCTTGGAGAAGACAGGTCAGTTCCTTCACCGATTTCGGACGGTGGGGGCACCCCTTAAGTCGACGCTCCAACTCGTCCCAGAGGTGCTCGATAGGGTTAAGGTCCGGGCTCTGCGCATGCCAGTCCATTCGATCAACCCTATTGTCACCATACCAAGCCATGGTGGACCTCGCAACATGACAGGTGGCATTGTCATCCTGAAAGTAACATGGGTCCACCCCGTAAAACTGCCACAACGTAGGAAGCGCATGGTCATCCAAAATAGTGCAGTAGGTCTAGGCGTTGAGCCTACCAGGAATTGCGACCAAGGGTCCCGTGCCATACCAGGAGAAACACCCCATACCATAATTCCACCGCCGCCGAACTTCACAGTTGGCACAATACATTCCGGCAGGAGGCGTTCTCCAGGCAGACGCCAAACCCAGACCCTGCCATCCGAACGGTAGAGAGTGAACCTTGATTCGTCGCTCCCGAGAAACTGTTCAACGGTCCACTGTCGACGTTCTTTGCACCACGTTAGACGAGCAGCGCTGTTGGACTTGGTGATCAAAGGCTTGTGGGCGGCAGCACGTCCATGACAACAGAGCAGATGGGCTTCCTTACGGATGGCATTCATCAAAAGAACACTCCCTATGCCTGTTGAAACTCCTCGCGGATGTGGTCTATCGATTTGGTGCAGTTCTTCCGAATTTCTCTGGCCAGCACCCGTTGGTCTCTAACTCCCAGTTTTGTGGTTCTTCCGGGTCGGGGCACATTCCGACAGTCACCTCTCATGTTCCACTTGCCAATCACGTAGGCCACTATCAATTTTGGGTATTTCAACTTGCTGGATATGTCACATATGGATCGGTCATTTCTGTGATACCCGACGATTACACCTTTCTCGAAATCAGACAGCTCCGAACTGCGTGGCATCTTGCATGCAACTGGTTGCGTTGTTGTTTCCCACACCATATTTAACGGCGGCGGCCGTGACGTGTATCAGGACCGCAGATATCGTCGATTGCAGGGGTGTCCAATTACTTGTTGGTAGATAGTGTATAATGTCAACAGCAGGTCCTCCAGTGCCCGTACATTTCGGGGTGCTGGTGATTTAGCGCGAACCCGCTTTTCCAAGTCGAACTACAAATGTTTGTTTGAGCTCATGTCAGATGAATTTGGAGGCCAGAGCATTAACAGAAAGTCATCAGCATGTTTCTCGAACCACTCCTTGACGGTTCTGGCAGTGTGGCATGGCGCATTATCCTGTTGGCAGTTGCCATGAATGGGTGAACTTGGTCTGCAACGATGTTCGATACCTAACAGCTGTCAGGGATTGTGCTATTGGGATAATGGGGCCTAAAGTGTCCCAAAGAAACATCAATCACCCACAGCATAACACCTCCGTCGCCGGCCTGTTTCCGCCCAGCAGTGCATCCAGCTGCTATAACCTCGGTTGGTAATCGGCGTATCAGCGCTCGGCCGTCTACGTGATGCACCAGGAATCTTGATTCGTCACACCAGGCCACTTCCTTCCAATCATTCACGATTCAATCTCGATAATCTTGGGCCCATTTTATGCGGTGTTGGCGATGACGTGCAGTGAGCATGGGGACCCTGCTGGGTTTTCGGGTACGCAGGCCCATGCGCAGAAGGCTGCGCTGAACTGTGTGTGCTGTAACACATTGCCTCGATCACCACTGTTGTAGCTGCAGGTGATTTGCCGCACTGTAGCCCTGCGGTCGTTGTGAACAGTGCGCGACAGTCTCCGCTCTTCTCTGGCATTAATGAGCTGTGAACGACACACGGCTGAATGACTGTTCGTCGTTTGGCCATATGTGCACCACTTTTGATACGTACTCAGTGCAGCGGCACGTGAACAACCCACATATCGCGCATCACAATTTGACCTTTATCACTCCGATAAATCGGCAGCTTTTCCCATTCTGACTCCGAACACTCTACTAACCGAAAGCCGGTACTCGGGTTGTATATATACTGCTCTGTGAAATCTATTTGCACCACCGTTCGGTCTCCAGGCGCACTTATTTCTCTAGGCTGGGGTGGTCATAATGGAATGACTCATTGGTGTATCGATATATAATTAATTTCCTTAAGAAACAACAACACAGTCAGTTTATTTATTTATTTTTTGATTGGATTTTTTTAACGACCACCGTGAGCAACTCAATGGGCTATAAGCAGTCACCCGTCCCTAATTTAGGGTCACGTCCCTAATTTAGGGACAGGGACGGTCACTGTCCCTAAAACGGGCAGTCGCCCGTCCCTAATTTAGGGTCACTGGAAGGCAGAGAGCCAGTGCCGTAAGACAAACACAACATCCATGCCTCACCGGGATTCGAACCCGGACCCGTTCGGACGAATGATGAGAGGCCATCGCTTAGACCACTGCGCCACCGGGGCGGCCCAGTCAATTGAAGTTGTAATGAAGTCCTTGTACAAACGTGAGAGGGTCGCACTCGGAAATTCCAGCATTCTGCGGTAGCAGAGATGTTCCTCGCAGCTATAATCTGCCCGCAATCGAACTATAGATGAAGTTGCGGTGTTTACCAAATATCACGATTCCCAAGTAGGCTATACAGCACGTATGTGTCTGACTTCTCCTTAACACTCGGAAGGGGCGGGTACACTGTTTTCTCTGGGTGGGCAGGTGCGTCGATGGATGCTATGTATATGATACATTTTGCTTTCAGTGCGCATTTGCGTGCGGAACTGCGCATCGTGGATTATTCGAATTGTGCGAAAAATTTTCTTCGTAGCGGGCAAAAGGAATTTTTCGAATCAGTGTTTTAACACTCAAACTGTGCTGACAAACGTCAATATGTTAACACTACGTAGTGATAATGTAGCGAGCTGCAAAAATTCGAAAGTATTGGAGCTATTAATAAGCATGCATAGTACTATCTTATAAAGATATTTTCAAATCCGACTTTCAAAAGTTACCCATAGTACAAAAAAAAAAAAAAAAAAAAAACTACGTCTACGTAACCTAGCGGAAATACTGGGCATTAGAGAAATTCGAAAGCACATGAACAGTGACTCCCAGGCGTGTTAAAATTAAAAAAAATAAATAAAAAATATTTGGAATGCTACTTACATAAATAACTACAGGGCCGAACAAGAGGTATATTCACACTTAATGGAAATACTGTGCAGTTGAGATTCTCAAAGAAAAGTTCACGAGGCATTTTTTTTTTCAGCTATTGGAATTAAGAGGGGGGGGGGATCGAATCCCAGTTTTTGACGTGCTGCTAAGTCCAGAATAAGAAATGCATTTACTCCACCTGGCTAAAAAAAGTGCCAACTAACTGAATTATCTAATTTTTTCTTGTTTTTGTTTTAGGGGCTGTGAAAAAACTTAATGGGCTACAAGCAGTCACCCGTCCCTAATTTAGGACCACTATGAAAAGAGAGAGAGAGAGCGAGTGCTGCAAGACAAGAACATCCTCCACGTCTCACCGATTCGAACCAGGACCCATCGCGGACGAATGGTCAGAAGCCAGCGCTTATATATACCACTGCACCACTGGGCGGCCCAACCGAATTCCACAACGTACATTCTGCAGAATAATGAAACAATATTAAATACTTCTAGAATTTATTTACAGACAGCGTTGACACACTTTGGGAAGCAGTCAAAAAGAAAAAAAGGGAAGGAAGTTTACAATGCCATTTATGGTGAACGTGGTTATTATCGATCAAGTGTAACTGCATACTGAATATAAAATATTGTTTGTGGTGATCAGTACTTCAACTATGTATTTTATTCGCGTTCCGATGCATAAAGATTCATTTCTTTGTCGCTATCCGAAACACTGAGAGGGCAGCAAATGTTCAAAGCATCTTTTTTTTTTTTTTCTTTTAAGAATTTTTCTCCGAGAAAACATATCGCTACGCCAATTGTCAACCGGAAAGAATAACAGACCCCTTGGAAACCAGGTTTTCTTGTTTATTTTATTCTTCGCAACTTCAAACGATGCCCACAAAATGAACTGTTTTTCGGTGAATATCACAACGTTTTCTGCTCCTCAACGAAATTGCACGGTAACGCATGCGCACATGGACTCTCTTCGAGAACAGAAACCATCTGCGTTCCCTAAACTTCGCTGGGAAATTGTGTCACGTGAACACCACGCGACACCTGTGCATGTTTGGCTGCTAACACAAGCTTCTGCCATGGAAGAAAAGCGCCATTTTGTATAAATGAAATAAAATGTATTGCCACAGATTAGGGAACGCATTTTCTTTTTTCATCATTTTGTTTTTTTACCTAATGCTTAGTTACCTCCTACATCTGATGTCTTTATTATATAAGATAAAACATTTTGTAATGATTTGACGTGTATTATTTTTTCAAACTTCTTCAGTCCCAGGGAGCTTAAAAATGATAGCGTAAAGCAAAAGAATCAAACAGGATAAATTCGTGCAAAGTAGTTATCAAGGAAACTAGGGCAGTCCCGAACCGAAATCTTAGTTTTAGAGAAAGTTAGTTAGACCTCTATACCCATTCTTCGTAAAATTCAAAATTGCACATTCGAACGCTTTAAACAACACGCCGCTGCACCGGTGCCTGAGGGGTTAGGAGTGATTGTTTCCGACCAGGGACTCGTTACAGCAGCGCCCTAGGCTTCTGTTTAACAAGGCCCCGTTTTTAAAAATCGTTTCGAGAAATAATTTAAACGTTAATGAACTTATTCTTTTAACAAATTTTAGCATTTTTTAAAAATAGAAAGTAACCTTACATGGAAACTTGATTTTGAGGATAATGTGGACCAGTTTCGCAGCTAAGAGAGCGAGAAAGACGTTTATCTAATATACCTGTGCCTAATTAAAGTTCAAGTTTTCAATCTTACTGCCCGTCTAGAAAAACTTGTGCGATTCCCTTAAATTGGGGACAGGCGACTGTTTATAGCCCATCGAGTTATTCACATGGTCATTACACCTTCAACCTGTCTCTCTCTCTCTCTCTCTCTCTCTCTCTCTATATATATATATATATATATAAGTAACCACAAGCAAAACCTCTCAAACATGCACATGACAGCAAATGAACTCCAGGCCATAGCAAAAGAAAAAGAAAAACAATAAACGGTACTTAAGAAACGCACAGCAAGAATACAGACAGATACAAATAATAAAAAGATAAAGCCCAAATAAAATATTTATTTTTATTATTTTTTATTATTTGTATCTTTCTGTATTCTTCCTGTGTGTTTCTTAAGTATCGTTTATTGTTTTTCTTTTTCTTTTGCTATGGCCTGGAGTTCATTTGCTGTCATGATGCATGTTTGAGAGGTTTTGCTTGTGGTTATTTATATATGTATTTATTACTCACTCCGGGGCTCCAGCTACATTGAGCGGTACCAGAGTGGTATGGGCATGTATCAAGGGCAAATATTTTACATGTGTATATATAACGGTCACATCTTCTTTAGTTGTCCTCATCTCTCTTCTTTTTTGTATCAACATTTTCGTTTTTCCTGATAATTTATTTACATGCAACTTGTTCTTAGACCCAGCTAATTTTGTTGCTGTTTCCATAAGAGCTTTGGTTACTTTTCTGTTAACTTCAGAGATGTCCACTTCTTCCGATGTTAGGCCTTCTAAAGCAGAGAACCTGTTCTTCAGTTCCAACTTGAAGGTATTATGGTGTTTTTTAAGGTTGGTTATGTCAATAGATTTTGTTTGTCTTATGAGCTTGCCACGTTCAAGTTTAGTGTTGAGGTGCATCTTACATCTCACCAATCTATGGTCACTACCTGTGTTGAACTTGTTTAGCACACTGCAGTCTTCTATGACGAATTTTTTGTTACACATAATAAAATCAATTTCACGTGTCGTCCCATTTGGATGTCTCCATGTCCATTTCCTGTGTGGCTTTTTCTTGAAGAAGGAGTTCAAGATGAAAAACCCTTCTGCCTCTGCAAACTCAACGAGAGTATTTCCACGCTGGTTTCTGTTGCCGTGACCGAATTTACCTACTGAAGTTTCATTCTGTTGCCGTTGCCCTATTTTTGCATTGAAATCTCCCATAATTATTTTCAAGTGCTGCTTACCTTTATTGTTTAGATGACAAATTTCCTCATAAAATTCTTCAATTTCTTCTTCAGGATGACTTGTGGTGGGTGCATAAGTTTGAATAATCTGAGCCTGGTATCTTCTCGATAGTTGGATAACGAGTCGTGCAACTCTGTCAGAGGAACTTTCAACTTCTACCACTTTATCCTTCAGTTTCTTGTTTATTATAAATCCAACACCACTAGTTCTGCCAGTATCTGTCCCACGATAGTAGAAGAGATGTCCACTTTTCAGTTCAATGAGATCTTCTCCTTTCTCCTTACCTCACTTAGCCCCACGATGTCCCACTTGATCCTTTGTAGTTCCTCTTCCAATTCAAGAAGCCTTGAATCAGAAGATAGGGAGCGTCCATTGTACGTTGCCAAGGTCAGCATCAGATGGCAGCCTAGTCCGGTCCTCCGGGGATTCTTAGCACCCTCTGCCTTCATGTCGCACTGGCCGCTGCCTTGGCCAGGTACATTCCAGCTGCCGGAGACTGAGGGCCAAGATTTAAGTTGTGGAGTCATTTTGGAGGGGTTTGGCCATAACTCACCACGCTGGCCAAGCGGGTTGGTGAGTGTGGGATAGAATTTCCTCTAATCCCGATGGTATAGTTATACCGCTATGGGCGGTCGTCAGAGCCCCTTTAGTGGGAACAGGATGCACCACGAGAAGGCGGGGTTGACATTTGTCAAGGAGAGGCTGTGATGTTACGCATCACCTGACCTTACATCACCACGAGAAGGCGGGGTTGACATTTGTCAAGGAGAGGCTGTGATGTTACGCATCACCTGACCTTACAAAGTGGAATATATAGAGTTATGCAAGACAGTACGAAAAAGTATCACTGAAGACGTAAGAAAATTCAACTGTGAACTAGTGAGGAAAGCAATTGAAAACAACCAAAGCCTAAAGATAGCAAAGGGACATCTCAGTAAGGGAAGAAAACAGATTATGGCACTGAGAAAAGAAGATGGTTCTGTAACAAGAAATAGAGGCGAAATTTTGACTAGAGTGAAAGATTTCTACTCCAAATTATATGAAAGGGATGATACATGCACTCCAGACATTATGAAAGATACCAGTACCAGAGTTCCTCCAGTCCTTCCAGCAGAAGTTGCACATGCAATCAAGAACATGGAAGCGGGGAAAGCTCCAGGAGAAGATGGAATTACTGTAGACATCATACAAGAAGCAAGTGGAGAAATCGAAACAGTACTCGCCCAAATTTTCACTCGATGCCTTAATGAAGGAAAGATTCCTGAGGATTGGAACACCGCTACAATGATCCTGCTACATAAGAAAGGTGACATTGAGGATCTCGGAAACTACAGACCTATCAGCCTCCTATCAGTAGTTTATAAAATCTTCACTAAAGTTCTTTCACACCGCTTGAAGGTAACACTGGACATGGCTCAACCGAGAGAACAAGCTGAATTCAGGAGTGGCTACAGCACAATATATCATATCCATGTGCTGAGAGAACTAATTGAAAGAGCGAGGGAATATGAACTTCCATTGTGCATGGCTTTTATCGATTATGAAAAAGCCTTTGATTTGGTGAAACCATCAGCAGTTACAATGGCTCTGAAAACCTGCGGTATTGAAGATGCATACATTAATATTATTAATAACATCTATGAAAATGCAAGTGCAAAGATTAGGCTGTTTGAAAATACAACACACATAAAAATTGAAAGGAGTGAGACAAGGTGACACCATATCTCCGAAGCTCTTTAATGCCACATTGGAGGGTGTTTTTCAGTCACTGAGCTGGGAAAACAAGGGATAAAGATTAATGGAGATTATCTAACCAACCTTCGTTTTGCTGATGACGTAGTCATTTTTGCAACTAGCCCATCAGAGCTGCAGAGTATGATCCAGGAACTTGCTGACAAGAGTAAAGAAGTGGGATTAAAAATGAACTTTCAGAAGACAAAAGTGATGTTCAATGCTTTTACAAGAAATGAAGATTTATCGATTGATGGAGAAAAGCTGGAGATAACAGACACATATGTTTATCTTGACAGCAGATATCAAGTGAGGGTCACATTGATGAAGAAATTAATCGGCGTACAAAACTTGCCTGGAGAGCTTTTGGAAGAAACAGCATAATTTTCAAGAGCAATATGTCATTATGTCTTAAAAGAAAAGTGTTTGATCAATGCATCCTTCCAGTGCTTACGTATGGTGCAGAGACGTGGACCTTAACTAAAAGAGACATACAAAGGCTGCAGACAACTCAAAGAGGCATGGAGAGGTGCATGCTTGGTGTAACCAGGAGAGATAAGAAGAGGAACTCGTGGATCCGAAAAATGACAAGAGTGGAAGACATCATGATCAGAGTTAAATCCCTGAAATGGCAGTGGGCTGGACATACTGCCAGAAGGACAGACCATCGATGGACAGCCGAAATTTTAGATTGGATTCCAAGGGACAGAAAAGACCCAGAAAAAGACCACATGGGAGATGGGTGGATGAAATTCGAAAGTATGCAGGGGTGACATGGAGGAGACTGGCACAAGACAGACCGTTGTGGAGGAAACTTGGGGCGACCTTCGTCCAGCAGTGGATTGATAATGGTTGACAATGATGATGATGATGATATATAACGGTATAAATAGCACCTGACTCTGAGTTCTGTTAATCAGTGTTATTCTTGTTCAAGTGAGAAAGGCCAAATTCTAAAGGCTAAACGACTGGATTAGTACATTTCCGAGACGGCAAAGCTTCGGGGGGGGGGGGGCTCACAGTCAGCCATAGTTAGTACCTTCAAACAGTAGTTTGAGGACTCAGTCAGCCGTGGTTAGTACCTTCAAACAGTGGCTTGAGGACTCACAGTCAGCCGTGGTTAGTACCTTCAAACAGTGGTTTGAGGACTCACAGTCAGCCGTGATTAGTACCTTCAAACAGTGGTTTGGGTTGAGGAGGGAAAACCACTAACCTCCGGCAAGGTGTGAGTCGTCCACGGCTCATCGATGCTAGACATGAACGAAGGAACGTCTAGCATCACGTATGGTACGATCTAATAGAAGGTATACTGTGGCGCAACTCTCCAGTAATTTGAATGCTGTGACGGGAGTAATGTCACAAGATAAAGTACATCGAACCCTGCTGAGAATTGGGTTGCGTAGCCATAGGCCACTCCGAGTGCCCGTGGTACCCTCGGGTCACTGCCAAAAGCGCCTACACTGGGCACGCAAGCATCAAAACTGGACCTTGAATGATCAGGTACTCTGGTTTGGTGATTCTCGTTTCCATGTGGATGGCCAGGTTTATGTTCGTCGTTTATCTGGGGAAGTGTTGGGACGAAAACAAGTCGGTAAAGGAAGTGAAATGCTTTGGGCAATGTTAGGCTGGGAATTCCTGGGTCCAGTCATTCATGTGCAGGAAACTATCACATCTACCATCTACCTAATCATAATTGCAGGCCAGGTACATCTTTTCATAGGAACAGCATTCCGCTCTAGTAGTACCTTCTTTCAGCTGGATAATACGCCATGCCGCATTGAGGAAGACTCCCTGGCCTATTGAGCTAAATTGGCTGTGGGTGCAGGAGATACATCATATCAGGCAAGTGGTCATAATGTTTTGGCTCTTCGGTGTACACACATACTATAATCAATCCACTGATAAAATCTCTCTCTCTGGTCCTATTCCGTCTCCGAAACCAGTGGTTCCAAATTAGAAGCGCCGCCCCGGTGGCGCAGTGGTCTAAGCGATGGCCTCTGATCATTCGGCCGAAAGGGGTCCGGGTTCGAATCCCAGTGAGGCATGTATGTTGTGTTTGTCTTACGGCACTGGCTCTCTCCTTTCCCTGGAACCAGTGACCCTAAATTAGGGACGGGCGACTGCTTATAGCCCATTGAGTTGCTCACGGTGGTCGTTAAACCTCCAATCAAAAAAAAAAAAAATTAGAAGCGTGCGACTTCTTGTAGCCTAAATGATGGTCGTTAATCCCCCCTCCTCCAAACGAAACGTTCTCTCTCGAACTTATAATTGAAAAACATGACTCAGGGATTTTGGCGCTTTTAGTTCTCAGCCGTAGAATTCGCTGTCGGTTCAGCATATTTGTGCGATTTTTCTCTCCACACTATTCGTCTGATTCAGTAAATACCAGAGGGAAGAAGAAGTTAGCATTGTTTTGAACACGACAATCAATTTCTAAAATGATAATGATAAACAAAAACAAAAAAACCCGGAGAAAAATAGTACAGTGTGGACACAAAAGAGTGATTTCTGATTCACTTCTTCAGCGAGATAGCCTGGTGTTCTGATGTTCACGCGCCCGAGAGATAAACAGGATTTTAACTAACAAGTTAGTTAAAATCCTGCAATGCATCGATTATGATACGCTTTCCAACATACAAGAAATCATTACTCAAGTTATGAGGATAATAGCTGCGCAATAAATCTCGCTCTGTGCCCTGACCTTTGACCCCATTTCGATGATTTTTTTTTTTTTTTTGATTGGAGGTTTAACGACCACCGTGAGCAACTCAATGGGCTATAAGCAGTCGCCCGTCCCTAATTTAGGGTCACTGGTTCCAGGGAAGGGAGAGAGCCAGTGCCGTAAGACAAACACAACATCCATGCCTCACCGGGATTCGAACCCGGACCCCGTTCGGACGAATGATCAGAGGCCATCGCTTAGACCACTGCGCCACCGGGGCGGCCATTTCGATGATATTAAACATAATTGGTTCAGTATACCTCCAGAACAACATACTAAAGTTTTGTCACAATAGAAGCATTATCAGTCAAGTTATGAGGATAATGGCTGTCGAATAAATCTCATCCCTGTGCCCTGACCTTTGACCCCATTTCAATGATATTCAACAGAACTGGTTCAGTATACTTCCGGGACAACACGATAAAGTTTTATCACAATTGAAGCATTTTTACGTAAGTTATGACGTATAAGGGCGATGGTATGGATCCCGCTCCTATGTCCTGACCTTTGACTCCAATTCGTTCCCAGGTTGTCCCCTACTACATATTAAAATTTCATCGAAATCGAACCATTTTCAAGCGAGGTATCGTGCTGACAAACGGACAAAGCTGGAGCATATAAACTTCTTCAACCTACGGTTGGAAAGCGTAAACAAGTTGGTAAAATCATGAAATGCATTACGATACGCTTTCCAACATACCAGAAATCGCGCGCAGACAAACCCTCCTCCCCCTATCCTGATTATTGATTCATTCAGTACACCTGCGGAACAACATATTAAAGTTTTGTCGCAATAGAAGCATTTTTACTCAAGTTATTAATCAAGTTATGAGCATAATCGCTGTGGAATAAATTTCGCTCCTTTCACCCCATTTCTATGATATTAAACATAATTGTTTCAGTATACATCCGGAACAACATGCTAAAGTTGTCGCAATAGAAGCATTTTTAGTCAAGTTATGAGGAAAATGGCTGTGGAATAAATCTCGCTCCTGTGCCCAAACCCTTGACCCCATTTCGATGATATTCAACAGAACCGGTTCAGTATACCTCCGGAATGACATGATAAAGTTTCGTCGCAATCGAAGAATTTTTACGTAAGTTATGACGCATAAGAGCGATGGAATGGATCCCGCTCCTATGTCCTGACCTTTGACCGCATTTCGTCCATTTTCAATAGGGTTCGTCCCCAGGTTGTCCCCTACCACGTATTAAAATTTCATTGAAATCGAACCATTTTTACGCGAGTTATCGTGCAGGCAGACAGACAGACGGACAAAGCTGGAGCATATACGCTTATTCAACCTACGGTTGGAAAGCGTAAACAAGTTAGTAAAATCATGCAATGCCTTATGATATGCTTTCCAACATACCAGATTTCGGGCGAAGACAAACCCTCCTCCTCCCTATCCTGATTCATTCAGTACACCACCGGAACAACATACTAAAGTTTTGTCGCAATAGAAGCATTTTTGCTCAAGTTATTAATCAAGTTATGAGCTGCGGAATAAATTTCGCTCCTGTGCCCTGACCCCATTTCGATGATATTTAACAGAACCGGTTCAGTATACCTCCGGAACAACATGATAAAGTTTCGTCGCAATCGAAGAATTTTTACGTAAGTTATGACACATAAGGGCGATGGAATGGATGCAGCTCCTATGTCCTGGCCTTTGACCACATTTCACCCATTTTCAGTAAGGTTCGTCCCCAGTTGTTCCTTACCACATACTAAAATTTCATCAAAATCGAACAATTTTTACGCGAGTTATCGTGCGGACAAACTGACAGACAGATAAAGCTGGAGCATATACCCTTCTTCTAACTACGGTTGGAAAACGTAAAAAATACAGCTACGGTCTCACAAAACTGAGCATAGCATAGAAAATGTTCGTTTTTTTTTTTTTTTGTAGTCGCCTGTCCTTAATTCGGGGCCGCTGGTTACAGGGGAAGGTGAGAGTAGTACCGTAAGACAAACACACCATCTATGTATCATCGGTATTCGAAACCGAACTCATCTTCGATGAATGATTAGAAGCCAACGCTTCGTATCCCTTGGCCACCAAGGCGGCCAAAAATTTTGTTGTAGCATGAATTAAGTAACAAGTAGTTTAAAACCACATGTGAAAATATTTAAGAGGAGCTCTCCTGAATCACCTTCTTAAAAACTTTCCTGTTTAAAGATTGCAAACTGGTTTTTTCACGTGCATGACCTCTCCCAGTAATAATACCCGATTAGGATGGCAAATTCTGTCTCTAACCCCCTTTTCAATCAGTAAATCTCAATAAACATCGACATATGTTCTTCCATACACTTGAAGCTTCACGGACTGACGAAATTATGAAAAAGAGAAGAAGCAATTTAAACTTTAGTGCACTTTGTGTTTCTGCTGTCAGATGGCATACTTATAATTTTTTGGAAGCCATCTTATTTCCCGTGAGAGCAATGCAAAACAAAGCTGGCCTTACTCGAGTCATTTTAAAACGCAGATGTTAAAATGGTTTTCGGATTTTCAGTACTTTACCGTGTGCGGCTAGAAATTTGGCGTTGCCACCAGAGAAATGCTGTCGCAGAACGTTCGTGTTTCTGTCAAATGGTAGAGAACACTGTGCGAAATCCTGCTATATGATTGGCTGATGATGTCTTTGAATGCAAGCGTCAGAGCTTCATCAGCGCAGTTTTGTGGAATCCCAAGAGGTGTGTGTGTGTTCCGAAGAATCCGTTCGGTGTGTGCCGATCCAGTGGGGGGAAAAAAATTCAAGAAAGGTAGGCCTGCTTTGTACTTACTTGGAATAGATCGTCCCAATTTTCGCTTCGGGTTATCATGTTCGATGTTGTGTCGCGTACTTAAAAAAATACTTCAGTGATCAAATAAAAAATATTTCAAATAAAGCATTAAATAAAACAAAATTAGACTTAAATGATTTGACTGAGAAAAAAAATTCGGTGTTTCGGTAGATGTGTTGTTTTATTTGATGCACATTCTGCTTCATAAAGCGAAAAAGAAGCGTGATTTGCGTATGTAAAGTAAAATAACTATTTCAGAATATGCTGAATAAATGCCGCGCATTTTTTTTTAATGGCATTGTACAGCTTGCGTGAATCCAAACAAATATATATAAAAAAAAAAAAACCTTTTTTTGTTGAACTCGAGTGACCATTAGAAATAGGTTCAGTCAAGTAGCCATTTAGCCCGAGAATTCCTGTTTTGGTCGTATCTTTTTATTTGACTGTGATATATATATATGTGCATTTTTGTTGCTTTTTCAAAGCAAATGCATTTCCTCCAAAGCTGTGCTTTCATGAATAATTGCATCATTGGTTTAGGTGTACCACGGCCCAACTAAAACGCTCAGGGTCAGGAAATAGAGGCTCCCACTGAAAAAATCTCACCGTTGTGCGGTGCCGAAGATGCCATATGCTACTAAATGAAGAATCTCCTAAACAAGGTTCAGTGTCCACTCAACCTGCAGCGCGCGCTTGTGCCTCTTGGAAGGTCAGAAAAATTGAAATATTAGGAGCGGAAACAAGTGTTCTGATAGAACAGATCTTATAAAGTTCGGAAAAAAATTAAGTGCTTTAGGAGTATATGCTACTCACGACGTAATATATTTATATATCCTATTAAATTTTTTCATCAAACACAGAAGCTGTTTCACATTTCATCCTATATAACACATTTGATTGAGTAATAGTTGAAAAGTTAGAATTTGATAATCTACAATTCATAATAATTTTTTAATAATTTTACAACTGGGCTCGTACATGGAATTTGATTTCAAGAGGGGTGGCGGATGTATACATACATAGCATAGTCTATACAAATATAATCACTTATTGATCCACTGCTGAATGGTCTTCCCAAGTCTATTCCACAACACATCTTGAACCAGGCTCTTCTGAGTCACTCTGCCATGCTTTCAAATTTGATCCACCCATCTCTCACTTGGTCTTCCTTTGTGTCTTTTTCTTCCTTTTGGAATCCAGTGTATTATTTAAGTTGTCCAACACTGGTCAGTTCTAATAATATGTCCAGCCCATTGCCACTTGGAGGGTCTTTACTTAGGTCATTATGTCATCAACAAATGGCATTTCCCTGATCCACGAGTTTTTCTTATCTTTCCTGGTTACTCCTTGCAAGCATCTATCTCACTGTGTTCCTTTTGCGTTGTCCATATTAATTGCATGACTTTTAAAGTTAAGTTTCATGATATATATGCATATATATTATTCAACTGTTATCAATCCACTGCTAGATGAAGGTTTCCACAAAATTTCCCACAACTTTCTCTTTTGAGCCGATCTCTTGCAAGTCACTCCAGCATGCTTTCAAATTTCATCTACCCATCTCCCACATAACCTTCTGTCCCTTGGAATCCAGTCTGGTACATCAGTTGTTCAATGGTGGTCAGTTTTAGCAACATGTGCAGCCACTTGAGGGTCTTTATTTTCATCATTAATCAACTCTTATCATTTTTGTGATCCAGGAGTTCCTGCATGGTCATCCTCAATAACCAGTCTCAGTCCACTACTGGATAGACTACTCCTCGAGTCTTCCACAACTTTCTATATTGAGGCAGTCTCTTCCAAGCCTCTCCAGCAGGCTTTTGAATTTCACCCACCCATCTTCCATGTGGTCTTCTGGGTCTTTTCCTGTCATTTTGAATCCAGTCTGGTATTTCAGTTGTCCAACAGTGATCAGGTCTAAAACCATATGTCCAGCCCATTACCATTTTGGGGATTTTAACTTGAACTTACACACACATTCATTTATATGTTCAGTTAATTTTGCATTCATAAGAAGTGAAATAATGTATATTCTCAAAGTTTTAGGATTTTACAATAATAGTAGTAGTACACAATCAATGATATCTGAACATTTTACCCAGTGGAATAAAATATATAAAAAATTCAATTATTATATTGTTGTAGTTATACAATCTACATGAATATCCCAAATCTATAAAAAAACATCGAATTTCTCTTTGTGAAATTAGTTTCTCTTATTTCATATTTATCCAGCTCTGAATCAAATTCTAAAATTTCAAAACATCATTTTTCAAAGGATTTTGAACCCTACCCGTTAAGTAAGGCCTTGCCTAAATTTTTAAATAAATTGTAAAGTAAAATTTGTGATCTTGAAATGAGGCAGCACTTTCAGGGAAGAATTAAAAAATGGTTTTGTGGAAATTAAAACTGTTCTTCCAACGAAAAAAATTGCAGATTAAGTGGTTAACTAAAAAAAAAAAAATTTAGTTTTTGATTATCATCACATCAAGTAGTTATGTATATTTCGTGAGAATTTATGTCTTAATTTGAATACTAATAAGTAGCAATTTTGTAAAGAAAAATAGAATTCGTTTTACGGAAATGAAATGTTGAATAATAAATAAATATCATAATTATTTCAATGACACTTTCTTTGCCCATGAATGGAAGTACTTGATGCACTTGATAACAGGAAGGATAGCAAAAAATAAAAAAATTATGTGTATACCAAATATTTGAAGCCACTTCAAGAGATTTTGTTGGGCTAGATGGGCCTAACAGGGTTTGGGCCCTTTTTAAAAATTGTTTCTGGAAATGACCTGAATTTGTTGAACTGATTATTTTTGTCAAGATTTCACAGGGCTGCATGGGCACCTCAGGGTTTGGGCCTCTTTTTAAAAAAAATTTCTAGAAATGACTGGAATTTGTTTTTGAACTTATTTTTTTTTGTTGAAAGTAATATTTTATGTGTGGTTTTGGTGCATCTTGTTATCAGGCACACCATCTCCAGTGCTTTCATTAAGGGAGTAGTTTTAATTTTTATAAAGTTTTGTTACCATTTTGAATTGCTGTGTTACTTCAAGATCCCAAGCACTTTTGCTTCATAATTTAACACAAATTCTAACACTAAAAATTATTATTACAAATTCAGATATTATTAATCAAATTCCATCACTTTTCAATGACTCAAATCAGATTTGCTATATAGGATGAAATATCTCAGCCATTTGATGCAAAAGTTAAATAAAAGACATTATATGAGTATATTTACTCATATCCATGTGATTCGTATCACGTGACAGCCCCATATATTGATAAGAGATTTTGTTTCAAAAGGGGGCCTCATTATTTTTTTGTTCCTGCAGCTTTCTTTTGGATGAGTAGCATGGTAATCAAACCTGAATCCTGGTTAATGCCCATCTATATTTCTGGCTCTCTTAGCTGCAAAACTAAATCCTGGTTAGGGCTCACATCTTATCTGTGAAAGTGGTCATAACATTCTCAAAATCAAATCTGAATGTAAAGTCACTTTCTATTGTGATAATAATAATTTGTGTAATAAAAGATTAGGTAACTTCTAGAACCAATTTCTCATAAGGGCCATCCTGTTAAAAAGGAACCCATATAATAGTCAGAGCAGCTTGCATTAACCTAAAAGAAAAAATCAAAATACCTCTTCCATGATTTTTAACTGCTTCAAGTGACTGTTATAGATGCACCTACACGTTAATGTTGAAGATAAGAATTACTATTATTTGAGATCTTTTTCAGTTATTTGTTGTTGGATGTGATTATCATGGGCACCCATACTAGGGGGGCAGGAGGGAGCATTTGCCCTTCCCTGGAAGTCATATCATACCCTTTCTGTTCTTGGAAGGTACTACAGAAAATTTTCCGATAACACTAACTCTCATTGTTTCTTATTTCTGTATAACTTCCGGATGCATGTGTATATCATAGAAATACGAAAAACATTGAAAATTTCCAGTAGAAAAAACGGAAATTTGCTTTCTCTAACTTTCTTTTGCATGTTGGAGAACAGTGCACAGAATGGAAAAGTATGAAAGATGAAGAAATGAAAAACATTTTCCTGTGCAGCAGCTATTCACAGTGAACAAAGATATTAGGAATTTTTTCGTAGAAAATTTGCCTCGAGTGTACTTTTTCATTCAAGTGAGTACTCTTTGATGTTTTGTAGCACGTGACAGAAGCGGTCGAGAGAACAACAGAAATTGGCTAACATGCCGTCAAGTGTCATTTGTCAAATCTTTTCATATGCAGTTTTTGGGTCTTCGACTCCTAATAAAATTTGTGTGATAAAAACGCTTAGATAACAAGAAGGCACAACAGAAATTTGCATATGGTATATGTATATGTTTACAATTTCTGCTCCCTCCTGGAAAACAAACTATGGGCACCCATGGATATTATACATGAATTTCACACTAGATGCTTTTTCTTGAAGTGTATATAAGTGCAAATATTGGTACCATTGACTACCATATCACAATGAGAAAGAGGCACAGATATTACTTGCAAATAAACAGGTTGGCCAATTGTAAATTGTTGTAACCATGTACAGTGTAAAATTATGAGAATGATTTTAACTTGAAGTAAAACACTATTTGCATCATGGACACAGGTCATGATAACTCAGCTAGAAACTACCATGGATCCTGTGTTGACATTACCCACATAGCAAGACTCTCCTCCCCACTTAGAAATGCAGGAAGTGTTGGGGCTGGAGGACCTCCAATTCAGTGAGGATTCAGACCCTAGGGTGAAACTGTACTGCAAAGTGATCCAAGTGGACCCCGGACAGTTAATGCTGTGTGGGTATATCTACACAGGATCCTCGACTGTGTCATCAGAATGGTTTGAGAGGAAGATTATGTTCTCATAGCAAAAGCACTGCAGTTTCTATTACTATCAAAATAGGGAGAAATCACTGATCAAGAATGACCAGTACTTGGATCTGGAATGAAACTTTTTCAAAAAGTGCACAACTGGCAATTATTTTTATGTGTTTATTATATATGTCTTATTATGCATAGTGTTTCAAAATGTGAACAAGTAGGATGTGATGATTTCATCAAGTGCTGTGATGATCCCTCAGAAAGAAAGTTCAAAGGGTAATGTTTGTTTTAATTATTTCTTGAAATGCAATGTTCTTCAGAAAAACAACAGATTTGTGATTTGGATATTTTTCCCCTGTGCCCCAATTAAAATACTTCATAATATATATATATATATATACAGTGGAAGTCTTATAATGCAGGTATACGTACGTGGGCAAGGTTGGAAATGTGCTATAGAGATACCTGTTGTATATCTGAATCTTGTGAGTATGTATATTGTTTTGAGGACACAATCGGACCTGAGTTATATCCAATTCTGCAGTATAATAAACCGCATCATATCCAGCTAGCTACCAGTGTATGTATATATATAGAGAGATAGATACCTAAGAGCAGAGTCAAAGACTAAATTTTACACCTAAAAAATTTTAAACTAAATTTGCATAAAAAACTTCTTAAACGTGTGACATTACCGAAGGTAAAATATTACGGGAAAATGTGATCTCTTACCTGTAAGTGTTACCTGCTGACATAATTTACTACACAGGAATTTCACATTATGTACAAAACTATGGCGGTGTAAGGTGTTTATATTTCTATAGATATTTAAAATGGTGGTGTGCATGAAACACTGCCAAACATGCATAAGTAAATTTTTCTTGTAATAAAAATAAACCTGTTGACAGGAAAAAAACAAACAACTTTTGACTGAAGCTTTGAACTTGCATATAAAAAATAAAATTAGCCCATATAAAGGCCTGGAAGCACGAAATAAAATGAGTGTCTAATAATCTACACAATTAGCATTATTCTATCTACTCACATGAAATGAATTCAAAATTTCAACCTGAGTCTGCCTTTTTAGTGCAACATTATAGGCATTAATATACTGTTAGTGCAACAACATGAATGTGTGAAGTATCTTTTATTCTGTATCAGTTGTTTAATTTGTTTGCATTCTTATATTGCCAGATTGCTTTTAAGTGGAATGTGTACGTGGACATCTAAGGTGCTGTTGAAAATCTGTATTACAGGGGTTGAGAATATCTATAAAAAATTAATTTTAAAAATTAAAATATATGTGCCTGGTTTAGTGAAGTTTTACTATTTGAAGCACACATAAAGTGACTTAATTTTCTTGTGAAGAGATTTACCAGGTAACCTTAAGCAAAACGAGAATACTATTTACTGGTATTTCACATACCAGAATTACAAAGGAACATATTAATTCTACACATTTCTTTTCCTTATTTGAAGATTTTTTAGAACATTGAAATTAATTTCTAAAAGTGGAGAACCAGTCATTTTGTTTAACAAGCTTGCCTGATTGGGTTCAATGAGAACAGAAGGACAAAGTATTTGTTTAGCAAATTGTCAGAACAGAAGGTTAAATATCATCTTCAGATTATAACTTTTTTTTTCGGTTCCAGTCTGTGGGAGTACAGAAAGACTTCAGTATTGAATGTTCTTGTTCTATGAGGAGTGCAATGTGTTTGTTCAGTCGAATTCTTTTCTGATTTTTATGGCCTCCAAATATTTTAGAAGAAATGGCATCTTGCAATACATGTTGGACTTCTAGATTCACAAAGTAAAAAATTTAGAATTCTGTTAACTTTATAATCAGAACTATGGCCTTGTTCTTTAAAATGCGTTCTGAAATTATGCAGCCCAGAATGAAATATATCGATCATCACAGATATTTACTTTTCCAAAATTCTTTCAAAGCTGAGATGAAGAAACGTTGAAAAATGCTGCTTATTATAAAAAAAAAAAAAAAATGTTTACTGTGAAGTCATAGACAGTTAAATTATTGTTTGCATCTCCGCTTCTGTTGAAATTCTACTAAAGTGCAATTAATGCAATTTTTAAGTATTCCTTGTAGAAATTTTGTTTATTGGGATGGTTTACTCATCAGTAGTAGTATGCACTAGTGATGACATAAATAATTCCTTCTTGGGAGTTCATTCATCATTCACACAAAACTCATTCCCAAATGATCATTCAATTTCCACATTGTTAGTAGACTCACTGAGTGTACTAACTAGAGTTGCAGGGATCTCAAGTTTATGACCAAAGTGCTTTCAATGCCACAGCTCGTTCACAAACTGACCAAAAGAGAAAAAAAAATCTCATCCATTCATGCCATGTGATGGTTCAAGAGATGGTTCAAGTGCACATAATCTTATGGTGAATAATTCATCATGAATGGATTTGAATGAATGGCATTTACATTTCAATTCCCCCTTTTCAGTTTCACCACTATTTCCTTGATGACTGCTGTTTGCTCATTCATATAATGGTGGGCACTAAGTAATTCTCAACATTACTTTTTTTTATTGGGAATTCATTTCTGAATTCATGAGGGCATCTAAGCAAGCTGCGACTTCAGCATGTGTCGCAGTAATTGTGGATTGAATGGTCATTCACAGTGGTGAGAGCAAATCATTCACCATTCATGGTAAAGAGTCATTCATTGTGAATGAATTGTTTATGAATGGTCCATTACTAGTACAGGGTTCCCACGGTGCTTATAAATCCTTAAAAGTCCTTATAATTTTTTTGGGTGCTTAAAAGTCCTTATATTTTCCCAAAAAGAGCAAAAAGTACTTAAAAGTGCTTATTTTTATTTTGTTCGGAGTGCTTAAAGGTGCTTATTTTTAATTTTGTTCGGACTTTTTTTTTTTTTTTTCAATTTTTCCACATTTGCCCATAAACTTCTGATCGGTTGTTTTTGTGGTGCTCGTGAGTTCATATGAAATGCTATACCTAATTAATATTTAGAGCCTAGACACTGAGAAAAAATAGTTGTCTTTATACACTGAGTGGCCACTTTATTATGACCAGCCCCTCACCTCAGTACTTCGTTGAGCCACCTTTCACCTTTAGTACTGTGTCGATTCTTCGTGGCATGGAGTCCACAAGATGTTGATAGGTGGTTTGTGGAATCCGAAACCATGCTTGATGAATAGCACTTTCCAGGAGTGTGAGATTGCAGGGTTGTGGATCCAGCTGTCTGATGGCTCGTTCAACTTCATCCCACAAATTCTCAATGGGGTTGAGATCTGGAGATTGTGGGGGCCACCTAAGCAAAGTAAACTCACTGACATGTTCCTGAAACCAATCCTGTACAATACGAGCACTATGGCAGGACGCATTATCTTGTTGAGAGTAGCCATCGCCATTGGGATAAAACATCCACATGACAGGATGCACTTGGTCCGCAATGATGTTTAGATATGATGTGTGTCAGTCAGACGTTGATCAACACGAATTAAAGGGCCCAAAGCATGCCAGGAAAACATTCCCCAAACCATAACGTTGCCTCCACCAGCTTGAAGGGTTGTAGCAAAGCATTTGGGGTCTATGCTTTCGTGCTGTTTCCACCAAATTCTCATTCTGCCATCGGCATGGTGCAACTGAAAACGTGATTCATCGGACAACATAATTTGTTTCCAATTATCGACTGTCCAATCCTTGTGCTCCTGTGCGAACTGAAGACGTTTTCTCTTGTTAACTGCAGACAACAAAGGTGTTCGCACAGGGGTCATTCCATGCCAAATCAACCAAAAAATTTCAATATTCAACCTGACCATCTCAGATTTCAATGAAACGTTCAGGGATCATTCTCCCTAATGATATAAATGAGAATATATTTAAAAAAGTTTTTTATCTCATTGGGTTTTCGTGTAATTAATTTCTAAAATTTTGAAAAATCGTCGTTTTTTGGCTTGCATAAACTTTTTCAATCTTGAATTTCTCAAGTTTTATAAGGCCTAGATTGTTGTTTGACCCCTCATTTTAAAGAGAATTTCATAAGTTTTAATTTGAGATGCAACTTGACTATGCTTGGTAAAAAAAATTAATTAAAAAAAATATATTAAGATGATAGTGTTTTTTAAAAATTTTGAAAAAAAAATGTTTTTTGTAATATTATAAGCTTTAAATCCTGAAACTTTTAGAGTGGGATCTCAATGGGATCAAGAGCTATGGCAGCAAACTTAAAGTTACTGTACAAATAATAATGGATTATAATTCTCGTTTTAGTGTGTTAACATGATAACAGACACTGCGTTTTAAAATCTACATAATACATCATACTAATACATAGTCAAACATAAAACAAGGGAAGGACAGTCCCAACAGGCTAAAAGTTTTACCTGGTAAAATTATTAAAAACATTTTTAGTTAGCACTCAGTTGTAGTTATGCCAAAATAGCGACCTCTTAGTTCTTTAATTTAACAAATAAGTTCTTGTTTGCCTTTTTGGTTTCTGAGTCTGTAAGTCGATAAACTCTTCCTGTAGCTGTTGTAGGATCAACTTTTGTTAAAACCTCACTTTTATGCACAACTAGTATGTCAGTAAGTTGTGGGTATTTGAAAGATGGAGAAGGGCCATGTGGTTCCAAAAAACGTATTTTTACTTC
This sequence comes from Macrothele yani, assembly GCA_039090855.1. NCBI lineage: Eukaryota > Metazoa > Arthropoda > Arachnida > Araneae > Macrothelidae > Macrothele > Macrothele yani. Next base: position 75,821,955 of record CM077009.1, on the reverse strand, counting down.
ATCTGCTTCTATTCCTAACACACAACCTAACCACCACTTGTCTGAGTATTGGCATGTAACAAAGCCAACAATGTCATTAATGTCCAGATCATCATCAGTGTCATCAGCTGAAACTATTTCTACACTTGATTCCTCTGAAAATGAGTAGCTTTTTACTAAAACTCTAGTCTCATTCACAGGACTGTAACTGTGAAATTGTTGAGTACCCTTTATTGTTGTTGCTGTTTCAAACCTACTCTTCAAGGTCTTTTCCTCTGCCTCGTATTCGTCTGTAGTGGAATACAAAAACTGATGTTGACAATATTGTCTTTTAGCCCAATCATAAAGTTGGCGAGGGGTCATAATTTGATCAATGTAGACCATTCGTAGACTCGCCAATGCCGCTAATCATTTAACAGTTCCTCTGACACCATCAAATGCATTTTTTCTATGTGACGATGCAAAGAAGTTCCATTCCGCCATGATGCCAAAATCTTTCTCATGATGGCAGAGATTGAGAAAGTTTGATATGTTTTTGTACTGTGATGATGCTCCATCTGAAAAGTAATTCAGCTTTTCGGATTTATGGGGTAGATTCTGTTTAAGAAAGTCAGTCATGAGGCGTTGAAACAAATGAACAGCAACTGTCACTCATCTTACTAAGCTCGCATATCATTTCTGTGATTCCATTCTTTACACAACTTAGAACTTGGCCTATATTTTCGGCTTCTCGTATACTGCCACAAGCCACAAGGTTTTTCAATCTTCCCAAAATGCCAATTCATGTCTTTCCATATTATCTTTATTATATTTTCTTACCAACTTTGCCACTTCATGCTTTTTACAGTGATTTTGCCCTCAGAAACTTGACCTTGCATCCTCCCTAAATAGGCTTCCATCTTTTTTTTTTTTTTTTTTATGCTTCCTTAATCATGCTGTTCCACCAAGCATCACTTGATATCCCTGCTGTGCTTCCCTACTCTCTTAGTAGTGGTTTATGAAGCAGTTTATATTTGTCTGTTAATCTAACATTGCCCTTCCAAATTGAGTGAACAAATTAACTTAAAGTAGAAACAAAATGTTCTTATTTATTTTTGTGTTTTTTGTTGATGTGAAAACCATTAACAGTATACAGAATACATACCAGTAATTTGATTTATTGACATATAAAAATATATAAATATATGTTTTGAAGCTTTTGCTTATCAACCAGATGACTTTTTCAAGGGTAGACATTAGACTACCTTCCTGGAAAAAGTCATCTGATTCAATCAATTCTTCATACACCTCAAGGTGTTGAATTTTGTTACGTGGTTATAATTCTTATTATACATACATGTCAACAACTCAGTTGCTGCATTGTTTACTGTTTCTCACGTTGTATTATTGTTGAAGTGCTCGCAGGAAACATTGCCTTTGCTTGACAAAGGGTTATAATCATAAAAACCTATACAATTTATAATAAATAGGTATACATCAATAACAGGAGCCAAGGTTGTTACTTACATTTGGTCATGGAGCATTCTGGAATAGTCACTTGGTGACAAAATTATGTCTATCACGTTTCAAATAGTAGGCTTCTGTTTCTTCCAATAAACTGTGATTCTGTCAAATCTTCACATTGAAGAGTTGAGTTCAGGTACAATATTTAATCCCAATATTATTCTATACTTTGTTTCCTAATTGTAAGGTAAAAAGCAGTAATTAAGTATTCCTCTTGTTGAGTCATAGTTTAAAAAATGATATTTAAGAACATTAAAATATTGAACATTCCAAACCTTATTTCGAAGGGGAGTCGATCTGGTAAGAAATCTCTTGCTTTGATAATAGTTCAGTCTTTGTTTCCTGCCGCACCAAATTCCTAAACTAGTTTCAACTAGCATTTCGTATTCTTCTGTGCGTAAAAAATGATGCATTTCACATCATTCCGGTTGTTTCTTCGGCCAACTATTTCCAATCCACTGGCTAATGATTATAAAACCCTTTGTCAAGCAAAGACAATGTTTCCCGCGAGCACTTCAACAATAATACAGCGAGCACTTAAACAATAATACAGCGTGAGAAACAGTAAACAATGCAGCAACTGAGTTGTTGACATGCATGTATAATAAGTCATCTGATTGTTGTGCAAAATCTTAGAAACATTTATGTATTTTCATGACAATAAATCAGATTATTAGTTTAGTTTCACGATTTTGTGTGTAGTTGGTGTACAGATCCCAGTTATAAATTTAATGAACACTATAGAGTTTTAAAAAATCCAGATGAAATTTTTACAGATGGTAATGCACTCATACATTTATAAGTTGGATAAAAGTTATATGCATTAACAGAAAATCACAGAGACAGGCTACTTTCAGAAAATTTGGCAAAAACAAAACCCCAAAAAAAGTTTAAAATTAAGAATCCCCCAAAAAGTTTAAAATGTAAAATAGATATTCAATATCAAGAATAGCTAACATAAAATTAGTAAAAATTAAGAAAAACTATAAGAAACTGTACCTTGTCTGTAGTTTTCCTATGAGGTATTTTAATACAAGTGAATAATATTAAATACACATTGGGTGTATTTGACGATATTGTACATGTATTCCGGTGGGCTTATGCTCTCTCCAGACAAACTGTTAATCTTTTTCACTTTGTAATTTTCTGATTGGTGGACTAACGTCTGCGGAGTGCTTTTTTTTGCGGGACTGCCTTCCTGGCATCTGTACTTCAAATGCGGGAATTTTGTCAGCCATTTGGAATGGTGGTTTCTTAAAGATCGGTGGCCTAGCAGGTAGGTCCTTTCATATTTTTTTTTCCTTTTGGAGGCTTTTTTCTCGTTTCTGTGCCTGCTGAAATTCGTTAGTTTTATTGGCTTTCCTTTTACTGGAGTTTTTTCTTGCTGGTGGTTCTTTATTTCCTTGTTCTCCTGCAGTACTATGTTCAAGTTGTTTGCAGTGTTCTTGGGCTCGTGGCTCCACGTTCCTTTCGTTTGTTGTTCGGAGGAACATTTGCTGGTTTCCTAACTTGTGTAAAGCATTCTTATAATATTGTGTACATATTGCAATTTTTATTTTTTATTTTTAAGTACATTTCCAATGATTTAAATTATGTTTCTATTGTCTAAAGTCATGCAGTGTATCACAAATATTCTGTGTTTTTTTTGCTCCTGTTTTCTGTGTCAACTTCCAGAATTTTTAGTTGTTGATTCTTAGCACAGGCATTTGCTTCATTTTACTTGTCTCTCTTGACTTTGTGCTTTGTTTTTTTTTCTGTGGTTCCCAGTTGGGTTTCCCACTGGTAGCAAGCCACGTGTTTTGTGGCCACGTGGCGCTGCTGAATTTTTTGGAACTGATGCCTTCAAAATTGAGTCTTTTTACAAAGTGAGTTTTTTATTTTTTATTGTCTACTTCCAAGTTGGGCAATCTTACAATGCTGTGTACATCTTACAAAAATTTTTTTTTGTTCTTTTGCAGGTTTTTCCCAGGTTATGTTTTTCATTCCATTGGTCTAAATTCTACACCGATCTTGCAATATTTTTGGGCTCTGAAATAAAGCTTTTCTGTTTTGTGGACAATGAGGAGTCAGGAGTCTTTGGGTTAAGCCAGATATGTCCTAGATGCAATACAAAATTCGAAATCTTGCTTAATAATTAAGTTTCCGAGCCTATGTGGGCAGTTGTGGTTTTTTGGTGATTTTTGGGGACTTGTACCTTTTGCATCTATACATAGCAGAAACCTAAGTTCAACTAGGTCTTTGTTTCGGAAGTGAGTAAATTCTAAGTTTTGCTGGTCCTTGATAAAGCCAAAGCTTTTTCTGCATTTCATTTTTTCTTCCTGCTCATTTGCTTTGTTGATTTTTATTTTCTTTTTCTTTTTTCAGCTCCTGCTGTAGTTTTTCTGCTTATTGTAAGTATATATATGTATATACATATTTTTGAAGAGATGGTCACAGATGAAAAGCAGTACTTTTAGAAACTGTGATAACATAGTTTTTTCAACATCAATTTTTTTTTTTTTTTAATTTTAACAACCCTATAGAAGCAAAGTAGCCTTGAAAATAAGAATTTATCTTTTATTGTAGAGACAAAGCAGTTCTAACTCTTCAAATAGGACAGCTTCATTTGTATGCTAAAAAAAAATATTAAAAATTAAAAAGGCACTTGGAAACAAATTTTTATTTTACACTATTTAAAAGATGGCGATATTAGCTTAAAAATGATGTCTGTTTGATTAGGTTTGTACAAATGCATGCAATTTCATATATAAAAAAGAATGAACTGCACTTTTAAATATAATGACCTTGAAATAAAGCTTACCCGTCTTAGAAAAAAAAATTCTGAAATCTCTCTTTGTTATACATACTGATACATAATACTGCCCATGAATTAAATTCCATAGCTATGATGTAACATCTCTTTGATTTGTCATGAAATCATCCAATAACATACTTGTCTTTAAGTTTAGTGCAGAGTGTGTTTACAGTGCTGGGAGGAAATTGATAAAAAGCAGCTGTTGAGTTGATGGCTGCTTACTCAATTTAATGCTGCAAGTAAGATCAGTTCATAGTACTTGGGGACTGACATTTTGAGGGTACAGGATTCTGTGTGAAGAATATGGACTGATGTTATTTACATGATGAATAAGGCTGCCTGAAAACATAAATTAAGTGTTAAGCCAAATGAAACTATTCCATAGTCATGATATGTAGCACAAGACTGAGGCATTTCCCTGTAATTAGGTTTCTCTAACTTTTATACTACATAAACCTACAATAATGCAATGCTATAGGCTTAAAATTCATACACACATATATATAAAATAAAACGAAACTGGAGTATGTACTGATTGATTATGTAATGTTAGTAGAATATCATAGGCTATTTTTATTTCTCCAAAAAAAAAAAAAAAAAAAAAACCACTTTATACTTTCAGAAATAACTCTTTATTTGTAGAAACTGAAATTTCGGATATTTTGCAATCTGTCTAGTTTCACAAAACTTGGGAGGAAAAAAGAAAAACAAATTGTGAGGAAAGAAAATCTTTGCGAATTTCTAAACTTTTGATGCTTCTGTCTTCATATTTAATGTCTTTTCATACTCAAAGAGGAGGGAGAACCTGGCTTTCTCCTTTTGTTTTTGTCACGGTACTGTACACACATTAAGTACTGAGTGAAAGATATGGGAAATTTTGGAACACTGAAGGAAAAAAACGAAGACATGTAACAACGAGAATTTAAACAGTAAAACACTAAATTCATGCTAAGTTATGTAAAATTGAAATTAAAGTGAGACAGCTTTTGAATACATCTCTTAATCTTTTTCAGCCAAAATTTGGTAAGGAAATATTTGTATTTTAACCCGATCTCTGTTCCTCCTTCATGTGGTTGCCACAACCAGAATAATATTTTTTTTATTAAATTATGAACATACTTAAAATCAATGCAATGATCAGAGTCAGAATTACAATTTTAATGGAAAGATAAATTTTTAGACTTCCATTGCAATGAAGTGCAAAAGGATTTGAGATTCGAGCAATTTGTTCATAATCTTTCCAACAAGGTTCTACTTCAGTATCTTTCAGATTGAAAAAGCTAAGACAGTGTCAGTTTTCTCTTAGCTCTGCAGTTTTATAAAATTTATAACATATGTACACTATATTTTTCAGAATATAAGATGCACCAGTACATAAGGCACACTTATTTTTTGAGAAAAATTTAAGGAAAAAATAAAATGGCATTTTAAAGATTTTTATGAGAAAAAAAAATCAGATGGTGGCATCATTTGTAATAAACTTCAAATAAAAGCACTTTCATCCTGTTAATGTTTCAGTTATGGACTTTTCCAAAAAATTACTTCAGAATTATGACTCCACATTATTTATGTTGCCATGAATGAATGAATGAGATTTTAGTGTTTGTCTCTGGAAGTTCCATGTAACGAAGAATTTGCAACAGTAATAATGCACTCCTAGTTTGCTAGTGCATGTTTGAATCATCTCTTGTTGTGATGTTTCATCCTGAGATGCAGTTCTTTCCCTTCTTTTTTTTTTTATCACTTTGTTTTTTAAAAAAATGTGATAATATTTTTTCAGATTGCTACATGCAGATATGAGGTATGTGCTTAAACTATACTTTATTATATCAATACCTCATGAATTGCACAGGTATACACACAGGCACAAATACATATACCTTGCTCATTAAAAAACATGCATGCATGGTTAACAATAAACATAAAAATGGCATACATATAAGTGCTTATGATACTATAATATTGTAAAAAAAGTGCAGAAGAATATAATTTACTGTATCTACAACAAAGTGATAACTTTTAAAACTCATTCAGCAGTCTTTATAGGAGCATACATACTGTACATTCATGGCAATAACAATGAAATTCAGTATATGTAAGACACATTATGACTTTGACTAAAAAGTGTGTCTTATATTCTGAAAAATACAGTCTTTTTTTAATTTATGAAGGTCATGTGATAGATTTCACACTGGTCTGCATAATGGGAGAGTTTTCATTTTTTTAAAATATGACATTGAAATGTTAAATCAGTAACTGATGTCATCTGGTAGACATTTGGAAAAACTTTCTTCTCAGTTCATTAAGCACATTGTGTTTTGATGCATGCAAAATTCCTTAGATAGTTTCTATTTGGAATTGTTCCAGTCCTAAAAATGTTGCCCTCTTCAACTAGACAAGGCCTACCACATTATTTTGACTTACCTTTTCCTCAGTTTGACTGTTTGCTCAAGACTCATTTTATCCTTAATTAAATTTTTTAAAGCAGAAATAGCTCACCAGTTTTAATGCGCCAGAAGTGGACACAAGTTTTCTTGAACAGCATCCAATACAAAGGTAGCATTTTTTTTTTTTTTAAATTATGGGAAAACGAAGTGCTCTTATTTCATCGTACCTCCACCTTTTCTGTATGCTTCTCATTTTTCAAGGATTTTCTTTGTACCATGTTCAGAGGTCCCTTTCAGAATTTGGTTTCCTTAGGCGATGGGAATTCAGTTGTACACACATGCTAGGTACTCCTTTATGAAAGTAATCAAAATGAGAAAAAGGCATTTGGTAATTGAATTCTAAGGCATTTATAATCTATAAAACAGAAATTTGGTTTCACTGGCAAATTTACTGAGATCTGCGAGTTCCGAAACATAATTGCAACACATTCAGAAACCAGGAATAAGTTGTTGTTCTTGTGAATATATAATGATAGTTTATTTTCGTTGCAGTGTTTTTTTTGAAGATATGTTACTTAAAATGGTACAAGTCAGTGAGGGGAACTATTTTTGGTGCATAAATTACATTAGACCAAATGCTAAATTTAAAAAAAGAAAAGAAAATACAACCATAAGTTTGTATGCATGTACAAATATTTCTCTACTATGGGATATATCCATTTTAGTAATACAGACATAGAATTGCTAGAATTACTTACCAATGTGTTGAAAAATCCTTAAGGTAGATATCCTTCTTTTTTGAAATATGGCATGTTAATACAGAATACTTTGATGCTCATTCAATCAGGATGGATGTCTTCAAAAGTATCAGAATCAGTAAGGCAAGTCTTACATCAGTTGCCTATGTGTATTAAGGACAAGGAAGGTCATCAAAGAACAAAGCTGGTTATAAAACCTTCTTTCCGTTTTTCAATAAAAGAATACTAAGCAAATTAAATAACAAGGTATTGCGTACCTAATAATGAACCATATATCGCACGTTACAGCCTCAGTGAGACATGTGCTCCCACCCCAAGCGAAGCCTAAATTATGCGAAAAGTCTTGGCTAGTTTAAAGATATTTACAAATAAAACGTTTTTTTAAATGGTACAAGTTATTTAATTTGTTCAATTTGAAGCACGTTTAACCATGAAACTATCCCTTCGAATATATGTCTCATGATATGTATATATTTTTTTAATATTAAGCAGTTATGTGGTGATGTGAGGGTGGTGAGAGAAATTTAAGAAAAAGTTGACGAGTTTGATAGCATGCATGGCAGGATTACTAATGCAGATATTATATCTGAGTTTGGCATTTCTTCTGCAGAAGAAGGCTCTCTGTGCGATGTTTCAGGCCCATAGGCTAGCAATTTAGACATGAAAGAATGTGTAAATTCAAAAATTAATTTAAAATCATTTTACCTAAACTGGATACTATGAAGTTTTTGAGACACGTTGTTCTGCTTAATTTATTTTATTAGTGTTGTATCATTAAAATGTGTTATACTGATGCAACAGAATTCAACAAAAGGGTGTCTACTGAATAAAATTGTAGGTAAAATGGCAAATTCTGTTAATAAGTTTAATCGTGAATGAACAAAGTATAATTTATGTTTAATTTCTTTCTTTGCATTAAGTATCTTCAGTGAAATAGTTAATTCCTCAAAAATATAAACCTATACTACAGCTGTAAACTGTATGTGTAAGGTTGCATTTTTGTCTGTTCCTTAACTTTATTAAGTAAGTTAAAATACAAGTTCCACAACACACAAAATGCAAATGTAACATTCAGGTTCACAATCACTTACCTTGCTTCCAATGTATTAATACTGTGTCAGCTAACAATAATTCAGTTTAAAAACAATTTTAAAATTTTGCTATTTCAGAATTTTGAATGAGGCAAATGTGTAATTTTCATAACAGAAAAAGAAGTTTTTTTCTTCTTGTTTACTTTGTTATGAAACATATCATTACAGCAAGAGTACTAGGACTGTAGGTAAGCAGTTCTACTCTTTAGTTTCCAGCATAACTGCATGGAAGATGTGAAAAATATCTTCCTGACGTGATAAATATGATTGTTTAGGGAAGCAAGTAAATAAGTAAACAAATTGAAGATAAAAACAATTGCATTTAGTTGCATGTAACTCCTTTATTTTTCTTATTAGGGGAAATAAAAAAATATAGATATGTCAAAATATGCATTACTTACAGAGGGGAGATGGTTATTTTGGAGTTCTGATTATATTTTCCCCAACATAATCCGTTCCCTTTCCTTTCAATTTACATGCCTGGAAAAATCATCTTATTTCCTCCAAAGTCCTGACAACCACCATGTCTTCTTTACAACCACCATGTATTTTCCCTTCCTATTCTTTCTTGCTGCATCTTGAAGGAAGATGCTGCCCATTACATAAGGTGGTGTTAATTGGTGGGGGTAAATTTTGATGTGGGGCATCTCCGAGAAAGTTTGTCCTTCCTATAGCACAGATAAACAAGGAGAATGTCGTTGCTTTTGTTCCGTGGGTGGTCCCGGTCAATGAAGGAATTGTTTTCCCCGAAGGATCTGTTCAAGTGCCTTTTTTCTCTGAAGGCAAATTTCTATCTGCTGTTCTCATTGTATAAACCAAGTCACTATATAGTGATATTTCAAACAATACTTCTATATAACAGTGTGACTTTATTATTCCATTATTCTAGAGAATTGAACTGTTCATAAATATACATTCACAGCCCAATATCTGTAACTTTAAAATGTTGCTCCCATCTAGAGTGGACACACTCATATAACAGTTTCCTATAGTGATCAACATTCATAATTCAAGGTTTTTTTTTTTTTTAAGCTAAAATCTACTTCTCCTTGATGTAATTTGTGTACTTCACTTGTTTTAGAACCTGAATTTTAGCCAACTTGAGGTGTATAAATGTTCTGTCAGCGATTCAACTTGTGTAAGTTTCATGATTGGAAGTGCAGGGCCTGGTTGTCATTATAGCTAAGTGGAGAAAACAAAGTCAGAGAAATCATGCTTAATACGGTTTGTAGCATGCATAAGGTAGGAATGGTTGAAGGCTTGGTATAATAGGTTTTACATTCTGAAGTACCTGGCCTTAGACCAAGAGGGGAGATCTATAATATGAAGGACAGATGACCTAAAGTTGGCCCTTGTGGACATTTGTCAGTAGCAGAAATTCTTTCTGGCATTGGGAAAGTTTGTAAGATAATCAGTTCTAATTTCTTTTCAATTCTCAATTTTCTGTTATCATAATCTGTGTATTTATAATTATGATATGTGATGTACTATATAGGCTGACCAGTAAAAAGTAGTAAGTGAACTAGTTTATGGGATAATAATTTTTGGATGGAACCAATAATTTAATACATTCACTGCTGCTGTGCTATTTTAATGGCAACCACACGGTGCTAGTAAGAAATCCAGGCAAATCTTCTGAGATGCCACAAGGCGTCGCACAGCACAACGGATGAGCTTCTATAGAAGCATTTGGATCAACATACCTGTGTTGGGATCTCATAGCTTTGTACCATTCCACTATTCTAAAATAGGAGAAAATTTATCCATAATTGATATTCGTAATTATAATATAACCTTCAGTTAATTAAAGGGATATAGATGGGCATATCCTGTAGACGGTAACTAATAAATTGTAAAATTCTTCAGTCGCAAAAAGATTGAAAAATTTGATTGGTTTGATACCTGTCATATTATTTTTCAGTCCAAGTACAGTAGTGAACAGAATTTTTCTCGTGACGTTGGGAACATCATATTAATGTGTAACTAAAATCTGTTGAGGCAAAGTATGAGAGAGAACATCACATTTTTCATTTTCACTTTCACTGCTGGTTGTACTACAGCTACTAAAAGCATAAGTTTCTGCACATGGGCACCAACTTATATGGGCTCGTGGGGCCCGAGCCCACCCAATAATTTGCAGTGTTTTATTATGATTACTACCATATTTACTTACGACTATATTAGAATTTTTTACAGAAATTACTTTATCAAAATATTTAATCTTGTGTTATGGAAAACATATGTATAGAATGTATGTTTCAAGTAACAAGGCTAAGCCTAAGCGAGTTTCAAATATCTATTTTATCCATTTTGAATTCAAATATAATTATTTGCATATAATTTACAACACTTAGGCAATTCGAAGTAACCTGAACCATTGTCGGTTCTAATTATTCGAAATCCAACCCCGTTCTCTGAGTTCTCAAACAAAGTCCAAAAATAAAATCTTGTATTTTTCCCACGTGGTGCTTCTTTTTGTGTACTCTCTTGCAGCACTGTGAGAAATACTTTGCAATACCCCTTCTAATCACTCCCCTGGGCAAGATATCCACCAAGCAGTCTGACGTTTCTTCTGGCAGTGAATGGGGCTAGAAAATTAAAGTCCCAATGCCAGGATTAACACGTCAGAGTTTAAGAGAAAAGTGTCATGTGGAAAACATTGAATTCTAGTGAGTGCAAGTGCGGACAGTTCGCAGCTCGTGGGTTGTAATGATTTGTATTTTCCAGGTATATAATTTCCTTATATTCACACAGAAAAAATCAGTTAAAGTTCTCCAATTTGTTATTTTTTAGCCTTCTATGTTTATATAATATCCACAGTCATATCGATGATATGAAAATGAATACTGTATTAGGATCTATGTAAAGGAGGGTTTCTGAGTTTCTTTTTTTTTATAAAATCATAACTCAAGTCTTTGAGCCCACTCAATATTTTTAAAAAGTTGGCCGCTCTGTTTCTGCATATGATGACAAATTATCTGAATCATCTATTTCCATGGCAAGATGTGCCTGCTGATGAACTTTTGGTTGAGAGGGACAGGAGATATGATAGCCTGTCTGTACAAATCCGTTGTTTCCACAAAACTAAGTACTGAAGTTACTATCACTTTTTCTTTTTAAATCCCTTTAGTGTCCTCAATAGGCAGCCCTTTTAAGTATTAACTGTAATCAGCAAATGCTTTTTATTGTGGTCAAGCACTTGATTATTGTTAGTTCCCTTCACCACAAAATCAATGACATTAAAAGGAAACTAGACATTGCAGTAAAAAGTGCACACTGTGTTAAGTCTATGGGGAGTCACCTTACCTCTCCCTTTCCTCAATTATGTGGAAAAAATCTGCAATCCCCTAATCGTGGTCATTTTTAGACAGTTATAGACTCAGTTTCAGTGCCAGTAACAGAATGGATAACCCTCTTCAAGTGCCGAAGGTTTTAGGAAGGGAAATATTAAGTCACGATCATGACAGCATTCAGCATCATTGGCACCAGGGCTAAGTATTGAATGACACTGTTCGGCATCACATAGCAGTGAAAGTGTTAAACAAGAAAGATGACACCAAAATTTCAGTTGTAGTGAGCATGTCTTTTGAATCCTTCCCATGATGAAGAATTAAATGTTTTAGTTGTTCCTGGTCAATGGAACCCATGAAAAAAAATATATAATCAACTGGATATAAAAATAAATATCATACAATCAATAAAACATTTAAAAAAATAAATAACTACTTTTTTCGTTTCTGCGGTTAAAAAGTATATGTTACGAAAATTAACAAATTGTACAGAAAAAGTTTCTCATCGCTGAAGGAAGCTAGTTTCAAATCAAACAGAAGAAGAGATGTGAGAATACATTAAATAACTGTATGTCCCTAGCAGAACAATTTTGAATAATGGGAAAGTAGAAAATATACAAAAGGTATTTTTTATAGCAAAACCTATGCTAAGGAAAAAGGATGTTTAAAAGACCTCTCCTGGAATATACAGGGTGATTCAGCTAAGTGTGTACAAACTTCTGGGAGGGGTAGGTTGCACAAAGACAAATCGGAATCACATAGCAATGCAGGGTCAGAAACGCCATCTTCATGTGCTAGTGTACAGAGAGGACGAGAAATGAAAGAGCAGCACGTTAAGAGAACAAAATGCTTTTAATTACTCACAAGACACTTGCGAAAATGCATTGAGGTTACAGAAGGTGTTCAAAGTTGCGACCACGAGCTGTAACACAGGCTTCACATCGTCGGCGCATGGAATCACATACATTTTGGAAAATTCCTGGCATGTCTCGGACTTCCAAAGCAGCTACAGAGATGTGTGTTACAAGGTCCTTCTCACTTTCAAGGAGGGTGTCGTATACCAGTCCTTTGATGTAACCCCAGAAGAAGTAATCAAGGCATGTTAAGGCCGGCAATCTTGCAGGCCAATCAACAGGACAACCATTCCCAAATGGTACAGAATTAAGATTCTCCACTGCCCATGCATGCGTGTTATGTGCAGTGAGGCAACCTTCCCGTGTAAAGCACGCTTAGTCTGTGAGCAGCATAGAAGCACGAAATTAGGGTCCTGCCGCACTCTTCTGCAGGAACAATTGCGCAAATTCAATGCGTTGAGGGTAATCCTCAGGGCTTAGTGTCTGAACGTGCTGCACATGATATGGATGCAATTGGTCTTTGTGCAGAACCCTCCATACGGTAGATTAGGACAGACCGAGCTAATGGGCAATTGCTCATTTGCGGGCATTTCGAGTGTCTTCTGCGTGACTTAACACATTCTCTTCGATGGCAGGAATGCATACCCATCGTTCCCGACACCTGGCAGGCCCCTGGAAAGAACCAGTGTCGCATAACCTCTGATGCAGCAGTGCAAATACTTGGTGGTTTGGCACTTGTCTCATCGGGTATCGTTCCTGGTAGAGTCGCATGGCGGCTCGTCCGTTGCAGTCCGCTGCTCCATATGTGAGGTGCACATCAGTTATTTCTGTGTTCACAAACTCAACCGTCCTACTACCTCTGAGGGCGGTTTACAAATGACGGTATCCTTAAAGAACAACATATGAACAGTCTCACGGCCGAACAGCACCATCTATCGCATGAAGATGGCATTTCCGACCCTGCATTTCTACGTGATTCTGATTTGTCTTGTGCAACCTACTCCTCCTAGAAGTTTGTACACACTTAGCTAAATCACCCTGTAGATGGAGAGAAAAAGGTCTTAACATTTACACCCCCTAGCTAGCGAGAAAGCTGTGCATTATTTAAAGAGGGTAATATTTCCCATCGTAGCTAGTAACATACAATAAAAAAAGAAATTTTACAGTATGATTTTTAGAAGCAGAGATGACTGTTTTTCTTGACGATTATGGGCAAAACGCGTAACAATATTAACAAAGAAAGGTGACTTGATCACGCTAGTTACGTTAACTAAAACTTTTACAAAAAGCCTGTAAGTTGAAGCTTTCGACCTTATCTTAGGTCTTCATCACGCCAATGGAGGACTAAGATTTTTGCCAGATTCTACATTTGAATTTTTCCTATTCTGCAGGAACAATTGCGAGGAGATCAATTCTAAGTTTTGGCAACAAAAATAGGAAAAATTCAAATGTAGAATCTGGCAACAATCTTAGTCCTCCATTGGCGTGATGAAGACCTAAGATAAGGTCGAAAGCTTCCAACTTACGAACTTTTTGTAAAAGTTTTAGTTAACGTAACTAGCGTGATCAAGTCACCTTTCTTTGTTAATATTGTTACGTGTTTTGCCCATAATCGTCATGTTTCAAAGCTACGCAACTTCCGGGCATTTTATTTTGGACTGGACGAAAGATTGGATTTCCTTCCGGAAACTTCGGACTCAAGTCACTAATTCTCTTTGCAGCCTTCGTTTTCTTGTTTCCTGCAAGACTTCTGGCATTCTTCCCCAAGCTTTTCAGATCTGCAAACCCATCTTCAAAGGACGGTGCCGTGCGTTACTACAGCAAACCAGCCATAACCTCCTATCTGCCGCTATCCGTGACCTGCGTTCCTCCATTGCTAAAACTGAACTTTCCTGCTACATTAGCTACCAATCACTGGCTGCTACCACTCATCCTGCTTTGCTTGATATTTTCATGGTTCGCATCAACCAAACCCTCTCAACAATTGAAGTAAATGAATATGCTCGCCATACAAAGAAATTCAATTTTCTACTCTCCAAGCAAAAAAGTCAAGCAACATCTCCGTCATCAGCCTCTACTGACAAGCCAAAGTATGTAAATCTTTCTTCTGTCACTATTCCTCCTAGCTTGGATAAATTCTTATCATTAGGCCCAAAATTTTCACCTGCTCTTCCTATCAATCTTCCACAAACTGTTTCTGTTATAGAATCAGCCATCCACAGAACTGAGACTGTTCAGCAGCCTATCCTTCGTGCCAACGCTGCTGTTATCTTATCCAAGCAAAATTCTGTGCCAATCAAGTACTCTTCTTCTTGTTTAAAGAATTCAGGTCATTTATTCAAGAAAATGACCTAGCCGTATGCAAAGCAGATAAAGTTGGTTGCCCAGTCATCATTGGTAAAGAAACTCTAAACCAAAAAGTGCTTTCTTTTCTTACATCTGCTAACTGCATCCCTTTACAGTCAGACACCACCAACTCACTCAAAAACTCAGTTGACAGATTAGCTAAGAAAGAAACTCTTCAATCCTTCCTTGGTGATATATCACCCCCTCCTTACTTTAGAACTCCCAGGCTCTTCCTGCAAGTGAAACTGCATAAAGCTGGTAACCCCATCAGACCTTTAGTGGAATATTCTTTTTCTCCAGCAGTAAACCTTGAAAAGAGATTGGTCCTCAAATGCAAATCCCTGGCAGCCAACCATCCTCATACAGTTGTCTCTACTTCAAACTTCATCCACAACCTTCCTAATTCCTTTCCTCCTTGTGATAATCTGTATACTCTTGATGTAGAATCTTTGTTTCCCTCTGTACCATATTTTGATTCCTACATGCTCCTCATGAAGAAATTGATTCTTTATTTTAAACCCCCGGTCCTCTTATCAAAGATCTTTATGATTGCTTCCACACTATTCATCAACATAGTTGTTTTGTTTTCAACAAAATTGTGTATAGGGCAACAATCTGGTCTCCCCATGGGCTCACCTCTTTCCCCTCTGCTTGCTGAAATCTACATGCAACATATTGAAGTTTCCATAATTTCTCTACACCCTTTTCAACCTTCCCTATGGTTAAGATATGTAGACAACATTTTCATTAGCTGGCCACATTCCGAGTCTGAGCTACAGATACTGATCAACTCCATTACAGAAAAATTTCCTTCCATTAAGCTCACTATATCTAAGGAAGTAAATCACAAAATTGATTTCCTGGATGTATCTATCTGCAGAAACGCTGATCTCTCCATTACTCGTTCCGTCTATCGAAAACCTTCTGCAGCCACTAACATCATTCCCTACAAATCTTGCACCCTGCATCTCTACAAGCTTGCAGCATTGAAGTCCTACATCCACAGGGCTCATATCATTTGCAACAGCCAACTCTCTCTTCAAGAAGAACTCTCCAAAATTTCTGCAATAGCCCTCTCTCATGGTTTCCCTGCTGTTACAGTCAACTCCCTCATAAAGAAATATGAAAACCATTCGAAAATCGAATGCCTCCTTCCTCACAAGAAAGAAGACCTGAAATTCTGTGGTTCTGTTCCTTACCATCCTTCCTATGCTTATAAGTTACAGATTCTTTTTAGAAGTTTTGGTTACCATCTTGCCATTAAATCTACCCCAAACATCTTGAAACTTCTACAAAGGGATAGGGACAAAGTTGAAAGCCTGAACCTCCCAGGAGTTTACTACATTCCTATCTCTTCTTCTACTGGGGATAACTTATACATTGGAAGCACATACAGGAGCATTAGCCATAGAATTTTAGAACATAGAAAAGATGTTTCGAAAGGCAATCCCAACACTGCCTTGTCTATTTTGACAATGGAAGACACATCTGCAGTTCCCCACTGGAACGAAGCAAAACGAATTGCTTCGTTTGACAATCGTTTTGCCCTCCGTTACCGTGAAAGCATAGAAATTATTTTCAACTCAATGACTTGCAACTCCGAATCTCCTCTCTACATTCCGTTGATCTGGAGATCAATTCTAAGTTTTGGCAACAAAAATAGGAAAAATTCAAATGTAGAATCTGGCAACAATCTTAGTCCTCCATTGGCGTGATGAAGACCTAAGATAAGGTCGAAAGCTTCCAACTTACGAACTTTTTTGTAAAAGTTTTAGTTAACGTAACTAGCGTGATCAAGTCACCTTTCTTTGACTGTTTTTCTGTTACCTTGTCTTTTGAAATGGTCTGCAAACAGTACACTAACAGAACTGGGAACTACAATAAACTCCACAAGCAAAGTATTTCACGTTGTTGTAAATGGTAACCATTGTAAAAAGAATTTTTTAAATTGATCATTAGAAGCAGAGATAGTGAGGAAAACAGAAAACATTTGTTTTCCTCACTATCGAATAGAAAAACATTTGTGCTTCGTAGCAGAGAAATTGTTTATTATTTTCGGCACAGAACGCACACAAAATGTTTCTATAGTTGGGGCTATCTGACTGAAAATGAATGTCTTCAATTGTTTTTTAGTCCCACAGATATTGCTAAAAATGGAAATATGAACTTATGACCCCCCCCCCCCCCTACTGGTTCACTTGTATGTTATGAAAAATTTGATATTACATGCAAAACATTTCGCATCTGATAAAGAATTTTTCAAATCTAACTCTTAGAAGCAGAGATATTGACAAAAATATGATATACATCTTTGACCCCTGGCAGGAAATCTATGCACAATTTTAAGCATAAGTTATTCTCAAAATGCTTTTCATAGAGAGTTGTAGTGATCCACAAAACTTTTTTTTTTAAATTGAATTTTCAGAAGTGCTGATTTTTCTGCAAATACAGTAATTTGCAAAAGTTTAAGACCACGTATCAATTTATTGAAAATTAAAATTTTCAAAGAAACAACTAATTACGAATACTAGTCAGAAATATTTGAAAAAGTGACACCACAGACAAATATTTACATTCTTTAGAACACAAAAAAAATAAATAAAATAAAATAAAAATAAAATCAGTACTTTGTGTGGCCACCTTTTTTTTTTATAACAGACAGAATACATTTAAAGAACTTACACCGTCTTTGCACGATATCTTTAATTTAAAAAACGACAGATATTTACAAGATAAAAACACCCATTAGTACTTTCGGGTCGGCAATCGACCCGTCTTCAGATGGAGGAGAGCCGCTGCTGCACATGTGCTCCCATATATATATGTCCGAGTATGATGATGTACAAGGGTATGGAATAGCATTGCAAGGGTGTCACTCTGTTGCCATCATTTTAATGCTAAATCACGAATCAGATGATGTCCATGTGGAAATATGAGATAAACAGGGTGCAAAATATATATATATATACTGGCAGAAAGTGAAAAAAGGACACCAAGAAGGAATTGGCAGACGATCATGAAATTTACTTATGTTAATGGGGTCGAGTTTACGTAGGTGTGATGTTAATTTCGGGACCAACCGGTGAGCGCTTACGACACAGCACTCCATAATATGCAAATTATCGTCGGTGGTATTTAAAGAGTACGGCGAAGTGAATGTAATCAGTCGCCGGCGTACGGACATGTGCGAAGACCCTGAAGAAGCTGCAATGCCTGGACATGGAAGACGTGTACGATTTCAGCAGTTATTGGACTTTGAGCGAGGTAATCTAGTCGGACTTTGTGAGGCCGGGTGGTTGTATCGTCGTATTGCAAAGCAAATTGGACGTGAAGTATCGGTGGTGGTACGATGGTGGCGTAGATGGTCCGAGGAACATTCCCACACGAGAAGACGTGGAACCGAGACTCACAGACGGACTGATGAGCGGACTGATCGACGCATAAGAAGAGCAGCGTTGTCAAGCAGAACATCCACTGCGAAGCAAATCCGAGCTGCCGTTGCACCTGAGGTGACTGTGCGAACAATCCGCAACCGTCTACTGGATGCAGGACTACGTGCACGTGTGCCTCTGGCATGTGTACCTCTGACTCCAGCCTACCGTCAGGAACGGCTGCAGTGGTGTCGCCAACGTCTGCACTGGAGAACGCAATGGCAATCTGTCGTGTTCAGCGATGAAAGCAGATTCTGCTTGGGAGCATCCGATGGCCGTATGCGTGTTCGCAGACGCACAGGGGAGCGTCTCCACCCTTCTTGCATCCGCCAGTGACACACAGGGCCTACACCTGGTCTCCTGGTGTGGGGAGCGATCAGCTATCACTCCCGTACACAACTAGTGTTTGTAGTGGGTACACAGCACCTCCTACATCAATAACATCATTCGGCCCGTTGTTGCACGCCATTTGTAAGGTCGGTCCATTGTGGCATTTTCCAGCAAGATAACACATGCCCACACACGGCACGTGCAATACAACATGCACTTCAGGGTGTGAGACAACTTCCATGGCCTGCACGTTCACCGGATTTGTCCCCCATTGAGCACGTGTGGGATTTTATGGGACAAAGACTTATCCGGTCTTCACAGCCAGCCACGACCATCCCCGATTTACGCGTCCAGGTTGAGGATGCTTGGAACTCAATACCCCAAACTTACATCCAACATCTGTATGACAGACTCCAAGCCAGAATTGCACAGTGTGACGCAGTTCATGGCGGTTCAACCTCGTACTAACCATGTTACATGGAAATGTTATTTTTCAGTTTACCAGCAAATACAGCTGTATTTTGCCATAATGTTTTGATCACGTTATCCTCTGTATTCTGTTATTATGCTGTATAAATTTCGTTGGTATCAGACGTCTCCTTCTTGGTGTTCTTTTTTCACTTTCCGCCAGCGTATTTGTTATAACTTACATATTTAACAAGTTAAATACATAGGTTATAACAAATATATATATATGTATATATATATATATATATATTTATTTATTTATTTATTTTGCACCCTGTTTATCATATTTCCACATGGACATCATCTGATTCGTGATTTAGCATTGAAATGATGGCAACAGAGTGACACCCTTGCAACACTATTTCATACCTTGTACGTCATCATACTCGGACATATATATGGGAGCACATATGCAGCAGCAGCTCTCCTCCATCTGAAGACGGGTCGATTGTCGACCCGAAAGTACTAATGGGTTTTTTAATCTTGTAAATATCTGTCGTTTTTTAAATTAAACATATCGTGCAAAGACCGTGTAAGTTCTTTAAATGTATTGTATATGCATGGCATCTTCATTAAGACTATAGACAGAATACTATGTGGCATACTCTCAATGAGGGATTTGCAGTAGGCACTTGAAATGTCTTTGAACCACACCTATTTTAGCACCTCAATCAAAAGCTTGGGAATTTGATGGCTGTTTTTCGGTTACCTTGTCTTTTAAATTGGTCCACAATTTTTCCATGGGGTTAAGGTGCCAAGACTATTATTGGGCCAGTCAAATTCCTTATGTTTTTGCTCTGCAGGTAGGCCTTTACTGTCTTTGATCTATGGCATGGAGCAACATCATGTATAAAGATTGTGCATATGAGTTAACAGCTTCTCACGTAACATTTCCACATAAAAAGGACCAGTCATGGTAGTGCCTGTCGGCAAAAAGGATAATGAAGCAGTGCTGGATACTGACATAGATACACCTCCGATATCATCTGACTAGGTGGATGTCTCACGGTGCTAACGGTGCATTTTTCATCAAACTTTTTACCTTTTGGTTGTCAAATATGTGCTTCACATGATTCAAATTGACGCACAGTTCATTCATTGGAAAATAGAACTTAGCTCAAATTTTCAGCAGTCCACGACTGATGATGCTTTGCGAACTTGGAGTCTCTTCTTCGTGACAGCTTAGTCTAGGTTTATGTGCAGGTTTATAAGATTTTAATCCAAAGTCTTTGCTAAGACGCCGAGAAATAGTGCTGATACTAATATTAGACCCTTTTGAATGTAGAAAGGCCTTGATTTTCTTGCACGAACTCCTCAGTGAAAGCACAACTATTCGCCTTATGATATTGTCATCACGTGGAGTTGTTTTCCTTGGACGTCCATTTCTCTTTTGATTGCTAAATTCACCTGTATCTCGATGTTTCATGATCATATTATGAATAGCAGTCTTGCTCACATTCACCTTTCTGCTTATGTCACGTTCAGGGTAGCCTATCCTTCATGACATAAAGTCACTATTTGTGCCCTCTGAGTAACACTTTAAATGATGCTTTCTTTTTTGTCCATTTTTCACCGTGTAAAAAATATGTTTAAAACCTCTCAGCATGAAAACCAGAAGCAAATTGATGCTTGCACGTTTTCCCCAACTCTATCAACAGCTGCTGCTGTAGGATGATGCAAAACAGACAGGAAGTTTAGTAATACTGACAGTAGCTGACAGAATCTGCAGAAACTCTTAACACCAAGAGGTGGTCTTAAACTTTTGTAAATAACTGTACATCACACACACAAATATACACTTATGCCCCTATAGGCCAAACCATTCTTTACCAAAAAATTAGAAATTATATGCAGAATATTTCCCACCAGGAGCTCTGTCCAAAGCAGAAGAATTTTTCAAATAGCACTTCTAGGAGCAGAGAAACTGGTGAAATAGCAATTTACTTTTTCAACCCCTAGCAGAAAATCTATGCATTACTTGAAAAAGAAACTGCACCCAAAACAGTCTTCATTATAAATGGCATCAAAAAAGGAAGGATGGTTTTCAATCTGATATTTAAAAGTATTGATTTGGAATAAGTTGCATTTTGCATTCAATAGCCTCTGCATTTATGCTGTCTAGTGGCAAAGTTATGCATTGTTAAAAAAGCCCTAAAAAGCCAGGTTCATAATTTTCACATTTCAAACTTTCCAGTGTGTAAAAAAATAGCATGTCCGACTAATAGTTTCAGAGATATAGTGTCCACAGACTGACAGACAAAATATGTGCTAAAAAGGTGTTCAGTATGCTGTTCTTATATGAGGAGAATACATTCTCTTTTTCTTTTACTTTGTGGGGTCATAGAAGTAGATTTTTAACTTGAAATCATAAGATGTTAAAAGTTGCAATATGTTTTATTTCTAAATGTTATAACCTTTTCGTCTGGTTCCTACAATCATGCATAGTATCCCGCCCCCGCCCCCTGCTGAGATGCACACCACTCAGTGTAAAACTAACACATTTTGTTTTTGTAGTCTGTGCCTGCCTTCTCTGCAGTAGGAAATTTCCTTTTTTAGGAAACGCTACGCAAACTTTTAGAAATACATTCATTAACAGCAATAAAAAAATTACCTATTTTAGTATGCCTTGAGTGGCAACCCACAGAGCTCCACATGGCTTTTCATTCATTTGCATAGGTTTCTTTTTTCTTTTTGTACTGTTGCCAAAAAAGGTCTAAAAATTACTAAAAATCAAACATTCAGCAAAAAATTTCTCTTTATAAGTTAATTCAGGCACTGACTATTCCCAACAAATACTTTGACCATTTTAACGCATATTATTGATTACAAGATGTTGAATTTTAATGAGTAATCACTGATACATTGACCAACGATTTTACCAAACCAATGTGTCCATTGCTTGTTGCAGATAGAAAAGATGTGAATTATTAGGCGTTTAAACAAACATCGAGGTTTCCACCGATACTGTCAATGCATCAACGTTTTGGGAATAAGTAACCATCGATGCTCAACCTCGATGTTTTTCAATCAGTAATACGTTTTTTGTCAACCAGTAATATGGACAGGAGGAATGTATTAGTAACATAAACTTTTAAAACTGGCAAAAAGCTGGTTTACCTCATTTTCCCATTGTTTGCACATTTCTTAGGTTGTTCTTCAGTGAAACCAGTCTTCTATCACTTGTAGCAGCAAAAACTTTAAACCTATGTCCAAGAACATTGTAAACGTAAATAGCATAGTGAAAATTCATTATCCTTGGAAAGATCCAAGGATATCATTATACATTTTTAAAAACCTATGTCCAAGAACATCATTGTAAACATAAAAAAAAAAAATAATAATAACATATTAAAAATCCACTATCCTTGAAGGATCTGAGGTTTTGAGGATGGATATCATTACAATTTTTTTTTTTTTGTAATCAAAAACTCTAGCTTTTTTTTTGAATAAAGCTCATGTTGAGAAATGGCTTCCTAGTTTAATTGAATTAATAATCTAAAGCAACTTTTATGGGAATTTTACTAGGAAATTTTTTCATTAATAGCAAATTTTCGGAGAAAACTCTTCTCCTTCTTCAGGCTGTCTTGTTGTTGTCACTTTTTACTTGTCACTATCACGGTTACGGTTTACCTTGACGGTTACGGTTAACCTTGACGGTTTAGGTTATTTTTCAACAAATCCTGCCAGATGTTAGGCAGGGAAAATCCTTTGCAGTCATTGATGATGGAATTTTGATTTTTCTCAATCTCTATTCCTTCTTTCAGTTTTCTTTTTTGGAAATTGCTTTGGAAACTGATTACTTTAAGGGAATTCCAATCCATGCTGTGCCCAGTTTCTCTAACATGCCTATCTAATCCAGTCTTGTTGGAGCAATTTTTTATAGCTGCTTTATGCTCAGCTATACGAGTTTCTAGTCTGCGACCTGTTTCACCTATGTAAGATAGTCCACAACTACAATTTACTTCATAAACTACTCCTTGCATTTTTAAATGGGAAAACTTTTTCATTCAAAAATCGGGGCTAGCTATGGGCTCCCCACTCTTAGCTAACTATTATGTGGGAAAACTAGAAGAAAAGATACTAGTACAACCCACATACTTCTGCTTATATAGCAGATACATGGATGACATCTTATTTATAATAGATAGCTCAGAAATTGTTCCAGAAAGAATTCTAGACTCATTCAATGAATTAGATGATTCCCTTAAGTTCACTATTGAACTTCAAAAAGAAAGAGTAATAAACTTCTTAGATATTACTATCTATTATGAAGATGAAAAATTCCTCACTAGTTGGTATAAAAAACCAATGAATACTAAAAGACTACTGGATTTCAATTCCTATCATCCAGTTTCTATTAAGAAAAATGTAGCAAGTCAGTTTTTAGAAAAAATTAATAAAATAGTTTCAACTGCAGATAAAAAAGAAGCCCATAAAGAAGAGCTTAAAGTCATACTTGCAGAGAATAACTATCCTAAAGAAGAAATTGAGAAGCTTCTGAATTTTAATGGTACAAAGAACCCACAAAAGCAACAAGTAAAATTCACTAGAAAAATTTCTTATCACAAAAGTTTATTTGAGTCTTTAAAGAGAATTAGTAAAAAATACAATATTAGGCTAGCTCCAAGTTTAGAGAACAAAGTTAAAAAATGTTTCCCTAAAATAGTTCAAAGAGAAGAAGTTATTTTAAAAATGCAAGGAGTAGTTTATGAAGTAAATTGTAGTTGTGGACTATCTTTCATAGGGGAAACAGGTCGCAGATTAGAAACTCGTATAGCTGAGCATAAAGCAGCTATAAAAAATTGCTCCAACAAGACTGGATTAGATAGGCATGTTAGAGAAACTGGGCACAGCATGGATTGGAATTCCCTTAAAGTAATCAGTTTCCAAAGCAATTTCCAAAAAGAAAACTGAAAGAAGGAATAGAGATTGAGAAAAATCAAAATTCCATCATCAATGACTGCAAAGGATTTTCCCTGCCTAACATCTGGCAGGATTTGTTGAAAAATAACCTAAACCGTCAAGGTAAACCGTAACCGTGATAGTGACAAGTAAAAAGTGACAACAACAAGACAGCCTGAAGAAGGAGAAGAGTTTTCTCCGAAAATTTGCTATTAATGAAAAAATTTCCTAGTAAAATTCCCATAAAAGTTGCTTTAGATTATTAACTCTTTAGCTTGTTTAACAGTTTTTTGTTTAGATACTTTCATTCTTTTCATTAATTTTAACTCCATTTCACAGAGTACTTCGATTTCCAATGGCCTTTGTTTCTTTTAGAGACTGATTCTCCATTTAGAATTTTTAAATGCAAACAGGTGATTTTCAAATGAATTGCCATATTAAATTTCACATCACACAAAAAATTAACTTGAATTAAAAATTAAAATTTACTCAGTTATTAATTTCTTGTAATTTACAGCACTGTAAGTAGGTGACCGTTTGAGTTTCTTTTTTAATATTTGAGAAATTTAAACAAAATGTTTGCCAAGTCAATTTTTCTCATGAGTGTTACTTTTTTTAAAATTATGTACTATTTTTGTGTCAATAATAAATTAAATAAATTCTTTGAATAAAGCTCATGTTGAGAAATGGCTTCCTAGTTTCTTAACTCAATTACTAATCTAAAACAACTATTATGGGAATTTTACTAGGAATTTTTTTCATTTAAATTGCGAATTTTCGGAGAAAACTCTTCTTCTTTAGGCTGTCTTTTTTTTTTTCTGGCACTTTTTCCTGTCACTATCGCGGTTATGGTTAACCTTGAAGGTTTAGGTTATTTTTTCATCAAATCCTGCCAGATGTTAGGCAGGGAAAATCCTTTGCAGTCGTTGATGATGGAATTTTGATTTTTCTCAATCTCTATTCCTTCTTTCAGCTTTCTTTTTGAAAATTGCTTTGGAAACTGATGACTTTAAGGGAATTCCAATCCATGCTGTGTCCAGTTTCTCTAACATGCCTATCTAAACCAGTCTTGTTGGAGCAATTCTTTATAGCTGCTTTATGCTCTGCTATACGAGTTTCTAGTCTGCGACCTGTTTCACCTACCCCAATTCCAATTAGTAGTTCTAATTCTGACTATTATATAGCTCTAATCATTCTACTATTCTCTTTTACGTGCGATATTTCAAAGTGACTTGTACAAAATTCTAGCAGATAATGCTTACCTTGGCATTCCTTTCTAGCGATGGGAACATTTCACGCACGTGTTTTCCGGTCTTTGTTGATGTTATTGTCCTAAAGTTCATTGTATGCGATGACTGGCTTTACTTCTCACACTCCGTTGTATGCGATGACTGGCTTTACTTCTCACACTCCGTTGTATGCGATGACTGGCTTTACTTCTCACACTCCGTTGTATGCGATGACTGGCTTTACTTCTCAGACGACATTATTATAATGTCTAAACTTAACAAAGCCGAGCTACAAGATCTAGCACAGCAGTTTAGCAAAATCTGTAACACCATAGAGCTAACTATTGAGTTTGAAGAGGATAATTGCCTATTCTTCCTGGACATCCAACTAAAGAAAAACAAAAATAGTTTTCAATACTCGGCGTTCAGAAAAGCAACAACTTACATACCTGTACTGATACCATACTCGTCGCACCATCCAGTGATACATAAAAAAAACAGCATAGTAAACTTGATATGGCGAGCGTACACACACACATCTAACAACAAGCTAAAAAATCAAGAGCTAGAGTTTATCTCGAAAATAGTACAAGAGTATGGGTACCCGAGCAAGCTAATTAATAAATGGATATATGAGAGTAAAAAGCATATGACTCAGAGTAAAGAAGGCCAAGAAGTGCACAACCAAAGGAAGATGAGGAAGAAAAAATTGAAATACATTGGAGCTTTCCCATACTTGGAAGGAGTGAGTAATGAAATCAATAGGCACTGTGCTAAATATGACTTACAACTAGGAAGCTCAATTCACACCGTGAAAAGTATGACTGTCAACAAAAAAACAGAGGAAAAAATGCTAGAAGAATCAGGAACCTACGAAATTCCAATTGCACACTAACCCCCAATATCGTACATTGGAAGTACGAAAAACAGATTAAAAAAAGACTTAAATTAAAAAAAAGACATATCTAATTACATATCTAATTGGCAAAAAAAAGAAGCCAAAACTGTGTTAGTGCAATTCTGCATGGAAAACCGGACATTCCCAAAATTCGATGAAATTAAAATGCTAAAAAAGAATAAAAAATCGGAAAGGCAAATGAGGAGGGAAGAAGCAATATTAAATCTATAAAAATAAAGCAAGGGTATGTAACCAGAACGACCCTAGCACATTATCGGGCCTGTGGAAAGAACTAATAAGACAAGAAAAACAACAACAAAAGAAAAACTGGCAAAAAAGACAACAAAACCAGGATAGAAGAAGAAATTAAAAAAAAAGTTTTTTTAATGAAACATAGATGGCGCCAGCCGGGCTTGATAACGAAATATATCCAGGAAAGTATATCCGACGAATGGCAACAAGGAGTATCGGACTCCATTAGCATGAAGTTAACCACGAACATCGGTGGTAAAGTCGCCATGCTCCTGAGGATGCCCAGAGGATGGGCGAAAATTTCTTGATGTGTTTGGAATCCTAAGGCAAAGATCCAATGAGTATACCCAGCGAAAAGTGTGAGAAGTAAAGCCAGTCATCGCATACAACGGACTTTAGGACAATAACATCAACAAAGACTGGAAAACACGTGCGTGAAATGTTCCCGTCGCTAGAAAGGAATGCCAAGGTAAGCATTATCAGCTAGAATTTTGTACTGTTTCACCTATGTAAGATAGTCCACAACTACATTTTACTTCATAGACTACTCCCTGCATTTTTAAAATATCTTCTTCTCTTTGAATTATTTTAGGGAAATTTTTTAACTTAGTTCTCTAAACTTGGAGCTAGCCTAATATTGTACTTCTTACTAATTCTCTTTAAAGACTCAAATAAACCTTTTTGATAAGAAATTTCACTAGAAAAATTTCTTATCAAAAAGGTTTATTTATGTCTTTAAAGTGAATTAGTAAGAAGTACAATATTAGACTAGCTCCAAGTTTAGAGAACAAAGTTAAAAAATTTTTCCCTAAAATAATTCAAAGAGAAAAAGATATTTTAAAAATGCAAGTAGTCTATGAAGTAAAATGTAGTTGTGGACTATCTTACATTGGTGAAACAGGTCGCAGACTAGAAACTCGTATAGCAGAGCATAAAGCTGCTGTAAAAAATTGCTCCAACAAGACTGGTTTAGATAGGCATGTTAAAGAAATCAGTCACAGCATGGATTGGAATTCCCTTAAAGTCATCAGTTTCCAAAGCAATTTTCAAAAAGAAAGCTGAAAGAAGGAATAGAGATTGAGAAAAATCAAAATTCCATCATCAACGACTGCAAAGGATTTTCCCTGCCTAACATATCTGGCAGGATTTGATGAAAAAATAACCTAAACCTTCAAGGTTAACCGTAACCGCGATAGTGACAGGAATAAGTGACAAAAAAAAAAAAAAAAAAAAAAGACAGCCTGAAGAAGAAGAGTTTTCTCCGAAAATTTGCAATTTAAATGAAAAAAATTCCTAGTAAAATTCCCATAATAGTTGTTTTAGATTAGTAATTAAATAAATTGTTACTATTTTTAAGTTTTAAACACTTAATTTAAGTTATAATGGTATTATAATCTATTTATTTTAAAATTTTAAAGTTTTTAGGTAGTACTTTATCCCATGAGTGTTACTTTGTTTCTTAAGAAGGGGGCTAACTTCTAATTAAAAAGTTTTTTTTTAAGTCAAAGTTTTCACTGCAGTTACTATGAATAATTAAAAAGTTTAAAGTCACAACACAATTTAATTAAATCAACAAAGAAATGCTTTACTGTAAAGGTGACCTTTTAGCTATGACAACACTCATGAAACACGGTAACACTCATGAGACACAGTAACACTCATGATATTGAAATGTAAAAAAAAAACTTTATAAAAAGAGAAATATCCCAATTAAAAATTTAATGGAACATTAATAAGCACAAAATAGAAGCAGTAGTCAGTACAAAGGTAAACAGCTGAATGTTCATTTCAAAAATTAAAAAGCGTGACATGTTGAAAAACAGCTTAAGTGACTACAGTCAAAAACATTGACCTAGCAATACTTGTGTCAAGTTCTCAAAAACTTGAAACCTCCTCCCCTGCACTCACTTTCGTGAGCTTTGCTCAGATACATTTATTTTTACCATAAAACTTATAGAAAATACGATCTCCTTTTGTTTCCAAAGTAGGCGGTGGAAGTATAGCAATAATTTGTTCAAACTCCACATAGGGCAGTATCAGTTTCATTTAATCTGAATCAGTGGCACACCCAGGAATTTTTGTTGGAAGGGCTATGTATATACTAGGGGTGTTCAAATGAAATGGTACAAAACGTCATAAGAACGTAACCGTTAACATATTTGCCTATGACGCTATGGGAGAACGTAGCGACACATCTAGGGATACGATTGGAGTCGCCGGCGTGGATCGGAGCATGCGCGGGTGCCCGCATGCGCAGGAGAGAGCAGAGGCTCTTATAAAGAGCGCCGTCCAATTGACGCGGCAGTGTGTGTGAGGACAGGATGGCGTTCACATTGCAAAATTCGACGATTGAGGAGAAGCGAGGCGTTATCCGATTTCTGACAGCGGAAGGTGTTAAACCGGCCGCTATTCATCACGGAGGGTGTGGTTCTGCTCCATGATAACGCGCGTCTACACGTCTCCAGGGTCACACACTCGGAACTGGCCAAGTTCCAGTGGGAGCAGCTTGACCATCCGCCCTACAGCCCGGACATGTCGCCCTGCGATTTCCATGTGTTTGGTCCCCTGAAAAAACATCTGAAAGGGAAGCGCTTCCACTCGGACGACGAACTCAAGGATGCTGTGCAGGACTGGGTCTCATCACGGCCACAGGATATCTGGGAACAAGGAATCCTTCGGCTCGTTAATCAATGGGATCGTTGTGCTACGGCCTATGGTGTATACTTTGAATAAAGTCTTCATTTATACCCACAGTGTCGTTTCGTACCTTTTCATTTGAACACTCCTTGTAGTATATGTGCACAATGTGTGTGCATACAGATATATGTAGTGTACGCCTATAATTTGTATACTGTTGTGATGTACGTCGCTCTTAATCTCTGTGGGGCTTTGGGAAGAAGACACAGACACTATGTAATTTTTTGAACATGTAAAATAATATTTTTGAATGTTTAATTTGTGACGTATGTTGCTCTTAATCTCCTTGGAGGGGGTCTTAAGCCCCCAAAGCCCCCTCTGTGGCTGCACCAATGATTTGAATAAAGTATTGTGTTCTCTAGACATATTTAAAAACATCTCTTTTATTTCTCAGTCTTTAATCAAATGGTGACTGGCATATTCCAACATATCTGAACTTTGTTTTCCTTCTGGTTCCACAGTCTTATAAAACTCACCAAGCACTAATGTGCCACTTTTGATGTTAATTGTAGAAGGAATATCAAGATTAATTTCTTCTTCAGTACTGCTGAGTATTATTTTCAACATCATCTTCATCAGTTTCAGCATAAACTATGGCTTCGTCTGATTCACTGCCTGAACTATATATATCATCATCATCATCATCATTGTCAACCATTATCAATCCACTGCTGGACGAAGGTCTCCCCAAGTTTCCTCCACAACGGTCTGTCTTGTGCCAGTCTCCTCCATGTCACCCCTGCATACTTTCGAATTTCATCGACCCATCTCCCATGTGGTCTTCTTCTGGGTCTTTTCCTGTCCCTTGGAATCCAATCTAAAATTTCGGCTGTCCATCGATGATCTGTCCTTCTGGCAGTATGTCCAGCCCATTGCCATTTCAGGGATTTAACTCTGATCATGATGTCTTCCACTCTTGTCATTTTTCGGATCCACGAGTTCCTCTTCTTATCTCTCCTGGTTACACGAAGCATGCACCTCTCCATGCTTCTTTGAGTTGTCTGCAGTCTTTGTATATCTCTTTTAGTTAAGGTCCACGTCTCTGCACCATACGTAAGCACTGGAAGGATGCATTGATCAAACACTTTTCTTTTAAGACATAATGGCATATTGCTCTTGAAAATTATGCTGTTTCTTCCAAAAGCTCTCCAGGCAAGTTTTGTACGCCGATTAATTTCTTCATCAATGTGACCCTCACTTGATATCTGCTGTCCAAGATAAACGTACGTGTCTGTTATCTCCAGCTTTTCTCCATCAATCGATAAATCTTCATTTCTTGTAAAAGCATTGAACATCACTTTTGTCTTCTGAAAGTTCATTTTTAATCCCACTTCTTTACTCTTGTCAGCAAGTTCCTGGATCATACTCTGCAGCTCTGATGGGGTAGTTGCAAAAATGACTACGTCATCAGCAAAACGAAGGTGGGTTAGATAATCTCCATTAATCTTTATCCCTTTGTTTTCCCAGCTCAGCGACTGAAAAACACCCTCCAATGTGGCATTAAAGAGCTTCGGAGATATGGTGTCACCTTGTCTCACTCCCTTTCCAATTTTTATGTGTGTTGTATTTTCAAACAGCCTAATCTTTGCACTTGCATTTTCATAGATGTTATTAATAATATTAATGTATGCATCTTCAATACCGCAGGTTTTCAGAGCCATTGTATATATATATATATATACCATTCCTGATCTACTACTACTCTTACACTTTTCTGAAAGAAGGTTTTCTGTTTTCACTTCAAAGTGGCATTTACACAACTTCCCTTCTGCCCACTTATTTTCTGGGCAGATGCAAGAAATTGGTCGATGTAAGATTCTGCCTTTTATTTTAGTTGCAATCTGGTGAATTCTTTGAGTACCAATAACTGTTTTAAAATTTTGAGGAAGCAACCTAGAAATCATGTCAATTTGGTTTTTCAATACGAAAAATATTACAAAAAGTATCCCCAAAGCAAACATTAGCTTGATTCAGATTCTAAACATTTTCTATAATTGCAGGTTTAGTTATTAATTGATTGCTTTTAACTCATGAGTATTACTTTCTTTTCACATGAGATTTCTGAAAGAAGTTTAACCCAGAACAAGTGTAATCATTCTTAAGAAGATAAAATTAGGCCTACTGATTCTTTAACAAAAGATACACTATTCTTAAATTAAAAATATTTATGCTTAAATAAATAAATGAAAAATATATAGGTAACACTCGTGATAGGTAATAAAAATACTTATACTGATATGAACTTTTCAATAAACAAGAAATAAAGAAGTAGCCATTCAGCTCTATATTTACACTAGATAAGAAGAAACAATTATGGCTGTTTAGCATTGTTGCCAACTGCAGAAATCAAAACCTTAGTAAAATAACAGCAATAACACTCATGAGATGAACAGGGGACACATTAAATTTAAATTTTAAAATATTAGATAAATATTTTAAAGGAATTACTTTCATTTTTGTTAATTAAAATGTGTTATCATATTTTCAGTGATGCAAAATTTGCGCCAATTGTGCCAATTTTGTTATCTTTCATTAAACTGCAACAAGTTACGAAAACATTTAATATTTGTGTCCAACTGCGCCGAAACAGCAATCCACAGCAAAAACTGCGGAAAAAAAATGTTTTTTTTCATGGCAGGAAATAACGTTTTAAACGTCGAATCGAATGGCACCTTTTTTAAGTTTGATGCATTATTTGGTTAAACGTATAACGACGCTTAATCAATACGTACTGCCAATCGCAACATTTCGGAGTGTTTTTCACCTACCTTCTGATTCATTTTTTCCCAGCATGTAGGTGGAGCTTATGGAGGAGGAGTTTTGTTGTAATCACGTGGTATGTAAGAGAAATGATGCTGTATGTTATGAAATCACAATGAAGATTATTTACAGATGGTTTAGTGGTCTTTCGGAGTGATGGTGCAATTGAGATTATTTATATGTCGTTCCCTGCTCTTTGGGATGGTGCAGTTATTTCGTTCTAGGTGAGGTGTGCGATTACGTAAATACAGCATAAGGTCAGTCGTTGGCAATTTCGTTGACGCGAAGGACGACTGAAAATGGCTCTCCCGTGGCAGGATATGATGGTTCTGTTTCTAAAGGATTCATAGGTATTCAGAGATGCCAACTTTTACGGATTTTCTGTAGTATGTATGGATTTTCACTCCATCTTACGGTTTTACGAAAGTCACACAAAAAACTATGGAAAAGCCCACGCAAGATCCCTGCACGCGATTTTCTATTTTTTACCGTTTTTTGGTTGAAAAAACGTGCTTTGCAAATAGTCCCTATACGCCTTCAATGTTACGACCTCTCTCGCCAGCGGAGGCGGAGTTTTGTCACGTGATTCCCAGCACAGCTGCTTTAGAGTGCCGTGTGCAAAAGCCGAGAGGCAGCTCAGCCAGGGCTCCCGGGACTCACCCCTCCTCTCTTTACCGACTTTGCCATCGTTTTTGTGACGTCACGCTAAGCGATGGAGTTGTGCACCGAGAAGGTTACAGTAGCATACGTTTCTGGGCATTCAGTCGTTCTTAATGCTTGAAGGAACAGCTGAATAAAAAAAAGTCCATATTTTAGTTTTCTGAAAATTATTATGTGACACAGAAGTTCTGCCGAAATTAAAAAAAAGGAAAAGAAAATTGCGTCTGTTTTATCTTTCTCAGGAATTACGCTTTCTCGCTATTTTTGTTCTGTACGAGTATAAATGGTTATACTAAAAACCTGTTAATACAGTTCTAAACAGACCCAGAAAATAACTGAAATGCAATCTGTTAAGTACGTTGCATTTTACATCTATAAAAGAAAAACTGGTGAAACATTAATAAAACAGCATCCAAAATTACATTTTTAGACAAACCAAGAAAACCATTTTCTGATTTTGAAAATAACATTGCTTTCACAAAAAAAAAAAAAAAAAGAAAAAAAATTTGAAGATGCAAACTGTTCCAAAATTTAATATTTTGAGAATATAAAAATTTAATTCACAAAGAAGAAAAGTTATGATAATGATGCACCAGGTCAATGTTGCAGTACATACAGAAATTAATAAAAATTGGAGGAGGCTAACTATATACAAAATTAATACTCAGAACGTATTTGGAAAAGAAAGTAAAAAAAAAAAAAAAAAATGCTAATAATGCTACTATAGTCTATATTTATATGTGGTTTTCCTACTGAGCCTCTCCTCCATCCCTAGTCTATTTTGAAATTGAAGGAACTACAGATATAATCTTCCTATTTTTTGGCATAATGTTGCAGGACATACAGATATAAATAAAAAAGTTTTGAGGCTCCAACAAGACTAAATTTATACTGAGAATGTGTAACTCTCAGCACAATGTACACACAGAAATAAATAAATGAAAAAGAAACTTACCTTGTACTGATTTTGCCACCCATGGTTACAAACATGTGTTAGAACATGCATACTTGATAATTTTTTCCCACACACGAAATGAAGATTGAAAATATATAAAAATGAAGATTGGAATATATTTATTTGTATGAAGTTTAGGTAGTTAGACTGGGGTTAGGATTTAGTTCCCCTGTAATGATGATTATCAAATGTCTTTGCCAAAATTTCAAAATATTCCCATTGTTAGTGAGGCACACAGAAACACCAGATTCATTAAGTAGCTACTGCAAACACAGCATATTTTCTTTTCCCGGACTTGTTATTTAAGCAGTGATTTTTTACCTTTGAGTAGTTATTTAAAAATATCTTTAAAGATATAGAAGCGCACTTTAGTCCCAGTTCAAATTTAGTTTGGTTACATTTTGAACATTTTCCATTTACTACATTCAACTGTTCAACCTTCTCTGTCACTAATTTTTTTAACAGAAATTTTACGTTTTGTACATGGAGTAACTGCTCACAATCATCAGTCAAAAGGAATTTAAATAATTTAAAGCAAATGATGAATACTTTCACAGTGTCTTCAGCTACGCATGGACGGTGCCCGTCGCTTAGCGTGACGTCACAAGCAAGTTCTTAATCCAGGGGCCAGGCCCGTAAACATAGGGTGGAGGAAGAGAATTCCCTGGTGCGCCGGCTCAGCTCAGCCCTTTTTGTGAACTCTTTACATTGACTCCATGTGGTTTTGTGCGTGTGAAAATTTTGGCGCAAACGTTTTAAACCTTTCCACTCGACTGTCGGGCGACACCCGACATTATGAAATCTCCGAATAGCTCATGCCCGCCACGCTGATGATGCCTCTATAGGTCACATCGGGGCTCGCAAGACATTTTTTTCATCGGAATACGTCGGGTATCACTTGCCATGCCGATGACTCCCTTATAGCTCGCATGTCAGGGCTCATGAGACATTTCTTTTTCACCGAACAGAGAAAAACAAACGTCATCGGCGTGTCGGGTGTCACCCGCCATGCCAATGATGCCTCTGTAGCTCGCATGTCAGTGCTCACAAGGAATTTTGTTTTCACCGAATAGCTCGCTTGTCGGCGCTAATGAGGAGTTTCTTTTTCGCCGAATAGCTCGTATGTCGGGGATTGCAAAATATTTCTTTTTCGCCGAATATGTTGGGTGTCACCCTCCATGCCGATGATGCCTCTATAGCTCACGAGACATTTCTTTTTTTGCCAAATAGCTTGCGTCTCAGGTGTCATCCGCCACGCCCATGACGCCTCTATAGCTCGTGTGTCGTGGATAGAGAGACATTTCTTTTTCGCCGAATATCGCGTGTGTCACTCTCCATGCCTATGACGCCTCTATAGCTCGCATGTTGATGCTCGCGAGACATTTCTTCTTCGCCGAATAGGTTGGGTGTCACTCGCCACACCGATGATGCCTCTATAGCTTGTATGTCGGGGCTGGCAAGCCAAAGCTGAGCTTTCACTGCTAAGTCGCGACCTCCACCGCAGAAAAAAAAAAAAAAAAAAAGAAACGAGTGCTGAGTGAGTAAGGGTGAAAAGTTATTTGAGGAGAAAGGGTTAATTTAGATTAAAACGAAATGAAACGTAGCAGTGAAACAGCTATGACAACAAAAAAATCAGATAAAACTTATCGCAATTGTATCGCGATATGTATAGTAAAGAGTGGCTTGTTTATGAAGCATCTAAACTTTTCTCGAATCACGTTTCGTAAGCCATGTCGCTGCGATTTTAGCCTAGCGCATGGCAGCCATGATGATTGTAGGCGTCATGCGGAGATCAAGAAGCACAAAAATCATGTCAAGAGACTAAATGGAGATATGAGTAAAATTAATGTAGCCAAAAACTTCTGACAGCTTATAAAGAATCCAGGAAAAAATATCGAGTGGATTAGTGCTGAAAAAATGCAGGAAAATAAGCAAAAAAGAGAAGAAATTGAATGTTCACAAGGTGACTTGAAACAGAAAGAAGCTGAACTTTTGCGGCAGTTGGATTCTTCTCATAAAATGTTAAACAATGCTGAGATGAACATTGAATGTGGCATAAAAAAAAAAAACCAAAGACATGAGTACAATAGAAAGTGGACAGGTACTATTAAAAGAAGCAAAACAAAATATTGCTAACTACCTTAAAAATTAGAAAAAAAAAAAAACAAACAAAAAAAAAACAGAAGTGAGCTATTAAATATTGAGAAAAGCAACAAAAAATTAAACAATTTTTGTTAAATAAATGATTAATAATAGAATTTTTCTATGGTTACAAGGTTTTTGATCTATTTGAAAAATAAAATTTTGCATATATGTGTGTGGGTGCTTCTAGTTCCAAAACATTTTTTTTGTTAAGAATTTGTTCTATCCACTAATATTTTACCTGCTCCAAAAAGCATTTTGCTGCTCCAAAAATGATTTTGCAACTTTTCTTCATCACTGTATTTTTCAATTCATATACAAAAGCTAATCTAGTTTGGAAGCATAAAAAGAGACTTCGTTACGTTCAGTGTTTTCAGTTGGTACATGCAAATTTCTATTACTTGACAACTAAAATAATAGAAAATAGCTAATATTTTGAAAACACAAACACCTTAATGAATACATTTTTAACTATAAAATTATGTACCAATATATGCTCTTAAAGTATTATAAAAATAATTTTATTAACATAAAATACGGGTTCAAAGATTAGGACATCAAACAGGCGGTCATTTTGAAAATCACCCAAACATTTTCCATTCAACTGCATTTTTACTTGAATATATATCATCATCATCATCATCATCGTCAACCATTATCAATCCACTGCTGGACGAAGGTCTCCCCAAGTTTCCTCCACAACGGTCTGTCTTGTGCCAGTCTCCTCCATGTCACTCCCGCATATTTACGAATTTCATCCACCCATCTTCCATGTGGTCTTTTTCTGGGTCTTTTCCTGTCCCTTGGAATCCAATCTAAAATTTCGGCTGTCCATCTATGGTCTGTCCTTCTGGCAGTATGTCCAGCCCATTGCCATTTCAGGGATTTAACTCTGATCATGATGTCTTCCACGCTCGTCATTTTTCGGATCCACGAGTTCCTCTTCTTATCTCTCCTGGTTACACCAAGTATGCACCTCTCCAT
This sequence comes from Macrothele yani, assembly GCA_039090855.1. NCBI lineage: Eukaryota > Metazoa > Arthropoda > Arachnida > Araneae > Macrothelidae > Macrothele > Macrothele yani. The sequence continues at coordinate 75,785,245 of CM077009.1, read as the reverse complement.
GCTACTTTGAGTTGTCTGCAGCCTTTGTATGTCTCTTTTAGTTAAGGTCCACGTCTCTGCACCATACGTAAGCACTGGAAGGATGCATTGATCAAACACTTTTCTTTTAAGACATAATGGCATATTGCTCTTGAAAATTATGCTGTTTCTTCCAAAAGCTCTCCAGGCAAGTTTTGTACGCCGATTAATTTCTTCATCAATGTGAACCTCACTTGATATCTGCTGTCCAAGATAAACATACGTGTCTGTTATCTCCAGTTTTTCTCCATCAATCGATAAATCTTCATTTCTTGTAAAAGCATTGAACATCACTTTTGTCTTCTGAAAGTTCATTTTTAATCCCACTTCTTTACTCTTGTCAGCAAGTTCCTGGATCATACTCTGCAGCTCTGATGGGGTAGTTGCAAAAATGACTATGTCATCAGCAAAACGAAGGTGGGTTAGATAATCTCCATTAATCTTTATCCCTTTGTTTTCCCAGTTCAGTGATTGAAAGACATTTTCCAATGTAGCATTAAAGAGCTTCGGAGATATGGTGTCACCTTGTCTCACTCCCTTTCCAATTTTTATGTGTGTTGTATTTTCAAACAGCCGAATCTTTGCACTTGCATTTTCATAGATGTTATTAATAATATTAATGTATGCATCTTCAATACCGCAGGATTTCAGAGCCGTGGTAACTGCTGATGGTTTCACCGAATCAAAGGCTTTTTCATAATCGATAAAAGCCATGCACAATGGAAGTTCATATTCCTCGCTCTTTCAATTAGTTCTCTCAGTACGTGGATATGATCTATTGTGCTGTAGCCACTCCTGAATCCAGCTTGTTCTCTCGGTTGAGCCATGTCCAGTGCTACCTTCAAGCGGTGTGAAAGAACTTTAGTGAAGATTTTATAAACCACTGATAGGAGGCTGATAGGTCTGTAGTTCCTGAGATCCTCAATGTCACCTTTTTTATGTAGCAGGATCATTGTAGCATTGTTCCAATCCTCAGGAATCTTCCCTTCATTAAGGCATCGAGTGAAAATTTGGGCGAGTACTGTTTCAATTTCTCCACTTGCTTCTTGTATGATGTCTATAGTAATTCCATCTTCTCCTGGAGCTTTCCCCAGCTTCATGTTCTTGATTGCATGTGCAACTTCTGCTGGGAGGACTGGAAGAACTCTGGTACTGGTATCTTTCATGATGTCTGGAGTACATGTATCATCCCTTTCATATAATTTGGAGTAGAAATCTTTCACTCTTGTCAAAATTTCGCCTCTATTTCTTGTTATAGAACCATCTTCTTTTCTCAGAGCCATAATCTGTTTTCTTCCCTTACTGAGATGTCCCTTTGCTATCTTTAGGCTTTGGTTGTTTTCAATTGCTTTCCTCACTAGCTCACAGTTGAATTTCCTTACGTCTTCAGTGATACTTTTTCGTGCTGTCTTGCATAGCTCTATATATTCCACTTTGGAAGTCACATCTTCTTTAGTTGTCCTCATCTCTCTTCTTTTTTGCATCAACATTTTGGTTTTTCCTGATAATTTGTTCACATGCAACTTGTTCTTAGACCCAGCTAATTTTGTTGCTGTTTCCATAAGAGCTTTGGTTACTTTTCTGTTAACTTCCGAAATATCCACTTCTTCCGATGTTAGGCCTTCTAAAGCAGAGAATCTGTTCTTCAGTTCCAACTTGAAAGTATTATGGTGTTTTTTAAGGTTGGTTATGTCAATACATTTTGTTTGTCTTATGAGCTTGCCACGTTCCAGTTTAGTGTTGAGGTGCATCTTACATCTCACCAATCTATGGTCACTACCTGTGTTGAACTTGTTCAGCACACTGCAGTCTTCGATGACGAATTTTTTGTTACACATAATAAAATCAATTTCACTTGTCGTCCCATTTGGATGTCTCCATGTCCATTTCCTGTGTGGCTTTTTCTTGAAAAAGGAGTTCAAGATGAAAAATCCTTCTGCCTCTGCAAACTCTACGAGAGTATTTCCACGCTGGTTTCTGTTGCCGTGACCGAATTTACCTACTGAAGTTTCATTCTGTTGCCGATGCCCTATTTTTGCATTGAAATCTCCCATAATTATCTTCAAGTGCTGCTTACCTTTATTATTTAGATGACGAATTTTCTCATAAAATTCTTCAATTTCTTCTTCAGGATGACTTGTGGTGGGTGCATAAGTTTGAATAATCTGAGCCTGGTATCTTCTCGAGAGTTGGATAACGAGTCGTGCAGCTCTGTCAGAGGAACTTTCAACTTCTACCACTTTATCCTTCAGTTTCTTGTTTATTATAAATCCAACACCACTAGTTCTGCCAGTATCTGTCCCACGATAATAGAAGAGATGTCCACTTTTCAGTTCAATGAGATCTTCTCCTTTTCTCCTTACCTCACTTAGCCCGACGATGTCCCACTTGATCCTTTGTAGTTCCTCTTCCAATTCAAGAAGCCTTGAATCAGAAGATAGGGAGCGTCCATTGTAGGTAGCCAAGGTCAGCATCAAATGGCAGCCTAGTCCGGTCCTCCGGGGATTCTTAGCACCCTCTGCCTTCATGTCGCACTGGCCGCTGCCTTGGCCAGGTACATTCCAGCTGCCGGAGACTGAGGGCCAAGATTTAAGTTGTAGAGTCATTTTGGAGGTGTTTGGCCATAACTCACCACACTGGCCAAGCGGGTTGGTGAGTGTGGGATAGCATTTCCTCTGATCCCGATGGTATAGTTATACCGCTATTGGCGGTCTTCAGAGCCCCTTTAGTGGGAACAGGATGCACCACGAGAAGGCGGGGTTGACATTTGTCAAGGAGAGGCTGTGATGTTACGCATCACCTGACCTTACATCCCTGAATATATATATATATATATATATATATATATGTATATATATTTTGTGATAATGACATCCTTGGATCCTTCGAGAATAACGAATTTTTACTATACTTCTTGCATTTACAACAATGTTCTTAGACATAGTTTTTTTTACTGAAGAACCTAAAAAATGTGCAAACAATGGTTCCATCAGGTAAACCAACTTTTTGTCAGTTTTGAAAGTTCATCTAACTAATATATTCATCCTGTCCATTTTACCGATTCACAAAAAATATTGATACACTGATTCAGTTAGTTAATTTATATGAAGAACAGACATTAGAGACATACACCAATACAGTGAATTGCTATATGCTAAACTTTCCACATATTGACTGATTTTTCCCCCCTCATACGAATTAAATTCGTGAAGAATTTTAAATCACATGAATTTAGAACACTTTGGATTGGGGAGAGTAGCTGGGAGTTTTGCTAAATTAATAATTCGTTCAGGAATTTGCATTCCATATTATGCATACTCTTCCCTTTGAAGCAAGTGGCCATATTGAAGTCTCACTGAGTTGCTTTTATTGTTAAGATGTGATGGGACTGGCAACATGGATTGCTCCATGTGTGTGTGTGTGTGTGTGTGTGTGTGTGTGTGCATGTCAGATTTTTAGGCTTTTAAGTCGCACAATGAAACAAGATTGTATACTTTTAACAACAAGGTTTTCACTTCTTCTATACCAATTAAGTAAAAATTAAGTCCCTCTTCTTGCCTTTTTTGTCTAGTTTGTTGTAATGCTTTTGTAAAAACAGAAATATGTGTGAGAGATGTGAAGTGAGCTTTGTTAATTATTATCAGTTGAAAAAAATTCTTAGGCACTTTCTCTGCCCCCCCTACATGTAAGAGTAATTATTATGCCATTAGGTCACTGAAAAGAAATATTAAGCAAAACATTTTCATTTTGCATTGTGCTGGTGTTGGCAAACTTAGGAATTTTAATTTACTTCAAAGCTTGTAATTTAATTACATGTAAAAGCACTTCCAATAATTGTAAAAATATAAAAAGGAGGAAATAGCTAGATGTTTTAAAAACCAACCTTCATTATATTACATTTTTTAGAACAATAAAAGGAAATGAATTCTGCCATTAGATTTGTAATAACCCTACCACTGCTTAATACTGTATCATGAATGTAGTGGCAGAATGCTTTCCACAATGTTAGAAATGTTTTTCTTATAAGAACTTTTTCCATTAATATTATTAGAATTTTCTGCTTCACACTTGTACTCTGAATTTATTTACATTTAACTGCTTCTGTAATAAGAAAAACAGCTTGTATGTTGATTTTGTACTTTGAAAAGTGCAAATTTCTAAAAAAAAAGCTGCTTGTTCAAAAAAAAAAAAAAAAAAAATGCACAAGAAAAAAATTAATTTATCAAATAAGCACTTCTTTTCTCCAGTTAACTTACAAATTTTTTCACCTAATTTTTGTCCTAACAAATAATATCATTAGTACTTAAATATGAAAGTTCCTAGAGGGATGCCATATTAACTGTCATCTTAGTGCAGGAAATCTTAGTGTTTTATGAGAATTATGCATAATGCAGCTCAAGAAAGAGATTTTGTCTACTGAGGTAACTGACAAAATTAGTCAGTGAAATCAACTTCAAGCATCCATTTAAAATAAGATCTTGTAAACAACATGCTATTTACTTGCTAAATGAAAGCTGTGGGAATGATGATATTCTAATATGGAGCAGATAAAATGCTTCTTTCCAATCTAGACTAGACACATTTTTGGAATAGCCTTCTGGTAACCAAACCCAATTACAAATCTGCCCTCCCAGATTGCATGCAGCCCTCTCCAGCCCTGGGTGTTCTCGAAGTGCAATGGTAAAAGGAAAGAGGGAGAGAAAGATAGATATGAATATTTTTTTTTCTATTATTTTGCATTCCTTTTGTTTTTCTACGAGATTGTGTGTTCTGATCTGGTTCATTATAAACAAGGATAGAGATATCAGATCAGATCACATGTAGAAGATTTTAGGAAAGGAGTGTCTGACCCCAGGTCTTAAACAACCTTTAGAAGTAAGAAGCTAGTAGCTTCAGGATAGAAATCCTGACAGGAAAGTGACATGGAGGCGAGGTAGAAAAGGGGACAAAGATGCCCTTATTTATAACAAAGGGGCCAGCAGAGTAGTAGATGTACACGGATAGTTTCCAAATTATTAGCACATTTTGCAGGTAGTTTTTGCTTGTAGATTTAAAAAAATAAAACATTTAAACATTTATTCAAGGCAACTCCAATTAAAATACTTAATTGAATTTTAACTTAAAGAACTATCAATTATTTTTCACATCTTCTGAGTTTTGTTTTTATAGACATTTCTGGCCTCTTAAATTTTATCAAGGCCTATTCTCAATGTATAGAGACTGTACCAAAAGTTTTGTTTACACAGAAAGAATTTTAAGTTTTATTGCCAGGTTCTTCTTGCAGTTGTTAGTTAATAAATTAAAAACTTTTCCTTATGGATTTTGTAACTCTACTATTTTTGAATTAAATTGCTGAAAATGCTATCTATGAATTTTGAAGGTTAAGGAGGATTTTCACTTTTGAAGGTTCATTGATGGAACTGTCTTTCTGGATATGAAAACTTCCTTTAATTAGTCTCTTGTTTTTATGATGTTCAGAGTCCAGTATTTTAATGTTTTACCATGAAGGTCCATTTAATACACATTATGGCACATTCAATTCTAATGTACTTATTTTGTCCAAATTGGAATCTGCAATGTTCTAATAAATATTTATTATTTTATTAATTTTTCTATAAATCATTCTTTTGTTATTGTGGCTCATGCGAGTTTGCAGCAAGTTTTCTGTTTCAGTGGTTGTGTACGTAGATACATTTTGTTTATATACAGCTTCTGGGGGCCAGTACCCGGGGTCTGACAGCTTAATGTGCCCATCCAACGCACGGCAGATATTTAGAGGTTCGAGCGTTCATACCTGACAGGGATCGAAGTTGAGACCTCTCTGTAGCAGACACGAATGTTAACGACTAGGCCATCCGTAGCCCACGGAAGGGTGAAGAAACAGGAAGGACATATATATACATTGCATATAAAACTAAAATATTGGCAATGAAAGTTACAAGATAACTTTCATGCAAATGCACTCTTGATTGTGAAGGGGGCATTTTTCACTCACTTTGTCACTCTCCACCAACCTGGAAAAAGAGGGATTTGATCCAGTAATTTACAAGAGAAATTTGCAGGAAATTTTAAATATCACGTTTGCTTACTTTCATCAAAATTTTAGGTAGGGCATTGGTAGTAAAACACACCACCAATGCCCTACCTGGGATTTTCACCTGTGCCTACTAAGACAGATGCAATGGTAAGATGCCAGAGTTTAATTTCAAAGTATTACCAGAGCCATAATTCAAGTGTGAATTGTGTACACCATAAATTACTAAAACAGGATTTAAAAAATAAAGGAAATTAGTTATTAAAATTAACAGTATTTTGTGGTAAGTTGGGAATCCTCTTTTTCTGTTTGAGTTTATACGTTCTTCCAAAGATTACTAATCAGAGATTTTTCTAAATTGACTTCATCTAGCTTGCTAATTTATATAAAATTATTACACCTGATATAACACACACACACACACACACACACACAAAATGATTGGAAGAAAAAATTCTCACAGTTAATCTAACTCCGTACTTAAGAAGTTTTGCTAAAATAGCTAAACACTGTTGCTTTTGAGATGAATATTGACGGAAAGAGAAAAAAATGTGGATTCCATTTTTACAGCAGCAGTGATTAAAATAAAAACCCTGATTTTTAACCTTTTCCAGCTCCAAATTTTATTTTTGAAATTGGGAATTTTTTTTTTTTTTTTTAGGTTTTCGTGGTGTTTTTTGGGCTTGCTTGCAATAAATAAAAATAACACTGATTTTTTTAAACAGTTTATTCCTCCAATACTAAATGTTGTTTGTGAACAAAATTGGAATACAAAAGTTCAAATTTCTGATATTTGGTTCAACATGGAACCACGTCGTTCTTTTCAAAAGGAAATTCTGTTTTGATCTCCCATCTCTGAATATAGGAAAATGTTCAAAAAATATTTTTCACTTCACATGGAAATCAACAAAGCAGTTTCTTTTTTTGTGAAACACAAAAACATATCACATTTTTGGTACACAACACAGGAAAATCCTGTCCTGCAGTTTTTACAATGTTGTTTTGGATAGTTGTCTGCCAGCTACAATGGGTTCAGTAAGAATGTTGTGTTAGAAGGACTATGAAAATTCAAAGAATATATGTTGTTTCTGAACAACAATGGGCTGGAAAGGGTTAATTTACTACCCCTGTTAGGGAATTTACTACCCCTATTAGTTTACTTTGTTTTCCTTTTGATAAAAGTTAGTAAGGTTTGGAAAAAATGTGTTATATAAGACTATTTTCCATAATGATATTTGCATTGGTCAAAAACTCGACTGACAGCTTGGCATACTAGTGATTTTTTTGCAGGTTTTTTTTGTTGCTATTCTGTGGTGCAAGTCGAGCAGTAAGGAGTTTCATGGTGAAAACTGGCAGGTAGAGCCTTGCTTCCTCATTATTATTCTTGATGGTTAGCGATTTAAGGATGGTGGCTGGGTTAGATTGAAATCCTGTAGGTGGTGGTGTTTCCTCTACTTCAAAATGTTGTAAAATGTTTTCCTGATAGAAGTTTAGGGCTGTGTGTGTAAGAAAACATTACTTGTGCTTCTTTCCCCTATCATTATTTCTAATCATGAAATTCATTCCTTAACCAAATGAAAGGGGCAATACGGGGTTTGTAACAATAAAAAGCCAAATTCCTTTCTCTTTGAACATCTTGCTTTAGGGAAAGCATGATTGTTTTTATGCATGAATATTATTTTTTTTTATTGGAGGTTTAACAACCACCATGAGTAACTCAATAGGCTATAAGCAGTTGCCCGTCCCTAATTTAGGGGCACTGATTCCAGGGAAGGGAGAGAGCCAGTGCCGTAAGACAGACAACAACATCCATCCATGCCTCACCGGGATTTGAACCCGGACCCCTGTCGGACGAATGATCAGAAGCTATCGCATGCACGAATATAACTTAGAACTAGGAAGAGGATCCTGCTCCTCCTTTGTGGCTTTTAACGCAAATACTCGTAGGGCTGGGAAACTCAATTTCATGAGAATTACATTATCGTAACCAAAGCACATTTCATAATTTCTATTCATCACATTAAAAATTCCCATCCTTTTTCTGTAAATAGCTAATATGGCATATACACTATAATGACAAAAGTCACCAGACATGTGGAAGAGAAATACAACATAGCATTTATTGACATACATTAGTACGGTGTCAGTCTACCTTTAGCCTTAATATGCATGCACACTGACCCTTCAACACATGTTTTAAACTAGGTTTTGGAACACAGCGACAGGTATGCGTTTCCATTCTCTACATAATGCTGCTGCTAACTGAAGGGCAGTAGTAGGCCTTGGTTCCAAACTTCTTATGCAGCGCTCTAATTCATCCCATAGGTGCTCTATAGGATTACGATCAGGGCTCTGTGCTGCCCAGTCCATACAACAATATGGAATTATCCTCAAACCAAGCCGTAACAGTCCTTGCTTTTTATGGCTTGGTGCATTATCCTGCTGATACCAACCAGGCTTGGTTTCATAGTATTGCCACAGAGTTGGCAAGGCGTAATTGTCCAGAATATAGAAGTAGACATGCTGGTTAACAGGTTTGTCCACAATAACCAATGCGCCGGGACCATACCACGAAAAACACTCCCACACGAGTACACTGCCAGCTCCAAACTTGACTGTAAGAACAGTACACTGTGGTAAATAGTGTTCCCCTTCTTCTGCCATACCCACACACGGCCATCAGCCTGATGGATCGTGTATATGGATTCATCAGTCCATAGGACCCGTTTCCATTGATGTCCACAAAAAAAATGTTCTTTACACCATGGTAAATGACAAGTAGCATTCCGAGTGGAGATGAAAGTCTTGTGAGCAGCCGCACGACCACGGTAATCCATGGAATGAAGTTCTCTGCGAATGGTAGGTGTACATACTGAGGTTCCTGCATTTTTACTCACCTGTACACTGAGGTCTTGTGCAGTACTCTGTCGATTAGCTGTAATTACTCTCCTGAAGCTTTGATGTCCTCTATCACTGAGTTTCTTTGGTCTGCCAGTACATTTTACTGATTTAGGCATGCCATGTGTCTTCCAGACCTATTCAGTACATCCAAAACAGTTGCCATGGGTGTTTAAATGCCTCTTGGTTTTTCTTATGGACAATGTTTGACTATAACGCCCAACAATGTTTCCTTTCTCCAAGTCAATTCTCTCCCGCCACAACATTTTCACTCAACCTCACAGTGCGATATAATCATGGTCAGCTGCATGCTTATTTTTATACCATTTGCAGCTGTACCGCTCATCTTAACAATGCAGCGGATCAGTTAATTTGGTTTTGAAAGGGTGTCCGGTGACTTTTGTCAATACAGTGTATACTTCACCCTGCTTGTTAACTAACTCCACATGGATTTTTTTTATGTAAATCTTTATATATAAACACATGAGAAATGTTTGTTTCTAACATATTCATCAACATGAGATATAAATGTGAATTTTCACCCTCCTAATTAATGCAATTATTTCTTACACCCTCCTGTTACTCCAATTACTTTACCCTGCTAGTTACTCCACATGGAATTTTTTAATGTAAATTTTTATACTTCACATAAGAAAGGTTTGTTCCTATCACAGTGTTAGAATTAGAAATAAATCTTCTACTGACCTAGCAGACCATCAGAATTTGTAACTCACTGGTCCACCAAATTATCCACTGGTCTGAAAATAAAAAAATAAAAAAAATTTAGAAACATTTGCAATATATCAAGAAAATAATGTATCATTTCAATGGAATTAATTATCTCCAATGTTTGTTTTTAAATCTATCATTAGTTTGCAGCCTAACAAAAAAACCAGTAAGGTAGAAGAAATAAAAATTCATTTTTTTACTTGTGAGAAATTAGAAAAATGAAAAACTTACTGGCCATCTGGACCAGTAAAATTGCTTAGTGATCCAACGAAAGTTTTACTGGCCAATAATGGCCAGCAGACCACTGGGTAATTCGAACGCTGCTATCATATTCATTAACATGAGATATAATGTGAATTTTTCAAGTTATATGTTAATTTGTTGTTGAAAACACCCTTCTATACCATACAAAATCTCTTAGAAATATTTTTCATTCTTTTACAGTGGTCTGGTATTCAAACAAACGATCTGAACTATTCACATGTGAATTATACCGTTGAAGAAATAAACAACTGTGCGAATCTTTTAGAAAACGAACAGCTTTTCTTACCTTCCAAATACAGGGGCAGATATAGAATATTTTTAGGGAGGACGGGGTGATAGAAAATGAGACTATTTTGAAATCCATGAGCACAAAATAGAAGTTAATGAAAAATAGCAAAAATATTATTTTAAAGCATTATTTTCTAATGTAGTTAATGCATTTTTTAAAAAATTAAACCACTTTTTCTAATGTAAGTCGCATTTTAACAAAAATATGACACACTTCCGGGAAGGGCGGGGCCCCCTTCCCTATTAAATATGCCCCTGTGCATGGCCGTAGCCAAGGGGAGGAATCTTAGGGACCTGTCCCCTCCGAAATCCCAATAATTTTTTTCTAAATTGAACTTCAACAAATAATGCTTTTGTTTTTTTATTTGGCCTTATACGTCCATTGTGGAGAACATTCTCTACATTTGGCATTAGGGGATCCTTGTACAATTTCATGTACATATATGAAACTGTATAGGCACAATTCAGTCCGTTGGAACTTTTTTTTAGCTCATCTGCGAAAAACAACGATGTTCTCAAAGGTTTCATCAAGCAAGTATTACCAGCTATCAGGCACACAACATTAATATCAATGTGCAAAACACTTTGGGTTTACAAGCATGAAGCTTTATTGAGATTCCAAGAAATCTACGTTGTAATAGTTCTATCGTTACAAAATTTGCAAGATATAAAAGATCGCAAATCCTCCCCAAAAGCTCATCAAGCTATTATGTGCTATTATTACCCAAGGCCAGTTTGTAGTCAAACTTTGCACACTTGACTTTGTATTTTTGTGGACATATTACTGCTGTCGAAAATTCTTCAAAACGTTGACTGCGATTTGACGACATCACTGAAACATTTTGTTCTCGTGGTAACTTCCCTCGACTATCTAAGAAGTAACACCATCAATAAATTCAGTGTTACTTTTAATGCCGCGTCAAAATTGATCACATAAGTTGATGGTGTTATCACAATGCCAAGAGTTACATCCAGGATGATTCAAAGAGGGAATATTTCATCAGAAACTCCAGAAGAATATTTTCGGAAGAATCTTTTCATGCCATTTGTTGACCACATGCGAACATGAATTAATGGTCGATTCGAGACTCACAAGACTAATTAGTCATAGAGTTAAAATATTTCTACCTCGTCATGTTATGTTAAACTGCGGACACAAATTAATGGTCGATTCGAGACTTGCTAGACATTAGTCATAGGGTTAACATATTTCTACCTCGTCATGTTATGTTAAACTGTGAAAAAGAGCTAACAACTTGCAAAGGAATTTATGAAAACATACATGCAGAGAGCAGTACTCTCATAGTCCGTTTGGCGAAACAAATGGATCAACATGGATGTTAATTCAAGACCTGGTAATGCCATGAAGGCCCTTTTACAATGTGATTCAAATCTTTTTCCAGCTCACACACCTTGTTACAGATTCTTGCTATAATTCTGATTTCCACAGAAAGGACATTTTCAATACTTAGACGATTGAAGGCATATTTAAGAAACTAAACGGGAGAAAACAGACTGAGTAGATTAGCACTTTTAGCAACCCATTGCAACACTGAGGTGCAACCGGACGAAATTTTAAATCGGTTAATTAAATCTTCAAGGCGCGCTAATTTTTTATAATGTGAGTGAAAATGTAAACCTTTATTTGTTCTTTTTAATGTAAAAATTTCTTCAATTTGCTGATTTGTACAAATTGTATCATGCCTGTGCTAAATGTTTTAATTTTCGCCTTAAAATTTAAAACTTTCAATAGATACATACTGTAATTGTTATTGCTTGTATCAAAACATTGGTTTAACATAATTTTTAAATAATTAAAAACAGTTATCCAAAAGGTATGACCTCCCATTGTGCTTGATTTGTTTATTGTAAATTTACAGGCGGAAATTTTACAAGTAACGCAAATTTATGAGGAAAATTTTCCAAATACTAATCCCAAAAGTAGGTGAGGGAAGAAAGGGTTGGTATAGTTTTTGAATTGTAAAAAAAAAAATTAGTTTCTATTCAATCATCAAAAGAAATTAATACTTCACGGATAAAAACATTTTGGTCCCCTTCCAAAAACAAAACAATTCCTGGCTACGGCCTTGCCCCAGTGGGTGTCCAAACAAATAGCTTTTAGCTCTCTATTGCTGTGTCAGTTTCAATAGACTGGATGATCCCTAATTGCTTCCACTGCCCCTAGAATAACTCATGAAGAAAAATTATTGAAGCAGGAATATACGATTCTCCGTTAAGTATGTGAAGTTGATAAAGCTCACCAATAGCATTCCTAAGAATCACGTTCATCCAATTCGCAAATGACGATGTAGTCGTCGTTGACAAATACCCCGGGACAACATAATCATTATCATTTGTGCTTATGTTTATTTTTTAGCACCACATGGTTAGCAGTGTTGCCAACTCGCTTATTCCAAAAGTCTCCAAATTAGTTATAAAAAGTCTCCAAAAGTGAAAAAAAGTCCCTAAAAATAAGATTTTAATTATGTCGAATTTTTGTACGCCATTTAAAATTTAATGACTCATTATTGTTATTATTAATTTGGCACTTTAAATTAATAACATAAAAAGAACTGAATGTGTTTATATTATTACTTAATATGGCTAAATAGTATATGTATGATGCCCCCACTGGCTCAGTGGTCTAAAGACTGGCTGCTGACCATTCGTCCGAGATGGGTCCGGGTTCGAATCTAGGTGAAACATGGATGTTATGTTTGTCGTACAATCTCTCCCCCTTGCCTGGGATCAGTGGCCGTAAATTAGGGATGGGTGATTGCTTATAGCCCATTGAGTTGCTCACGGTGGTCGTAAAAACCAAGGAGGTTAGAAGTAAGAGGAGGTGGCAACAGCCCCTCTCCCTGTGTTTCTGGCGTGACGCCACTTTTTATCAGCTGACTACGCCAATGCGCCCAACCTAAGAATCTCCTGTTTATCTCTATGGGGAAATCGCGATTTTGAACGGGTTTTTGGGATCCTTTCTCTACCCATACAGGCATGAAAAAAATTGAGGCTGAAATATTCATTCCCATAATAAAAAATTCCAGAAAAAACAGGAAAATATGTGTTGGTATTTCTTTAAAAAATTGAACAAAATAATGGTTTTTTGAGCGGAAGTGCACAGTGCGCTTGGTTACTTACTGCCCATGTGCAAGTAACCATGCATACTGTCCATGTGCAAGCAACCCTGTTTAAAATATAACCAAAAGCCTAATGTTAAGAAATAAGAAGTCCGAAATATTCCTTCTTTCCATCCTTGGTTTGAATGCGCTAAGCAAAACTGCTTAAGCCACAGGAAGTGACGTCACGTTCCCGAACTCTCGCAGCGCAGACCCCCACCACCTCAGAGAGAGGACAGAAACAACTGATCTGTTTTGGCTTCACTCAAAACGGGTCCCTTCACCTCCTGTTCTTCTAACCTCCTTGGTAAAAACCCCAAACAAACAATTTATATATATATACACACACACACACATATATACTGCAGAGCAAAGCTGAAAACAAAGGAAAAACTTTGAATTTAAAACTAGAGTTGCAAAATAACCTGAAGATCAAAACGCGCAACGCAGCAGTTATGAAAATTCAGAATTCACATTCTATTAAGATGAGACCTAAGCAAAAATATTTTTGACTCATACCAAGTACAACATAGAAAAAGTTATGTATCTACCGGTGTGAGTAAAAAGAGAAAAATAAAAATAAAATAAAACAACTGAATGTGGAAAGTGTCGAGAATACTGAGCCTTGGCTTTATCAAGGACCAGCAAAAACTCTGCATTTTCTCACTTCCACAAAGACCTAGTTGGAAATGGGTTTCTGCAAAGCCATTGATGCAAGTAATTAGCCCTCCAAAAATTTTTAAAAATATATATATGTAAGTCATGCCCTCCGCAGAGTTGTATGACCTAGCTCTAGTTTACAATTTAGCTTGCATCCATAACTTTTCTGGCCCGACCCAGGCTCTTCATCTGTTACGATTAAACAGAAAGAAGAAGATTAAAGAAAACTCAAGTTGTGTATTAAACAGAAAGAATTAATCTTCTTTTTTCTGTTTAATCGTAACAGATGAAGAGCATGGGTCGGGCCAGAAAAGTTATGGATGCAAGCTAAATTGTAAACTAGAGCTAGGTCATACAACTCTGCGGAGGGCATGACTTACATATATATATTTTTAAAAATTTTTGGAGGGCTAATTACTTGCATCTATGGCTTTGCAGAAACCCATTTCCAACTAGGTCTTTGTGGAAGTGAGAAAATGCAGAGTTTTTGCTGGTCCTTGATAAAGCCAAGGCTCAGTATTCTCGACACTTTCCACATTCAGTTGTTTTATTTTATTTTTATTTTTCTTTTTTTTTTTTTTTTTTTTTTTTTTGATTGGAGGTTTAACGACCACCGTGAGCAACTCAATGGGCTATAAGCAGTCGCCCGTCCCTAATTTAGGGTCACTGGTTCCAGGGAAGGGAGAGAGCCAGTGCCGTAAGACAAACACAACATCCATGCCTCACCGGGATTCGAACCCGGACCCCTTTCGGACGAATGATCAGAGGCCAACGCCTTAGACCACTGCGCCACCGGGGCGGCTTTTCTCTTTTTACTCACACCGGTAGATACATAACTTTTTCTATGTTGTACTTGGTATGAGTCAAAAATATTTTTGCTTAGGCCTCATCTTAATAGAATATATATATATATATATATATATACTTAGGGGGAGAGAATACGGCAACAATTTTTAAATAGCCAAGATGACTAGCTAAGCGCACTTAGTACGGTACGAGCAGTATGGTGGACCAATAAATTATAGCATTGGAGGTGAGCTTATTTCTCGCACAAGAAAAAAAAAACGTTTTCTTCCCAGTTATATGTCACTGTTATTTTGATGTAAATAAACATAACTTTTGTTTTAATGATACAATATTTCTGCGAATGGAAACGCAGACGTGAGTCCCACCACTATCGTATTCACAGCCTAAGAGATCCCACGAAAACTCAACGGTAATAGACAAGCGTCCTATGCCTGATAAGACGGAGGAAAAAGGAACTGGCCACCATGGTGGCACAGTGATCTAAGCGCTGACTTATGGCCATTAGTCCGAGAAGTGTCAGGGTTCGAATCCCGTGAGGCATGGATGTTGTGTTTGTCTTACGATATTGACTCTCTCCCTTCCCTGAAGTCAGCGGCCCTAAATTAGGTACGGGTGACAGCTTTATAGCCCATTGAGTTGCTCACGGTGGTCGTTAAACCTCCAATCAAAAAAAGGGGAAGGGGCTTTCCATAAGTGTTACGATTCATGGTTAGAGTTATTGAAACTATGGAAAATTAAAGACTCTTCCAATTTTAAAAATTAACATTTTAAATACTTGAAATCATAAATGAAAAAAGGCCCTGAAATCATTAAAGAAAAAATCACCTAAAAAAGTCTCCTAAAAATGTAGGTAATCCCAAAATAATATTTTTGTGACAAACTCCAACCCAAACTCCCCTGAATTTAGTGACTTTACCCATAAGTTGGTAACACAAGTCAGAATACGATGCACCCAGATGCTCACCCCCAACACTAACCTGAGGGAGAATTATAAGTAAACAGAAAGTAGGGAAAAAGCGAGGAAATGCATTAGAAACCAGCAACGGGTATTTACGAACGATCTCGTAGGATGAGATGTTAACATGGGCGACGAAGTTTGATAACGATTACGATTTGTCCGGAACCAATTGGCATTTGTTGCTTTTACGAAAGTTTAAGTACTAGCGGTTACGTAATGTTTGTATAAAATTTAAGCCTTGGAAACTGGAAAAATATTTTGTCTCAAAGTTTATGGAAAAAACAGGTAAAACGGATAAAGGCGCTGAAGTCCCCAAAACCACGAGGAAAATCCCCTAAAAAAGTCTCTAATCCCAAACCAAAAGTTTTGTCTCTAACGTCAAGCGAAAAGTCCCTAAATTTAGCGACTTTTCCCCCAAATTGGCAACACTGATGGTTAGCGTCTTAGCGATCTCTATCAGCTAGAGTCACAGGTTACGGTTACTCTCATCACGAGACCAAAGCAAAGGTGTTAACCAATCACTGAAATGCTTTGTTTACCAGCAGCAAGGAGGTACGCCGCAAGTATATAGATTAGAGAGAGAGAGAGAGGTAGGCCCGTCCGCAAGTCAACTGGTATTGGCTGACCTCCACGGCGCACCTGTGACGTCAACGGTGCGCTGGCTCGGAGCTGGACTGGTCCGACTGACCTGGCCTGAGGGAAGTTTCTGTAAAAACGTATTCTCACAGCACCACGCAGTTTACCACCTAGGTATATAGATTAGTTTACCACTACCACCAGTGTTTACCCCTACAAATTTACATTTTTTCTGAGTGATTAAAGCAAATTGCATGAATGAAATAAAAAGGAAATGCAGTAAATAAAAATATGAAATAAATAGGGGATGTAGTAAATAACGCCCAGAAAAAATCGCGACTCGTTCGCAAAAAAACAAAACAAAAAACAAAACAAAAAACAGTTTCATTCTGTTGATAGCTAGCCAAAGTTTTTGATTTGATGCCATGTCTATTTAGTAAATAATCAAATGGCGGCAACAACTACTCGTCGCTTTTTTTAGTTAATGCTTATTTTTAGTTAATTAACTTTTGAACACTAACACTAGTGTAATGAAAATAAAACTTGTTTAAAGTTTCCGAAAAGTTTGAGTAGTAAACAAAATAAATGGAAACGTACCTTAAATAAGAATTCTTCTTTTTCCTCATGTACTTTGCTTCTCATCCACTAAAGCTGCACTTTTCATCCACTGTTTGGCCTTTTTCTTTGTTTTATTTGCTACATGTGTTTTTAAGGTCTGATTTAAGAATTTCACTCGGATGAAAATTCGAAGCCTTGAATACAACTTTAAAGCTTTCTCGTCAACATGAGGATACAATTTTTTTAATTCTTCGAATAAGCATTTAACTATTCCGTTTTGTTTTTTTAATTTGACTCCGTGAATTCTCGTAAAGTGCTCCTCAAAACGTTTGATTAGTTCAAACCACTGATTAGATGGCTCTGTAAGTCCTCCTCTGTTCACTGCTTGTAACCATTACGATATATCTTTATCTTCAGTTGCTTCTTTAGCCAGTAAGGGTAATTTAACGCGAAAGGATATGTATCCTGCTATGTATTTCAAAGCATCTTCCTCTTTTTTCCCCAATGCCACATCCTGAATGCATTCGTTACTTGTTTGACCATTCATATTTATAAATCCCAAGTCAGTAGTTTCGGGAAATTCTGTGGCGACGTTTTGTTTCAAGTCAAGTTGCAAACCGTTTAAACAAAGAGTTGTCATGAAAGTTTCGTCGCCATTTTTTACGTTTGAGTGTGAAGAAGGCCCAATGAGTTTGCCACTCAGTAGCAAAAGGCGCAATCTATACTTAAATTCACTGGGCAAAGCATGATCATATGCATGTCCCATACCTCTGATTTGCGAAAATAAATTTTCCGGGCAATCTTGGTTTAATCTAGTGATGAGGAGGAAACAAATGTCTACACCACTTTCAGTTATATGCTCATAAAGGCTGATTAAAGATGTTATGGAAACAATAATACCTTGCTGAAATGACAAAAGATGTTTTTTTTCCGCACACTCGCAGTTGCGTTATCGAATCTTTCATGCTTTCCGGAATGTTTTTCTGTTCCTGTATATTAGTACCATAAGGTCGCTTTAGACGAACACCGTCCGACGAACAACGAGAATTTAGTACGTCAAATGAGTCATTCACAAGTTGAACGAAGTTTGCTACTTCTGTTTCATTCGGGAAAATGTACCTAATCGCTAAAGGTCATGCGATGCGAAAAAATTTGGGCGGCAAGTGAAACGTTCATTCATTCAGCACCTCTAACACTGACATGAGTAATACTGAATTTAGGGCACAGTTTCAGTTCTCCCTGTTCTTTCTCAAGGAGAGTTTGGAAAATATTTTTATTGACGACAGTTCCGGTTATCCCACTGTCGAGTAAGTAGCTTTATCCCACTGTCGAGTAAGTAGTTTCTTAACAGCTTTAGAAGATGAGGCACATCAGCAAATGCAAATATAGGCCTTGCATTATCCACTGGGTTCGGAAAAGAAGTTTTGTATAAGTTGATGCGAAGTGTGTTCCACAGTGACTGGTTACCGCCACCCAAATCCGATGTCATGGCTACAATCTGGAATCCAATTTTTTCGATTTCTGTAATGATGTGAAATAAGATGTTTTTCGTCAGTCTGCAATCAAAATCATAAAAAACAGGTTGTTTCCATGAATATGTCAAGCCCCTTATCATGACAACTTGAACAGATTTATGTGAGGACCCATGACCGTATCTTTAGCATGATCGTACACCATCTTTCCATCAATACTCATTTCATCCATTAATAAAACGCAAAATCTTTCAAATTGAGTTAGATTTTTGGCATTCTCAGCCATTACTTGGAAGGACCTCCCAGAGAAATCCTGGAGCAAACTTAACGTGAGACACCCATTTTTTTAAAGTACTTATACCAGGCAACGGAATATGCATTTGGCTACGAATGAAAGAATATGAACGCTTTGATAAGCCGCGCAGAGTCAGATCCCTAACTATATCTTCTGGTGCCCAGTTAGTTCTTTTTCTCGTTAAAAGTGCTCGCACTTGGGTTTCAGAAAAAAAAAAAAACTCCCCGTAACAGGGCATTTACTTCATTTGAAATCTTTTTCTTTTCTTCTGCTGTGTTATTTTTCTAGGGTTTTATCTTTTGTAATTTGGAAATTCTAGAAGACATCGTACGAATCTTCATATATAAATATTGTGCCTTATTTTGCCAAAATAAACACTGTTTCCTTAAACTGCCATTGGATTTAGTGAGGTCATTTACTCGAGCATTCAGTTCAGCAATTTCCTGGTTTTTCATTTCAATATCCTCTATTGATAAAAATGGCAGATGCTTACTATTATTATCTACTTCAGGACGCACATCTTCTGTAGGTGAACATAACTTTAGTCTTTTTGGAGGAATATCCTCAGTAACTTCTACCACATAACGTTTTAGTTCTCTGTTGTGAAGCCTCTTCATTCGTTTCTTGCATTCGGGTACAAGCGGTGAAGTCGCCTTGCAAATACTTACATGAGGTACAACACCTTTCTTCAATCGTTTCGTACTATTACCTCCCAATAACTCACTTTTCAGATCTCTTATAAAGCCTTCATCCGCGAAATGCGATGAGCATATTCTTGCATTTTCAACATTGAAAACATCTTCACGACGACACGCGTTCAACCACGCCTTTCTTTGAAGCACATCTTTCGAAAAACGATGATAGGTAACACCCGAAGCAGTTTTTTCGTGGTTTTTACAAATGGCAACGGCGCAGCTTGGCATGGCTTTCATAAAACGTTTATTTTGTTATCCAAGCAAACACGTACTTACACGATACGTAAGTAAGAAAATTTAAGCAAAAACCACATGCAATATGTGTGTGTTAGCAAATAATCAACACGGTAACAAGCCAACGAGCAACGAGTATGATTGACAAAATGAAACACGAACGGCGATCTTTTTGCTCCCAACGCACTGTTGACGTCACAACAACAGCGCTCCCTCACAGGGCCAAACTAGATTCTGTCCCTCACCACAAGTTGCCACTGCATCCTGAAAACCGGTTCTCTGGCCTACCTCTCTCTCTACATACCTTGGTCGTGACGTGGGTATGGAACTGTTTCTTCTCTGCGTCAAGAGAGGGCGCCACAATGCAGACGCTGGCGCGAAAAAGTACGAGATTCTTTCTCTCTCTTGTATTTTTGTCGTCGGCGAGTAGTGGCTTGAAGTAATGTCTTATGTCTTGTGTGTTGTTAGGTGCGTGTGATGTAACTAAATGTCTCCCTGCAAATCTTTGATGGATTATGTTGTTGTTATGTTACTAAGATCGCCATTCTCACATAATGGATAATCCTGCCTTCATGCACATGCAGGCTGCCGTTTGCATTGTGAACAAAGCCCTGTGGAGTAGTGGTCTACGGCGATGACCTCTGATCATTCGTCCGAAAGGGGTCCGGGTTCGAATCCCGGTGAGGCATGGATGTTGTGTTTGTCTTACGGCACTGGCTCTTTCCCTTCCCTGGAACCAGTGACCCTAAATTAAGGACGGGCGACTGACTGCTTATAGCCCATTGAGTTGCTCACCGTGGTCGTTAAACCTCCAATAATACAAAAAATGTGAACAAGATTACTTCCTGAACAACCTAAGATTACTTAAAAGGAGCGATTATTTCCAGATGTATAATGATATTCCACTTGGTAGGTACAATAAAATAAGTGCATGCATACCAAGCGTTCAGTTTCTGTTTTTCCAATTTCAAGCAAATTAACATTCTTAAAATCGATTCCTGTCACCAGAAGGCACAGGTTGTCGAATCATCGACTCACATGTCGGTAAACTTGGCAAGTGACATTAACGCACGAATTTTGTTTCCAGATTTATACCACCTTACTGTCATACACATTGATAGCAACAAACATTGGCGCACCCACAGAGGATGCATTGGGGGCTTAAGCCCCTACAAGGAAATTAAGAATGACGTGCATCACAAATTAAACATTCAAAAATATTATTTTACGTGTTCAAAAAATTACATGGAGAAGCCGCCACAATGCAATTAAGAGCGACGTACGTCACAAATTAAACATTCACAAATATTATTTTACACATTCAAAAGGTTACATAGTGTCTTCTTCCCAAAGAGATTAAGACAAATTAAACATAAAAAAATATTATTTTACATGTTAAAAAAATTACATAGAGTCTGACATAGTGTCTTCTTCCCTGAGCCCCAAAGAAGTTAAGAGCGGCGTACGTCACAACCGTATATAAAACTATAGGCACATATCATTATCATCATCATTGTCAACCATTATCAATCCACTGCTGGACGAATGTCTCCCCAAGTTTCCTCCACAACGGTCTGTCTTGTGCCAGTCTCCTCCATGTCACTCCCGCATACTTTCGAATTTCATCCACCCATCTCCCATGTGGTCTTCTTCTGGGTCTTTTCCTGTCCCTTGGAATCCAATCTAAAATTTCGGCTGTCCGTCGATGGTCTGTCCCTTCTGGCAGTATATCCAGCCCACTGCCATTTCCGGGATTTAACTCTGATCATGATGTCTTCCACTCTTGTCATTTTTCGGATCCACGAGTTCCTCTTCTTATATCTCCTGGTTACACCAAGCATGCACCTCTCCATGCTGCTTTAAGTTGTCTGCAGCCTTTGTATGTCTCTTTTAGTTAAGGTCCAAATCTCTGCACCATACGTAAGCACTGGAAGGATGCATTGATCAAACACTTTTCTTTTAAGACATAATGGCATATTACTCTTGAAAATTATGCTGTTTCTTCCAAAAGCTCTCCAGGCAAGTTTTGTACGCCGATTAATTTCTTCATAAATGTGACCCTCACTTGATATCTTCTGTCTAAGATAAACGTATGTGTCTGTTATCTCCAGCTTTTCTCCATTAATCGACAAATCTTCATTTTTTGTAAAAGCATTGAACATCAGTTTTGTCTTCTGAAAGTTCATTTTTAATCCCACTTCTTTACTCTTGTCAGCAAGTTCCTGGATCATACTCTGCAGCTCTGATGGGGTAGTTGCAAAAATGACTACGTCATCAGCAAAACGAAGGTGGGTTAGATAATCTCCATTAATCTTTATTCCTTTGTTTTCCCAGTTCAGTGATTGAAAGACATTTTCCAATGTCGCATTAAAGAGCTTCGGAGATATGGTGTCACCTTGTCTCACTCCCTTTCCAATTTTTATGTGTGTTGTATTTTCAAACAGCCGAATCTTTGCACTTGCATTTTCATAGATGTTATTAAGAATATTAATGTATGCATCTTCAATACCGCAGGATTTCAGAGCCATTGTAACTGCTGATGGTTTCACCGAATCAAAGGCTTTTTCATAATCGATAAAAGCCATGCACAATGGAAGTTCATATTCCCTCGCTCTTTCAATTAGTTCTCTCAATACGTGGATATGATCTATTGTGCTGTAGCCACTCCTGAATCCAGCTTGTTCTCTCAGTTGAGCCATGTCCAGTGTTACCTTCAAGCGGTGTGAAAGAACTTTAGTGAAGATTTTATAAACCACTGATAGGAGACTGATAGGAGACTGATAGGTCTGTAGTTCTTGAGATCCTCAATGTCACCTTTTTTATGTAGCAGGATCATTGTAGCGTTGTTCCAATCCTAAGGAATCTTCCCTTCATTAAGGCATCGAGTGAAAATTTGGGAGAGTACTGTTTCGATTTCTCCACTTGCTTCTTGTATGATGTCTACAGTAATTCCATCTTCTCCTGGAGCTTTTCCCCGCTTCATGTTCTTGATTGCATAGGCATATATATATATATATATATATATATATATATATATATATGGGATGTAAGGTCAGGTGATGCGTAACATCACAGCCTCTCCTTGTCAAATGTCAACCCCGCCTTCTCGTGGTGCATACTGTTCCCACTAAAGGGGCTCTGACGACCGCCAATAGCGGTATAACTATACCATCGGGATTAGAGGAAATGCTATCCCACACTCACCAACCCGCTTGGCCAGCGTGGTGAGTTATGGCCAAACCCCTCCAAAATGACTCCACAACTTAAATCTTGGCCCTCAGTCTCCGGCAGCTGGAATGTACCTGGCCAAGGCAGCGGCCAGTGCGACATGAAGGCAGAGGGTGCTAAGAATCCCGGAGGACCGGACTAGGCTGCCATCTGATGCTGACCTTGGCTACGTACAACGGACGCTCCCTATCTTCTGATTCAAGGCTTCTTGAATTGGAAGAGGAACTACAAAGGATCAAGTGGGACATCGTCGGGCTAAGTGAGGTAAGGAGAAAAGGAGATCTCATTGAACTGAAAAGTGGACATCTCTTCTACTATCGTGGGACAGATACTGGCAGAACTAGTGGTGTTGGATTTATAATAAACAAGAAACTGAAGGATAAAGTTGTAGAAGTTGAAAGTTCCTCTGACAGAGCTGCACGACTCGTTATCCAACTCTCGAGAAGATACCAGGCTCAGATTATTCAAACTTATGCACCCACCACAAGTCATGCTGAAGAAGAAATTGAAGAATTTTATGAGGAAATTCGTGATCTAAATAATAAAGGTAAGCAGCACTTGAAGATAATTATGGGAGATTTCAATGCAAAAATAGGGCAACGGCAACAGAATGAAACTTCAGTAGGTAAATTCGGTCACGGCAACAGAAACCAGCGTGGAAATACTCTCGTAGAGTTTGCAGAGGCAGAAGGGTTTTTCATCTTGAACTCCTTTTTCAAGAAAAAGCCACACAGGAAATGGACATGGAGACATCCAAATGGGACGACAAGTGAAATTGATTTTATTATGTGTAACAAAAAATTCGTCATAGAAGACTGCAGTGTGCTAAACAAGTTCAACACAGGCAGTGACCATAGATTGGTGAGATGTAAGATGCACCTCAACACTAAACTCGAACGTAGCAAGCTCATAAGACAAACAAAATGTATTGACATAACCAACCTTAAAAAACACCATAACACCTTCAAATTGGAACTGAAGAACAGATTCTCTGCTTTAGAAGGCCTAACCTCGGAAGAAGTGGATATTTCTGAAGTTAACAGAAAAGTAACCAAAGCTCTTATGGAAACAGCAACAAAATTAGATGGATCTAAGAACAAGTTGCATGTGAACAAATTATCAGGAAAAACCAAATTGTTGATGCAAAAAAGAGGAGAGATGACGACAACTCAAGAAGATGTGACTTCCAAAGTGGAATATATAGAGCTATGCAAGACAGTACGAAAAAGTATCACTGAAGACGTAAGGAAATTCAACTGTGAACTAGTAAGGAAAGCAATTGAAAACAACCAAAGCCTAAAGATAGCAAAGGGACATCTCATTAAAGGGAAAAAACAGATTATGGCACGGAGAAAAGAAGATGGTTCTGTAACAAGAAATAGAGGCGAAATTTTGACAAGAGTGAAAGATTTCTACTCCAAATTATATGAAAGGGATGATACATGTACTCCAGACATCATGAAAGGTACCAGTACCAGAGTTCTTCCAGTCCTTCCAGCAGAAGTTGCACATGCAATCAAGAACATGAAGCGGGGAAAAGCTCCAAGAGAAGATGGAATTACTGTAGACATCATACAAGAAGCAAGTGGAGAAATCGAAACAGTACTCGCCCAAATTTTCACTCGATGCCTTAATGAAGGGAAAATTCCTGAGGATTGGAACAACGCTACAATGATCTTGCTACATAAAAAAGGTGACATTGAGGATCTCAGGAACTACAGACCTATCAGCCTCCTATCAGTGGTTTATAAAATCTTCACTAAAGTTCTTTCACACCGCTTTAAGGTGACACTGGACATGGCTCAACCGAGAGAACAAGCTGGATTCAGGAGTGGCTACAGCACAATAGATCATATCCACGTACTGAGAGAACTAATTGAAAGAGCGAGGGAATATGAACTTCCATTGTGCATGGCTTTTATCGATTATGAAAAAGCCTTTGATTCGGTGAAACCATCAGCAGTTGCAATGGCTCTGAAATCCTGCGGTATTGAAGATGCATACATTAATATTATTAATAACATCTATGAAAATGCAAGTGCAAAGATTCGGCTGTTTGAAAATACAACACACATAAAAATTGGAAAAGGAGTGAGACAAGGTGACACCATATCTCCGAAGCTCTTTAATGCCACATTGGAAAATGTCTTTCAATCACTGAACTATGAAAACAAAGGGATAAAGATTAATGGAGATTATCTAACCCACCTTCGTTTTGCTGATGACATAGTCATTTTTGCAACTACCCCATCAGAGCTACAGAGTATGATCCAGGAACTTGCTGACAAGAGTAAAGAAGTGGAATTAAAAATGAACTTTCAGAAGACAAAAGTGATGTACAATAATGCTTTTACAAGAAATGAAGATTTATCGATTGATGGAGAAAAGCTGGAGATAACAGACACGTACGTTTATCTTGGACAGCAGATATCAAGTGAGGGTCACATTAGTGAAGAAATTAATCGGCGTACAAAACTTGCCTGGAGAGCTTTTGGAAGAAACAGCATAATTTTCAAGAGCAATATGCCATTATGTCTTAAAAGAAAAGTGTTTGATCAATGCATCCTTCCAGTGCTTACGTATGGTGCAGAGACGTGGACCTTAGCTAAAAGAGACATACAAAGGCTGCAAACAACTCAAAGAAGCATGGAGAGGTGCATGCTTGGTGTAACCAGGAGAGATAAGAAGAGGAACACGTGGATCCGAAAAATGACAAGAGTGGAAGACATCATGATCAGAGTTAAATCCCTGAAATGGCAATGGGCTGGACATACTGCCAGAAGGACAGACCATAGATGGACAGCCGAAATTTTAGATTGGATTCCAAGGGACAGGAAAAGACCCAGAAGAAGACCACATGGAAGATGGGTGGATGAAATTCGAAAGTATGCGGGAGTGACATGGAGGAGACTGGCACAAGACAGACCGTTGTGGAGGAAACTTGGGGAGACCTTCGTCCAGCAGTGGATTGATAATGGTTGACAATGATGATGATGATGATGATGATATATATATACAGCCCTCTGGAATAAAAACTCTTGTTATACACTGAGTAGCCACTTTATTATGACCACCCCCTCAGTACTTCGTTCGGCCACCTTTTTTTGCCTTTAATACTGCGTCGATTCTTCGTGGCATGGACTCCACGAGATGTTGATAGGTGGTTTGTGGAATCTGAGACCATGCTTGATGAATAGCACTTTCCAGGAGTGTGAGATTGCAGGGTAGTGGATCCAGCTGTCTGATGGCTCGTTCAACTTCATCCCACAAATTCTCAATGGGGTTGAGATCTTGAGATTGTGGGGGCCAACTAAGCAAAGTAAACTCACCGGCATGTTCCTGAAACCAATCCTGTACAATACGAGTATTATGGTAGGACGCATTATCTTGTTGAAAGTAGCCATCGCCATTGGGATAAAACATCCACATGACAGGATGCACTGAGTCCGCAACGATGTTCAGATATGATGAGCCAGTCAGACGTTGATCAACATGAATTAAAGGACACAAAGCATGCCAAGGAAACATTCACCAAACCATAACGTTGTCTCCAGCAGCTTGATGGGTTGTAGCAATGCATTTGGGGTCCATGCTTTCGTGCTCTTTCCGCCAGATTCTCACTCGGCCATCGGCATGGTGCAACTGAAAACGTGATTCATCGGACCACATAATTGGTTTCCAATTATCGACTATCCAATTCTTGTGCTCCTGTGAGAACTGGAGACGTTTTCTTTTGTGAACTACAGACAGCAAAGGTGTTCGAACAGGCCTTTGGCTGCCATATCCCATCCGATGCACTGTGTACGGCGAACAGTGCGTGCAGAGATCATTTGAGGGGATCCTTGATTAAGATGGTCTGTAATTTGCTGCACTGTTGCCCTTCTGTTGTCTGTTACCAGTCTGGACACTCTCCTTTACACCCGAGCAGGCACTAGTCGATGACGACCACACGTTGCACGTAGAGACCCAGCCTTTTGGCTGACAGGCCAGTCTTTAAACACTTTAACAACAGCTGCTCTGGAACATTTCACGAATGCGGCGGTTTAGGTGATACTCGCTCCATGGCTCCGAGCTACTACAATCATCCCACGTTGAAAGTCCGTTAAATCGCATTTTTTACCCATCTCGTCACCCAAAAATCACTTCTACTACTGACGCAAGGACTAAGCTTTCCGTTTTTATACTAGCCTCGCCTTCTGGTGGCAACAGCGTGCAGCCATAGCTCATTTGCTTAAAACTGTCAGGTGGTCTTAATAAAGTGGACACTCAGTGTATAAACTATAACAATATATACAGCCCCCTATAACAAACATTCCTGAATGCGCGCTTGGCAACATATATCTTCGATCTGTGTTTTTCCTGAACACCGAAGCCTGAAATCTTTGTAAACAATTCAGACCCAGGAACGCTTAGAGATGTTCGACGCCATCTCGGGTACTGTAACGATACTTCCATTTCGAATGCGTTCTTGTCCGCTATTTTTCTGTTTTGTATGTGTGTGTGTGTGTGTGTGTGTGTGTGTGTGTGTGTGTGGGAGAAGGGGGGGGGGTGTTCGACGAAAAACATGAGCCACTCTAAAGCCCCTAGTAGTGACTGATCTCTCATTTTGGGGCCACTAGTTCCATAGAAGAGCCAGTCAGTACCGTAGAAAAAAAAGACGCCAGCCATGTCTCACCGTAATTGAAAACCACCAGCTCAGACGAGTAACTGGAAACCTAGTCCTCTAACCACTCGGCCACCGGGTAAGACTCAAACGTGTGTGATTTCTATCTGGGCATCCCCTGTAAATTAACGCCCATGACCTGAGCCTGCTGGGCTAGGTCGCATTTAATTCCTATTCTGTGCAGACAGTCTTTTTTTTTTTTTTTTTTTTTTTTTTTTTTTTATTGGAGGTTTAACGACCACCGTGAGCAACTCAATGGGCTATAAGCAGTCGCCCGTCCCTAATTTAGGGTCACTGGTTCCAGGGAAGGGAGAGAGCCAGTGCCTTAAGACAAACACAACATCCATGCCTGACCGGGATTCGAACCCGGACCCCTTACGGACGAATGATCAGAGGCCAGCGTTTAGACCACTGCGCCACCGGGGCGGCGCAGACAGTCTTAACTGCTTCTTTAAATTATGTGCAAATTATTCGTAAAATAATAAGCAGAAAGTAGTAAACATCTAGTGTTGTAACACAAGCAGCCCGCTATGCGGCGACTACGTTAGGATGTCGTATGTCCTCGTCACAGATTGATTTCCTCTGTCATTTAACTCAGTGTTGCGCATCTTATCGGTGTACATATGTATAAATATGGCCATAATCCGCTGGCGCAGGGTTTTAAAATTTTTTAGTAGTTTTCAACTTTTTTTTTTTTACCGCATCGTTTATTTTCGCCGGACATTATTCCTACTACTGCGCTTTCACACACTACAAAGATAACGGTTTCTCTGATCTCATACCATCATAAATGTTACTTGAATTATTTCTTTATTTTGCGGTGGCAAACTGCTGAATCTTAATTTGTAATGTTTCAAATGGTATTAATCAAAGACATTAGAGCATGGACACCTATGTAGGGGAACAAGAGGAGCATTTAGCATAGAATAGAAACGGTATGGTCCAATTGGGCCCTGCAAATTGGACCATACCGTTTCTATTCTTGGAAAGTACTACAGAGATTTTCTCTATAACACTACTTCTGATTACTGATTTTTCGTTTAAACTCCTGGATGCATGTTTATGCAGTAAATAGAGTATAAAGGAAATTTTGCGAATTTTCAGTAGAAAAAGTGGAAATTTACAGTAGAAAGTAATAATGCACGTTGGAGAACAGTGTATACGCGTACAGTATGGAAAAGTATGAAAGCCGAATAAATGAAAAATATATCATACTCTCCAGCAGCTCTTCACTGCTGGACAAAGATCTCTCGAAGTTTTACCCAGAAATTTGTCTAAAGGGTATTTTTACCTTTTTGAAGATCAATTGAGTGGTCTCAGGGGCTTCGTGGCGCAAGTGGCCAAACGGATCTCAAGAACGACAAAGAAATTTCTTTCTTGGCGTAACACGTTATCTACGAGGGTTGTACCGAAAGTAATGTAAAAGTGGTCATAACTTTAAAAAAAAAAGTGTTTTATTACTTTTTTAGTAACTGACAGAGGTAACTTCTTTATTAACTGAGAGTGGTAATAACTTTTGCACATGTTGATAGAGTAACTCTTCCTCTATAGTGTCCATATATCAAGCGATGTATTTGCGCCATCGTTGAACCCAACTCTCGAATCTTCTTTGAAAAAATTCAGGTGTGGACTGTTGTACCCACTTCCCAGCCACTCTCACCTCGCCTATGGCATCAAATCGTTGTACCAGGAGACTGTCCATCATTGGACCAAACAGGTGGAAATCGGAGGGTGCCAGATCTGGGTCGTACGATAGCTGGTGGACCACCGACCAGCCTAAATTGCTAATCGCCAGGATGCGTTGCCAAAGATGTGTGTGGACTCGCATTCTCATCGTGAATGTGGATCCTTTTCAGATTCTTGTTCGGTCTCTTCCTCCTTATGGCTTCTTCAGTGTCTCAGAGTACTCTTCGTTGGTCACGGTACGGCCACGTTCCAGAAACTCAAGGAGAATGACACCCCTGTCATCCCAAAAAAGAGTCACCATGACTTTCTGTGCTGATCACTGGCTCTTGAACTTCTTAGGCCTTGGTGAAGAGGTGTGACGCCATTACATGGATTGATTGTTCGTTTCCGGATCGTTAAGATATTCCCACGTTTCATTCCCTGTTACCAGATCGGGAAAAACGTGTCTTGATTGGTTTTAAACGCTTCCAGTAGATCAGAGCAGACTTCCTCCCTTTTCTCCTTCAAATCGGGTGTCAACTGCCGAGCTAGCCACTTTGCACACACTTTCCGATACTACAAGTATAAGTCTTCCACCATCTTCTGTATGGCATTGTGACCACAGTCCAGTTGTGCAACAAGCTCACGAATTGTGAGTCGTCTCTCCGCGGGAATCAATTCATCCACTCGCTAACGATTCGTATCAGTGGTCCCAGATGATGATCTCCCACTGCGTTGTTTGTCTTCAAAGCTGATTTCTCCTTCTTTGAACTTCTTAATCTCTCTGTGCTCATTGCTATTGTCAATGGTGCCATCTCTGTAAACATTTTGTAACCTTCTGTGGATGTCAGACAGCCTGCACCCTTTTTTCGTGAAGAGCTCAATGACGGCACTTTGCTTCTCCTTGGAATCAATTATTTATTTGCAATGAAGAAGAAGGGTTACTACCGAGGAAGTTACTCTACCAGCACGTGCAATTTGAACGACCTCTGTCAGTTAATAAAAAGGTTATGCCCAATTTTGCATTACTTTCGGTACAACTCTCGTAATTTCCTATATCCGTCTCTTTTCTGTTGTACTTGGGTCTTCTGCTTTTCAATTAAATTTGTGTGTTGAGTCTGTGGTAAAAACGGTTAAGTAACAAGAAGGCACAGGGAAAATTTGTAGATGGTGTTTGTAGATGTTATTCGTAATTACAATTTCTGTTCCCCCTTCCTGAAAACAAAGCTATGGATGCCAGCACGTTAGGGGAACGTATACTGGCAAACGTAATGCTAGCAGTTTCGAAACGATGAGGATGAATCGAACAGGTAGCACCCATTGTCGGCATGTATATGTGGAAATGGCACGCAAAGGCAGGATCATCACTTTCGAGAATGGCGGTTTTGGTCAGTGCGTCTTAGCCCTTTTGGGAACCGTGGGATATCACATTTTTGGAGTCCCCTGATCTTTGTATATAATCGTCCACTATTATCAATCCACTACTGGATGAAGGTCTCCCCAAGTTTCTTCCACAACTGATATAGAAACATTCAATATCAAGCAATATACAATAACTTTTTAAATACCACTTGAATGAAAAATGGTGCATGACAAAAACTGTAGAACTCCATGCACCAAATGCACTCACACTTAGTTGATTAATAAAAAACAAGAAAAAGGGTGCCGAAAGATATTTTTTCTATATTCTACAAATTATTCAACAAAAATTAAATTAGAACAGAAGATACCAGCGCCGTTTCCAGACAATTGGATGCACCGCGACAAAAAATGCTAATATGCATCCCCCGTTCCTCATTGTTATTTATTTAAACAGCGAAGATTGGATATATGTAAGTGGCCACTGGTGAGCAAACCTTAGTGATAAACATACTGTACGTGCTCTTCTTCGTATGGACAACACAGATGACTGTTTAAAAGGAAAAAGTGTTTCGGAAAAAATGCTATTTGTGAGTAGAAGGAAAAGGGAAAAAGCCTGGCCCACATGAACGTGAGCCAATTTTAATGTAATTTTACATTCTAGCTCACTGAATGACATTTGACTCGAAATTCTTTTAACAAAATCATGCAATGCATTGTTATGATACGCTATACAACATACCAGAAATCATTACTCAAGTTATGAGGATAATGGCTGTAGAATAAATCTCGCTCCTATGACCTGACCTTTGACTCCATTTCGATGATACTGATGATATTCAACAGAACCGGTAAAATATACTTCCGGAACAACATGATAAAGCTTTGTCTCAATCGATGCATTTTTACGTAAGTTATAAAGCAATATCAGGAACACCGAACATCGCTCGGTTAAAGGGAAGATAAGGGCACAAATGTTTTTTATTTTGATACGTTATTTCCCAGTATTGTAATACTAAGTCGTTCAGTTGCACGTTGTCCCAAGTGTTCCAGTCGCTGAACACGTTCATCCGCGGTTTCGGTTGCGATTCACTGCAATGAACGGCTTCGTAGCTCTTCCAAGCACTAGTTACGCTCTTCGGATGATTCAGCTGCGATTCGCTGTCTATTTATTCGCCGCATTTGTTCGAGGTTTTTTTCCGGTATAGATTCATTGAGGGTTATAATAACGTCGGACATTATTTCCGTGCTCCTCGCCTTATCTGCTCGGAATGGTCTTTTTGTATAGGCTGATCTTCTTCCAATGGAAGGTCATATGTTTCGAGACTGGAATGTGATCGGAAACCATCGGCTCTTGAATGTCCAAGCTGTTCCATATTACTTCTTCCGCTTGTTCTTGTTCCAACAGTCACGTATTCTACTTATTCTTCTTATTAAAGTGGAAACGTCCACGTTTCGTAGGGGTCAACCGGCCATATTTTTTATATTGTTTTACCATCCACGTGACACTCTGTTAATAGTAATTAATAAAAATGAACTAATCATATTTTAGCACAGCGGATACGCCCGTCATCAAGTGACTATTCAAAAACGTAAAAAAAAAAAAAAAAATGCTGTATTAACAGTTTACCTTTTGAAGGGAAAAACACATCAGCGTTCCGCTTCTTATATTGTACTACACATCAACTCCAAGCAGCTGGCACAACTCACTTTTTGTTTTAGAGGAAAATAGAAGTAATACGTAATACGCACACAACGCGTGACGTAATGAGGCAGATGGGACTCGCAACCATCTGCTCGCGAGAGTGTGACGTCATAAAACTTTAATAGGATCCACACACAACGCGTGTAATAACACAGATGACGTGACCGCGCGCCAACATCTCAATCGTGAAAGTGTGACGCCATAAAATTTCTAAGCATGGGTAACATTAATGGGACGACGCATTGACACTAAAAACGAGGTGATTCGGGGTGGTTATTTAACCTACTAAACGAATTTTCCCGAAGTAGAGATCAAGCTAAATCGATTTCTAGCACCGGAAAACGTTAAGTCTAATCAAAATACTTAGAGCCGTTTTCAAAATAAAATTTACATACATACAAGAATTGCTCCTTTAATAATTAATACAAACAATAGTATAGGATAAGGGCGATGGAATATATCCCGATCCTATGACCTGACCTTTGACCCCATTTCGCCCATTTTCAATAGGGTTCGTCCCCAGGTCCCCTACCACATACTAAAATTTCATCGAAGTCGAACCATATTTACGCAAGTTATGACGCATAAGGGCAATGGAATGCATCCTGCTCCTATGCCCTGAACTTTTGACCCCGCTTCACCCATTTTCAATAAGGTTCGTCTCCAGGTGGTCCCCTACCACATACTAAAATTTCTTCAAAACCGAACCATATTTACGCAAGTTATGACGCATAAGGCCAATGGAATAGATCCCGCTCCTATGGCGTGACCTTTGACCCCATTTATCCCATTTTTAATATGGTTTGGCCCCAGGTGGTTCCCTACCACATACTAAAATTTCATCGAAATCGAACCATTTTTACGCGAGTTATCGTGCGGACGGACGGACGGACAAAGCTGGAGCATACATACGCTTCTTCAACCTACGGTTGGAAATCGTAAAAAGTGAATCGTCTAAGGATCGGGAATAGTTGTTTTAAAAATCGACATTTCTCCCGCGAGAACATAAACACTTGGATATGCGCTTGTGGAAGTGTGCTGGCTGAATTAGATTCGGAATTCAAGTGGTGTATGACAAAAAACAAGTTAGTGAAATCATGCACTGCATTGATTAAGATACGCTTTCCAACATACCAGAAATCATTACACAAGTTATGAGGATAATGGCTGTGGAATCAATCTCGGTTCTGTGCCCTGATCTTTGATCCCATTTCGATGATATTCAACAGAACCGGTTCAGTATACCTCCGAAATAACATGATAAAGTTTTGTTGCAATCGAAGCATTTTTACTTAAGTTATGATGCATAAGAGCTATGGAATATATCCCGCTCCTGTGTCCTAACCTTTGACCCCATTTCGCTCATTTTCAATAGGATTCGTCCCCAGGCAGGCCCTCTACGACATACTAACATTTTATCCAAGTCGAAGAATTTTTACGTAAGTTATGACCCAAAATGACGATGGGATTGATTTTGCTCCTATGTCCTGACTTTTGACCCCACTTCACCCATTTTCAACAGGGTTCGTCCCCAGGTGGTCCTCTGCGACGTATTAAAATTTCTTCGAAATCGAACCATATTTACGCAAGTTATGATGCATAAGGGCAATGTAATGCATCCCGCTCCTATGTCCTGACCTTTGACTCCAGTTCACCCATTTTCAATAGGGTTCGTTCCCAGATCGAAATCGAACCCTACCACATGCTAAAATTTCATCGAAATCAAACCATTTTTACACGAGTTATCGTGCGGACGGACAGACGGACGGACAAAGCTGAAGCATATACGCTTCTTCAACCTACTGTTGGAAAGCGTAAATAAGATAAAACGAAACACTTACTCCGTCAGTCAAAAAGAAATCCATGCACTCACTGCACTTTCTTGAGAACTATGTTCTTCGGACATATGTTTACATGCCACTTCGTTTTTCTAATACATGATACATATTTACGAATCACGCATTTTTACTTCCGTTCAGAATTTTCGTTTAATTGTTTTATCAAATCAATATCACCTCCACTTGGGACCGGGTGGAAGGTCCGCTTTCTTTGTCTTACACCTAACTTCCCTCCTGTCTCCTTTGGAAATCGAAGCTACGAGCAAGGTTTGAAAAAAGGGACGGGAGGAGAGAGATTGTGGGAGGGGGAGAGAATTTCCAACTTTCTACACTGGTGTTCTTTTCTTTAAATAAATAAAAAAACTGCTGGTGAAAGAGTTGATTTTTTGCAAACGCATAATACACTTGGGACGTTGGGGGCCCCAGTTCAGGTGGGGGCCCTGAACACCGGTCCCGTTGGCCCACCCCTTAAGGGGGCCATGATTTTGGGGGCCATGCACCAACAACATAATCTAGGAGACACCCAAACAGGAAAGATTTGCAGAGACATTTATTCACACAACACGCACTGAACAACGCACAAGACATTATTTCCAGCCACTGTTACACCCCGTAGACAGGGAGACGAGAAAGAATAAAACTCTTACGTTTTCACACCAACGTCTGCATTGAGGCCCTCTTTTGATGATGAGAGAAAACACAGAAACGCCACAGAGTATGAACCCATCGCAGGACGAACGATAATACACTGACAGAAAAAAATCCCAACACCACGAAAAAATAGTTGTAGAGGAATGAAATGGCGTCAATACATTTGTATAGGTAACATATTTAATCGATTAAGGTTTCAAGATCACAGCTTAATGTAAGCGCGAGAAGAGCCATTTTAAATGTGAAATGCTGGTACATTAATAACCGGTGTAACCGCCAGAATGTTGAATGCAAGCACGCAAACGTTCAAGCATTGTGTCGTACAGGTGCTGGATGTCAGTTTGTGGGATGGAGTTCCATGCCTGTTGCACTTGGTCGCTCAATACAGGGACGGTTAATGCTGGTTGGGGGTGAC
The DNA here is from genome assembly GCA_039090855.1 of Macrothele yani. NCBI lineage: Eukaryota > Metazoa > Arthropoda > Arachnida > Araneae > Macrothelidae > Macrothele > Macrothele yani. Next base: position 75,750,116 of record CM077009.1, on the reverse strand, counting down.
GCTGGAGTTGTCGTACAAAATGATGTCCCATACGTGCTCGATTGGAGAAAGATCTGGTGATCTAGCAGGCCACGGTAACATGTCGACACTCTGTAGAGCATGTTGGGTTACAACAGCGGTATGCGGGCGAGCGTTATCATGTTGGAAAACACCCCCTGGAATGCTGTTCATGAATGGCAGCACAACAGGTTGAATAACCAGACCGACGTACAACTGTGCCGTCAGGGTGCGTGGGATAACCACGAGAGTGCTCCTGCTGTCATAGAAAATTGCTCCCCAGACTATAACTGCAGGTGTAGGTCCAGTGTGTCTCGGCCGCAGACAGGTTGGTTGAAGGCGCTCACCTGGCCTCCTCCTTAACCAACACACGGCCATCACTGGCACCCAGGCAGAACCGGCTTTCATCAGAAAACACAACAGATCTCCATTCCGTCCTCCAATGAGCTCTAGCTTGACACCACTGACGTCGCAAACGGCAGTGGTTTGGAGTAAGTGGAATGCACGCTACAGGGCGTCTGGCTCGGAGCTGTCCTTCAAGTAACCGATTTGTAACAGTTCGTTGTGTCACTGTACTGTTGTGGCAACTGCAGCTCGAATTGCTGCCGCAGACGCAGTACGATGCGCCACGGCCATACGCCGTACACGGCGGTCTTCCCTCTCAGTAGTGCCACGTGGCCGGCCGGAACCCGGTCTTCTTGAGGCAGTATCTTCCCTTGACCACCGCTGCCAACAATCATGCACAGTGGCTACATTCCAGCCAAGTCGTTCTGCAATATTGCGGAAAGAAAATCCACCTTCTCGTAGCCCTATTACACTACCTCGTTCAAACTCCGTGAGCAGAATAATGGCTTCTTCGTCTTCTTAAAGGCATTCTTGACTAACATCAACACACTACGTCGAATCTCAACGATAACTAACGCTCACGAAAGTTACAGCGCGTATTTACAGCAAACCTGCTTTGCATGTTCCGAGGAGCGCTACTAGCGCCACACGTATGCGCCGAGTGCGAAATTTGCATAGACGTCATCTTAAAGATGTACTCCCAACCGCCTACCAACTGTCGTTTATCTAACACAACCCCTTCTTGGTGTTGGGATTTTTTTTCCGTTAGTGTATAACAATGATACATATATACATATAATAACAACGCTACATGACAATGTGATTATATACAGTATGGTAAGGAAAAAATCGTTTCCATGTTTTTTTTTAGATGACTGTCCGTAGTCGACACCATCGTATATATATATATATATATATATATATATATATATATATATATATATATTTTTTTTTTTGATTGAAGGTTTAGCGACCACCGTGAGCAACTCAATGGACTATAAGCAGTCGTCCGTCCCTAATTTAGGGCCACTGGTTCCAGGGAAGGGAGAGAGCCAGCGCTGTAAGACAAACACAAACATCCTCACCGGAATTCCAACCATGCCTCACCGGAATTCCAACGTGGATCCCTTTCGGACGAATGATCAGAACTTCAAAATATCTTTATTGCCATAAAACCATATAAACAATATTTACAGTAAGTTCACCGGGAACAGTTGTTGCCATTTTGGCATATTTTACACAGAAGGTAAAAAGACTCAACAAACATACAGTATTGCGAAATTACAATGACAGAAAACAAAAACGAGATCAATTTAACATTCTCCGTCTACCACAAAAAGCCAAAAGAAAAAAAAGAAAGCATCAGGTAATTCACAATAATGAACATTAAAATTGAACAAAACACAAAATCTGTACAACTGAACATTGTCAAAGGCCGCACAAAGTTAAAAATATTTCAGCATGTCATTCATGAAAAAAAAAACATCAAGCCAGGAAAAAAACAAACCTCGCTCGTAACATGTACGCTACCACTAACAACTTAATATACTGATTTTTTCCTGCCTGGCTATAAAACTATTTTTTTCGACAGACATATTAATTCTTTAAGAATCATGAAACAAAATAAGCGTAAACCTTAACTCTCAAAGAAAAACCCTGCTTAACGCGGGTATGCTACTTCTAATACAAAAATAGGTTCTTCTGTCTGTCTGTAAGTACCACAATTTTCCATAAAAATAAAAATATCGCTAAGTCAGACGCTATGAGCAACATAATTCGCAACAAAAAAGCACATTATACATACGAATCAATTTCACTTCAAAACAAAAATCATCTACTTCTCAACCTATAAACACAGACGTGTTTTTCATCAACAAGTTGCGGAAAAATTAGATGAGTAAAAATCTCGTGACATTAAATGCAACAAACAAACAAAAAGGACTTTTCATTCAGATGTGAAAAATACAAAAATTCAATATACAGGACATATTGCAAATGTTGCTAAATTCAAAGGGAAGAATCGTAAATTAAAAGTACAGAAAACTGCATGATTTTGCAAAAGATGAGCATTACATTATCTTCAAGAAACCTTCATTTTCATACAGAGAAAGTACTTATTGCTAGACAAAAACTAAATAGCTAAATTAGTCTGTCACTCTAACAATAGGCTTGCAAAGACAAATACTACAACTGAAAAAACTTCAGACGTAGTAAAATTCTTTTTAACCACTATGGGTTCGATAATGCAGAAAAAAAGACCATTATGTTATCGCTAGACAGTGCAAGCAATTTCAAGCATTCAATTTTCCCCAACAATAAATACAAAATTCAGTTATAAACGCGAATGATTAGGAAAAAACCTTAACAACACATGACGGTGCAACGTTATAACATAAGATACTCTCACGTGACACTCAATGAAGCAGAACAATTCATGAGACACTAACTTTTGGAAATTGGACAGAGAAACGTAACTAGGTAGTCAAATAAAACGACATATTACCCAACAGTAATTTATGGGGAAAGAGGTTATGCCGAACACTTCGTCGGGCAACTAACCTGCGTAAATATACAAAAATACTCACAACATAGTGCAAAAAAAGAAAAACAAAAAAAACACTCCAATACAATACAGAGATCTGACCACCACAAAATGTCGTGGACATTACACGGTTAGTGTTACAATATCATTATTCGTATTAAACCAGATATGACTTGGGGACCACTTAGCATGAAAACTGTCAAGACTGTTACTCGTCTTGGCAGTATCATACTCGATCTGCAATATCGCAGTCACAGACTGACGGTATCTGCGACATAGAAAACGTCTTGCCACGTTATAACGTCTTAAGGGTAGAACAATCGACACTAATATTATAGTACTGATAAATTGTATATTTTGTTTGGAATATGAGAAAAATACATACAGAACTGTTTGATGAAGCAGACGGGTGATGTGAGCGAAGAACATTATAATGAAACATGGTGTGTAAAGAAGCACAAACATTCTGAAGCAAAAGAAACATCAATGAAAACAAAGGCTGTAAAAACAAGCACATCGAGTAAGAGTGAAATACATCTCCCTCTGTATTGCAAAAATAACACAGTGACGATGTAAGATGCTGAAAACGATGAAAGGTGCGTGGGGTTAAAAAGCGACTATGTAGATGTAACCAATGGATATCCCTTGCTTTTGGAGTAGCCAAAGCTGTTAGTGGATCACTCCATGTTGCTGGTACTTCTGCCTCTGGCACGGAGGGAATCTGCATTGGATCGGTTAAAATATGTAATGAAATACCTATAAATGAGTTTAGCAGATACTTGATGTGAAAGAAACGGCTGGTCATTTAGATAAATAATGAACGGGAGACTGAGTGAGGCTGATGAGTTCTGAATAAGTCCATTCTGATTGTCAAGTTGTGGGTAGAGTCTCTGAATGCAAATCTGGATATACCGAAGCTGAGCACGATGAACAGGGGTATCTGCAAACAAGGGAGAAATGCGAGAAAGAGGTTTCCAACGGTGATCAATGTCAGCGAGTTGAGAGACCTTCACAACTCCACTGGCAAACCATGAGGAGTAGTGAAGGTACGAAGAGGTAGGAGAGTGGATAGCAGAGGAGAAGAAAAGGGGGGCGGGGGTCTGCGGAGAGGTCATTAGTAGTGGAAGGGTGAGTCGGACAGGATTCAGGGAGCGCCAAAGGGTAAATGCAGACTTGTAAGTTTCAGGGAAATGATTAGGAATGAATGGGAACAGGTCCATTCGTAGAAAAGTTTGAACTGTAAGGTGGGGACTCCGGGGGAAGAACAGAGTATCGATAATGGTTTGCGTTGAAGAAAGAGGCGTTGAAAAAATCTTAAGAAAGTTATGAAGATGTGGAAGGCTTGAAATTTTCGAGTGATATCAGCAAGAGAGAGACCACCATAGGAAATCGGAAGAGAAAGCGTGGAGCGATGCACCCAATGAATAATATTCCAAATGAAGTCCACAAAAGTTCTCTGCAGATGATTCAGCAAGAAAGGTGGCGGCAGGTGAGCAATCCAGCTGTGAAACAATTTCGGTTGCACAAACACATTAGGTAGCAGTGTCCGACTATAAAATGAAAGAAAGGGTTTGAGCTGACGGAGAGGCGCAAGTCTTCGATTAATTTGATGAACGAGGGGGGGGGAGGGTCCATGCTGCAGCAGCAACCGCCTCCGGTTTTCCAAAGTGCACACCAAGAAATTTGACTACGTTTGAAGACCATCGGGTTCCCCACGGACGGTCGCCACGGGTTGCCCACGCTCCAGTCCATAAATTTGAGCATTTTTCAGTGTTAAAGGCTGATCCAGAAATTATGGCATATTCGTTGTATGTTGACAATAGGATTCCAAAAGAAGATTCTGTTCGTAAAAATAACGTCAAGTCATCGGCATATGCAGTCAAGACAGTATGATGGTGCCGGGTGCATACAACTCCACGGGGGACAGAAGAAAGAAGTCGAAAATGGAGACAGATTAGAAGAGGTTCAAAACAGAGTGCAAAAAGTTGACCCGACAGGGGACAGCCCTGCCGGATACCGTTAGAATAAGGGATAGCAGAAGTAATAAAAGTCGAAGTAGGAACCCGAAAAAAAAGAGTTTGAATACAGATTAGAAAGAGCCTGGCAGAAGAAGGGAGGGAATCCAAAGCGTTGAAGGTCAGTAAAGATATAAGTATGGTTAATGGAATCAAAAGCCTGTCGTTGATCAATATTAAAAATAGCAAGGGGTTCTGCGAGCTGGGATGCGAGAGTGTTAAGATCACGGATCGTGGTAATGTTAGAAGCGATAGAGCGGGTGGGAACAGTGTAAGTTTGGTCAGGATGAATTAAATAGGATAAGGACAGGATTCAGACGGAGTGCGAGTAGTTTAGCAAAGATTTTATAGTCGGTATTAAGTATAGAGATGGGTCGACAGTTAGATATAATACCAAGATAGCCAGATTTAGGAATAAGGCGAAGCAGAGCAAAGCTGAAAGCATTGGAAGAAGAACTTGAAGACGAAAAAAGGAAAGTATAACAACTGAGGAGAAGTGGCATGAGATAAGGAAGGAATATTTTGTAGAATTTTAAGGAAAGCCCATCCTCTCCAGGTGAGGAACGATCATTTAAACCGTAAATCGAATTGCGGATTTCTTGAGGGGTGATCCATTTAGAGAGGACACATAGCATTCAGGAACTTGCGGAAGGTCCTGCAAAAGTGGTGCAGAAAGGTGTTAATGTAGGTTGGAAACGTTGGCTATAAAAGGCATGAGTTTGATTACATATAACATATGGGTCAGTAGTTACTGAGCCATTAGAGAGGGTGAGTTGCACAATGGTATTTTTTTTTTCTTCGTACTTCGAGGGAACGGAGACTGCGAAAAGGATCTTCTTCGAATCTGAGAAATGAGTATTTCAGACGGGTCGGTATATTTGAAACAGAGGCTTGAAGACATTCTCGAAATTTCGTTTCAAGGAGATCATAATTCGATGAGTTTCGTAAGATTCGCTGAAGCGCACGCCGGAGACTATCCACAGTCATATTACGCCGGGTTCTGATAGTAAAGGAATATTTCTTTGCAAAAGCTGCAATAGATTGTTTTGTCGAGATGCACAGAGCCGCTGGGTTGGAAACAAAAGACAATTGAGTAACAGCTTGAGTGATAATAAGAACAACTTCAGTATTAAAATCAGGATCTTGAAGACACGAATCATCTAAAGACCAAACACTCGGCCGTGGAATACCAATGGACTGTAAATTGAGGGAAAGAATAACTGGTTTATGGTCTGAAGAAACAGAGGGTGCGTGATTGACTGAAATAATAGACGGACGAATAAAACGGGAGACATAAAATCAATCAAGTCTGGCTGCAGCACAATTTAAATGAATAGGGGGTACCAAGAAAACTCTCGTTCAGTTGGGTGTAGATATCTGAAGGCATCTTGGAGGTCAAAGTTGAAGACAATCTGAGAAAGCTGAGAAACTAAAGAATGACGGCTTTCATGTGAATTATCTCTATCAAAGTAAGGTTGAAGAGTACAATTAAAATCACCAGCAAAAATAATAAGGTCTGAGGGGGAATATTCGCAAGAACGGCAGCAACATGAACCAAGAGATCAGTAGCTTCATTGTTATTTTGAGGTACATGAACATTTAATAAATGAATTTCGACTGTACTGAAGACAAAACGAAATACATTGAAAAACTCCCAGGCGGCTCTGGGACTCGACAATATCCTGTAATATAGAGTGAAATCGGGAATAAAATGCTATTGCAGTTCCGGAACCAACATGTGTCCGGTAATTATGATAAAAAACATAAGGCCAGCGAGCAAAATTGATTCCTGCAGAACAGTTGGTCTCTTGCAACATTAGAACATCTGCTTTTAAAGGTCGGACATCTTCAAAAACCAATTCATTTGCTGCTGACGCCGCTAAACATCGACGGTTAAAAGAAACAAATAGTACCTTAGAGTTCATTTTGGTGGCTGTAAAACCCCCTCAACCTGTTTATCAAGCATTGTTAATAAATAACGAATGCGTCGACAAAATAAATGCACTTTTGGTGTGGTGGTTGAGTGCTTGTGGAACAGTTCATGTAAAAAAGATAGCTGTGAAACCAATTCCGGCACTCTAGACAGATTTTTCTGAATGCAAGGAATTTTCATGATGCTAGTTCTCTTAGGAACCGCATACAGAGAAACTAGTTCGAAATATGATAATGGCGCAACTGGTACTTCTATATCTTTAGATATCTATCAAAGTCTTCCGCACACTCTGGATATGGTTCAATATCAGAATGTGTCGACGTGGTGTCACTCAGATTATCAGGTATTTCCATTTCAACCTCCTGATAGCTCACACTGGTTTCAGTCTGTTTTAGGGTTGAAGTGGAAGAGTTGCTTCGTTCAAGACACGGCGACTGAGAGGGTCCACCAGAACGTGCCCCTTTCGAGCTCGACCTGGTTTCTGGTCGACCTCTCTTTTTCTTAGGAGATGTCGGGGTCAAAGGTATCTTACACGTTGTTGTAGAAACTCGCGTTCCCCCCGACTGTGGCAAGGCAGGGTAATCCTCTAATTGATAACCACTATCAGGTACTTCCACAGAAGGGGATTGCTGAGCTGCAGAGTTATGAATAATAAGACTCTGAAATGTGCTGTTTGTACTCAACAGAGCATCATCTACTGATTCCAGTTTTGGTGTCTGGGCAACTGACGGCTTAGAACAGAATGATGACTCAACGGCTCCAGGATTTGAAGTAGAATTATTCTGCACATTTCTGCGAGGACACGAGGTCACCCGATGCCCTTCCCCTTTACAATAAAAGCACTGCATTCCTGCAAATAAGTCAAACGTGTATTTTCTAGAGTCTGTAATAACTTCAACGGAGGTAGGCTTGTCCTTCAGAGCCTGTTCCGTAGGGAAAATCACCCTATACTGACGACGTCCTCCTTGCACATAGGCATAGGGGGTGTTTACGCCTGCAGCAGAAAGAAATTTTGTTGTAAATACTACTCTGCCGATGGAACTAAGCGCATCTACTAATAGTTCATCAGGAAGTCCCGAGGGAACGGGTGTCAGAGTGACGGTAACATGGCGCTGAAGAGATGGTGTCGGTTGCAGATGCACAGTACCAATGTCTACACCACACTGAAGAATTTTTTCAACAGCAGATTTTAGGGTAAAGCGCACTTCGATTCCCCCACCAAAACGGATGGCTGATTTAATGGATTCCCTGGAAACAACAGTAGAAATTGCATCCAGGTACCGAGGGATTGGGGTGTCCTTTAGGGCAGGAACATAAATAGTGAAAAATAAATTTTCTGAAAAACGCTTACCCAGAACAGAGTCATCCGGAACTTTCAGTCGTAAAACTTTATCCACACGTGTAATCGTATATTGAGAGTCTATTGAAGCTGCAGAAGGTACATTCGCAGGACGGACAGCAGTCGCATAGGTGCTGAGAGGGGGTGTGGGTGAGCCCACGGCTCCGACCCCTTCATTCACATTTTGTTTCACAACACTTAACACACTTTCCGAAGAATGAAAAATCACAGTGGAGGTATCCATTACTGATATATCCTTAGAAGGAGACACACTCGTCGTTGATATAGAAGATTCGAGTAGAATAGGCACAGAAGCATTAGACGTCGACTTAGACGCTGAGGTCGTAATCATCTTGACTACAAACACAGAACTTAAACTAAAACCTAGTGTTGCAGCTTGCAACACTAAAAAACAAAGGAACCCACCTTTAACAGTATGCTTGAAGGCATAGATACTCTCCTTGAGTAACCTTGTAACACTGAAGTGAGTAACTGACCTAGTCCCCATGTCGGTGTACAAAACACCAAAAAACAAAAAATAAAAATAAATGCTGTCCCGACGAATTTGTGGGTTCAACTTAAGCATACAACATTCACAAAACTAAATAACATAAAATACCTAACAGGAAACTCCCAGAAACAACGAATATCACTCAAAGTGCAGGAGTGCCGCCCCGGTGGCGCAGTGGTCTAAGGCGCTGGCCTCTGATCATTCGTCCGTAAGAGGTTCGGATCCCGGTCAGGCATGGCTGTTGTGCTTGTCTTACGGCACTGGATCTCTTCCCTTCCCTGGAACCAGTGACCCTAAATTAGGGACGGGCGACTGCTTTATAGCCCATTGAGTTGCTCACGGTGGTCGTTAAACCTCCAATCAAAAAAAATACCTAACAGGAAACTCCCAGAAACAACTAATATCACTCAAAGTGCAGGAGTGCCGCCCCGGTGGCGCAGTGGTCTAAGGCGCTGGCCTCTGATCATTCGTCCGTAAGGGGTTCGGATCCCGGTCAGGCATGGATGTTGTGCTTGTCTTACGGCACTGGCTCTCTCCCTTCCCTGGAACCAGTGACCCTAAATTAGGGACGGGCGACTGCTTATAGCCCATTGAGTTGCTCACGGTGGTCGTTAAACCTCCAATAAAAAAAAAAAGTGCCGGAGCACAAGTAAACGTGACCGCCCGATCAGAAGCCATCGCTTAGACCACTGCGCCACCGGGGCGGGGTACTCGTAATGTTAACTTTACCGGTGTGCGGTGCCAATGTGTTCCTTATTCATGGATTACTCAAGAAAGAAGACTTTTAAGTACTTTTTGCATTTCTTTTGCTTGACTAAAACAAATTTTCTGAGTTTTTCTTACTGCCGTTATTTTTTGGAAGCGCGGACTTTTGTCGTTTGAGCTTATACTTTTAGTGAATCAGCCACTAAGGAAAACAACGGCGGTGCAAAACGCATTTCTGTAAGATGTGTACACCTTACGGAAATACTAAAGCGTTAAACAACTGAGATAGTGTTACCAACAAAACATATGCATAACAATTTTTTTTTCAATGTACTGTATATATAAATAACTAAACTTTGTACATTAACAGCAGAAACCAGTGGGTAGAAGTAAATAATATATATTTTTTTTCAAAAACGCTCTTTAACATTTTCTTCTGTTGTAGCGGTAAATGAACATTATGTTATTACGAGTGTTGATTCAATCAGAATAATGAATAAAGATAATAAAATATGAACAACTTCACAGCAACACTAATGGCGTTCACGATTTCACATGTAGTTCAGAGCAGAGAAACGAGGCCCTTTTGGTCACATGATTAAATCGTTTCAGGGTCTCTTCTTTCCAGTGGACTATGTGTTGGCCTAGTAAACTTAGCATCGTTCAGGAAAACTGGTGCCCCCGGGGTCTGTATTGTGGAGCACTCTCTTGACGCTGAAAGGAACACAGTCAGAAACGCCAAAGTATGCCTCCAGTGCAGAACGGACGATAACATAAGAACGAGTTAGATATAATAACAATGCTATAATATGACAAGGTGATATACAGTATGGTAAGAAAAAAATTGATTACATATGTCTTTAAAACACTGTCACTACTTCAGGTAAACGACTAGTGGCATCAGCGTTTGTATTGTGACGCCCTCCTTTGGCGCTCAGAAAAACAGTCAAGACATGCCGCATGCCCCAGTGAAGGACGAACGGTAAAACACACATATGCATATGTAATAACTATGATACATGACACTGTATAAGTATACAGTATGAATAGCATACTAAATGGGTCGGGAAGAGAAAAAAATATGCACTCATGTGTCGTTAAATGACTGTCACAAGTCGTTCAGGAAAACGACTTGTGACACCGGCGTCTGCATTGTAGCGCCCGCTCTTGACACAGAGAAAACACAGAAAACACAGAAACGCATGAAACCATTGCAAACAGGCGTATGTTAACATTTTGTTTTTGTTTTTCTAACAAAAATGTATTCTACGGTGGGAAAACTATACATCTTTAAATTTGCTGTTCTACCTATAAAAAATTTACATAACCCACGTGAGTAGAAGCATGGAAGAATGACGTTTCGTTTACTAAGAATCAACATATCTTTAGCATTTGTGTTATTAATGTGCGTAATCGTACTAATGTCTGATTTTCCTCTGCACAGTTTCTGAGACCTCTGTGGGTGAACAAATATTTGATAACGAGCGATAAATTGATGATCGTTTTTCATTTATTGGTGCTTTAAAAGTTGATGCAAGTTCTTTGCGTGTCGCATAACCTGTCTGACAATTAGGTACCAAACATTTTTGCTCCATATCGGAAACGTAAAAATTGAACTGATCCTGGTGTGACCCACAGCTACAAAATAAATTTAAGTCTCCTGTTTAATTAAAATGATTTGATGTGCTTTAACTCTTATAGAGAAATTTCAGTACCATATCTGAAACGAAAAAAATATATACCCAAGACGAATACGGAATTAGCAGTGAAGAAACCGTAAACACTGATATTCCTCTGATCGTTAGCGTGACCTATCGGGCCACAACTCCTGCATATCCCCTGGCGAGTGCGACATTAACGATTTTTAAATAGTTACCTGCATGGAGAATTGTATCTCCTGATTATCTACACTGCGATCAAGAAGAATTTCCCGAACTTCAGTTTACCTCACTATAGGCTTTGACTTAGACAATGGTAGACTTTGTGCGTCTACTATAGTAATCAAAGTATTTCAATGGTTGGTATCTCAAAACACATTTGGCTTTGGTCTCGTGATGGTAGTAACTAGTAGCCTGTGATTTGCGGTAGGGATTCCTAACGGTGTGCTGCTAAAATTAAACATAAGCTGAAATGATTATATGTTGTCCCGGGATTTTTGTCGTCATTTGCAAATTAGATAAAAGTGATCCACAGGTATGTCGTAGTGGAGCTTATAACCTAACATACTAAACGGGAAACCTGCTTCAATGATGATTTTTCTGCACTTTTCTTCATGACTTTCGTATCAGGTCATCATGTTATTATGGAATACATATTCACGAGAAAATATCCCTTAAGAGGAATTTTTACAGTTTAACGTCTCTGACTGGTGTTGTGAAACTCAATACGATGACAGAAGTGCCCAAGTTTTTGTGGATGTCAGGTTATTAAGCTACGATTTACAAACATCGGAGTGGGTACGATGTTTGTAAAAAAGTGGCTAAAAAGTGGCTGCAAATTGTTCTTAAGTTTGCTTTAAGTGTACAGTGCTGAGCAAAATTATTGCATCACCTGCAAAAACCGTGAAGTTTTTAAGTTTAACTCTTTTTTTAACTAACTAATTTTCATAGTTATTTCATCATTTATATGTCATTAGATACGAAATTTAATGGGGATTTTAAAAACGTCTTACTGTTTCCTGTTGCTACTTCTGTTCTTAAGATGCATTACAAAAATCATGACCAAGTCGAAATTATTATGAAAAGGATCATTTATCCAATACCTGGGGCTACAACAATAAATCATTTTTGTAATTTATAAGGAGTAAAATAACATTTAAATACAGAAAAATAATAAAGCAAAATTATGAAATGTACCTAATATTTTGTTGCTCAGCCTTTTAGCTTTAATAATAGCTTTGCATGTTGCTGGCGTACCGTGAACAAAGGTTTTGTAAAAGATTGGGTTGAACAATACGATTCCAAATTTGAATTACATCTTCAATGAGTTGAATTTTGGTTGTCGGCTTCTTTTTTGATAGTTCATACACTTTGAACCACAAATTTTTGATCGGGTTTAAATCCGGTGACTGTGTTGGCCAATCAAGATGCTGAAGTTTTTCCCCTGAAGCCACTTTTTCAATACTTTAGCAGGATGACACGGCACGAAGCATTGCCATCTTGAAAAATGAAATTGCCGTCATAAAGTCTTTTGGATGATCGTGGCATCTTGTTTTCTAATATCCAGATGTATATGTAGGAATTTACCGTACTATCGACAATACGGAGATTCCCAACAACATGAGCACACATGCAGCTCCAAATCATGACCTTCACCGGATGCTTAACAGTAGTCACTAAGCAACTTGGATGAAATTCTTCATGCATGAATCTCCTTACATAGGCACTACTCTGATTCCCATTAAGGCAAAATTCTGATTCATCACTTAAAAGAACATTTTCCCATTGCTTGGCTGTCCATGGGACATGCTGTTTTACCCACTGAAGTCCACACTGTCTTTGATTTGCAATTAACAGTGGTTTACGCCTTCCTTTGTAGCCACGTAAGTCATAGTGAAGCAGCCTCCTCCTAACAGCAGATGTACTAACAGAAACATCAGTCACTTCAGTCCATCTTTGAAGCAATTTAGGTGAATTGAGCCTCCTGTCTGCCAAGCTTAGCTTTCTGAACACTCTGTCCTGCCTGGTTGTAGTGGATCTGGGCCTTCCACTGCGACGCATATTTTTAATATCACCAGTGTCTTTTACTTTCTTCAGTAGCCTAATAAATGTAGATTGATTACAGCCCACTCTTTCAGCAATTTGCCTTGAATAATATCCCTCTTCATGCAGATCAACAATTTCTACTGTCCGCTGTAGGCAATTCCGCAGTTTTAACTATTATTGAGAACGTGCACAAATAAATGATACAACAAGAAGTTTGTATCATTTGTGTACATATTATTATTAGAATGTACTTAAATAACAACAAGAAGTAACAACTGTGGTAGCTTTGCGTCAACTCTAAGAAAGGCTGGAGTAGGATTAGGACAGCATTAGGAAGCAGCCAATCAAGTGAAAACATGTCTATGATTTGCTGTAACAACAACTAACGAGAATTTCGATATGTTTGTCAAATCCCATATTTTATGTCATATCTTAAGAACAGAAGTAACTGCAAGAAAAACTGAGACATTTTTGAAATTTCCATTAAATTTCGCATCTAATCTAATGACATACAAACGATGAAATAACTATGGAAATTAGTTAGTTAAAAAACGAGTTAAACTTAAAAATTCACGGATTTTGCAGGTGATGCAATACTTTTGCACGCCACTGTACATCGTGGCAGCCACTCAGGACATGCAGGAGGCAAAGTTCGGTGTCTAATCAGCGCGAAGTGCACAGCAGGCTGTGCGAGTGCCGGCGACTGATCATTAAGAACAATGTGTAGCTGAGCATATGGAGCATGTTCCTTTTTTTGTTTAAACAAACAAAAAAGAAATCACGCCTAGGATTTCTAAAGCCGTGAAGGGTTTGAACAGAAATCACTTCGAGGCGCTTGATGAGTTACGTAGTGCCGTTGAATTTGATATGGATTCCTGCTGCGTGGACACTGACACCTTTGTTGTTGAGAAAATTCGGGCCATGGGTACAAGCAGAAATGTTTGCTATTCTTATGGTGCCGATGAAAGAGGTTATTTGAGCTTCGATATTTTAAAGTTCGTACTGAAAGAGGAATTTGCAGTTATTGGACCAGAGTAATTTTTAATATCACAGCGCTGATGCGGCGTCTGGCTTCTGGACAAAATGTCTTTCATTTACCGACTTTGTTGTAGCGTGTGTTGAAGCAAATATAACCGCAGAAGTTGACAGCTTTTCCAGGTCACTACTGGTAGTTGGTCCTTTCTCTGCTTATGCTGACAATTTTTTGTAAGTTTGCATTACGCTCTGTGAAGCTCTTGGGCCTACGACGTCCAACCTCGAAAAAAAAAATTCAAACAAAAATAAACATTACGCGCTGCTAAACTGTTTTTGTGACACTTGCGGACGTATGTGACTATTTTAACTTTTCATTTTGATTTCCATCTCTTACTTAGTTTTTTGTTATCACCCGTTTTATTTACGCTCTGATATTAACGTCATGTTAGACCTTCCAATCCAAATGCTGCTCAACAACTGGAAGCGAGGCAAAAATTTAATAAAAGTCTCCGCTCTTTGTGAAGCGGGCAAGAGATGACGAGAATGACTGTAAGCTAATGATACGAGTGTGGTTAGTTTTACTAACACTGTACAAGTTTGGAATTGGGTTAACAGGAAAGTGTGTTATGTTATGCATTTCTCATGGCTCTGAAAAATTGGGTTATTCTTTAACAACAATCCCGAATTAAGCTGACATTCATCTGTCAAGCGTATAAAGCTTATAACGTAATTGTCTTTTTCGTGAAAAGATATTGGTTTTTACGTTATGTTTAAACCACTAGATAAGAATACGTTGCAATAGTTCGTAATTCAATTATTATGGCTATACGAATCATAAAAACAGAAGTCAATTTACGGAATTTTCTTTATTCCAGCAGCAACTCAGTATATTTCCACAATAAGACATCTTATATCAGATTACATATTTTTAATTGAACGTCTACACCCACGTATCCACACCAGCAACTGTTATATCACCCTTTTATCTATCGTTCTTATCTCATACATTCATACGTCATGTTCACTCTGACCTCAAATGTGTTGTCAACAGTATTCTCGTTTGAGGGAAAAGATGTGACGTTAAGTTTGGAAGTACAACGGAGAACAAACTCAAATTCACATAGGAAAAGGAACTAAAAATGAAAGTCAATTTAGAATATACGTCACAAGCTGTAAGGACCGTTCCTTCATATTTTGAATCCTGTGACCGTCAGATCATCTGTTGAGGTGCTAGTTTTAAGCTTGTTCTAGTGGCTAGCAATTTTAACTCCAAGTGGCAGAATATTTAAATAAAACTTGAACAGTGTAAGGAATAATTAATTCTTAGTAGTAATACAGTGTAATATAGGGTAACAAACCTGCAATCGGATGAATCATGTCTTATATAGTGAGAAACACAACTATATGAAACCCGAGTGCTGAGTGTCTGTACGATACTTCTAAAGAAGCAGGTACTTGCGCCAGCCCTCTTTCACTCAGAAATCTGATCCGTGTAATGTGGATGACTGTCTGTCTCATAAAAAAAGAACTTCATATGCCGTTTAAAATCTCAAAATCAGTTACTTTATGCATTTCTAGGAAGATAACTCTTCGAAGGCTGTGATGTCTGTTAAAATGAAAGGTGCTTTACCTTAGAGATCACTCAAGATAATTCTGAGATAAATATTTTAGTTAGTAAGAGCACAAATTCAAATTAGAACCTTGATAGAAAACGAAGAAACTATCAGTGTAAAGTACTCAGAAAAAAGAGAGAAGAAGGTTTTGAAAGAAACAAAACTAGGATTTAAATGAGCTGAACGGTTAGTATAATTCTGTTTTCGAAGTACGATAAATATTCTTTTTCCAAGTTCTTTCTGTGTTGCAAAAATGAATAAAAGCCTTTTTTGTAGTACACAATAACTATCATAGATGAAAGTCAGTTTATCGTTTTTGGTATGGAGCAAAAACATCTTTAGAAATAGCGTTATAAACATTATTAATTTATTTCCCCTATGGGAATTCAGTAAAATCTCATTAAGGAATGAAAGAGAGTTCCGTTTACAAAGTGTGAAATGACACCCAAGGTAAACCTCTTGAGAAGTTCTGTCTTCCAGATGGGACCGAATTACCCACTCAAATGAGTGATGTATAAGTCCTATGTGACTTAGTAAGTGTTATATTTAATATTTAATTGGTTATGGCGCTGGGAAGAATAAATAGCGTTCCGTCACATGGACAGTACGAGTAGATTATTTATGGACAGTTACAATGGTTTCTCCTTGTGTTTGTTTGTGGGAATGTCTAAATAAGTTTCAAATGTTTACTCAGATTAGACCAATTTAATGTGCATTTACCGTTCGTAATATGTTCTCATGTCTTTCCAAACAGCCGTTTGTTTCTGTTGTAAAGTGAGTTGCGTGCCTCACGAATGTCTGTCTCTGAAGGTGACACAATTCTTCTCAGAGTGTCGCAGCTGTCGATGCGGTATCAGTAGAGTGGCTTGAACTTCATAGAATCAACGCTCCCAACACAAATGCCGACAACGATTTTTTTTGTTTTGATCATTAGCGATACATTTATGGTAAGGCATTGGGGTCACGTGATCAGGACGCTATGTTTAGCAAAAGGTTGGTACCATGCAGAGTATACAGTGTTATACAAAGAATAATGTAACGTTTATCTCCGGTTGGTTTTCACACTAGAAAAAGAATTAAAATATTCTTCTGACCAATTACGAAGTTGTTTTGAATTTATATTATTGACGAAAAAGTGACTTATGGATTTTAACAAAAATTTTACTGTGGATATCGCTTGGGATATAACAGACATCTCTTCTTCACTATACTGTGTGATCCTTATGCTATTATGTAATTTTCATTATAATTCCTAATAGCACCGTAATTCAGTTCTATTACGTTTCTGTACCAGAAAAGCAGTGAACACAGCATGTTAAAAAACTCAACATATTTTAATTGGAACAATGTTGCTATTACATTAAATATCAATCTATGATATCAGTGGGACCGAACCAGTGTTACCCACAGAGATTAAATGATTACTTACATATTTCAGGTTCCTATGTTTAACACATTAGGTACTGAATTTATATGTATCTAATGCCTAACAGTGTATCAGATCAAAATTTAAAATGAATATACGTGCTGTCCGTTAAAATGAAACTAACTTTTTTTAAAGAAAGTCAATTACAGCCACTTAAAAAATTATGAACAATTTGTTTACTTACATATTTGCTAGCTCTTCCTCAGGAAAATTCTTTATCATAAATGCACGTAACACGAAATGGAAGAGGTCCCTTGAGATCCCCTTGCCCAGAGTCCCCAAAAGCCTAAATCGTCTAGTGATTACAGAGGAAATTACGTCATTCGGAGCATGTTACGGATCCTAGGTTCCTTAATCTATATATATATATATATATATATATATATATTTTATGTTCTCTCATATCGAAAACATATTTTCTCTTTAAGTCCTAAAACGGAACGAATTTGAATTTTGGTTGCACGTCCACACACCTATCAAATCTGTACCGGTATCTTAAATGATGTCATTAATTTGATTCCTCGAAATGAGGAATCTAAACTTGCATTGCAAATATGAGACTGTTTGTAAAAGGAGTTGATATAATTATTTTATAGCACCAGTCTTTCGGTTCAAGCAAAAAACATTTCATAGCCACCAGTCTTTCGGTTCAAGCAAAAAACATTTCATAGCCACCAGTCTTTCGGTTCAAGCAGAAATATTTTTCTTGATGTTCAAGATATGTTTGTGTTGATATGACATAAAATCGCAATTTGTTGCATTTTAAAATGCTCTTTCAAAGTACATTCTATGTATATATTCCCAAGTATGTTCTACGATTGGACGATCGTAAAGAAATACATTAAAGAAATTTCTGTCTGCAAGTTGTATGAAGGAAAAATTTCTTGAAGAGGATCTTCTCTTTTAATTGTCTCCTGAAAATTGTGTCAAATTATTAACTATTTAAAAAACTCTAATCAATGAGTTTGTCAGATTCTTAAGCATGTTTAAAAGCTCTGATAATAGTGCATATCAAATTGTTCAGAATGCTTAAAAGCTTTATTCGAAGAGTTTTTCAAACTGTTGTCCAATTTGAATTGTCTTAATGGCAGTTCTCTAGTGAAGTTTTGTATGTGCATGAATTTCCTTAAGCTAAGAGCTTTATCACAGAAAATTCTATGTATTAAATTTTCTTAAGAAAAATTTGTATCCCGGCATTTCCTTGTATTAAATTATTTAAACGAGAAAAAGCTGCAAAATTATTTTCCATGACTAAACTGTGTTGACAAGAGAGCTGTTAATAAAATACTTTCCGCGTTCAAATTGCCTTCACATAGATCTCAAAAAAAAAAAAAAAAAATTCTCTTTAAGGTTTGTAAATTAAAGTTGTCGTGAATTTCTTATTTACGTTTGTTTAAACCTTGCTAAAGAGCTCTACGAATTTTTTTAAAAATATAAATGAACGAAGCCAGAGCATTTTTGTATATCACGTGTGTTAAAAAATGTGTCAAAATTTTGTGTATAATAAAACTATTACAAACTGTTATCCACCTGGAATATATATAGCTCTGTATGCTTTTTGTCATGGCAAGAGCTTTAAAAAAAAGAATCCTATCAAAATATGTTCTCTACCTTGAAACTGTCTTGAGCAAAGAGCTCTTCAAAAGTACTGCTTAAAATTGTTACAAAAATTTCTTAGAGTTATTTCAAATCGTTAACAACATGTGAATGGTTTTAATGAAATCATTCTGTCAAAATTAAAATATATATATATATATTATCTTAGTCTAACAGCTTCACTAAAGTCATTTCTGTTGATAAATTGCCTTAAGTGAAAAAGCTCTATGTATAAGGATTTTCTGTCTGCAACATTTCATAGCACAGAAAAATTTATTTTTTATGATTAAATTGTCTTCAGCACAGAACTCCATTAAATTACTTTCTGCATTTAAATTGACTTAAACAAAGAACGCTTCAATTTTTTTCTATCCAAACAGCTTTAAGTGGAGAGCTAATCCTAATCGTTATACTTGTTTAAATTGCCTTAATGAACGAGCTGTGCCGAAATATTTTATATGAATCAATTTTATGTTCAAAAGCTCCACGAAGCGAAATTCTGCCTAAATACTTCTTTGTGAAAATTAGTTGTCTTGACCAAAGAGATCTGCGTATTATTTGTACTATTTGAATTATGTTCAAAATTATATTTCTGTCATATATTAAGCATAGAATTCTGTGAAATCATTGCATTTCCAAAAAGAGTTAACTGTAAAAGAATTTGTGGTAAAAACTGCATGAATCAAAGCTGTTCCAAACGTTTAATCATCATGTTTTAATAGAAAAAAAAAGAAAAAGAAACTATTACAAACTGTTATCCACCTGGAAATTATATTAACCAAAAATATCTTAGTGTGAATTATTTCAAGCTAAACGTCCAGCCTAAGTATTATTATGTATGTAAGAACTGTTTTAAGTTAACAGCTCTAACAATATAATTTGTAGGTGAAAATGCGAAGCGCTCTGCTTAAGCACCTTTTACGTATGAATAATTTTCAACAAAAAGCTCTTCAAAATAATTTTCCATGATAAAAATTTCTATATTTTCGTTTTAAACTAGCCTAATGAAAACAGGTATTCCAAATTGATAACTATGTTTAAATTACCTTACTAAAATAGCATTATTAAAACATGCATATATGTAAATTATTTTAATCTACCAGCTCTATAAAATTTCTCTGGGTAAATTGTGCTAAAGAAAGTCTGCCGAAATATTTTCTGTGATAAATTTTCTTACCCAAAGAATGGCAGAGTTATTTTCAATCATAAAAGAAATTTAACTAACAATTATATCAAATTGTTGCTGCGTTTAAATTATCTTAGCAAAGAGCTCTTACGTTTTTAAATCGTCGTAATCAAAGAACTATTCCAATTTGTAAGACATGTTTAAATTGCGTTACATCGCTATTCCAATTTGTTATGCAGGTGTAAATATTCTGAAACTAAGAGCTCTACCAATGAAATTCCAATATACAAATAAATTTAAGCACAGCGCTCTGCATAAGAACCGTTTGCGTATGAATTGTCTACAGCAAAACTATGCAAAAGTTTCCTCTTTAATAACAGTGTTAATAATTTTCTTTTCATATTATGCCATTCAAATATCTATTCCACATTGTAAATCATGTTTTCAATACCCTACAGCGCTATTAAAAATAGCATCCATATGTTAATTGTTTCAATATAAGACTTCTATCAATGTAATTCGTATCTATAAGCAACTTTAAGTGAAGCGTTTAATTTAAGAGCTTCGCAGAATTTGTATAAATTATCTTAGAAAAGCGCTCTGTGTAAGTATTTTTTATGTATGGGTTTTCTTAGCCAAACAACTCTGCAAAATTATTTTCAATGATAAAAGAACCATAAACAAACAATTCTATCAAAGCGTTTTCTACGTATAGAAAAGAGTTTTTCAATATATTTTTAAATTGTCTTCACCAAAGAACTATTCAAAATTGTTAAGCATGTTTAAATTACCGTAAAGAGTTATTCCAAATTGTTTCCATATCTAAATTGCCTTAAAGTGTAAGATCTCTATGAATCTAATCTCTGTGCATAACCAACTTTTAGCAAAGCGCTGTGTCTAAGAATATTTTAGCTATGAATTGTCTTCAAAAAAAACGTATCTCAAAAATTATTTTCCCTGAGAAGTGTTTTTATTTTATTTTTTAAATTGTGTTAATAAAAAAGGTATTTCAAATCGTTAACCGCGTTTAAATTGCATTAAGGAGCTATCCTAAATTGTTGTTCATGCGGTAAAATTGTCTTGAACAAATAGCTCTTCCAAAATGTTATTTGTGTAATTGAACTGTCAGAGCTCTACTGAAGTATTTATGTTCATAAATAAACAAAGTGCTCTGCCGAAGTGTTTTCTGTATACAAAGTTTCTTAACCAAATAAACTCTTCAAATTTATTTTCAATTATCAAAGAGCCTTAAACAAAGTATTATATAAAAATAACTATAACATTTCAGTTGTCGTTTTTAGAAAAGATCTTAATGTGTTTTTTTAGGAAAGGGCTATTCCAAATTGTTAACCATGTTTAATTTTCCTTAAAGAGCTATCTCAAATTGTTAACCGAGTTCAAATTACCATAAGACGATATTACAAATTATTTATCATTTAAATTGCCTTAAAGACAAGTTCAAATTTGTTTTCATGTGGAAATTGTTTTAATGAAGTAGCTCTGTTAAAAATTATGCAGAAATATTATTGCAACAAATAATATAAATTATCTTAATCTCAGTATTTTACAAGTACCAACTTCTTGTATCAATTTTGATCTAAGTAATTTGTGTGTTTAAATTTTCTTAAGCAAAAATGCATACAAAATTATTTCCAATGACAGAAGAGCTTTAAACAAGAAAAAATATCTCATGTTTCCTCAGAAACTGTCTTTTGAATTTTTCACAATTTTCCAGAAAATGTTGTATTTAAAGAGCTATTGAAAATTGCCCATCTTGTGTTAACTGCCTTAAACATGTGCAAATCGTCTAAATCAACGATCGTTACCAATGTAGTGAAGAGCTTAACACAATAGCTTCACAAAAAGCTGTATAAGTTTGTGTTCAGCAAAGCGCTTTGCCTGCAAAGTTCTTTCTGTGTATAGATTTTCTTTAACAAAAAGTTCTATAAATTATGTTCAATGATAAGTGAGGCTACAACAAAGAATTCTAACAATGTGATTTGTACCTTTAAGTTGTCTGTTGCATCTGTTGCAAAAATCTTTTCAATTTCTTTCAAAATGTCTTATCAAAGACCTATTTAAAATTGTTAACTGTAGTAAAATTCCTTAAAACTCTATTCCAAAATGTTATTCATGTGTAAATCGTGTTAGTCCAGGAGCTATACTACTATAATTTCTACGTGAAATGAACTTTTAAGCAAAGCGCCCGCTTAAGAACATTCGGTGATAAATATTAAAAAAAAAGTGTTCTGTAAAATCATTTTTCATGAAGAATTTTTATCTTTTTAAGTTGTATTCATCAGAGTGCTATTCCAAATTTTCGGCAATCATCAAATTGCCTCAAATAGCTGCTTTACACTGTTTTTGATATGTAAACTGTCATAGTTAAATAGCTTCTTCAAAATATGTGTAAATATATATTATCTTGAGCTAAGAACTTCACAAAAGCAATTTCCATGTATACATTTTGAAGGAAAGTGCACTGCCTAAGTATTTGCTCTGTACAAATTTTCTTAAGCAAAGAGCTGACAAATTAAAAGACAAATAAAAATAATTCTATTGAAAACTTTCTTTTACATTGTCTCTCACAAAAAGCGCTCTTTATTTTTTTTTTAAATTGTCTTAAGCAAAAAGCTATTCTAAATCGTTATCTATGTTAAAATCGTCTGAAAGGGCTTTTCCAAATTGTTATCCTTAAATTGTGTTAAACTAAGATCTCTACTAATACAATACCTGTTATAAAAAGTGACGAGAAAAGCGCTGAAGCATTTCCTGTGTTCCAATTTGCTTAGAAAAAGTTCTGCGAAATTATTTTCAACGATAAAAGAATCATTGAAAATAATTTTAATAATCAATCAAAATTATTTATACGTTTAAACTGTCTTTAGCAAAGAGCTCTTAATTTTTAAAAAATGATCTTGAACAGCTGATTTCAAAAAATATCTGACCAAATGGTTCCCCAAAATTTTCAACCATGTTTAAATTACTATAAGAATCTATTCAAAATTTATAATGTCTAAATTGCTTTAAGAGCTAATCCAAATGGTTTTTTATGTGTAAGTTGTTTTAGTGAAGTAGCTGTATGAAAATACTTGTAAATATTTAAGTCTCTTGATATCAGAGCTTCAGAAAAGAAATTTCTATGCATACATTTTGATAAGCCAAGTGCTCTGTCACACATTTTGTATGTAAATAACTCTACGAAACTATTTGTAAATGATTAAAGAGCTTTAAAATGCTGTCAAGATGTTTCCTATGTTATAATTGCTCTTCGCAATTTTTCAAAAATGTCTCACTGAAAGCGAATTTGTCTGCAAAAAATTTGCTAAGCTCTGCATTAGTTCTTTTGTGAATATATTTTTTATTCAAAGAGCTCTGTAGATTATTTTAATGCTAATTGAGCCTCAAATAAAATTTTTATCAAAGACATTTCTATGGCTAATACTATCTCCATCAAAATGCTCTCCAATGTTATTTGTTTTATCAAAGAGCTATTCGAAATTTCTAACTATAATTAAACGTTCCTTAATTGCTATGTTTTATAATGTCTTCATCAAAACGCTCTCCAATGTTATTTAGTTATCTTATCAAGAAGCTATTCAAAATTGTTTACTAAATTTTCCTTAAACCCTATTCTGAATTGTTATCCACATGTGAATTGTGTTAAACTAAGAGCTCTACCAATGTAATTTCTATGTATACACAACTCTGAGCAAAGCGCTGTGCCTAAGAATTTTTCGTGTATCAAATATCTTAAAAAAAAGAGCTATCTGAAATAATTGTTCATCGTAAAAGTGTCCTTTTCTTTTTAAATTGTCTTCATGAAACAGGTTTTTCTAATTGATAACCATGTTTAAATTGCCAGACAGACGTACTACAACTTGTGTTACCCATGCATAAGTTGTCTTAGTCTCTAAGAATTCTACCACTATGACTTCAGTATATGAATCTTGATGAGAAAAGCGCTCTTTGTCTAAGCATATTCTGTGTATAACAACAACAAAAAAGTTCTATAAACTTATTTTCAACGATAAGCCTTAAACAAAGAAATCTAGTAAAATTCTTTCTATATTTGAATTGTCCTTTTTAGGAAAGAGCTCTTAATTTTTTAAGAAAATCATCTGAAGCAGTGAGCAATACTTAAATTGTTTAACCACTTTCATATTGCAATGAAACACTATTCCAAAGTTTTGATAATATTTAAATTGCCATAAGGAGCTATTCTAAAGTGTTTCCCATGTACAAGATTTTTTAGCCAAGTATCTCTTTTAAAATATTATGTGTAAATGTAAAATTCCTTCAGAGGTTCACAAAAACCATCTCTCTGTCTAAATTTTGACAAAACTCTCTGCCTAAGTATATTGTGAGTTTAAATTTTTTAATCAAAAAGTTTTTTGCAAAATTAATTTTAAGAATAAATGACTTAAACAAAAGGTTTCTGCCAAAATGTTTTTTACGTTTAAATTGTCTTTTAGCAAAGAGCTCTTAATTTTTTAAAGTCTTATTCAAACCGCTTTTCCAAATTGTTAACAATGTTTAAATCGCCTTAAGGTGCGGTTTCAGATTGTTACTCAAGTGTAAGTTGTCTTAATCAAAGAGCTCTACCATTGTAAGTTCTATGTACGAACAATTTTAAGCGAATCGCTTAATCAAAGAGCTCCATAAATGTTGTTCCCATGTGTAAATTATTGTAAGCATAGCGCTCTGCCCGAGTTCTTTCTGTGTATAAATTTTCTTATATAAAAAGTTCTGTAAAATTATTTTCTGTGATAAAAAAGTTTCTTCAATAAAGAATTGTATCCAATTTTTTCTGCGTTTAAATTGTCTCTAACTTTTAAAAATTGTCCTAAGCAAAGAGCTATTTGAAATGTCCATCTATGATAAAGTTGTCTTAAAGAGCTATTCCAAATCGTTATTGACGTGCAAACTGCATTAATCTAAGCGTTGGCCGCCCCGGTGGCGCAGTGGTCTAAGCGATGGACTCTGATCATTCGTCCGAACGGGGTCCGGGTTCGAATCCTGGCGAGGCATGGATGTTGTGTTTGCCTAACGGCACTGGCTCTCTCCCTTCCCTGGAGCCAGTGACCCTAAATTAGCGACGGGCGACTGCTTATAGCCCATTGAGTTGCTCACGGTGGTCGTTAAAAATCCAATAAAAAAAAAAAATCTAAGCGTTGTACCAGAGCAATTTCTGTGTATGAATCCTGATAGTAAAAAAGTCTTGTTTTAAAAGTATTTCCTGTGTATAAATTCTATACATAGGAAATCCAAGTATCATTTCCTTCGTAAGACTATCCTTAGCCAAAAAAATATCTGCAACATTATTTTCAATGATAAAAAAAGCCTTTAAACAAGGAATTCTGTGAAAATTATATCTACGTTTAAAACATTTTTAGAAAACAGTTCTTCATTTTCCAAAAATTGTCTTAATCAAAGATCTATTCTAATTTTTTAACATGTTGAAAATACCGTAAAGAAGCTAGTCTAAATGTTTAATAATATCTAAATTGCTTTAAACCAATTCAAAAATTTTGGCCATGAGGAAGTTTTAACGAAGTAGATCTATTAAAATACTGTGTGCAAATATACAAATTTTCTTGACCTCAGAGCTTCACAAACGTGGTATTTGCGTATACAATTTAATAAACAAAGCTCTCTGTCTAAGCATTTTGCATGTAAAAGGCTCTGGGAAATAATTCTCGGTGATTAAAGAGCCTTAACAAAAAGTTTCTGTCAAAATGTTTGTACGTTTTAATTGCCTTTAGCAAGGAGTTGTTCACAATAATTCAAAAAAGTCTCATCAAAGAGCTATTCTGCATTGTTATTCGTATGTAAATTGTATATCACTCTCAGAGAAATGTTATTTCTATGTGGAAATTACTTTAAAGAAGTGTTTTATCTAAGAGCTAAACAAAAGCAATTTTGTCTGTAAAAGCTGTACTATGCAAAGCGCTCTGCCTAATTTCCTTTTTGTGTGTAAAGTTTCTTGAACAAAGAGCTATAAGATTATTTTCAATGATAATTAAGCCACCAACACAAATTTTATCGAAAGTGATTTATATGTTTATATTGTCTTAATTATAAAGCTCTCTATTTTTTTTAAGTTTCTTCTTAGGGGTTTTAAAAATTCTTTTACCATGGTAAACTTTCCTTAAAACCTTATTCTAAATAGCTATCCATGTGTAAATTGCATTATTCTAAGAGCTATATTAATGTAATTTCCACATGAAGTGAACTTTTTAAGCATAGTGTTCTAAGGATACACTGTGTATAAAATATCTTCAAAAAATAAAAGTGTCTTTCTTTTTAAATTGCCTTAAAGAGCTATTCCAAATTTTCAAATTGCCTTTGTTAAGAGCTATTCAAAATTTCAATAATGTTTCAATTGCGTTAAAGAGCTATTCCAAATTGTTATTCATATGTAAGCTGTTATAAGAATGGAATAGCTCCTTTACGACATACGTAAACATATATTGTCTTAATCCAACAACTTCACAAAAGAAATTTCTCTGTATAAATTGTGTTAAGGTAAGCGCTCTGCCGAAGTACTTTATACAATATTTTTCCATGATTAAATGTCTTTTAAA
Organism: Macrothele yani; assembly: GCA_039090855.1. Classification (NCBI taxonomy): domain Eukaryota; kingdom Metazoa; phylum Arthropoda; class Arachnida; order Araneae; family Macrothelidae; genus Macrothele; species Macrothele yani. Next base: position 75,723,702 of record CM077009.1, on the reverse strand, counting down.
AGAGATTTCTACCAAAATTTTACTTATGTTTAAATAGTCTCTTGTAAAGATCTCTTTACTTTTTCAAAAATTATCTCAAACAAAGAGTTATTCAAAATTGTTAATCATGTTAAAATTACCTTAAAGAGCTATTCCAAAATTTTCCATGTGTTAATTTTCTTAATCTAGACATTTCTCATGTATATAAATGAGTTTAAGCAAAGCGCTCTTCCTTAAGACCTATGTGTGAATTATCTTTGACAAAATGCTCTAAAAATTATTTTCCATGACAAAAGTGTTTTTCGTTATAATTTGTCTTGATCAAAGTACTATTCCAAATTGTTACCTAAGTGTGTTAAGTCTCACAGAACTCTTCCAGTATGATTTCTACGTGTGAATCGTGATAAGAAAAGCGCTCTGCCTTAAGTATTTTCTGTGTATAATTTTTTTAACCAATAAAGTTGTGCAAAATTTTCAATTATAAAAGAGCCTTAAACAAGGAATTTTATCAAAATGGTTTCTACGTTTTAATTATCTTTTAACAAAGACTTGTTAATTTAAAAAATATCTTAACCAAAAAAACTCTTAATTTTTTAAAAAATGACTTTAGCAATGAACTATTCTAATTTCTTAACCATGTTTAAATTGCAGCAAAAAGTTATTTCAACTTTTTTTCTAATCTATAAATTTCCTTACAGAGCTGTTCTAAATTTTTAATGTCAAAATTGCCTTACAGAGCTGTTTCAAATTTTTAATAATGTCTAAATTGTCTTAAGGAGCTATTTCGAATTGATACCTATACGTAAGATTTTTTAACGAAGTAGCTCTGTTAAATTACTATGTGCAAACGTAAGTTATCTTAATCTCAGAGTTCCGTAAAGGCACTTTCTCTATAAATTTCGATAAGAAATGTGCTCTGCTTAAATTTTTTGTTTACATTTTTTTACCAAAAAGGTATGCGAAATTATTTTCAACGATAAAGAGCCTCTAACAAAAAAATTCTGTCAAAATATTTTCTACGTTTCAATTGTTTTAGCAAAGAATGTTTTTTAAAAATACATTTTATTCAAAGCGCTTTTCCAATTTGTTAACATTGTTTAATAAATTGCCTTAAAGGGCTGTCCCACATTGAAACGAATGTTCAAACTGCCTTAGTTGAAGAGCTGTACCATTGTATGTTCTATGTATGAACAACTATAAAGAAAACGCTTAATCTAAGAGCTCCAAAATACTATTTCTTTGTGTAAATTAAGCACGCAAAGTTCTCTGCCTTATAAGTTCTTTCTGTGAATGAATTTTTTTAATCGAAGGGCTCTACCATTGTAAGTTCTATGTATGAACAACTGTATAAGCAAAACGTTTAATCTAAGAGCTCCAAAATGCTATTCCTATGTGTAAATTATCATACACCTATAAGTTCTTCCTGTGAATGAATTTTCTTAATCGAAGGGCTGTACCATTGTAAGTTCTATGTATGAACAAGTATACGCAAAACGCTTAATCTGAGAGCTCCAAAATGCTATTTCTATATGTAAATGATCGTACACAAAGTGCTCTTTCTGTGAATGAATTTTCGTAATCGAAGTGCTCTACCATTGTAAGTTCTATATATGAACAACTGTAAGCAAAAAACGCTTAATATAAGAGCTCCAAAATGTTATTTCTATGTGTAAATTATCGTACGCAAAGTACTCTGCTTATAAGCTCCTTCTCTGAATGGATTTTCTTAAACGAAGGGCTCTACCATTGTAAGTTCTATGTATGAACAAATTAAGCAAAACGCTTAATCTAAGAGCTCCACAAATACCGTTTCTATGTGTGAATTACAGTAGGAAAAGCGCTCTGCCTAAGTTTTTTTGTGCGTATAAATTTTCTTAATCAAAGGAGCTGTACAAAATTATTTTCTGTGATAAAGTTCCTTCAACAAAGAATTTAATCAAAATGTCTTTTACATTTAAATTGCCTCCAGCACATAGCTCTTTAATTTTTATTAAGGGATTTTAAAGACGTATTTTTCAAATAGTTGTCAATACAAAAATTGTCGTAAAGAGCAATTCCAAAGTGTTATCCATGCTTAAGTTGTCTTAAAGAGCTATTACAAATTGGTTTCCATGCTAAAGTTGCCTTAAAGAGCTCTTCCAAATTGTTATCCATTCTAAAGTTGTCTTAAAGAGCTCTTCCAAATTGTTATCCATGCTAAAGTTGTCTTAAAGAGCTCTTCCAAATTGTTATCCATGCTAAAGTTGTCTTAAAGAGCTATTCCAAAGTGCTATCCATGCTTAAAATGTGTTAATCTAAATTAAAAGCTGTGCTAATATAACTACTACGTGTAAAAAAATTGAGGCAAAGTGCTCTTTGCATTAGATCCTTTTGCATATTAATTATTTTCAACAAAGATCTCTGCAAAATTATTATCCATGATACAAGGGTCTTTATTTTGGTTTTAAGAACATATATTTATGCTTTTCATTTATAATACCTTTTTCAAATAGGTATTGAAAATTGTTAACCATATGTAGATTGCCATAAAAAGCTTTTCCTGTTTGCTACCTATGTATAAATCGCCTTGATCCAATAACTCTATTACAATATTATGTAATAAATAAATTGTATTTATCCAAGGCTCTGCAAAAGCACTATCTGTGAATAAATTATCTTTTAAACAAAAGAGCCCTGACCAAGAATTTTCTTTGTCTAAACTTCCTCAATGAGCTATTCCAAATTGGCTCTCATATGTAAGTTTTTTAAAACTCAGTAAAAGTAACTCAAGTAAATCCATTAAAATATTGCATGCTAATTAATGAAAATTCTCTTAATTTCAAAACTTTACAAAAGCAATTTCTTTCTTAACAGAAGAAGAATGCGAAATTATTTTCAATAATAAGAGAGCTTTTGCCGAAAACAATTCTTTCAAACATTTTTTACTTTCAGTTGTCTTTTGCAAAGAGTTCTTCAAAATTTTTCCAAAAGTATCTTATTATTCAAAGAGCTATTTCAAATTGTTCACTATGTTCAAATTGCCTTAATGTATAAAAACTCTACTAAAGTAAATTTCTATGTATCGTTAATTTTAAGAAAAGTGCCGTACCTAAGAATATTTCGTGTATGAAATATCTTCATTAAAGAGCTCTGAAAAAACATTATTTTTCAAGATAATTGTCTTTTTCTTTTGAAAGTTCCTTCAGAGAGCCTATCTGATATTGTTTGTCATATTCAAATTGCTTAAAGAAATATCCATATCGTCATTCAAATGTAAGTTGTCTTAGTGAAATAGTTCCATTTAAATCTTCTTTGCAAATATAAAGTTTGAATATGTGAAATTTGAGCTCAAAGCACAGAGTGCTAAAGTTCTGAGCTCTACTCTACTGTAGTAATTTCTAAATGTGAATTGCTTTAAACAAGGCTTACATGTATGTACACTCTTTCAAGCTAACAGCTCAGCTCTATTATAATTTTTGTGCAAAAGTAATTTTCAGCATTGCTCTTGTTTTCAAAAGCTCTGCAAAATGATTCTTCATGATAAAATTGTCTTCAGTAAAGAATTCTGTTATTTTTTTCTGACTTCAAATTGTCACCGATCTGTTCAATAGCATTTTAGTTTTAAATTGTACTTATCCAAAAGCTATTCTATATTGATGTTGATTTTACAAAAATATCTTTAAGTGCTGTATTAAAGTGATTTTTGCTTGCATTTCCTCAAGTAAAGAGATCTAAATAAGATACTGACTGTGCCTATATTTTCTTGAGCGAAGCGCTCTTTCGAAGTACTTTATTTGCCATTTCTTTGACACCACTCTTTCGCATTATTCTCTGTTCATATGATCTTAAGAAAGGAATACTTCCAAAGTATTTTCGATGTATAAGTTGTTTAAAGCAAAGAGTTGTGTCACAGTGTTTCGCATGTTTAAACTGAATTGTGAAAATTATCTCATTTTTCTTTTTATATATTTTCGGTGTTGGTGCGCTGTGAAGTTATGATCGAAAAGAATTACGTAGTTCAACAAAATATTGAAGTGTGAACCCTATGTATGGGTGAATTTACATTTTTGTGACTCCTTTGCAAACAGCCTCATACCTTTACTTAAAGCCGCCTGTGAATATGTTAAGAAACGTAATACCGAAATTTCAAAACATCCGGCTCCATGATATAAAGTTTCAATACGTATCTGAAATTTTAAACGAATATATAATTTCAAATCTTTTTAAAAAATGTACTTTTCTCTGTGGTTATTTAAATTTCCTTTCCGGTTGCCAGAAAAAAACATAGTTTTGGTTTGAGAATTTTCTTTATTATGAAAAATCATTGTTTTCTCGCTTCAGTAAAGACTATGCAAATGCTGTTTACTTCTGAAATGTAAATTCATTTGAGTTTCATTAAAAAACAAGCAAAACAGAAGAATATAAAACTATATATATACAGACATGCAAACCTCTTATTCTGTAGGGAGAATTAATTACCTGTGGGTCTCCTTTGACTATTTCAAGAATAAATGGGGATGTGTGTCACTGGAATTACCTGCAGACAGAATGCGTGGATAGAGGGCGCTGTTTCATCGATCATCGACCAATTAAGCGCAGTTCAAAAAGGATGGTTAGTCACATAGACTAAGGAAACAAATAATTGTCTTAAGTGTATTTTTCGCTTGCAGAGTAAAGCTACCATTGGGTCTCATAGCATTAAAAGAAGGGTACCAGCAGAGCGAAAAGGGAGTTGCAATTTCTCAGGAAGGAAATGCTTTATGCACTTGACATGATACGCATTTAGAATCTCAATTTGATTTCCCAAAGATAAGTGGTGGAATATGTGCTTTAATTTACAGGAAATTAAGAATACAAAAAAAAAAAACAAAAAAAAACCCAACGAGTTGTTTGGGATTTGGAAAGACATGCAGAATGGTCTATGAATTCATGGGTAAAGCTTAGTAAGCCGTTTTTATAGAAGCGTGCACTTTCATCAGCTACTTTATATTTAATGCGCGTTAAATTATTTTATTATATGGGATTTTCGACAGTCTTAAGCTATTTTATTTTCTTCCCTACCCTTGTTTAATTTTTTCTTATTTTGATGATTGCGGTTTCAAAGAACAGCCAATATTTAAAAACTAATGCATGTTTTATATTTTTTTTATTGCATCTGTGGGAAATTAAGCGGTATTGTACTTGTGGTCTAGTGCAATTCCAAGCAATGGCTTCCATTTACCTTGTGATAAAACACTTTCACATTTCCGTTTTCTGAATGAAGTAACAATAGTATCGTGGCACATTCACATTTCCGAGAAGAGACAACATCAGTTGCCAACAGAAGCAAACGCGGGCTTTCATCACAATTTCAGTTGTGAATATTAAATGAACTTGAATTTTATATAAGCAACAGATGGCGTTGCCTATCTGTATTATCAGATGTATTTACGACTGAAAGTGTGGCCACGTGCAAAAACTTATAAGCAGTCTTCCGACAGAACAAGCCTGAAATGGTCAATTATGTACCTACAGAAAAGGCTTGTATTTTTTTCCTTGCGCACAGAAGGAATAAATATAAATCTGAGCAAAACTTGCCGTCCGCTCAGTCATGAGACGAGTTTATATTTCAGTTTGTTTAACTTTCTATCAAAGCACACTTACTTACTTATTTTCAATACTTTATGCCGACAGTTTTAATGGTTTTTAGTCCAGATTTCCGATTTAGAACCGGACTGCAGAAAAATAAATTAAAATTTGAAATCAATCATCATAGAGCAACTTTAGATCCTGCGCTTATTTAAAGAGAAATCCTCCATTTTACTTCCTAAGAGTGTTCCTGTCCTAAAGCCAGGTTTCCTGTTTTCCTAGAGTTGCAATCGAAGATGAGACTCATGTAAAGATTTGATACTCCAAGCTGGTAGTTTGTGACAGACAGCAAGGTCAGCCAATCATTAATTCAGTTAGCAGCATGTTTCTTAAGGGAGAGAGAGAAAACACGTAATGTTCTTATATGGCATCCTAGTAAAACAGAGATAAAGTGAGAAAAGAGAAAGTGTGTTTGTGTGTGAGAAAAGAAAAAGTGTGTTTGTGTGTGAGAGAGAGAGCGTGTGTGTATGTGTGTGTGTGAGAGAGAGAGAGAGAGAGAGAGAGAGAAAAGAGACGTAATGTTCTTATATGGCATCCTAGTAAAACAGAGATAGAGTGAGAAAAGAGAAAGTGTGTTTGTGTGAGAGAGAGAGAGAGTGAGCGTGTGTGTATGTGGGAGAGAGAGAGAGAGAGAGAGAGAGAGAGAGTGTGTGTGTGTGTGTGTGAGAGAGAGAGAGAGAGAGAGAGAGAGAGTGTGTGTGTGAGAGAGAGAGAGAGAGATATTTAAACTTTCATGTTGTAGAGTTCTTCCCTTTTTGATTAGCTGACTTGACTGATCATCCAATTGCCAATTCCACCATTTTTCTGTATTGCAAAGTAAAATGAGTTGTGGTGTTTCGCTAGGTAGCACGTAACAGCGATATTCAGATTACAGCAGTTTGTTACAGCAAAAGTTCTTTTTTATATGCGCGGATTGTAAACTATCATCGGAAAAGAGATGCCTTTCTTATGTAAAATATGTCTATTCTGTATACGACTGTGTCCGAATTTTAAACAATAATCGAAATCCCATGTTTAAAGCAATCAGTGCATTGAAATACGTTGTGTTTTAAAAGTGGTTACCTAGTTTCAAGATAGCTTTATTTCCTGCAGTTCCTCGCATTGTGCATCTGGTGATATACACTGAAGAGCCAAAATAAATATTATGTTTCAAGATAGCTTTCTTTCTTGCAGTTCCTCGCGTTGTGCATCTGGTGATATGCACCGAAGAGCCAAAAGAAATGTTATGACCAGCGGGTCTTTATGCAAATCGAAGCAACTGCAAGTAAACGACGGCGTGTGTGAAGGTCATGAAAATCATAAATTATACTTGATACTGAGCTCTGTCAATCAGTGTCATTCTTGTTCTTTAGACAGAAGAAGCAACAGACATAAGTTAGTTTGATACAGGCCAAAGTGTAATGGCCAGAGATTAGGGCAGAGCATTCCCGATACAGCTAGGCTTGTGGGGTGCTCACAGTCAGACGTGGTACCTTCAAAAAGTGGTCCAATGAGCGAAAAAAACGAACCGCCTGCCAGATGTGGGCAGACCACGGCTCATTGATGCTAGGGGTGAGCGAAGGCTATCTTGTATGGTATGAGCCTACAGAACAGATAGATGTGCATCTTGCCGGAAACTTGAATACTGGTGACGGGAGTAATGTGTTACAGCACACAGCGCATCAAACCTTGCTGAACATAGGACTGTGTAGCCTCAGGCCGTTACGAGGGCCCATTATACCCTCGGTTTACCGCCGAAAGCTCCACCAATGGGCACGCGAGCATTCAAAATGGACCTTGAATGATTGGAGAAAGTTTATTTAGTTCCATGAATCTCGTTTCCTGTTGCGCTACGTGGACGGCGGTATATGTGTGCGTATTTTACCTGGGAAAGTATTGGTACAAAGACGACGCACAGTGAGACAAAAACTAGCCGGTGGATGAAGTGTAATGTTTTGGGCAATGTTCTGCTGGGAAATCCTGGGTCCAGTCATTCATGTGCAGGAAACGTTGACGTCTATCCCTACCTAAACATCATTGCAGAGCAGGTATATCCTAGTAGAATTGCCTTCCTTCAGAGAGTAGGATAATGCAGCCCGGATTATACGAGAATGACTTCCAGGTATATTGCCCTGGTCTCCAAATTCCCCAACTAGAAAATGGGTTTCGTGTTGGAACAGCAAATCCAATCTACGGCGGCTCAACAAGTGACTTAGTAGAGTTAAAGGATCGGCTGGTAACGTTTTGGTACCATATACCAGAAGACACCTTTAGAAATCTTGTAGAGTCTAAGCTTACAAGAGTTAAAGGATCTGCTGGTAACGTTTTGGTACCAGATACCAGATGACACCTTTAGAAATCTCTAACCTGGAGAAAGATTAGAGGTGTTTTGGCGACACATTGAAGACCTACATCATATTAGACATGTGTTCATAGTGTTTTGGTTATTCTGTGTAGTTTATGTCTGTAAGAGAGAGGCGAAGTTCGCAAATTAGACTTTTGTGCAATCCCCTTATTAAGTGGCTGTTATCTAATTTCACAATGGAAGGATTACATCTGTAAGGCACCTAAAGTAATGAAAGGGGTGGTATCTATTGAATGCAGAACCAAGAACTAGAAACTTATGTATTAAACCACTAAGATATCTTTGATTGCCACGAAATTTTTGCTCCTCATTATTCATGTTTTTGTTTCGGGGGCTAAACGACAACTACGAGCAACTGTAAGGGCTATAAACGGTCGCCAGTCTAATTGGAGCTGCTGGTAACAGGGAAGGGGAGACAGGGATATTTTTGTTTGTTTGGGGGCTTAACGACAACTACGAGCAATTGTAAGGGCTATAAACGGTCTCCAGTCTAATTGGAGCTGCTGGTAACAGGGAAGGGAGAGAGCCAGGGACGTGAGACAAACACACCACACGTGCCTCATCAGGGACTCGGTCTCTGGGCTCGCTCGGGCTTATGGTCAGAATGCAGTGCTTAGACCACTTCGCCATATTTCATGTGTGTGTGAGCATAGGCGTAACCACTGGGGTTCGGGGGTCGGGGTCAGGGCCCCCTCAGATTTTCAGAGTCACGGATCCCCAATGTAAAGGACCCGCCCCCCAAATTTTTTGGGAATATAATGATACAATGCACATTTCTTTATGATGCGAACCAACTAAATTTAATAATATAAGGTTGTAGTTTTTCGTAGAATGCAAACACGTGTATAATGTGTACTTAATAAAAACGGTGATATCGATTCCTAATGATAAAAATCAGTTATACAACTTTGCAATTTACACTTCTGCCCTATCTACCATAGTTTTACAGTTGTGTTCGCTAAGTTCCACAATTCGCCAACAGAGGCGCCAATGTTGTGCCCGTTAGATAGCGCATCAGCAACTGCTTTGCACCTGCGCGTGTGTGTAGGGGAGGGGGTCCCGAACTCTATCTTATACAGTAAGTATGTATATAATATTGTATGTATATGTATAATACTATGTGTGTATGTGTGATCAGACCCCCCAACCCGCCAGATTTTGAAACATGGTCACGCCACTGTGCGTGGGAAATGTGAATCTACGCGTTTTGTTATATCGATGATTTGCAAGAGCACGTGTTGTTCATTCATTCTTTCTTCATGTGTGTGTTTAAACCTTACTGAGACAAGGGACGAGTTCAACGGAAGACAACAGAAGTTTAACACGTAATTTTGAGTTCCCATTTTTGTGCTTCCCCTGGTTTTGGTGGGAACTTTTCAACTTTTCTTTTCGTGGTTTTCTTGAGAAATGCCTGTTTGATAGAATATCATGAAGACAACACGAGTCGAATACCACAAGTCCTTAATAACTACTCCACTTGCTTGGTTTGAAGACAGGTAAAAGTATTTTGGCACTATATTCTTTTTCGATAATACAGCAAATCACTTTCGCTTCTTCCTTCGTCGGTGTTCAAACTAGACAACGGCAGCTACTTTCATGGCTATCGTTCATGGCATGTCAGCCAGTGTCCTCGCAAGAGGAGCCATGGGCTACTGGATGGCTCTATCCTTTTCTATAAATATGTACTGTAAATTAGAGCAAGGTAGTTCTGCGTAATCTAAGACATTGACAAATGGGAACTACTCACCTAAAACTCTCTCAGGGTAGAAATCCGCAGAAGAATGGAAAAAATTGTTAAAAAAAAAAAAAGCTGCTCAACATGTAACGGAGTCCATCTCACGAAAGAATGCCTTAGATTTTATGCACGGCAAATTAGCTCCACATTCGAGAAATTATTTTTTATTTTCTCCAGTATTCCCTTCAAAACATCGGCGTTGCGTAATTCTTGATTCCACTGTAACGCTGTTTTCCAAGAAATATATATTTGGTGACATCAATGATGACATGATTAGTGGAGAAAATGAAGGGTGGACACAACATTAAAGGTTGAGAAAATGAAGGGTGGACACAACATTAAAGGTTGAGAAAATGAAGGGTGGACACAACATTAAAGGTTGAGAAAATGAAGGGTGGACACAACATTAAAGGTTGAGAAAATGAAGGGTGTACACAACATTTTGTTTTCGCTATAAGAAAACCAACACCTAATAGGGCGTTGGCTCTCTTATAGCGAAAACAATAACCTGAACGCGCCGAGGTATACACTCCACCAGATACCGGATAGTTTCCGGTGGCATTGTCCACAACTCCGCCCGAGATGTCGGTCCAGGATCCATGGATCTCATGTTCCGCTCCATTGCACCCCAGGAAGATTCCACAGGATTTATATTCGGGGACCATGGGGTCCACTGGATGATTCCAAACCCAGATGAGTGTTCCTTGAGCCAAGCCTGGGTGGTTGTGGCCGGTCGGGGCGGCGCATTGTCCTTGAAACAGACCATCTGCCACAGGATAAGCGAAGGACATGAACGCGTGTAGGTGATCAGCCAGCACATGCTGGTAGCTCGTAGAGGTTAAGGATCTCTCCAGACACACTAAGGAACCTAATGTGTCACATGAGAAGGATGCCCAAACCATCTTGAACACAGCCGATCTATCGTGACGGGGCCATGGCCTCATGCTACCGACGCCACACCCGTATCCCTCCCGTCCCAGCTGACGGGAAGGGATTCATTTGACCACAAGACGAAGCGCCACTTCGCAGAAGTCCAGGTTTTGATGTTCCCTGAACCAAGTGAGGAGTTATGTCAGATGACGATCAGTCAACAGCGGCCCATGAGTAGGGCGTCGGCTTCCGTAGCCCAAGCTATGCAGCGTGGATCTACCGTTCGCTCGTTGATGCTGCTTGAGCCTCCGACATTTAATCTGGATGGGATTTGCGCTGCCGTTGCCAAACGGTCGGTCTGTATGAATCTGGATAGTCTACGTTTACTTCGGCTTTCAATTGCGTGTGGTCGGCCACCGCGTTCTCTCGGCACGTTTATATACTCGCTGTACACCATTGATATGGTTGCCCTGAGAAACCCTAGGGTTCTTAGCAATTGGGAAACAGAATGACAGATCTGTCTTGCGCAAGCAATGTGTGTACGATCAAAGCCGCTCAGATCACGTTTACCCATGTTCGTTGGTTGCGATACACTGTTGGGATGGCCTGCCGTCTGCCTATTTATGCGTTCCGTTTGGGTCTGTTCCAGTTTCCGCGATGGATGCCCATATGAGCTGCTCATCATCCTTATCTGTAATGTTTTGTCTACTGTGTGTACTTATTAAGTATACGCATCTACTGATCACTGGACTGTGCAAACAGCGTCCGGTTCTGTTGAAGCATTCGTGAAATGTGATAAAATACATCCACACCGGAATGTAATCTGTTTCATGGAATATTAATCTGATTTCGAACCGTAAACGTTTCTTAGTCTAGGCGTTCTGATACGAAGTAAACGCGTTCCTGTATACGCCTGTGAGCCCAATTCGTCTTATAAAGAAAAGTTAAGAAGAATATGAGCTCGGTTATTCTCAGATACCTGTACAGTTATAGTTACAATAAAAAAATAATTCTCTAATAATTTTTAAAAGTCACTTCTAGGATTTTAGTTCCTTTAAATAGTTTTTTTTCTTTAAATTTCATAAGTAATGTAATGGGTGCGTATGCTCAAGTTAAAAAACACACTGATCACTCTTGTCCTTAATGCGAGAATCTTATTAATAATTTTTTAAGAATGGGTGGAACCCCACATTTATTATTTTTATTTTGAGATCAGACCTAATTTCTACTGTCAATGCAGAACAAACCAACACGGTTTGCCAAGCATCCTACTTGCATAGAAAGACACAGCTGCTTTCTTTCTTTCACTTTCACAACATTTAAAAATGCCGAAAGATCTGAATTTCGGCCTTGCTCGGTGGCCGAGTGGTCTGAGGCGCCACTTTCTCACCATTCATCGGAATGGTGCCAGTGTTCTAGTTCCTTATGAGGCATCTTATGGCGTTAGCTCTACTCTTTTTCTAGAACCAGTGACCCTAAATTAGGGACAGGTGACTGCTCAGGGTGGTCGCTAAACCTCAATGCAAAACAAAAGTAGTTTATTCTCTAAAATGTTATGTTTGATTAATTATCTTTTAATTCCTACTTCGATTTTTGATTATCACTTTCGAGTCTTATTAGGCTCACTTTTTAAACGTTCGTACCTTCATTTTTTTACGGCTTGGAAGAGTAAGGCTTCAATTATATAGTTTTTCAACAGTGTACGCCTAATGGAAGCCAAAAGCGGAATCCCTGCATTTACTCAGAAACAAATTGCAGGATGTACGTGTAATTCTAGTGACATCGTTGTGTAGGCCTCTTGTTTTTTCCTAAGTACTTTTTAAAGTTATTCCTCCAACTTCTTAACGTTACTTAAGAAAAGGCGCTTGCGTGTTCCCCCTTCCCATTATTCTTCTCACTGGCATACTCTTCTTAGACTTTAACGCTTTCCAAAAAAACTGTGACTGATCAATGAGTAAGATCCTTGCATGATCAGATGCAGGGGTCTCAGACCCCTGCATCTGATCATGCAAGGGATATAGGCCCTTGTTGGAGTTCCGGATGAGGCATCGTTGGTGAGCATGTCTCAAGCAAGCCCTGGTTGTCTCCCTTCCCTGGAACCAGTGGCCCCATATTCAGAATGGCCGTCTGCTTATTATAGCCCTTTGCGTTTGTCACGGTGGTCGTGAAACACCAAAAATGGAAACAAAAAATAAATAAAAGATAGTGAGGGGGGCTATTTCGTACGGAAATAAAATGAGGTCAGCATAATCTACATAACATACTCTGAGATTGTTTCAGGGCAATGTTTTTGCAGGAGGAGATGCCATATTTTGTTTCTATTTGAAAGTATCTTCTCCATTCCTGAAGTCCCACTTGAAGAATTCTTTTTGCTTCCAACTGCTGTCGCTGTGATTGAAATTTCCCATTAATTTTCAGATGCGCCTTTCTCTCCGCTAAGTGTATGGGTGGGTGGGATCAAACATCTATGTATTTTGCACTTACGATTCCGATCATAATTTTTTTTTTGACCATTGCAATGACCCTTCTCCTAAGAGTCTGCGGTCTCTAAATTAAGGCCAGTGTTCTCAGGTAAGAGACAAACCCAACACGCATGCCTCAACCGGACCCAGACCCAGACTGTTTCAATGGAGCAATTAGCCAGCAGCCCAATCCTCTGCGTACCTGCCCTTCTCCAGCGTTCACTCTAATATTAAAGGAAATCAAAACATGCACTGCTGTAATAAGAAAAGAAGGAATGCACAACATAACATATTCCTATCTTTTTTTTTTTTCTTTTTTTCTTTTCTCCACACCCATTTTCAGAACACCCGGTGATCTACGCTCATGGAATAACTGCTAGAACTGCTTTGCAATCACATCACTAAGAGGTAATTTTGTTTAATAAATATATCAAAGAATGTGGCACACAAATGTTAAACTAATCGCCAGATGCCGATGGGAATTGAAACATAATCCGAATGTCATTCTAGCAACATTTATTTACCAGGTGAGTTATCACTGGTATTCCATTCTATTCTAAAGGGCAGAATTAATTCACAAGTTTTTTTACTATATACTGCTACAACTTTGTAAGAAAATGAGAAATTTGGATAAATTCAGAGTACAAGAGTAATAAACTTCATGAAATTAATAAAATTGTGCTTCCAGGATATTAAATAAGCACTTAAAAATATTAGGAATATATTACAGAAAAAAGAGATAGCCAATACTAAATGAACCGTGTTCGTTTAACTGTGGGCAACATGGATACGCATGGAATAGTCAGACAAACGATGTAGGGGCTTCCCAGATGGCGCAGTCGTCGCCGTCCTGATGTTTCAGCGCTAGTGGAGTGAGCCTGGGATCCTATCTAGATGAGGCATAGATGGTGTGCTTTTCCTTCACTACTAGTTCTCTCCTTTCTCTGGCACCAGTGACCCTGAATTAGGAACGGCTGTCTGCTTATAGCCGTTATGTGGTTGTGTAGCAAAGATGATTGCGCCCGGGGTCATGAAGTATAATTAATATGCACCCTTGGACAACTGCAACACAGACGATTGAGAAAGTGGTTTCGGGAAATGACTTGAGTATCGGTAAGCACCTACTCGAGAAATGTTTGTCCCATTTGTATATTCAATCTGTTATGAGAGTTTGTGCAAGGCAAATTAAATTTCGAATTGCAGTACGCTTAAAGCCGGTTAACTTTTACCAAGATAAGACAGTGAAAAAAAAAGCATATGTGCCAGGTAGAATCAAGGAGCACCAAGCACTCATACAACCTAACAAAATGGAAAATTAAAAACAAAAAGAGACGATGTTCTCCACCTCCAGTGGCTGAGCGGTTGTGTCTTTTGACCATTCGTCGGAGAAAGGGCTCGATTGGAGTCTCGGGGAGGAATGGGTGTGTATTTTTCTGGCGGCGCAGGCTCTGTCCCCTCCCTGGAACCAGCGGGCCCAAACTAGATACGCGCGACTGCATTTTGCTCTTAGCGTTTCTCATGGCCTTTAAGCGACAGAACGAATTAACTCGGGGTTAGTGAAATGGGTTGAAATAACCAATCACCACGAACGAATGTACTCTCTGTCAAAGAAGTGAGACGAACGCGGCTGGAGCAAGGGACATGCTCATCAGAAAGCTTTGCTTCCCCCCTATTATTCCAAGGGGGCGTTTAGGGGGAATATAGATTATAATCCTCCGACTTACTTCCTGAAAAGGCTAACAATGACTAGGAACCTAAGAAAGAAATAAGTTCAAGTCATTCCCACCCAGGAACGCGATGTTCGTGTCAGGGACCAGCATTTGTTTCTGCAGAGACTATTATGTGTCAGTGTCCGGGACTAGCACTTTTTTTTTACGCTTTCCACCCGTAGGTTGAAGAAGCGTATATGCTCCAGCTTTGTCCGTCTGTATGTCTGTCTGCCTGTCCGCACGATAACTCGCGTAAAAATGGTTTAATTTCGATGAAATTTTAATATGTGGTAGTGGACCATCTGGGAAGAAACCTTATTGAAAATGGACGAAATTAGGTCAAAGTTTAGGACATAGAAGCGGGCTCAATTCCATCGCCCTTATGCGTCATAACTTACGTAAAAATGCTACGATTGCGACAAAACTTTATCATGTTATGCCGGAGGTATACTGAACCAGTTTTGTTTAATATAATCGAAATGGGGTCAAAGATCAAGGTACAAGAGCGAGATTTATTCCACAGCCATTATCCTTATAACTTCTAAAAGTGATTCTATTGCGACAAAACTTTAGCATGTTGTTTCGGTTGTATACTGAACCAAGTCTGTTGAATATAATCGAAATGGGGTCAAAGGTCAGGGCACAGGAGCTAGATTTATTCCACAGCCATTATCCTCATAACTTGAGTACTGATTTCTGGTATGTTGGAAAGCGTATCATAATCAATGCATTGCATGATTTTACTAACTTGTCCTATCTAGTAGCAGTTTTCCGTGTCAGAGGACTAGCATGTGATTCTACCCAGTGACATGATGTTAATGTCAGGGGGACTAGTCTTTTCCTGTCAAGCCATGAGTCATTGAGCAGGGAATAAAAGACTAGAATAGGGAGGTTTTTACTTATGTGATGGTAGGATCAGTATATGATATGTACCACTACGATGACAGGGCAGAGGAGTTATTTTTTGCCGAAGCTTTCGTAAAACTCGGCCGTTATGTGAACATCTCTGTTTAGGGAGTGCAGTTCAGGTACATCGGACGGTTAAGTGGTTGAAACTCTGGAACAAAAAGGAAAAGAGATGAACAATCAATTGCAAAGAAATTCTGTACATGTGAAAAGTGCATGTATGTTTCCGTATTATAATTTACATGCCCTACTGCATTTTCCAACACCATTTCAGCATTTTCGGCGCCCTGCCCCACTGACACCCCATTCGGGCTTCCCCGCCCCTTCGTTGCAATATCATAGTGGACGTTGAATCCCAAAGCAAAACAAATAGATACAAGTTAATTAAATCATGCAATACATTGATTATGACACACTTTCAAACTTATCAAAAATCATTACTCAAGTTATGAGGACAATGGCTGTGGAATCTCGCTCCTGTGCCCTGACCTTTGACCTCATTTCGATGATTTTAAACAGAACCGGTTCAGTATACCTTCGGAACAACATACTGAAGTTTTTGTCGCAATAGAAGCATTTTTAGTCAAGTTATGAGGGTAATGGCTGTGGAATAAGTCTTGCTCCGGTGCCCTGACCTTTGACCTCATTTCGATGATATTAAACAGAACCGTTTCAGTATGCCTCCGAAACAACCTGATAAAGTTTTGTCGCAAGCAAAGCATTTTTACATAGGTTATGGACACATAAGGACGATGGAGTGGATTCCGCTCCTATGTCCTGACCTTTGACCTCATTTAGCTCATTTTCAATAGTGTTCGTCCCCAGGTTGTCCTCTACCACATACTAAAATTTCATCGAAATCGAACCATTTTTACGCGTGTTATCGTGCAGACAGGTAGACAGACAGACAAAGCTGAAGCATATAAGCTTCTTCAACCTATGGTTGAAAAGCGTAAAAAGTGACGTCGTAATTTCGGTGTTCAAACGAGAGAACACTTATTCAGAAGGAAGGAGAATCGCGAGAGAACACTTATTCAGAAGGAAGGAGAAGGAAGGAGAATCGCACGAGGCTTTTCTTAGTCAGCTAGTACGTTGTGACATTTCCTCGTGTGGTAAAAACCGCTTGGTACCTCCTTACGATACTACATGTGAGATGACGCAGCTAGATTTGGAATATTTCATCCCACCGACGAGGCGAAATGTCATAAAGCTTTGGAAGTGTCGTTCATGCAGGGTGATTCTTAATTAATCTCTGCAGTGTATCTCAGAGTACTCCGTGGGATTATAAAGTCCAGGAATCTTAGAGGTAAATTTGGAATACCGCGATCTTCGAGATCGCCAACCACGATGCAAGCTGGACTAGGTCCGACATTATCATGCACAATAAAAGTAAAATAAGTCTAATCGCACCATGGAAAAGAGTCACATAACTCCTAATGATATCGTCTCTGTAAACGCTAAAGTTCATATGCCCTTGACTAACATACAGAACTGTGCGGCCATTGAAACTTACACCACGAATAAGTAACCGCGGAACGAGTGCACATATTGTCACAAATCCTAACAGTGATGTGTTCTGTAGGTTCGTCATGCAGGCGATTGCAAGACCCTTCAAACTAAAAGACGTTTTGACACTCTTCGGCGAACACTAAGTGTTGCTGCACTTCTTTTCAGGCTTTCTACGAATCTTTAGGCCTCCCTAATGCGACCAGTTATACATTGTTTAATCTATTACAGATTGTTTAATCGATTACAGATTGTTTAATGACTTATTACAACACCTGTAGCACTTCTCTGAATACCTAAGATGTGGTAACTAGACATCGTGTGGTTTCTGTAATCTTTTATTGTCACCCACAAATATTGCAGGGCAGTAGTTGACCTCAGACAACCACTTCTGTCATTCTGTGACATCACTTTGTTGCCGACAACGCGCATGGAGTCGACTTTAGATACATTCAACTGTTGGAGCATCTGTCTGTCTGTTTGAACCTAGACTGCAGCATTGAAATGATTCTTTTGACGACCGTCCGATGCTTCCTCTGCACAGTATGGTTTACAGACGCTTATCGTAAAGGCACTGCATCCAAGTCTAGTAATGCCACGTACATATTTCTTGCTCATTCGCATACCGACGGTAATGTTGTTTATGGCATTGCATTTTGTGTCCTCCCACTAGTCACTGTGGTCTGATAATATTTGCATAAACACCTTTTCCCTTGGGAAGGCGGTTAACGAGTACCGTAAATAGTACAAGGAGTTATCCTTCCCGAATTTAGGTCATTGGTTCCAGGGAAGAGATAAACCCAGTACCGTAAAGCAAACTCATTCCACGTCTGAGCCTAGGTTTGAGTCCCCCCATCGGGACTCGAAACCAGGCTCAGACGAACAAGCAGAAGCCAAAGCTTAGACCACTGTGCCTTCGGGGAGGCTCATTAACACACTTGCCGGTGATTCTTATATGATCAAGAATCATTAGTCGTCCCCTTCCTCTTGGTCGCTTTCCTTCAATTTTCCACTCTATCATTCTTTTCAATAAGCTGTCTCCTCTTAACACATGTCCTATCCAGTTATATTTTCTTTTTCTTATGGTCTTTTAGAATATTTCTTTCTTCCTCAACTCTTTGCAACACTTCATCTTTGGTAATTTTTTCAATCTACTTTATTTTTTCCACTCTACTCGATAACCACATTTCAAATGCCTCCAGTTTTTCAACTTCTTTCTTCCCGATTGTCCCCGTTCCTGCCCCATATAAAGTTGTACTCCAATGTAGGACTTAATAAGCCTTTTCTTTAAATTTTTATTCATTTTATTACTAAACAAATTTTTCTTGTAAAATGCATATTTTCCTTTATTAATTTTTTCTTTTATTTCCATGTCACATTTCCCATTTTCTTAGATACCGAGTTATTTGTATA
Source organism: Macrothele yani (assembly GCA_039090855.1). Lineage (NCBI taxonomy): Eukaryota > Metazoa > Arthropoda > Arachnida > Araneae > Macrothelidae > Macrothele > Macrothele yani. The sequence goes on along the minus strand of CM077009.1, from coordinate 75,705,171 downwards.
ATCTCACTTGCTCTACATTATCTCCATTCATCATCACCTCAACGTTTCCCGGTCTCCTGGAGACTGTCATCGATTTTGTTTCCTTTGTGTTAATTTTCATACAGTATTTTATGCATACACTTTCAAATTTTTGCATTAGATGCTGTAGTTCATCTTCAGTATTAGCTAATATTGATTGGTCATATGCAAATCTTATACTTTGTATTGTCCTTCCTCCAATAGTGATTCCTCTTTTCTCTTAATCAAAATTTCAGATTATAAAAAGCAAAAAATACACGGATTTTGACTCTTTCATTCGTAACACACGGGTATTATTATAACTTTCAGAGAATCGAGACAACGACGATTTACAGCCATGCAATAGATGGTAAAACTAAAAGCTTACTAGAGTTCACAGTTATTTTTTCCCCTCTGAATTTTAGAAATTTGAAACAAGCAAAGATTAATAAATATTTTATTCGGCACTAATTTTAAATCAATTCGTGGGCAAACTGCTTTGCAAAAAGCGACGATTCTAAGTAAAGAATATGTAATATGAGTATTGAATATAAATCAAAATCGTATTCGGGTTTACTTTCTTGTATTTCAAAGATAGTTTCATATTTTAAAAATATAAAATGATACAGAATTTCTTAACCTAGTTTTTACCATAAAATTAAAATAAAACATTTGTTCAAGCCAAAATAGGAATAGACAAAAACAAATTATGCATGTATGTTTTACAGTTATAAAATAGCGTAATAAAAAATTTCCGGTATTCCCCACCCCCATTCTTTCTCTATTTTTTTTTTGAAGGGATTCACGATTTTGCAATAGCATTTACGCTGAAATGTCTTTTATACGGTTTTTACATATAACCGTTTTTAAGACCAACCTCTAGAAAAAATGTATAACCAAGGATTCACAGTATTTTTATTGTCCTATTGCAAACAGGACAAGTGACTTAAAAGCACATAATTACATTTGTGGAAAATCGTTGATGTGAGTTTTAGTAAATAATTTGTTATTAAGTTGACTTTTCCATTATGCCTCTTTCAGAGGATTGTAAAAAATGAGTTTTCGGATTTAAGCCGTTTATTTGTTCTTACTTTAGAAATGGGTCAAACATGTAACCGTGCTTACGAAACCTGGTCATCAGTCCCCCGCGGCGCACTTGACTGGTCTAAGCTCGAGCTTCTCAGGTTCCGTTGGGATAGGGTCCGTGTTCGAATCCCTATGAGGCATGGATGGTGTGTTTGTCTTACGGCATTAGTTCCTCCCTTCCCTGGATCCAGTTGCCCTGAATTAGGAACGGGTGACTCATTTTAGCCCATTAAGTTTATCACGGTGGTTGTTAAACTCCCAAAGAGAAAAATATAAGAGAGCAAATAAACATTCGTAATTTAGGGAAAACGGCCTTTGTTGTTGACCAGTAGATGGGGTCAAACATAAAAATAAACGTAAAATCCTGTTCACTAATGGTTTGCAAACCTTGTTTAATCTTATATTTCTGAAAAAGATGCATACTCACACTGACACATGCCCCGAAGAGCCAAAACATTACGTTTTGTGGCAACGTTCGAACGGTGTTCCTTTCTGGTCTTTATGCAAATCAAGGCAAACTACTGGTACACCATGGCAGATGTGAAGGTCATTAAACGGTACAAAAAACACTTGATGCTGAGCTCTGCCGTCCCTGTTGGCGCAGTGGTCTAAGCGCTGGCTTCTGATCATTTGTCCGAGATGGGTCCAGGTTTGAAACCCGTGAGGCATGAATGTTGTGTTTTGTCTTACGGCACTGGTTCTCTACCTTCTATAGAACCAGTGGTTTTAAATTAAGGACGGGCGACTATTTATGGCCTATCAAGTTGCTAATGGTGGTCGTTGAACCCCAATCTCTATATCATCATCATCATCATTGTCAACCATTATCAATCCACTGCTGGATGAAGGTCTCCCCAAGTTTCCTCCACAACGGTCTGTCTTGTGCCAGTCTCCTCCATGTCACTCCCGCATACTTTCGAATTTCATCCACCCATCTTCCATGTGGTCTTCTTCTGGGTCTTTTCCTGTCCCTTGGAATCCCATCTAAAATTTCGGCTGTCCATCGATGGTCTGTTCTTCTGGCAGTATGTCCAGCCCATTGCCATTTCATATATGTATATATATATATACATATCAAGTGTTTTTTTTAGGGATGTAAGGTCAGGTGATGCGTAACATCACAGCCTCTCCTTGACAAATGTCAACCCCGCCTTCTCGTGGTGCATCCTGTTCCCACTAAAGGGGCTCTGACGACCGCCAATAGCGGTATAACTATACCATCGGGATTAGAGGAAATTCTATCCCACACTCACCAACCCGCTTGGCCAGCGTGGTGAGTTATGGCCAAACCCCTCCAAAATGATTCCACAACTTAAATCTTGGCCCTCAGTCTCCGGCAGCTGGAATGTACCTGGCCAAGGCAGCGGCCAGTGCGACATGAAGGCAGAGGGTGCTAAGAATCCCCGGAGGACCGGACTAGGCTGCCATCTGATGCTGACCTTGGCTACTTACAATGGACGCTCCCTATCTTCTGATTCAAGGCTGCTTGAATTGGAAGAGGAACTACAAAGGATCAAGTGGGACATCGTGGGGCTTAGTGAGGTAAGGAGAAAAAGAGAAGATCTCATCGAACTGAAAAGTGGACATCTCTTCTACTATCGTGGGACAGATACTGGCAGAACTAGTGGTGTTGGATTTATAATAAACAAAAAACTGAAGGATAAAGTTGTAGAAAGTTGAAAGTTCCTCTGACAGAGCTGCACGACTTGTTATCCAACTCTCGAAAAGATACCAGGCTCAGATTATTCAAACTTATGCACCCACCACAAGTCATCCTGAAGAAGAAATTGAAGAATTTTATGAGGAAATTTGTCATCTAAATAATAAAGGTAAGCAGCACTTGAAAATAATTATGGGAGATTTCAATGCAAAAATAGGGCAACGGCAACAGAATGAAACTTCAGTAGGTAAATTCGGTCACGGCAACAGAAACCAGCGTGGAAATACTCGTTGAGTTTGCAGAGGCAGAAGGGTTTTTCATCTTGAACTCCTTCTTCAAGAAAAAGCCACACAGGAAATGGACATGGAGACATCCAAATGGGACGACAAGTGAAATTGATTTTATTATGTGTAACAAAAAATTCGTCATAGAAGACTGCAGTATGCTGAACAAGTTCAACACAGGTAGTGACCATAGATTGGTGAGATGTAAGATGCACCTCAACACTAAACTTGAACGTGGCAAGCTCATAAGACAAACAAAATCTATTGACATAAACAACCTTAAAAAACACCATAATACCTTCAAGTTAGAACTGAAGAACAGGTTCTCTGCTTTAGAAGGCCTAACATCGAAAGAAGTGGACATCTCTGAAGTTAACAGAAAAGTAACCAAAGCTCTTATGGAAACAGCAACAAAATTAGCTGGGTCTAAGAACAAGTTGCATGTGAACAAATTATCAGGAAAAACCAAAATGTTGATGCAAAAAAGAAGAGAGATGAGGACAACTAAAGAAGATGTGACTTCCAAAGTGGAATATATAGAGCTATGCAAGACAGTAAGAAAAAGTATCACTGAAGACGTAAGAAAATTCAACTGTGAACTAGTGAGGAAAGCAATTGAAAACAACCAAAGCCTAAAGATAGCAAAGGGACATCTCAGTAAGGGAAGAAAACAGATTATGGCACTGAGAAAAGAAGATGGTTCTGTAACAAGAAATAGAGGCGAAATTTTGACAAGAGTGAAAGATTTCTACTCCAAATTATATGAAAGGGATGATATATGCACTCCAGACATCATGAAAGATACCAGTACCAGAGTTCCTCCAGTCCTTCCAGCAGAAGTTGCACATGCAATCAAGAACATGAAGCGAGGAAAAGCTCCAGGAGAAGATGGAATTACTGTAGACATCATACAAGAAGCAAGTGGAGAAATCGAAACAGTACTCGCCCAAATTTTCACTCGATGCCTTAATGAAGGAAAGATTCCTGAGGATTGGAACACCGCTACAATGATACTGCTACATAAGAAAGGTGACATTGAGGATCTCGGAAACTACAGACCTATCAGCCTCCTATCAGTAGTTTATAAAATCTTCACTAAAGTTCTTTAACACCGCTTGAAGGTAACACTGGACATGGCTCAACCGAGAGAACAAGCTGGATTCAGGAGTGGCTACAGCACAATAGATCATATCCACGTGCTGAGAGAACTAATTGAAAGAGCGAGGGAATACGAACTTCCATTGTGCATGGCTTTTATCGATTATGAAAAAGCCTTTGATTCGGTGAAACCATCAGCAGTTGCAATGGCTCTGAAAACCTGCTGTATTGAAGATGCATACATTAATATTATTAATAACATCTATGAAAATGCAAGTGCAAAGATTCGGCTGTTTGAAAATACAACACACGTAAAAATTGGAAAGGAGTGAGACAAGGTGACACCATATCTCCGAAGCTCTTTAATGCCACATTGGAGGGTGTTTTTCAGTCGCTGAGCTGGGAAAACAAGGGGATAAAGATTAATGGAGATTATCTAACCCACCTTCGTTTTGCTGATGACGTAGTCATTTTTGCAACTACCCCATCAGAGCTGCAGAGTATGATCCAGGAACTTGCTGACAAGAGTAAAGAAGTGGGATTAAAAATGAACTTTCAGAAGACAAAAGTGATGTTCAATGCTTCTACAAGAAATGAAGATTTATCGATTGATGGAGAAAAGCTGGAGATAACAGACACGTACGTTTATCTTGGACAGCAGATATCAAGTGAGGGTCACATTGATGAAGAAATTAATTGGCGTACAAAACTTGCCTGGAGAGCTTTTGGAAGAAACAGCATAATTTTCAAGAGCAATATGCCATTATGTCTTAAAAGAAAAGTGTTTGATCAATGCATCCTTCCAGTGCTTACGTATGGTGCAGAGACGTGGACCTTAACTAAAAGAGACATACAAAGGCTGCAGACAACTCAAAGAAGCATGGAGAGGTGCATACTTGGTGTAACCAGGAGACATAAGAAGAGGAACTCGTGGATCCGAAAAATGACAAGAGTGGAAGACATCATGATCAGAGTTAAATCCCTGAAATGGCAATGGGCTGGACATACTGCCAGAAGGACAGATCATCGATGGACAGCCGAAATTTTAGATTGGATTCCAAGGGACAGGAAAAGACCCAGAAGAAGACCACATGGGAGATGGGTGGATGAAATTCGAAAGTATGCAGGGGTGACATGGAGGAGACTGGCACAAGACAGACCGTTGTGGAGGAAACTTGGGGAGACCTTCGTCCAACAGTGGATTGATAATGGTTGACAATGATGATGATGATGATGATATACATATATTTTATTATGTGTAACAAAAAAATCGTCATAGAAGACTGCAGTGTGCTAAACAAGTTCAACACAGGCAGTGACTATAGATTGGTGAGATGTAAGATTCACCTCAACACTAAACTCGAACGTAGCAAGCTCATAAGACAAACAAAATGTATTGACATAACCAACCTTAAAAAACACCATAATACCTTCAAATTGGAACTGAAGAACAGATTCTCTGTTTTAGAAGACCTAACATCGGAAGAAGTGGATATTTCTGAAGTTAACAGAAAAGTAACCAAAGCTCTTATGGAAACAACAACAAAATTAGCTGGGTCTAAGAACAAATTGCATGTGAACAAATTATCAGGAAAAACCAAAATGTTGATGCAAAAAAGAAGAGTGATGAGGACAACTGAAGAAGATGTGACTTCCAAAGTGGAATATATAGAGCTATGCAAGACAGTACGAAAAAGTATCACTGAAGACGTAAGGAAATTCAACTGTGAACTAGTAAGGAAAGCAATTGAAAACAACCAAAGCCTAAAGATAGCAAAGGGACATCTCAGTAAGGGGAAAAAACAGATTATGGCACTGAGAAAAGAAGATGGTTCTGTAACAAGAAATAGAGGCGAAATTTTGACAAGAGTGAAAGATTTCTACTCCAAATTATATGAAAGGGATGATACATGTACTCCAGACATCATGAAAGGTACCAGTACCAGAGTTCTTCCAGTCCTTCCAGCAGAAGTTGCACATGCAATCAAGAACATGAAGCGGGGAAAAGCTCCAGGAGAAGATGGAATTACTGTAGACATCATACAAGAAGCAAGTGGAGAAATCGAAACAGTACTCGCCCAAATTTTCACTCGATGCCTTAATGAAGGGAAAATTCCTGAGGATTGGAACAACGCTACAATGATCTTGCTACATAAAAAAGGTGACATTGTGGATCTCAGGAACTACAGACCTATCAGCCTCCTATCAGTGGTTTATAAAATCTTCACTAAAGTTCTTTCACACCGCTTGAAGGTGACACTGGACATGGCTCAACCGAGAGAACAAGCTGGATTCAGGAGTGGCTACAGCACAATAGATCATATCCACGTACTGAGAGAACTAATTGAAAGAGCGAGGGAATACGAACTTCCATTGTGCATGGCTTTTATCGATTATGAAAAAGCCTTTGATTCGGTGAAACCATCAGCAGTTGCAATGGCTCTGAAATCCTGCAGGTATTGAAGATGCATACATTAATATTATTAATAACATCTATGAAAATGCAAGTGCAAAGATTCGGCTGTTTGAAAATACAACACACATAAAAATTTGGAAAAGGAGTGAGACAAGGTGACACCATATCTCCTAAGCTCTTTAATGTCACATTGGAAAATGTCTTTCAATCACTGAACTGCGAAAACAAAGGGATAAAGATTAATGGAGATTATCTAACCCACCTTCGTTTTGCTGATGACATAGTCATTTTTGCAACTACCCCATCAGAGCTACAGAGTATGATCCAGGAACTTGCTGACAAGAGTAAAGAAGTGGGATTAAAAATGAATTTTCAGAAGACAAAAGTGATGTACAATGCTTTTACAAGAAATGAAGATTTATCGATTGATGGAGAAAAGCTGGAGATAACAGACACGTACGTTTATCTTGGACAGCAGATATCAAGTGAGGGTCACATTGGTGAAGAAATTAATCGGCGTACAAAACTTGCCTGGAAAGCTTTTGGAAGAAACAGCATAATTTTCAAGAGCAATATGCCATTATGTCTTAAAAGAAAAGTGTTTGATCAATGCATCCTTCCAGTGCTTACGTATGGTGCAGAGACGTGGACCTTAGCTAAAAGAGACATACAAAGGCGGCAGACAACTCAAAGTAGCATGGAGAAGTGCATGCTTGGTGTAACCAGGAGAGATAAGAAGAGGAACACGTGGATCCGAAAAATGACAAGAGTGGAAGACATCATGATCAGAGTTAAATCCTGAAATGGCAATGGGCTGGACATACTGCCAGAAGAACAGACCATCGATGGACAGCCGAAATTTTAGATTGGATTCCAAGGGACAGGAAAAGACCCAGAAGAAGACCACATGGAAGATGGGTGGATGAAATTCGAAAGTATGCGGGAGTGACATGGAGGAGACTGGCACAAGACAGACCGTTGTGGAGGAAACTTGGGGAGACCTTCGTCCAGCAGTGGATTGATAATGGTTGACAATGATGATGATGATGATATTTATATATATATATATAAAAGATACTGAGCTCTGTTAACCAGAGTTATTCGTGTCCTTCAGATGGGAAAGGCAGCGGACTTAAGAGAATTTGGCAATGGCCAAAGTATAATGTCCAGGTGTCGTTTACCTTAGGAAGTGTTAGCACCAGGATGCACCGAAAAGCGTAAACAACGTGATGGAGGAGAAGTGTAATGCTTTGGGCCAATGCTCTGCTGGGAAACCCTGAGTCCAGACATTCATATATGGGTAACTATGACGTGTTCGCCTGCTTAAATTACATTGCAAACCACGTACATCTTTTTGTGGCAGCGGTGTTACGCCAGCAGCAGCGCCTCCTTTCAGCAGGATAAAGCGCTATGCCACACTGCCCGAATTGTTCGAAAATGGTTCGCGGAACATGGGGAACACTTCCATGTATTGCCCGGGCCTCCAAATTCCCCAGACATCAATCCAATCGGGCATCTGTGGTGATTTGTGTTGAACAGGAAATCTGATTCCGATCTGCGGTTGCTCAGCCACGTAAGTTACAGGAGTTTAAGTATCTACCGGCGATGTTTTGATACCAGAAACCACAAGACATCTTTAGAAATCTTGTAGCATCTATGTCTCTCCGGGTAAGAGCTGTTTCGGCTGCACCTGGAGGGCTAACATCATATTAGGCTGGTGGTCAAAATGTTTTGGCTATTCGGTGTACATAGTGTCTCCTGCATTACCGGAAGAACTCATTAATTAATTTGTGTGTGTGTGTGTGTGTGTGTGTGTGTGTGTGTGTGTGTGTGTGTATGGGGGGGGGGGCGCCCACAGTCAGCAGCTCAATGGGCTATATGCTAATTTGAGGCCAATGGTTCCATGGAGGTGAAAGAAGCGAGTGCCGTAAGACAAAGACACCACCCATGCATTACTTGATTGGAACCCCAACCCATCTCTGACGAGTGGCAAGGAGCCTGCGTCATTTCACTCGCTCGTAGAATTTAGAATGAAAGCAACTTAACGGCGCTTCAATATGGCTTTTAGTTTTAAAGTGTGCTGCAGACGAAAGTGTACATACACTACAGAAAGTGAGCTGTATAACTGATTGCTTTCAAGAACGCTTTTTCTTTAAATGTGAAGTGTTTCCTAGCCGTTTCAGACGTAAAGAAACGGACATATCCTGCATAATATTCTTCTTCTTAGCATGTTGGCACCCACTGCAGGTTATAGGCCTCCCCCAGTCTTTTCCAACTTCTTCGAACCTTGGTTTCAGTCCACCATTTAGCACCTCTAAATTTTTGAAGATCATCACTCTATCTTGTTCTCTGGCGCCCCCTTCGTCTCCTTCCATCTCTCGGTTGCCATTCAGTTATCAATCGTACCCATCTTTCAGTCTTCCAACATGTCCAGCCCATCTCCACTTTGATTCTTTTATTATTTTTAAGGCATCTATTCCTGTTCTTTCTCTTATAAGTTCATTTCTAACTCAGTCTCTTCTTGTTCCCAACATTCTTCTCTCTAACTTTCTTACCGATACTCTTATTTTTTCCCATTGTCTCTCTGTGATACTCCTCATTTCACTTCCATAAGTAAATACGTTGTAAATATTGGGTTGTCGGAAAAGTCATGACTTATTTTAGCCATGTTTTGCAAAGGTAATTTATTGATAGATAGAACAAAGATCAATCAATGATATAATGCCCGTTTTATTCGACAACCTTTTGCAATCTTTTAGTGAGCTGCAGAATGCATCGTTCATAGAAGGGCCTGTCTTTCGTGGCGAAAAACTATACAAGGTGCTGATTTACATTCTCATCTGAATTTAACGTTATACCACGCAAGGACTGTTGAAGAGAGCGAAGAAAGTGGAAGTCTGACGGCGCAAGATCAGGCGAGTATGCTGGGTGTGGCAACACATCCCACCCAAGCTTCAATAATTTTTGGCGGGTGATCAAATTTGTGTGTGGTCTCGTGTTGTCGTGATGGAACACAACACCTTTACAATAAACGAGCTCTGAACGTTTCTGGATGATGGATTCGTTCAAACTGTTCAATTGTCGACGACAGTACACATTTGAATTGATTGTTTGGTTCCGTGGTAGGAGCTCGAAAAACACGACACTTTAAAATCCCACCACACTGAGGCCAGAACCTTCCGCTGATAAATGCCTGCTTTGGATGTCGTTTGAGGCGAAGCAGCACGTCGGGATCAAGACCGTTTGCGCAGTACATTGTTGTACACAATCCACTTTTCATCACCAGTTATCAGTCGCTTCAAAAAAAGGATCGTTTTCCTCGCGTTTAATGAGCATATCGCAGATGTTCATACGCGCCGTCAATTGAGCTTCTTTGAGTTCATGAGGAGCTTGCTTACGTATCCCATCTTCTTCAGGTGGTCGTGAACGCTTGAATGATGGATGTGTAATGTGTCTGCAATCTCTCGTGTCGTGTAACGTGGGTTTGACTCGATCAATGCCTTGATTTGGTCGTCATCAACCTCGGTGGGCCTCCCCAACCGAGGAGCATCGTTGAGGTCAAAATCACCAGCACGGAATTTTGCGAACTACCGCTGGCACTGACGTTCTTGTAGAGCATTATCACCGTACACTTAACGCAAATTTTCACAAGCTTGATGCGTCTTCTTCTCTTTACGGAAGTAAAACACTAAAATATGGCGAAAATGCACAGTTTAGTCTTCCATCTTCAACTTGATGTCAAATCTCCGCAAATCAACCAAATCGCTCACTATTCCTTTTAGACTGCAGCTAAAACTGGCACCTGTCGAATGCCATAGCAGTAACAGAGCTGCGCATGCCTCTAGTACTTCCAAAACCGCCCAACCGTCGTTGGGTGCCAAAATACGTCATGACTTTTCCGACAATCCAGTACATACATTGAAGATTTTTCTTTTCAAACACATGGTAAATCACTGGTTAAGTCTGCAAAAAGCTCTATTACCTTGGATAATTCTATTGATTTCTCTTTCTTGTCTTTCTTAAAAACTGATTACTTAACCTAAATAAATGTTTTCATCAATTTTTTTTTATTTCTTTTCCTTTTATCCAAATCTTTTCTGAATTGTTCATATATTTAGTTCTTGCTGTGTTTATTGTCAGACCATTTTGAAGTCCTTTTAAAACTCAGCCTAAAAAATGTCATATTTACAGAGTGTTGAAGAAATTCTTAAACGATCAGCTCTTTCCAATTAGAAAAAAATCAGTGCTTAATGGAAGTTTTAAAAAATTTCTTTTACACCCTAAACTTAATCCTTTGTTAAGGTGCTTGCCAGCATTATCCAAAGTGGATGAACACACGTATTTAACAAACCCGCACTGAAGAACTCTGTACCTTTAGCATCTCTGCTGACTTAGGCTGTTTACTGTAGTAGCTGTCCCAAATGGACTAAAACCTCCATTTTTAGCACGTCATTAAAAAAAAAAAAACTCAGGAAGTTCGCGCTTAGGATATCACTTTGCTCGCGTAACACCCGTAAAGCAATGATCTTTGCTTTACGGGTGTTTTTCTTTTAACAACGCATAACTTTACCGGTAGAAAGCGTAAATGGAGATGCTATCAAATTCAAACCACATTTTGTTCCATATCGCTGTATTTAAATATCCAATTAAAAATTGCTTTCTTCCCTTTGATACCATTTATAACGAAAACTACTGTACTTTGGGTACAGGTTGTTTTAAAAGTGGTGCCCATTTTTTTCTCTAAAGGATGTATGTAAAGTTGAGTTATGATTATTTCCCTGGTATATCGATTTCTAAAAGTCGGATTTGAAAATTCCTTTTTGTATCGGATAGAGCTACTGGTGAGAAATGCACATTTATTTTCTAATAATTGGTAAAGAACGGTTTTTCGACTATGGGGCGTAATGGATATTTCTATTTCTCATGCGTTTGAAGCAATATTTGCGATTTCGAAAACTGGATTAAAAATATTCTTTTGTAATCAAATATCACTTACCATCAAAAATCTTTAGAGAAAACCCCTCTGCTTGAAATAATACATAACATACATGTACGTCACAATAGTAAAATATAATATATGTAAAATATACGTCCCCCAGAGGTCGTAGATGTATATTTTATTTTTCTCGATATCTTTGCGGTAACAGACCGACTTGAAAAATTCTTTCTTTGTCGACAGCGTTTCTGGTGGGAAATATTTTGGCATGTAATTTCAGATTTTTCACAATGCATAAGTTTTCCAGTAGAGGGTATCCCTTTTACAGCATTTTACAACGCATGAGTTTTCCTGTAGTATCCCTTTTGCAGCATACTACAGAAATATCTGCTTGTCGAAACGTCCGATTAAAAAAAAAATCAATTTCGTCTGATGCTGCTAACTGCGAAAACATTTTCCGTTCAAAATAATGCAAAATTTCTCTGCTAGGGGGCGCAAATATTTTTATCTCTTCTCGATATCTCTGCTTCTAAATGTCCGATTTAAAAAACTTCCTTTAACCCCAGATACCATTCATTATGTGAAACACTTTGCACGTCATGTACTCCTGGTTTGTTGTAGTTCACACTTCTGGCGCTAAGTGGTGTTAGTGTCTGTTTATGTTTGCAATTGTATCACTTCTTCTTCTTCTTTATTGGAGGTTTAACGACCACCGTGAGCAACTCAATGGGCTATAAGCAGTCGCCCGTCCCTAATTTAGGGTCACTGGTTCCAGGGAAGGGAGAGAGCCAGTGCCGTAAGACAAACACAACATCCATGCCTGACCGGGATTCGAACCCGGACCCCTGACGGACGAATGATCAGAGGCCAACGCCTTAGACCACTGCGCCACCGGGGCGGCGCAATTGTATCACCGCTTCTAAACATCCCCATTAGCATTTTTTTTACTCTATACCATTCGTCACAGTAAGATAAGGAAAATGATCCTTTTAAAATAATAAACAGTTTGTCTCCCATAGTGCGTAAATATCAAAACTTTTTTTTTTTTTCACTATCTCTTCTTCCAAGAAACGAAGTTAAGAAACTCATTTTTCGTAACATAGCTTTTACTATGAAGAATATTTTTAGCATACTTTCTGCGTTTGTGTAATTCTCCTCTGCCATGATGGGCGTCAGAAGTTTTAATTGAAAAAGTTAATTCGATTATAAAAATTCCCGGAGAAAGACCAAAGACCATATTTCGTAGGGATACTCTTTTTATTATAAAGATAATTTTGAACTTATTTTCTTTTTTAAGTAATTGATAATTTTTCCGCTACGGCACGTAAAATTATATGATGTGTTTTTCTAAATTTCTTCTTCCAACTGCTCAATTTGAAAACTCATTTGTCTTTGATATCTTGTTTCCGGTATGAGAAACGTTTTGTGGACAGTTTATTAATTTTGGTAAACTACCTTTCAACAGCTAGTGTTAAGCAGTTAGTTCCATTTCTGGATGTTTTATCAATTGTAGAAACTTGCTTGATTTTTTTACCTTTTCCATTGACTATGAATAACCTTGCGCACGTTACATTTTTGAAGTCATGCTCAGTTTTTGCCCAGGTGGTGGAATGCATTTTCTTCTTGGTTTTAATTTTTAGATTTTCTAAAAATCGGCTTTGATATATTTTTTGTGTCGGAAGGGATTCAAAGTTGTGCTCATCGCAATCAAATATTCGGTTGATATCATAGAAATAGAAATGGACAATAAAGTTTCTTTGTTATCATTTATAAACAATAAATAAATAAATCAGTGCTTTATCCAAAAGTTTTTTCTTTTTTTTTAGGTTTAACGACCACCGGAAGCAACTTAGTGGGCTATAACATCACCTCCTAATAGCTTAGCAGGCCCGCGCACCGATTTGTGACGTCACTACAGTAGTCCGTAGTCGCGGAGAGGAGCATTACGGCGATGTGCGAACGAACGCGTCTTTACGTACACCAACTAACCAGGTCGTGCGTTCTTTTAGAGTTTCACTGCATTTAAATAAGAACTTGTGTGTTAGTTTTCAAATAACTGCAGAGTTAACAAGTTTGTTTAATAATCTTTTAAAATACAGAAGAAAAAGAAATTGCAGCGTAAAATTTAGCGTAGCAATAATTTCGACTTGAAAGGGTAAGCAACACAGATTCGTCAGTTTAATGAAAGCATCCCTGTCATTTCACTGGAAGTGATAAACCATTTCTATAATCGAAATTATAAACTGTTGTCGTAGTTTCACTTGAAGTTATAGTATCTTTATAGTTAACCGAACGATTCCTGTACTTGCGAACAAATCGTTCTTGTACTTGAAAGATTAGTTTGAGGGTCCATTACGAAGTATCGCCGTCGTTTCAAAAGATGTCGATTGACATATTTAAGGAATCAGATTTTTCATTCATTGCAAACTTATGACTATGAAAATTTTAATAATGAAATAATTCCTTTGGTGAAAATGTATTTTATATGCAATCCGTGATCACTAATATATAAAAAAAGGTCAAGAAAAACTGAACTTTATTCTGTGTTTTTTTTTAAATTACCAAAGGCTCAATAAAACACGTTTTAACATACATTCAGTGAATTGCTGCTTGATCTACTGATTGCATCAAATAAATTAAGATTTCAAGAAAATTATGCAATTGCTACATTATTAAACGTACAATAATGACACAACAAGTTTTCCAAATTTTAGTACCATCTAGTTACGTGTTTGGACAACTTCATTTTGATAAGCAAATGTAAAGTTTATAATTTTTGTCTTCCAGAGCACTATTTCAAAAAAGTTACCTTGTCAAAGTTCAACACATCTGTATTAAGTATATTAGTAGCATTAAGCAAAACTATTTGGATCCACAATATAAGCATTTCTTTTTATCTGCAAAAATACAAGTAACTTATTGGCAGAAATTTCCTGAAATTTGATTTTCAAGAAGTATTCAGCAAAACTGCCAATGTACATATAATTATGGTTGTGTAGTTCTTTGTGTATCACAAGCACAATTTGATTATGTGTCCGTTAGCTGCTCCTTGAAGAATTTCAAAGACACGTTTCTAAGAAAATCTGAAATTTGTTCCAATAATTTCTTAAAGTATTTTTTCAGATAATTATTATATTTTTTGAGAACGTGACAAATGCACATGCAGTTATTGTACTGAATAAATCTAAGCGATTGTTTTGGTACTATAAGATGTATTTTAAAAGATGTACATGTTTCATTATAAACTGACTAACTTGATGTAGCATTTTCTCAGAAACTATATTTTAAAAGCAATGGTATAAAATTTTGCACAAATGTTTTGTCATTGCTAAAGCTATTGAAAAAGATTGTTTTTTACTTTTTTAATGATTTTGGTTTCAAAATAAATTCTATGCAGGATTGAAGAAGTTTTTCCCCATACAAAAATTGACACCCACCCTCACGTTTGGAAGCACACTTTCCAGTAGTTATCGGATAATATGAGATATATTAGTTCCAGTTATTATTGCTGTAGCTTGTGAAGACACAGTGCAGGAAGTCTGGAAACAGATAAGTCTAGATAAATGAATAAAAAGTTGATCTCTCATTTTAAGCAAATATTTTCAAAAAAAAAAAAAAAAAAAAAAAAGAAGCGAGTATATATTTCTACTTGTATTTTAAAAATCTTGTTTGTTTAGAACATAGTTTCCACAATATGTGGATTCATGTCGATCCACGTACTTTTCTTTCTCTTAAAAATAACAATATCCAAGGCTTAAAAATACCATGCCCGAGATGCACAGAGCAATGTAAATCATTCGTCTTGGCAGGTAAATAAAACATCTAATTGCCTGTGCATGGTAACTAAATTTTAAAATGAAAAAGTTTGTAATAAAATTTCCTACTACACAAGAAAAAAAGACAGTCATCACATGTCGTGTTTCATGTCATTGTTAATTAATGGAAGTTGTATTATTGTTACGAAGTACCAAGGAAAGAGTAATATCACATCTTTAATTATGTTATGCTCTACGCCCAGAAATCGGAAACCTAGTTTTGCTCCAAATTTTGTTTATAATCAACAACAGTATGCATGCCTCTGATGTAACTGACCTCTCATGTTTAGTGACAAAGGGAGACAACTTTAACAAAAGGAACATGGCAGAATCACTAAATTTCCGAAACACCAGTTTCATCATCGTACCATTTCATACCAATTTTAGCATCAGCATCTTAAAATTGATATACACACGTTTGTGCATTGAACATTTGTAATACAGACCCTTAAAATGGAAGTGCAAACATGTTAAAACAGTTCATATTTTTAACTTAAAAAAAAATAGGGTTCTGGTTTGTTATCTTAAAAGATACATTTTCCTGCGCATCCAGCTTTTACTACCTGGGCAAGTAAATAATTTCTTGCCCAGGTAGTACTGATATATTTCACCTAATTTTTAAGAAATTGAATGGTTTTGATAAATTCTATCCTACCACAGATAGAGCATACACACTGCTCACACGAGAGTTCTTCAATGTGTTGGTTTGTAGAAAAATGCTTCAAAATCTTTAAACGGACATTTTAAAGGCAAACTTACTCCTGAACTATGTGTGAACTTCTGTTTTTGTGCATTCATATCTAATTTTTGCTGTCTATACTTGATTCAGTGTTTCTGTTCCTTTAGTAATAAATATTAAAAATGATAATTCAATGCAATTCTCTATGTCTGCAAACATAAAAGATGTATTTCACATGGCAACAAGGCCTTAGCATTTATATAAAGGACATAGGCATGTTAGATGTGTACATGACATACATATATTTCGTATAGGCTATAAGTATTTTACAAGCATTTGTGCCCAGAAATAGGGACCCCAAAAAAGTTAATCTGGCTCTGCCTAAACACTTAAATAACTAAGTACGAATGTATCAACATATTACTCTTGGGATCAAAAACATGCAACCCTTATTATTCTGTGTCCATAATAAAAAAAAAAGTTTAAAATCCCTTCCTAAATATACATATTTTACTTTGAACTTATTTGATACATTGGCAAAAACATGTTATGGGTTACTATAACAACACAAGTAATCTATTCTTACCATTACAAACATAAATTTCATTTTTCAAAAATCTTTTCAGTGCTTTGACTTCCCGCTGTGAGATGCATTAGATTATAAAATTAGCCAAATTTAAATTTTCTAGTTCAAAATTTTTATTTTACGAGTAGTTTAAAATAAGGTTAACAAAAGGTTTCCACGTACCTTAGAGTTGAAAATTTTCACGCTTTATTGCTGTAATCCATTTTGAGAACCTCCCATTAGTAGGGAATTTGAATACTTTTAATATTCCTCTATGAAAATAAATTTAGTTGACAATTTGACAACAACAACCACGCACATTCGTAGTCACGCTTACACAGAGTGAGCAAGCTCATGCATGCTCGACCACCCACCACGGACATCAGCCTACTCTCCCCTACGTCACGTAGCTTCCGGCGTTCGGTGCACGGGCCTTCTAAGCTATTAGGGGGTGATGGCTATAAGCAGTCGCCCGTCCCTAATTTAGAGCCACTGGTTCCAGGGAAGGGAGAGAGCCAGGGCCAATAAGACAAACACAACATCCATGCCTCACCGGGATTCGAACCCGGACCCATATTGGACAAATGATCAGAAGCCGTCGCTTCATTTGCCCACCGAGGCGGCTCCAAAAGTTCAGGAGGGCCAGGGCAGGTTTGGGGCCACGTATTTTCAGCAATTGAGTCTTTTCCCCTCAAGATTTCTAAAACCCTCAAGATACTTCAGATCTTAGCGGGAAAAAAAAGCAAAAATATTTCATGTTGGATCAGGCTGTAAGAGTTTTGGAGCTCAGCAAATGAAGCTTTCCATATAGATTATGTTTTTAAGGTTCCCAAAAATTTCCTACTGCGGTACCCACAAATGGTAATTTGCAGAGGAAAATAAAAATGCAGTGTTTTCATAATTCACAGTTTTTAACTGCTTTGTGATTAATGTTAACTTCAAAAAGAGAAAAAGAGAAAAAGAGTTTTCCCTATTTAAAAAAGACATCTAACATCCAATGAAAAAATTTAAGTGGCTTATGGCTTATCGTGCTCGTACGGAACTCTGAGGAATAAGAGAAAATACCAACTCCCCCCACCCCACCCCTCGAAAAAAAATCATCGTTCGGTATTTGCCAGTCAGACAAATATTTTTTGCTCTAACTGAAACAGCTTCTTCACAATGTCTATTCGAAAATTTAAAAAATTCGATTCTCAGACTCGTAGCAGAAACATTATGAGCTATAGAGTTGAAATGTAATGGCGTGAGACTTTTTTGATGCATTTCAATACTTTTTAATGTCTTATTAACAACAAAAATTATTTCTGGAAAATTTGACCCCCTCCCCTCGAAAAAAGTGCACGAAAGGATCGATGGAATGACTATCAAAACAATCGATTACTTTAGCAGTTCTGTTTAATACCAGACGCGCTTCTGAAATAAATATTCATTGAATTAAAATACTTAGTATGTAATTGCTGACCTTGGTGGGGCAGTGTTCCAAGTGCTGGCTCATGACCATTCGTCCAAGATGGGTTCGATTCATGTTGAGTCATGGATGTTGTGTTTGTCTTACGGCACTGGCTCTCTCCCTTCCCTGGAACCAGTAGCCCTAAATTACGGACGGGCGATTGCTTATAGCCCATGGAGTTCCTCACGGTGGTCGTTAAACCCCCTTGTCCCCCCCAAAAAACGTTTCCGAACTGGGTCCGGGTTCGAATCCCGGTGAGGCATAGATGTTGTGTTTGTCTTACGGCACTGGCTCTCTCCCTTCCCTGGGACCAGTGACCCTTAATTAGAGACGGGCGACTGCTTATAGCCCATTGTGTTGCTCAAGGTGGTCGTTAAATCTTCAATCACAAATGAAAAAAGGTAAATAGTTATCATGGTATTTTCTCTGTAATGCAACGAACTTGTAAAGCGCTCCCTGTGGGGTGAATGGTCAAAGTCGCGGTGTTCTGACTAACAGAGTTGCGACCAGCCTTGAATCCCAAACAGGGAATGGGCTGTTAGTTGCCCTATGGCGCAAATTGTGTTTCTTCTCTAGAATCAGCGGCCCTGCATTGGGGACACCCAAGTCCCCTACAGCTCGAGATGCTGGTGAGTATCATTAAAGGTAGAATAAAAAAGAGAAAGAAAAGAAGCAGAAACAATGGAAGTGATACAGAGGATGCCTCCACATTTTTAGAACGATTTTCCAGCAATATAATTAATGTTTAAAATAAAATAATTTCTTTCTTAAATGTTTTATCTGATAGCTCTTTCTCTGGATGATTATGAACATATCTAGGTTTCCAAAATAACAGGGCATTTCTTAAAAGTGGTAGTGATATTTTATTCCACTGCTTTGCAGTCATTGTTTTAGGTCTGCGTTTAGAAAGCGCTATTTTTAGTAGTCCGGAGGTACAGTAGTCCATTGGTCACATATTAGGGGACTTTCAAGGAATACGACCAAAAGGTATGGATTTGATATCAGTCTCTTGTTTTCACTTTTTCAAGAAATTAAAGGCTCTGTGGATAAAGGCTCTGTGGATAAAGGAATTATGTTTCTTCTTTAACTGTAGGAGTTAAAACATTATTTTGGTGATACATGGTCGAGTCACATTATTGTGACCACCACCTAATATCCAGAGTAATCGCCGTGTGCAGCGGGAACAGCAGCTAGACAGGCTGGGAGTGACTCAGTAAGGTGCTGGAAGGTGTTCACAGGTATGTGGAGCCATACTGACTGCAGTGCATCTGACAACTGCGGGAGGGGTGCGTGGTGGAGGTTCCGTAGAGCGAACAACACGATCGAGGTGGTCCAACAGATACTCAATTAGGTTTAAGTCTAGAGAATTAGGGGGCCAGGAAAGTACTTTGAAGTCTTCATCGTGCTCTTCGAACGACTCTTCTGGCTGTGTGACATTTCTGGCTGTGTGACACGTAGTAGCATTGTCGTGCTGGAAGATCTCATCCGCCCCAAGGAAGACAGTCAGCATGTATGGGTGGGTGTACGTGGTCTGCAAGGATGGATTCATAACGAATTCGGTCCGTAGTGCATTTCACAGGTATGAGTGGACTCAGTGAATGCCACGAAAATATTCCCCAGACCATAACGCTGCTCCCACCAGCTTGTGCTCTGCCAGCAATGGTTTTTTTATTGGAGGTTTAACGACCACCGTGAGCAACTCAATGGGCTATAAGCAGTCGCCCGTCCCTAATTTAGGGTCACTGGTTCCTGGGAAGGGAGAGAGCCAGTGCCGTAAGACAAACACAACATCCATGCCTCACCGGGATTCGAACCCGGACCCCTTACGGACGAATGATCAGAGGCCAGCGCCTTAGACCACTGCGCCAGCAATGGTTGAAGAGTGTTTGTTCTCCGATGTTTCCCTCCTTATACGCCAACGTCCATACGTTCGATGAAGAAGAAAACGCGACTCATCGGAGAAGGCAATCCTTTGCCAATTAGCGGAGATTCAATTCCGATACGCCGCCCCGGTGGCGCAGTGGTCTAAGCGATCGCTTCTAATCATTCGTCGGAAAGGGGTCCGGGTTCGAATCTCGGTGAGGCATGGATGTTGTGTTGGTCTTACGGCACTGGCTCTCTTCCTTCCCTGAAACCAGTGGCCCTAAATTGGAAACAGGAGACTGCTTCCAATTTAGTTGCTCACTGTGGTCGTTAAACCTCCAATCAAAAAAAAAAAAAAAAAAAAAAATCCGATACTGCCGTACAAATGTAAGTCTTTTCTGCCGATGCATCTTCATTAGCATAGGTGCAGTAACCATCCGTCTGCATCGAGCCCCATACGCAGCAGGGCTCGCTGAACTGTCGTTTTAGACACACTTCCTGTAGCCACCTGGTTCATTCGGTCAGTGAGCTGCTCCTCTGAAGCGTGTTGATCGGCCCTCACACAGCTTCAAAGCCGACGTTCACCACTCACATCAGTGGCACGTGGTGCTCCTCCGTTTCCGCATCGCTTACTCGCAACGGTGCCATTTCTCTGATCACGATGCACTTTAACCACACCAGCACGAAACGATTCACAAACTGCGCTGTTTCAGAATTACTGAAACAGCGCAGTATTTCTAAAACAGCGCAGTTTGTGAATTGTTGGCTAATCATCCCTTTTTGCAAATCTGATAAATCGCTCCTTTTATCTATGAAAGCAACGAGTGATGTGTTTTTATAAACAAGAGAGATTTCCTATCTGATGTTGAGAGACCCGAACCCACAGCGCTCTGCGCCTTTTGTCAGGTGAAAAAGAAGAAGATAACATATTTGGGAACAGAGATTTCAATGATAGAACAGCATGAAAGAAAAGTACAGAAATATTAGAGCAAAAGGAGTATACGGATTCCCGTTAAGTATTGAAATTGTAAGCTACCCTACATACTTACCTGCAACAATTCAATCAAAGCAAGTCATCCCGCAGACAACGCCAGGCCGCAGGGAATCGGAGAAAGGACTGGGAAGAGGGGTGTCGAAAAAAAAAAAAAAGAAAAGAACCACACAAGAAAAATCCTACAGATAAACACCCAGTTTTCTCACAAAACCCTGTGTTGCAAGGCACCTTAAACCACACAGTTGTCGTTTGCTCAGTTCCCGTGTAGGAGTCAGCTTTTCACCTCGCTTCTCAGAGAATTTTTTTTTCTTTTTTTTTTTTTACTCCACTGGCTGGAGGGGAGTTTAGTACTGTTTTTTTTTAACCATAGTACCTTGTTTCTGGGCCAGTCTCATATATGTGGACTCTAATATTTCTCATTGCAAAACAAGTTCGGCCCCTAAAAGAGCCCCTTTATTTATTTATTTTTTTTTAACAAGATTTCTTCACATGTGTGAAGTATTTTGGCAAAACAGAGTACGGCCCTTAAAAGAGCCCCCCTTTTTTTAACAAAACTTCTTCTTATGTGAAGAATACCATCCGAACACTAGTCCCAATTATTGTTATTTTTTTTTGCTAGGGTAGCTGTGAATCCATGCTTCATCAATCGTCACAAGAAATTTCCATCTGTTTCCGGATAAGTGATTTTCATGAAGAAGTCAACACCGTATTCTTCGCTCAGCCATGTGTCTAGACAAAAGGCTGTGAACATCTTTTTTTTTTATTATTTCAAAGATTAAAGCCTTTGTTTATTATCTTGTTTACAGTTAATACAGATATTGTTAACGACTTAGCGATTGCTCCTTTTGGGTCAGTGGATTTTCTTTTAAGACCAGAGAACTTACTTTTGAAGTACAGTGGCCGTAAAAATTATGTATCTTCTTTGGAAATTCGTTTGCTGTTCTTTTTTCCTATTAAAAGCAATGCTTGACGATTTAGCCCTCTATGATTCTGCTTATTTTACATTTAGAAACGCCACTTCCTAGATTTTCACAGCGTTTTCAATTACAGAATTTGAATATTTCTGTTCGTAAAGAGCAAAAACTATGTGCTAGTGACGTCACATATAACATTCTATCCACACAATGTTTACGTGCGTTATTTTGTTTGCGGACGATATTTAACTGCAGCAGATGTTTCTTTCTGTATTCATCTAATTCGCTGTTGTCAGTTTCAATTCTTTGCACTTTTTATTTCCTGGAATTTCTTACCAGAAATGTTCTAAAAATGTATAAACATCCTCTGCAATTTGAATCCGAGTCAGCGGGAAGAAAGTGAGATTTTGTTGTTTGTGGTGTGGTTTGCTGCTTAAGGGAAGTGTCAGCTAAGGTGAATAACCCTAACAATACTCTTGGATGACGCAGTTTATATCGTAACAGTTGCATGAAATTTCCATAATTTATTTCAGTGCTTGTCACATTTGTTTTTAGATTGGAGGTTTAACGACTACCTCAGGGGGCTATTTCCAGTCACCCGTCCCAAATTTAGAGCAACGGTTTCCAGGGAAGGGAGAGATCCAGTGCCTTAAGACAAACACAACATCCATGCCTCACCGGGATTCGATCCCGGACCGTTCTCGGACTAATGGTCAGAAGCCATCGCTTAGGCAACTGCGCCACAAAAGCTGTCACATTTTTGCGAAGCAATTTTGGAAATTCATTAGAGTGACGAAATACGGCCGTTCTTATCAAAATGATTTAAGTGGCTCGTACTCCGTCCCATAGCCCCTGCAGGGGTGTATTCGGATTTGGAGAATACACCATCCTATCATTAAAATCTGGACACCTTAAGGTGGCTCCACCTAAAATCTCTGCCTTATGTTTCCAATGGTAAAACTTCTTTACATATTTTCTTTGCAATTAATGTATTTCCCAAGGATGAAAATTTGCACATCGATAAAACTAACTGTAAGTTACAGCATGGGATACTTAATACTTGCTAAAACATAATCGTAATTATATTAAAAATCAATCATTTTTCTTTTAGTATTGTTCAGACCTGTTAATAAATGGCCCGACCTGTACATTGATGACGTCAGTAGACAAACAAATTTTGGATTGCTTAATTACGGTTATGTTTTAGCAAGCATTAAGTATCTTATGCTATAACTTAAAATTAGTTTTGTCGATGTGCAAATTTTCATCCTTGGGAAATACATTAATTGCGAAGAAAATATGGTACAAAAGTTTTACCATTGGAAACATAAGGCAGAGATTTTAGGTGGAACCACCTTAATGTCTACAGATTGCCTTCATTTGGCTAACCCTGTGACGCAGTGATTTAAGCCCTGCCCATTCCCCCGAGGAGAGTCCGAGTTCGAATCTCTCTGAGGCGTGGATGTTGTGTTTGTCTTAAGACAATGGCTCTCTTCCTTCTCTGGGACCAGTGGCCTTGAATTAGAAACCGGTAATTTTTATAGCCCATTGAATTGCAACAGCAACAAAAAATAAAGTATTTGTTTGCAGGAAATTTTATGTTTTGTGTTGAAAAATTTGAATGGTCATTAAAACGGCCTCTAGTTTCCATCAGTTTTGTAAATCTCCGCCTAAGTGTTCCACTATTGGACATTGAGATAACAGTTCAGCTGTGTTTGTTGGCCGATCACCTTTTCCCAGACATTTTCCATAGGGTTCAGATCGGAACAGCTGGATGGGCAGTCCATCTGTAACTCACCTGCAAAAATACGAACAGTACAGAGTGTAGCAGTTAAGTAATAAGACTGAATTTTTGAAAAGTGAAAAAACTTAACATGTTTTTTATTTCGAATTACATTCCTCCTGCGTTAAAGCAAGAAGTGGAACGATTAGCCAATGAAAGTTAGGACTTGAAGAAGAGACACTCCATAACAAAAAATAACTCCTCTCCATTGTCACCACGCCAAGTCCCGGTGGGAACTTGAGGGGCATAGATTTTGTTAATGATTTTCGATCATCTAGATTGGCAACAATGACATTGGGTTTCCTAGTATAGGCGACCCAGTCTCATCGTTGGGACTTAAAAGCGTTGTGTTTCATATGAGCTCGTACGAGGTTGTCGCAAGAACTCATATGCCGCAAAGAAATTGAATTTAAAAAATAATTAACATTTCGGTTATATGCTTGAATAAGGGTATCTGTGAAGGAAGAAAACTATGGCTTATTTGAAACTAATACACAGACACTCGTACCCATTTGCAGAGCAGCGAGAAGAAAAACACGTTGATTTAAGAAACAAATATAAAATTTATTTTGGATATAATGCTTAATTTTAGAACAATTTAATGGTGGGACCGGTTTAAATTATAACACATCTCTACAAAAGGAAGTTATGGTTTAACTTGAGAAAAAGTAAAACTACCAATATCCCTAACAATCCAACCAGTACGAGGTGAGCAATAATATTTCATTTCTAAATCTTAACTGAATACTCAGCATGCAAGGGATTGAAATAATTGGATGATGTCTTACCCTATATAGAACTTCTGCTGGGCTGATCGATCCGGCGGTTGAGGAAAGCGCTGGTTGTCTGGTGGCCGTAGGGTATCGACTGGTATCCTCCGTTGATAAAAACACAGCCGCTAGTTATCTAAAAATTTTCCTTTACTTTCCTACAGTTCCTTCCTTCGCGACGACGGACTTCTGGAACCCCGCATAATTAGGTATTTGTTGCCTACCGCTGACTCTTCTGACCAACATTTCCACACACCTCTCCGACCCAAAATTACTGTGTTTGCTCCATGTTCGCAAAAACAACTTCTCTCTCCGTCTCTCTCTCTCTCTCTCTCTCGCCCGTCTCTCTCTCTCTCTCTCTCGCCCGTCTCTCTCTCTCTCTCTCTCTCTCTCGCCCATCTCTCCGTTTTTCTGTCCTGTTTTCCCCCGTCGTGAAATTTCAAGTTTCTCCTTTTTTTTTAGTTTCCGCTTTCCCTTATCGCCCTGCTGCGAGGCGTGTCCTTACCTCGAGAAGACGTCACTTGCCCCTTCATTGGTTCTGGATTCCCCCTCTCGTGCGCAAGTGGACCGCTTGTCCAGTTGCTGCTGTCCAGTGGCTACTTTTGGGCAGATGTTCTCTGGGCCTGCTGACCATCTGCTGAGCTAAGCCCTTTAAAAATTTATTTGGCCGTAACTGTCACCCCGTTGTTGGGTTTCTATTATCGTAGTATCCAAGCAAACCCTTTTTAAAACTTGAAGACTGCTCGAAGGCACGTATGCCCGACTGAAATATGTTCTCCGACAACGCTCTTGGGTGACATTTATTGCCTGGCCTTAGCTTCTGACCAGCTTTAAGATTTCTTTCTTAAATTTCCGTCGTATAGTCGCCACTGCGTCCATTGTTGTTACGGAAGCATTTCGCAATGCTGTTGCTTCTCACATGCCGGGAATGGAAGAAAATACCTTTCGCCTAGTTTACGAGATTTTGCACCTGGCCTGGCGCTGGCAATTTAGATCTCCTTTCCCCCGCGGAAGGGAAAATGGAGAAAAGAGAAGAAAAGAACCCAGCGACTCCCTATGTGGCCTGGGTTGGGATGATAGTTCGTGCACCTAATTACAAATTACTCCAATTAAGCAGTTACATAATTAATTATGTTAATTAATTAACATAATTAAAACAATTAATTTTGTATTTGAATCTCAAATTTGAGCATTTCTATACCGAAAGCAATGTGCCCGAAATTTGAAGAATTTTCGCGGCAACACCATAACAAGTCCTTACTTTCTCATCCTTACTTTGAAGCAATGAAAGTACGGACTTGTTATGGAGTAAAGAGCTGATGTTACAGTCCTTTGTACGTCTTAAATGTTTTCTTTTTAAAGACAGCTCCAATTTAGGGAATAAAAAGTAGTCACACAGTGATAGATTTGGAGAATAGGGCGGATACTTGAGTGTACACATTTGATTTCGGGCCGGAAATTATCGTTCACTGATTGCTCTTTTTGAGGGTGCGTTATCGCGAAAGAACCATTGCCCGGTTTTCTACTCAGACTTGACAAGAACAGTCTTCTCCCACAGTCATTCCAAATAGATGAATGTGTACGCAATGCCAGTGATATTTGCACTTCATGAA
This sequence comes from Macrothele yani, assembly GCA_039090855.1. Lineage (NCBI taxonomy): Eukaryota > Metazoa > Arthropoda > Arachnida > Araneae > Macrothelidae > Macrothele > Macrothele yani. Next base: position 75,679,248 of record CM077009.1, on the reverse strand, counting down.
TGAACTCGTGATTCAGAATTCCCTTGCTGTCGTAAAAGAACACAAGCATTGTCCTCATTTTGGACTTCTGTGACTTTATGCTTCTTTCCTTTGGGTGACTGAGGAGACTTCCACTGAGCACTCTGACGCTTCGTTTCAGAATCATAACGAACACGAATTGTCAATTACCACAATGTTTTGTATAAAATAAAATTTTGCGTTGTTCCTGCAGTCTCCAGCAGAGCTGCACAAAATCGTAATTGAATTAATCGGTAATGCATTACAGCGTAATGGTAATGGGAACAAGAACTTAGCGTTACCATTACATGGTAATGGAGAACTGGTCACTAGAATTACATGGTAATTGTGATGAAATGTAGCAGTTACCCATTATAATCATAATGGTTAACCACATGTTGGTAATTAACCAATAGCTTATGGGCAACAATACAACGTGAATAAACCAGCAACCACTACACCCTTACATGTTGTGTATAGGTTATTTTACGATTGTTCCACCCTTCGGACCTCAAATGCGTGTATGCAGGTATTGGAGATGGAGACGGATCACTTTGTCCGTGTTCATTTCGTCCACGTTCATTTGGTCCAGTTCATTTCGTCCAAAGCTCACTTTGTCCACTGTTCACTTCGTCCGCTGTTCACTTAGTCCTATGTTCACTTCGTCCACTGTTCATTTCGTCCACCGTTCACTTTGTCCACATTCATTTCGTCCTCAGAATGAATGGAATACCGTGGTAATTTTCTGTTTTCATGGAATTATTGTTATAAAACAGAAGAAAAGGTCAGCGGATATTGCTTGCATGCGATTCTTCTTCCTGTCGAAGTTTCTCTATTAAATCGTAACGATTTTAAATGCTATTTAAAGTAAAACGAGAAACTGAACTTTGAAGATCTTCTCAACTCTTTTGTGTGGTACGATGTCAATCACTACAGCATGACTCACGCTATGTTCGGAAAACGACTGTAAGGTGGGATTTTTTAATAACTCTGCACTTTTACTTAGGCACTAAATATTTACATAATATATCAAGTTATTAATATTTCTCTTTTACTTACTTAGACACTGAGTATTAATTACTATGCCTCATGCGTAGGCCCTTTTGACAGTTTTTATTCTGCCGATGTCATATTCATAATGTTTACGTATCAAGTCAAGGTAATATTATTGTGCGTTTACTGAGGCACGAAATATTAATTCACAATCCCTAGGCTTAAGCCTTTTTTACAGTTTTTATTCTACCGATGTCATATTCACAACGTTTACGTAAGGTAATAATATTGCACTTTTTCTCAAGCACTAAATATTGTTTCATAGGCGCATTAGGCCTAGGCCTTTTTTCAGTTTTTATTCTATCGATGTCATATTCGTACGTTTACATATCACGTCAAGTTAATAAATTGCGCTTTAGCTTAGGCACTCAAAATTAATTCATAGGCCCCAGGCCTAAGCCTTTTGAACAGTTTGATTCTACCGATGTCATATTCCTAACGTTTATAAAAAAGGTCAGGTCAATATTATTGCGCCTTCACTTTGGGACCAAATATTAATTAATAGTCCCTAGGCATAGGCGCAAAGCCTATGAATAAATACTTAATGCCTAAGTGAAAGCGCATTATCAATCAGAACACTTATTATGTAAACGTTATGAATTATTATGTGTGGTGGATTTAAAACTGGTAAAAAGGCCTGGGCTTAAGCCTATTATTTAATGTTTTGCGCCCAAGTAAACCTCAAAATAATTAATTTGATTTGATATGAAAACGATGTGAATATGCCATCGGTAGAATAAAAGCTGTAAAAAAGGCCTAGACCTAGGGATTGTGAATTAATATTTCGTGCCTCAGTAAACGCACAATAATATTACCTTGACTTGATACGTAAACATTATGAATATGACATCGGCAGAATAAAAACTGTCAAAAGGGCCTACGCATGAAGCATAGTAATTAATACTCAGTGTCTAAGTAAGTAAAAGAGAAATATTAATAACTTGACATATTATGTAAATATTTAGTGCCTAAGTAAAAGTGCAGAGTTATTAAAAAATCCCACCTTACAGTCGTTTTCCGAACATAGCGTGAGTCATGCTGTAGTGATTGACATCGTACCACACAAAAGAGTTGAGAAGCTCTTCAAAGTTCAGTTTCTCGTTTTACTTTAAATAACATTTAAAATCGTTACGTTTTAATCGAGAAACTTCGACAGGAAGAAGAATCGCATGCAAGCAATGTCCGCTGATCTTTTTTTCTGCCTATAACAAAAATTCCATTAAAACAAAAAAATTACCACGGTATTCCATTCATTCTGAGGACGAAATGAATGTGGACAAAGTGAACGGTGGACGAAATGAACAGTGGACGAAGTGAACATTGGACTAAGTGAACAGGGGACGAAGTGAACAGTGGGCAAAGTGAACGTTGGACGGAATGAACTGGACCAAGCGAACGTGGACGAAATGAACACGGACAAAGTGATAGGGAACCATTGGAGATTGTATGTGTATGACATGAGTAGTTGCCCCGTCTTCGCCGCAAGTAAAGTGATTTGAACGAAATAATACATATGAAGTAAGTACGAATGGGATGTTTATTTCCGTTAGAGATACTCATTTCGTCCATCTCCAGTACAGTATTCTCGTCCATTACATACGTTTCACTGTCCAAAATAATTACCCCACTATAGCCACAAGCACATATTAGCTCTACACTGCTGAATATTACAGAAATTTGCGAACTCTTGACAGTTTTGCCGTACTCCTCAAGTGTTGTCCATTACTTGTCCGAAACGAACATTGGGCTAGCGAGCGACTGCCCCCTTTTTACAGTATATACTTCTCGACAGGACCTAAACATTCTGGAATATTCTTGATTTACATAAAAGCTCTCCAACTTCCCACTGCGCGATCATTCTGGAACATTCTACAAATGTCTAACCCAGGTGTTCCCAACCTTTTTGAGACCGCGCCGCCCTTCTTATGTCACATTTCACGTGCGGTGCCCCTGCACCCAAAATTATAAAAACAAATTGCCCAAATTCAAGTTTGTGGTATTTTTTTAAAAAAGAAAATAGTAATTTACGACACTAGCTTGTATTCTTTTTAATGTAAAAACACAAAATGAGAATAAACTTACAGAACTGAATAAGAAGAAATTGATGAGTTAGGCATATTTTCACAATGGTAACACTTTATTTGGCTTTCACATTTGAACTATAATTTTAGAAGCTACATAGCAGAGGTATTTTCGTCTTAAAGGGATAGGGAAGTTTATTGATCTTAACAATTCAAGTTTGTGGTATTTTTTTAAAAAAGAAAATAGTAATTTACGACACTAGCTTGTATTCTTTTTAATGTAAAAACACAAAATGAGAATAAACTTACAGAACTGAATAAGAAGAAATTGATGAGTTAGGCATATTTTCACAATGGTAACACTTTATTTGGCTTTCACATTTGAACTATAATTTTAGAAGCTACATAGCAGAGGTATTTTCGTCTTAAAGGGATAGGGAAGTTTATTGATCTTAACAATTCAAGTTTGTGGTATTTTTTTAAAAAAGAAAATAGTAATTTACGACACTAGCTTGTATTCTTTTTAATGTAAAAACACAAAATGAGAATAAACTTACAGAACTGAATAAGAAGAAATTGATGAGTTAGGCATATTTTCACAATGGTAACACTTTATTTGGCTTTCACATTTGAACTATAATTTTAGAAGCTACATAGCAGAGGTATTTTCGTCTTAAAGGGATAGGGAAGTTTATTGATCTTAACAATTCAAGTTTGTGGTATTTTTTTAAAAAGAAAATAGTAATTTATGACACTAGCTTGTATTCTTTTTAATGTAAAAACACAAAATGAGAATAAACTTACAGAACTGAATAAGAAGAAATTGATGAGTTAGGCATATTTTCACAATGGTAACACTTTATGTGGCTTTCACATTTGAACTATAATTTTAGAAGCTACATAGCAGAGGTATTTTCGTCTTAAAGGGATAGGGAAGTTTATTGATCTTAACAATTCAAGTTTGTGGTATTTTTTTAAAAAAGAAAATAGTAATTTACGACACTAGCTTGTATTCTTTTTAATGTAAAAACACAAAATGAGAATAAACTTACAGAACTGAATAAGAAGAAATTGATGAGTTAGGCATATTTTCACAATGGTAACACTTTATTTGGCTTTCACATTTGAACTATAATTTTAGAAGCTACATAGCAGAGGTATTTTCGTCTTAAAGGGATAGGGGAAGTTTATTTCTCGTCACACAAAACATCGAATACGGGGACAATGTTTGATACAGCTGCGCGGATTTCCTTCTCAACGTTAACTTTGCGCTTCTATATCTGGATTTTATTACCGCCAGAGCTGAAAATCCTGACTCGCAAAGGTAGGATGTGGCAAAAGGGAGAATTACTCTCACGGCTTTTATTCTCAATTCTGGGTACTCCTTTGCCACACTGCTCCAAACATGTGGCAGAGTTCCGGAAGAGAATGTCGTTAACAGTGTGGAGTCTGAAGAAATGTCTGTTAACTGTTCCTGCTCGGTAGTAGTGAAGGTTGATGGTGGTTCTGCTGTAAACGGGTCTGGTCATAAACCAACACACACTCGCATAGAAATAACACTGCGTTCACAGTTATTAAAACACAGCAGCTTAGTTCTAATGAATGTTTATACACGCTACATATCCATCAGAATGAAGACTGCGTAGTAAATTAAGCTCCCAGTCCCAACAATAAGAGGCAGAACGTTATCGCTTGACCTTGCCTGGCTCAGTCCATTTTCAGACTGCAGGGGGAGTGAGATCTGCACGACGTCACTCCAAGTTTACAAAGACCATTACAGTCCGAAACTCAGATGAAGGGAGCGCTTTCACAACAAGAAAAATGATGCGTTTTCTTTTTTCTTAAATATTCTTTCTTACAGTTCATTCTTTAAAATATGTAGACGTCTTCAAAATTTACATGTTGCGTTTCACTATACATTATAAGTTTTAGTTTTTCCCTAAAGTCACGACGCCCTGGGGCGTCGCGACGCACAGATTGGGAACCTCTGGTCTAACCCATTCTTTCCGCTTCTAGATCATTCTACACGACACTTCGGTCTTTGTCTGCAATGTTACATGGCCAACTTTTCTAGACATAGCTTTTGGCACACGTGCATTTCTATAAACTATTAGTATGTAATTATTATTTTCAAATTGTGTAATTTCATTATCAAATAATTCCATTGCGTTTGAAAGGCATTATTAAATAATTGAATTATATCCTTTTCATCGTAATGCATTACAGATTAGTTCCATTACCTTGTGCAAACCATACTTGGGATTGATTACCTTGTAATGCATTACACATTAATTGTAATCTGTACTTCCATTACTTTGTAATGCTTTCCTGCCCAACTCTGGTCTCTAGGATGTCTTTTACATACTCCACTCCGGTATGTTTCTGGTCTTCTGATAAAGCATGCTGAACAAAACGAGCACAAACTCCTCCCCCCCCCTCCAAATCTTGCACTAAAATTTGACGAATTATTAACACCAAGCTGACATTTTAGCTTCCTCAAGGTCACACAACGATAACTTTTTATGCTCTCGCAAACTTTCTCAATGAGTTCAGACGTTCGCAATGAAATGGGGCGTCTGGTCCTTTCGTCATTTTCCAAATCTTCCCGCCATCCTTGAGACGAACCTACTATCGGAATATATGTGCACGAGATAGGTAATTTTCTCCTTCCACATCAAGCAACAGTTGAACTGTCTCAAATGCAGTTTTACCGATTTTCAAACAGAAACAGATATTTGCTCCATGACAGAACTGTGACAACCAACGTTCCTCCACCAAATGACGTTATGCAAGCGTAAATAATCATCTCCGCTATTCTCATACAACCCCATATCTGATAAAGGACTTATAAAAAAAAACATGCCTTCCTAATCCGTATGCGGTACCGTGATTGTTTTAAAAAAGTCGGTCATTTTTTGATTGCAGCACTGTCTGTGACATGCTGCATTGTTTTTCTGTTAGGAGTATGAGCTTTTTCCTTTCATATTGTTCGTTGTGCATTATGCAGGACATCTAAGTAGAGTTAGAATTCGTGGTGTTGTCCAAACGTATAATGGGCCCAAATGAAGCCAAGGAAAACAGCTCCACACCATCACGCTGCCTGCACTGAACTTCATGGTGGGGATGATACAGTGAGGGAGGTATCTTTCTCCAGGCATCCTATACACCCGGGGAACTACCATTAAAGTGACACACTGTGTGCACTGTCTTGTAATCACAAAGAACAATTCTCCATTGGTGTAGAGTGCAAGATGGATGTCCCATACACGGAGCTATTAGCTTGTGGTAGTGATCAGGATCATGTGTAGCGTATTGGCTGCTCGACCTTGGTAACCAATATCGTGTGACGCCCTCTGCACTGTACTTGTGCTCAGTGTTCTGACATACGTTCCGTGATTTATTGTATTGGGAAAATATGGATTTGCGTTGTAAGAGGACAGTCTTTCGCAGAGCTCTGGTATCACGATCTTCTAGCTTCTGAGGCTTACCTTGTCATTTCAACAGTACTGCGCATTAAATTTAAATTCAATATCACATCATCAAGCTCCACATAAGGTTATGCTGAAATGCCATGTACGGAGCGATCATTTTTGTGGTGCCTTTGTATGAATCCTCTCTTGAAATCGGTGAACTCTGTAGATGAGGCATCACAGTAGCGCTATATTGTCTCATCATAGCCCTACCAGCATATTTATAGCAGGATCTCTAATGTGGTATGTACGAGGATCTAAATCCTTATTTATGGAGGGTGTGTGGATATTAATGGCAGGGCACTGTGTCTCATACGGGTAGTGCTGCTTAGGACCCCTTCTGTACAGAGAGTGGTCATCTGTCCGCAGATTGAAATGTCAGCCAACATGAAGGAGAGAGAAAAAAGACCTGCTTTCTATTCCAGATCATGTACCAATGGAAACGCAAATGCAGTCTGTTGATTTTTTCCCCGTGATTTAACGATCATCACGAGTAACTCTTAAGTAAATACAAGCGGTTGCCCATTCCTAATTTGAAACAACCGATTCCAGGTAAGAACAGGGCCTGCGCCGTTAGACAGAAACACAATTCTTCCTTTCTTAGGTTTGAACCCACCACTGTTGATGAGTATCGACATCTAGTTCTCTATTCTCTGATCATATGATCCAAGACATGATGATGAAAGGCTAGTCCCCCTGGCATAGACATCATGCCACTGGGTAGAAGAAACAAGTTATTCGAAACATTTTCTCTCTTCTTTCTTAAGTTTAAACCTATAACTGGTAATAAGATCTTCCAACTAGTTCTTTATTCTCTGTTCATATGACCCAAGACATGATAATGAAGGGCTAGTCTTTCTGAAACTGATATCATGCAACTGGGTAGAAGAACCAATTACTCAAAACACTCCCTCTCTTCTTTCTTAGCTTTAAACCTGTCACTGGTTATAAGATCTCCCTTCTAGTCACTTATTCTCTGCTCATGTGACCCAAGGCATGATAATGAAGGGCTAGTGTCCCTGACACAGACATCACTCTACTGGGTAGAAGAAACAAGTTACTCAATCAAGCATCTCTCTTACGTTTAAACCTGTCACTGGTTGTAAGATCTCCCTTCTAGTCCTCTATTCTCTGCTCATATGACACAAGGCATGATAATGAAGAGATAGTCTCCGTGACATAGACATCATACCACTGGGTAGTAGAAACAAGTTACTCAATCAAACTTCTTTCTTAGGTTTAAACCTGTCACAGGTTATAAGATCTCCCTTCTAGTCCTCTATTCTCTGCTCATATGACCCAAGGCATGATAATGAAGAGCTAGTCTCCTTGACACAGACATCATGCCACCGGGAAGAAGAAACAAATTACTCAATCAAACATCTCTCTTAGGTTTAAACCTGTCACTGGCTATAAGATCTTCCTTCTAGTTCTTTATTCTCTGCTCGTATGATCCAAGGCATGATGATAAAAGGCTAGTCTCCCTGACACAGACATCAATATCACTGGGTAGAAGAAACAAGTTAGTCCATCAAACATCTCTCTTTCCTTTAAACCTGTCACTGGTTATAAGATTTCCTTTGTAGTCCTTTATTCCTTCTTTATATGATCCAAGGCTTGATGATGAAGGGCTAGTCCCTCTGAAACTGACGTCATGCCACTGGGCAGAAAAACCAATTACTCAAAGCAAGGGCTAGTCCCTCTGAACCTGACGTCATGCAACTGGGCAGAAAAACCAATTACTCAAAACATTTCCTCTCTTCTTTCTTAAATTTAAACCTGTCACTGATTATAAGATCTCTCTTCTAGACCTTTATTCTCTGATTATATAGGGTGTGCCGTATAAAAGAGACCCGAGTATAAAGAACGACAACAGTTAGGCAATGTTATTATACATGGTAAAGAATAGTTGAAATGACAGAAAACAGGAGTAATTTACCTGCGTTTACAACAATTTTAAGATGTTTGTGCACACATCATTGATATTGTCTTCAGTACGAATTGTCTTGGGTTTGTTTCTTTTTTTGTTGCACACCGTGCCGGTTTCACGAAATTTCCGCACTAACTTCTGTACCACTGATTTCGCCGGTGCTGCACAATGTGGAAATTTTTCTGTAAAGAACTCATTTGAAACCTTGTACGAGTTATTTCCGAAATACTGTTCCACAATAAAACCCCACTGTTCCGTACTTAAAACCATTTCCGTTGCCTTTGTTCTCTCTTCACTTACGCTTATGACCGCGTACCTACACTGCTCTGGTTGGGACTAACCACTCCGGAGAATTCCTATGCAGCTGTACACTGAGAAACCGGTTAGAAGTGGAACAAAGCGGTTTTAACTGGAAACCCGCCAAACAACTTTAACCCGCCAAACAACATTAAAGTTGTTTGGCGGGTTTCCAGTTAAAACCGCTTTGTCCCACTTCTAAGTGGTTTCTCCATATAAAAGAGGGGCCTCTTTTATATGGCGCAAACCTAAAAAAAAAAGAGATGAAATGTTTTGGGTAATTGGTTTTTCTGCCCAGTGGCATGATGTCAGTTTCAGGGAGGACTAGCCCTTCATCATCAAGCCTTGAATCATATAAGCAAAAATAGAAAGTTAGGTATATTCCAAGGCTTGATGATGAAGGCCCTGCGCCTTTAAATAGAAACACCATTCTTCCTTTCTTAGGTTTAAAACCGCCACTGGTGATGAGTGTCGCCATCTAGTGTTTTATTCTCTGCTCATATGATTCAAGGCATGATAGGGAAGGTATAGTCCCCCTTGGTATATTCCAAGGCTTGATGATGAAGGGCCTGCGCCTTTAAATAGAAACACCATTCTTCCTTTCTTAGGTTTAAACTCGCCACTGGTGATGAGTGTCGCCATCTAGTGCTCTATTCTCTGCTCATATTATCCAAGGCATGATAGGGAAGGTATAGTCCCCCTTGGTATATTCCAAGGCTTGATGATGAAGGGCCTGCGCCTTTAAATAGAAACACCATTCTTCCTTTCTTAGGTTTAAACTCGCCACTGGTGATGAGTGTCACCATCTAGTGCGCTATTCTCTGCTCATATGATCCAAAGCATGATAGGGAAGGTATAGTCCCCCTTGGTATATTCCAAGGCTTGATGATGAAGGGCCTGCGCCTTTAAATAGAAACACCATTCTTCCTTTCTTAGGTTTAAACTCGCCACTGGTGATGAGTGTCACCATCTAGTGCGCTATTCTCTGCTCATATGATCCAAAGGCATGATAGGGAAGGTATAGTCCCCCTTGGTATATTCCAAGGCTTGATGATGAAGGGCCTGCGCCTTTAAATAGAAACACCATTCTTCCTTTCTTAGGTTTAAACTCGCCACTGGTGATGAGTGTCACCATCTAGTGCGCTATTCTCTGCTCATATGATCCAAAGGCATGATAGGGAAGGTATAGTCCCCCTTGGTATATTCCAAGGCTTGATGATGAAGGGCCTGCGCCTTTAAATAGAAACACCATTCTTCCTTTCTTAGGTTTAAACTCGCCACTGGTGATGAGTGTCGCCATCTAGTGCTCTATTCTCTGCTCATATTATCCAAGGCATGATAGGGAAGGTATAGTCCCCCTTGGTATATTCCAAGGCTTGATGATGAAGGGCCTGCGCCTTTAAATAGAAACACCATTCTTCCTTTCTTAGGTTTAAACTCGCCACTGGTGATGAGTGTCGCCATCTAGTGCTCTATTCTCTGCTCATATTATCCAAGGCATGATAGGGAAGGTATAGTCCCCCTGAAACTGACATCATGGCACTGGGTAGAAGAAACAAGTTACTCAATCAAACATATATTTTAGGTTTAAACCTGTCATTGGTTATAAGATCTCCCTTCTAGTCCTTGATTCTCTGCTTATATGATTCATGGCATGACGATGAAGTGCTAGTCCCCCTGAAACTGACATCATGCCACTGGGTAGAAGAGCCAATTACTCAAAACGTTTCCTCTCTTCTTTCTTAGCTTTAAACCTGTCACTGGTTATAAGATCTCCCTTCTTGTCCTTTATTCTCTGCTTATATGATCCAAGGCTTGGTGATGAAGGGATAGTCCCCCTGACACAGGCACTGGGTAGAAGAAACAAGTGACTCAATCAAACATCTCTTTTCTTAGCTTTAAACCTGTCACTGTCGCCCCGCCCCTATGGCGCAGTGGTCTGAGCGATGGCCTCTGATCATTCGTCCGAAAGGGGTCAGGGTTCGAATCCCGTGAGGCATGGATGTTGTGTTTGTCTTATGGCACTGGCTCTCTCCCTTACCTGGAACCAGTGATCCTAAATTAGGAACGGGTGACTGCTTATATCCCATTGAGTTGCTAATGGTGGTCGTTAAACCTTCAATACAAAAACTTGTCACTGTTTATAAGAACTCCCTTCTAGTCATTATTCTCTGCTTATATGACACAAGGCTGGATGATGAAGGGCCACTCCCTGTGAAACTGACATAATACCACTTGGTAGAGGAAACAAATGACTCAATCAAACATCTCTTTTCTTTCTTAGGTTTAAACCTGTCACTGGTTATACACTGCCGGACAATTGCTAAGGACGGATGACAATAGCAACGATAGCAACCATAAAATGGAAGGCAGGAAAATGTAAAAATTAGCATAAGTGCGGGAAACAGTAAGACGTGTTGTGCGTATGCAAATTTTGGATTGCCGAACTTGTTCGTGACGTCATAGCGCTGATAAGAGATATAAAGGATTTGACGCGTATTGACCGTTGTTGTTCAAACGCAAAGTTGAAAGGGAAAGAATGAATTGACGAACTTGCAATTTTCAGTATGTATTCCCGACATCACCTAGATGATTTTACTCGTGGCCGTATTATTGGCAAGATTGAAGAAGGGCGAAAAATAACAGATGTTGCCAGGGAGTTCGACGTCAGCCACAGTGTTGTTTCAAGGCTTTGGAAATCATTTCAAACAAATGGAGAGTGTGGCAAACGTCACGGGGGAGGTCGTGTTCGCAGTACGACACCTGCAGAAGATCAGTACATAGTGCTATCAACAAAAAGACACCGGCGCACCACAGCTAGTGAGGTAGCAAATCAGTTTATGGCTGCTACTGGCAAGCGTATCTCCCAAAAATCTGTCGCCAGACGTTTGCATGAAGGAGGACTATACGCCCGCCGTCCCGTTGTGTGCATCTCATTGTTCAGACGTCACCGTACCGCCCGTTTGCAATGGTGCCATCAACATCACAATTGGACTGATAACGACTGGTCTGCTGTCCTCTTCTCAGATGAGCGTAGATACAGTCTATCGTCTGATTGTCGACGACAACTGATCTGGCGTTATAGTGGTACTGCATATTGTCCAGCAAACATACAGGAAAGGGACCGATAACCGACATGTAGTGTGATGGTATGGGCTGGCATCATGATCAATGGCCGTACGTCCCTATATGTGCTTCCAACTGGGACTATGACTGGCCAACGATACATTAATGATGTTCTGCTACCTCATGTTCGCATGTTCCGTGGTGCTGTCGGTGATAGATTCATTTTCATGGACGACAACGCAACATGTCATCGAACAGTCGCTGTCCAGGAGTGTCTTGAAAGCAAGGATATTCAACGCCTCGTATGGCCAGCACGTTCTCCAGATCTGAATCCCATTGAAAATGTGTGCGATGCTTTGAGGAGGAGTCTGGCTGGTCGCCAATGCCCTCCAATAAACAAGGACACCCTCATCTGTGCGCTGACAGAGGAATGGGATAAATTACCCCAACAGCTGCTTAATAATGTTGTGCAAAGCGTGACACGACGTGTGGAATCTTGCATCGCCCTCCATGGTGGCCATATCCCATATTGACATCTTACGCCGGAACGCCTGTGGACGGTAATTGCATTTTTCACGTTTACATATTCTGCACAAAATGGCCTGTTTGTCCCTTGAACACGTTCCAAAGCCTTCTGGATTTTAGAGCACAATAAATTGTCTTTCTTGTAATGTCCTGGCATTCTGACATTATTTTATTTCACTTGGCATCCAACCACACTTACTTTTTTATGCGCTATATAGCCATTTATGATCCGTCCTTAGCAATTGTCCAGCAGTGTATATATATGATCTTCTTTTCCAGTTCTTTATTCGCTGTTCATATGACCCAAGGCATGGTGGTGAAGGTCTAGTCCACATTACCCGGATACTGGTCTCAGACCAGTGACTCAAATATCTTCTCTTATCTTTTTCAGTATAGCAGGCAATCGATGAGGAAGGATTAGTGTCAATCATCCTCTAAATGACCAGTTTGGATAACATAGCCAAGGGAAAGGGAACGCTTTCTGGTGCTCAAGTTCATCCGTTCCAGCAGCGTTTAGTAAACTTCTTAGATGATGAATATTTCGAGCTGATTTGATCCCATTTTGTCTACTACAAGTTAACTAATTCAAGGCAGTCACAGGAATCCTTTACTTTCTGAGTCAAATAGGTGTCACGCACGATCTTTCGATGCTCTTACAGTAAGTAGCACGATCTTTCGATGATATACAGTAAGTTTGCAGTGTTTCATGGTCAAATGGATTGTTACAAGCAGGCCGTATTTAATCATCATCGTACCCACCTTTCGCCATCGATCCGGTAGCTTGCGAATGCCGTCGTGATCCAACGACGCCGATTACGATGCGATTCAATCGTCAATGCCTTTTTTGGATATCTTCAATTTGTCAAATTGCTGACCCCTTAAGAAGTTCGTATCCTACGAAACATGTATGTATGTCCGACGGTGCAAAGTCTGGGGGAAAAAATTAACCGCATACATTCTTTTGATTCTCTTGGTGCAATAAGTTTTCACTCGAAGGAATAATAAAATATTTGCGGCTGTACTATTCCAGGGGGAGTCGAAAGCTCGTCCCGTTTCGAGCCACAAATGTTAAGAATGTATTTCTGTGCGAAATCTGCGCCAGCGTTGACTGGGTACTGCGATGACGTGAAACACACAAATATAGGTGCAGATTAACACTCGCCAGATGGCGATTAATTTGCAACTTTGGCGATTAAATTTGTTTCAGTTGTCGCCAGTTTGGCCATTTATCACTTTTTGTGCCATTTACAAAGGTATAATAATTCAGAAGTAAGACTTGAAACCAGTCTTAACTAGGGATGGGCATAAAAATCTCGATGTTGAAGAAGCAGATACATCGAAAAAATGTCGGGGGCTTTATGACCGATGCAGCGGTTGCTGTGGCTTTTTAAGTTTTCGACAAACCATTCGCAAAATTCAATTTCTTTTTTTCGCTAAAGAGTTGAGATACGTTTTGCCCTGTAAAATTTCAGTGTTTTACATTTTTCATTCATGATTCTTTCGCGTTCGCGGAATTTCGCTTTTATTGTCATCATTTGAGTCATCCTCGGGATCTATGCAAAACTGAAAATAATTTTTGGGAAGCTTAGTCGGGGGGGGGGGGGGTTGTCATTTTCCATCTAGGGAAGGTATTTCATTTTTTAAAACTTTCGAAACGGAAGTTAAACGGAGTGCAGGTTTTTCCCGTAATCCTTATTTTTCCTTCCGAAGTATTCAGTATTGTTGTTAAATGTCATTTTGTTGCTTAAATGTTTGTATTTCACTTTGAAACTGTAAGCAACAATTTCCGAAAAACGGAAGTTAGACGGCGCAAAAATTTCGTGTTAACTTCAGGCATGAGATTTTTCCTCGGATTCCAGGAATTTCACCTTTTCCGTTATCATTTGGGGCCAGAGTACGATGGGTGATTGGAGTCTCGAGTTGCAGGGCGTGGGTCCTGTTTCCGGAAAAGTCGACTGCAAGTACGACTGCCTTGTGTGTGTGGGACAAATGAGTGTTTCAATCGAGAGGACGTCCACTGAGTTGGAAAATTGTATGAAACGCCGGATCTAATTTGGGGAAATTGCGAGGGCAAACCCCTGGGAGTACGATGGGTGATTGGAGTTTCGAGTTGCAGGGCGTGGATTCTGTTTCCGGGAAAGTACGACTGCAAGGTTACTGACTTGTGTGTGTGTGGGACCGGTCCCGGACGATTCGTCCAACGACGATTGGTCCAATGCCGGTTCGTCCAAAGGGACAGTTGGTCCAATGCCGATTGGTCCAATGTCCAGTTCGTCGAATGCCGATTCGTCCCATCCCGATTTGTCCAATGGTATGATTGGTCCAACGCCGATTTGTTCAATGCTATCATCTTACCAACGGTAATCTTTTTTTATTTTCCAGAGAGGAATAATAATTATTCTCTTTATATAGGAATAATAATTATTCTCTTTATATCCTTTTAAAAGATAATTTCCGTATATTTAGTAACTGTTAACATTTTACATAAACCTGGTAAAAGGCACTCAATCAATGGAGCATTTCTCAGCTGTTTGGAAAGCATTTAGGCCGCGGGCATTTTGTGAAGATTTTAATTTACAACTTAGATATTTGGTATTTGTAAATATGTTATAAAACCTAATAAAAGGCACTCATCGCATCATTTCTCAGGTCTTTACGAGGCACCTAAGCCCCGGGCCTTTTTAGAAGATTTTGAGTTACAACCTAGATATTTGGTATTTGTAAACATTCTATAAAACCTTATAAAAGGCACTCATCGTATCACTCCTCAGGTCTTTACGAGACACCTAGGCCCCGGGCCTTTTTAAAAGATTTTAAGTCACAACCTAGATATTTGGTATTTGTAAACATTTTATAAACCATTATAAAAAGCACTCAACGAATCATTTCTCAGCTATCTACCAGGCACCTAGGTCGCGGGCCTTTTTAAAAGATTTTAATTTACAACCCAGATATTTGTAAACATTTTATAAAACTTTATAAAAAGCATTAATCGTATCATTTCTGAGGTCTTTGCAAGGCACCTAGGCCGCGGGCCATTTTAGAAGATTTTAAGTAACAGCCTAGATGTTTGGTATTTGTAAACATTTTATAAAGCTTTATAAAAAGCACTCATCGTATCATTTCTGAGGTCTTTGCTAGGCACCTAGGCCGCGGGCCTATGAATTAATATTTCGTGCTTAAGTGAAAGCGCAATATTATTAACTTGATTTAATATGTAAACGTTATGAATCTGACATCGGTAGAATTAAAGCTGTTAAAAAAGCCTAGGCCTAGTGCCTATGAATTAATATTTCGTGTTTAAATAAAAGGCGATATTATTAACTTGATTTAATATGTAAACGTTATGAATATGACTTCACTGGAATAAAAACTGTTGAAAAGGCCTCTGTCCAAACCCCGACCAGTTGGTTTCCATTGGGCAGTTGACGGAAAACCCTCACTGCATTCTACAAACAGAAACGAAACACTAGTATTTTATATTATTTCATGCAAAAGGGAAACATTGAAGTTGATAGAACGTCTCGTATCGTACATCAGTAACTTCATACGGCAGCAAGGACAGTATAACAAGAAAACGCGATTTCAAAAAAAAAAAAAAAAAAAAGGAAACTTTAACCACAATATTACGCATGAAATGTAACGTTATTTTACATTCTTTGGACTACCTGTACTTTCTTATAACATCGGAGTTAGAATCAGAAAAGATGAGCCTTTTATAGCACGAGTAGCATTTCGGACAGATAGGACGGAATTGGACCAATCGTCCATTGGACGATTCGCCATTGGACCAATCGTACCATTGGACGAATCGTGCCTTTGGACCAATTGTCCATTGGACGGATCGTCCCTTTGGACGAATCGGCATTGGACCAATCGTCGTTGGACGAATCGTACCAGACCCGTGTGGGAGAAATGAGTGTTTCAATCGAGAGGACGTCCACTGAGTTGGAAAATTGTATGAAACACCGGATCTAATTTGGGAGAAATTGCGAGGGCAAACCCCTGGGAGTACGATGGGTGATTGGAGTCTCGAGTTGCAGGGCGTGGGTCCTGTTTCCGGGAAAGTACGACTGCAAGATGACTGCCTTGTGTGTGTGTGTGGGACAAATGAGTGTTTCAATCGAGTGGACGTCCACTGAGTTGGAAAATTGTATGAAACGCCGGATCTAATTTGGGGGAAATTGCGAGGGCAAACCCCTGGGAGTACGATGGGTGATTGGAGTCTCGAGTTGCAGGGCATGGGTCCTGTTTCCGGGAAAGTACGACTGCAAGGTGACTGCCTTGTGTGTGTGGGACAAATGACTGTTTCAATCGAGAGGACGTCCACTGAGTTGGAAAATTGTATGAAACACCGGATCTAATTTGGGGGAAATTGCGAGGGCAAACCCCTGGGAGTACGATGGGTGATTGGAGTCTCGAGTTGCAGGGCGTGGGTCCTGTTTCCGGGAAAGTACGACTGCAAGTGCGACTGCCTTGTGTGTGTGGGACCAATGAGTGTTTCAATCGAGAGGACGTCCACTGAGTTGGAAAATTGTATGAAACGCCGGATCTAATTTGGGGGAAATTGCGAGGGCAGACCCCTGGGAGTACGATGGGTGATTGGAGTCTCGAGTTGCAGGGCGTGGGTCCTGTTTCCTGGAAAGTACAACTGCAAGGTGACTGCCTTTTGTGTGTGTGGGACAAATGAGTGTTTCAATCGAGTGGACGTCCACTGAGTTGGAAAATTGTATGAAACGCAGGATCTAATTTGGGGGAAATTGCGAGGGCAAAACACCCAGGGAGTACGATGGGTGATTGGAGTCTCAAGTTACAGGGCGTGGGTCCTGTTTCCGGGGGAAGTACGACAGCAAGGTGCCTGGCTTGTGTATGTGGGACCAATGAGTGTTTCAATCGAGAGGACGTCCACTGAGTTGGAAAATTGTATGAAACGCCGGATCTAATTTGGGGGAATTTGCAAGGTCCAACGCCTGGGAGTAGGATTTGTGATTGGAGTCTCGAGTTTCAGGACTTTGGTGCTGTGTCTGTGAAAGTAAAATTAGAATATTACAGCAGTGTATTTTTCAGTGAGTGGAGGCCGACTCAATTTGGAATTTGGGTGAAACGCGAGTTGCAATTTTGGGGTGGAGTATATGTAATATATATATATATATATATATCATCATCATCATCATCATCATCATTGTCAACCATTATCAATCCACTGCTGGACGAAGGTCTCCCCAAGTTTCCTCCACAACGGTCTGTCTTGTGCCAGTCTCCTCCATGTCACCCCTGCATACTTTCGAATTTCATCCACCCATCTCCCATGTGGTCTTCTTCTGGGTCTTTTCCTGTCCCTTGGAATCCAATCTAAAATTTCGGCTGTCCATCGATGATCTGTCCTTCTGGCAGTATGTCCAGCCCATTGCCATTTCAGGGATTTAACTCTGATCATGATGTCTTCCACTCTTGTCATTTTTCGGATCCACGAGTTCCTCTTCTTATCTCTCCTGGTTACACCAAGCATGCACCTCTCCATGCTGCTTTGAGTTGTCTGCAGCCTTTGTATGTCTCTTTTAGTTAAGGTCCACGTCTCTGCACCATACGTAAGCACTGGAAGGATGCATTGATCAAACACTTTTCTTTTAAGACATAATGGCATATTGCTATTGAAAATTATGCTGTTTCTTCCAAAAGCTCTCCAGGCAAGTTTTGTACGCCGATTAATTTCTTCATCAATGTGACCCTCACTTGATATCTGCTGTCCAAGATAAACGTACGTGTCTGTTATCTCCAGCTTTTCTCCATCAATCGATAAATCTTCATTTATTGTAAAAGCATTGAACATCACTTTTTGTCTTCTGAAAGTTCATTTTTAATCCCACTTCTTTACTCTTGTCAGCAAGTTCCTGGATCATACTCTGCAGCTCTGATGGGGTAGTTGCAAAAATGACTACGTCATCAGCAAAACGAAGGTGGGTTAGATAATCTCCATTAATCTTTATCCCCTTGTTTTCCCAGCTCAGTGACTGAAAAACACCCTCTAATGTGGCATTAAAGAGCTTCGGAGATATGGTGTCACCTTGTCTCACTCCCTTCCCAATTTTTACGTGTGTTGTATTTTCAAACAGCCTAATCTTTGCACTTGCATTTTCATAGATGTTATTAATAATATTAATGTATGCATCTTCAATACCGCAGGTTTTCAGAGCCATTGTAACTGCTGATGGTTTCACCGAATCAAAGGCTTTTTCATAATCGATAAAAGCCATGCACAATGGAAGTTCATATTCCCTCGCTCTTTCAATTAGTTCTCTCAGCACATGGATATGATCTATTGTGCTGTAGCCACTCCTGAATCCAGCTTGTTCTCTCGGTTGAGCCATGTCCAGTGTTACCTTCAAGCGGTGTGAAAGAACTTTAGTGAAGATTTTATAAACTACTGATAGGAGGCTGATAGGTCTGTAGTTTCCGAGATCCTCAATGTCACCTTTCTTATGTAGCAGGATCATTGTAGCGGTGTGTTCCAATCCTCAGGAATCTTTCCTTCATTAAGGCATCGAGTGAAAATTTGGGCGAGTACTGTTTCGATTTCTCCACTTGCTTCTTGTATGATGTCTACAGTAATACCATCTTCCCCTGGAGCTTTTCTCGCTTCATGTTCTTGATTGCATGTGCAACTTCTGCTGGAAGGACTGGAGGAACTCTGGTACTGGTATCTTTCATGATGTCTGGAGTGCATATATCATCCCTTTCATATAATTTGGAGTAGAAATCTTTCACTCTTGTCAAAATTTCGCCTCTATTTCTTGTTACAGAACCATCTTCTTTTCTCAGTGCCATAATCTGTTTTCTTCCCTTACTGAGATGTCCCTTTGCTATCTTTAGGCTTTGGTTGTTTTCAATTGCTTTCCTCACTAGTTCACAGTTGAATTTCCTTACGTCTTCAGTGATACTTTTTCTTACTGTCTTGCATAGCTCTATATATTCCACTTTGGAAGTCACATCTTCTTTAGTTGTCCTCATCTCTCTTCTTTTTTGCATCAACATTTTGGTTTTTCCTGATAATTTGTTCACATGCAACTTGTTCTTAGACCCAGCTAATTTTGTTGCTGTTTCCATAAGAGCTTTGGTTACTTTTCTGTTAACTTCAGAGATGTCCACTTCTTCCGATGTTAGGCCTTCTAAAGCAGAGAACCTGTTCTTCAGTTCTAACTTGAAGGTATTATGGTGTTTTTTAAGGTTGGTTATGTCAATAGATTTTGTTTGTCCTATGAGCTTGCCACGTTCAAGTTTAGTGTTGAGGTGCATCTTACATCTCACCAATCTATGGTCACTACCTGTGTTGAACTTGTTTAGCACACTGCAGTCTTCTATGACGAATTTTTTGTTACACATAATAAAATCAATTTCACTTGTCGTCCCATTTGGATGTCTCCATGTCCATTTCCTGTGTGGCTTTTTCTTGAAAAAGGAGTTCAAGATGAAAAACCCTTCTGCCTCTGCAAACTCAACGAGAGTATTTCCACGCTGGTTTCTGTTGCCATGACCGAATTTACCTACTGAAGTTTCATTCTGTTGCCGTTGCCCTATTTTTGCATTGAAATCTCCCATAATTATCTTCAAATGCTGCTTACCTTTATTATTTAGATGACAAATTTCCTCATAAAATTCTTCAATTTCTTCTTCAGGATGACTTGTGGTGGGTGCATAAGTTTGAATAATCTGAGCCTGGTATCTTTTCGAGAGTTGGATAACAAGTCGTGCAGCTCTGTCAGAGGAACTTTCAACTTCTACAACTTTGTCCTTCAGTTTCTTGTTTATTATAAATCCAACACCACTAGTTCTGCCAGTATCTGTCCCACGATAGTAGAAGAGATGTCCACTTTTCAGTTCGATGAGATCTTCTCCTTTTCTCCTTACCTCACTTAGCCCGACGATGTCCCACTTGATCCTTTGTAGTTCCTCTTCCAATTCAAGAAGCCTTGAATCAGAAGATAGGGAGCGTCCATTGTAAGTAGCCAAGGTCAGCATCAGATGGCAGCCTAGTCCGGTCCTCCGGGGATTCTTAGCACCCTCTGCCTTCATGTCGCACTGGCCGCTGCCTTGGCCAGGTACATTCCAGCTGCCGGAGACTGAGGGCCAAGATTTAAGTTGTGGAATCATTTTGGAGGGTTTGGCCATAACTCACCACGCTGGCCAAGCGGGTTGGTGAGTGTGGGATAGCATTTCCTCTGATCCCGATGGTATAGTTATACCGCTATGGGCGGTCGTCAGAGCCCCTTTAGTGGGAACAGGATGCACCACGAGAAGGCGGGGTTGACATTTGTCAAGGAGAGGCTGTGATGTTACGCATCACCTGACCTTACATCCCATATATCATCATCATCATCATCATTGTCAACCATTATCAATCCACTGCTGGACGAAGGTCTCCCCAAGTTTCCTCCACAACGGTCTGTCTTGTGCCAGTCTCCTCCATGTCACCCCTGCATACTTTCGAATTTCATCCACCCATCTCCCATGTGGTCTTCTTCTGGGTCTCATCTTCATTTCTTGTAAAAGCATTGAACATCACTTTTGTCTTCTGAAAGTTCATTTTTAATCCCACTTCTTTACTCTTGTCAGCAAGTTCCTGGATCATACTCTGCAGCTCTGATGGGGTAGTTGCAAAAATGACTACGTCATCAGCAAAACGAAGGTGGGTTAGATAATCTCCATTAATCTTTATCCCCTTGTTTTCCCAGCTCAGCGACTGAAAAACACCCTCCAATGTGGCATTAAAGAGCTTCGGAGATCCCATATATATATATATATATATATATAAACCTCATTTCCCGCTGAGAACCTTCATTGGAATCCCCCTTTAGGTATTGACATATATATATATATATATATATATATATAGGGATGTAAGGTCAGGTGATGCGTAACATCACAGCCTCTCCTTGACAAATGTCAACCCCGCCTTCTCGTGGTGCATCCTGTTCCCACTAAAGGGGCTCTGACGACCGCCCATAGCGGTATAACTATACCATCGGGATCAGAGGAAATGCTATCCCACACTCACCAACCCGCTTGGCCAGTGTGGTGAGTTATGGCCAAGCCCCTCCAAAATGATTCCACAACTTAAATCTTGGCCCTCAGTCTCCGGCAGCTGGAATGTACCTGGCCAAGGCAGCGGCCAGTGCGACATGAAGGCAGAGGGTGCTAAGAATCCCCGGAGGACCGGACTAGGCTGCCATCTGATGCTGACCTTGGCTACTTACAATGGACGCTCCCTATCTTCTGATTCAAAGCTTCTTGAATTGGAAGAGGAACTACAAAGGATCAAGTGGGACATCGTGGGGCTAAGTGAGGTAAGGAGAAAAGGAGAAGATCTCATCGAACTGAAAAGTGGACATCTCTTCTACTATCGTGGGACAGATACTGGCAGAACTAGTGGTGTTGGATTTATAATAAACAAGAAACTGAAGGATAAAGTTGTAGAAGTTGAAAGTTCCTCTGACAGAGCTGCACGACTTGTTATCCAACTCTCGAAAAGATACCAGGTTCAGATTATTCAAACTTATGCACCCACCACAAGTCATCCTGAAGAAGAAATTGAAGAATTTTATGAGGAAATTTGTCATCTAAATAATAAAGGTAAGCAGCACTTGAAAAATAATTATGGGAGATTTCAATGCAAAAATAGGGCAACGGCAACAGAATGAAACTTCGGTAGAGTAAATTCGGTCATGGCAACAGAAACCAGCGTGGAAATACTCTCGTTGAGTTTGCAGAGGCAGAAGGGTTTTTCATCTTGAACTCCTTCTTCAAGAAAAAGCCACTCAGGAAATGGACATGGAGACATCCAAATGGGACGACAAGTGAAATTGATTTTATTATGTGTAACAAAAAATTCGTCATAGAAGACTGCAGTGTGCTAAACAAGTTCAACACAGGTAGTGACCATAGATTGGTGAGATGTAAGATGCACCTGAACACTAAACTTGAACGTGGCAAGCTCATAGGACAAACAAAATCTATTGACATAACCAACCTTAAAAAACACCATAATACCTTCAAGTTAGAACTGAAGAACAGGTTCTCTGCTTTAGAAGACCTAACATCGGAAGAAGTGGACATCTCTGAAGTTAACAGAAAAGTAACCAAAGCTCTTATGGAAACAGCAACAAAATTAGCTGGGTCTAAGAACAAGTTGCATGTGAACAAATTATCAGGAAAAACCAAAATGTTGATGCAAAAAAGAAGAGAGATGAGGACAACTAAAGAAGATGTGACTTCCAAAGTGGAATATATAGAGCTATGCAAGACAGTAAGATGAAAAAGTATCACTGAAGACGTAAGGAAATTCAACTGTGAACTAGTGAGGAAAGCAATTGAAAACAACCAAAGCCTAAAGATAGCAAAGGGACATCTCTGTAAGGGAAGAAAACAGATTATGGCACTGAGAAAAGAAGATGGTTCTGTAACAAGAAATAGAGGCAGAAATTTTGACAAGAGTGAAAGATTTCTACTCCAAATTATATGAAAGGGATGATATATGCACTCCAGACATCATGAAAGATACCAGTACCAGAGTTCCTCCAGTCCTTCCAGCAGAAGTTGCACATGCAATCAAGAACATGAAGCGAGGAAAAGCTCCAGGAGAAGATGGAATTACTGTAGACATCATACAAGAAGCAAGTGGAGAAATCGAAACAGTACTCGCCCAAATTTTCACTCGATGCCTTAATGAAGGAAAGATTCCTGAGGATTGGAACACCGCTACAATGATCCTGCTACATAAGAAAGGTGACATTGAGGATCTCGGAAACTACAGACCTATCAGCCTCCTATCAGTAGTTTATAAAATCTTCACTAAAGTTCTTTCACACCGCTTGAAGGTAACACTGGACATGGCTCAACCGAGAGAACAAGCTGGATTCAGGGAGCGGCTACAGCACAATAGATCATATCCACGTGCTGAGAGAACTAATTGAAAGAGCGAGGGAATATGAACTTCCATTGTGCATGGCTTTTATCGATTATGAAAAAGCATTTGATTCGGTGAAACCATCAGCAGTTACAATGGCTCTGAAAACCTGCGGTATTGAAGATGCATACATTAATATTATTAATAACATCTATGAAAATGCAAGTGCAAAGATTAGGCTGTTTGAAAATACAACACACGTAAAAATTGGAAAGGAGTGAGACAAGGTGACACCATATCTCCGAAGCTCTTTAATGCCACATTGGAGGGTGTTTTTCAGTCACTGAGCTGGGAAAACAAGGGGATAAAGATTAATGGAGATTATCTAACCCACCTTCGTTTTGCTGATGACGTAGTCATTTTTGCAACTACCCCATCAGAGCTGCAGAGTATGATCCAGGAACTTGCTGACAAGAGTAAAGAAGTGGGATTAAAAATGAACTTTCAGAAGACAAAAGTGATGTTCAATGCTTTTACAAGAAATGAAGATTTATCGATTGATGGAGAAAAGCTGGAGATAACAGACACGTACGTTTATCTTGGACAGCAGATATCAAGTGAGGGTCACATTGATGAAGAAATTAATCGGCGTACAAAACTTGCCTGGAGAGCTTTTTGGAAGAAACAGCATAATTTTCAAGAGCAATATGCCATTATGTCTTAAAAGAAAAGTGTTTGATCAATGCATCCTTCCAGTGCTTACGTATGGTGCGGAGACGTGGACCTTAACTAAAAGAGACATACAAAGGCTGCAGACAACTCAAAGAAGCATGGAGAGGTGCATGCTTGGTGTAACCAGGAGAGATAAGAAGAGGAACTCGTGGATCCGAAAAATGACAAGAGTGGAAGACATCATGATCAGAGTTAAATCCCTGAAATGGCAATGGGCTGGACATACTGCCAGAAGGACAGATCATCGATGGACAGCTGAAATTTTAGATTAGTTCCAAGGGACAGGAAAAGACCCAGAAGAAGACCACATGGGAGATGGGTGGATGAAATTCGAAAGTATGCAGGGGTGACATGGAGGAGACTGGCACAAGACAGACCGTTGTGGAGGAAACTTGGGGAGACCTTCGTCCAGCAGTGGATTGATAATGGTTGACAATGATGATGATGATGATATATATATATATATATATATATATATATATATATATATATATATATATATATATATATACATATATATATATATATATATACATATATATATATATGCAGTCTTGGTACTGTCTTCGGTACAGTGATGATAATGTTTTGATAATATACTTGCGGTATGTTGCGGTCTTAAAATGAAATTCGCGAACTACTAAATTCATGGGCTTCAGGATCGCATACATGGATCTGTATTGTGTCGCTTATGGGTTCGTTGATAGAAGAAGTTCGTGGATTTTTGCAGTTAGCATTTTTGTTTTTAATTTGGTTAAAATTGTTTTCCTTCTTGTAGTTAAGTGAACTTCTAATGTATTTGAGATGGCTTTTTCGAATTTCCACGATGGGCTTTACGCAGATCTTGCAATGGTGTTAGATACTAAAATCAATGATGATAAATATGCTTGTGAGACGTGTAGGATTGAATCGCCTATCGGTAAAAAGTTTAATTGTGTTGGAGGAAAATGAAAGCTGTTATGCATTGCTGACTGAGTGGAAATGCTTTAACCCGAAGGAAAATGCGAAACAATTGTTATGGGCGGATACATGAAACGGATATGCTTTGTTGACCCATCGCCCCCAAATTTTACTGTATTACACTCCCATGTCAGTAAGTTTCAGGAACTTGAAAAGGATTATTTTTGTTGTCTCTTGACAATTTGAGGAAAGGATGGTTATCACAAGCGGCTGGCCGTTGCTGTAATAGATATAAGCCACGTATGTCGCTTCGGAGACGCATGCCCGTGTTAAATGCACTCTTGTTTCTGAGATGCCGTCCTTCCTGACGACTCTGCCACCGGTAAGGTAGGAAAACGTTCGAAAACATGCACTAACATTCGTAGACGTTTACAGATTTGTTGTCACATCTTTTTTCTCTCAAATCTTGTGAGTCGAAGGCAGCCAATCGTCTTCACACAAGATTTCGCTCGAATCTTGTGTACGGTCGCCTTTGTTAACCTTTGGTACCCAATCTTGCAACACACAATGGTCACATATTTTTAGAACGATTTTACAGAAATATATATATAATTAATATTTAAAATAATATTGTCACTTTTTAAATGCTCTGATAGCCTTTTCTCTGGACTTCATAGTCCTACATCTAGATTTCTAAGATAACAGGCATTTCTTAAAATTGGTAGTGATATTTAATTCCTCTACTCTTCTACTGCTTTTCATAGTCCAATAATTGTTTTAGGTATCAGTTCAGAAAGCGCTTATTTTAGCAGTCCGAAGGCACCGCATATGTCCATTCATTGTTGACACATCAAGAGACTTTAAAGGAATATCAGCAAAAGTCTCTTTTTTCATTTTTTCAAGAAATAAACTGATAGATTTGGATGTCCTGATGGCGTTCTACGTTTTGAAGACTGTGGATAAAAGAATCTTATTTCCTCTTCAAATGTAGGAATTAAAACATTATTTTGGTAATCTGTAGAATTGATTTTAACGTTCTTTTCAACTTTTCTTAACTTCAATTTCCCATTGTACGGAGAAACCAGCAATAATCATGAATACATTACTGAAACTTCCTTTGGATTCTTGAAAATAAGTTTGTAAGTCTTTTTCTGCTCTTTTGCGATAGTAAAGCGACCTTTTTTGGTTACAGTCGCTTAGGTAGATCCATGGTTAATCAATAGTTACAATAAATTTCCATCCGTCTCCGGCAAAATGACTTTCATAAAGAAGTCTGCACTGTGTTCTGCGCTCAACCACGTGCCAAGGCAAAAGGCGGTGAACATTATATATTTTTTCAGAATAAAATCTTTGTTTATTACCTTGTTTACAGTTAATGCAGATAGTTTTTAACGACTTAGCGATTGTTCTTTGAGTTGATGGGTTTTCTTAGAACCCACCAACCTTGCTTTTGAAATAGTCGTAAAAGTACGTATCTTCTTTGGATATTCGTTTGGTGTTCGTTTTCCTGTTAAAAGCAACGGCTGACAGTTTTTTCCTTCATTATTAATGGTAATGCTTATTTTACACTTAGAAATGCCAATTCCACGATTTTCGCAGAGTTTTAAATTACAGAATACGAATATTTCTGTTCGTAAAGAGCAAAACCATGACCTTCTATCTACAGCTTCTTTACGTGCGCCATTTTCTTAGCACATGATATTTAACTGCAACAGGTGTTTCTTTCGTGTTCATCTAACACGCTGTCGCTAGTTTCAATTCTTTGAACTTATTTTGTTGTCTGGAATTTCTTATCAAAAACATTCTGAAAATGCGTTGACATCGTCTGTATTTTTAATTCATTGCAGATTTTAATCGGAGATAGCTGTGCACAAATAATATGGGATAAAATGTACTCGTCGTGATTGCAATAAAAAGTGCATTTTGTTGTACTTTTTCTGAAGAAAGGAAAACTGTAGCAATCCAGACAGGAATAAATGTCGGTCAATGTAAACGAAATAAAGTCTAGCCAGAGCTGAGAAATGAATCGAAACATATGACTTTATGGGATGACTTAAAATTTAAGCTGAAACTTAAAATTGCTTGGTATTTGTTATTGCGTCTTGTGAAAAAGGAGAAGGAATTGAGGTTTCAAGTCCCGGTGAAAATAAAAGCAACTCAATATTTTGAATTAAAAAACGGAAATGGGATATAATGTCTAAGTAATACTGGATTCGTTTAACAAAAATCCACAAACTGTTCGCATGGCCCCATTGTCTGCGTAGCTAGAAGCGCTGCCTTCTAGCAAAGCAGGCGTCCCCTGGTTGGAGCCTCGACGAGGCATCAGTGGTGCGCACGTTTTATGGCGCTGACTTTCTGTCTTCTCTGGAACCAGTAACCCCAAATTCAAGACGGACAACTGTTTCTATGCTCCTTGATTTTTTATAGTAACTCCGAAATTTAAAAAAAATTGAAAAAGTGTTAAGAAGTCTGTCTTTCCTGGGTAGAGGGTAATACGTCGATTATCATCATTTCGAGAACGCCAGAAATGAAGAAATTTTTTTTTTGAAGGTTTAACGACCACCGTGAGCAACTCAATGGGTTGTAAGCAATCGCCCGTCCCTAACTTAGGGCATCTGACAACACGAAAGGGAGAGAGCCTCTACCTCAAGACACACACAGCATCCATGCCTCACCGGGCGCAGTAAGACATTTCGGAAGACATTTCGCCGTCCCTGTGGACATTTCAGTAAGACATTTCGCCGTCCCTGTGGCGCAGTAAGACATTTCGGAAGAATGGTCTTACTGCGCCACAGGGACGGCGAAATAACCTTTTATATCGGTATTTTAGAATAGAAAGTTTGCAGGCTGAATTTGGCCTCCTACCAAAAAGATATGAAATTTGCACAAAATATTATTCACAAAAAATTTATCAGAGTTCAAAGTTCTCGAAGAAAAATACATGGAATTGGCCTAGCAAGTGCAGACATATATGTTTGCTGTGGAGTGATGAGCGGACATTTTGATGCTAGGTACGTTTTTTGAAAGGACGTAAAAAGCAAGAACGTAGGTAGAATAAAGAGGAATGCATTTGTTCGTTAGAGCCTGTCATAATGTGTGATGGGTGCCCCTTTGAAAGTTAAACTTACAGCGAATGGGGACACCCTGGTGACGCAGTGGGCTAAGCGATGGCTTCTGATCGTTCGTCCTAAATGCAGGGACGTCGCTAAACTTCGAAATCAGGTTTGGCGGCGGGTGGGCGAGCTTCACTTTTGGTGGGGCAAGCTTGATAGTAACTTTTCTACGGAACACTGAAAGAACGAATTTTAAATGTTCTCAACTACCGACTACAAAGATTCATGCAATCTCCACCTGGACACACACACACATACAGGGATCTAACTAGTTACGCCACTGGTGTAAGATACATGTGTAACTAGGACATCGCCTTTTACTTTTTACTTGCCCTGAATGCATTGTCTTAAATTGCTTTTCAAAAATTTTGCCTTTTTGCTTACTAAAAACAGTACTGTACTTCAACAATTTATTTAAAAGAACATGTCGTTTTTATTTATCTAAATCAAATTTTAACGTTATGCCACGCAGATACAATATATTCCCCACCCCTTAACTCCCGTTCTTTAAGCCAGCGACTTTGCGCTGCACTCCTCTCCTACAAATCCGTCGTCAGCTGTTTCCTGCACTTTATATAAAATAAACTGCACTTCAACAATTTATTTAAAGGGACATGTCGGTTTTATTTATCTAAATCAAATTTCAACGTCGTGCCACGCAGATACAATGTATTCTTCTCCTTTAACTCCCATTCTTTTAGCCAGCGACTTTGCCCTGCACTGCTCTCCTACAAATCAGTCGTCAGCTGTTTCCTGCACTTTCAATAAAATAGTACTGCACTTCAACAATTTATTTAAAGGAACATGTGTTTTTTATTTATCTAAATCAAATTTTAACGTCGTGCCACGCAAATACAATGTATTCTTCCCCTTTAACTCCCATTCTTTAAGCCGCCGACCTTGTCCTGCACTCCTCTCCTACAAATTAGTCGTCAGCTGCTCCCTGCACTTTCACTGTCCCGAAGCAGAAGTAAGAGCGCTAGTGTAGCTTTAGACTCCTTTCTGTGCTGCAAGCTCCTATTTCGTAAAGAAAACAAACAGCAGAACAATTAGTAGTAATCATTAGCCACCTGGCCATACAAACATAAGAAAAGAGGCTTAAACTAAGGAATTGGAAGAGTGGAGAACAACTGAACTTTCATGGCCCTTCTGATGCTATTTTGATAACCTTTCTACCGAGACGTAAACAACGTATTTCCTAGGGGAAATACGTAGGGATACATGATATAAAACACATGACTTATTACTTGCGAAAATCCATATTATATTTTGAAGTTAAATATCCGTTCCTCCAAGTGGGTATGGGTTCGAATCTTGTGGGGCATAGTTGTTGTTTTCGTCTTACGGCACTGGCTATGTGCTTTAAGTTTAAGGCACATAGCTCGTGCCGTAAGACGAATAAATCTAGCTCCTGTGCCCTAACCTTTGACCCCATTTCGATTATATTGAACGCAATTGGTTCAGTATACTTCTGGAACAACATACTAAAGTTTGTCGCAATAGAAGCATTTTTAGTCAAGTTATGAGTATAATGGTTGTGGAATAAATTTCGCTCCTGTACCCTGACCTTTGACCCTATTTCAATGATATTCAATAGAACAGGTTCAGTATATGTCCGGAACAACATGATAAAGTTTTGTCGCAGCAGAAGCATTTTTACGTAAGTTATGACGCTTAAGAGTGATAGAATGGATCTCGCTCCTATGGCCTGACCTTTGTCCCCATTTCGCCCATTTTCAATAGGGTTTGTTGCCAGGTTGTCCCCTACCACATACTAAATGTTTATCGAAAACGAACCATTTTTACGCGAGTTATCGTGCGTACAGACAGACGAACAAAGCTGAAGCATACACGCTTCTTCAATCTACGATTGGAAAGCGTAAACAAGTTAGTAAAATCATGCAATGCATTGATTATAATAGTATGCCTTCCAACATACCAGAAATCATTACTCAAGTGATGAAGATAATGGATGTGGAATAAATCTCGCTCATGGGCCTTGACCTTTGACCCCATTTCGATGATATTCAAAAGAACCGGTTCATTGTATCTCCGGAACTACATGATAAAATTTTGTCTTTCAAAATCGCTTTATTGGAACAACTAAGAGGTACGCGGAAGCAAGTACAGTGATGGGCAACATGGGAAGACATACATAAAATAAATGCCATGGGTGAGGCAGGGCATGCATAAGGAGATAATAATACAATCACTGTGGGCGGTACAAAGATATATGCGTGAGCAGGAACACAAGTAATAACATGGAGAAAAAACGCTGGAGTAACAGTCAAAAACGCAGACGTTACGAAACAGGGCCATGCATATAATACGATTCACGCATTAGGACACGCTTGAACCAGCGTTCATGGGCACGGTTGTAGTCAATAGGAGAGGTAAAGTCACTTCGCTGCTGAGGATCACGGGAAGATGGAGCACGGCGGCGCCGCTTACGACGGCGTTTCTGAGAAGCACCATCAAACGAAGGCTGAAGAGGAGACGATGGAGCAGCAATGTGCGCAGACGTCGTTGTTGATGCAGCAAAAGGCACCGGCGATGAGACAACACAGGCAGTAGGCAGTGAGGACGAAGAAGACACAGACGGGGCGGAGGAAATAGCTGACGGAGGAGAGGTGTGTGATAGCGAAGGTGATCGTGAGAAGCAAAAATCCGAAGACTCAGGTAACATAGGCGATGAATTAGGAGGAGAGACTTGCGGTGAATCAGGAACATGTCTGGGCTGCGAGGAAAAGACGAGAGAAGGTGACCACAAATGACGAAGCAAAGGCAAGAGGCACATTGACCGGTGGCGTACACTGGGAATTAGTGGAGGCAGCAGACAAGAAATAACTGGGGAAAACAGCATCGGTAACACCAGAAGGCTGATCCCTGGGGGTAATGACAGCATCCATAACGGGCAGGGCAGAGAACAAATGGTAGCAGAAGAAGAATGCGACGAGGAAGAAGACTTGTGGCGTTTCAATAAAGTCGTTATGGAAGATGGGCTGTGAAGGGTGGCGAGCCTGGTGGCGTGGTCGTAGCAGAAGAAGTAATATCCAGCAGAGAGGCCGGTAAGAGATGTGTAGAGAAAATGGTGTCATCAGGGACAGGGGAAGAAAAAATGCAGGGGTCGGAAATAACCCCCGGACCGGTGGAGACACAAGCCAAGGGGTTCTACTAGAGATGAGTGCTGTACGGACAAACTGTGAGGCAGAAGCAGAGGTACCATAAGACGAAGCCGAAGCAGGAATATTGTCTTTATCAGGGCATGAAGCATCTAGATAAGCGGGCGATTTGCAAATGAAGCAATGAAGAGCAGTGTAGACATGAATGGTGTGAATATGGCAACCACAGTCTATATGGAAAGTGGTTGGACAGGAAGTAATGGGATTTGCGTTCGGAAACACAAGAGCTTGGCGGCAGAAATTAAAATATGGACGAACACCTTGCTCTTATAATGCCGCAGGTAAGGTGCGAATGGGGCTAACAACAAGTCCACAACGGGAAAGGCAACTATGAAGGATATCATCTGAGGTTTCAGGAGGAACGGGAGACATTCTGACAAGTATGGGGCACTGTGCTAGTGGAATGGCGAACAGACTTTGATCGCCGACGGAAAGGGGAGAAGAAATGACTCGCACGTCCTCGACGGGGAAAGAAAAGTAAACATGCACAGAGCGGGGTTTTCATGCGATATGGGTAATGGTGTCGAGGGAACAATCTCGTGAAGAGCGGAGGTATACACAGTGAGTTTAGTATTTGGTAATCGGTAGGCAACATATTTCACTCCTAAAGCTAGAGAGGAAAGCAAAGACTTACCTCGTGGTGAGGACTCTGTGAAATGAGCTGTGAGGACTGTATCATGACGGGAAAGAAGAAGGTCCAGACAGGACGGTAAAGAAGAAGGTCCAGACAGGACGGCAAAAGAACGGAGGGGACTGAAGTGACGGAAGGTAAAGGAAGATTAATTGTATCTTGAAGTAAAACGTCTGGTGGAGGCGTCAGTGATGGCCAGTAAGAGGTAGATGTAGCACAAGCCATGAGCAGTTGAGTAGAAATACACAATTACGATGACGGTTGACAATGAAGGCAGAGAAGCACGGTAAACGGGTGGACGAAGGCAAAACCTGAGCGATGACGTCACGTGAAGAGCTACTAGAGATGAGTGCTGTACGGCCAAGGAGGTTAGAATAATATATCATCTAGAGATGCTCTTGCTAATGGAGCAGTACCACTTAGTACCGCGTGAAGTCTAAAACCGCGAGCGACAGCCGTCAAAGTGTGGGAAAGCTGATAGGTTGGCCGAATCGCCTTTTTCTATCGCAAATGCTTCCAATTTCGCATCGTAAATTGCTGCCGATGAATGAGAAAATGCTTAATTTATAAAATTCTTAATTAGTTTGACACTCCTTCCCATTTTTATTTTAAATTGAAATACACGAATGTTAGTGCGAATTCTAAACAAAACACAACGTTAAAATTAAAACCTTCACTCGTATAAGA
This sequence comes from Macrothele yani, assembly GCA_039090855.1. Classification (NCBI taxonomy): domain Eukaryota; kingdom Metazoa; phylum Arthropoda; class Arachnida; order Araneae; family Macrothelidae; genus Macrothele; species Macrothele yani. The sequence goes on along the minus strand of CM077009.1, from coordinate 75,646,744 downwards.
AGTATAATTCATTCTGTTTTGTGTGTGTGGCCAACAGAAACGAAAGTTTTGTCGCAATCGATGCATTTTTAGGCAAGTTATCAGGATAATGGCTGTGGAATAAATCTCGCTCCTGTGCCGGGATCTTCGACCCCATTTCAATTATACTCAACAGAACCAGTTCAGTATACCTCCAGAACAGCATACTTTAGTTTTGTCGCAATCGAAGCATTTTTTGTCAAGTTATGAAGATAATAGCTCTGTAATAAATATCACTCCTGTGTACTGCTGACCTTTGACCCCATTTCGACGATATGCAACAGAACCGGTTCAGTATACCTCCAGAACAACAAACTAAATTAAGTTTTATCGCAAACGAAGCATATTTACGTAAGTTATGACGCATAAAGGCGATGGATTTGATCCAGTTGCTATGTCCTGACTGTTGTCCCCTACCACATACTATAAAATTTCATCTAAATCGAACCATTTTTTACGCAAGTTATGACGCATAAGGGCAACGGAATGGATCCAGCGACTATGTGACCTTTGACCCCATTTCGTCCATTTTCTTTAGGGTTCGTCCCCAGGTTGTTCCCTACCACATACTAAAATTTCATCGAAATAGAACCTTTTACACGTAAGATATGACTCATAAGGGCAATGGAATAGATCCCACGTCTATGTCCTGACCTTTGACCCGTTCCGCCGATTTTCAATAGGGTTCGTCCCCAGGTGGTCCTGCACCATACACTAAAATTTTTATCGAAATCGAACCATTTTTACGCGAGTTATCGTGCGGACGGAGAGACGGACGGACGAACCTGGAGCATATACGCTTCTTCAACCGACGGTTGGAAAGCGTAAAAAAAAAGAAGGATCTGGTTGGGTCAGTTTCCCCGCTTTAAAGAAGAGATCAACAGTAGGGGGACTTTTTCATTTTACTCAGTAACCAAACTTCATTTTGGCCTCAAACCTTGATCTTTTCGTCTTGTAAGTTTGGTCATTTTGAACTAAAACAATTCCATTTTCTACTTTTCTAAATGATACAGATCGTTGGCGGCAGAATTCACTAGAAAGATTTCTGTTTTTATTCTGAATCCGCTTTATTCTTCTTTTGTGCTTTATCAATAAATCGGACGGACACAAAATTGTTTGCTCTTTTCAGGAAACCATTTAAAAACAATTTTAGGCAGGAAACTACCACATTTTTCCATAGTACTCTCCCCTCCGAACTTCTGCGCATTTTGCTTTTCATCTCAGCACGGTTAGTTGCAAGATTTTCATCTATGACAAATTTCACAATCAATTTTTTTTTGTTTGCTTGCTCTTTTCAGGAAACCATTTAAAAGCAATTTTAGGCAGGAAACTACCACATTTTCCCATAGTACTCTCCTCCGAATTTCTGCGCATTTTGCTTTTCATCTCAGCACGGTTAGTTGCAAGATTTTCATCTATGACAAATTTCACAATCAATTTTTTTGTTTGCTTGCTCTTTTCAGGAAACCATTTAAAAACAATTTTAGGCAGGAAACTACCACATTTTCCCATAGTACTCTCCCCTCCGAACTTCTGCGCATTTTGCTTTTCATCTCAGCACGGTTAGTTGCAAGATTTTCATCTATGACAAATTTCACTGTCAAGTTTTTTGTTTGCTTGCTCTTTTCAGGAAACCATTTGAAAACAATTTTAGGCAGGAAACTACCACATTTTCCCATAGTACTCTCCCCTCCGAGCTTCTGCGCATTTTGCTTTTCATCTCAGCACGGTTAGTTGCAAGATTTTCATCTATGACAAATTTCACAATCAATTTTTTTTGTTTGCTTGCTCTTTTCAGGAAACCATTTGAAAACAATTTTAGGCAGGAAACTAGCACATTTTCCCATCATAGTACTCTCCCCTCCGAGCTTCTGCGCATTTTGCTTTTCATCTCAGCACGGTTAGTTGCAAGATTTTCATCTATGACAAATTTCACAATCAATTTTTTTTGTTTGCTTGCTCTTTTCAGGAAACCATTTAAAAACAATTTTAGGCAGGAAACTACCACATTTTCCCATAGTACTCTCCCCTCCGAATTTCTGCGCATTTTGCTTTTCATCTCAGCACGGTTAGTTGCAAGATTTTCATCTATGACAAATTTCACAATCAATTTTTTTTGTTTGCTTGCTCTTTTCAGGAAACCATTTGAAAACAATTTTAGGCAGGAAACTACCACATTTTCCCATAGTACTCTCCCCTCCGAGCTTCTGCGCATTTTGCTTTTCATCTCAGCACGGTTAGTTGCAAGATTTTCATCTATGACAAATTTCACAATCAATTTTTTTTTTTGCTTGCTCTTTTCAGGAAACCATTTAAAAGCAATTTTAGGCAGGAAACTACCACATTTTTCCTTAGTACTCTCCCCTCCGAATTTCTGCGCATTTTGCTTTTCATCTCAGCACGGTTAGTTGCAAGATTTTCATCTATGACAAATTTTACTGTCAATTTTTTTTTGTTTGCTTGCTTTTTTCAGGAAACCATTTGAAAACAATTTTAGGCAGGAAACTACCACATTTTCCCATAGTACTCTCCCCTCCGAATTTCTGCGCATTTTGCTTTTCATCTCAGGCCGGTTAGTTGCAAGATTTTTATCTCTGACAAATTTCACTGTCAATTTTTTTTTTCTGTAAAAGCATGCATCCAGAATACACAAATTCATTCACCAAACATGACATCGGAATGATTTATTTGTCAGATCAAATAAATGATGTGTATGAAATATCTATTTCCTCCTTGAAGCTGTATTTTAGAACCGCATTCCGACATCCGTAGTACCAAATAAAAAAAATCTGACATGCGTTCGAGAATTGGGACTTGAAGATTTTGGTATCTTGCTTTGTTTCCGTTGGATAGTGTTTCTTTTTTGGTGAGAAAATTTCAGAGTTACGTTTTGTATGATTGATTTCTTCATTTCATTCAAATGAAGATATCAATCACACAAAACCTAAAACTGAAATTTACAACGCGGAAAACGCATTTTGTATTAAATTGCTGGCTTAGAGACAAAAAAAAAAGTTCATGTAATTTTTGATGTGCATTGAATATTCGGCTTTCTTTTCTGATTTACGCTTTCCAACTGTAGGTTGACGAAGCGTATATGCTCCAGCTTTGTCTGTCTGTCCGCTCGATAACTCGCGTAAAAATGATTCGATTCCGATGAAATTTTAGTATGTAGTAAGGGAAAACTGGGGACGAACCTTATTGAAAATGGGCGAAATGGGGTCAAAGGTCAGGGGATCCATTCCATCGCCATTATGTGTCATAACTTACGTAAAAATGCTTCGATTGCGACAAAACTTCATCATGTTGTTCCGGAGATACACTGAACCGGTTCTCTTTAATATCATCGAAATGGGGTCAAAGGTCATTGCACAGGAGCGAAATTTATTCCACAGCCATTATCCTCATATTTTGACTAAAAATGCTTCTGTTGCGACAAAACTTTCGTATGTTGTTCCAGAGGTACACTGAACAAATTCTGTTTATATATAATCAAAATGGGGTCAAAGGTCAAGGCACAGGAGCGAGATTTATTCCACATCCACTATCCTCATAACTTGAGTAATAACCTAAGTAATTATTTCTGGTATGTTGGAAAGCGTATCCATAATCAATGCATTGCATGATTTTAGTAATTTGTTTATTATAAAAGTTGGTATACTTTTTTTTTTTTTTGGAAAAGCAAGGTTAATACGTGTTTTCATTCGGCACGTTAACTAGTTTTATGAGTCGTCTTTGGGAAATTATTTTAGCGCCAGGACTGGTCCTGTTGCCACCAAAATCTTCCCCGTTTTTCAGGCATTCTGATGCAAAATATTCTCAATGGATTGGCCTGAACTTTGATTTTGACTTCACTCATATAACCTTCCTTAATTATCAGAATAGAAAAATTACTTTGACATTGCTAAGAAGTGAAAATCCGCATATTTTCAAAACATGTGCAGATTTTTACTGTTGTTGACGCAATGGTGGGAAATGTTTTGGGTACCATAGCAATTGGTTTGCAAAGTTGTTTTTAAAAACTGTTTGTGCATCTCATGCACGATCAGAATTCTACAGAATGTTGTGTAGGCGTTATCTACTTGTTGATTCCAGCAAAATTACTTTAGCATTGTCTTACTGATCAGTCATACCTACGTATTTTCGTGTTTTGCAGATGTATAACTTTTTCTACAAATTAGCGTAACATGTCTTGAGTTTTTACTGTATATCGGTTTGAAAGAGTGGAAATATATTTTAGACAGATGTTCCAGTTCTTCTGGTGGAGTATTTTCCCAGAAGCGTACTAATTGCATTCATAAATTTCATGGCTGCCCTTTCTGGCGTAAATTCAGAGCCCCCAGTCCCATTTTATTCCAATTTTATGTGGATGCTTTGTACCAAACAAAACCAGAGCAAAACATGTATTTCGTCAGAGAGGAACATTGTTATTAGCACGTCTTTTGTAAAAAAAAAAGAAAAATACAAAATAACAAACAAATCGTGCTTATGTTAACACTTTGTCCGTCTGTGGGCAACATATATTTGCAACTTGCACCAGATAGCTCCTGCGCAAGTGCAAATTTTTGAAAAATTCTTATGACGCATAACTTTGCCAGCAGAAGGCATACATGCAGATGCTGTCGACTATAGTTGTTTCTGAATATCCAATTGACAACATTTTCTTCCGATCGATATCGTTTATGACGACGACAGTTTTGGGTAGTTTCTTTTCCAAATAATGCATAGTTTTTTTCGCTAAGGGTCGTAAAATTAAATTGCGATTTCCCCGATATCTCTGCTCGAAAAATTTGAAAATTTTTCAAGCATTTGAAAAATTCTTTTTGCATCTGATAGAGAGAGCTCTTAGTGGGAAATGTTCTAGACACACTTCACCCCTAATGGCCAAATCATTTTTTGTAAAGAATGATTTGGTCATTAGGGGTGTAAGTGTGTCTGTGTTTGTGATATATTTGCAGCAACATAATATAAATATACAAATTAATAAACATATCAGAAACGGAGGTTTCTGAAAGCTCGATTTAAAACATTCTTCCGCGATCAGATATCACGAGAAGCGTTTTAAGAATACCTTGTGCCGAAAATGGTGCATAATGTTTCCGCCAGAGGGTGTAAAAGTATATCTTATTGTTGTCGAAATCTCTGCTTCTAACAATTCAATTTGAAAAATTGTTTCTTTTTCGGAGAACGTTTCAGGTGCAAAATGTTTCTCGTACAATTTCAAATGTTTCTTAATACACAAGTGCTCCACTAAAAGGGTTAATTTCACGTTTCCGTTTGCAGCATATTATGAGCAACATCCGTGCGTCTAAATACCCGATTGAAAAAAATTCTTTTCCTGCCAGATAGTACTAACTGCCAAAACATTTTGTTTACGTTTACTACCAACAATAGTGCACAAGTTTCCCTCTCGGGGCGCAAAAGTCTTATCGGTTTTTGTTGACATCTCTGCTTTTAAAACTGCGATTGAAAAAATTCTTTGAACACCTTAGTGTACAGTTATGCGCAAAAGTTGTTTTACAAACACAAATACTAATATAGTGAGAAAAGAGTTAGAGATATTACACCAAAACGCGTCAGAACAATAACATGGACAATAACACGTAATATACTAGAAAATGAAGATAAGCACCGAGCACATTTCAAATAAATAGTGTTATTCGAAAGAAACAACACAAATATACAAATTAATAAACATACCATGAGGATATACAGTACTTTGGCATTAATAAAATGTGTAATCGCCTCTTATGGCGTGACACATGACTGACAGCGCCGCGGCATGCTGTCAAAAAATGAGTCAATAAGTTCTTAGGGCAGCGTGCCATACTGCTTTACAAAAGCACTTCGCAACAGCTGTACGTTTCTTGGAGGGATGGAAGGGGTGGGGGTGTCAGAGCAGCCACTCGTCTCCCTAAAGTGTCCCACACATGTTCTATAGGATTAAGGTGCGGAGATCTTGCTGGCAACTCCATGATCGCAATACCTACACTTCCAAGGCATTCCAGCATCAGTGGAGCGATATGGATTCGGACATCGCGGACAAACGAACATTGATCTCTTCTCAATAGCGGAATGCATTGATGGAACTCCTTGGAAAATAGGTGCAGGTGAGTTCATGGGTGCCCATAGAGAAGGGCAAGAGGTGACACTTGGCCTTCCCTGGAAATCTGACTGTCATTTCAGTTCTTCGGAGGCACTACAAAGATTTTCGCCATGTTATTAATGCTGATTGCTAATTTTAATGTTGAACTTCTGGGGGCGTGTGGACGTTTAGTAAAAACAATTGGGAATTTGCAGCAGAAAGTAATAATATTGAAATTCTCCAATGCGTGTTACCTTTTTCTCATAATGGGCAGAAGATTTACCGGGAAGAATGTCCTAAAAGTGGAGCAGATGAGTTAGAGCACAGTGTAGGGCAGTGTGAAAGACAAAGAAATGTAAAACATATAATCCTCTACAACGCCCATTTGTTCCTCGACAAATGAGTTCCGCAAGTTTTTTTCCAGAACTTTGTCTTGCGGGCGTTTTTTTTTTCCTTCTTGATGATCAACTGAATGATCACTGGAGTTTTGTGGTGCATGCGACACAAATGGCCAAAAGGCACAAGGATAAGAAAAACGACAAAGTAATTTTCTTTACTCTCTCAACATGAAGTCGAACTTCGTCCATCAGTCTTTTTTATGAAGTTTTTGGGTCGTCTGACTTTCAATTGAATTTATCTAAGTGTGTGTGGTAAAAGTGATTAGAAGATACAAACGGCACAGTAGAACTTTACGTTGTTTATTCTATTTGTTTACAATTTCCATTTTTGCCGCCTCCTGAAAACTCAGCTATGGGCCCCCATGTGGGCCAGTTCATCCTTTGCGCATTATGTTAGCCACCACAATACAACCACCGACTCCATATGTATCCCCGTACCGGGTGTTTGATGGATGGTAATGCATGCAGCGTGCTTAAAGTGAATGCACGCCGGGAATTCTTTGAAATGAGAAAGGCTCTTCCGGGTGTTCGATGGATGGTAATGCATGCAGCGTTCTCTCAAAGTGAATGCACGCCGGGAATTCTTTGAAATGAGAAAGGCTCTTCCGGATGTTCGATGGATGGTAATGCATGCAGCGTTTTTCCAAATTGAATGCACGTCGGGAATTCTTTGAAATGAGAAAGGCTCTTCCGGGTGTTCGATGGATGGTAATGCATGCAGCGTTCTCTCAAAGTGAATGCACGCCGGGAATTCTTTGAAATGAGAAAGGCTCTTCCGGGTGTTCGATGGATGGTAATGCATGCAGCGTTCTCTCAAATTGAATACACGTCGGGAATTCTTTGAAATGAAAAAGGCTCTTCCGGATGTTCGATGGATGGTAATGCATGCAGCGTTTTCTCAAAGTGAATGCACGCCGGGAATTCTTTGAAATGAGAAAGGCTCTTCCGTGTGTTCGATGGATGGTAATGCATGCAGCGTTCTCTCAAAGTGAATGCACGCCGGGAATTCTTTGAAATGAGAAAGGCTCTTCCGGATGTTCGATGGATGGTAATGCATGCAGCGTTCTCTCAAAGTGAATGCACGCCGGGAATTCTTTGAAATGAGAATGGTTCTTCCGGGTGTTTGTTCGATGGATGGTAATGCATGAAGCGTTCTCTCAAAGTGAATGCACGCCGGGAATACTTTGAAATGAGAATGGTTCTTCCGGGTGTTTGATGGATAGTAATGCATGCAGCGTTCTCTCAAAGTGAATGCACGCCGGGAATTCTTTGAAATGAGAAAGGCTCTTCCGGGTGTTTGATGGATAGTAATGCATGCAGCGTTCTCTCAAAGTGAATGCACGCCGGGAATACTTTAAAATGAGAATGGTTCTTCCGGGTGTTCGATGGATAGTAATGCATGCAGCGTTCTCTCAAAGTGAATGCACGCCGGGAATTCTTTGAAATGAGAAAGGCTCTTCCGGGTGTTTGATGGATGGTAATGCATGCAGCGTTCTCTCAAAGTGAATGCACGCCGAGAATTCTTTGAAATGAGAAAGGCTCTTCCGGATGTTTGATGGATGGTAATGCATGCAGCGTTCTCTCAAAGTGAATGCACGCCGGGAATTCTTTGAAATGAGAATGGCTCTTCCTGGTGTTTGATGGATGGTAATGCATGCAGCGTTCTCTCAAAGTGAATGCACGCCGGGAATTCTTTGAAATGAGAAAGGCTCTTTCGGGTGTTTGATGGATAGTAATGCATGCAGCGTTCTCTCAAAGTGAATGCACGCCGGGAATTCTTTGAAATGAGGAAGGTTCTTCCGGGTGTTTGATGGATGGTAATGCATGCAGCGTTCTCTCAAAGTGAATGCACGCAGGGAATTCTTTGAAATGAGAAAGGCTCTTCCGGATGTTCGATGGATGGTAATGCATGCAGCGTTCTCTCAAAGTGAATGCACGCCGGGAATTCTTTACAATGAGAAAGACGACTCATCTGAGAGGAGAACGTTAGACCACTGTTCACGTGCCCAGTGCAGATATCCCGGAACCCAACATAATCGTTCTCTCCTGTGGGAAGACGCCACAGGTCTTGTGGCATAAAAGCCACTTTCCTGAAGCCGTCTGGTCACTGCCCAGCGCGATACTGATAATCCAATTGCTGTTGTCAGCTCCGAAAACAGCTGACGAGATGTCATGATTCTGTTGCATCTCGCAGTTAGGCAAGACCGTGGTCATCGGGGATGGAAGTTGATCTTGGACGACCTGGTATAGTTCGCCTCGTAACACTCCTCATAATTTGGAAATGTCTCTAAAGGCTGTTGTGATAACCATTCGAAACACACGATGCCAACTTGCCACCTCTGTTTGGGATTGCCTGGCCTCCACTCTCCTAACCTCACGCCATTGCATATCATCGCTAAAACGGTGTCTGTGTGACATTTTCAAGACAACACGTCCTTTACTTGTAGTTTGGCAACAGCAAAAGTCTTTGCCTTTGTTTTTGTCCACACTTCACGACTATTGGCTCCTCGAGTCCATGTGCAACGCCCACTGGAGCATGATATGTCATCATACTGTCATGCGTTTCTTTAAATACCCGTTAGAGTCTGTTATGATACTGTAGTTAAAAATATTTCGTTCAGATTAATCATATAATAGGTAAAAGTAGTTGCCGTCTTTGCACAATGATCATTTGAGAAAAAGGATAAAAATTTCTTCAAATTATATTTACGAGATAAAAAAACATTGTTAAAACTACATAAGATCTATCGGACATTAAAGTCTATCATCAGATGTTAAAACCGATGTGAAAGATACATTTAAGTGCTATAAGTAGAAGTACATACTAACCGGAAGTGAAGTACTGTTCCCAAACCAATCACCAGGTATACAACCAGAGATCACAATGCCGATAATACAATCATGTCTAAGGTCATGTTATAACGAAGTAAATTTCTCCGTCATTTCTGTCCACGCCAGGATTCGAACCCGGATCCCCTCATTCCGGAATAAGTTGCTCTACCAATTGAGCTACGCGGACCTTTGTTCTGATTCCTATCTGCCTTTATGTCGTGTGCGTCCTTCTGGTAGGTACGTCACATCTCCTGGTACGTTACATCATCTCCCCCTTATTTCTTTCTTTTTTTTTTTTTTTTTTTTTTTCGAAGTGCTGCTCTTATTTTTCCTATCTCGCGGTGTGGAAATAACATCACACCATTGCGAGATTGTGAACGGTCGGGTCATCCGGATAGTTCGGGCGCCATTATAATGAAGTAAATTTCTCCGTCATTTTTATCCGCGCCAGGATTCGAACCCGGGTCCACTCATTCCGGAATAAGTTGCTCTACCAATTAAGCTACGGCCGCCCCGGTGGCGCAGTGGTCTAAGGCGTTGGCCTCTGATCATTCGTCCGTAAGGGGTCCGGGTTCGAATCCCGGTCAGGCATGGATGTTGTGTTTGTCTTACGGCACTGGATCTCTCCCTTCCCTGGAACCAGTGACCCTAAATTAGGGACGGGCGACTGCTTATAGCCCATTGAGTTGCTCACGGCGGTCGTTAAACCTCCAATCAAAAAAAAAAAAAAAAAAAATTAAGCTACGCGGACATTTTATTCTGATTCCTATCTGCCTTTATGTCCTTCTGGCAGGTACGTCACATCTCCTTATACGTTACATCATCTCCCCCTTATTTTTTTTTTTTTTCGAAGTGCTGCTCTTATTTTTCCTATCTCGCGGTGTGGAAATAACATCACACCAATGCGAGATTTTGAACGGCCGGGTCATCCGGATAGTTCGGGCGCCATTATAACGAAGTAAATTTCTCCGTCATTTCTGTCCACGCCAGGATTCGAACCCGGATCCCCTCATTCCGGAATAAGTTGCTCTACCAATTGAGCTACGCGGACCTTTGTTCTGATTCCTATCTGCCTTTATGTCGTGTGCGTCCTTCTGGTAGGTACGTCACATCTCCTGGTACGTTACAATGTGTCCATTTGAACGGTTTCGTCCGAATCCCCTGGAGTCAGTTTAGAAGTAATATATTTCCAAGGTATTGGGATGAACTCAGGTAAAACATCGTTGCGTGTCATCGTTCCATATTTAAAAATGATGACACTCCGTTAACCGCAATGAAAACTTGGAAGGTGGAGTATTCAAAATGGAAGTCTCGTTCCAAAAAGGATAATAAGATCCTTGATTTACAAGATGCGAAAAAGCTGTTAAAGATACCCCTATTTTTTCTTTATATTTTTGCTTCGCAAGTCTAGTTTGCAGTGTTCTATGGGTAGTAGAGCTGATATGCATTTTAATAGGTTCATGGTGGTGCACAGATTTGAAGGAGATACAGTAAACGCCGTGCTTGTAAGTTAAGTCGACCTGATCACGATCCTTTTTTATCTAGAAGATAATGTTCTTAGCTTTTACACGAAAGTCAATATTATATTTTTGTCAATATTGTATAAGGCATTACCAAAATACCTTCAATCACTATTGCCGATTCATGTTACTCAGTTTCTTGATCTATATAGGCATTGGCCAGAATTGAGAACTTCAGATACATGGACCAACCATATATCTTAGCGTCATTCCCTGTAGTATCTCTGTTTCCAAATGTCCCCGTTGGTGCAGTGCATGATATAATAGGATCAAAACTGAGTGCTATGGATTACGCCTCCCCTGCGGAAATTCCGGCTGGTATTAGTGCTCTTAAGCCGGTTCATAATCGTTCCTTCTTTAAATTTCATAATGTTGTTTACTGTCAAGCTGAGGGTGTCCCAGTGGGGTCTCCATTGTCATCCATCTTGGCAGAAATCATTATGCAGACATTGGAAAACGCAGTTCGTAACGAAACACATCTGGGTCCGTCTCTATATCTAAGGTACGTGGATGATATTCTCATTTTCTGGCTTCATTCCAGGGAAGAATTAGATAATTTTGCTACTTTGTTCTGCAGTTAATTCCCTTCCCTCAAATTTACAGTAGAAATTGAGACTGATTTTTCTCTCTCATTTTAAGACTTTTTGTAAGTCGAAATCCCATTATCTTCTATCCAATTCCTAATAAGACGTGCTTTTACCTACTCTTGCAACAACAGGAAATCGAAAAAGTAACGAACATTGCTATTGAACACGGTTACCCTGAACAAGTTGTGACTCGCATCTTTAGAAAATTAGGAAGAACTCATCTTACCACTATACAACCTGATATTATTCACCCCCAAAAACTTGTGGGATCTATAATTTATGATCCAAGAATTAATAACCTCATAAAAATGTATGTAAAAATAAAATATTGACTTCCGTGCAAAATCAAAGAACATTATCTCCTTCAAAAAAAAAAAAAAAAAAAAAAGAAAAAAAAAGAATCGTGATCAGGTCGATACTGAATCCCCTTTAAATCTGTGAACCTGTTAAAATGTATATCGGCTCTACCCATAGAACTCTGCTAACAAGACTTGCGGAGCACAAATATAATGTAAAAATAGGGGCATCTACAGCAGCCCTTTCCCGCCTAGTAAGTAAATCAAGGATCTGAAGGATCTTATTTTATTATCCTATTTGGAAAGAGACTTCCATTTTGAATACGCCACCTTCAAGTTTTCATTGCGGTTAACGGAGAGTCTCATTATTTTTAAATATGGAAAGATGGAAAGCAACGATGTTTTTTTACTTCAGTTCATCCCAAATACCTTGGAAATCTATTATTCCTAAACTGACTCCATAGGATTCTGAAGAAACCGTTCCAATGGGCACATGACCTTAGCATTGACTGTATTGTCGGCATTGTGACCTCTGATTGGATACCTTGGGAACAGTACTTCACTTCCGGTTAGTATGAACTTTTACTTATAGCACTTAATGTATCTGTCACATCAGTTTTATCATCTGATGATGGACTTTACTTTAATGTCCAAAAGATATTATATAGTTTTAACTATGTTTCTTGTCTGATAAATGTAATTTGAAGAAATATTTATCCTTTTTCTTCAAATGATCATCGTGCAAAGACGGCAACTACTTTTACTAATTATATGAGAGTCTGTTATACTCTGTGTAAAAGTTCCAGACACCATGTTCATTCGTTTTTTTACTACGATGAAAAAACCTTTTGTACTTGTGAACATAAGTGCATTTACAGTGTGTAGAACACTTTGCCTCTAATAGTAGGGATTTGCAATTCATAGTTCTGGCGCTAGGTGGCATTACTATGTACTTCTGTTGCATGCGGTATTTCCGCTTCTAAAAGTCTATTTATGAAATATTTACTGTATGACATTCGTTAAAGTATGGATGGGTCAATATTATCCTTTCAAAATAGTGCGCAATTAACCATCTATGGGGCAGAAATGTCAAAACGTTTTTCTTGCTATGTGTGCTTCCAAGAGACCTATTTGAAAAATTCATTTTCCTTGATATAGCTTTTGTTTTGAAGAATATCTTTCACATATTTTCTACTTTTCTATTATTTAAAATTCTTCGGGTAAGGGGTGTAAACTTTAATCACGTTTCCCTCTGTATGTATTCTTTTTTTTGAGTGTGTGATACAAAAAATCGCTTTGACTCTGCTTTAGTTAAGAGAAACTTTTTGAGCACAATTTGTTAAATTTCCTAACAGATTTTACCGCTACCGGAGGAAACTGACTGCTTCTGTTTCTAGATATTTTACCGATGGTTAAAATGCGGTTAATTTGTTTGTCTATTTTCTGTGATGGGTTCCATTGACTTCTGAAATATTTGATTCGTGAGGGAAAGGGTTCAAAAGACGAAATCATTACAACCGAAAATTCGGTGCAATCTTTCTTGTTTTTCTTTAGGCATCGATTTGGATGACACCTGAGACATTTTTTTAGTGGTAGTTCTTTTTTTTTTTAACTTGTTACTTTGAAAGTAGGAAAGAAAATCGGAAAAAGAATTGGGAGTGGTCTAAATAATTTAGGTTTTAATTATTCTGCTATCTGACGACAGATCCTTGACATGGCGTTTTTAAAACTTTACTGTTTGTTTAGTCGACCTTCTGTTCGTGTGTCTGTTTAGCACGTCCTTTCTTTTCGCTTTGACATTTCACAAAATTCCTTTCAGGTGGAAGGACCGAAGATATTATTTTTTAAACATGACACAAATTTGTCGCATTTGCATCTTTAATGTAGTCAGTTTTTCATCTGTAAGAAAAAAATTAGAATTTTTTGAAGTGGCTGTGTTAGGTTTTTTCGGTTTAAGCAGGTCACACGAAGCAGTGAATGTGAATCTCTTCGCGTTTTCTCCAGAAGCAAGTAAAGGCATATAAAAACCTTAATTTTTTTTATTTGCGTTGGGAATTTCTTCACGTTGTCGGTGTTACAGTATAGAATAGAAAGTTTAGTACTTTAAAATGAACTTGTTAAGATGATCTTTTATCTAGGTAAAACTTTCTTTTATTACCCGATCGATTATTATATACAGTTATTTTCACACAGCGCTTTTATTTTTCCGTTCATAAATTTTCCTTCAAGATATGAGGGTCGTTCGTTTTAAAACCTTTGAAGGGAAAATATTAACAATTAAAATACGGGAAATATTTACGGTTTAAACTGCAATCGAAATAACACATAACATACCAATCGGTTTTGTTTCTAGTAGCTTGAAAATATGTGTCCGAATCTCTATTCCCCTGAACTTCAAAGAAGGGCACTGATTTGTATTTAGTTACTTCTTAATTTTTTTTTTTTTTTTTTTTTTTGAAATTTTAGAATGCAAAATAAAATTATATGAAAGACGATATGTTTTGTCACATAATCTTTCCCCCAGGACGTGTTAACAAGTTTTGAAGTGTAACTGTATGCTTTTTAGAAAAAGCAGAGAAATTCTGCCGCGCAAGCAATGAGTAGTTAACAGTGCGCAGAAATTCAGTCATGCATTTGATATGGATGCATTGGTTTTAATTTCGAAACATTCTATTCGTTTGATTAACTCAAACTTTTCTCATGCAGGAAGAAATTTGTGCGTGGGTTTTATTATTTGGTAGGTTGGTATTTTGAATTGTATGCTTTATATAGTCGACAGATCTTAACTCAGTTTTCTGAAATATTTCCCTGTAGCATTAGTTTTTAGCATGTCGTTTGTAAAAAAAAAAAAAAAAAAAAAGATGGTGCTTATCTTACCACTTTGTCCGTCAGTCTTGCTGTGGACACTATCTCTGCAACTATTAGTTCGATTTGAAAAATTATATTTGCATTGGTAGCTTGAAACGTGGGAAAGATGATCCTTGCATTCCGGTTTTTATTTGATGCACAATTTCTCCACAAGAGGGCGTAAATACTGTTGATATCGAATTCAGAATACATTTCATCCCATATATTTGCTTCTAAATAACCGATTCAAAAAATTATTTTTCTTTTCGATGCCATTTATATCCAAAACTATTTTAGGTACAATTTCTTTTACAAGTAACGCATAGATTTTCCATAAGTGGAGAGTAAAAAAGGAAATTGCATTTTCTCCTGTATCTTTGCTTCTAAGAGCCGGATTTAAAAATTCCTCCTGCATCGGACACAGATCCTCATGGAAAATGATTTTTAAAGGAAGGTTTGGCCACCAGGCGGCGTAAGTGTTTATTTTTGCTTCTGATGTATTTGCAGAAATCTCATCTTCTAAAAACTCAGCTGAAAAAGTTTTTTTGTGGGCCGATACCGCTCACCTCGGACAAAAAAACTCTTAAAAATACCCCCTTCTTAAAATAATTTATAGGTTTTTCTGCCAGAGCGTGTGCTGTATTTTTATATATATATCTGCTTCTCAGAGTTCAGTTAGAAAAAATAAATAAATTCAAAACTGTTTCTTATGTAATTTCAAAATTTTCTTAAATCACAAGCGTGCCACTAGATAGCGTAAGTTCACGTTTTCGTTTACAGCAATATCTTCGGGAGACTAAAAAAACCGATTGAAAAAATTGTTTTCATTTAGAAACTACTACTTATGGAAACAATTTATATGTATTTTCTTCCCCAAATAATGCACAATTGCGCCGCTAGGGGCGCAAATGTCTAATCTGTTTTTCTCAGTATCTCTGCTTCTAAATGTGCATTTAAAAATATCTTTTAATGCCGGATACCATTTACTTTGTGGTACACTTTGGGTTTATTTGAGGAGTTTTGAAGTTCAAAGTTCTGTCGCTAGATGGTGTTGGTGTACTTCTGCTTGCATCTATATCAGCGCTTTTTATACTGTATGCCATTCGCTACAGTATAAAATGGGGAGAATTATTTTCGTTAAAATTACAGTTTACCCGCTACGGGGCCCCTAAAAGTGAAAACTTTTTTCTCGCCAACTCTGCTTTCAGGAGACGTATTTGAAAAGGTCTTCTTCCTTAGCATAGCTTTTGTCGCAAAGAATACATTTCGCCTATTTTTAACTTTCCATTATGCAAAATTCTTCAGTTACAAAATGTAGAGTTACATTATGTTTCCTTCTATATTTGTTTATTTAACTGTTCGATTGGAAAATTTCTTTGTCTCTGATATCCTTGTGCCATGAGAAACTTTTTGTGCGTCATTTGTTAACTTTCGTAACATGCATTTTAGCCGCTGGTGAAAGTAAGTAGCTGTTTCTATTTTTGGATGTTTTATGGATTATAGAAAACCAATTGATTTTTTTCCTAAATGACTCCACTGACTTTGAATAACTTTGATAAATTTCATTCGCGTCGGACAGCATTCAAAAGAAGTAGTGCTCATTACAACCGAACAAATCCGGTGTCATCTTTCTTTTTGTTTTTCGCTGTGTAAAATACGCCTTAAGGAACGCCTACACATTCGTGCTGTTTCTTAACTCTTTAGGCAGCCGATGTATGTGAATGGTGCCCAAAACTTTCTCCGCTCCCCAAGAGAAATGGTACATAGCAGCCTGGTTTTATAAAAGCTACGGCAAAAAATTACTCCCCCTCCCCTCTAGACGTTATTACTCCCAATCTCTAGACACGCGGACCATAAATCTGCCATTGGTTATTAAACATTCCTTTCATGTCCTTTTTTTGCTCTGTTTCATGACCCAAGGAATTGATGAGCAAGGTGTGAGCCCCCTGACACGGACATTGTGCTACTGCTCTTTAATGATTCAAACATCTTTTGTCTCGTTTCTTAGTTTAACCATGACCCCCGGTTTAGCAGGCAGTTAGGGAGATGAAAGCATTACTGTCAACCAATCATCCCCGGAATGACCACTTTGGATAACGAAGCAAAGGGAAAGTAACACTTTGTGATATCCAGATATTTTCGGTTTAGTATTAAATAAGAGATTTCGTATTAATTACATAAAAGTATCTGTGGAACAAAAAATGGCGTAAAGCGCTTGCCAATTTTCGCATTCTGTTGAAAGCTTATTGTGAATTGGTCACGCAGTGGTCTAAGCGCTGTTTCGGATCATTCGTCCGACATGGGTCCGGGTTCGAATCCCGGTGAAAATGGATGTTGTGTTTGTCTAACGGCTCTGGCTCTCTCCTTTCGCTGGAACCAGTGGCGCTAATTTAGGGACGGGCGACTGTTGTAGCCCAAAGAGTTGCTCACGGAGATCGTTAAACCTCCAATCTGAAACAAAAGTGAATTGGTCATCGATTTGTATAAATGAAAACTTTACTCCCCAATCCAGTCACGATTAGCGCTGTTTAATTATTTAATGAATTTGAGCTTAATGAGAAGTACATACATGTCAGTGAATCACAATGCTTCCGTATTTTTACCAAAACAGTTTTCTGAAAAAGCGTCAATACAGCGAAAAAAAAAAAAAAAAAAAAATACTTGTTGAGTTTCATGGCTATTACGATAATGCAGTCGCAGAATATATCACTGAAGTAGCTAACTATGTAGATTACCTTCCAAATAATGCATAGGGTTGTCTTTCGCCTACAAAACAACCTTCATCCGATGTGGCATGGATTCAGCGTGGTATTGATACTGTTGTACAGGTACCTTCATCCAAACGGATGTCATGACGTCATTCAATTGCCAAGTGTTCACTGGAGGAGAATCTCTGTTAGGAGCGGTTCTCGTAATTTCATCCCACATATGTTCACTAGGTTAAAGCTCAAGGGACTATGGTGATCATTTTGGCGCAATGAAGTCTCAACGTGATGATTCAAGCCTTGGTGTATTATTCTACTGAAAGTAGCCCTCACCATCAGAAAACACCATGCATATATCTAAGGATAGCTTTTCTTTGGGAAGAGAAAGTAGGTTTAGAGCTAGTGACTCCAAAGAAGAGAGAGCCAGTGCCGTAAGACAAGCACAACATCCATGCCTTACTGGATTCAAACCCGTACCTCTCTCGGACGAAAGGTCAGAAGCCAGCTTTTAGACCACTGCACCACAGGGGCGCCTGTACGAATGCGCCTGGGCAGTGGTGTTAAAATAATTCGTGGCATCTAAATGTTCTTCCAGATGTATTCAAGAACCCAGCGTCCGTTGCGAAAACACTCCGGACCATTAGACCCCCTCCACCAGCTTTTATACATCAAGTTGTCATCGAATTATGACCACCCCTATCAAAAGTGGATTCGTCCCGTTGATCACGAGATTTTGGAGAGGGCGTGATTAGTCGACCGATAAGATCTGGGAGGAGTTGTAGGTAGTAAAATTCGGAGCGTGATGGGTAAAGGGAAGAATTTTTCCGATTTTAGTAAGGACAGATTGTGGGATCTCAAAAGGCGGGTGCCTCGATTTCCCCAACTGCTGAACTGGTAGGTTGTTCCCGAGTCGCCGTAGTTCAAGTGTGTGAGGACTGGCGTGAAAATGGTTAAACAAGGACCCGGAAGCAAACTTCATAGGCTGATGTGAGAGCTCAGCGCCGGGTCCGAGTTTTCGAAGAGGCGAACAGACGCAATATTGATCAGCAGTTGACCACCCACTACAACAGAGGTCAACCCGGAACAGTATCTGTCATGACGGTGCGACGCGTGCTCGCACGTATGGGCTATATAACAGCAGACGACCTCGACAACATACTCTCCTTACCACGGTTTATCGGCACAAAAGACTCGCCTGGTGCAAAGGTCATGCAAGATGGATTTCGGATGACTGAAAAAAGTGTGCCGGTCTGGCCAGTCGCGTTTTTTACTCCATTTCGTGGATGGTTGTGAAAGTATTTCACTCAAAGAATATAAGGCTCTCCATCCTGAATGATCTCAGCAGGGAGAGCCGTTGGAAGAAGGCTGTATGGTGTCAGGCATGTTTATCTGGTAGGAAATTGGACCCCTGGTGCATATGAACAAAGTATGATTGGTATCCACTATCGTGAATTCCTTGTTGACTCTATACATCCAGCTATATTGCACTTTTCCCGAATAGCGGCGGTATCTTCCATTATAACAATGCTCCGAACCACAGGCCCAATGCTGTGAAGGAATGGTTAGAGGAACACAGTTCAGACTTCCAGTATATCTAATGACCTCCGAACTCCTCCGATATCAATCCCATAGAGCACTTGTGGGACACTCTGGGACGGCATATCAGGCGTCTGGATACACTAATAACCACCATACCTGCACTGAATGCAGTATTGCACACAGTTTGGTTTGCCATACCAGCTTTCGGCAGCTTACTGAATCGATGCCACGCTGGATAGCTGCTGTACTGAGGGCGAAAGGAGGTGGTCGTAATTCTGTGATCCCCCAGTGTACATTTAACTCTTGGCAGTTCGAATCCATCGTTTCATGCTCTTGACGTCATATTCTGGTCAGTCCATCCGCATGTGCAGACAGCTAACGTGATTCTTTAGACTAGAAAATCTTTGTCCCAATCCTCAGAGCTCCATTTTTGGTGCATCCGTACCTATTCCAGACAATTTCATCGAATAGAAGTCGTCGCTCTTTCCACGTTTATAAGTGAGTCACGAAAAAATTCTCATCGGCCGCCACCGGGAATCGAACCCAGGGTCTTCCAGTTACGCGTCGGACATGCTTCCAGTGCACCACAGCTGCCTCGAAATTCTCCAGACTCGCATACGACAAACTGCCAAACCACCTGGCAGGTTCCTTCTTTGGAGCCCCCGCACAATGCTGGGGATTCACCAAAGATGAACAGAAGCAACTGAACAATTAACTAGAGGGCGAATGAATAATGACTGAATTCATCTGCTGTTCATCTTTGGTGAATCCCCAGCATTGTGCGGGGCTCCAAAGAAGCAACCTGCCAGGTGGTTTGGCAGTTTGTCGTATGCGAGGCTGGAGAATTTCGAGGCCGCTGTGGTGCAGCGAAAGAAGGTCCGGCGCGTAACTGGAAGACCCTGGGTTCGATTCCCGGTGGCCGCCGATGAGAATTTTTCCGTGACTCACTTATAAGCGTGGAAAGAGGGATGATTTATATTTGATGTTCCTAATCCACGTCAACTGTGTGTTTACCAGACAAATTCGTCTGTACTTTGCCGAGATTAGAAGAGAACGTCTGCTGTTATAATCCATTCGCGCTAATGCACGGCGGGCTGTGGATCCTGAAATGATCTTCTCCATGCCACTGTTGTAGTGCCCGGTTACCTGACGCAATGAAGCTGGTCTGTTACCACATACAATTCTCCCTAGTCACCGTTGCTCTCGAATACTGAGTAGTCGTTTCCACCCAAAAAACCCCCAGATGACTGCTAGTTTTGTTGTTTGTACGTCATATACACTGCCTGTCTCTTTTAGAGAGTCATACCAAGTATCATGCCTCTTTCAGAGAAAGAATTAGTGTTTTCACTCAGGAAGAATTAGTGTTAGTCACAGTCCTAAATGACGACTTAGAATAAGAGAGCTGAGCTAAAAGTAACGCTTTCTGATACTCAGGTTTACTTGTTTCATCTGTGCTCCGCCCAATCCTTGTACAGCAGACTTATTAGTTTCAAGCTGATTTTAAGCCCAATCATTGTGAAGTTCATTCGTAAATGGTTAAATTTCGAATTTTCCCGCTATCCACGCTTCGTGCAGGTCTGCAGTGAGGTGTTTCTGAAACCGTCTCTATGCCATATTGCCTACGTAAGAATGGCACGTGCCTGATTTCTATTGGTTGTTGAGACACCTCTGTTTAGCGACGTATATACACTATATCATCAAAAGTATGCGGACGCTACTAAATAGTTGTGTAAGTACAAAAACGGGTGCGCAGGAAGGTGCGCTATAAGTGGGAAGGTATGTTTATAAAGCTGAGATGTTGTGTCGTGTTATCAGTAACTTTGAGGCGTGGACGTGAACTTTTCGAGTTCCAGTGTGGTCTGGTCATAGGATGTCATTTGAGTAATGTTTTCATACGGAACATGGCAGCTAAACTAAACATACAAAAAGCGATTATAAGTAATGTCATGAAGAGATGGAAGCAGGATGGGGCAACTGAAACAAAATAAAAGAAATGAACGTCCAAGAAGGCCGCACAAACTGACGAAACGTGACGGAAGAGCCATGAGAAGAAATGTTAAGTAAGAAATTCCTTTCTTCGTCTGCTGTTTCCATCGCTACTGAAATATGAAATACTTGTAAAGTCGCAGTTTGTACCATAACTACCCGCAGTAAGTTGCACAGTGTGGGGTATTATGGTACAGCACCGATACGTAAGCCACACATCACTACCGTGAATAAGAAGTGTCATTTGGAGTGGTGTGTCTCCCGTCTTTCCTGCACTGCGAGCAACTGGAAAGTTGTTCTTAGGAATGATGAGTCACGCTTTTCACTCTTCCAACTTGATAGGTGTGTTTGGATCAGAGTTGGAAACTGGTCAAAAATTTCGGACCCGGACGTCCCATAACTGGACCTGACCCGACATGATCCGGACCCGTAACTGACCTGAACAAATCTGCCTTGAACAATAAATTCGAAACTCAATTTATATATATAAAATTTAATATATGTATATTCATCCCAATTACTGCTTGGTATTTAATAACTCAAATCCTTTTTTAATAATAAAATGTGGTTGCTTGCTAAATTTTATCGCCATTTTTCGTGCCACTATTTTGCGTAATCCAGAAGTAATGGATGATGAAACTATATTAAAATTTTGTTGTGAAATTTTGAATGCCTCCGAAAAAGAAAAAGGAACCACATAATTTTAGATTATGCTGGCTTATAATGCAAAACATTCATACACACGTGAATAATTTTACTGTAATTGTAACCGTGACCATGGAGTATATTACAAATGGGAATCTTTATTAAGTTTACACAAATGTATTTTTTAATGCATTTAGATTGTTCACTCTTTCCACGCTTTGATGGAGATGCGCATACTTTCATATCATATGGTCCGTCAGCTTTTTGGTTTCATAATCTTTTATTACATCGTCGACATCTTTCTTTGTAATTATACACTTTCTACATTTTGAACAACAAGCAAGACCAAACAGCACAGAATTATTCACCGGTTCCTTAATGGGACAAAACAGTTTCCAGCATTCACTCTTCCCCTTGTGGTTTTCAACAAGCACGTATTTGTTGGCCTCGACGTCTTTCTCAACCTCCTTAATATTAAATCCATCCATATTAATAAATAAGGAGTTAATTTCGACATGACATGTCATGGGAAAGGGATATTAGCACATCAATAGAAAACCTCTGAATGCTCAATGTAAAAGATGCGATATGAAAAGTAACTCTTAGTCATACAGTGAACTTCTCACGGAGAGAGTGAATCAGCTGAGAAGCAGGCGAATGGCTTTTTCCTGTACCTTGCACTGGACATCTGCACTGTAAAAGAACGCAAAGGTAGGATCTTTTTACGATATGGTGTCGGTGTGTTTGACGTCGGTCGGTGGAAATCTTCGTTGCTTTAAGAAAGAGACGACAATATTTTGCGTGGAAAATCATTCACTCCGTGGGCACTAACATCGACAACAGAATTCCACAGCGCGCATTTTTCTTTAGAATATGTTTTTCTCATTTCAAAAATAAAACGGGAATAAAACAGGGTCAAAATCTGGTCAAAAACACCTTGACTCGGCCCCTTGGACCCGCAAGAAATTGTTTACCCGCGACCCGTTCCCATCTCTGATTCGGATTCGGCGGCAGCCCGGCGAACGATTTTCCTCTGACTGTGTTCTTCCACCTGTTAAATTCAGCGGTGGCTCCATCATGGTATGGATTGGTTTTTCGGCGATGGGACTCGGCCCGTTGGTTATTATACTACAAACCATGAATCGTGAAGTGTACTCCGACTTTCTGCATAATCTGCTCTACCTACCAACTATGTGGCTGTTTTATAGAAATGACCGTTGTCTCTTCCAAA
Organism: Macrothele yani; assembly: GCA_039090855.1. Taxonomy (NCBI): domain Eukaryota; kingdom Metazoa; phylum Arthropoda; class Arachnida; order Araneae; family Macrothelidae; genus Macrothele; species Macrothele yani. The sequence continues at coordinate 75,624,055 of CM077009.1, read as the reverse complement.
ACGACCGAGTCCCGTTCCACACTGCACGGCATGTGCGGAACTGGTTTCGTGAAAATGAGGTGGAATTGTTAGACTGGCCTGATCGTAACCCCACAGAACACCTGTAGGATGAACCTCAGCGACGAATACGAAATCGGCCACAACAACCGTCTTTGCTCTCCTCTTTGGCAGCAGCTTTGCAGGACGAATGGTGATCCATTTCTGTGGAGACATACCGGAAATTGGTTAATGGTATGCCTTGATGTGATGCAGCTGTTATACAGACCAAAAATGGACCGACTAATTACTGCGATAGCAAGGCCGTTTGTCCGAAAACATTGTGATGTCCGAATACTTTTGCATGATAATGCAGTGTATTTGCATCTCAGAGTTCGAGTAAACTAACAAGGAGAGGGTACCAGATTATCATGCTCAACAAGCTCTTGACGGAAGTCTAGTATGATAGACATACAGAGTTACTTGTGTATGATGAAACTATATTTAAATTTTGTTGTGAAATTTTGAATGCCTCCGAAAAAGAAAAAGGAACCACATAATTTTTGATTATGCTGGCTTATAATGCAAAACATTCATACACACGTGAATAATTTTACTGTAAGTTTCAATCTTCGGAAAGGTATGACTTTTAGCTCTCTGCACTTTGTGCTGCAGGAGTTCACGTCGTGGTGGACAAACTTTAAGAAGCAAAATTTTATAGTTCTATTGCTAAGTTATTTTTATGTCCTATGCTTTATTGCAGAATGTTTTAGTTGAATGGTTTATTAAAATTTTACTAGATACATTGTCCAAAAAAGTTGCATTATTGACTAAAACATTTAACAAAATTTCTTCTTGAGGAAGCCAATATAATTTCACATATTTATGTAGCAAACAATTATGAATAATTTTGTTTGCTACCTGAAGCCATGTCTATTTTAACTTTTGTGTTATTATTTTTTCTAATTTCATTTTTAAACGTAAGTTAAGGATTCGTGTACAGTTTCATACTTTCAATATATGAAAACAAATCCTTACCTTTGAAATACTAGACAGTAAATACGCATGCGATTTTATTTTATATGCAGTGCCCTTCTTAGGCATCCTTATAAGCATCACTCTTCTGAAAGCGGTTTGCTCGCTTGTTGATTTAGCATTAGTGCTGAGAAAAATATTCACGAACTTGTTTAAAATTTCTTGAATTCACAGTAAAAAAGCGAATTGAGAATGTTATTTAGTAAATTTTTAGTTGCGCATGTTATCTATTTCATGACTACAAAAGAAAGCTAACTATATTCTCTCGAAGTGGTAACATACCGCGTTACATATCAAACAATACAAGAACCGTGTGTTTTTGATAATCTAAAATTCAAAATTTAACGTATAATTGCAAAAAGCATATACTACATGAATTAGGTATAACCGAATTGAAAAAGCGATAGAAACTTCAGTAAAATGTCGGGAACAGCGTACAATTACGAATAAAAGCGAAAAACTTATAACCGAGGCACCACTGTTAAAAGCAGTACATTATGTGGCAATGAACGAAATGTGATAAAATCTAAAGAACACATATCTTGTTTCAAGTAGGAAAACAGTGATGTCACACCGTATGATGTAAATAAATGACCAGTGCGCTGTGGCGTGGACATCTGGAGGCGGCGGTGCGTAATTTGTCTTCAGTGCGTCGCAGTATCGTGCTTTGCGATCGCATAATTTCTTTGGCACTGCTTTCTTTCAGTTTGCCAACTGTGGGGCCTTTGTTATGAAATATTGTTTCACCCACGAAATGGAATGAAGCGTGGTTATGCTGAGAAAACGTAGTTAGTTACCAGAGATTCTTCGAAATCACTTAGTCTTAGAAGAAATAGTGGATCATGCGCACAGTCAATTTTTCTAGACTAATTTGAAAAATTCTTTGTGGCTGAACTGAACGTAAATTTCAAGAAGCTCGGGCAGCGGAGGAGATTTAGCATATATTTGCGCCCACTACCAGGAAAACTGTGTGATTTGAAGTGGAAAATATGCGGGAAATGTTCTTAATGATAATAGGTATCTGATGAAAATTTTAAAATACTCTCAATCGGATTTTTAGAAAAATTATGTGGGATAAAGTTGATATCGTGGTGAATAACATCTGCATGTTAAACTCCCCAGTGTTAAGATTATGCACCACGAAAGAACTAAGCAGCCTCTGTGGCGCAGATGTCTAAGCGCTGTTTTCCGACCGTTCGTCCTAGTAGGCCCTGGTTAGAATCCCGAGGTATAGGTAAGGTGTTTGTCTTATGGACTGGCTGTATGTCTTCCCTGGAACTAGTGGCCCTAATTAAGGGACGGACGGCTGCCCGCTGAGTTACTGTGGACCTTAAACTCCTCAAAGAAACTAAACTAATAATATGCATCATTGGTTCTCGTAATTCAAAGTATCATGCAGAAAAAGTTGGAGCACACATACGGGCAGACGTTCAGTTCCAGTTTAACGAATTTTAAGATAGTTGCATGCCAAAAAACTTGGAAATTAGACCAGTAAGGGAAACACTCTTTGCTTAAAGAAATTTGTCTTCATTATAGCAACGCAGTCTTTTGAATTTATGATTATCTGATATGTATTAATCAATTGAGGTTCCACATTATTATTAAGTAGACCATTCATATTTTAAAGTAGATCCTGTATATATGGACCAGAAACACCCGTGTTTTGTTCTTATATTTTAATATCGCGCAGATAGCGTGTTCAATTTATTTTCTTCATCAGTTCTGTGCTCGCATTATTCTGTACTGGCCAACACAATCTTATTTCTAATTTGCAACAAGGATTTGTTTAAAACATCCCTAGTTACTGCTCATACCACGCGAATGAACATGTTTTTTTCCCACTACCTCCATTGTATTTGCTGACAAACTGCCTGGTGCCATTTTTTTGTTTGAGCATCTGCTTAGCTGCTTGTTATTCTTTCGTTCTTCTGAATGCCCAGTTTTAATCAATTTGATCTTCAAGATGTCGTATTTTTGTGTTCAGACGTAGCGTGCATTGTTTCTATGGCTGTTCTGCTTTTGGAGAAGTAGCTCCTTTTAACCACACAATATGCGAATGTGAGATGTCAGATAACGATGTACGAATAACAGTAGTCATTACAGCATTGCAAATCCATTTTATTTTTTGCAAAACTATTCTTGTACAAATGTTTTTTAACTATTCTTGTACAAATGTTTTTTAACTATTCTTGTACAAATCTTTCACTTCGCACACAGAAAAGCTATCTGTTCAGTGGTTTAATTTTTGTTTGTTTGGAGGGTTAACGAACACTCTGAGCCTCCCAATGGGCTTATAAGCAGTCGCCCGTCCCTAATTTAGGACCACTGGTTTCAGGGAAGGGCGAGAGACAGTGCCGTAACACAAAAACAAAATTAAGATTATCTGATATGTATTAATATCAGATAACCATAATTATCTGATATTGATGTGTCTCGCCTGAGATGTGTCTGGATTCGAATCCCTACCCCGACACATCTCAGGCGAGACACCTATCGGGATTCGAACCCAGACACATCTCAGGCGATTGGTCAGAAGCTAGCACTTAAACCACTGCGCTACTTGTGCGGCCAGTTTAAAGCTAATGTAATATTGGAAGCAAATAATTTGTCACCGTAGTTATTGATTTTAATACATGTATGTATTACGGATTATTCGAGGTATATTTAAAAATATTTTAATACGTATTACTGCTTATACCAGGTATATTTAAATATATTTTAATACGTATTACTAATTATACGAAGTATATTTCAATAGATTTTAATATGTATTACTGATTATATGAGGTATATTTAAATAGATTTTAATATGTATTACTGATTATACCAGGTATATTTAAATAGATTATAATATGTATTTACTGATTATACGAGGTATATTTAAATATATTTTAATACATAATACTGATCATACGAGGTATATTTAAATAGATTTTAATACGTCTTACTGATTATACGAGATATATTTAAAAAGATTTTAATACGTATTACCGATTATACCAGGTATATTTAAAAAGATTTTAATACGTATTACTGATTATACGAAGTACATTTCAATAGATTTTAGTATGTGTTACTGATTATACGAGGTATATTTAAATAGATTTTAATACGTTTTCTGATTATACCAGGTATATTTAAATAGATTTTAATATGTATTTACTGATTATACCAGGTATATTTAAATAGATTTTAATACATATTACTGATCATACGAGGTATATTTAAATAGATTTTAATACGTATTATTGATTATACGAGATATATTTAAAAAGATTTTAATAGGTATTACCGATTATACCAGGTATATTTAAATAGATTTTAATACGTATTACTGATTATACGGGGTATATTTAAATATATTTCAATACGTATTACTGATTATACGAGGTATATTTGCTCCGTAAGCGTAAATTTTACTTTTGAGCAGTGGGTGAGTGAAAGTGAGTAGCGCCGCTTGGAAAATAACAACAGAGGAGATGGAGAAAGTGGTTTCGGGATGTGGCTGGACTGTCTCCAAGCACCCACTCCATCCAGAAGAGTTTATTCTATTTCTATGCTCACTGTATTCAGAGAGTTTTTTCAATGCTAATTAAATATCATATCGCAATACGCTTGAACATATTAACCTAGATTAGACAATGAAGAAGCAGTATATATATATTACGAATCAGTGTCGGACCGAATCATGCAACATTAAAAATGCAAATAGAATAAGATAGAAAATTTATCGCTATTACGGTGGATCAGTGGTTTGAGGCGCGAGTGAGGAATGGGTGGGGTATTTGTGTGATTCGTCGGCCCTTTCTCTTTTCAGAACCAGTGGGTCTTAATTACGGACGTGCGACTCTTTACAGCCCTTAGGTGCTATGCTCATGGTGGTCGTTTAACACCTTGAAAAAAGAAACGTGAACACTCAATGGAATGGAAATTTTCTGCATGTGAAAAGTAAATATCTCCATACAACAAAATTATTTGCCTGGCGTATTTCCAACTTTAAACGGGGTGCGGCATGGATGTCGTGCTTGTCTTACGGTACTGGCCCTCCCCCTTTCCTGGAGTCAGTGGCCCTAAATTATGGACGGGCGACTGCTCATTGAGTTGCTTACGGTTGTTGTTAAACCTCCAATAAAAAAATTCAATTGGGCTTGGTTCTAACTAAGCCGTCAGTTTGGAACGTTGGACTACAACTTTTCTTCATGTATTTATTTATTTATAAATTTTTTTGTATGGTTTGAGGAAGTTTTTTCGCGTACATGTAATGAATTTTCTGGGGAACTTTTCTTTTTCCTCCCACCAATTTTATTCCTCCAGGCCATGAGACGAAGAAATGCTTCTTTAGAAACGATTTCATTCCTGTTCGCAGTAATTATTGGACTTAGACGATTTTTATGTGGAATGAAGCAGAAATGACGTCATGTTAATTCTGAGACTTTCGCACCTCCAATAGTATTTTCTCGTAATTCTTTCGTATGTGTTCAAGAACTGTACAGATCTTTCGCAGTTAAAATTCGGTTGAAACAATATTTTCTTACTTTATTTCGCATGTCATTCTAACAAACGTTTTCTTCCCAATTTAACCCTATTTAACTTAATCTATGTTTAGAAATTTCACTAAACTTCTCAATATGACAGCATTTTATTTCTTACTTTGCCAAACTTATGACTCCTTTTATTCAGACTATTTTCTTTCATTTCATTTTATCATACGATTATTGTAGATGTAGCAAATCATCAGATTTTTGTTTCCTTATATAGCATATTTCCCAACTTGCTTTAAAGTATTCCTCAAGGCTTGCATGTACGTCAAATATGCATTCTTTTAGTCTTTACTAGTTTGCTATACTTTCATTTTACTGATCCAACAGAAAGACATTCACTGTCAAGACATGCAACCTAAAACCTTTTTCTTACGATAACATTTTTATTCTTTGGGACATATTTTCTGTCTCGTCCGAAAAAACATTCATTCTGGAGACAAAACGAGTAAGCCCATACTTCCACTAAGCATTATTTTTTAACGTTTTGCTAACTCCACAGAAAACCTTCGTTCTTAGAATATAACATGCATTCGTAAATATCCAACTAGCGCCAATTGATATTAACAGAGTTTACGTGGATTCTTCATAAATTTTCTCAGTAACTATTCAGTACTGAATAATATTCTGTTCAACGCGCTATTTGCAGGGACTTCTCACTTTGGTCATGGGCTTATCATAGTTCTTCATGAACTCAAAGTTATTTATTAGTTCCAAATTATACGCAATTGCTTATGTTGTTTATTGCTGTTGGTCACACATATTCGGTCCCTGTTCGGAATCATGTGCTTGCGATGTCCCAATATTTTCAGAGTTTGAAATGTCAGCATCATTCCTCAACTTCGATGTGATAACAACTTCGATGTGATAAATAGTATAATAAATTCTAATTCGAAACAGTTTCCATCTACCATCTTCATTTGTTCTTAGGACATGCCGTCTATAATGATCCTCTTATCACTACTTCTGTTTTCGGGCTGAATGTAGGAAACTCATTTACATGTTATGCAGGACTGAAAGGAAACGCTGAGGTGATAATGGTCATGCGTTGTTTCCTTGTGAACAGATTTCACTGCAGTGATAAAAATCTTTGTTATTGGTTACTTTCGCTCCATGTCATTTCCTCTAGGATTGTAATTAAAACGTTTTTTCAGCTGGATTAAAAAATACAATTCTATCCCCAACGCGAATACTGCAACCTTTCAAACCATATTGGATTTATGTATAGTAAACTCACAAACTTCTACATTAACTTCTGGAGTTCTTGAATATCATTTAAGTGATCATCTTTCAATATTTATTATATATAAACATACTTTTCATCACCCTTAAATTAATAAAACTAACAAAAAATTCCCAAATTAGGAAAATTAATACTTCAAACTTAGAATATTTTAAAAATAATCTTAGTCAGATAAATTAGGTTGAGTTGGATACCATAGACTCTCCAGTTATTGCATATGACTTGTTTATTTCACTATTTAAGAAACTGTATGTAAAGGCATTTCCAGTGATTGTATTGTCTAATACAAAAAATAAAAAATTTAGAAAACCATGGATAACAAACAATCTAATAAATCGTATAAACAAAAAAATAAACTGTATGCAAAATTTCTAAAAGCTAAACTACAAGTAGACTTTGAACATTTTAAAACATATAGGCATAATTTAAATTCTGCAATAAGATTAACAAAAAAAAAAAAAACTATTACATAAATATATTTTCCCAAAATCAGCCCAGAAAAACCTGATAGCACCTTAATTTTCTTCTGGGAAACTCTTCCACAATGGCCTGCCTAGACTTTTTAATTAATCAAAATAATAAGCAAAAAGCAAACAAAAACGAAATTGCTACATTATTTAATGAACATTTTATTTCAATCCCAAAAATTATAAATGAAAAAATAAAAAAAAACAAATACTCCTTTTAAATCATATTTACAAAATACCACTTACACTAACTCTATATATCTTATGGAAATAACGAAAACTGAACTACTAACTGAATTAACCTATATAAAATCAAATACTGGACCAGGCTATGATGAAATTCACCCACAAGTTATCAAACATGTAGCTGAAATTATTATTGAACCCCTATTATTTATATTTAATCTCATAATTAAAACAGAAATTTTCCCAGAGAAATTAAAAATTACTAAAATTTTTCCTAAACACAAATCTGGATCTAAAACATAATAAATAACTATAGACCAATTGCAAACTTATCTACTTTTGCAAAGATTTTAGAAAAATTAATATATACCAGATTAATTTCATATCTGACCAAATTTATAATTTTAAATCAGTATCAATATGGATTTCAACAAAATAAGTCAACAGAAATGGCAGTTCTTACAATTCAAAATAACATACAGCAGAATCTTGCAAATCATAGCTTAACATTAGCTATTTTTTTAGACATAACAAAGGCATTTGATTCATTAAATCACGAAATACTATTAAAAAAGCTGATGCATATAGGGATAGGAGACACCTCATATACACTTCTTAAAAACTACTTAACAGATAGACCTCAATTTACACAAATTGAGAAATACTCATCTCTACAAAAAAAAGATAAACTCTGGAGTTCCTCAGGGTTCTATACTTGGGCCTTTGCTATTTAACATATACATAAATGATATTTTCAATGTAAATAAAGAAATTAATATAATTTTATATGCAGATGATACAACTATTCTAATTAATGGCAATCATATTGATGAAATGATCAATAAAGCCAATATACTGCTCGAAAAATATTCTAACTGGATGGCAGCAAATAAAATGCTAATAAACTCAGAAAAGACTAAAGCAGTAATATTTACTCGTCAATTATGTCCTCTACAAATAATTGAAAAATTGGTAATTGACAAAACAATAATTCAAATAATAGATAAATTTACTTACTTAGGAATTTCACTTTACAAAGATTTAAAATGGACTAGATACAATACTAACAAAAAATCTAAAAATATAGAAATAGTCAATAATGTAATAAACAACCTAACTATTAAAACCTTAATGTTATTATAATTATGCCTTGATTCATCCATATTTAAATTATTGCTTTTTGGCCTGGGGCCAGACAACGAATACTAACCGCAGAAAACTTCAAATACTACAAAACAAATACATTAGACTAATTGATCTCAAAATTAATAATAACAAGGATAATATTATACAAATAAATAATTCTAGGTACTCTGAGGTATACCCACAGAAATATAAAATATAAAATATTAAACAATTTTATAACTTCAACCTGGGAAAAATTATGTTTAAACGTATAAAATCAGATAATTATAATCTTACTGAAATAATTAAAATAGCACCAATATTACATCTATATCACACAAGATCAAAAGTATCTTTACAAATATCTACACCAAGAACAAAATGGCACAGCAAAATATTACATATAGTGGTCCGATGTACTGGAATGCACTCCCAAACGAACTAACCATTATTAACAATTTCAATTTATTTAAGAAAAAACTAAAATCATATATACTTCAACAATAAGAAAATTGATTCTCAGTTTAAAATGTTATATGAACATGCAGAGAATTTAACACTGTATAATTATATAATTGACTTGACTGTTATCAAATGATTACTGGGAAGCCTGAGCTATGTCAGGACTCTTGAAAGACGCCTCTTCTTAGGCTTCCCATACTGTTACAAACTTTAAGTTACTCTGTAAACTAATTTCCTCAATGATTCTATTGTAACAGTTAAACAAATAAATAAATAATAATAAAACAATGTTTAGAACTTTGAATTTCAAGCGGTGAGACGCATAGGATTTTATTTCTGGTATAATTTTTCGCTTGCGATTCGTTTAAGGAATGTTTATGTATTATTTTAACTTGTTCTTTATTTTTTCCACCTTCTCGTTGTTCCTTGTCTTGAAAGTAGTTAATATTTGGAGGAGGTGGTTGCTTTCGATCGAGAACTTTTGATTTTAAGCGATGTATATTTCCTTCGACTATTTTTCTAATCAGTTATTCCTTCGACTATTTTTCTAATCAGTTTTTCCTTCGTGTAATGTTTGCAACCATCTCTGGAAAATTTGTTTTGTTTTTTTCAATTTAGTTTTAAGGACAGTGTCTTAAATTATTTCAAGTTTCAGGTTCTTCCAGGCTTTTATGACTATAGCAGATTGTCTGCCCAGAATGTTCCAATTATTATTTTTATTATTGCCCCTTCCTCCAAAATATATTGAATTCTTCGTGCTTGAGATATTAAAATGCATTCCGGTTTTGAACTTTGAATGCAAACACAAGCTCTCAAAAGCTTAGTTTACTGAGTTAACATAAATTTTCTAAGGTGAAAAAAATCTAAAACTGATGACTCAGCAACTGAATGAGAATGAGCGTTTGAACTTTGCCGTTCATTCACCATTTAAGAGATAAAACGTCCACTGTGAAACCACTCGAAGGGAAATAAGCAGGTCCTAGACACTGATTTAGACCACTGATTCCAGGAGAGGTAGAAAGCTAGTGTCGTAATTCAAACGCCCATCGCTCAGACTTCCCCATTCGATTCCGGACGGACCAATAGTCAAATGTCATTGCTTACTTAGACAATAACAAATTTCTTCAGAAAAATATTTTCTAACTTAAAGTGCTTCAAGTCAAAATTTGCATTACTTAAGATTTCCCCTGGTCAATTTTTCTACCTTAAAATCTTCTAAAGGCTTAATTTTTTTAAAAAACGCGTTCTCCCAAAACCGTAAAATTTCCCAAGCATTACATAAGGAACAAAAAAAAAATTGCTGAACCTTGTCTTCCAACTCAATTCTTTCTCTTCATGTTTCATTTTATAAACGTTCTCCAAAATTTCCATATCTCCAAATATTTTGTTAAATGTTCAAGTTCGAATCCCACAGAAATTTTCTGAAAATGTTAGTTTTACTTTCAAAAAAATCCCCGAATAAGAATTCCTTCACTGAAACAAAAAAAAAACTCCTTTTCAAAGCATTCCCTGCCTCTTTTTAGTTCCAATAATATATTGGTACGGCTAAGAAACTTTTTTTTGTGTGTGTATTCATATATACACTGCTGGACAATTGCTAAGGACGGATCATAAACGGCTATATAGGCCGTTTATGTTTATAAAAAAAGTAAGTGTGGTTGGATGCCAAGTGAAATAAAATAATGTCAGAATGCCAGGACTTTACAAGAAAGGCAATTTATTGTGCTCTGAAATCCAGAAGGCTTTGGAACGTGTTCAAGGGACAAACAGCCATTTTGTGCAGAATACATAAACGTGATAAAAATGCAATTACCGTCCGCAGGCGTTCCGGCGTAAGATGTCAATACGGGATATGGCCACCATGGAGGGCGATGCAAGATTCCACACGTCGTGTCATGCTTTGCACAACATTATCAAGCAGCTGTTGGGGTAATTTTTCCCATTCCTCTGTCAGTGCACGGATGAGGGTGTCCTTGTTTATTGGAGGGCATTGGCGACCAGCAAGACTCCTCCCCAAAGCATCCCACACATTTTCAATGGGATTCAGATCTGGAGAACGTGCTGGCCATGTGAGGCGTTGAATATCCTCGCTCTCAAGACACTCCTGGACAGCGACTGTTCGATGACATGTTGCGTTGTCGCCCATGAAAATGAATCTATCACCGACAGCACCACGGAACATGCAAACATGAGGTAGCAGAACATCATTAATGTATCGTTGGCCAGTCATAGTCCCAGTTGGAAGCACATAGAGGGACGTACGGCCATTGATCATGATGCCAGCCCATTACCATGACACTACATGTCGGATATCGGTCCCTTTCCTGTATGTTTGCTGGACAATATGCAGTACCACTATCACGCCAGATCAGTTGTCGTCGACAATCAGACGATAGACTGTATCTACTCTCATCTGAGAAGAGGACAGCAGACCAGTCGTTATCAGTCCAATTGCGATGTTGATGGCACCATTGCAAACGGGCGGTACGGTGACGTCTGGACAATGGGATGCACACAACAGGACGGCGGGCGTATAGTCCTCCTTCATGCAAACGTCTGGCGACAGTTTTTCGGGAGATCCGCTTGCCAGTAGCAGCCATAAACTGATTTGCTACCTCACTAGCTGTGCTGCGCCGGTGTCTTTTTGTTGATAGCACTAAGTACCGATCTTCTGCAGGTGTCGTACGGCGAACACGGCCTTCCCCGTGACGTTTGCTACACTCTCCATTTGTTTAAAATGATTTCCAAAGCCTTGAAACAACACTGTGGCTGACGTCGAACTCCCTGGCAACATCTGTTATTTTTCGCCCTTCTTCAATCTTGCCAATAATACGGCCACGCGTAAAATCATCTAGGTGATGTCGGGAAGACATACTGAAAATTGCAAGTTCGTCAATTGATTCTTTCCCTTTCAACTTTGCGTTTGAACAACAACGGTCAATACGCGTCAAATCCTTTATATCTCTTATCAGCGCTATGACGTCACGAACAAGTTCGGCAATCCAAAATTTGCATACGCACAACACGTCTTACTGTATCCCGCACTTATGCTAATTTTCACATTTTCCTGCCTTCCATTTTATGGTTCCTATCGTTGCTATTGTCATCCGTCCTTAGCAATTGTCCGGCAGTGTAGTTTTTCTATAATTTTATAAGATATTTTCACAAAATGAATGTGCATATTATGATAATAAAGCACCTTACAACCACTTAATGTTAAATTCATTTCACTTCAAACTGTCTTAAGGAAATTCTTTTCATTTTCTCATAACATAAAAATGTTATTTTTCTTCCAATTCTTTTCAAAGACTTGAGTTCAACTTAATAGAGTCCTTTGAGAAAAAATTTCATAGGAAAGCATAAATTTACTGAAAATTTCGGTTTTTCGTAAAGAAATCCTCAGAATAAGAAATCTTTCACTGAAACAAGTATCCCCTGTTCAAAGCATTCAGTGCATCTTTTCGCATCAAATTCTGTATTTCCTCATGTAAACTTTTATTCTGACTTTTCCTATCTCATTTCGTCAATCGTTTCTTCTTATTCCCCTATGTAACTTAAAACTACTTTTGTTTCTTGTTTTTAATGTATGAATGGCAGATTTTTACAAAACAAAAGAAATGATTGATTCACTTAAAAAAGATATAGAGCTTATTTCTGAAAAGTTCTTTATTTTAAATTAGCTAATTATTTCTGTCAACTTAATTTCTTCTTTGAAAAGGTAAATTATGAAAAAAAAAAAATTCAATTTAGTCCATTTTTAAACTTTTCACAGGGGTCTAAAATGTGTTGACCCAGAGTTGCAACCATGACATATGGGAAAAGAGTCCATCCAGAGCCTTTGCGTTCACTTTACGTCTTCTCATTGTCCAATTTCTGAGCCATTATATCATAAAATCCTTCAATAATTATTGCGTGATACACTGGTATGTTGGCTGTCTTTTTAAATAATCTGCCTTTTAATAATCTTCCTATTTAGGTTTCTTAAAAACAATATCCATGAAAATATTTGCTTTGAGAGTGAAATGTTCTGACAGAGAGAATGGCAAAGGATTTCCTCCACTGATTCCTTAATGTCATTTAAAAATGTTGGAACACACTTCGCTGAGCATTTTTCGGGCATGTTTCTATAAGTCCGTAGTATTCCATTTGCCACAGATTCAGTAAGCACAAATCTCTTGGAAAATGCAATCAGCGGAACCGTTGTCATGTTAAAAGGTCTAGAAATATCGGAGTCATTATATTCTCTTCTGTAGATGCATCACTCAATGCACCTGTAGACCCAGCATTGTGGGAACCACCTACAATATGGGATTCAATTAACTTGTGAAATCTTATCTCATGTTGTTTTTCTAGCAGACTGTCGAGAACATTTAAAAGAACATTGCGTACATTTAAACATTTTATTCCCTCATGTGCTAGCATATGTCTCTATAAGATCAAATTTTCTAACAAAACTGCCGAAGCAGACAGACTGCACACATAAGGCAGAAAGAGTTGCAAGAAGTTGATGTCAACTCCTCATGATTTGGATCCACTTCATCAGACCCATCAGATATCTTGTGTAAAAGAACAAGAAACTCCATTTTAGAAATCCTGAATACTATTTGACACTTGCAACAACATTTAAAAAATATTGTTTCCAAAATGTTACGTCATTTTAAAGCGTATATTTCATATTGGTTTTCATTCAACAGAGAGAAATCATGTGAATTTCATTTCTTCGCTGACAAGACACAGAACATCTGTTTTTTTAAATTACTGCTGTGTCGAATGTACTGACAATTCAGAATGTTTTTGGTATGGATAAAAACTCTTATTATCCCACATTATTTTGAGAAGATTTAAGGTTTCTTTTCCATATCGTTGTATTTGCTTATTTTTAGAACTCTTCTCAACTTATTCTTACATAATAATATTTTTTTATGTAATATTCAAAGTTGCATGCATTTGCTGTCCGAAAGAGAAATATTTAATGTAAAGACATATGATACTAACTTACACGTTTTACAGATTTCTCGAGATCTTCGTAGCTGGGGAAATAGTCCATGATCAGTCAAAGAAAACATATGTATGTATTCCAATATGAAAAACAGAAGTTTTATAAGTGAAAGCTCAACCTGAAGACAGATATAGATTGTTCACGCCCTCTCAACTCTATAACTTTTCTTTACTGAATGAACCATGGTCTTTTTTCATGAACCGTTTTAAAATCTTCATTCTCACTTTTCTATTACTAGATTCTATGTCCCTACAGTTCTTTACTGAGAAACATAAGCATTTCTTCAATTTTAATTTATTAAACGAGTTGAACTCTCTTTTAGGCTAACGAAGAACTCCAGTTCTTTCATTACGAAAAAAATTTCATTGTCATGTAAGCAGGCTTGATCGAGATGATTTACTGTCTATTCAATGAAAGTGTTTTCGTATTCATTGTTCTGATGTCAGATTTCATTTCCTTATACTTCGAATAGAAATGAGTTTGAATCATTCGGCTACAAAAAATCTCTTTTACATATATTTTTTCCTTCGAACCAAACGGAACTCGAAGAGGAGAGAAGTCATTTTTATGTTTTCCCGCTTATGAGTGGAATACTTGAATATGAGACAAATATCATCTTTCCTCTCACCATACAAATTTTGTTTTTATTTTCTATTAGCTGTTTCCATATTTCTACATCAGAATGGAATTATTTATTGTAAAATTCTAAGTAAGACGAAAAACGGTTTTGTTGTTTTTGGAATTTACGTTTTCTTAAAAAAAGAAATCCCATAGACTAACATGGGAAATACCATACAACAAAAAGTCGATATCTGAAACGTTCATTTTTTTCTGAAAGTCAATATTCGAATCGTTCATTTTTCAAAATGTCAATATTTGAAACGTTCATTTTTCTTTAAGTTCCTTTGGATCACTAGACTAATTCAAGTTCCCCACTGCAAAAAAGTAGGCATCAAACTTCTTATTCTTCCATTGCAACTCTCCAATACATACCATCTGAAAACTTTGTAAAATGAGTATTTCCACATACACTGTTCACCCCTCTGACATCATGTTTTCCTATGCGAACAGAAATGAACTTGAACAACCGTCTTAGAAAATGCTTCATTCACTTTTTTTTCCAACCAGTGCAAGAGCAATCACGTTGCCCTTTCCCGCCAACAGTTCTCAAAATTTAATAAACCCCGAATTCTTAATGAAGAACATTAAAACCAAGTCAGTTTAATGGAATAACCATTTCAGCTTTAACATTTTTTTCAGTTTATCGGGAAACCCCATTCGATTCATACACATCATTACACTTTCTTATATTTCAATCTCAAGTAGGCTAAGTTCATTTTTTCACGAAATCACTTCCTTCCTATCTTCTCAACCACCTCTGGTAGAATCTAACATCTTGTTTTCCTTTGACAGGAGTGTATGCCTATTAAGATTGAAATATAAGAAAGTGTATTTATGTGTATGAATCGAATGAGGTTTCCATATAAACTGAAAAAAATGTTAAAGCTGAAAAGGATATTCCATTAAGCTGACTTGGTTTTAATGTTCTTCATTAAGAATTCGGGGTTTATTAAATTTTGAGAACTGTTGGCGGGAAAAGGCAACGTGATTGCTCTTGCACGGGTTGGGAAAAAAACGTGAATGAAGCATTTTCTAAGACGGTTGTTCAAGTTCATTTCTGTTCGTATAGGAAAAAATTATGTCAGAGGGGGAACAGTGTATGTGGAAACACTCATTTTACAAAGTTTTGAGATGGCACGTATTGGAGAGTTGCAAAGGAAGAATAAGAAAGTTAGTTGTCTACTGTTTTGAAATGGGGGGAGAAATTGAACTAGTCATGTGATCCAAAAGAACTTAAAGTAAAATGAACGTTTCCAATATTGACATTTTGAAAAATGAACGATTCGAATATCGACTTTAAGAAAAAACGAACGTTTTAGATATTGACTTTTAGTTGTACGGTATTTCCCATGTTAGTCTATGGGAATTTTGCAATTATAAGAAAACTAGAATTTCCAAAATCGACCTCTTAGTGAAAACATCATTTTCATTTTTTGACTTGTTAAAATTTATTCGACTCAAAAACGAACTTCGTGAAATAATGACGTTTCAGATATTGACATTTTGAAAAATGAACGATTCGAATATTGACTTTCAGAAGAACAAATGAACGTTTCAGATATCGACTTTTTGTTGCATGGTGGTATTTCCCATGCTTGCCTATGGGATTTTTGGTTTTTTTAAGAAAACGTAAATTCCAAAATCCCCCTCTTAGGGAAAACAACCAAACCATTTATCGTCTTACTTAGAATTTTACAGTAGATGATTCTATTCTGATGTAAAAATATAGGAACAGCTAATTGAAAATTAAGAAAAAAAGTCGTAAGGTGTTGAGAGGAAAGCTGATATTTGTCTCATATTCATGTATTCTACTCATAAACGGAAAAACATTAAAGTGACTTCTCTCCTCTTCCAGTTCCGTTTGGTTCGAAGGAAAAAAATATGTAAAAGAGATTTTTTGTAGCCGAATGATTCAAACTCATTTCTATTCGAAGTAAAAGGAAATGAAATCTGGCATCAGAAAAATGATGCGAAAACACTTTCATTGAAACGACAGTAAATCATCTCGATCAAGCCTGCTTACATGACAACGTGATTTTTTCGTAATGAGAGAACTGGAGTTCTTCGTTAGCCTAAAAGAGTTCGACTCGTTTAATAAATTAAAGTTAAAGAAATTCTTCTGTTTCTCAGTAAAGAACTGTAGGGGCATAGAATCTGGTCATAGAAAAGTGAGAACGAAGATTTTAAAATGGTTCATGAAAAAAGGCCATGGTTCATTCAGTAAAGAAGAGTTATAAGAGGTGAGAGGGCGTGAACAATCTATCTCCGTCTGCAGGTTGAGCTTTCACTTATAAAGCTTCGGTTTTTCATATCGGAATACATACATATGTTTTCCTTGACTGATCATGGACTATTTCCCCAGCTACGAAGATCTCAAGAAATCTGTAGAACGTGTAAGTTAGTATCATATGTCTTTACATTAAATATTTCTCTTTGGAACAGCAAATGCATGCAACTTTGAATATTACATAAAAAATATTATTATGTAAGAATAAGTTGAGAAGAGTTCTAAAAATAAGCAAATACAACGATATGGAAAAGAAACCTTAAATCTTCTCAAAATAATGTGGGATAATAAGAGTTTTTATCCATACCAAACACATTCTGAATTGTTAATACATTAGACCCAGCAGTAATTTAATAAAACGAACAGATGTTCCGTGTCTTGTGCGCAAAGAAATGAAATTCACATGGTAACACTTTTGGAAACAATATTTTTTAAAAGCAGTTGCAAATGTCAAAGAATATTCAGGATTTCTAAAATGGAGTTTCTTGTTCTTTTATAGAAGATATCTGATGGGTCTGATGAAGTGGAGCCAAACCATGAGGAATTGACATCAACTTCTTGCAATTCTTCCCGCTTTATGTGTCCGGTCAGCTTCCGCAGTTGTTGTTTTTTTTGGTGAAAATTTGATCTTAAGAGACATATACTAGCACATGGGGGAATAAAAATGTTTAAATGTACGCAATGTTCATCTAAATGTTTTCGACAGTCTGCTAGAGAACAACATTAGACAAGTTTTCACAAGTTAATTGAATCCCATATTGTAGGTGGTTCCCACAATGCTGGGTCTACAGGTGCATTGAGTGATGCATCTACGGAAGATAATATAGTGACTCCAATATTCCTAGACCTTCTAACATGAAAACGGTTTCGCCGATTGCATTTTCCAAGTGATTTGTGCTTACTGAATCTGTGGCAAATGAAATGCTACGGACTTATAGAAACACCCCCGAAAAAGGCTCAGCGAAGTGTCTTCCAACATTTTTAAATGACATTAAGAAATTGGTGGAGGAAATCCTTCGCCATTCTCTGTCAGAACATTTCACTTTCAGAGGAAATATTTTCATGGATTTTGTTTTTAAGAAGCCTATATAGTAAGATGCTGAATACTTTAATTATTTAAAAGGACAGCCACCATACCAGCGTATGACGCAACAAATATTGAAGAATTGTATAATATAATGGCTCAGAAATTGGACAATGAGAAGACGTAAAGTGAACTCAAAGGCTCTGGATATACTTTTATCCCGTATTTTGTGGTTGGAACTCTGTGTCAACAGATTTAGACCCCTGTGAAAAGTTTAGAAATTGACTCAATTGAATTTTTGTTTTTCATAATTTACCTTTCCAAGAAAAAAATTTACGTTGGCAGAAAGAATTAGCTAATTTAAAATAAAGAACTTTTCAGAAATAAGCTCTGTATCTGTTTTAAGTAAATCAATCATTTCTTTTGTTTTGTAAAAATCTGTCATCCATACATTAAAAACAAGAAAGAAAACTAGTTTTAAGTTACCTAGGGGAAAAAGAAGAAACGATTGACGAAATGAGATAGGAGAAGTCAGAAGAATAGTTTACTTAAGGAAATACAGAATTTGATGCTAAAAGATGCACTGAATGCTTTGAATAGGGGAAACTTGTTTCAGTGAAAGATTTCTTATTTTGGGGATTTCTTTACGACAAACTGAAATTTTTAGTACATTTATGCTTCCCTATGAAATTTTTCCTCAAAGGACTCTATTAAGTTGAACTCAAGTCTTTGAAAAGGATTGGAAGAAAAATAACATTTCTATGTTATGAGAAAATGAAAGAATTTCCTTAAGACGGTGTGAAGTGAAATGAATTGAACATTAAGTTGTTGTAAGATGTTTTATTATCGTAATATGCACATATCTTCTAAAGTTATAGAAAAAAACTGTATTTGAACACACACACACACACACACACACACACACACACACACACACACACACACACGTTTCTTAGACGTCCAAAATACACTGGTGTGAAAATATTAAAGACGAAGAGGAGAAATTAGCATAACAGCGGAACGAGTAGGAAGAGCGGACCGAAAGACCCCTCAGGAGATAGACTAGGGTCCGGTACGGTAGGGCATGCGCATGTATGCAGCATGAGGTAGGAGGGGAGGGAAGATGGAGTGTCGAAAGGGTTATAAAGCACACGGGCGGTGTACGCTCAGCAATTCAGTGAAAGCTATTGCACGTTGTACATCGGTTTGAACGACGTCGAGTTGCTGCCACCTTGTGGTATGGCCAACAGGCAATCTAGTAGACGGACATCTGGATGACTTTACCCGAGGTCGCGTCATTGGGAAGTTGGAAAAAGGTCGAAGTGTGTGTGACTAGTGTGGCCGAGGAGTTCCGGATCGCTCACAGCATCGTTTCACGAGCTTGGAGAGCATTTCAAACGACAGGAACAGCTGTCCGAGAGTTTTGCAGTGGTCGTCCACGAGCAACCACGGCGGCGGACGACCAGTATATTTTCCTACAAGCGAGAAGAGGCAGACGCCAGACAGCAGGAGAAATCGCAAGGCATATGCAACAGACAACTGGACGTCCGTTATCGCGTTTTACCGTGGCCAGGAGGCTGCACAAAGGTGGTCTATTTGCACGACGACCAGTACGGTGTGTGCCATTAACACCTGCTCATCGGAGACGGCGGTTTCTGTGGTGCCAGGAACACCAGAACTGGGCACATTAACAATGGGGTCGAGTTCTCTTTTCGGATGAGAGCCGATTCAGTCTGATAAGCGATTCTGGACGTATACACATCTGGAGAGAGCAGGTAACACGCAATCACACCTCCAACTTCATCGAAAGGGACCGGTTTGGAGGTGGTGGAGTTCTCAATTTCGGCGGTATCATGCTTGGTAGCCGTACTGACCTCCACATCTTCCAAGGAGGTTCAGTCACGGGTGTCCGCTATTGTACCGAGGTTCTCCTGCCTCACGTGCTTCTGTTTAGAGGTGCTGTGGGTCCTGAGTTTCTCTTCATGGACGACAACGCTACACCTCATCGTACAGTGGCTGTCGCAGAGCTGTTGGAGAGTGAAGATATTTAAAGCATGGATTGGATCGCAAGGTCCCCGGACCTAAATCCAATCGAACACGTGTGGGACCTTCTCTGGAGGCGCTTGGCAGCACGTCACCAGCCGCCAGCAACGATTCCGCAGCTGCGATTGGCGCTTCAAGAGGAATGGGCCGCGATGCCTCATCAGGTCCTTGACAACCTCGTCCTCAGCATGGACAGACGTTGTAAATCCTGCAACGCAGTCAGGGGTGATCATATCCCCAACTAAAGACTGGAATTTTCTTGGAAGCCGCCTATCACATGGACGTTTCTGTCTTCTGTCCAGTTGTGCTCGAAGCTACCTTTTCAATAAAGTGCATTTGCATCCTTTGGATTCCTTATTTGGACGGTTTTGCTCACTTTTTCCATATTCTAACATCTTGGGGATCTTATGGTATGATTTGAGTCGATGTGGAGCACTTCTGCACGACGGTACATTCGAAAACCCGTCTCGTCCTTAATTTTTCCACGCCAGTGTATTATTGGAAGTAAAATGAGGCAGGGAATGCTTTGAATAAGAGCTTTTTGTTTCAGTGAAGGAATTCTTATTCGGGGATTTTTTTAAAAAAGAAACTAATATTTTCAGAAAATTTCCGTGGGATTCGAACTTGAACATTTAACAAAATTCTCGGGAGATATAGGAATTTTGGAGAGTTTATGGAATGAAACATGAATAGAAAGAATTGAGTTGGAAGACTTAACATTGAAGTTTCAGCAATTTTTTTTTCGTTATGTAATTCTTGGGAAATTTTGCGTTTTTTAGGAAAACGCGTTTTTTTCAAAAACCAACCCTTTAGAAGATTTTAAGGTAGAAAAATATTGACCAGCGGAAATCTTAAGTAATGCAAATTTTGACTTGAAGCATATTAAGCAAGAAAATATTTTCTGAAGAAAGTTTTCAATGTCTAAACAATGACATTTGACCAATCGTACGTCCGGAATCGAATCCTGAGGAGACTTGAGCGGTGGGCTTCCGAATTACGACACCATCTTTCTACCTTTCCTGGAATCAGTGGTCTAAATCAGGGTCTAGGATCTGCTTATTTTTCTTCAGGGTGATTTACGGTGGACGCCTTATCTCTTAAATGGCGAATGAACGGCAAAGTTCAAACGCTCTGTCTCATTCAGTTGCTGAGTCATGCGTTTTAGATTTTTCTCATCTTAGAAAATTTAAGTTGACTCAGTAAATTAAGCCTTTTTGGAATTCGAGTTTGCATTCAATGTTCAAAATCAGGATGTAATTTAATCTCTCAAGCACTAAGAATTCAATTTATTTTGGAGGAAGGGGCAATAATCAAAATTATAATTGGAACATTCGGGGCAGACAATCTGCTACAGTAATAAAGCGTGAAGAACCTGAAACATGAAATAATTCGAGACACTGTCCTTAAAAGTAAATTGAAAAAAAAAAAATTCCAGAGATAGTTGCAAACATTACACGAAGGAATAACTGAATAAAAAAATAGTCAAAGGAAATATACATCGCTTAAAATCAAAAGTTCTCGATCGAAAACTACCACCTCCTTTAGGTATTAACTGCTTTCAAGACAAGGAACAAGGAGAAGGGGGAAAAATAAAGAACAAGTTAAAATAATTCATAAGCATTCCTTTAACGATTCGCAAGGGGAAAATTATATCAGAAATAAAATCCTATGCGTCTCACCGCTTGAAATTAAAAGTTCTAAACATTTCGTTTCAATTACAATCCTAGAGGAAATGACATGGAGCGAAAGTAATCAGTAACAAAGATTTTTATCACTGCAGTGAAATCTGTTCACAAGGAAACAACGCACGACCATTATCACCTCAGCGTTTCCTTTCAGTCCCGCATCACATGTAAATGAGTTTCCTACATTCAGCCCGAAAACAGAAGTAGTGATAAGAGGATCATTATAGACGGCATGTCCTAAGAACAAATGAAGATGGTAGATGGAAACTGTTTCGAATTAGAATTTATTATACTATTTATCACATCGAAGTTGAGGAATGATGCTGACATTTCAAACTCTGAAAATATTGGGACATTGCAAGCACATGATTCCGAACAGGGACCGAATATGTGTGACCAACAGCAATAAACAACATAAGCAATTGCGTATAATTTGGAACTAATAAATAACTTTGAGTTCATGAAGAACTATGACAAGCCCATGACCAAAGTGAGAAGTCCCTGCAAATAGCGCGTTGAACAGAATTTTATTCAGTACTGAATAGTTACTGAGAAAATTTATGAAGAATCCACGTAAACTCTGTTAATATCAATTGGCGCTAGTTGGATATTTACGAATGCATGTTACATTCTAAGAACGAAGGTTTTCTGTGGAGTTAGTAAAACATTAAAAAAATAATGCTTAGTGGAAGTATGGGTTTACTGGCTTTGTCTCCAGAATGAATGTTTTTTCGGACGAGACAGAAAATATGTCCCAAAGAATAAAAATGTTATCGTAAGAAAAAAAGGTTTTAGGTTGCATGTCTTGACAGTGAATGTCTTTCTGTTGGATCAGTAAAATGAAAGTATAGCAAACTAGTAAAGACTAAAAAAATGCATATTTGACGTACATGCAAGCCTTGAGGAATATTTTGAAGCCAGTTGGAAAATATGCTATAGAAGGAAACAAAAATCTGATGATTTGCTACATCTACAATAATCGTATGATGAAATGAAATGAAAGAAAATAGTCTGAATAAAAGGAGTCATAAGTTTGGCAAAGTAAGAAATAAAATGCTGTCATATTGAGAAGTTTAGTGAAATTTCTAAACATAGATTAAGTTAAATAGGGTTAAATTGGGAAGAAAACGTTTGTTAGAATGACATGCGAAATAAAGTAAGAAAATATTGTTTCAACCGAATTTTAACTGCGAAAGATCTGTACAGTTCCTGAACACATACGAAAGAATTACGAGAAAATACTATTGGAGGTGCAAAAGACTCAGAATTAACATGACGTCATTTCTGCTTCATTCCACATAAAAATCGTCTAAGTCCAATAATTACTGGGAACAGGAATGAAATCGTTTTTAAAGAAGCATTTCCTCGTCTCATGGCCTGGAATAAAATTGAAAGGAGGAAAAAGAAAAGTTCCCCAGAAAATTCATTACATGTACGCAAAAAAACTTGCTCAAAACATACAAAAAATATAAAATATACATGAAGAAATAGCGTAAAAGTTATAAAAAATAGAGGAAACATAGTGCACGAAAACATTACGACTAGAAAAAAATATTGGAGAGGTGAAAGAATTAGCATGTCTACATTTCCGCTTGATTTTCCAAATATTTTGTCAAAGTCCAATAGCTACTGCGAAGAGGAACGAAATCGCTTCTGAAAAAGCATTTCCTCGTCTCATGGTCTAAAATAAAATTGATGGGAGGAAAAAGAAAAGTTCCCCAGAAAATCCATTACACGCACGCGAAAAAACTTCCTCAAAGCATACAAAAAATATATATATATAAATTAATAAATACATGAAGAAATAAAGTCAAAGTATTAAAAAAAGAGGGTATAGATAGTACACGAAAACCATTTATTTGACCGCCCGACCATTTCTGAAACCAAAACATCGTGAGTTCAAACCCCACTGAGACCACCAGCGCATTCTTATTCCCTTGGAAAGAAAATTCCCAAGCGTCTAGACGTAAAAATTTTCTCCGAGGAAAAATGCCGCTTGAAACCCACAGGAATAAATAAAAAAAATTACCAACGAAGTCCACTCTGTCGTTGCCATCACTCAGAATCAAAGATTCATCGAAATAATAAAGTTCCGAGAAGTACATAAGCACCAATATATCTAACAGCTATGAAAAACCCCCTTTCCAACTCAGTCGTTGCCATCCCTCAAAATCAAAGATCCATCGAAATAATAATAAAGATCCAAAAAGGGCAGCAGGGCATCGATGTAGAAAAAAAAAATTTGGAAGGGAAAAAAACTAAGAGTTCACATTTCACCCAAAATATTGACAAAGTCCAATAAATCTCACGAGAAAATAAAAATATAAGTTTTTAAAATAAATTAGAAAGAATAAATAAGACACGAAAAAACTACGAGTAAAAAAAATATATATATTGGAAGGGCGAAAGACCATATTTCTACTTTCTTTCCTCCAAAAATTTGTCAAAGTCCAATAAATCTCCCGAGAAAATAATAACTTCCAAAAGGCACCTCTAGGGGGCAGCAATCGAGTTGACATTCCCCATGTTTATCCACCCAAGCATCCACAATGATGTTGCCATCTCTCAAAATCAAAGATCCATCAAAATAATAAAGATCCAAGAAGCACCCCAAGGGGGCAGCACATCAGCATCATGGGGGACGATTACGTGACAAAAATATCTGACAAGTGGACAGCTGGAGCTGCCTCGGAGGTTCTGGGACAGCCTCGTGGATAGACGGGGACAGCCAATGTTAAGTCTATGGAGGGCAGTCTCTGCGGCGGTATGCCCCATTTCTTTCTACTGCTATTCCTTTCTCTAGTAACAGCAAATGGATCGAAATAACAATTTTCACGCCTGATAAAGATAGAGGAGACTCATAGTCCTGCTGGAAGTAAAGTTTTATATATCTATCGTATATGGCACGTGACAGGATGAAAGCATAAATGTCATCACTGTACAATATTTAGATGGGAGCCGTCTTTGCACGATAAGTAATGGTCAAAGGTTTCAAGCACTAAAAATGTGTGATTAAATTAAAAGTAGTTAAAATACAGAGGAAGTGCCACACCATGAAGGAATATTCGAAAACAGACCAAACTGCACACACAAATAGCCAAGTATGTCCTGAACAAATGATTTAATTGTCACATACAACTACTCTCAAGTGGCCGAATATACAACAGGATGATCAAAAAGGAGTGTGGTCCCATATTTTGGGCGTTACAGCGTTGAATCCGACGTGGCACCGAGGCAATGAGAGTCCGAATATAGATCTGGGGTATCGTGGACCATGTCATGTTTATCCGAGTCCACAGTTCATCTTCATTTTGCAGGAGTGAGAGGGAAACTGAACCGAAGACCGATCGTGTTCCACAGATGCTCGATGGGCGAGAGGTCGGGGGATCGTGTTGGCCACGGAAGCATCCGTACATCGTGTAAAGCATTCAGGCTGATCCGAGCGGTATGCGGCAGGGCATTATGCTGTTGAAAACCGACGTTTGGCATAACATGCAGATACGGCATTGCCACGGGCCGCAGTACTTCGTCAACATAGCGGCGTGCCCCAATGTGCATGTAATGCGTATCAGCGGTGAGCGGCTGTTGGCGTCGATAGCATCCCACACCATGAATCCATGTTACCTGGCCGTGTCCACAATAGCAAAGTAAACCGCCCGTTGACCACGTCGCCTTCCAGACTCTCACGCGGCGACCATGCGTGGTCAAACAGAATTGCGATTCGTCGCTGAACACCACACTGTTCCATTCGGCACCTCACGCAGCTCTGGAGCGACACCACGCCAAGCGGTGACGACGATGACTCGCTGTTAAGAATAGCCTTCTCAACGGACGGCGGGACAGCAAACCAGATGCAGCCAAGTGGGGCAACACTGTCCGCTTCGATATCGGAGCATCCAAGCCTCGCCGCACACTCTGCAAAATGGCGTCCATTGTGGCCTGTGGGTTCGCTACGGTGTGTGTGACGTCTGATGCGACGATCGGTGCGCTCGGACGTATGTCTCCGGTCTCCCCTACGACGTTGCTTAGATCCTTCTTGGGACCAATGTCTCCAAATGCGACCGATGGTTGTGGCATCACGATGCGTTTCTTCCGCAATACGACGTAAGGACCATTCAGCGGTACGTAGGCCTATGATGACACCTGTCGTGAACTCATACGTTTGACGAAATAGCGTACGCCAGCGTTTTAATGGCATTGCCTCCCATTGGTCGTTCTCCAGACACGGTTACAGCAGAACCACTCACTTCTCGCTGCCGTGACGGCGTCTTGATTGATGGCCTCACGGGCTGGTTGTCCGCTTATATCCCGCTCACCGTTCGTGCGATTGGCCTGCAAACTTGTCGTGTGCAGACATCCTGCAATTTTCAATGCGCTGCATTCATGTCTTCGTGGTGTGGCATTTTCACTGTCAGGCGGTGTTTATACAAGAACTTTCAAACCACCATGTGGTTCATCTTCAGGTAAGAGTTCAGACTAACACTATGATAACACAGTTCCTTAATTATTATACCACTGCAGGTCCATGACGCATAATCTCTGAGGCTTGGAAGGAGTGGATGGACAACTGGAAGAAACCGCAATTGTACATTGGGTGGATGGGTGAAATCGTCCTTCTTATTCATCAGGCTGAAATATGTAGTTGTTTCCACGTAATGGGATGAAAAAAGATTTGCACTTTTTGAATTCTGGGTTAATAAGCACTTTGGTTTCATTCCAGAGAAGGTAATAAGTTCCTCTGTTTAAAAGTTTTGATAGTGCGGTGGAGTCGGGGTTGTTCTTAACGTTATATTTATGTTCATTCAGTCTAACACCCAAGGTCCTGTGTTTAGAGCCGAAAAAAAAAAAAAAACAGTATCTTCACCAGCTGGGTGTATTGCCTTCATATTTATACAGTATAAGCCGAATTTGCTATTTGTGGGTCCTGAATGATGGGTCTTTTCTAATAAGGACATGAAGTTGGTGGTTTTCAGAACAAAATCTAGTTAGATTTTTAAAGATGTTTTTACGCTTTATAGTGACAATTGGCTGTCCACAGAGCCTACGAATCTGTTCTAGACAGTTTGGCGTTGCAGAATTGAGTGGTTGGACAGACGTATTTTGTGATGCATTTTTCCAACGAGTAACCATGTGCAACTATTGATTTTACTTTGGTTATCTCAAGTTGACGTGATTTATGAGAGAATTAATGAGTGTAAGCTCTGCGTACGAAGAAATAACGGATGGGCAGAAGATTTAGGTATGATGGTTTGGCAGGAAGTAGGCTTACAATACACAGAGCATGATTATTTTCGGGAATTTGGGTCACGCTGCAACAAAAAGTCGAGGAAAGATAAAGAAAAATTTTGTTCGAGTTCCATAGTGAAATTTTATTGAAACATGGTGAGATGACGTAATCTGCAAATTGAAGTATGAGTTCCTGGTTGTGAGACGTGGGCGGTCATATGGACTATGGCGGGCAGCTGGCCGGTATTTCAATAAGGAAGGAAATACGTTTTTTTTTGTTGTTTTTTTAATTTCATTTTCGAAGGATTTTGAATTATTTGCTTTAACCTAATTGCTAATGAAATCCAGATTGCTTATATAATAAAAAGAGAAGCTAAATAAAAAGGCGTACCCTGAAATATTCAGGTAACTCCTCAATCCCTGTTTTTCTTTAGACGCCTTCGTACATACATAGTGCTATCTTAATGGGTTGGTCACTAGCCTTGCATAAATCAAGTGACTCAAACTTAATGTTTTAATTCGAAAGGAAAAAGAAATTTCCTGAGAACTTTAAAAGTGTAAAATCAGTTTATGGGAATTTTCCATGTAAGTTAGTTTGAACCCCACCCCCTCCCCCGGCTCCATGAAGGAAACATACCGCGTCATCATTTCTAATATACATTCCATAGTCGCTTTTCCATATTTCATTTTTCTGTTGCCTGTTCTGAAAGTTTTTGGAAGTATTTTTTCCTGATGTGTAATCTTACAGTATTCTCCCTCGAAATACAAACTGGCAATTGCTGCAGGCTTTCATTGAATTTTTGGAAGATAATTCCATATATAATGCTTTCACTATGTGAACTGCGTGCCTCAAGAAAAGTGTGAACGGTGGGGGGGGGGGGGGGGGTATGTGTGTAACAAAACATCTTAATTTCATCTAAAGGCGACTAGACCTCAACCATGCGCACGCATGAACACAATAACACGGGCCGGCCCTGGATGAACCACATGGTAGTTTAAAAGTTCTTGTATCCGTATTTTAACTATTTTTAATTTAATCACATGTTTTCAGTGCTTGCAACCTCTGATCATTCATTACTCATCATGTAAAGACTGCCGGCTCCCATCTAAATATTGTGTTTTGTGCACGGGATCTATTTCCGGAGTGTCATCACTGTGCCAATACTTTTGTTCGTGCAATCATGTATCTGCAAACAGTTTCTGAGTTTTTAAAGGAATGTAAACAATATTTTTCTTCAGCGATATTGCGTGACGAACAACGTTCAATTTTTATGCAACCAATTGATTGGGCTAAAATTGTTTTTACGATTAATTTTAAACAATATCTTCAAGAATCGGCAGTGTTCCAATATTTTTGTCTGTCGCTATATGTTAACCAAGACTTTTTTGTTTGTTTCGATGTGTACTACCTGTGGTTCTATTTGTGACCAGTACTTCTGAATCACCCTGTATTAAGTCGCCGTTGATTCGAAACCTGTCCGTTCAAAATTTGAAACAGCGCTGTGTAGATTTCCTGAAATGTTCTTTTTCCTTGGCTAATGCGAAGAAACAAAAGCGAATTGCGAATTACTGTAGACTTTAAAATAGTAGAGATAAATTAAAGGTAATAAAAAATCCTATAAAAACAATATACAATTTCTATTTTAGGCGGAGACCAGGTAGGCACTAGCACCAAACCCTGCATTTGAAATAGGAAAAAAAAAAACCCCGTAGAGAACGTACTACCCAATCGTAAAAAGGCCTAACAATTCTCAAGAGAAAAAAGATGTAGCGTTAATGTTATCACTTTATGTGACAGCTTTATACACTGGCGTGCAAAAATTAAGGACGAGACAATTTTTCGAATTTAACGTCGTGCAGAAGTGCTCCACATCGACTCAAATCATATTATAAGATCCCCAAGGTGTAAGAATATGTGACAAGTGAGCAAAACCGTCCAAACAAGGAATCCAAAGGATACAAAAGAACTTTATTGAAAAGGTAGCTTCGAGCACAACTGGAGAGAAGACAGAAACGTCCATGTGACAGGCGGCTGCCAAGAAAAATCCAGTCTTTAGTAGGGGATATGATCACCCCTGACTGCGTTGCAGGATTTACAACGTCTGTCCATGCTGAGGACGAGGTTGTCAAGGAGTTGTTGAGGCATCACGGCCCATTCCTTTTGTAGCGCCAATCGCAGCTGCGGAATCGTTGCTGGCGGCTGGTGACGTGCTGCCAAGCGTCTCCCGAAAAGGTCCCACACGTGTTCGATTGGATTTAGGTCCAGGGACCTTGCGGGCAAATCCATGCGTTGAATATCTTCACTCTCCAACAGCTCTGCGACAGCCACTGTACGATGAGGTGTAGCGTTGTCGTCCATGAAGAGGAACTCCGGACCCACATCACCTCTAAACAGACGCACGTGAGACAGGGGAACCTCGGTACAATAGCGGACATCCGTGACTGAACCTCCTTGGAAGATGTGGAGGTCCGTACGGCTACCAAGCATGATACCGCCCCGAACGAAAACTCCGCCACCTCCAAACCGGTCCCTTTCGATGATGTTGGAGGTGTGGTTGCGTGTTCCCTGCTCTCTACAGATATTGTTTGACTCTTTGTCATGGCGGTTTTTGTTCTGACGGTAAGCTTTTAATTCTTCTTTTTTAAATTTGATTTTTGTAATTTTTGTGCTTATTAGAATTTGGTTTTGTGGCCTAGGGAGCATGACCAACCGACAATTTTGGCTTGCCTTGTCGCTTTGTTGGTACTAGAAAGGCCAATCACACAATTTGATGCTCTCCTGATGACGGCAACCTGTTCCAGTGTTTTACTTGTTTTGAAATTTTGTATTTTTGTTCTGTAATATTTTCATTCTATATAAGCTACTATATGAGGTTTAGCTGCATTCGGCGCTTCTCATGGTATTAGCCTTTTTTGTCTAATTTTCTTGTGTTAAATAATTTATTTATAAAGTCATTTTTTTTGTTTTATTTATGTACTACTATACACATATATATATACACACACACCCTGGCGGAAAGTGAAAAAAGAACACCAAGAAGGAATTGGCGGACGATCATGAAATTTATATATGTTTATGGGGTCGAGTTTACGTAGGTGTAAAGTTAATTTCGGGACCAACCGATTAGCGCTTACGCCACAGCATGGCATAATATGGAAATTATCGTCGGTGGTATTTAAGCAGTACGGCGAAGTGAATATAATCATTCGTCGGCGTACGGACACGTTCGAAGACCCTGAAGAAACTGCAATGCCTGGACATGGAAGACGTGTACGATTTCAGCAGTCATCGGACTTTGTGCGAGGTCGTTTAGTCGGAATCCGCGAGGCCGGGTGGTCGTATCGTCGTATTGCGGGGCGAATTGGACGGGAAGTATGGGTGGTGGTACGATGGTGGCGTAGATGGTCCGAGGAACATTCCCACACGAGAAGACGTGGAACCGGGAGTCAGAGACGGACTGATGAGTGGACCGATCGACGCATAGAAGAGCGGTGTTGTCAAGCATAACATCCACTGTGACGCAAATCTGAGCTGCCGTTGAACCTGAGGTGGCTGTGCAAAGAATCCCCAACCGTCTACTGGATGTAGGACTACGTGCACGTGTGCCTCGGGCATGTGTACCTCTGACTCCAGCCCATCGTGAGGAACGGCTACAGTGGTGTCACCAACGTCAGCACTGGAGAACGCAATGGCGATCTGTCGTGTTCAGCGATGAAAGCAGATTCTTCTTGGGAGCCTCCGATGGCCGTATGCGTGTTCGTAGACGCACAGGGGAGCGTCTGCACCCGTCTTTCATCCGCCAGCGACACACAGGGCCCACACCTGGTCTCCTGGTGTGGAGAGCGATCAGCTATCACTCCCGTACACAACTAGTGTTTGTACCGTACCGGGTACGTTAAACAGAACCTCCTACATCAATAACATCATTCAGCTCGTTGTTGATAACGCACGCCCACACGCGGCACGTGCAACGCAACATGCACTTCAGGGTGTGAGACAACTTCCATGGCCTTCACGTTCACCGGATTTGTCCCCATTAAGCACGTGTGGGATTTTATGGGACAACGACTTATCCAGTCTCCACGGCCAGCCACGACCATCCCCGATTTACGCGTCCAGGTTGAGGATGCTTGGAACTCAATACCCCAAACTTGCATCCAACATCTGTACGACACACTCCATTTCAAAAATGCACAGTGTGACACAGTTCATGGCTGTTCAACCTCGTACTAACCATGTTTCATGGAAATGTTAGTTTTCAGTTTACCAGCAAATACAGCTGTATTTTGCCATAATGTTTTGATCATCTTATCCTCTGTATTCCGTTATAAGCTGTATAAATTTCGTTGGTATCAGAAGTCTCCTTCTTGGTGTTCTTTTTCACTTTCCGCCAGTGCGTACATATATATATCTCGTTCTTTAATGACATTAACAACTTCGTGTCGTGCCATCATCCCTACAGTAATATCGCGTTTTTTCACACCTGTCGCTGTTGTCACTTTTCTCACAATCCTCCAGGTAGGATTTTTTCTCTATCCCTTTCTGAGCACAGCAAGCAATTCGCACCTTTTTTATTATAAGTCTTGTCAGACCAATTGTTCTGATAACCGATTTCGCAATATTTGAAATAAGAAGTCCATGCCTCCCCCAACGTCCCTCGCTTGCTCTACTCTGTCCTCACAAATATTTTCCTAGTTCTGAATTATCACTACAATAAAATCGTATTCCCTTTCGCAATAATTCAGGATGATTTCCATGTCTTTCTGTCTCACCCTCTCTGATCACAATAGTAGCTCTTTGTGCTGTATTCTTCCCCTCCCCCTTTTTTAATATTTTTGTGAGATCCATTCTTCTTATCACCCATTTGCTGATATTTATTAAAACATTCATGCCTTTCACAAGCTCACTATTTATATCTCCTTTTTCTCGTTTTGTGTTGTCACCAATATGTTCCTGTCCTGCATTCATCCTTACAATAATATCGTATTGTCACACCCATCCTTGTCTTCAGACGTTTCAACATAATTCAGGTAGGATTTTCATGTTTTTCCCTAGCTGATCATGCTGATAGATTCGTGTGCTCTATTCTACCCCCCTTTTTAACATAAATTTGTCAGACCTATTCTTCTGATCACTCACTCATTTAGCAATATTTCTACTAAACCTTCAAAATGGGTGATGTCTCTCTCTCTCTTTCTCTCTCTATCTGTTTTTCTCTTACTTTGGCGCCCCCAATAACTTCCTGTCCTGCATTCATCTCAACAGGAATATTAGACTCATTGTTCTAGTCACACTTTTCAAAATAATTCAGGTAGGATTTCCATCGCACCAATAGCTTCCTCTGCTGTATTCTCCCATTTGTAATTTTTTTTGTTAGACCCATTTTTCCTGACCAATAGTTTAAGTAAGACGTCCATGTCCGTCTTTAGTCTTACTCTTTCTGCCCTTCCCGCCCTCTGAGCTCACTGATAGCTTCCTTGTTCTGCCTTTATCCGTATAATAATATCGTATTCCTTTTCACAATACTTCAGGTAGGATTTCCATGTCTCTCTCTCTCTCTCTCTCTCTCTCTCCCTCCCTATCTCGGATAAAAGCAATAGCTTTCTGTGCTTTATTCTCCTCTTTTGTAATATTGTCTTTGTCAGACCCATTCCTCTCGTCACCCATTTCTCAATATTGTAACTAAGATTTCTATGTCTCGCTCAGTTTCTTTTTTTCTCCACGTTATCTCGCCCACAGTTTCATTTTCCGTATTCTCCTTTTTTCAATATAATTTGTCTCAGATCCATTTTACCTAAAGTGCCCATGTATTCCTTAGTCTCTCTCTCGTTTCTCCGATGTCATCATTAGTTTCCTGTTCTGCACTCATCCCAATAATAATACCGTTTTTTCAGACCCTTCCTTATCGTCACTGTTTTCACAATAGTTTACGTAGGATTTACATGTTTTCTCTCTCAGCCTGTCTGAGCACAACATTACCTTTATATGCTATATTTTCCCATTTCTAGTATAATTTTTGTTGAAACCATTGTCATCAACCATTTCACAATATTTCAGCTAAGACATCCAGGTCGCCCTCAGTAAGTCTCGCTCTGTCTCTCTTTTCTGTGATGTCACCAAAAGCCTCCTGTTCTGCATTTATCTCTACAACAATATGGTTTTGTGAAACCCATCCGTTTCCTCACACTTTTTTTAAATTTCAGGTAGAGTTCCCATGCTTTGTTTTCACTCCGTCTCTGGGCTTCCTGAGCGGTATTCACCCATTTATTAATATTTCTTTTGTCAGACGCATTTTTCTGATCACCAATTTCACAATATTTCATGTAAGACTTCCATGGCTACATCGGGGGAGGAAGGGGGGGGGCTGTCTCTGTCTGATATCAACAATAGCTTCCTGTTCTGCATTCATCCCTACAAAAATATCGAATTCTTTTTCACAGTACTTCATGTGGATTTCCGTGATTTTCTGTCTACCCCTCTCTGATCATACCAATAGCTTCCTGTGCTGCATTATCCCCCTTTTTAATAATATTTTTGTCGAACCCTTTATTCTCATCACGCATTTCAAGATATTTCAACTAAGACTTCCATGTTTCGCTCAGTTTCTGTTTCTTCCTCAACATCATTTCGCCAATGATTCCCTGTTTTGTATTTTCCTATGTTTTGATGTTATTACTGTCAAAACCATTCT
Source organism: Macrothele yani (assembly GCA_039090855.1). Lineage (NCBI taxonomy): Eukaryota > Metazoa > Arthropoda > Arachnida > Araneae > Macrothelidae > Macrothele > Macrothele yani. The sequence continues at coordinate 75,590,446 of CM077009.1, read as the reverse complement.
GATCACCATTTTCACAATATTTCCTTCAAGATGCTCCCTCATTATAAGATGCACACATCCTATTTAAAATGCACATCTCTCTCCCTCCCTCCCTGTTTTCTCTGATGTCACCAGTAGCTTCCTGTTCAGCATTCATGCCTACAATAATATATTTTTTTCATACTCGTCACTCTTTTCATAATACTTTACGTAAGATTTCCATGTTTTTCCCTCTCTGGTCATAATTACTTTTATGTTCTGTATTTTCCCATTTTTAGTTTTTTTTTGCCGAAACCATTCTCTTAAACAGCCATTTCACTTTATTTCAGCTAAGACGTCCATGCCTCTCTCTATCCCTGTCTCACTTTCTGTATCTTGTCTCTGATGTCACCATCTCTACAATAATGTCGTTTTGTCAAACCCATCCTTCTCGTCACACTTTTCATACATTTAAGGTTAAGGTAGAATTCTGATGTTTTGCCTGCACCTCACCTGTTGTCACACCAATAACTTTCTGTGTTGTATTCTCCTATTTCTTAATACCAATTTCACAATATTTCATTTAAGACATCCATGGTTTCATCAGGCTCTACTTCTTCACAAATATCTTCGCCATTCTGCATTCGTCCGTACGATAATATCATACTCACAGTCTTTAAGTAAGATTTCCAAGTTTTCTCTCACTCTCCCCTTTCTGATCATAGCAACAGTTACCTGTTCCGCATTCTACCCTTTTTTCATATTTTTGTCAGACTCCTACCCTTCTGATCACATGTTTCACAATATTTAATTTGAGTTGCCCATGACTTCCTCAGTCTATCTACTCTCTCGAGTCCCCCTTATTTCTCTCTCTCTTTCTCTCTCTTTTCTCTGATTTCCCCAATAACGTCCTGTTCCTCATTCTTCCTTACAGTAATATCGGTTTGCCAGACCCATCCTTTTCGTTACACTTTTCTGAACGCTTCAAGAAAGACTTTAATATTTTTATTTCTTGATCCCCCCTTCTCTGATCACACCAATAGCTTTCTGTGCTGTATTCTCCCCATTTGTTATATTGTTTATATTATCTGACTCATTCCTCTGATCTCCCATTTCCCAATATTGCAACTAAGACTTCTATGTCTCGCAATTTCTGTTTTTTCTCTACGTTATTTCGCCAATAGTTTCCTGTTCTGGTTTTTCCTCTTTTTTTCAATATTATTTTTCTCAGATCCATTTGTCTGATTACCTCTATCACAATATTTCGTAGAATGTCCATGTATTCATAATTCTGTCTCTCTGATGTCATCAATAATTTCCTGTTCTGCATTTATCCCAACAATTACATTGTTTTGTCAGACCTATCCTTGTCGTCACCCTTTTCAAAATATTTCATGTAGGATTTCAATGTTCTTCCCTTACCCTTTCTTTTGTCACATCATTACCTTTATGTTCTGTATTTTCCCATTTTTAGTATATTTTTTGTCGGAATCATTCTTCTCATCAACCATTTCTTTAATTTTAACTAAGACGTCCATGCCCCCCTCGTCATGCACTGCAGGTAGAATTCCCAGGTTTGGGCTCACCTCGGATCACACCAATAGATTCCTGTGGTGCATTCTTCCATAGTTTAATATTATATCTATCAGGACCATTTTTTTATCACCAATTTCACGGTGTTTCATTTAAGACGTGCATATCTATCTGTTTCTCGTTCTTCTTTTTCTCTCTCTTACTTTCACTTTCTTTTCTCTGATATCACCGATAGCTTCCTGTTCTGCAAGCATACCTACAATAATATCGTTTTGTTAGACACATCGTTTTCGTTACCATTTTCTCAATACTTCATGTAGGATTTCCATGTTTTTCTCTCCTCACCCTCTCTGGTCACTTCTGGGTCACTTAAAATTAACAAATGGGACAATACAGCTTTCTGTGCTGTATTGTCCCATTTGTTAATTTTAACAGACCCATTCTTCTGATCACACGCGTCCCAATATTTCAATTAAGACGTCCATGTCTCCCTTAATCTCTATCTGAGCTCACTAACAGCTTCCTTGTTCTGCATTCACAAGTACAATAATATCTTATTCCTTTTCACAGTGCCTAAATTAGAATTTCAATGTTTTCTTTCTCTCTCCGTATCTCGGATCTAAGCTATGGCTTTTTGTGCTGTATTCTGCCCATTTGTAATATTGTTTTTGTCAGATCAATTCCTCACATCACCCATTTCACAATATTGCAACTAAAACTTCTATGTCTCGCTGTTTTTTTTTCAATATTATTTTTTTTGCCAGATCCATTCCTTTGATAACCCGCGTTAGATGCATTCAGTCTCTTTCCTCTAGTCTCTCGTTTCACCATCCATGCATTCTTCAGTCTCTTTTACTCTAGTCTCTCGTTTCACCATGCATTCTTCAGTCTCTTTTTCTCTAGTCTCTCGTTTCAGAGATGCCATCAATAATTTCATGTTCGGCATTTTTTCCTACAATGATATAGTTTTGTCAGACCCTGCCTTCTCGTTACCGTTTTCACAATACTTGATGTAGGATTTCCATGTCTTTCTTTCTCCCCCTCTTTGAACACATCATTACCTTCATGTGCTGTATTCTCCCCTTTTTGGTATTTTTTTGTCAGAACTCTTTCCGTCAACTATTTTGCAATATTTCGGCTAAGACGTCCATTCCTCCACCCTCCCCCTCTCTCTCATGTCATCAATAGCTCCTTCTTCTGCATTCACCCCTACGATAATATCCTTTTTTCAGACCTGTCCCCATTACTCTTTCTACAATACTTCCAAGTAAAATATACATGTTTTTCTATCTCCCCATATCTGAACACACGAATAGCTTGTTGTGCTGTGTTCTCCCCTTTTCTAAAATAATTTTTGTCAGACACGTTCCTCTGATGATCATAATCACCCATTTCGGAGCATTTCAATTCAAACTTCCATGTCACCATCAGTCTGCCTTCCTCTCTTTGCTCTGCTCTGATGTCACCAATAGATCCCTGTTCTGTATTCATCACTATAGTAAAGTCGTTTCGTCCGACCGATCCTTCTCGTCACTTTTTTTACCATACTTTTGGTAGGATTTCTATGCTTATCTGTCTCCCCCCTCTCTGTTAATACCAACAGCTTCCTGTGCTGTTTTCTCCGATTTTTTAATATTAATTTGGTCAAACCCGTTCGTCTGGCCATTTTCCCTTTAAGACTTTAATGTTTCTGTCTCTCGTGTTCTTTTTTCAACCTCACTCTCTTTACTCTAATGTCACCAATAGTTTCCCTGTTCTGCAATCATCCCTACAATAATATCGTTTTCTCAGATCTATCCTTTTTATCACTTTTCCCAATACTTCAAATAGGATTTCTATGTTTTTCTCTCTCCTCCTCTCAGATCATACCAATAGTTTCCTGTGATGCATTCGCCTTTTTTGCTATATTATAATCTATGTCAGACCCAAACTTCTGATCACCTATTTCGAAATATTCCAAGATTTCCATTTCTCCCCAAGTCATTCTCTCTTATCTGACCTCACAAATCGTTTCCGTGCTTTTCTGTCTTCTCCCCCCATTGACCACATCAATATCTTCTTGTGCTGCATTCTCCCCTTTTTTACTATTATTTTTGTGGGAGCCATTCTGCTCACCTCGCATTTCACAATATTTCTGTTAAGACTTCCATTTAACCGTTACTCTATCTCTCTTCTCTGAATTCACTCACTGTTTCCTTGTTCTGCATTCATCCCTACAATAATATCATATTAACAATATGTAACGTATACTCTAGATTCACTTTCATTTTGATTTTTACTATCTCTGGTTATTTTATTTTTCTATGTAAATTATCTTCTGACTTAACGAGATGTTATTTCTCCCGCTGAATGAGATCTGGCAATGAGTGTAAGTCATGACGTGGTGGTAGCCAGTATAAATAGACGCGTTCAACGATACCTAAGAGAGCTTTTTTGTGTCACGTGAGAGAGCTTTCTGTTGATGTGCGTAGAGAGAGCTTTTGTGTTACCTAAGAGAGCTTCGTTTATGTGAGTAGAGCTTCGTTCATGTGTAAGGAGCTACGTTTTATTGAGTAGCTGTGTGTCCGGTGAAGTGTATGTTGGATCATATCAAGAGTTTCCCTAGTAAAAAGTTGTTTTAGTAAGTACGTTTTTCTCAGTTCATAGTTTTTGTCAGACCTCTGTCTGGCTGTTAGGTTTATTCTATTAAGTGTTGTTATTAACAACCAGCATAAGACTTTATTCATCTTAATTACTACTACAACCTTACTACCAGTTATTAGCTTGTTCATTATTATTACTACACTACTAGCAGGCAAGTTTATTCATGATATAAACAACACAACAAGCATTAGAAGAAGCTTAGAAAAAGCATTATTCATTATAAGTACTTCACGTAGGACTTCCATGTCTTTTCCCTCTCACCTTCTCTTATCACACCAGTAGCGTCTTGTGCTGCATTCTCCACTTTTGTAATACCCATACGTTTCGTCCCCCATGTATCAATAATTCAACTAAGACCTCGCTTAGTTTCCTAGTTTCTACCTCGCTTATTTTCTTTATTCTACATTATCTCGCCAATAGTTTCCAGTTTCGTATTCTCCCATTTTTTAACATTGTTACTGTCAGAGCCGTTCTGATCCCCTGCTTCACAATATTTCAATAATCACTCTTTCTCTGATATCATCAATATGTTCTGCATTCATCGCTGCAATAATATTCTGTCAGGCCCTACCTTCTCTTCATACTTCTCACAGTAGTTCCGACAGGACTTCCAAGTCTTTCCCCACCTCGCTGATTTCACGAATAGGTTCCTGTGGTGTATTGTCTTTCTGTTTAATATTATTTTGCCAGACGCATTCTTTTAATCACCAATTTCACCGTATTTCCATTACGCTCCCCTTCACTCCTTCGTCGTCTGTATCTCCTCCCGCTCCCTAACCCCCCTTTCTCTCTCTCCTGATGTCACCAATAGTTTTCCGCTCTGCATCATTCACAATAATAATAATAATGGTATTGTCAGACCCATTCTTTTCACAATAATTCAAGCAGGATTTCTATGTTCTCCCTCTCTCTGGTCCCCTCGCTCCGGAGTAAGCTTGCTGAGCTGCATTTCCCCCTTTCTTTGCAATAATATTTTTGTGTGGCCTTATTCTTCTGATCACCCATTTCGCAAAATTTCAAATAAAGCATCCATGTCCCCCTCAGGACCACTATTCCCTATATCTATTTTTCTTGTTCTGTGTTGTCACCAATATGTTCTTGTCCTGCATTCATCCCTACAATAATATAGTTTTAACAGACCCATCCTAGTCGTCGCTCTTTTCAACACACTTCAAGTAGGATATTCGTGTTTTTCTCTCTCCCCATTTCCGATCAGACCAATAGCTTTCTGTGCTGTATTATAACATTTTTTTTTAATTTTCCTTATCACCGATTTCGCAAAATTTAAATTAAAACATACATGTCGCCCTCAGGCTCATTGTCTTTATCTCGCTTTTCTCATTCTGTAATGTCACCAATATAAAAATATTGTCACCAATATTTTTTAACATTACTTACTTTAAAAAGCTTTCAGTCCTGCATTCATCCCTGCAATAATATGGTATTTTCACACATATCCTTGTCGTCATACTTTTCAACATACTTCAGGTACGATTTCCATGCTTTTCTCCCTCTGATCATACCGATAGATCCCTGTGTCACACTCCCCCATTTTTTAACATTACTTACTTTTGTTAGACCTATTCATCTGATCACCCATTTCGCAATATTTCAACTCAGACTTCCATGCCTCGCTCCGTTTCGTTTTCGTCTTCTACATTATCTCGACAATAATTTCGAGTTTCGTATTCTCCCATTTATTAGTATTATTATTGTCATTTCACAACATTTCATATAAGATGCACATGCCTTCCTCACTTTCTATATTATCGTAAAACCTGCGTATAGTTCACTTTAAAAAGCTTTCAGTTGAAAATCTAATGCGTGTGATCTATCCACTTGCCAGTACCCTAAGAATGTACTGTTCCCCTTTCTCCTTATATATAGTCACGGCAATTACAGTATTTCCTTTTCGAATTCCTTTTGTTTACGATCTACCACTTGTCTCGTCCACATCTCATTTTATCGTAACCCTTTGCAAAACTTATGACGTACATGTTTCTCAGCGCCGACAACGAATATGGGTCCCCTCGCTCCGGGGTAAGTCTCTCTCCCAACTGAGTTACGCGGACATGTGCTCTCACTGCTATCTGCCTTTATCTCATGTGCATCCTGCGGCGCAGGCACATCACACATTATATCCTTGGCATGATTTATTTCTTAGCGAATATTTATCTAAACGGAAATATTAGTTTTATACGTATCTATCATTATCTTAGACAAGACTTTCCAGTTGTGCACTTCTTTTATATTCATTACGGTAAACACTATAAGATGGATTTCTTTTAATACTACTATATATTCATTGCCATAACTCGCACTGTCAATCTTCGAGCTTACAAGTTACCAATTCTAATTTTTCACATCTACTTATACCCCAATGAACACTTACTTTCTATACAATATCCTTAGAATTCGATTGATGTAACTACTTTTTAAAATCATCCTGCTAAAAATTAGAATATTTAAAAATGTGGACATCAAGTTAATTATGGCCATTCTGTTCAACATTATCCTTGCAAATTACATTTTATTCCTATTTTGAGACATTCTGTTTAATATCTACCTCACGGAAAATTCAATAGCTATGATTTTCATACCTTTCTAAAACGTGGCCAAAATTATTTCCTTTAGAATTCATAGCCTCAACTTGTTTTTAAAAGTTTTCTGTATAGTATATGCAATGTGCATATTTTCGATATTCTAAAGAACACATTCTCTTTTTGATTACTCTTGTACTGTTATTACGAAGGTTCTTTTATCAAATTATACCTTGTACAATCAAATAAACTATATTTCAATACCGTAAGCAGGATCGTTCCCCAGTTCTAAACCAGCCAATATCATTCTGCTTTGTTTATTTCATCCTTTTTAAGATATTCTTTCCTCAGACTTAGTTTTCAAGTAGCACTTTCCGCAGTATTTGAGACAGGATTTGCACGTTTGTCTGTTCGTCTGATTTCAGCAAGTGCTTTCTGTTCTGTGTTAATCAGTATTGTAGTATTTTGTTCAGATCCGTTCTCCATGACACTCCTTTCAGAACAGATCAGCTGGGATTTTTGTCCCAATGACTCACCCTTCCGCATCCATAATCTCGCCAATGGCTCCCTGTACTTTTATTCATCCTTATTAAAGTTTACCTTTTGTGAGACGTAAACATCACTTACCTCATTTCAAAATAATTCAACCAGCATATCTTTCTCTCTCTCGCTCACTCTCGTTGTTCTGATAATCCATGTAGATTCCTGTTGTGCATTCAGCTTTAAAAAGATATCGTTTTGTCAGCGCAATCCTTTTCGTTTCTCTTTTTACAATACTTCGGATAGGATTTCCGTATATAAATTTCCTCCCCTCCTCTCAGATCCCATCAACAGCTTCCAGTACTGTATTTTCCCTAGTTGTTAATATTGTTTTTGTTTTTTTTGTGAGACCTATTTTTCTGAACGCACGTTTCCCAATATTTCAATTAACACGTCCAAGGCTCCCTTATTCTCTCTCTGACCATCCCTCTGTTCGTCTCTCTTTGCATCTCTGAGCTCACTAATATCTTACTTGTTGTGCATTCATCCGTACAGTAATGGCTTATTCCTTTTCACAGGTCCACAGTTACGATTTCTATGTCTCTCTCTGCTCTCCCCATCCCTGATCAAGCAATAGCTCTCTGCTATATTCTCCCCATTTCCAATACATTTTCGCAGACCCATTTCTCTCATCACCCATTTCACAATAATGCAGCTAAGACTTGCTATTTTCTCTACGTTATTTCACCAATTGTAACGTACCAGGAGATGTGACGTACCTGCCCGAAGGACGCACACGACATAAAGGCAGATAGGAATCAGAATGAAACGTCCGCGTAGCTCAATTGGTAGAGCAACTTATTCCGGAATGAGGGGACCCGGGTTCGAATCCTGGCGCGGATAAAAATGACGGAGAAATTTACTTCGTTATACAATAGTTTCCTGTTCTGTAGTATCCTTTCGTCAATATTATTTTTGTCAGACCCGTTCTTCTGATAATCCATATCAGAATGCTCCATTTAAGATGCCCATGTGTCCTCAGTTTCTCTCTATGGTTTCTCTGATGTCATCAATAGTTTTCAGATTTGCGTTCATCCCAACAACTCTACCATTTTGTCAGACCCTTACTTCTCGTCACTGTTTTCATAATACTTCATGTCGGATTTCCATGTTTTTGTCTGAACATTCCCTGTTCATGTCATTAACTTTATTATTTTGTATTCTCCCTTTTTTAGTATTATTTTTGTCGGAAGCATTTATATCGTCAACAGTTCCACACTATTTCAACTAAGACGTCCATGCCTCCCTAAGTCTCTATCTCTCTCTTTTCTCTGATATCACCAATAGTTTCCTGTCCAGCAATCATCTCTATAATATCGTTTTGCCAAACCCATACTTCTCGTCACACTTTTAATAGATTTCAGGTAGAATTTCCCTGTTTTGCTTTTACCTCGCTTCTTGTCACACAAATAGCTTCCTGTGCTGTATTCTCCCATTTGTTTTGTCAGACCCATTCTCCTGATCACAAATTTCACAATATTTCATATAAGACTTGGGTGACGCCTAAGATGGGTATTTTGTCAGACCCATCTTTGGCGTCACCCTTCATCTGTCTCTGGCTTCATTTTACTCTCTTTCTTCCTCTCTTTTTTCTGTAATGTCACCCGTAGTTTCTCATTCTGCATTCATCCCTAGAACTGCCAGACCCATCCTTCTCATCACACTTTATTTAACACTTCATGTAGGATTTCCACGTTTTTCTCTCTCCATCTCTCTGATAGCACTATTAGCTCTCTGCGCAGTATTTCCTCCTATTTTAATATTATTTTTGTCTGACTAATCCAGGGTTCACCCGTTTGACAATATTTCATTCAATATGTGCATTTCCCACTCAGTCTCTCTCTATCTCTCTCTTATGTTATATATCATTCTCTTTCTGTTCTCTCTGATGCCACCAATGGCTTCTTCATTGGCATTAATCCCTACAATAATATAGTTCTGTCAGACCCATCTTTGGAGCCACCCTTTTTACAATACTTCAGGTGAAATTTCAATGTTCCTCTTTTCCCCACTTCACTGATCATACCGATAGCTTCCTGTGCTCCATTCCTATTTTTAATATTATTTTTGTCGGACCCATCCTTCTCATCACGAATTACAAAATACTTCAGCTATGGCTCCCCCAGTCTCTCTTCTTCACGTTCGTTCACGACACCAATAGCTTTCTTACTTGCAAACATCACGACAATAACTTCGTTTCGTAAGGCACATCCTTATTGCCATATTTTGCTCAAAAATTTCAGGTAGGATTTCCATGTTTTTTTCCTCCACTTGTCGGATCACCACAATAGCTTGATGTACTGTATTATCCCCTTTTTCAATAATAATTTTGTGAGACCCATTCTAAATATTTCAATTAATACATCCACGTCTCGATCTGTGTTTTCACCAATAGGTGTTTGACCTGCATTCGTTCCTACAATAATATGGTTTTGTCAGACCCATTATTCTGATCACTCATTCAGCAATATTTATCTTATAACTTCTGTGTGTCACTTTTCTAGTTCTTTGACCCCATCAATAGCTTGATGTACTGCATTCACCCCTCTATTAATATCGCTTTTTTCAGACCAATCCTACTAGTCACATTTTCCAAAATAATTCAGGTAGGATTTCCTTGATTTTATATCTCACCTTTTCTTATCACACCAATAGCTTCATGTGCTGTTGTGTTCTTTCCTTTTGTAATATTGTTTTTGTCCGACCCATTTCTCTCATTGCCCATTTCAGAATATTTCAACTAAGACATCCGTGCCTCGCTCATTCTCTTTTCTTCCTCTGCATTATCTCGCCAACAGTTCCGTATTATCCAATTTTTTTAATATTATTATTATTTTATTGTCAGACACATTCTGTTTACCCGTTTCAAAATATTTCATTTAAGATGCAAATGTCCTTCTGTTTCTCTCTCTCTCTCTCTCTCTCTCTCTCTCTCTCTCTGAAGTCGCCAATATCTTCGTGTTCTGCATCTTTACCTACAGTAATATCGTTTTGTCAAACACATCCTTCTCGTAACTTTATTCACAATAATTCAGGTAGGATGTCCATGTTCTTCTCTCTTCTCCAAGTCTGACCACAACAATAGATTGCGGTGCTGCATTCTCCCCTTTTTTAATATTATTTTTGTAGATCCATTCTTCTGAACACCCATTTCGGAATATTTCAAAGCGTCATTGTCTCTCTCAGGCTTACTCTCTCTATCTGTTTTTCTAGTTCTGTGATGCTACCAATAGTTTCTGTCCGGCATTTATCCCTACAATATTGTTTCGTCAGACCCAGGCTTGTCACACCTTTCAACGGACTTCGAGTAGGATTTTCATGTTTTTCTCTCTCCTCTTCGCCGATCACACCATTAGCTTCCTGTGCTGTATTCTCCTATTCTTTAAAATTATTTTTGTAAGAACCATTGTTTTGATCACCGATTTTACAATATTTATTTACGTCGTCCATACCTCCATCATTCTCTCTCTCTCTCTCTCTCTCTCTCTCTCTCTCTCTCTCTCTCTCTCTCTCTCTCTCTCTCACACTCTCTCTTACGTCGCAAATTGATACCTTGTTGCGCATTCATCCCTGCAATAATATCTTATTATATTTCACAATACTTCAGGTAGGTTTTCCATGGTCTTCTCTCTCTCTGTTTACACACACAGGTTCCTGTTCTGTTTTGTCCTACCTTTTTGTTATTATTTTTATAAGACCGAGTTTTGTAACACACATATCACAGTATTGTATTTAAGATGCCATTGTCACCCTCAGTCTCTTTCTGTCTCTCTCTACCTCTCCCTCACTCTAACTTTTCTCTGATGTCACAAATAGATTTCTGTTCTTCATTCATTCCTATATTAATATGGTTTTTAGTAAAACCCCTCCTTCTCGTCAATCTTTTCACAATACTTCAGGTAAGATTTTAATGCTTCTCAATCTGTCTGATCAAATCAATGGTTCCCTGCACTGTACTCTCCCCATTTTTTTAAATATTAACTTTACCGGACCCATTCTTCTCATCACGCATTTCACAATATTTCAAATAAGAATTCCATCTCTCTCTCTCTCTCTCTCTCTCTCTCTCTCTTTAATGTCACCAGAAGCTTCCTGTCTTTCATTTACCTCTACAATAATGTCGTTCTGTCAAACTCATCGTTCTCGTCCTGCACTGCTGGTAGAATTTCCATGATTTGGACTCACCTCGCTTGTTGCGACACCAATAGCTTTCTGTGCTGTATTCTCCAAATTTGTAATATTAATTTTGTAGACCCATTCTTCTGAACACACATTTCGGAATATTTCAAAGCTTCAGTCAGTGTCTCTCTCAGGCTTACTCTCTCTATCTCTTTTTTTAGTGCTACCAATAGCTTCCTGTCCTGCATTCATCCCTACAATATTGTTTCGTCAGACCCAGGCTTGTCACACCTTTCAACGGACTTCGAGTAGGATTTTCATGTTTTTCTCTCTCCTCGTCGCCGATCACACCATTAGCTTCCTGTGCTGTATTCTCCTATTCTTTAAAATTATTTTTGTAAGAACCATTGTTCTGATCACTGATGTTACAATATTTATTTAAGTCGTCCATACCTCCGTCATTCTCTCTCTCTCTCTCTCTCTCTCTCTCTCTCTCTCTCTCTCTCTCTCTCTCTCTCTCTCTCTCTCTCTCTCTCTCTCTCTAATGTCACCAGAAGCTTCCTGTCTTGCATTTACCTCTACAATAATGTCGTTCTGTCAAACTCATGGTTCTCGTCCTGCACTGCTGGTAGAATTTCCATGATTTGGACTCACCTCGCCTGTTGCGACACCAATAGCTTTCTGTGCTGTATTCTCCAAATTTGTAATATTAATTTTGTTAGAACCATTCATTTGATCACCTCCATGGCTGTATCAGGCTCTCTCTCTCTCTCTCTTTCAGTCTCCTGCTTTCTCTCTCTCTGATGCTACCAATAGTTTCCTGTTATGGAATAATGCATACAATAAGATTGTGAAATGAGACTCATCGATTCTTTACCATTATCAAACCCATCGTTTTCTTTACAATTTTCCTAACACTTCGGGGAAGATTTACACGTTTTTCTCACACCCTCTCTGTTCACACCAATAGATTCCTGTGTTGCATTCTCCCATAGTTTAATATTTTTATCCGGGCCTTTCTTATGATCACCGATTTCACAGTGTTTTATTTAAGACGTCCATATCTTATCTGTTTCTCGTTCTTCTTCTCTCTCGTACTTTCACTCTCTTTTCTCCGATATCACCAATAGTTTCCTGTTCTGCAAGCATACCTACAATAATATCGTTCTGACAGACACATCGTTTTCGTTACCATTTTCTCAATACTTCATGTAGGATTTCCATGTTTTTCTCTCTCCTCCTCTCAGGTCATACCAATAGCTTTCTATGCTGTATTCTCCCATTTGTTAATTTTATCAGACCCATTCTTCTGATCACCCGTATCCCAATATTTCAATTAAGACGCCCATGTCTTTCTTAATCTCTATCTGAGCTCACTAACAGCTTCCCTGTTCTGCATTCAAGAGTACAATAATATCTTATTCCTTTTCACGGTGCCTGATTTAGAATTTCCATGTTTTTCTTTCTCTCTCTCCGTATCTCGGATCGAAGCTATAGCTTCCTGTGCTGTATTCTGCTCGTTTGTGATACTGTTTTTGTCAGATCAATTCCTCACATCACCCATTTCACAATATTGTATCTAAGACTTCTATTTCTCGCTGGGTTTTTTTACGTTATCTCGTCAACAGTGTCCCTTTCTGTATTCTTTTTTTTTCAATATTATTTTTTTTTGCTAGATCCATTCTTTTGATAACGCATGTTAGATGCATTCAGTCTCTTTTCTTTAGTCTCTCGTTTCACCGTGCTTTCTTTAGACTCTGTTTCTCTAGTCTCCTGTTTCACAGATGTCATCAATAATTTCCTGTTCTGCATCTTTTCTCACAATAATATAGTTTTGCCTTCTCGTTACTATTTTCACAATGATTCATGTAGGATTTCCATGTCTTTCCTTCTCTTCCTCTTTGAACACATCATTACCTTCATGTGCTGTATACCCCTTGTTGGTAATTTTTTTTGTCGGAACTCCTCTCGTCAACTATTTTATAATATTTCAGCTAAGACGTCCATGCCTCCCCCTCTCTCTCATGTCACCAATAGCTCCTTCTGCATTCATCCCTACGATAATATCGTTTTTTTCAGACCTGTCGCCGTTACTTTTTATTCAATACTTCAAGTAGAATATACATGTTTTTATCTCCCCATCTCTGAACACACGAATAGCATGTTGTGCTGTGTTCTCCCCTTTTCTAAAACAATTTTTGTCAGACCCGTTCCTGTGATCATAATTACCCATTTCGGAGCATTTCAATTCAAACTTCCGTGTCACCATCAGCCTGTCTTCCTCTCTCTGCTATGCTCTGATGCCACGAATAGATCCCTGTTATGTTTTCATCACTATAGTTAAGTCCTTTTGCCATACCCATCCTTTTCGTCACTCGTTTTACCATACTTCTGGTAGGATTTCCATCTTTATCTGTCTAAACCCCTCCCTCTCGACTCATACCAACAGCTTCCTGTGCTGTGTTCTCCCCTTTTCTAAAACAATTTTTGTCAGACCCGTTCCTGTGATCATAATTACCCATTTCGGAGCATTTCAATTCAAACTTCCGTGTCACCATCAGCCTGTCTTCCTCTCTCTGCTATGCTCTGATGCCACGAATAGATCCCTGTTATGTTTTCATCACTATAGTTAAGTCCTTTTGCCATACCCATCCTTTTCGTCACTCGTTTTACCATACTTCTGGTAGGATTTCCATCTTTATCTGTCTAAACCCCTCCCTCTCGACTCATACCAACAGCTTCCTGTGCTGTGTTCTCCCCTTTTCTAAAACAATTTTTGTCAGACCCGTTCCTGTGATCATAATTACCCATTTCGGAGCATTTCAATTCAAACTTCCGTGTCACCATCAGTCTGTCTTCCTCTCTCTGTTCTGCCCTGATGTCACGAATAGATCGCTGTTCTGTATTCGTCACTATAGTAAAGTCCTTTCGCCATACCCATCCTTTTCGTCACTCGTTTTACCATACTTCTGGAAGGATTTCCATCTTTATCTGTCTAAACCCCTCCTCTCGACTCATACCAACAGCTTCCTGTGCTGTTTTCTCCGATTTTGTAATATTAATTTGGTCAGACCCGTTCGTCCGGTCATAATATTTCATTTAAGACTTCCATGTTTCTGTCTCTCGTTCTTCTTCACTTTTGAACCTCACTGTCTTTACTCTAATGTCACCAACAGTTTCCCTGTTCTGCAATAATCTCTACAATAATATCGTTTTGTCAGATCCATCCTTTTTATCACTTTTCCCAATCTCTCCTCCTCTCAGATCATACCAGTAGCTTCCTGTGCTGCATTCGCCTTTTTTCTATATTATAATTTATGTCAGACCCAAACTTCTGATCATCTATTTCGAAATATTTCAAGATTTCCATTTCTCCCCAAGTCATTCTCTCTTATCTGACCTCACAAATCGGTTCTGTGCTTTTCTGTCTTCCCCCCTTTGACCACATCAATATCTTCTTGTGCTGCATTCTCCCTTTTTTTACTATTATTTTTGTGGGAGCCATTCTGCTCACCTCGCATTTCACAATATTTCTGTTAAGACTTCCATTTAACCGTTACTCTATCTCTCTTCTCTGAATTCACTCACTGTTTCCTTGTTCTGCATTCATCCCTACAATAATATCATATTAACAGTACTTCACGTAGGACTTCCATGTGTTTTCCCTCTCACCTTCTCTTATCACACCAGTAGCTTCTTGTGCTGAATTCTCCCCTTTTGTAATATCCATACCTTTAGTCACCCATGTCTCAATAATTCAACTAAGACCTCGCTTAGTTTCCTAGTTTCTGCCTCGCTTATTTTCTTTATTCTACATTATCTCGCCAATAGTTTCCAGTTTCATATTCTCCCATTTTTTAACATTGTTACTGTCAGAGCCGTTCTGATCCCCTGCTTCACAATATTTCAATAATCACTCTTTCTCTGATATCATCAATATATTCTATAACTGTAGACAGTCATCCTATGAAGAACGTGCATTTGAGAAATCCCAGACAATTTCGTGGATGAAACGTTACACCATACTGATTACATTTTTTGAAGCACTGAAGAATAGATTCTCATTTTTCTTATCTCGCGGTGTGGATAGACCATCGCACCGTTGCGAGAAAGCTATCAGCCGGGTCATCCTGGAAGTTCAGGAGCCAATTTAACGTACATGTTAGCCCGCGCCGGGTCCTCTCACTCCGGAGTAAGTCTCTCCCCCAACTGAGCTACACGCGGACATGTGCTCTCACTGCTATCTGCCTTTATCTCATGTGCGTCTTGCGGTGCAGGCACATCACACACTATATCCTTGACATGACTTATTTCTAAGCGAATATTTACCTAAACGGAAGTATTAGTTTTATACGTATCTATCATTATCTTAGACAAGACTTTCCTGTTGTGCACTCCTTTTATATTCATTACGGTAAACACTATAAGACGGATTTCTTTAAATACTACTATATATTCATTGCCATAACTCGCACTGTCAATCTTCGAGCTTACAAGTTACCAATTTTAATTTTTGACATCTACTTATACTCCAATGAACACTTATCTTTTATACAATATCCTTAGAAATCGATTGATGTAACTACTCGTTAAAATCATTCTGCTAAAAATTAGTATATTTAGAAATGTAGACATCAAGTTAATTATGGCCATTCTGTTCTATATTATTCTTGCAAACTACTTTTTATTCCTATTTTGAGACATTCTGTTTAATATGCACCGCACGGAAAATTCAATAGCTATGAATTTCATACCTTTCTAAAACGTGGCCAAAATTATTTCCTTTAGACTTCATAGCCTCAACTCTTTTTTAAAAGCTTTTTGTATAGTATATGCAATGTGCATATCCCCGATATCCTAAAGAACACATTCTCTTTTTGTATTATCCTTGTACTTTGATTACGAAGGTTCTTGTATCAAATTAAACCTTGTACAATCAAATAAACTATATTTCCATACCGTAAGCGGGATCGTCCCCCAGTTCTAAACCAGCCAATAGCATCCTGCTTTGTTTATTCATCCTTTTTAAAATGTTGTTTCCACAGACTAATTTTTCAAATAGCCCTTTCCGCAGTATTTGAGATAGGATTTACACGTTTGTCTGTCCCTCTGCTCTCAGCAAGTGCCTTCTGTTCTATGTTAATCCGTATTATAATATTTTGGTGAGATCCGTTCTCCATGACACTGCTTTCAGAACAAATCAGCTGGGATTTTCGTCCCAATTACTCACCCTGCCGTATTCATCCTTATTAAAGTATACCTTTTGTGAGACGTAAACATCACTTACCTCATTTCAAAATAATTCAACCATCATATCTTTCTCTCTCTCGCTCACTCTCGACCACAGTAGATTTGTGTTGTGCATTCAGCCTTTAAAAATATCGTTTCGTCAGCGCAATCCTTTTCGTTTCTCGTTTTACAATACTTCGAATAGGATTTCCATATATAGATTTCCTTTCCTCCTCTCAGATCCCACCAACAGCTTCCAGTACTGTATTTTCCCTAGTTGTTAATATTTTTTTTTGAGGCCTATTTGTCTGAACACACGTTTCCCAATATTTCAATTTACACGTCCAAGGCTCTCTTATTCTCTCTCTGACCATCCCTCCTTTCGTCTCTCTTTGCATCTCTGAGCTCACTAATATCTTACTTGTTGTGCATTCATCCGTACAGTAATGGCTTATTCCTTTTCACAGTGCCTCAGTTACGATTTCCATGTGTCTCTCATTTCCTTCCATTTCTGATCAAAGCAATAGCGCTCTGCTGTATTCTCCCCATTTCTAATACTTTTTGGCAGACCCATTTCTCTAATCACCCATTTCACAATATTGCAGCTAAGACTTATATGTCATGCTCAATTTCTTTTCTTTACGTTATGTCGCCAACAGTTTCCTGTTCTGTATTTTCTGTTTTTAAAAATTATTTTTGTCAGACTCTTTCTTCCGATAACCCCTATCAGAATACTCCATTTAAGATGCCGATGTGTCCTCAGTTTCTCCCTATGGTTTCTCTGATGTCATCAATAGTTTTCAAAGCTGCGTTCATCCCAACAATAATGCCGTTTTGTCAGACCCTTACTTCTCGTCACTGTTTTCATAATACTTCATGTCGGATTGCCATGTATTTGTCTGAACAGAGAGGGGTCTGACATGAACAGAGAGGGGTCTCTGTTCATGTCATTAACCTTATTGTGTTGTATTCTCCCTTTTTTAGTATTATTTTTGTCGGAACCATTTATATCGTCAACAATTCCACAATATTGCAACTAAGACGTTCATGCCTCCCTAAGTCTCTTGTCTTTCTCTTTTTACTCTGATATCACCAATAGTTTCCTGTCCAGCAATCATCTCTACAATATCGTTTTGTCAAACCTATACTTCTCGTCACACTTTTAATAGACTTCAGGTAGAATTTCCCTGTTTTGCTTTTACCTCGTCTCTTGTCACACAAATAGCTTCCTGTGCTGTATTCTCCCATTTGGTTTATCGGACACATTCTCCTGATCACCAATTTCACAATATTTCATATAAGACTTGGGTGACGCCTAAGATGGGTATTTTGTCACACCCATCTTTGGTGTCACCCTTCACCTGTCTCTGCCTTCGTTTCACTCTCTTTCTTCCTTTGTCTTTTCTGTAATGTCACCAGTAGTTTCTCATTCTGCATTCATCCCTAGACCATCCTTCTCATCACACTTTACACAACACTTCATGTAGGATTTCCACGTTTTTCTCTCTCCGTCTCTCTGATAGCACTATTAGCTCACTGCGCAGTATTTCCTCCTATTTTAATATTATTTTTGTCTGACTAATCCAGGGTTCACCCGTTTCACAATATTTCATTCAATATGTGCATTTCCCGCTCAGTCTCTCTCTATCTCTCTCTTATGTTATATATCATTCTCTTTCTGTTCTCTCTGATGCCACCAATGGCTTCTTCATTGGCATTAATCCCTACAATAATATAGTTCTGTCAG
This sequence comes from Macrothele yani, assembly GCA_039090855.1. Classification (NCBI taxonomy): domain Eukaryota; kingdom Metazoa; phylum Arthropoda; class Arachnida; order Araneae; family Macrothelidae; genus Macrothele; species Macrothele yani. The sequence continues at coordinate 75,572,137 of CM077009.1, read as the reverse complement.
ACCCATCTTTGGCGTCACCCTTTTTACAATACTTCAGGTGAAAATTCGATGTTCCTCTCCCCACCCCCCATTCACTGATCATACCGATAGCTTCCTGTGCACTATTCTCAATTTTGATATAATTTTTTGTCGGACCCATCCTTCTCATCACGCATTTCAAAATACTTCAGGTATGCCTCCCTCAGTCTCTCTTTTTCACGTTCGTTCACGTCACCAATAGCTTTCTGACTTGCAGACATCACGACAATAACTTCGTTTCGTGAGGCACATCCTTCTCGCCACATTTTGCTCAATACTTCAGGTAGGATTTCCATGTTCCTTTTCCTCCACCTGTCGGATGACCACAATAGCTTGAGGTGACTCCATGGCTGTATCAGGCTCTGTCACTCTCTCTCTCTCTCTCTCTCTCTCTCTCTCTCTCTCTCTCTCTCTCTCTCTCTCTCTCTCTCTCTCTCTCTCTCTCTCTCTCTCTCTCTCTCTCTCTCTCTCTCTCTCTCTCTGATGCTACCAATAGTTTCCTGTTATGAAATCATGCCAACAATAAGATTGTGAAATGGGACTCATCGTGTCTTTACCATTATCAGACCCATCATTTTATTTACCATTTTCTCAACACTTCAGGTAAGATTTAGACGTTCTTCTCACCACCTCTCTGATCAGACCAATAGATTCCTGTGGTGCATTCTCCCATAGTTTAATATTATTTTTTAACGGACCATTTTTATGATGAATTTTACGGTGTTTCATTTAAGACGTCCATATCTTATCTGTTTCTCGTTCTTCTTCTCTCTCTTACTTTCACTCTCTTTTCTCCGATATCACCAATAGTTTCCTGTTCTGCAAGCACACCTACAATAATATCGTTTTGTCAGACACATCGTTTTCGTTACCATTTTCTCAATACTTCATGTAGGATTTCCATGTTTTTCTCTCTCCTCCTCTCAGGTCACACCAATAACTTTCTATGCTGTATTCTAACATTTGTTAATTTTATCAGACCCATTCTTCTGATCACCCGTATCCCAATATTTCAATTAAGACGCCCATGTCTTTCTTAATCTCTATCTGAGCTCACTAACAGCTTCCCTGTTCTGCATTCACGAGTACAATAATATCTTATTCCTTTTCACGGTGCCTGATTTAGAATTTCCATGTTTTTCTTTCTCTCTCTCCGTATCTCGGATCGAAGCTATAGCTTCCTGTGCTGTATTCTGCTCGTTTGTGATACTGTTTTTGTCAGAGCAATTCCTCACATCACCCATTTCACAATATTGTATCTAAGACTTCTATTTCTCGCTGGGTTTTTTAACGTTATCTCGTCAACAGTGTCCCTTTCTGTATTCTTTTTTTTTTCAATATTATTTTTTTTGCTAGATCCATTCTTTTGATAACGCATGTTAGATGCATTCAGTCTCTTTTCTTTAGTCTCTCGTTTCACCGTGCTTTCTTTAGACTCTGTTTCTCTAGTCTCCTGTTTCACAGATGTCATCAATAATTTCCTGTTCTGCATCTTTTCTCACAATAATATAGTTTTGCCTTCTCGTTACTATTTTCACAATGATTCATGTAGGATTTCCATGTCTTTCCTTCTCTTCCTCTTTGAACACATCATTACCTTCATGTGCTGTATACCCCCCTTGTTGGTAATTTTTTTTGTCGGAACTCCTCTCGTCAACTATTTTATAATATTTCAGCTAAGACGTCCATGCCTCCCCCTCTCTCTCATGTCACCAATAGCTCCTTCTGCATTCATCCCTACGATAATATCGTTTTTTTCAGACCTGTCCCCGTTACTTTTTATTACAATACTTCAAGTAGAATATACATGCTTTTTATCTCCCCATCTCTGAACACACGAATAGCATGTTGTGCTGTGTTCTCCCCTTTTCTAAAACAATTTTTGTCAGACCCGTTCCTGTGATCATAATTACCCATTTCGGAGCATTTCAATTCAAACTTCCGTGTCACCATCAGTCTGTCTTCCTCTCTCTGTTCTGCCCTGATGTCACGAATAGATCGCTGTTCTGTATTCGTCACTATAGTAAAGTCCTTTCGCCATACCCATCCTTTTCGTCACTCGTTTTACCATACTTCTGGAAGGATTTCCATCTTTATCTGTCTAAACCCCTCCCTCTCGACTCATACCAACAGCTTCCTGTGCTGTTTTCTCCGATTTTGTAATATTAATTTGGTCAGACCCGTTCGTCCGGTCATAATATTTCATTTAAGACTTCCATGTTTCTGTCTCTCGTTCTTCTTCACTTTTGAACCTCACTGTCTTTACTCTAATGTCACCAACAGTTTCCCTGTTCTGCAATAATCCCTACAATAATATCGTTTTGTCAGATCCATCATTTTTATCACTTTTCCTAATCTCTCCTCCTCTCAGATCATACCAATAGCTTCCTGTGCTGCATTCTGCTTTTTTTTATATTATAATTTATGTCAGACCCAAACTTCTGATCACCTATTTCGAAATATTCCAAGATTTCCATTTCTCCCCAAGTCATTCTCTCTTATCTGACCTCACAAATCGTTTCCGTGCTTTTCTGTCTTCTCCCCCCCATTGACCACATCAATATCTTCTTGTGCTGCATTCTCCCCTTTTTTACTATTATTTTTGTGGGAGCCATTCTGCTCACCTCGCATTTCACAATATTTCTGTTAAGACTTCCATTTAACCGTTACTCTATCTCTCTTCTCTGAATTCACTCACTGTTTCCTTGTTCTGCATTCATCCCTACAATAATATCATATTAACAATATGTAACGTATACTCTAGATTCACTTTCATTTTGATTTTTACTATCTCTGGTTATTTTATTTTTCTATGTAAATTATCTTCTGACTTAACGAGATGTTATTTCTCCCGCTGAATGAGATCTGGCAATGAGTGTAAGTCATGACGTGGTGGTAGCCAGTATAAATAGACGCGTTCAACGATACCTAAGAGAGCTTTTTTGTGTCACGTGAGAGAGCTTTCTGTTGATGTGCGTAGAGAGAGCTTTTGTGTTACCTAAGAGAGCTTCGTTTATGTGAGTAGAGCTTCGTTCATGTGTAAGGAGCTACGTTTTATTGAGTAGCTGTGTGTCCGGTGAAGTGTATGTTGGATCATATCAAGAGTTTCCCTAGTAAAAAGTTGTTTTAGTAAGTACGTTTTTCTCAGTTCATAGTTTTTGTCAGACCTCTGTCTGGCTGTTAGGTTTATTCTATTAAGTGTTGTTATTAACAACCAGCATAAGACTTTATTCATCTTAATTACTACTACAACCTTACTACCAGTTATTAGCTTGTTCATTATTATTACTACACTACTAGCAGGCAAGTTTATTCATGATATAAACAACACAACAAGCATTAGAAGAAGCTTAGAAAAAGCATTATTCATTATAAGTACTTCACGTAGGACTTCCATGTCTTTTCCCTCTCACCTTCTCTTATCACACCAGTAGCGTCTTGTGCTGCATTCTCCACTTTTGTAATACCCATACGTTTCGTCCCCCATGTATCAATAATTCAACTAAGACCTCGCTTAGTTTCCTAGTTTCTACCTCGCTTATTTTCTTTATTCTACATTATCTCGCCAATAGTTTCCAGTTTCGTATTCTCCCATTTTTTAACATTGTTACTGTCAGAGCCGTTCTGATCCCCTGCTTCACAATATTTCAATAATCACTCTTTCTCTGATATCATCAATATGTTCTGCATTCATCGCTGCAATAATATTCTGTCAGGCCCTACCTTCTCTTCATACTTCTCACAGTAGTTCCGACAGGACTTCCAAGTCTTTCCCCACCTCGCTGATTTCACGAATAGGTTCCTGTGGTGTATTGTCTTTCTGTTTAATATTATTTTGCCAGACGCATTCTTTTAATCACCAATTTCACCGTATTTCCATTACGCTCCCCTTCACTCCTTCGTCGTCTGTATCTCCTCCCGCTCCCTAACCCCCCCCTTTCTCTCTCTCCTGATGTCACCAATAGTTTTCCGCTCTGCATCATTCACAATAATAATAATAATGGTATTGTCAGACCCATTCTTTTCACAATAATTCAAGCAGGATTTCTATGTTCTCCCTCTCTCTGGTCCCCTCGCTCCGGAGTAAGCTTGCTGAGCTGCATTTCCCCCTTTCTTTGCAATAATATTTTTGTGTGGCCTTATTCTTCTGATCACCCATTTCGCAAAATTTCAAATAAAGCATCCATGTCCCCCTCAGGATCACTATTCCCTATATCTATTTTTCTTGTTCTGTGTTGTCACCAATATGTTCTTGTCCTGCATTCATCCCTACAATAATATAGTTTTAACAGACCCATCCTAGTCGTCGCTCTTTTCAACACACTTCAAGTAGGATATTCGTGTTTTTCTCTCTCCCCATTTCCGATCAGACCAATAGCTTTCTGTGCTGTATTATAACATTTTTTTTTAATTTTCCTTATCACCGATTTCGCAAAATTTAAATTAAAACATACATGTCGCCCTCAGGCTCATTGTCTTTATCTCGCTTTTCTCATTCTGTAATGTCACCAATATAAAAATATTGTCACCAATATTTTTTAACATTACTTACTTTAAAAAGCTTTCAGTCCTGCATTCATCCCTGCAATAATATGGTATTTTCACACATATCCTTGTCGTCATACTTTTCAACATACTTCAGGTACGATTTCCATGCTTTTCTCCCTCTGATCATACCGATAGATCCCTGTGTCACACTCCCCCATTTTTTAACATTACTTACTTTTGTTAGACCTATTCATCTGATCACCCATTTCGCAATATTTCAACTCAGACTTCCATGCCTCGCTCCGTTTCGTTTTCGTCTTCTACATTATCTCGACAATAATTTCGAGTTTCGTATTCTCCCATTTATTAGTATTATTATTGTCATTTCACAACATTTCATATAAGATGCACATGCCTTCCTCACTTTCTATATTATCGTAAAACCTGCGTATAGTTCACTTTAAAAAGCTTTCAGTTGAAAATCTAATGCGTGTGATCTATCCACTTGCCAGTACCCTAAGAATGTACTGTTCCCCTTTCTCCTTATATATAGTCACGGCAATTACAGTATTTCCTTTTCGAATTCCTTTTGTTTACGATCTACCACTTGTCTCGTCCACATCTCATTTTATCGTAACCCTTTGCAAAACTTATGACGTACATGTTTCTCAGCGCCGACAACGAATATGGGTCCCCTCGCTCCGGGGTAAGTCTCTCTCCCAACTGAGTTACGCGGACATGTGCTCTCACTGCTATCTGCCTTTATCTCATGTGCATCCTGCGGCGCAGGCACATCACACATTATATCCTTGGCATGATTTATTTCTTAGCGAATATTTATCTAAACGGAAATATTAGTTTTATACGTATCTATCATTATCTTAGACAAGACTTTCCAGTTGTGCACTTCTTTTATATTCATTACGGTAAACACTATAAGATGGATTTCTTTTAATACTACTATATATTCATTGCCATAACTCGCACTGTCAATCTTCGAGCTTACAAGTTACCAATTCTAATTTTTCACATCTACTTATACCCCAATGAACACTTACCTTTCTATACAATATCCTTAGAATTCGATTGATGTAACTACTTTTTAAAATCATCCTGCTAAAAATTAGAATATTTAAAAATGTGGACATCAAGTTAATTATGGCCATTCTGTTCAACATTATCCTTGCAAATTACATTTTATTCCTATTTTGAGACATTCTGTTTAATATCTACCTCACGGAAAATTCAATAGCTATGATTTTCATACCTTTCTAAAACGTGGCCAAAATTATTTCCTTTAGAATTCATAGCCTCAACTTGTTTTTAAAAGTTTTCTGTATAGTATATGCAATGTGCATATTTTCGATATTCTAAAGAACACATTCTCTTTTTGATTATTCTTGTACTGTTATTACCAAGGTTCTTGTATCAAATTATACCTTGTACAATCAAATAAACTATATTTCAATACCGTAAGCAGGATCGTCCCTCAGTTCTAAACCAGCCAATAGCATTCTGCTTTGTTTATTTCATCCTTTTTAAAATATTCTTTCCTCAGACTTAATTTTCAAGTAGCACTTTCCGCAGTATTTGAGATAGGATTTACACGTTTGTCTGTCCGTCTGATCTCAGCAAGTGCTTTCTGTTCTGTGTTAATCCGTATTGTAATATTTTGTTCAGATCCGTTCTCCATGACACTCCTTTCAGAACAGATCAGCTGGGATTTTTGTCCCAATGACTCACCCTTCCGCATCCATAATCTCGCCAATGGCTCCCTGTACTTTTATTCATCCTTATTAAAGTTTACCTTTTGTGAGACGTAAACATCACTTACCTCATTTCAAAATAATTCAACCAGCATATCTTTCTCTCTCTCGCTCACTCTCGTTGTTCTGATAATCCATGTAGATTCCTGTTGTGCATTCAGCTTTAAAAAGATATCGTTTTGTCAGCGCAATCCTTTTCGTTTCTCTTTTTACAATACTTCGGATAGGATTTCCGTATATAAATTTCCTCCCCTCCTCTCAGATCCCATCAACAGCTTCCAGTACTGTATTTTCCCTAGTTGTTAATATTGTTTTTGTTTTTTTTGTGAGACCTATTTTTCTGAACGCACGTTTCCCAATATTTCAATTAACACGTCCAAGGCTCCCTTATTCTCTCTCTGACCATCCCTCTGTTCGTCTCTCTTTGCATCTCTGAGCTCACTAATATCTTACTTGTTGTGCATTCATCCGTACAGTAATGGCTTATTCCTTTTCACAGGGCCTCAGTTACGATTTCCATGTCTCTCTCTTCTCTCCCCATCCCTGATCAAGCAATAGCTCTCTGCTATATTCTCCCCATTTCCAATACTTTTTCGCAGACCCATTTCTCTCATCACCCATTTCACAATATTGCAGCTAAGACTTGCTTTTTTCTCTACGTTATCTCACCAATTGTAACGTACCAGGAGATGTGACGTACCTGCCCGAAGGACGCACACGACATAAAGGCAGATAGGAATCAGAATGAAACGTCCGCGTAGCTCAATTGGTAGAGCAACTTATTCCGGAATGAGGGGACCCGGGTTCAAATCCTGGCGCGGATAAAAATGACGGAGAAATTTACTTCGTTATACAATAGTTTCCTGTTCTGTAGTATCCTTTCGTCAATATTATTTTTGTCAGACCCGTTCTTCTGATAATCCATATCAGAATGCTCCATTTAAGATGCCCATGTGTCCTCAGTTTCTCTCTATGGTTTCTCTGATGTCATCAATAGTTTTCAGATTTGCGTTCATCCCAACAACTCTACCATTTTGTCAGACCCTTACTTCTCGTCACTGTTTTCATAATACTTCATGTCGGATTTCCATGTTTTTGTCTGAACCCTCCCTGTTCATGTCATTAACTTTATTATTTTGTATTCTCCCTTTTTTAGTATTATTTTTGTCGGAAGCATTTATATCGTCAACAGTTCCACAATATTTCAACTAAGACGTCCATGCCTCCCTAAGTCTCTATCTCTCTCTTTTCTCTGATATCACCAATAGTTTCCTGTCCAGCAATCATCTCTATAATATCGTTTTGCCAAACCCATACTTCTCGTCACACTTTTAATAGATTTCAGGTAGAATTTCCCTGTTTTGCTTTTACCTCGCTTCTTGTCACACAAATAGCTTCCTGTGCTGTATTCTCCCATTTGTTTTGTCAGACCCATTCTCCTGATCACAAATTTCACAATATTTCATATAAGACTTGGGTGACGCCTAAGATGGGTATTTTGTCAGACCCATCTTTGGCGTCACCCTTCATCTGTCTCTGGCTTCATTTTACTCTCTTTCTTCCTCTCTTTTTTCTGTAATGTCACCCGTAGTTTCTCATTCTGCATTCATCCCTAGAACTGCCAGACCCATCCTTCTCATCACACTTTATTTAACACTTCATGTAGGATTTCCACGTTTTTCTCTCTCCATCTCTCTGATAGCACTATTAGCTCTCTGCGCAGTATTTCCTCCTATTTTAATATTATTTTTGTCTGACTAATCCAGGGTTCACCCGTTTGACAATATTTCATTCAATATGTGCATTTCCCACTCAGTCTCTCTCTATCTCTCTCTTATGTTATATATCATTCTCTTTCTGTTCTCTCTGATGCCACCAATGGCTTCTTCATTGGCATTAATCCCTACAATAATATAGTTCTGTCAGACCCATCTTTGGAGCCACCCTTTTTACAATACTTCAGGTGAAATTTCAATGTTCCTCTTTTCCCCACTTCACTGATCATACCGATAGCTTCCTGTGCTCCATTCCTATTTTTAATATTATTTTTGTCGGACCCATCCTTCTCATCACGAATTACAAAATACTTCAGCTATGGCTCCCCCAGTCTCTCTTCTTCACGTTCGTTCACGACACCAATAGCTTTCTTACTTGCAAACATCACGACAATAACTTCGTTTCGTAAGGCACATCCTTATTGCCATATTTTGCTCAAAAATTTCAGGTAGGATTTCCATGTTTTTTTCCTCCACTTGTCGGATCACCACAATAGCTTGATGTACTGTATTATCCCCTTTTTCAATAATAATTTTGTGAGACCCATTCTAAATATTTCAATTAATACATCCACGTCTCGATCTGTGTTTTCACCAATAGGTGCTTGACATGCATTCGTTCCTACAATAATATGGTTTTGTCAGACCCATTATTCTGATCACTCATTCAGCAATATTTATCTTATAACTTCTGTGTGTCACTTTTCTAGTTCTTTGACCCCATCAATAGCTTGATGTACTGCATTCACCCCTCTATTAATATCGCTTTTTTCAGACCAATCCTACTAGTCACATTTTCCAAAATAATTCAGGTAGGATTTCCTTGATTTTATATCTCACCTTTTCTTATCACACCAATAGCTTCATGTGCTGTTGTGTTCTTTCCTTTTGTAATATTGTTTTTGTCCGACCCATTTCTCTCATTGCCCATTTCAGAATATTTCAACTAAGACATCCGTGCCTCGCTCATTCTCTTTTCTTCCTCTGCATTATCTCGCCAACAGTTCCGTATTATCCAATTTTTTTAATATTATTATTATTTTATTGTCAGACACATTCTGTTTACCCGTTCCAAAATCTCTCTCTCTCTCTCTCTCTCTCTCTCTCTCTCAAGTCGCCAATATCTTCGTGTTCTGCATCTTTACCTACAGTAATATCGTTTTGTCAAACACATCCTTCTCGTAACTTTATTCACAATAATTCAGGTAGGATGTCCATGTTCTTCTCTCTTCTCCAAGTCTGACCACAACAATAGATTGCGGTGCTGCATTCTCCCCTTTTTTAATATTATTTTTGTAGATCCATTCTTCTGAACACCCATTTCGGAATATTTCAAAGCGTCATTGTCTCTCTCAGGCTTACTCTCTCTATCTGTTTTTCTAGTTCTGTGATGCTACCAATAGTTTCTGTCCGGCATTTATCCCTACAATATTGTTTCGTCAGATCCAGGCTTGTCACACCTTTCAACGGACTTCGAGTAGGATTTTCATGTTTTTCTCTCTCCTCGTCGCCGATCACACCATTAGCTTCCTGTGCTGTATTCTCCTATTCTTTAAAATTATTTTTGTAAGAACCATTGTTCTGATCACTGATTTTACAATATTTATTTAAGTCGTCCATACCTCCATCATTCTCTCTCTCTCTCTCTCTCTCTCTCTCTCTCTCTCTCTCTCTCTCTCACACTCTCTCTTACGTCGCAAATTGATACCTTGTTGCGCATTCATCCCTGCAATAATATCTTATTACATTTCACAATACTTCAGGTAGGTTTTCCATGGTCTTCTCTCTCTCTCTGTTTACACACACAGGTTCCTGTTCTGTTTTGTCCTACCTTTTTGTTATTATTTTTATAAGACCGAGTTTTGTAACACACATATCACAGTATTGTATTTAAGATGCCATTGTCACCCTCAGTCTCTTTCTGTCTCTCTCTACCTCTCCCTCACTCTAACTTTTCTCTGATGTCACAAATAGATTTCTCTTCTTCATTCATTCCTATATTAATATGGTTTAGTAAAACCCCCTCCTTCTCGTCAATCTTTTCACAATACTTCAGGTAAGATTTTAATGCTTCTCAATCTGTCTGATCAAATCAATGGTTCCCTGCACTGTACTCTCCCCATTTTTTTAAATATTAACTTTACCGGACCCATTCTTCTCATCACGCATTTCACAATATTTCAAATAAGAATTCCATCTCTCTCTCTCTCTCTCTCTCTCTCTCTCTCTCTTTTAATGTCACCAGAAGCTTCCTGTCTTTCATTTACCTCTACAATAATGTCGTTCTGTCAAACTCATCGTTCTCGTCCTGCACTGCTGGTAGAATTTCCATGATTTGGACTCACCTCGCTTGTTGCGACACCAATAGCTTTCTGTGCTGTATTCTCCAAATTTGTAATATTAATTTTGTAGACCCATTCTTCTGAACACACATTTCGGAATATTTCAAAGCTTCAGTCAGTGTCTCTCTCAGGCTTACTCTCTCTATCTCTTTTTTTAGTGCTACCAATAGCTTCCTGTCCTGCATTCATCCCTACAATATTGTTTCGTCAGACCCAGGCTTGTCACACCTTTCAACGGACTTCGAGTAGGATTTTCATGTTTTTCTCTCTCCTCGTCGCCGATCACACCATTAGCTTCCTGTGCTGTATTCTCCTATTCTTTAAAATTATTTTTGTAAGAACCATTGTTCTGATCACTGATTTTACAATATTTATTTAAGTCGTCCATACCTCCGTCATTCTCTCTCTCTCTCTCTCTCTCTCTCTCTCTCTCTCTCTCTCTCTCTCTCTCTCTCTCTCTAACGTCCCCAGAAGCTTCCTGTCTTGCATTCACCTCTGCAATAATGTCGTTCTGTCAAACTCATGGTTCTCGTTCTGCACTGCCGGTAGAATTTCCATGATTTGGACTCACCTCGCCTGTTGCGACATCAATAGCTTTCTGTGCTGTATTCTCCTAATTTGTAATATTAATTTTGTTAGAACCATTCATTTGATCACCTCCATGGCTGTATCAGGCTCTCTCTCTCTCTCTCTTTGTCTCCTGCTTTCTCTCTCTCTGATGCTACCAATAGCTTCCTGTTATGGAATAATGCGTACAATAAGATTGTGAAATGGGACTCATCGGTTCTTTACCATTATCAAACCCATCGTTTTCTTTACAATTTTCTCAACCCTTCCGGGAGGATTTACACGTTTTTCTCACACCCTCTCTGATCACACCAATAGATTCCTGTGGTGCATTCTGCCATAGTTTAATATTTTTTTCCGGGCCATTTTTATGATCACCAATTTCACGGTGTTTTATTTAGGACGTCCATATCTTATCTGTTTCTCTTTCTTCTTCTCTCTCTTACTTTCACTTTCTTTTCTCCGATATCACCAAAAGTTTCCTGTTCTGCAAGCATACCTACAATAATATCGTTTTGTAAGACACATCGTTTTCGTTACCATTTTCTCAATACTTCATGTAGGATTTCCATGTTTTACTCTCTCCTCCTCTCAGGTCACACCAATAGTTTTCTATGCTGTATTCTCCCATTTGTTAATTTTATCAGACCCATTCTTCTGATCACCCGTATCCCAATATTTCAATTAAGACGTCCATGTCTCCCTTAATCTCTATCTGAGCTCACTAACAGCTTCCTTGTTCTGCATTCACGAGTACAAAAATATCTTATTCCTTTGCAAGGTGCCTAAGCTAAAATTTCCATGTTTTTCTTTCTCTCTCTCCGTATCTCGGATCTAAGCTATGGCGTCCTGTGCTGTATTCTGCCCGTTTGTGATACTGTTTTTGTCAGATCAATTCCTCACATCACCCATTTCACAATATTGCATCTAAGACTTCTATTTCTCACTGGATTGTTTTACGTTATCTCGTCAACAGTGTCCCTTTCTGTATTCTTTTTTTTTTCAATATTATTTTTTTTGCTAGACCCATTCTTTCGATAACCCGTGTTAGATGCAAGAAGCATCTTTTCTTTAGTCTCTCGCTTCACCATGCTTTCTTTAGACTCTGTTTCTCTAGTCTCTCGTTTCACAGATGTCATCAATAATTTCCTGTTCTGCATCGTTTCTCACAATAATATAGTTTTGCCTTCTCGTTACTATTTTCATAATGATTCATGTAGGATTTTCATGTCTTTCCTTCTCTTCCTCTTTGAACACATCATTACCTTCATGTGCTGTATACTCCCCTTGTTGGTAATTTTTTTTTGTCGGAACTCCTCTCGTCAACTATTTTATAATATTTCAGCTAAGACGTCCATGCCTCCCACTCTCTCTCATGTTACCATGAGAGAGAGGGGGAGGCATGGATAATATACCATCGATAATAGACCTGACCCCGTTACTTTTTATACAATACTTCAAGTAGAATATACATGTTTTTATCTCCCCATCTCTGAACACACGAATAGCTTGTTGTACTGTGTTCTCCCCTTTTCTAAAACAATATTTGTCAGACCCGTTCCGCTGATCATAATTACCCATTTCGGAGCATTTCAATTCAAACTTCCGTGTCACCATCAGTCTGTCTTCCTCTCTCTGCTCTGCTCTGATGTCACGAATAGATCCCTGTTCTGTATTCATCACTATAGTTAAGTCCTTTCGCCATACCCATCCTTTTCGTCACTCGTTTTACCATACTTCTGGTAGGATTTCCGTCTTTATCTGTCTCCCTCTCCCTCTCGGCTCGTACCAACAGCTTCCTGTGCTGTTTTCTTCGATTTTGTAATATTAATTTTGTCAGACCCGTTCGTCCGGTCATAATATTTCATTTAAGACTTCCATGCTTCTGTCTCTCGTTCTTCTTCACTTTTGAACCTCACTGTCTTTACTCTAATGTCACCAACAGTTTCCCTGTTCTGCAATAATCCCTACAATAATATCGTTTTGTCAGATCCATCATTTTTATCACTTTTCACAATCTCTCCTCCTCTCACATCATACCAATAGCTTCCTGTGCTGCATTCGCCTATTTTTCTATACTATAATTTATGTCAGACCCAAACTTCTGATCACCTATTTCGAAATATTTCAAGATTTTCATTTCTCCCCAAGTCATTCTCTCTTATCTGACCTCACAAATCGTTTCCGTGCTTTTCTGTCTTCCCCCCTTTGACCACATCAATATCTTCTTGTGCTGCATTCTCCCCTTTTTTACTAATATTTTTGTGGGAGCAATTCTGATCACCTCGCTTTTTACAATATTTCTGTTAAGACTTCCATTTAACCGTTACTCTCCCTCTCTTCTCTGAATTCACTCACTGTTTCCTTGTTCTGCATTCATCCCTACAATAATATCATATTAACAATACTTCACGTAGGACTTTCATGTTTTTTCAATCTCACCTTCTCTTATCACACCAGTAGCTTCTTGTGCTGAATTCTCCCCTTTTGTAATACCCATACCTTTAGTCACCCATGTCTCAATAATTCAACTAAGACCTCGGTTAGTTTCCTAGTTTCTGCCTCGCTTATTTTCTTTATTCTACATTATCTCGCCAATAGTTTCCAGTTTCATATTCTCATATTTTTTAACATTGTTACTGTCAGAGCCGTTCTGATTCCCCTGCTTCACAATATTTCAATAATCACTCTTTCTCTGATATCATCAATATGTTCTATAACTGTAGATAGTCATCCTATGAAGAACGTGCATTTGAGAAATCCCAGACAATTTCGTGGGTGAAACGTTACACCATACTGATTACATTTTTTGAAGCACTGAAGAAAAGATTCTCATTTTTCTTATCTCGCGGTGTGGATAGACCATCGCACCGTTGCGAGAAACCTATCAGCCGGGTCATCCTGGAAGTTCGGGAGCCAATTTAACGTACATGTTAGCCCGCGCTGGGTCCTCTCACTCCGGAGTAAGTCTCTCCCCCAACTGAGCTACACGCGGACATGTGCTCTCACTGCTATCTGCCTTTATCTCATGTGTGTCTTGCGGTGCAGGCACATCACACACTATATCCTTGACATGACTTATTTCTAAGCGAATATTTACCTAAACGGAAGTATTAGTTTTATACGTATCTATCATTATCTTAGACAAGACTTTCCTGTTGTGCACTCCTTTTATATTCATTACGGTAAACACTATAAGACAGATTTCTTTAAATACTACTATATATTCATTGCCATAACTCGCACTGTCAATCTTTGAGCTTACAAGTTAACAATTCTAATTTTTGACATCTACTTATACTCCAATGAACACTTACCTTTTATACAATATCCTTAGAATTCGATTGATGTAACTACTCGTTAAAATCATTCTGCTAAAAATTAGGATATTTAGAAATGTAGACATCAAGTTAATTATGGCCATTCTGTTCTATATTATCCTTGCAAACTACTTTTTATTCCTATTTTGAGACATTCTGTTTAATATGTACCGCACGGAAAATTCAATAGCTATGAATTTCATACCTTTCTAAAACGTGGCCAAAATTATTTCCTTTAGACTTTATAGCCTCAACTCTTTTTTAAAAGCTTTTTGTATAGTATATGCAATGTGCATATCCCCGATATCCTAAAGAACACATTCTCTTTTGTATTATCCTTGTACTTTGATTACGAAGGTTCTTGTATCAAATTAAACCTTGTACAATCAAATAAACTATATTTCCATACCGTAAACGGGATCGTCCCCCAGTTCTAAACCAGCCAATAGCATCCTGCTTTGTTCATTCATCCTTTTTAAAATATTCTTTCCTCAGACTAATTTTTCAAGTAGCACTTTCCGCAGTATTTGAGACAGGATTTACACGTTAGTCTGGCCCTCTAATCTCAGCAAGTGCCTTCTGTTCTATGTTAATGCGTATTATAATATTTTGGTGAGATCCGTTCTCCATGAAACTGCTTTCAGAACAAATCAGCTGTGAATTTCGTCCCAATTACTCACCCTGCCACATCCATAAACTTGCCAATGGATCCCTGTATTTGTATTCATCCTTATTAAAGTATACCTTTTGTGAGACGTAAACATCACTTACCTCATTTCAAAATAATTCAACCATCATATCTTTCTCTCTCTCGCTCACTCTCGACCACAGTAGATTTGCGTTTCGTCAGCGCAATCCTTTTCGTTTCTCGTTTTACAATACTTCGAATAGGATTTCCATATATAGGTTTCTTTTCTTCCTCTCAGATCCCATCAACAGCTTCCAGTACTGTATTTTCTCTAGTTGTTAATATTGTTTTATTTTTTTTTGTGAGGCCTATTTGTCTGAACATACGTTTCCCAATATTTCAATTTACACGTCCGAGGCTCCCTTATTCTCTCTCTGACCATCCCTCCTTTCGTCTCTCTTTGCATCTCTGAGCTCACTAATATCTTACTTGTTGTGCATTCATCCGCACAGTAATGGCTTATTCCTTTTCACAGTGCCTCAGTTACGATTTTCATGTGTCTCTCATTTCCTTCCATTTCTGATCAAAGCGATAGCTCTCTGCTGTATTCTCCCCATTTCTAATACTTTTTGGCAGACCCATTCCTCTAATCACCCATTTCACAATATTGCAGCTAAGACTTATATGTCTTGCTCAATTTCTTTTCTCTACGTTATCTCGCCAATAGTTTCCTGTTCTGTATTTTCCTTTTTACAATTTTTTTTTGTCAGACACTTTCTTCCGATAACCCTTACCAGAATACTCCATTTAAGATGCCAATGTGTCCTCAGTTTCTCTCTATGTTTTTTCTGATAACATCAATAATTTTCATATCTGCGTTCAACCCAACAATAATATCGTTTTGTCAGACCCTCACTTCTCGTCACTGTTTTCATAATACTTCGTGTCGGATTTCCATATTGTTTTCTTACCCCCTCCCTGTTCATGTCATTACCTTATTGTGTTGTATTCTCCCTTTTTTAGTATTACAGTATTTTTGTCGGAACCATTTATATCGTCAACAGTTCCACAATATTTCGACTAAGACGTCCATTCCTCCCTAAGTCTCTTGTCTCTCTTTTTTCTCTATTATTACCAATAATTTCCTGTCCAGCATTCATCTCTACAATATCGTTTTGTCAAACTCATATTTCTCCTCACACTTTTATTAGACTTCAGGTAGAATTTCCCTGTTTTGTTTTTACCTCGTCTCTTGTCACAGAAATTTCGTCCTGTGCTGTATTCTCCATTTGTTATGTCGGACACATTCTCCTGATCACCAATTTCACAGTATTTCATATAAGACTTGGGTGACGCCTAAGATGGGTCTATTGTAAATCCCATCTATGCCCTTAATCTTTCTCTGCCTTCGTTTTACTCATTTTCTTCCTCTCTCTTTTCTGTAATGTCACCCGTAGTTTCTCATTCTGCATTCATCCCTAGAACTGTCAGACCCATCCTTCTCATTACACTTTACACAACACTTCATGTAGGATTTCCACGTTTTTCTCTCTCCGTCTCTCTGATATCCCTATTAGCTCCCTGCGCAGTATTTCTTCCTATTTTAATATTATTTTTGTCTGACTAATCCAGGTGTCACCCGTTTCACAATATTTCATTCATGATGTCCATTTCCCCCTCAGTCTCTTTCTATCTCTCTCTTATATTATATATCATTCTCTTTCTGTTCTCTCTGATGCCACCAATATCTTCTTGTTTGCCATTCATCCCTACAACATATATAGTTTTGTCAGACCCATCTTTGGCGTCACCCCTTTTACAATAATTCAGGTGAATATTCAATGTTTCTCTCCCCCCCCTTCACTGATCATACCGATAGCTTCATGTGCTCTATTCCCATTTTTGATATTATTTTTTGTCGGACCCATCCTTCTCATCACGCATTTCAAAATACTTCAGGTATGCTTCCCTCAGTCTCTCTTTTTCACGTTCGTTCACGTCACCAATAGCTTTCTGACATGCAAACATCACGACAATAGCATCGTTTCGTGAGGCACATCCTTCTCGCCACATTTTGCTCAATACTTCAGGTAGGATTTCCATGTTCGTCTTTCTCCACCTGTCGGATCATATAACATTAGCTTGATGTACTGTATTATTCCCGTTTTCAATAATATTTTTATGAGACCCTTTCTAAATATTTCAATTAAAACATCCACGTCTCGATCTGTGTTTTCACCAATAGGTGCTTGTCCTGCATTCGTTCCTACAATAATATGGTTTTGTCAGGCCCATTCTTCTGAGCACGCATTCAGCAATATTTATATTATAACTTCAGTGTGTCTCTTTTTCTAGTTCTTTGACCTCACCAATAGCTTCCTGTACTGCATTCATCCCTCTATCAATATCGTTTTTTTCAGACTCATCCTGCTAGTCACATTTTTCAAAATAATTCAGGTAGGATATCCCTGATTTCATATCTCACCTTTTCTTATTAGACCAATAGTTTCCTCTGCTGTTGTATTCTTTCCTTTTGTAATTTTGTTTTTGTACGACCCATTTTCTTCTTTGCCCATTTCAGAATATTTCAGCTAAGAATTCCTTGTCTCGCTCATTCTCTTTTCTTACTCTATATTATCTCGCCAACAGTTCCGCATTATCCAATTTTTTTAATATTATTTTATTGTCAGACACATTCTGTTCACCCGTTTCACAATATTTCGTTTAAGATGCAAATGTCTTTCTGTCTCTCTCTCTTTCTCTAATGTCGCCAAAAGCTTCGTGTTTTGCATCTTCATCTACAGTAATATCGTTTTATCAGACCTATCCGTCTCGTCACTATTTTCACAATAATTCAGGTAGGATTTCCATGTTCTTCTCTCTTCCCCAAGTCTGATCACAACAATAGCTTGCTGTGCTGCATTCTCCCCTTTTTTAAATATTATGTTTGTAGACCCATTCTTCTGAACACCAATTTCGCAATATTTCAAAGCGTCAGTATCTCCATCAGGCTTACTCTCTGTATCTCGTTTTCTCGTCCTGTGTTGTTACCAATAGCTTCCTGTCCTGCATTCATCCCTACAATATTGTTTCGTCAAACCCATACATGTCACACCTTTCAACATACTTCGAGTAGGATTTTCATACAAATTTTGAAGATGACAATCCGATTTTTGACGTAAATGTGACGAGGATGGTAAGTCAGATAATATTTGAAAACTTGAAAATTTTCATCGTCCTGGAGGTGGACTCGAACCCTCGTCTCCCAGAAAACGCCTAGGTATGCTAACCACTGTAGTGATTAGCATACCTAGGCGTTTTCTCCCGCTCCAGGACGAGTCCCGCTCCAGGACGATGAAAATTTTCAAGTTTTCAAATATTATCTGACTTACCATCCTCGTCACATTTACGTCAAAAATCGGATTGTCATCTTCAAAATTTTTATTATATGGCGTAATCCCGTATTTCTTTCAGGATTTTCATGTTTTTCTCTCTCCTCGTCTCCGATCACACCAATAGCTTCCTGTGCTGTATTCTCCCATTCTTTAAAATTATTTTTGTAGCAATCATTGTTCTGATCACCAATTTTGCAATATTTATAAGTCGTCCATACCTCCATCACACACACTCACTCTCTCTCCCTCTTACCTCGCAAATTGATACCTTATTGCGACTTTATCCCTGCAATAATATCTTATTACTTTCCACAATACTTCAGGTAGGTTCTCCATGGTTCTTTATTTCTCTCTCTCTCTCTCTCTCTCTCTCTCTCTCTCTCTCTCTCTCTCTCTCTCTCTGTTTTCACAAAATGGTTCCTGTCCTGTTTTGTCCTACATTTTTAATATTATTTTTATAAGACCATCACGCATAGCACAATATTTCATTTAAGATGCCATTGTCTCCCTCAGTCTCTTTCTGTCTCTCTCTACTTCTCCCTCACTCTCTCTCACTCTCTCTCTTTTCTCTGATGTCACCAATAGATTTCTGTTCTTCATTTATTCCTATAATAATATGGTTTAGTCAGACCCCTCCTTATTGTCAATCTTTTTACAATACTTCAGGTAGGATTTTCATGCATCTCTATCTGTCTGATCAAACCAATGGCTCCCTGCGCTGTACTCTCCCCTTTTGTTTTAATATTACTTTTGTCGGATCCATTCTTCTCATCACGCATTTTACAATATTTAATATTTTGAATAAAAATTTCATCTCTCTCTCTCTCTCTCTCTCTCTCTCTCTCTCTCCCTCTCTCTCCCCCCTCTCTCTTTATATATATATATTCATCGTTCTTTAACGCCATTAACAACTTCGTGTCCTGCCTTCATCCCACAGAGTAATATCGTGTTTTTTCACATCTGTCGCTGTCGTCACTTTTCTCACAATTCTTCAGGTAGGATTTTCTCAATCACCTCCCCTCATTCTAACTCTCCACCCCCCTCTCTCTCTTTCTCCCTCCCTCCCTCCTGATGTCACCAATAGTGTCCCGTTCTGCATCTTTCACTATAATAATAATGGTTTTGTCAGACCCATTCTTTTCACAATAATTCAAGCAGGATTTCCATATTCTCTCTCCCTCTCTTATCACAACAATAGCTGCATTCTCTCCTTTTCTTTAATAATATTTTTGTGAGACCCATTCTATTGATCACATGTTTCGCAAAATTTCAAATAAAGCATCCATGTCTTCCTCAGGATCACTACTCCCTATATCTATTTTTCTAGTTCTGTGTTGTCACCAATATGTTTCTGTCCTGCATTCATCCCTACAATAATATAGGTTTGTCAGACCCATCATTGTCGTCACTCTTTTCAACATACTTCAAGTAGGATTTTCGTGTTCTTCTCTCCCCATTTCCGATCACACCAATAGCTTCCTGTGCTGTATTATTACATTTTTTTTAAATTTTCCTGATTACCGATTTCGCAAAATTTAAATTAAAACATACATGTCGCCCTCAGGATCTCTCTTTATCTCGCCTTTCTCGTTTTGTTATGTAACCAATACGCTCCTGTCCTGCATTCATCCCTACAATAATATCGTATTGTCACACATATCCTTGTCGTCACACTTTTCAACATACTTCAGGTACGATTTCCATCTTTTTCTCTCTGATCATACCGTTAGATCCCTGTGTCACATTCCCCCATTTTTCAACATTACTTACTTTTGTTAGAACCATTCATCTGATCACCCATTTTGCAATATTTCAATTAAGACTTCGATGTCACCCTTAGTCTCAATCTTTCTCTCTCATCTGACTTCATAAATAGCTTCCTTGTTCTGCATTATCTCTACAATAATAACATCGTATTACTTTTCACAGTACTTCAGGTAACATTTCCATGTGACTTTCTCTTATCATACCTATAGCTTGCTGTGCTGTATTCTCCCCATTTGTAATATTGTTTTAGCCCGAAACATTTCTCTCGTCATGCATTTCACAATATTTCAACTAAGACTTCCATGCTTCGTTCCGTTACTTTTTTCGTCTGCTACATTATCTCGACAATAATTTCCGGTTTCGTGTTTCCCCATTTGTTAGTATTATTATTGTCGGACGCATTCTGATAACCCGTTTCACAACATTTCATATAAGATGCACATGCCTGCTTCACTCACTTTCTTTCTCTCTGTATTTCTGTCTGTCTGTCTGTCTGTCTCTCTCTCTCTCTCTCTCTCTCTCTCTCTGTGTTTTCTCTGATGTCACCAATAGCTTGCTGTTCTACATTGATCCTCACAATAATATCGTTTTGTTAGAACCATCATTCCAAGGCACAATATAGACTCCAAGGTTATGCTTATCCGGCACTTCCGGTGGTCACTGTTTCGGGGGTCGTCTTCGTGCCGTCACGATCCAGGACAGCTCCTACCTCCCCACACTGTGGCCTGAGGCTGCTTGCTCACGTTTTTACGGTCTAAAAGCTATTGAATATTGTACCTCACGTTGGAGAATTTGAAGCTCTGTTTTTGTAGCAAACTAATTTGCTTTTTTCTGGTTATACGTGAAAACTGAAAACACTGAATATGCCTGGTGGTTGTGCGATAGTAACATTTCCAAATCCTTATTCGAAAACCAGAAAGAATAATATTCATGATCATAGATTTTTCTAGAGGGCTTTGGCAAAACGTGGAAATTGAGGAGCAAACGAGCTGACAGTTTCAACGAAATGAATTCAGCTATTTGTTCGTAAGGTTTTCCGAGGAACACTACGAACGGCGTTTAAAGAATGAACTTCTGGGTTTGCCTGTCCACAAAACGCTAAAAGACACTGCTGTATGTACCAAGGTTAAATCTTCCGGGACACTCACGTAAATTCTAATTCGGACAGGAAAAACAGACAGGAGAAAAGGAAAAGAGCTGATTCTATTCGCGATTTGATAATGCATAATACTCCGATAGTGAAAAAAAATTTTTGGAACACATGTTGAGTGCCGATGGTTAAAATACTGAAATTGTATGTATGAAAGATCAGAAAACAAAAAGTGGAATTTTGTGGAAGGAAAAGGAGATTTTTTGATGAAGGAAAATGAAAACATGAAGATACAGATATTATCTTTGAGCTTGTCAAACCATAGTCTAAATTTGCGTGTGAAAGTTCTGAAAGGGAAAGAGAATCAAGTGCAGAAAGAGTTGTTAGAGTTGCGAAGGTTACGGGAAAATGAATTTTTTTTAAAAAAAAGGCAGAATAATGAGTTAAAAAAAGTTGTACCAGAACAGACAAGGGTTTTGTTAATCAGAAAAAAAGGACTGTTTGGAATTTTACTGATATTACAGCTGCTATAACAAGAACAGTTTCCACAAGTGCATATCAATACTTGAAGTTACGGGACCGTATAAATACGTGCTGGTATGCATGGCAAGATGACTTGTCGGTTCCTGGAAACAATCAGTATCTTAAAGTTCTCAAAAATTAGAGATCAAAATGTAATGAAATGAAAAAAAAATATTTTAAATCCATAATTTTAACTTTTCTATTAAGTGATTAATTACAAATAACAACCTACCATTTAATGAAATTAATTTCGATATTTTCAATTAAGCTAGTTCGTGGAATGTTTCTGAATTTTTTATTTGTTCGGCATAAAGGAATTTTTTTATGCGATTCTAGTAACTTAATCTTTTGATTTTTTTCCTTCTTTTGAATTTATTTAAAAACAATATGACAGTTTCTTATAATAAATCTTAAAATGTATGATCATTATACCTGCGTTTTCCTTAGTGCCATGCCAACATCTTATTTAGATTAAACAGATTTGAAAAAATATTGCACACCTCTCGGTTTACTCTTAAGTAAAATATTCACAAGGCTGTTAGTTTTCTTGCATGTATTTCAGATGCGCCTTTTTTTTTGCATTACATCTTGGTTGCAAGTTTTCAGATTCAAATCCTGTTTATAGTAAAAATGGTTGATATTTTTCGGCGAATGCTTCGGTGATATCAACGGTCTCTATCCTGTTGGCTTCCTCGTCTAGTACGGTGACGTCACTACGTAAGGGAGCGGTACTGCCGCCGCGAGGGTGGCCGGATGAGCAAACCTTACTGTCTATTAAACTTGCCAGTCTTCCAGTCAAAATTTTCACAACACTTCAGTAGGATTTCCATGCTTTTTTCTCTCCCCTTCTCTGATCATACCGATAGATTCCTGTGCTGTATTTTCCATCTTTAAATATTTTCGTCAGACCCATTCTTCTGATCACCAATTTTACGATCTTTCAACTAAGACGTCCGTGTCTTCCTCAGTCTCATTTTCTTTGTCTTACATTATCTCGCCAATAGTTTTTTTGTTCTGCATTCTCCCATTATTTTAATGTTATGTTTGTCAGACCCATTCTTCTTATCACCTGTTTCACAGTATTTCATTTAAGATGCCCGTACTCCCTCAGTCTATCTCGCTCCCCCCACCTCTCTCTATCTCTGATGTCACCCATAACTTTCTGTTCTGCATTCATCCCTGCAATAATATCGATTTGTCAAACCCGTCCTTCTCACAATTTACGCAATACTTTAACGTAGAATTTCCATGTTTCTCTCTCAGTATGTTATTTAAGAAATAAAATACTGAGACAGAAATCACAGCAATAGCTTGCTGTACTGCATACTCCGCTCTATCTCCTCTCTTTCTCTTTTCTGATGTCAGCAATAGTTTAATGCCTGCATTCATCCCTTCGATGATATCGTTTAGTCAGACCCAACTTTTTCCTCAATTTTTTTCACAATACTTCAGGTAGG
This sequence comes from Macrothele yani, assembly GCA_039090855.1. Classification (NCBI taxonomy): domain Eukaryota; kingdom Metazoa; phylum Arthropoda; class Arachnida; order Araneae; family Macrothelidae; genus Macrothele; species Macrothele yani. Next base: position 75,549,002 of record CM077009.1, on the reverse strand, counting down.
ATTTAAATATTTTTCTCTCTCCCCCTCTTTGATCGAAACAATACTTTCCTGTGCTGTATTATTCCTTTTATTTTATGTTTTTGTCAGACCCATTGCTCTGATCACCAATTTCACAATATTACATTTAGCATGTCCACGTGTCTTTCTACCCCTCTCTCTCTCTTGTTTGGCCTCACTAATGCCTTCTTTCCTTCTACGTTCATTTATACAATTACGTCGCATTCCTTTTCACAGTACTTAAGGTAGGATTTCAATGGTTTTCTCTCTACCACCTCTGATAGCTACTTGTTCTGCATTCTCTCATTTTTTAATATTTTTTGTGGGACCCATTCTTCTGATAACCATTTCCAAGTATTACATCTAGTGCACGTCTTCCTTAGTTTCTCTCTCTCTCTTTCTCTCCCTTTCTTCCTGTTCTCTGACCTCACTAATAGCTAGCTTCCTTGCTCGGCATCCATCCTTGCAATTATATCGTATTCATTTTCACAGTATTTCAGGCAAGATTTCGATGTGTTTCTCTCTCTGTCTTTCCCCCTCTCTGATTACACGTTCCTGCGCTTTAGTCTCCCATTTTGTAGTATTGTTTTTTTCAGACCATTCTGCTGATCACTAAGGTCACAATATTCCGCTTAAGACGTCCAGTCTCCACCAGTCTTTCTTTCTTCGCTTTTCTATTCTCCCCCGCCTTCTCTCTCTCTCAATCTCTGTTGTGTCCAATAGTGTCCCGTTTTGCATCTTTCCCTTCAATAATACCGTTTTGTCAGACCCATCCTTTTCTTCACTCTTTTCACAATAATTCAAGTAGGATTTCCATGTTCTTCTCTCTCCCACCTTTCTGATCACAATAGCATTCTTTACTGTATTCTCCGGTTTTTTAATATTTTTGTGAGACCCATTCTTCAGATCACCGATTTCGCAATATTTCAATTAAAACATCCATGTCTCCCTCCGGCTCACTCTCTGTATCTCCTTTTCTCGTTCTGGGATGTCACCAATACCTTCCTGTTCTACATTCATCCCTACAATAATATCGTTTTGTCAGATCCAACATTTCCCTCACAATACTTCAGGTAGGATACCCATGTTTTCTTTTTCTCTTCCCCTCTCTGATCACTCCAATAGATTGCTGTGCTGTATTCTCCCCTTTTTCCTTTTTTTAATATAATTTTTGGTCAGACCCATTCTTCTCTTCACCCATTTCGCAATATTTCAATTAAGACGTACATTGGACTTCTTCAGCTGAGTCGAAGTGTTGCCCCCCCCCCCCCCAAGGAGTATGTCAAATGGACCAAACAGGTAAAGGTATGTAGGTACCAGGTCCGGACTATATGGGGGGTTTTGGAGTACCTTCCAGCCAAATCGCGTGTTTTCTCTGTCCATTCTAGCAGTCGAATTCTTGGTCACCCATCACGCATTGACCTTGCGAAATTGCTATTTGTTATGCACTATATACACTGCTGGACAATTGCTAAGGACGGATCATAAACGGCTATATAGCGCATAAAAAAGTAAGTGTGGTTGGATGCCAAGTGCAATAAAATAATGTCAGAATGCCAGGACATTACAAGAAAGACAATTTATTGTGCTCTGAAATCCAGAAGGCTTTGGAACGTGTTCAAGGGACAAACAGGCCATTTTGTGCAGAATACGTAAACGTGAAAAAAATGCAATTACCGTCCGCAGGCGTTCCGGCGTAAGATGTCAATACGGGATATGGCCACCATAAAGGGCGATGCAAGATCCCACACGTCGTGTCATGCTTTGCAAAACATTATCAAGCAGCTGTTGGAGTAATTTATCTCATTCCTCTGTCAGTGCACGGATGAGGGTGTCCTTGTTTATAGGAGGGCATTGGCGACCAGCAAGACTCCTCCCCAAAGCATCCCACACATTTTCAATGGGATTCAGATCTGGAGAACGTGCTGGCCATACGAGGCGTTGAATATCCTCGCTCTTAAGACACTCCTGGACAGCCACTGTTCGATGACATGTTGCGTTGTCGTCCATGAAAATGAATCTATCACTGACAGCACCACGGAACATGCCAACATGAGGTAGCAGAACATCATTAATGTATCGTTGACCAGTCATAGTCCCAGTTGGAAGCACATAGAGGGACGTACGGCCATTGATCATGATGCCAGCCCATACCATGACACTACATGTCGGATATCGGTCCCTTTCCTGTATGTTTGCTGGACAATATGCAGTACCACTATCACGCCAGATCAGTTGTCGTCGACAATCAGACGATAGACTGTATCTACTCTCATCTGAGAAGAGGACAGCAGACCAGTCGTTATCAGTCCAATTGCGATGTTGATGGCACCATTGCAAACGGGCGGTACGGTGACGTCTGGACAATGGGATGCACACAACAGGACGGCGGGCGTATAGTCCTCCTTCATGCAAACATCTGGCGACAGTTTTTCGGGAGATCCGCTTGCCAGTAGCGGCCATTAACTGATTTGCTACCTCACCAGCTGTACTGCGCCGGTGTCTTTTTGTTGATAGCACTATGTACCGACCTTCTGCAGGTGTCGTACTGCGAACACGACCTCCCCCGTGACGTTTGCTACACTCTCCATTTGTTTGAAATGATTTCCTAAGCCTTGAAACAACACTGTGGCTGACGTCGAACTCCCTGGCAACATCTGTTATTTTTCGCCCTTCTTGAATCTTGCCAATAATACGGCCACGCGTAAAATCATCTAGGTGATGTCGGGAAGACATACTGAAAATTGCAAGTTCGTCAATTGATTCTTTCCCTTTCAACTTTGCGTTTGAGCAACAACGGTCAATACGCGTCAAATCCTTTATATCTCTTATCAGCGCTATGACGTCACGAACAAGTTCGGCAATCCAAAATTTGCATACGCACAACACGTCTTACTGTATCCCGCACTTATGCTAATTTCCACATTTTCCTGCCTTCCATTTTATGGTTACTATTGTTGCTATTGTCATCCGTCCTTAGCAATTGTCCGGCAGTGTATAATACGCTATACCGTACGAAATGTTACATTTCTGTGCCCACGTGTACAGATGGATCCACCGGACACTCAGGATGGCCTGTTCAATACCTCTCACAGTAGTGATTAGGTGATGATGCGGCTACATGTCGACCAGGACGTGATGAATCCATAAGGCTTCCACGGCCCTCTGCAACGAAACTGCCCCTATTAGAGATGTTGCCGCGGTCCAGGCAATCTCCATCATACAGATTGACCATTTCTTTATGAATTTCTGGTGGAGGTTTCCGTTTAGCCCAAAAAAATTGGACGAAACCACTTTGCCCTTTTTTTCGTAGACGAGGCTGAAAAACGTGACATGTTTGTGCCGTCGTTCACACTGTCTTCTTCCATAGCGACAACTAATCCAGCCAAACTGATCTGTAGTGTGATATTCAAACTCGTCTGCAGAACTGCAACCATCGATTTGCAACCCGCAAAGAGAAGAAAAATTGCTGTGCGTTGCTTTTCGATCCTCTCCAGTACTCTAACCAAAATTTTAATCTTCTCTATTGGACCTGATATTTTTGGCTCGATCTCTTCTACATATATGGTATTCCCTTCTCGACAGCTTCGGATTTCTTATACACTTTAACCAAAATCTTCCTATTCTGCATTCACTCATTTACTTTTGGCCTAATCTCCTCTTGTATCGTATTCTCTTCTGGATAGGTTCGCTTGTGTTTACTAATGTCTTGTACACTAACCAGAACCTTGGTCTTGTGTACTTACTGTTATTGATCACCTTTTATATGGTGTCGTGTTTTCGATAGGTTCACTAGTATTTCCAAATCTTTTATATGCTCTAACTTAAAGCCTTCGTCTTCTCTATTCATCCATATATTTATGGCCCGACCTCCTGTTCTATGATATTCTGTTCTTGACAGGTACCTTCATCTTGCGTATTCATTCTTATATTTCTGGGGCGATCTACTTTTACACGGTATTCTGTTTTCGATAGATCTGATAGTACTTCGAATTGTCTTATAAACTATAACAAAAATTTCCTCTTCTGTATTCTTCCTTATAATTTTGGGCTGACTTCACTTTATATGGTATGCTGACCTCAATGCGTTTGCTAGTATTTTGAAATGTCTTATGTGATATAACCAAAATCTTCCTGTTCTGTATTAATACTTTTATTTCTGGGACATCCACCTCTTACATTGTATTCTGCTCTCGATGGTGTTACCTAGTATTTCCAAATTTCTTATATACTCTAACCAAAATGTTCATCTTCTGTACTGATCCTTATATTTCTGGTCTGACATCTACTTACATGGTATTCTGCTGTCGATAGTTCGAATTTCTTATATGCACTATGTTGACAAAAGTCACCGGACAGCTAGAAGAGAAACACAACAGAGCATTTATTGACATACATTAGTTCGGTGACAGTCCACCTTTGGCATTAATTGCATCACTGACCCTTCGAGACATGCTTTCGACAAGGGTTTTGGAACGCAGCGATAGGTATGCGGTTCCATTCAGTACATAATGCTGCAGCTAACTAATGCTTAGTAGTAGACCTTGGTTCCAAACTTCTTATGTAAGGCTCTAATTCATCCCATAGGTGCTCTATGGGATTAAGATCAGGGCTCTGTGCTACTCAGCCCACACACGATGTGGAATAATCTTCAAACCACGCTGTAGCAGGATGACTCGGTGTATTATCCTGCTGGTACCAACAAGGCTTGGTTCCATAGTATTGCCACAGAGTTGGTAAGGCGTAATTGTCCAGAATATCGAAGTAGACGCGCTGGTTAACAAGTTTGTCCACAGTAACCAATGCGCTGGGACCATAATACAAAAAGCACCCCCATAGGAGTACACTGCCAGCTCCAAACTTGACTGTAGGAACAGCATATTGTGGTAAATACCGTTCCCCCGGCTGCCGCCATACCCACACATGGCCATCGGACGGATTTATCGTGTATCTGGATTCATAAGTCCATAGGACCCGTTTCCATTGATCTACGGTCTATAATAAATGTTCTTCACACCATGCTGAACGACGAGTAGCATTGGGAGTGGAGATGAATGATTTATGAGCAGCCGCACTACCATCGTAACCCATGGAATGAAGTTCTCTGCGAATGGTACGTGAACATACCTATGTTCCAGCATTTTTGTTCACCTGCACACTGAGGTCTTGTGCAATGCTCCGTCGATTAGCTGTAACGACTCTCTTGAGGCTTCGACGCCCTCTATCACTGATTTTCTTTGGTCTGCCGGTACGTTTTGCTGCTTCAGGAACCCCATGTGTCTTCCACTTATTCAGTACATCCAAAACAGTTGACTTGGGTATATTTAAACGCCTTTCGGTTTCTCTTATGGACAACCCACTAATATAACACCCATTAATCTTTCCTTTCTCAAAGTCAGTTCTCTCCTGCCGCGACATTTTCATTCAACCTCTCACAGTGTGATATCACCGCGATCAGCTGCAGGGTTGTTTTTATACCGTTTACAGCTATACCACGCATCTTAACAACGCAGCGGATCCATTCATTTGCTTTTGAAGGGGTATCCGGTGACTTTTGTCAATATATAGTTTATATTGCAATATAACTAAAATCGTCCTGTTCTCTATTCATCCTTATATTTATCCGCCTGACCACCTCTTATATGATATTTTGTTCAGTATACACTGAAGAGCCAGAAAAACTGGTACAGACGAGCTTATGCAAAATACATAGCAACGTCACCAATGCTCCTTCTAGGTTGCGTCCGCCAGTGCGTATATAAAGCGATAGACATCCTTGCCAGCTGTCAGAGCTGTTTTAGGCATGAGAATGACAATTAATAGCGATTTAAGCGATTTTCAACGCGGTGTCATAGTTGGCGCTCGTGAGATGGGCCATAGTATTTCGGAGGTAGGAAGGAAGTTTGGATTTTCACGGACGACCATTGCAAGAGTGTACTGTGACTACGAGAATTCCATTAAAACCTCCAACCTACGATAACAGTGTGGCCGTAAAAAGACATTGGGTGAATGTGACCATCGTCGGCTGTCAAGAATCGTTTCACGCGATAGTCGTGCAACACTTTCTCAGGTATCATCAGAATTCAATGTTGGAGCCTCAACAAGCATCAGCGTCCGGACTGTGCAACGTACCCTGCACGATATTGGCTTTGGGAGCCGATGCCGAACTCGAGTCCCCTTGATTGGTGCACGACACAGAGCTATGCGCCACGCTTGGGCACGGCAACACCGCCACTGGATGCTTGATGACTGGCAACAAGTAGCCTGGTCTCACGAGTTGCGTTTCCAACTCTATCAGGCAGATGGAAGGATTCGTGTGTGGCGCAAATGCCATGAAGCCATGGATCCCGCCTGTCATCAGGAAAACTGTACCGGCTGGTGGGGGGGTGTCCGTAATGGTATGGGGTGTGTTTAGCTGGACTTCACTGGGACCTCTGGTACGTCTACAAACGTCTGTGACCGGCCAACGCTATGTGCGCATCCTTTCTGACGAGGTACACCCGTTCATGTCCTGCATTCATGCTGATGGGTTGGGCCTGTTCTAACAAGACAATGCATCTCCACACAAGTGTCGGGACGCCACGTTATGGTTAGAGGAGCATTCATCTTAGTTTGGGGTGTTGCCATTTCCACCCATGTCCCCAGATCTGGACGTGATAGAAGACATTCGGGATGCCATGCAACGCGCTATCGAACACAGGAATCCAAGACCTCGGAATTCACTCGAATTGTGGAACGCTCTGCAGGAAGTATGGTGTGCATTGCCTACAGCATATTTCCAGAAGCTAGTGGAGTCCATGGCCCGTCGTATTAATGCAGTCCTGCGCTCCTGTGGGGGACATACCAAGTATTAGACTGGTGTACCAGTTTTTCTGGCACTTCAGTGTAAGTTCGCAAGTATTTCTAAATCTCTTATATGCTATAACCAAAATCTTCTTCTGTATTCATGCTTATACTTTTGGCCTGACCTCCTCTTATATTGTTTTCTGTTCTTGATACATTCTCATTAGTATTTTCAAATTTCTTTAGTATTATAAACAAAATCTCCTTCTACTGTATTAATCCTAATATTTCTCGCCAGTTTTCCGCTTACGTGGTATTCTGTTCTCTCTATGTCCTTTAGTAATTCCAAGTCTCGTATATAGTATAGTCAAAATCTTACTCTTGTGTATTCTTCGTTATATTTCTGATCTGACCTCATCTTATATGCTATTCTGTTCTCGATGGATTCGCTAGTATTTTCATTTGTCTTATATACTGTAACCAAATTTTCCTCTTTTGTATTCATCTTTTTATAGACTCGGTTGATTATTTTTCCAACCAGTTCCATTGACTTTGAATAACTGATCAATTTAATTCGCGTCAGAAAGAATTCGAAATACGTACTCATTACAATCAAAAGTTCTGTATCATCTTTTTTGTTTCTTTTTTTTTCTTTTTTGTCAGACCTCCCTTTTAATGGCCGTTTCTTAACTACAGCATAGTTTTTACTTCCAGAATTCTCTCTACCATATTCAACAACTACTGTATTTTACTGTAATTTGTACTACCATAATTCGTACTATATATTATTACTCTGTTCACAATAAATAATGTATTTCGGTATCGGCGTTATCTTATCCAACATTTTCTTTTCTGACTTTCCCTTTTATCTACGTAAAGAGTCATATGTCTGACTGTACAACAATGTTCATGATAAAGTAGCGCTGACCAAACTTAGTGGTCTGCATTCAACTTTACGTTTTTCACCAGACCTTCTTTTTGGTAGCATTATTTTTATGGTAATTTGAAAAGAATTTCCATCTCTCTCTCACTCCTCCTCCCTAAGAAAAAGAATCCTAAATTGGGTTCTACTAGTACTAATATTGCTGTAAATTATCTTTATAATACTTTACAGTAAATAAGGGTTTCCCTATATCTTTCTACCGTATCCAAAACTTCCATCGAAGGATTTCTCCTAGCATCTGCAATGACATCTCTCCCATTCTATAACACATTGTTCTGCATAAAACGTTAGGGATTTTGATATCACCCTACATCCTGACAGAAGACTTGGAGTTCTTTGTCCATCTTTACGTATTTTTGGAGGCCTATTACTTCGTTCATTTTTTTGTTGCCATATGTTAACGAGGATTGCACTTTGTTCACGGTACAGTAGCAGGGATTCCCATATCTATATATCCTCATCAAAAGTTTCATGCTCGATATTATTACCTGTTATTTTTAGCAAAACCTCCCATTCTTTTCATGATATATTAGCTAGAAGTTCCATCCCAATGCTACTTATTCCGTATTTTACAAACATCTGCAAAGCTATTAATCTTACTTGACATAATTATGATGACCATACAGCAGGGATTTGCCTGTATATCTACACCCTACCGATCAAGTTCCTGTTTGGAAATATTTTATCTGCAATGCAATACTTTTGATTTACACTCTGTTCTTTATAAAGTAGCAGGGATTTCTGTAACTCTCCATATCCTGACCTAAAGCGTACCCTTCTGTATTCATTCCTTTTTTTTTATGCCAGACCTCTTCTTTCATTGCATTCAGTTTCCGAGAGATTGTCTAAGATTTACATGTCTCTCTTTTCCATGTCCAACAGCCTCTTCTGTCTTTTAATAGCAAATACATTCCCATGATTCATGATTTATAGTTCTGTTCACAATAAATCCGTAGGGAGTTTTGTATTTCCCTTTGCCGTATGAAATGGCTTTCTGTTCAGAATTCTCCTTGTATCTACAATGTCGTACCTTCTAGTTTATGTCATTCTGTTCACAATAAAACAGCACGGATTCTCTTAACTCTCTATATCCTGGAAAAAATTTCTTTCTTGTATTTCTACTTTCTTCTGCCTGTCATCTTTCGTGGCATTCTGTTTACCTACGAATTTCATGTTCTCTCTACATTATCCAAGTCTCCTACTTTATATATATTGCTCAAGTTTAGGTTAAGCCTCCTGTTGCTTCACTACGTGATGCAAATTGTTAATTTTCCGTTTCACACGTTAAAATTCTTCATTTCTGAATATGGGAAGAAGTATGCAGAATTATGTACGGAAGGGTTTTTTTTTATATAAAAAAATTCCCTTTCATAATTGTGCACACTGCCTTCCATAGTCTGAAACAAAGAATTTTAAAGTGTGAAATAGAAAAGTTAAGAAGAACGAAATATGTTCTTCAAAATTGCTATTAAGTCTCTTCTTGTTTTCCGTTATAATAGCATTTAAATTTCGCTAACTCCTACTTTTTTACATTATTCAGATCTGAGTACATCGGAAGTGACTATCGCATTTCTCTCTCGTCTACCCAATGAAAAATATTCCTTTACTTGATTCTGTCTACATCCCATACGTCACATGTTATCTCATTGTGCTAAAGACATAATAGGAGGGATTTGCATATCATTTTTGAAACCTTACCAAAAGCTACCTGTTTTGTATTTATCTCTTTATTTTTTGCCTGCCTTCCTCTTTTATTGCCTTTTCTTTCGTTGTTGATTAGTTCATAGTCTATTGTGTAAAAATAGATTATTGTGAAATTATTTATTTACCATTCCTGTCTATACCTAAGCCAAATGCTTCCTGTCCTGTGTTGTATTAGAATTTACATTACCGTTTATCTTACTGTATAGCACTGTTTTTGCAATGAATCAGCAGTGATGGTAATCTTTCTTGCTACCCTATCTAACAGATTCCAGTTGTGACAATTCCATGCGTCCCATTTCATAACATTCTCTTCCCAATATTGTAGCAGGGATAGACATATATATGCTTATATCCTCGCAGAACGCTTCAAGATCTCAACTCATTTTTACGTTTGTTGTCAGACGTCCAGTTTCACTGTATTCTGTTAACGATGGATTAGCTAGGAGGACAACAGCGTCCCTCTATGTAATCCAATAGTATTTACAACTCCAACACTTCTACTTTATAGAATTCTGTTCACATTAATTAAATCAGAAAGGATTAACCAAATTCTCCTTACCTTATTTTGAACTTTATATTCTGAATTCTTCTTGTTTCTACGATTCCTTTCAAGCCATCCTACAACACTTTGTTCAAGATAAATTATAGTGATTTCCATGTCTCTCCATATCCTCAACAAACGCTTCTTTTTCGGTATTCATTCTTGTCTTTCCTGTCAGAGCTTTCCTCTCATGGGATAACGTTCTGGATGGATTAGCTATGATTTAGATATCCCTTTCTACCTTAACTCTTTACACAACAGTATATTCCTTGTATGTGCAGTGCCACATCTTCCGCTCCACAACACTGCTAGAAACAAAGTCGCAGGATTTTCAGATCTTTGTATATGCTAAAAAAAGGGACATCCTGCTTTTGTTCATACTTCTTTACGGCATTCAGTTCCTGATGTGCCTCTGGACTCAACCCAAAAGAATCCTGTTTTGTATCTTAGGAATATGTACAATCTCATAACTCCCACTTTGTATTATTTTTTTATAATAAGCCAGAAGGGATTTCTTTATATCCTTATATCCTACCTAAAAGTTTCCTACTCACAACTGCTCTTGTATCTACATACAATGCCTTCCTTCCGTCTCTTAATGTCCTGTTCTCAAAAAGTAGAAGTCATATCCATATCTACCTAACGTGCTTGTATCTTCAATGTAAATTTTTTTATTGCATAATCCTTGGTTCAACATACACGATCGTATCGGAATAATATGACCACCTACCGAATAAGAGGAATAACCACCCTTGGCCCCGATAACAGTAGCGAGACGGCTTGGCATGGACGCAATGAGGCCGTGGAATGCTGCCCAAAGTAAACATGCCCATTCAGACTGCAGCAGAGCATGGATTTCCCGGTGATGACGTGGTTGTGCGTTGGGACGTCGAACCTGTTGATCTAAATAGTCCTACAAGTGCTCTATGGGACTGAGGTCGATCGATTTCATCGTCCACGGGAGAACCGAGACATCTCTGTCGTGTTCCTGGAAGCAATCTTGCAAACCTTTGCTACGTGGAACGGCGTCACCATCACCACCAGGGTAAACGTGAAAAATGAAGGAATGCATGTGTTCAGCGAAGATGAAGAGGTGGCGATTGGCTTTCAGGAACCCACCCAGTGGTACCAGAGTTCCCAGGTCATACCAGGAAAGCATCCCCCAGACAAGCACACTGCCACCGTACCCGAGTGTTGGGTCTCGTGTGTCTCACGCGGTATCCACCATCGCCCATCACTTCCGTGAAGCAGAAACCGCGATTGGTCAGAGAAGAGAACCTTTTCCCACTGTCCAATGACGGTAGTCCCATGCGAACTATATGTGTCGTTGACGATGGACCTCGGTTAACATGGGCTCCTTGACGCATCGTCGACTCCGAAGACCCACTTGTAATAGGGTTCACTCTACTGTTATCAGGGAAACGTAACTGGGTGTCACAGCGTTCATTTGCGTGCTCCATTGCAGCACTGTTGCGCGTCAATTTCCTTTACCCGGCGACTTTCTCCTCTGGGGCTCCACACTTATGACGTCAGGAGCTACTCTGTGTGCCAGCGGTTCACTCTAACTACAGCAGCCACGTCTGCTGTTTCTGAGAGATGCTTCCACCCTTGGCGCGGTAGTTGATGATCATTCCATTTTGAACGTCCTTCAAATAACTATATCTTCCTATTATGGTCACGTGACGCACTATGACTCATCTGTCGTGGCTGGCCGCTTATATCTCTGTGTGGTCGACCTTGTCAAGTGGGTTTACTGTGATTTTAGGGGTGGTCGTATTGTTCAGATACGAGTGTGTATACCCTGGTAATAGCAGGGATTTACATATCACTCTGTAACGTCTTTAAAATATTCCTGCCATGTATTCATTCATCTTTACGTTTTTTGGGATAACTCAAGTTTCAAGGTATTCTGTTAAAGAGAGATTTGCTAGAAGTTCCAGTTCTTTCGCTGCCGTATCCAACATCCTGCTACTTTGCATTGTATTACTATTAACCTCTGTCATACGCCATAGCTTCATATGCAGAGTAGTAAAACAGCAGAGATTTCAGTGTTTGTTAATAACCTGTCCACACAAACGCTTCCAGTTCGGAACTTCTTTCATCTACACTTAATACACAAAGTATAAGATATACCTATTCGGTACCATGTTGGTCCTCTTCTACTGCTGATAACAACCTGTAACGCGTCGAGGCATCATATGCGAGGGGGGCGCAGGGGTTCTAAGCGATAGCTTCTGATCATTCGTCCGAAAGGGGTCGGGGTTCGAATCCCGGTGAGGCATGGATGTTGTGTTTGTCTTACGTAACAAGCTCTCCCCTTGTCTGGATCCAGTGACTAAATTAGGGACGGGCGACTGCTTATAGCCCACCAAGTTGCTGACGGTGGTCGTTAAACCTCCAATAAAAAACAAAATCATATGCCGGAGGGTTTGTAGAGGTAATTCGTGTTGCAACAATGCCCATAACTCCAGTGAGAGTTTGGTTCAAGATCCATAAATATGATGTTCCGTTTCACAACATCCCCAAGAGCTTCCACAGGGTTTAAATTCGTGGACCTTGGGTGGACACTGGATGGTTACAAACTTAGGTGAGTGTTCCTCGAGCCATGCTTGGGTTGTTGCAGCCTGGTGGAGCAGCATGTTGTTCTGCTGGAACAGACCATCGGCAGTAGGATGTCGCAGGGCATGAAAGTTCGTAGGTGATCAACCAGCTCATGCTAGTAGCGCGAAGCGGTTAAGGACCACTCCAGACACAGTAAAGGACCTAATCTGTCCCATGATAAAACTCTCCACACCATGACGGAGCCACCACATCCTTGAGCAGAACTGACCTGGCACAAAGGGGACCATGGCCTCATACAGTCAACACCACACCCGCATTCTCCCGTCAACTCGGTACAACTGAAAACTGGATTCATCTCACCACACTAGGCGGCGCCACTCTGCAAAGGTAGAGTTTTGTTTTTCCGGAATCAGGCGAGGCGTTTTGTCCAATAACGAGCAGTAGACAGTGATTCACAAGCAGGGCAGAGAGTCTGCTCCCGTAGCCCCGGGTATGCAACGTATGACATACAGTTCGCTCGCTGACGCTGCTTCGGCCTCTGACTATTAATCTGAATGTGATTAGTGCTACATTTGCCAAGTGGTCTGTACGAGCCTGGATATTCTACATTGATTCCGCTCGTCAGTGGCGTGCTGCTGATCACTGCTCGCTCTCTCGTCCGTCCATTACATATTCGCGGTAGAGCCTTGATACGATTGGTCTACGGTTCTTAACACTTGCTCGATAGAATGACTCGCCTGTCTTCCAACGACAATGCACCCACGATTTTTAAAGTATTTCAAATCACCACTTTACATACGTTGGTCTATTCCGATGCACTGCTGAGAAATCCAACTGTCGACCAAGTTTTCGACTGCGTTCAATAAGGGTCTGTTCACCTCTAGCGTTCGTATTTTGAGAATTAGCTGTCAGAAGCTGCGGGACAACTGTAAAGTGAGAAATTGTAATTTTTTCGTAAAGGTTTGTCAGAATGATCGCTTACTGAATGATACATTATGTTTCAGTTGTGAGACCTCAGCTAAATTTGATAGTTCTCATAAGAAAAAATTGAGAGGGAGATGATATAACGTATACTCTAATTTAACTTTCATTTTTAGTTTCTTTCCCTATGTAAATTTTGAGTTCATTCTATTTTAGCGTTTCAACCTAAACGTTATATTTTCTCACTCACTGAATGTTTCGTGGCAAGAGTCTTGAGTTCAGGTTGAATGACGTGTGTATGTTTGACAAGATAAGAACGAGGTATATAATGTGTAGAGTGAGCAGTGAAAAAGAGTGAGGGTGTCCTAGCTAAACGAAGCATAACTTTAAGATGCTACAGTTTTATGAGGACCACCGACATTACAATAGGTAATGTTTAAGTGAAGTCTTGAAATTAAAAAAAACTTTACACATGCACTGCTCAGGGGATGCCCATATCAACTGTCCATCTCCCCTATCTCTAACGTTTTGTCTACTTAGTGTACAATATATTATCGTCCATCCTATAATATTTGTTCAAGATAAAGTATTAGGGATTTCCTTATCACACTATATACTTACTAGAAATAAATGTTAGATATTCTTAATTTTTTTGGCAAACTTCTTCCTACGTGGCATTCTGTCGCGATAGATTAAATACGGTATCGCTGTCTCTCGCTCTGCCTTTTCAGAGTGTCCGTTCTGTATTCTTCTAGTATTAATACCAGTCAAATTCATATTGTTCTGTTCACAATAAATTACAAAAGATTTCCATCTCTCTCCCTATCCTATCCAAAAGCTTCTTGTTCTCAATTACCCTTTTATCTACAGCGTCATACTTTCATTACCATATACACTGAAGAGCAACTGAATTAGAGATACCTGTCTGGTAACGTGTAGCACCACCTTTTGCCCTGATGACGGCGACGATATTTGTCTCGGCATGGACTCGACAAGACACCGGAAGCGTTGGGAAGACATACGGATCCACGACCCCTGAATAAGCTCCCACAGTTCACGGAAGATTTGATGGAGGGAGTCAGAGCCTCGAACCTCTAACTCAATGGCATCCCAGATGGGCTCGAGGGGATTTAGGTCAGGTGACCTAGCTGGCCAAAGAAGCGAGGTCACGTCGGTGGAGTGTTCATCCACCCATTCGGGTACAATTAGGGAGCGATGGCACGGTGCATTGTCTTGTTGCATGATGAGGTCCCCAGTGGGATGTTGAAGACGCACAAACGGGAGTAAATGGTCGCACAGGATATCCCGGTAACGTTGACCCGTGAGGGACGATGTCACACCTACCAGGGGTCGTCTCATTTCAGTCCACGTAAACAGTCCCAAGACGAGAATGCCACCCCACCAGCTTGAAGAGTACCCTGCTGGCAAGAAGGATCCATCGCTTCATGTGGTTTGCGCCGTACTCGTATCCTGCCATCCGCATGTTCCAACGTGAATCTCGACTCATCAGTCCAGGCAACATTTCCCCACAGGGTCCAGTGGCGATATTCCCGCGCCCATGCTAAGCTTTGCACCCTGTGATGTGCGGTCAGCAGCGGTACCCTCGTGGGACGATGGCTTCTGTACCCCATAGTGAGGAGATGGTGTGGCTGCTTACAGGTTTTTGTGCACCAGCGTTAAATTGCCAAGTAATTTCTTGCACTGTGGCACGTCTATCCGCTGTTACAATGCGAGCTAGCCGACGATGACCCCGCTCATCCACACGCTGTTGTCCACGGCAGTTCGCCCTTGTTACCGGATTCGATGTACTCACGGTGCACCCGTGACACAGTGGCTCGTGAAAATCCCAGTGCCTGCACGACTTCCGAGATGGAGTGACATATTCGTCAGGCCCCGACAATTTGCCCACGATCAAATGCGCTTAGATATTTAGTCTTACCCATACTGTGTCCGACTCTTACTGATTCCCGTCGCATCACTCCTTATATTGTCGGATCGCTGCATACGTCATGTCGTTTCTGTTTACAAGGCCGCCCACGGCGCCACATTTGCATAACGCGAGCTGTCTCTAATTCAATTGCTCCTCAGTGCAGAGGTTCACTACAAAGTAGCAGAGTTTCAAAAATTTCTATATTCTCACCAAAAGCAGGCTCTTCTGCAAGACTGAATCCTTCACGGCACTTTGTTCACAACACATTAGCATGGATTTCAAAGTCTCTATTTTGTCAGCAAAGGTTTTCTGTATTCAGAGGCATCTATCTTTCTTGCCAGAACTACGGTGTCATTGTATTGAGTTCACGATAAGATTCCAAATCTTGTGTACCATATCGAACAGTCTCCTTTTCTGTATTGTATTTGTATTTTTATTTTAATAACTACTGCTTTATGAGGATAATCAAATAAACAACCAGATACAGTGTTTCTGTGTCATTTTATAAACTGCAAAATAGGTTTCTGGTCTGCATTTTCTTTCTATGTGCAATCCATACATTCCCTTTCAAAACACCCAATCACGATAAAGAAGTAGACATTTCTAAATCTTTCTTGAATTTTTCTACATTTATATATTCTCTATTTAATTTTCTCCCCGATAGATTAGCAAAGACTTCCGTGCTTCCGTCTGCCTTAACAAAAAGGTTCCGGTTCTGCATTGTACTGGAATCTACATCACCAAAAGTCTTACTTCATAAATCAGAAGGGATTTCCTCATTCCCGTACATCCTGAAAAATACTTTCAGTTCAGAATTCTGCTTTTGTTTGCAATGACATATCTCTCATTTCATAACAGTCTGCTCTATCATATATCATTCTGTACAAGACAAAGCAGCAGAGATTTCCAAATCACTCTACATCCTGTTCAAAATACTTTTGTTCTCACACACACCCCTGTACTTTTTTTGCCAGTCCACTTCTTCATGGCATTCTGTTACTGATAGGTAAGCAAAATTTTCTATGTCTCTCTGTACACTAAACAACAGCATCACGTTCTGTATTGTGTACCAGTTTTTTACATTTGAAAAAGTCTACTTGCCACTATTCTGTTCACCCAAAGATCAGCAGCGACTTCCGTTTTACTTTATGCTCTATCTAAAAGCTTGGAGTATTGAGATCTGCTTTTACCTACAGTTTCACGTTTCCCATTCTATAACGCCCACCCTGTTAATCAAAAAACGGCCAACCCGGTGGCTCACTAAGCAACGCGTTAGGTTGTTACTATTCATCTGAGATGGATCCGGGTTCGAATCCGATTTAAGCATGGATGCTGTGTTTTTTAACGTACTGGTCCTTTCGGTTCGCTGGATCACGTGACTCTGAATTAGGAAGGGGTGGCTACTTACAGCCAATGGAGTTGCTCAAAGTGGTCGTCAACACGCCCCGCCCCTCTAAAAAAAGCATAAAACGACAGGGATTTCCTTAAGAAGCAAACTTTTCTGCATTTCTCTTTACGTTATTTGCCAGGCCATGTCTTTCGTGGCATATTGTTTATGACAGATTAAATACATATCTCTCTCTTTACCTTATCCAACTGACACCTTTCTGTATTCTACTTGAATCTGCGCTACGAAATTTTTACCTACAATCCTGTTCCTAACAAATCAAAAGGGATCTCTGTGTTTGTCTCTACGGTTTCCAGAAGATTTCAAACTTGAATTTTCCTTTGATCTACTACGATACCACACCTCCCAGGTAACGAACTTCTGCTAACGATAATGTTGCAAATATTACCTCAAATTTCTCAAATATTTCCTCTTTTCTAATCTTACTCTTTTTTGCCAGACCACCTCCTTCATGACATTCTGTTCACGGTAGATTTTCTAGGATTTCGACGTGTCTCGCTCCTAACCAAAAACCTCCGCTTGCACAAAACACTTCACTGCCATACCTAGTGATTTACGATATTCTGTTCACCATAAATCGTAAGGTCTTTCCAAATCTTGCTGTACCGTATCCAAAAGAGCCTGTTTTGAATGCTTGTATCTACTATGTCATACATCGCATTCTGATCATAATAAAATAGCTACGATTTCAGAATCGCTCTCTATCCTTACAGAAAAAGCTTCGTGTTCTCAATCTATCGTTGTTTTCGCATTACGTTTATCCATCAATGTTTTTCGTTTAAACTAAACTTTTCTGGAATTCTTTTTTTGACGGCTTAGTGAGAATTTTCATATTTACCTGAACCTAAGAAACAGCCTCAAGTTCTGTGTTACCTCCAGCTTCATATAACTTTCGTATCCCGATTCTATCCATTGATACATCGCCTGAATTCTGGTAGAATCTGCAATGCAAAACTTCCATTCATATTATTCTGTTCAGAGTATAGCAACGGAAATGTCCTATCATCTATTGCATTCTTCTAGCCACGACAAATCCATAATTGTAGTTTCATGCCTATCTGTTCGGAATAAAAGAAACAAGCATTTTGCTACCCAATCCTATCCTTTCCTACCCCTTCTAAATTCTCTCTCGATTTACAAAATCATACATGCTGCTTCCACATACTGTTCACAATATGCTAGTATCCATTTTCGTATCGCTCTCTGTCCTATCCTTTGATACCTCCCTTCAGTTTCCCTAGAACATAAAATACAATATCTCGTATTTCATTTTCAGTTCACAATACATCAGTAGGCATTTTCGCATCACTTTGTATGTTATCCTTATTTACCCCTCCTGAATTCTTCTAGCATCTGTGACGCCATACATCCTGTATTATATCATTATATTCACATTATATTTGCAGTCATTTTCGTATCTCTCTCTATCCTGTCCATAGATACCGCTTCTCAATTCTCTTAGCACTCACAAAGTCATACAACCTCATTCATATCATCCTCATCACAATTTGAAAACCGAAATTTTGCTATCTGTACCCTATCCACAGCTATCTGTTCTTAATTCTCCTGCCATGTACATTTCAAGCCATTCTATTCACAATATATCAGCCAGCATTTTGGTACCTCTCTATACTACTTTTAAATACTTATGAGCTCTCCGATAATCTACATGACATACTCCCTATTTCATATTATTCCGTTTAAAATATATCAGCATCTCTCCCTATCGTATCTCTCCCTATCCTATCAATAGATACCTCTCCTGAATTCTAGTAGCACGTACAACGCTTTGCCCTCCTGTTTTACATCGTATTAACATATTAATAATATATTAGCAAAAAACTTCTCTGCATAACATTGTGTTCACGATACAAATGCAAGAATTTTCCTGTCCCTGTCCTATCCATATGTACCTCTTCTGAATCCTCTTCCCATCAGCAATATCATGCCTGTTCCATAACTGTTCTCGACATACCAGCAGGCATTTTCGTATCTATCTCTGTCGAATTCTTAAATACCTCTCCTGGCATCTACAATGCCATACCTCATGTTTCGTACCACGGTTTTAACATTTTATCAGGAGCTATTTTCGTATTTCTCTATAACTTATGGATATAAGTACATCTCCTGAAATCTTCTAGCATCTACAATGTCATGCCTCCAGTTTCACACCATTTTCGTATTTCTATCCTATCCATAGATATCTCTCCTCAATTCCGATACCATCTACAATTCCAAACCTACAGTTCCTCATCATTCTGTTCACAGTAAAGCAACAGAACTGTCCAATCATCTACCGAATTCTTCTAGTCACGACTACCTACAATTTCATATCTTTCTCTTCACAATAAAAAACCAATCATTTTGCTAATCAAACTTATGCTTAGATATCTTTTATGAATTCTTTTCCCATCAACAATATCATATATCCTGTTTCATATTCTATTTACAATATACGAGCAGCCAATTTCGTATATCTCTCTATCCTTTCCACAGATACCTCTCCTGAATTCTAGGATCTAAAATGTAATACTTCATACATCATATTATGGTAGGAGTATATCAGTAGCAATCTTCGCATCTCTTTATGTGCTATCCGTATTTACATCTACTGAATTCATCTACAATCTACGATGTCATACGTCCCGTTTAGTATCACTATGTTCGCATTAGATCATCAGCCATTTTCGTATCTCTCTCTATCCTACCCGTAGATACCTCTTCTCAATTATCCTAGCACTTACAAAGAGCATACATCATCTTTCTTACCGTAACAATCACAATGAGAAAGCAGGAATGTTTGCTATCTGTTGTACCCTTACCACAGCTACCTTTTCTGAATTCTCTTGCCATCTATAAGGTCACACCTCGATTTCAAATAATTCTATTAACAATACTGTATGTCAGCCGGCATTTTGATATCTCTCTCTAACCTACACGTAAATACTTCTGAATTCTCCGAGAACCTAAAATGCCATATATCTGGTTTCATACCTTTGTTCAAAATATATCAATAGTCCTTTTCAAATCTCACCGTATCATGTCCAAAAATACCTCTCCTGAATTACACTAGAACACACAACACCATACCTCCTGTTTTATAGCATTCTATTGAAAATATATCAGCAGAACTCCCCTGGCACCTTCTGAATACTCTTAACGTGTACAATACAATATCTCCAATTAATAGCATTCCTTTCACAATACGAAAACAAGTATTTTGTATCTCTATCCTAATCATATCTACCTTATCTGAATATCATACCTGTTCCATAACAATATCATACCTGTTCCATACCCTGTTCTCGATATACCAGCAGGTAGTTTTGTACCCACCTCTGTCCAATTCTTAGATACCCCTGCTGACATCTACAGTGCCATTCCTCCTGTTTCGTACCATTCTGTTCACATTTTATCAAGTCATTATACGTTATACGGAGATACAATATATCAACAGAATTCTACTACCATCGTTTGAATTCTCCTAACACATACAGTGCCATTCCTCCTGTTAATAACATTTTGTTCAAAATACATGAGCAAAATTTTCGGATATTTCACTCTCTCTCTCGCACCCAAAACTACCACATATGAATTCTCCTAGCACTAACATCGACATACCTCACATTTCGTATACTTCTGTTCAAAATATAACAGCAGGTACTTTTGTATTTCTCTTTGTCCTAACCATTGATACCTCTACGGAATTCTCGTAGCATTTACATTGCCATAAATCCAGTTTGATATCATTGTGCTCACAAAGTATCTGCAGTCATTTTCATATATGTATCCTATCCATAGATACCTCTCCTGAATCCTGGTAGCATCTACAATATCCAACCTCCAGTTTCATAATATTCTGTTCACAATACAGCAACAGAATTGTCCTTTCATATACTGAATTCTCCTAGCCACGACAAATTCATACCTTCGGCATCATACCTCTCTTTTAACAATACAAAAGCAAGCTATTTGCTACTCAATTTTATCTTTAGCTAACCCTTCGGAATACTCTCCATCTACAATACCACACACCATGTTTCATACTCTGTCTGCAACATATTAGCCAATTTCGTACATCTCTTATCCTACCCATAGATACCTCTCATGAGTTCTAACATCTGCAATGTTATACCTCGCATTTCATATCCTGTTATCAATATACCAGTAGCAATTTTTGCATCTCTCTCTATGCTATCGATAATTCCCTCTACTGAATTCTTTCATTTAATATACCATACGTCCTGTATCGTATCATTATGTTCATACTATATCAGCAGCATTTTTGTATCTCTCTCTGTCCTATCCGAAGATACCTCTTCTCAGTTCTCATGACATTGACAAAGCCATACATGCTCTTTCTTATCATAATGATCACAATTTGAAAACCGGGATTTTGCTATCTGTACTCTATCTTCAGCTACTACTTCTGAATTCTCTTGCCATCTACAAGGTCATACCTCCTCTTTCAAATAATTTTATTCACAATATATCAGCCTGCATCTAGATATCTCTTTCCCATAAATGACTCCCGTTTCATATTATTTTATTGAAAATACATCAGCTGACCTTTTCACATCTCTTCCTATCCATTTGTACCTCTAAATTCTCCTAGAACCTACACCGCAGAACCTACTGTTTTAAACAATTCTCTTAGCAATATATCAGCAGCATTCTGGCATCTTCTGAATTTTCCAAACATATACAATGCCATATCATTCATAATATTCTATTCACGTATAATGAATAAACTCTTTTACCAGCTGAGCTAAGCTAATTATAATGAATAACCTTCTTCTACCAGCTAGTAATGTTTTATAATGCTTCTGCTACTGAATTATATGCTTGTACTAAGCTTCTAATAGTGAATTCAAATGGTTGTGGTTACTAGTTAATTAAGATCATGAATAAAGTCTCCTGCTAGTCGTGTAGTAATAGTATTGAACAAACTTATAACTGGTAGTAATGTTGTAGCAGTAATTAGGATGAATAAAGTCTTAACGCTGGTTGTTAATAATAATCTAATGACATAAACCTAACAGCCAGACAGAGATCTGACAAAAACTATGAATTGAGAAAGACGTACTTACGACAAAGCTCTTTTATTATGTAACTCTTGATCATCCAACGCACACACACAACTCGTTTCACAATAATGAAGAATCAAACTAATCACATAGAACGAAGCTCTCAATACAACAACAACAACAAACTCTCTCCTTCACATAAACCAACGCTCTCCGTACAACAACAAACGCTCTCCTCACGTATCGTTGAACGCCCTATTTATACTGGCTACCACCACGTCATGACTTACACTCATTGCCAGATCTCATTCAGCGGGTGAAATAACATCTCGTTCAGTAAGAAGATAATTTACATAGAAAAATAAAATAACCAGAGATAGTAAAATCAAAAGGAAAGTGAATATAGAGTATACGTTACACACGCTAAAAAGGAAAGTATTTTGCTATTTGTATCCTACTCATATCTACCTCTTCTGAATTCTCAAATCTGTAATATCATACCTGTTCTTGCTATACTACCAGCAGGAAATTTCGTATCTATCTCTGTCCAATTTTTAGATACTTCTACTGGCACCTACAATGCCATACCTCTTGTTTCGTACCATTCTGTTCACATTTTATCAGCAGTTATTTTCGTATCTCTCTATGACCTATCCATAGATACCCCTTCTGAAATGAGTGACATACCTCCTGCTTCATATCACTCTCTTCGCAATATATCAGCCCTCATTTTCGTATCTCTAACCTATTCATAGATACCTCACCTGGATTATTCTGGAACTTATGACATGAATCCATTTTCATATCATTCTGTTTAAAATTTATTAGCAGAATTTTCCTAGTAAGCTTTGAATCCTTCCAGCAACTTTTGATTTTTCATAACATCTACAATGCCATTGCTTCTGTTAATACGCATCTGTTCAGAACATAAGAGGATCATTTTCGGACCTCTCTTTCTCACAACATCTGATCCATAGCTTCCACATCTGATTTCACCCAGAAGCTACAACGCCCTACTTCCAGTTTCGTGCCACCCTGTTCAAAATATATCTGCAGGCATTTTTGTATCTCTCTATGCCATATCCATAAGTACCTCTCCTGAAATGTGCTATCATCTACAATGCCATACATCCTGTTTCAAGTCATTCCCCTCACAATATCAGCTGCCATTTTCGTAACTCTACCCAATCCATAGACATGTCACCTGAATTCTTCTAGTACCAACTATGACTCCTTTTTTATATCACTCTGTTAAAAATGCATCAGCAGAATTTCAGAAACTTGAATTTTGCTAACATCTATAATGCTATTCCTCCTGTTCATACCATTCTATTCACAACATATCAGCAGCATTTTCGGATCTCTCGCACTCTGTCTCCATCCCAACTATAGCTACCGCATCTGCATTCGCCTTACACATACAATGCCATACTTTCCGTTTCATATCATTCTGTACAAAACACATTATCTGGCATTTTCGTATTTCTCTATGTCCTACATATTGATACCTCTCCTAATTTATCCTAGTATATACAATACGATACCTCCAGTTTAATATCATTTCCGCACTTCTATCATATCCCTAGATACCTCTCCTGAATTCCAGTAGCATCTGTAACGCCAAACATCCTGTTTCTCTAATTCTGTTCGCCGTATAGCTACAAAACTGTCCTACCATCTACTGAATTCACCTAGTCACGACAAATCCATACCTTTAGTTTCATACCTTTCTGCTCAAAATGCAAAAGCAAAAATTTTGCTACTGAATATTTTCCTTAGCTGCCTGTTCTGAATTCTCCCTCCATCACCAATAACCAACATCCGGTTTCATATTCTTTTCAAAATATGCCAGTAGCCATATTCGTATATCTCTCTATCCTATCCACAGATACCTGTCCTGAGTTCTAGAATCTACAATGTAATACCTTCTATTTCATAATCTGTTAGCAAGATTTCAGTAGAAATTTTGCATCGCTCTATGTTCTATCTGTATTTACATCTACTGGTACTGCTGAAATCTGCTGCAATCTACAATGCTACACCTCCTGTTTTCATATAATTTTTTAACAATATATCAGAAGGAATTTTCGTATATCTACCCTATCAGTAGATACCTCACCTGAATTATTCTGGCACCTACAATGACAAGACTATTTTTTTTCATGCCATTCTGTTTTAAAATATATTAGCAGAATTCTCGTAATATTTACAATTCCATTCCTTCTGTTAATGAATACACGAGGATCATTTCTGTTCAGAATACACGTGTATCATTTTCGGATCTCTCTCTTTCCGCCTAAATCCCATCCATATCTAAGGCATCTCAATTCTCCTAGCACCTAAAACGCCATACCTCCCATTTCGTATCCTTCTGTTCGAAACATATTACCAGACAATTTCATTTTTTTCTCTCTCCTAACCACTGATACCTCTCTTGAATTCTTCTAGTACATACAATGCCATAATGCCAGTCTCATGTTATTCTGCTCAGAATATATCTGCAGTCATTTTCGTAACCCTATCCTGTCCATAGATACGTCTCCTGAATATTAGTATCATCTACAGAGCCAAACCCCCATTTTCATAATATTCCGTTCATATCATAATAACAGAGTCGCCCTTCCATCTACTGAATTCTGCTACCCACGAGAAATCCATTGTTTCAACTTTTGTGTGCTTCTTCTAACAATACAAAAGCAAGCATTTTGCTACTCAATCCTATTCATAGCTACCTATTCTTAATTCTCTCCGTTTACAGTACCATATATCCTGCTTCATATTCTGTGCACAATATGACAGCATCCAATTCGTTTATCTGACAGATGCCGCTCCTCAGTTCTGCTGGAAGATACAATGGAATACTTGCTCTTTCATATTTTGTTTACAATACATCAAAAGGAATCTTCGCATCTCTCTATATGTTATCCGTATTTACGTCTATTAAATTCTAGACACTACGACGCCATACGTCCTGTCTCATATATATATATATTCATAATATGTCACAAATCAATTAAGTATCTCTCTCTCTCTTATCCGTAGATACCTCTTCTCAATTCTTCTGGCATTTACAAACAAATCCATGCATCGTCATTCGTATCGTTCTGATCACCATGAGAAACCTGGGACTTTGCTAGCTGTGCCCTATACACCGCTACCACTTCTGAATTCTCTAGCCAAGGTCATACCTGCTATTTCAAATCTTTCTACTCGCAATATATCGGCCAGCATTTTGGAATCTCCCTCTAACCTACACGTAAATACTTTTGAATTCTCCGTGGATCTAAAATACCATACATCCTGCTTCACATATTTCTGTTCAAAATATATCAGTAGTCCTTTTCTTATCTCTCCCTATCCTATATACAGATACCTCTCCTGAATTTTGTAACTTACCACGACATACGTCCGGTTTTATGCTATAACTGTATGAGTAGAATTCGCCTGGCATCTTCTGATTTCTCTTGACATCTACAATGCCATATCTCGTGTTAATAACTTTCTGTTCACAATGCAGAAGCAAACATATTCCTATCTTTATCCATTTTATATGTACCTCATCTGAATCTCCTCCCATCTACAATATCACGCCTGTACCATATCCTGTTCTCCATATACCAGCACATATTTTCTTATCCATCTCTGTCCAATTCTCTGATGACCCCCCCCCCTCCCTTGATCTGCAGTGCCATTCCTACTGTTTCTTACGATTCTGTTCACATTTTATTTGAGTCATTTCTGTATCATTTTTATAACATATCCTTTCCAAAAACCTCTTCCGAAATCTGTTGGCACCTATATATTTTACCTAAATTTTTCTAGCACGTACGATACCATGAATCGTTTTTCGTATCATTTTGTTTAAAATACATTAGCAGAACTCTACTAGCATCGTTAAAAATCTCCTGACATCTACAATGCCATTCCTTCTAGCAATAACATTCTGTTCACAGTACATGAGCAAAAGTTTCGGATCTCACTCTGTCTCCATCCGATCCATAGCTACCGCATATGAATTCTCCTAGCACTTACAACGTCATATCTCCCGCTCCGTAACCTTCTGTTCAACATATATCAAAAGGCATTATCTTATTCCTCTCTGTCCTAACCATTGACACCTTCCAGGAATTCTCGTAGCATATACAATACCGTACCTCCAGTTTAATATCACTCTGCTCACAATATGTCTGCTGTAATTTTTGTAACTCTATTCTATCCATAGATACCTCCATTTAGTGTGGTAGCATCTACAATGTGAAACCCCCAATTTCATAACATTCTGTTCACAATAAAGCAACCGAACTGTCCTATTATCTACTAAATTCTCCTATGCACGATAAATTCGTACATCCAGTTTCATACCTTTATTTAACAATATTAAAGCAAACAATTTACTATTCAAACCTATATCCTTAGCTAACTCTTCCGAATACTCTCCACTACAATACAATACACCTTGTTTCATATTGTGTTCACAGTATGCCGTCAGCCAATTTCGTATCTCTCTCAATCCTATCCATAGATACCTCTCCTGAATTTTAGTATCTACAATGTAATAAATCCTATTTCATATTCTGTTAACAATATATCAGTAGCAATTTTCGCATCTCCCCTATGCTATCAGTAATTCCTCTTACAGAATTCTTGCATTTATTATGCCATTTGTCCTGTATGGTAGCACTATGTTCACATTATATCAGCAGGCATTTTCGTATCTTTCTCTGTCCTATCCGTAGATACCTCTTCTCAATTCTCCTGGCACTTACAAAGCCATACATGCTCTTTCATATCATACTGGTCATAATTTGAAAACCGGGACTTTCCTCTCTGTACACTATCTACGGGATGTAAGGTCAGGTGATGCGTAACATCCCAGCCTCTCCTTGACAAATGTCAACCCCGCCTTCTCGTGGTGCATCCTGTTCCCACTAAAGGGGCTCTGACGACCGCCAATAGCGGTATAACTATACCATCGGGATTAGAGGAAATTCTATCCCACACTCACCAACCCGCTTGGCCAGCGTGGTGAGTTATGGCCAAACCCCTCCAAAATGATTCCACAACTTAAATCTTGGCCCTCAGTCTCCGGCAGCTGGAATGTACCTGGCCAAGGCAGCGGCCAGTGCGACATGAAGGCAGAGGGTGCTAAGAATCCCCGGAGGACCGGACTAGGCTGCCATCTGATGCTGACCTTGGCTGCGTACTATGGACGCTCCCTATCTTCTGATTCAAGGCTTCTTGAAGTGGAAGAGGAACTACAAAGGATCAAGTGGGATATCGTGGGGCTAAGTGAGGTAAGGAGAAAAGTAGAAGATCTCATCGAACTGAAAAGTGGACATCTCTTCTACTATCGTGGGACAGATACTGGCAGAACTAGTGGTGTTGGATTTATAATAAACAAGAAACTGAAGGATAAAGTTGTAGAAGTTGAAAGTTCCTCTGACAGAGCTGCACGACTTGTTATCCAACTCTCGAAAAGATACCAGGCTCAGATTATTCAAACTTATGCACCCACCACAAGTCATCCTGAAGAAGAAATTGAAGAATTTTATGAGGAAATTTGTCATCTAAATAATAAAGGTAAGCAGCACTTGAAAATAATTATGGGAGATTTCAATGCAAAAATAGATCAACGGCAACAGAATGAAACTTCAGTAGGTAAATTCGGTCACGGCAACAGAAACCAGCGTGGAAATACTCTCGTTGAGTTTGCAGAGGCAGAAGGGTTTTTCATCTTGAACTCCTTCTTCAAGAAAAAGCCACACAGGAAATGGACATGGAGACATCCAAATGGGACGACAAGTGAAATTGATTTTATTATGTGTAACAAAAAATTCGTCATAGAAGACTGCAGTGTGCTAAACAAGTTCAACACAGGTAGTGACCATAGATTGGTGAGATATAAGATGCACCTCAACACTAAACTTGAACGTGGCAAGCTCATAAGACAAACAAAATCTATTGACATAACCAACCTTAAAAAACACCATAATATGTTCAAGTTGGAACTGAAGAACAGGTTCTCTGCTTTAGAAGGCCTAACATCAGAAGAAGTGGACATCTCTGAAGTTAACAGAAAAGTAACCAAAGCTCTTATGGAAACAGCAACAAAATTAGCTGGGTCTAAGAACAAGTTGCATGTGAACAAATTATCAGGAAAAACCAAAATGTTTATGCAAAAAAGAAGAGAGATGAGGACAACTAAAGAGGATGTGATTTCCAAAGTGGAATATATAGAGCTATGCAAGACAGTAAGAAAAAGTACCACTGAAGACGTAAGAAAATTCAACTGTGAACTTGTGAGGAAAGCAATTGAAAACAACCAAAGCCTAAAGATAGCAAAGGGACATCTCAGTAAGGGAAGAAAACCGATTATGGCACTGAGAAAAGAAGATGGTTCTGTAACAAGAAATAGAGGCGAAATTTTGACAAGAGTGAAAGATTTCTACTCCAAATTATATGAAAGTGATGATACATGCACTCCAGACATCATGAAAGATATCAGTACCAGAGTTCCTCCAGTCCTTCCAGCAGAAGTTGCACATGCAATCAAGAACATGAAGCGGGGAAAAGCTCCAGGAGAAGATGGAATTACTGTAGACATCATACAAGAAGCAAGTGGAGAAATCGAAACAGTACTCGCCCAAATTTTCACTCGATGCCTTAATGAAGGGAAGATTCCTGAGGATTGGAACAACGCTACAATGATCCTGCTGCATAAAAAAGGCGACATTGAGGATCTCAGGAGCTACAGACCTATCAGCCTCCTATCTGTGGTTTATAAAATCTTCACTAAAGTTCTTTCACACCGCTTGAAGGTAACGCTGGACATGGCTCAACCGAGAGAACAAGCTGGATTCAGGAGTGGCTACAGCACAATAGATCATATCCACGTGCTGAGAGAACTAATTGAAAGAGCGAGGGAATATGAACTTCCATTGTGCATGGCTTTTATCGATTATGAAAAAGCCTTTGATTCGGTGAAACCATCAGCAGTTACAATGGCTCTGAAAACCTGCGGTATTGAAGATGCATACATTAATATTATTAATAACATCTATGAAAATGCAAGTGCAAAGATTAGGCTGTTTGAAAATACAACACACGTAAAAATTGGAAGGGGAGTGAGACAAGGTGACACCATATCTCCGAAGTTCTTTAATGCCACATTGGAGGGTGTTTTTCAGTCGCTGAGCTGGGAAAACAAGGGGATAAAGATGAATGGAGATTATCTAACCCACCTTCGTTTTGCTGATGACGTAGTCATTTTTGCAACTACCCCATCAGAGCTGCAGAGTATGATCCAGGAACTTGCTGACAAGAGTAAAGAAGTGGGATTAAAAATGAACTTTCAGAAGACAAAAGTGATGTTCAATGCTTTTACAAGAAATGAAGATTTATCGATTGATGGAGAAAAGCTGGAGATAACAGACACGTACGTTTATCTTGGACAGCAGATATCAAGTGAGGGTCACATTGATGAAGAAATTAATCGGCGTACAAAACTTGCCTGGAGAGCTTTTGGAAGAAACAGCATAATTTTCAAGAGCAATATGCCATTATGTCTTAAAAGAAAAGTGTTTGATCAATGCATCCTTCCAGTGCTTACGTATGGTGCAGAGACGTGGACCTTAACTAAAAGAGACATACAAAGGCTGCAGACAACTCAAAGAAGCATGGAGAGGTGCATACTTGGTGTAACCAGGAGAGATAAGAAGAGGAACTCGTGGATCCGAAAAATGACAAGAGTGGAAGACATCATGATCAGAGTTAAATCCCTGAAATGGCAATGGGCTGGACATACTGCCAGAAGGACAGATCATCGATGGACAGCCGAAATTTTAGATTGGATTCCAAGGGACAGGAAAAGACCCAGAAGAAGACCACATGGGAAATGGGTGGATGAAATTCGAAAGTATGCAGGGGTGACATGGAGGAGACTGGCACAAGACAGACCGTTGTGGAGGAAACTTGGGGAGACCTTCGTCCAGCAGTGGATTGATAATGGTTGACAATGATGATGATGATGATGACACTATCTACAGTTACCTCTTGTGAATTATCTTACCATCTACAAATTCATACTTTTTATTTCAAATGCTTGTATTCACAACATACACTGCCGTGCAAAATTAAGGACGAGACTGTTTTTCGAATGTAACGTCGTGCAGAAGTGTTCCACATCGACTCGAATCATACCATAAGATTCCCAAGATGTAAGAATATGGGACAAGTGAGCAAAACCGTCCAAACAAGGAATCCAAAGGATACAAAAGAACTTTATTGAAAAGGTAGCTTCGAGTACAACTGGACAGAAGACAGAAACGTCCACGTGACAGGCGGCTGCCAAGAAAAATCTAATCTTTAGTAGGGGATATGATCACCCCTGACTGCGTTGCAGGATTTACAACATCCGTCCATGCTGAGAACGAGGGTGTCAAATAGCTGTTGAGGCATCGCGGCTCATTCCTCTTGTAGCGCCAATAGGAGCTGCGGAATCGTTGCTGGTGGCTGGTGACGTGCTGCCAAGCTTCTTCCGAGAAGGTCCCACACGTGTTCGATTGGATGTAGGTTCGGTGACCTTGCGGGCCAATCCATGAGTTGAATATCTTCACTTTTCAACAGCTCTGCGACAGCCACTGTACGGTGAGGTGTAAAATTGTGGTCCATGAAGAGGAATTCAGGACCCACAGCATCTCTAAACAGACGCACGTGAGGCAGAACAACCTCGGTACAATAGCGGACACCAGTGACGGAACCTCCTTGGAAGATGTGGAGGTCAGTACGGATACCAAGCATGATACCGCCCCAAACGAGAACTCCGCCACCTCCAAACCGATCCCTTTCGATGACGTTGGAGGTGTGATTGCGTGTTCCCTGCTCTCTCCAGATGTGTATACGTCCAGAATCGCTCGTCAGACTAAATCGACTCTCATCCGTAAAGAGAACTCAACCCCATTGCTGATCTGTCCAGTTCATTTGTTCCTAGTACCACAGAAACCGCCGTCTCCGATGAGCAGACGTTAATAGCACACACCGTACTGGTCGTCGTGCAAATAGACTACCTTTGTGCAGCCTCCTGGCCAGGGTAAAACGCGATAACGGACGTCCAGTTGTCTGTTGCATGTGCCTTGCGATTTCTCCCGCTGTCTGTCGTCTGTCTCTTCTCGCCTGTAGGGTAATATACCGGTCATCCGCCGCCGTGGTTGCTCGTAGATGACCACTGCTAAACTCTCGAACAGCTGTTTCTGTCGTTTGAAATGCTCTTCAAGCTCGTGAAACAATGCTGTGAGCAATCCCGAACTCCTCGGCCACACGTATCACACTTCGACCTTCTTCCAACTTCCCAATGATGCGACCTCGGGTAAAGTCATCCAGATGTCGTCTACTGGATTGCCTGTTGGCCATATCATACGGTGTCAGCAACTCGACGTCGTTCAAACCAACGTACACTGCGTGCAATAGCTTTCACCGAATTGCTGAGCGTACACCGCTCGTGTGCTTTACACTATTCCGACACTCCCCTACGTTATGCTGCATATATGCGCATGCCCTATCCTACCAGACCCAAGTCTATCTCCTGAGTTTCTTTCGGTCCGTTCTAACTGCTCGTTCCGCTGTTATGCTAACTTCTCCTCTTCGTCCTTAATTTTTGCACACCAGTATATTACGTGGCACTTTAGTATCTCTCTCTATCATACACGTCAATATTTCTTAATTTTCCGAGTATGTATAATGCTATACCTCCTGTTGTACATTATTCTGTTCAAAATATAAGAGCAGTCCTTTTGCTACCTCTCCCTATCCTGTCCAAATATACTTTTGAATTCTCCTAAAACCTAGAAAACCATACCTTCTGCATTCGACCATTCTTTTAGTAATATACCAGAAGAATTATCCTGCCATCGTCTGAATTCAGCTAACATGTACAATACCACATCACTCATAACAATCTGTCTACACTAAAAAAAAGCAAGAATTCTGTTAAATCTGTCCCATCTATTTGTACATCTTCTGAATTCTGTTCCCATCTATAATATCATACCTATTCCATATCCTGTTCTAGATCTACAACCAACAGGCATTTTCGTATTATTCTGAGATACGTCTACTGGCATCTACAATGCCATAACATGTGTTTCGTACCATTCTGTTCACATTTTATCAGCAGTTATTTTCGTATCTCTTTATGACCCCTCCGTAGGTATCTCTCTTGAAATATCACAAGTCATTTTAGTATCACTCTATCCTATCCATAGATACTTTTATACTTTTTCTCAACTCTCCTCGCATTTACAAATCCATACAGCGGTTTTTATATCCTTCTCGTCACAATACGAAACCTAGGATTTTGTTATCTGTACCCTATACAGAGCTACCTCTTCTGAATTATCTTGCCCTCAAAAAAGTTATACCTCCTATGACAAATCCTTCTATTTATCAGCCGGCATTTTGGAATCTCTATCTAACCTACACGTTAATACTTTCAAATTCTCCGAGGATCTAAAATGCCATACATCCTGTTTCATATCTTTCTGTTCAGAATACATCAGTTGTTCTTTTCGCATCTCCACCTACACTATCGTATTCATATATACCTCTTCTGAATTATCCTGTAATTTACCACGCCATACTTCCTGTTTCACACTATTCTATTAACACTCTATGAGCAGAATTCCCTTGGCATCTTCTGATTTTTCCTAACACTTACCATGCCATATCTCACTTTTCTATCGCTATATTCTCTTCCCATTTACGATATCATAATTATACCATACCCAGTTCTCGATATACCAGCAGGAACTTTTTTGATACATCTCTGTTCAATTTTCACATACCCCCGCCCTGGGCATCTACAATGCCATTCCCCTGTTTCGTAGCATTCTGTACACATTTTATCAGCAGTCATGTTTGTATCTAATTATCTTGCATCTGTACATTTCACTTGAAATTGTCCAGCACGTAACATACCATGCCTCCTTTTTCGTATCATTCTGTTTGAAACATACCAGCAGAATTCTCCTAGCATCGTTTAAAAACATCTGCACTGCCATTCCTCCTGGTAATACTGTTCTGTTCACAGTACATGAGAAAAATGTTCGGATTTGTGTCCCAATCCCATCCATAGCTACCTCATATGAATTCTGCTAGCACTTACAACACCATACCTCTCGCTTCTTATCATTCTGTTCAAAATGTATCAAAAGGCATTGTCGTACTTCTCTCTGTCCTAACCATTAATAACTCCTAGGAATTCTTGTAGCATCAACAATGTCAAACTTCTAGTTTCATAACATTCTGTTCACAATAGGTGAACAGAACTGCCCTATCATCTGCTAATTTCTCCTAGCAACGACAAATTCGTACATCCAACTTCATACCTTTCTTTTAACAATATAAAAGCAAGCAATTTGCTATTGAATCCTATCCTCAGCTAATTCTTCCGAATGCTCTCCACTACAACACATACATCCTGTTGCATACTGTGTTCACATTATGCCGTCAGCGAATTTCGTATCTCTCTCTATCCTATCATCTCTTGCGTTCTAGCATCTAAAATGTAATACTTCCTATTTCATATTCTGATAACAATATTTCAGTAACCATCTTCGCATCTCTCTCTATGCTATCAGTAATTTCCCCTACCGAATTCTTGCAATTAATATGCCATACGTTCTATGGTATAACTATGTTCACATTATATCAGCAGTCATTTTCGTATCTCTCTCTCTGTCCTATCCGTAGAGGCGTCTTCTCAATTGCCCTGGCACTTACAAAGCCATACATGCTCTTTCATATCATTCTGGTTACAATTTAAAAACCGGGATTTTGCTATCTGTACACTCTCCACCGCTACCTCTTCTGAATTCTCTTACCGTCTACAAGGTCATACCTCTTATTTCAAATAATTCTATTCAGAAAACTTCACCCGGCATTTCGGTACCACTCTCTAACCTACACTTAAATACTTCTGAATGTTACGAGGATCTACAATATCATACCTCCTGTTTTACATCATTTTGCCCAAAATATATCAGTAGTCCCTTTCCTATCCAATCCACATATACTTTTGAATTCTCCTACATCCTACAAACCCATACCTCCGGCTTTAAACCATTCTGTTAGAAATATATCAGCAGAATTTTCCTGGCATCTTCTGAATACTCCTAACATGTACATTGTGCATTTCCATATCATTCATAACAATCTGTCAACACTAAAAAAAGAAAGAATTCTGGTAAATCTGTCCTATCTATATGTACCTCTTCTGACTTCTCTTCCCAACAACAATATCTTACCTTATTCCATATCCTGTTCTCGACTTACCACCAGCATGCATTTTTGCTTCTATCTCTGTCCTATTCTTAGATACGTCTACTGGCATCTGCAATGCCAAAACATCTGTTTCGTACCATTCTGTTCACATTCTTTCAGCAGTTATTTTCGTATCTCTATATGACCTCTCCATAGGCACATCTCTTGAAATCTGCTAACATCTGCAATGCCATACCTCCTTTTTCATATCATTCTCTTCACAATATATCAGCTCTCATTTTCGTATCTCCAGGATGTCTATTGACACCTCACCTGAATTCGTCTAGCACTTAGAATGCCATGAATCCTTTTTAATATAATTCTGTTTGAAATTTATCAGCAGAATTCTCCTGGCACCTTAGGAATTTACCTATAATCTACAATGCCATCCCTTCTGTTAATACCTATTTGTTCACAATACACATGAATGATTTCAGAATCTCATGTCTCTGGCACCATCCCTCCCATGTCTACCACATCTGAATTCTCTTGTCACCTACACAACGCCATACCTCCCTTTTTCGCATAGTTCTGTTCAAAATATAGCAGCACGTATTTTCGCATTTCTCTCGGTCCTAACCATTGATACCTTTTCTGAGTTCCCCTAGCATATACAATGGTATACTAACCTCCAGTGTCATATCATTCTGTTCAATATAGGAACAGGATTGTCCTGTCTTCTGCTGAATTCTCCTAGACAGAGCAAATCTGTACTTCCAGTTCCATACCTTTCTGTTCACAATACAAAAGCAGGCACTTTGCTACCTTTAGCTACCGTTTCTGAATCATATCTCCATGTCGCACATCTTGTTTCATATTCAGTTCACAATATACCAACAGCCATCTTCGTATACCGCTCTATCCTATCCGCAGCTACCTCTCCTGAATTCTCATATACTCTACAATGCAATACCTCCTATTTGATATTCTGTTAACAATATATCAGTAGACATTTTCCCATCTCTTTCTATGCTATCCGTATTTACTCCACCTGAATAATTCTAGCATCTATGATGCCATACGTCTTGTATCGTATCATTATGTTCACATTATATCATCAGTCATTGTCGTATCTCCTACGCACAGATATTTCTTCTCATTCCTCCTGGCATTTCTTTCATGTCATTCTGATCACCGTTTTAAAGCAGCCATTTTGCTGTCTGTAGCTTATGCACAGCTAGCTACCTTTATTGAAATCATTCGTTCCTCGTATTTAAAATCATTCTGTTTGAAGTATATCAACCGGCGTTTTGGTCTCTCTATCTCTGCCCTACCCGTAAATACTTCTGAATTTTACGAGAATCTACAATGCCATACCACCTGTTTCAT
Source organism: Macrothele yani (assembly GCA_039090855.1). Taxonomy (NCBI): domain Eukaryota; kingdom Metazoa; phylum Arthropoda; class Arachnida; order Araneae; family Macrothelidae; genus Macrothele; species Macrothele yani. The sequence continues at coordinate 75,513,542 of CM077009.1, read as the reverse complement.
ATCGTTCTGTTCAAATCATATCATCAGTCCATTTCGTATCTCTCCGTATCCTATCCATAGACACCTCTGCTGAATTGTACGAGTACCTAGAACGCCATACCACCTGTTTTATACCATTCTATTAGTAATATATCAGCAGAATTATCCTGGCTTCTTCGGAATTCTCCTAACATGTATAATGCAATATCTTCTGTTCACAACACGAAAGCAAAAATTCTGCTACCTGTATCCTATTCATTCTACCTCTTGTGAATTCTCTTCCAGTTCACACAATCAAACCCGCTCCATATCCTATTTCCGATATACCAGCAGGCATTTCGAATCTATGTCCAAGTCGTAGATACATCTCCTTGCATCTACAATGCCGTAACATGTGTTTCGTACTATTCACATTTTATCAGCAGTTACTTCCGTATCTCTCTGTAACCTATTCATAAGTACCTCTCCGGAATTCTGCTAGCTTATACAATGCCATAACTCCGGTTTCATATCGTTCTGTTCACAATATATGAGTTCTTATTTTCTTATCTCTAGCCTATCCATAAATACCTCATCTGAATTTTTCTGGCACTTACAATGCCATGAATCCTTTTTCATATCGTTCTGTTTAAAATTAATCAGCAGAATCATCCTAGCATCTTTTGAATTCTCCTAACACTAACAATGCCATTCCTTCTGTTAATACTTATCTGTTCTAAATATATGAGGATCATTTTCGGATATCTCTCTGTATCCATCCCATTCAATGCTACCGCATTTGTATCCCCCTAGCACCTACAACGCCGTACCCCTCGTTTCGTATCCTTCTGTTTACAATACATGGTGTTTGTGAACTATTTTGACAAAAGAAGAGGGATTCAGTTCACAATATACCCATCAAGACGAACAATATTTACGATAGTACCCATCAAGACGAACAATATTTACAATGGAACCTAGGATCGCATCATTCCACTCTGAGTAATGAAACCTAGGATCGCATCATCTTTCTCTATCCTATTCACTAAAGTTAGATGTCCAAGTTGAACTTTCAACAGTGCAAAGTAAGAGAATTAACGACATAATAAGTTGCACAATCCCATTTATGGAAATCAGGGACAGACTCAAAGTAGATGCTCAAAGTGGCGGCCACGGGTGCCGTTGCACAATTCACACCGGCGAATGAAAGGGTGGCGCACCCTCTCGAAGACTCCTTGTGTCGTGTTTATCCTGTCCGTTGCAACAACGATTCTCGCGACGAGATCTTCCACGGAGTCCACAGGCGTCTCGTACACCAATGATTTCATGTGCCCCCAGAAGATGAAGTCCGGTGAGCGTGGAGGCCATGCCACAGGTCCGCCAAGTCCAATCCATCGTGCAGGATATGTGGCATTCAGGAAGTGTCTAATGTACCTTGGTAAGCCAATGAGCTGCAACTGTCGATGCTGCATCTTTTTTCTGGCAATTTGCATACGGTAAATGCTTGACGATGATGTTCTGTCGAAGTGCTACTTCTCCGGCACGAAAGAAATGACGTCTGAGGTGAACACTTGTGCTTATTGGACGATTTCGAAATTACTCTTTTCTGACGCTCAGAGTTGAATGCGACCCTAGGTTCCATTGTAAATATTGTTCTTCTTGATGGGTACTATCACCCCTCTTCTTTTGTCAAAACAGTTTACGAACACCCTGTATATCATTAGGCATTTTGTTTCTACGCTCTAACCATTGATACCTCCTGAATTCTTCTAGCATTTACAATGCCACACCTGCTGTTTCATATTATTCTGCTGAAAACATATCAGCAGTCCTTTTCGTATCTCTCTCTATCCTATTCATAGATACCTCTTCTTAACTCTCCTAGGACTACAACGCCATACCTCCTGTTTTATAGCATTCTCAGCAGAATTCCCCTGTCATCATCTGATTTCTCCTATTATGTACATTAACCATACCTCCTGTTTACAACATTCTGCACACAATACAAAAGCAAGTATTTCGCGATCTGTTGTCCATCCATATGTACCTCTTCTGAATTATCTTCCTATCTACAAAATCATACGTATTCCATATCCTGTTCTCAAAATAAAAGCAGACGCTTTCGTATTTATATCTGTCCAATTCATAGATACTTCTCCTGGTAACTACAACGCCAAACCTCCTGTTTGATAACATTATTATCACTATAAATCGGGTGGCATTTTTTATCTGTACCTTATCCTTAGATACCTGACCTGAATTATTCTGGCTCTTACAATACTATGACTCCTTTTCATATCATTTTGTTAACAATACAGTGGAAATATTTTCGGATCCCTCTGTCTCCATCCCATTCATAGGTACCGCTGAATTCTCCTAACACCTACAACGCAACTCGTCCCTTTTGGTATCCTTCTGTTCGAAATATATCAGTAGGCATTATCGTACTTCACTTTGTCTTAATCATTGATACGTCTCCTGAAATCTCTTAACGTCTACTATACTTTGTGTTTCGTATCAGCTCACAGCGCAGAATGTATATAACCCGAGGAATGGATTTTGGATATTAAGACTGTTTAGAGACGGAATGGGAGTTCTGCCGATTTTTCGGAGTTTGATAAAAGACAAATTTCAATGACACGACGCCTCGGAACTACGATCTTAGAAATGGCGCGTGCTGCTGGGTTGTCCATGTGCCGCTGTAGTGGATACGTATCAAAAGTGGTGCATGAAAAGCGAAACGACGCCCAGTCTTTTGTCATTCGCAGCTCATTGATTCCAGAGGGAAACGGAGACTGTCGCGCATTGTTCGCAGCTCATTGATTCCAAAGGGAAACGGAGACTGTAGCGCATTGTCCGCAGGGCCACAATGCGACATGTCAGTTGCATCTATAACTGTTGTGAGGAGGGAAATACATCACAGCACACAGTTCATCGCAGCCTTTTATGAGCAGGGGCCTCCGTAGCCGAACACCCAGCCGGCTACCCATGCTCACTGCACGTCATCGTCAACAACTTATGAAATTGAACCAATGTCACTGAGAAAGGAACATAGATAAGTGCAAGAAGAGGGCCTGGTATGACGAACCAAGAATCCAGGTCAATCACGTAAATGGCTGGACTCGGATACGCCAATTACCAACGGAGTTTATTACACCTGGATGCACTGTTGGACGAAAATTGGCCGGCGGCTGGTGGTGCAGTGGGGGATGCTTTCTTGCGACACTTTAGGCCCCATTTTCACAGTAGCACAATCCCTGTCAGATATCTAAATATCGTTGCCGACCAGGTTCATCCATTTATGGCAACTGTGTTGTTCCCAGCTGGTGATTGCCATTACTAAAAAGATAATGAGCCATGTCATACTGCCAGAATCGTCAAGGAGTGGTTTGAGGACATGCTGGTGACTTTCTGTTAATGCCATGGCTTCCAAATTAATTCGCCTGACATGAACTCAATTCAACATTTCTGGTTCGACCTGGAAAAGCGTTTTCACGCTAAGTTACCACAACTCCGAAATGTACGGTAACTGAAGGACCTGCTGTTCACATGATGGTAACAGATACCCCAGGATACCTATCGCCACCTGAGCGAATTTATACCTTGCAGAGAGGCCGCTGTATCGCGAGCTAAAGTGGGTCCTACAGCTTGTTAAGCATTGGCTTATCGGTAGATAGAAACATAATTGTCCTATCATCTACTGAATTCTCCTAGCCAAGACAAATTCATCCCTCCAGTTTCATACCTTTCTGTTCAGAATAAAAAAACAATCATTTTGCTAATCAATCTTATCCTTAGCTACCTCTTCTGAATTGTCTCTCGATCTACAATATCGTACGTCCTGTTTCGTATCCTGTTCGCAATATGCCAACAGCCATTTTCGTGTAGCTCCCTATCCTATTCATTGATACCTCTCCTCATTTCTCCTAGAAGCTACAATGCAATACGTACTATTACATATTTGGTTCACAATATAACAGTAGGCATTTTAGAATCTCTTTCTATGCTATCCATATATACCTCACCTGAATACTCTTACGTACTGTATTGTATCATTATGTTCACGTAATATATGCAGGCCTTTTCGTATCTCTCCCTGTAGTAGCCATACGCACTGTCCTGAATTCTTCTAGCACCTACAATACGAAACATCCTGTTTTATAACATTCTAATAGTAATATATTCGCAGATTTCTTCTTGCATCTTCTGAATTCTCCTAACATCTACAATATCATATTATCCTGTTAGTAATATCCTGTTTACAATAGAAAAACATATATTTTGCTAACTCCGTGCTATTCATATCTACTTCTTCTGTATTTTCTTCAAATCTAAAATATCATAACTGTTCCATATCCTGTTCTCGACATAGCAGATGGTCATTTTGTATCTATCTCTGCCTAATTCGTAGATACCTCTTGGCTTTCTCTGTCTAATTCGTAGATACCTCTTGGCTATCTCAGTCTAGTTCGTAGATACCTCTTGGCTATCTCTGTCTAATTCGTAGATACCTCTTGGCTATCTGTCTAATTCGTAGATATCAATGCCATACTTACGGTTTCGCACCATTCACTTCACAAATTATTAGCAATAGTTTTTGTATTTCTTTATAACCTCTCCATAAGTACCTCTCCTGAAATCTGCTAGCATCTACAGTGATATACCTTCTGTTTCATATCATTCTCTTTACAATATATCAGCTCTCATTTTCGTATCTCTACCCTATCCATAGATACCTCTCCTGAAATCTGCTAGCATCTACAGTGATATACCTTCTGTTTCATATCATTCTCTTTACAATATATCAGCTCTCATTTTCGTATCTCTACCCTATCCATAGATACCTCACCTGAATTTTTCTAGAAATTATGCCATGAATCCGGTTTCATATCATTCTGTTTAAAATTTATCAGCAGAATTTTCCTAACAACTTTTTAATTCTCGTAACATCTACAATGCCATTCCTTTTGTTATTACCTATACGTTCACAATATATGAGGATCATTATCGGACATCACTTTCTCCCAACATCTCATCCATGGCTACCACATCTGAATTCACTTAGCACATACAACACCCTACTTCCCGTTTCGTATCATTCTGTTCAAAATATTTCAGCAGGCATTTTAGGATCTATAACCTATCCATAGGTACCTCTCCTGAAATCTGCTAGCATCTACAATGTCATACATCCTTTTTCAAGTCATTCCCCTCACATTATATCAGCTGCCATTTTCGTAATTCTACCCTATCCATAGAAACCTCACTTGAACTCTTATTCCATTAAAAATACCATAACTCTTCTTTTATATCACTGTTTAAAACATATCAGCAGAATTCTCCTAGAAACTTCTGAATTTTCCTAACATCTACAATGCTATTCATGCAATCCTGTTCACAATATATGAGCATCATTTTCGGACCTCTCACTCCCTGTCTCCATCCCAAGCATAACTACCGCATCTGAATTCTCTTAGTACATTCAACGTCGTACTTTCCGTTTCACATCATTCTGCACAAAACATTTCTCTCTGTCCTAACCATTGATACCTCTCCTGAATTCTCCTATCATATACAATGCCTTAACTCGTTTCATATCATTTCCGTATTTCTATCCTATCCATAGATACCTCTCCTGAATTTCTGTAGTATTTGTAATGCCAAATTTCCTGTGTCTATATTTGTGTTTACTGTAAAGCTACAGAACTGTCCTATCATCTACTGAATGCACCTACCCACGGCAAATCCATACCTTTAGTTTCATACCTTTCTGTTAAAAATGCAAAAGCAAACATTTTGCTACTCAATCTTATCCTTAGCTACATGTTCTGAATTATCTCTCTATCTCCAATATCGTGCATCTGGTATCATATTCTGTTCAAAATATGCCAGAAGCCATATTCTTATATCTCTCTATCCTGTCCACAGATACCTCTCCTGAGTTCTAGAATCTACAACGTCAAACCTTATATTTCATATTCTGTTAACAATATTTCAGTAGCAATTTTCACATCGCTCTGTATGCTATCCGTATTTATATCTACTACATTCTTCTAGAATCTGCGATGCCATACGTCTTGTTCATTATGTTCACATTATATCAGCAGTCGTTTTTGTATCTCCCTATCCTATCCATAGATATGTCTGTTTAATTATCCTAGAACTCTCAATGCCATACCTCCTATTTTATACCATTCTTTTAATAATATATCAGAAGAATACCCGTGCATCTTCTGACTTCTCCGAACATGTACAATGCCATATACCCCGTTATTAACATTCTGTTCACAATACAACAGCAAGTATTTTGCTTTCTCTATGCTATTCATACCTACCTCTTCTGAATTCGCTTCCCATTTACAATATCATACGTGTTCCATATATTGTTTTCCTTACACCAACATACATTTTCGTATCTATTTGTGACCAATTTATAGATGGATACCTCTCCTGAATTCGACTGGCATCAGCAATGCTGTACCTCATGTTTCGAAACATTCTGTTCACAATTTATCAAGCTTCATTTCAGTATCTCTCTGTAACTTGTCCATAAGTACTCCCGAAATTTGCTGCCATCTAGCATTAGACACCTCTTGTTTCATATAATTTTCATTACAAATATCAGACGACATTTTCGTATATCTACCCTATCAGTAGATAACTGACCTGAATTCTTCTAGCACCTACAATGCCACAATTGTGTTTTTCATGCTCTTCTGTTTAAAATATATTAGTAGAATTCTCCTAACATTTACAATGCCATTCCTTCTGTTAATTCTTTCCTGTTTCGAATTACGAGGTTCATTTTCGGATCTTTCTTTCTGTCTGAATCCCACCCATAACTACGTCATCTCAATTCTCTAATCACCTACAAAGCCATACTTTAAATTTCGTATGCTTCTGTTCAAAATATATCAGCAGGCAGTTTCGTATATCTCTCTGTGCTAACTACTGATACCTCATAAATTCTCATAGCACATACAATGCTATAACTCCAGTTTCATGTTATTCTACTTATAGTCATTTCTAACCCTATATTATTAGTCATTTCTTAACCCTATCCTATACACAGATACCTCTCCTCTATACTGGTATCATGTACAATACCAAACCCCCATTTTCATAACATTCTGTTCACAATATAGTAAGAGAACCGCCCTACCATATCTACTGGATTCTCCTAGCCACGAGAAAGAAATCATTTCCTTTAAGTTTCATGTGTTTTTTCTAACAATACAAAAAATAAAGCATTTAATATAATTCATAGCTACCTCTTCTTAATTCTCTCCGTTTATAATATCATACATCCTGCTTCATATTCTGTTCACAATATGCCAGTAGTCAAATTCGTATATCTGTCGTACCTGTAGATACCTCTCCTCAGTTCCCCTAAAAGCTACAATGCAATACTTTCTCTTTCATATTCTCTTTAAAATACATCAATAGGAATCTGCGCGTCTCTCTATGTGTTATCCGTATTCACGTCTCCTGAATTCTGAACACTATGATGCCATCCGTCTTGTTTCCTATCACTATATTCCTATTATATCACAAGTATTTTTAGTATCACTATCCTATCGTACATAGCTGTCCCCCGTTCTCCTGTCATTTACAAATTCTTGCATCGTCCTTCATATCGTTCTGGTCGCAATAAGAAACCTGGGATTTTTCTATCTGTAACATATGCACCACTAGCCCTTTTGAATACTCCAGCCCTCTACAAGGTCCTACGTACTATTGCAAATCATTCTGTTCACAGCATATCAGCCGGAACTTTGGTGTCTCTCTCTCTATCCTACACGTAAATACCTCTGCATTTTCCGAAGATCTACAATGTCATACCTTCTGTTTTAAATCATTCTGTTCAAAATATATCAGCAGGCCTTCTCCTATCTCTCTCTATCTTATCCATATGTACTTCTGAATTCTCCTACAACCTACAAAGCTATTCTTCCTACTTCAAACCATTCTGTTAGTAATATATCAGCAGAATTCTCCTAGCATCTTCTGAATTCTCCAAACATGTACAATACCGTATAATTCATAACAATTTGTCCACACAAAATGAGCAAGAATTCTACTACAGCTGCCCAATTTATATGTACCTCTTCTGAATTCTCTTTCCATCTATAATATCATACCTATTCCATAATGACCTATCCATGGGTACCTCTCTTGAAATCTGGTAACATTTGCAATGCCACACATCCTTTTTCATATCATTTTCTTCACAATATATATCAGCTCTCATTTTCGTATCTCTACGCTGTCTATAGATACCTCACCTGAATTCTTCTAGAGCTTACAATACCATGAATCCTATTTAATATAATTCTGTGAGTGACATTTTGTGAGTGACTCTTTTTTTTAAGATCGTGCATTGAAGGCAACTACCTCGATTACTTTGGACTATTTCTGCACGAATTCGAATTCTCCTAATAATTCTGTTTGCAATTTATTAGCAGAATTCTCCTGGCATCTTTGGAATTCACCTATAATCTACAATGCCATTCCTTCTGTTAATACCTATCTGTTCACAATACACGAGGATGATTTACTAAACTCTGTCTCTGGCACCATTCCATCCATATCTACCACATCTGAATTCTCCTGGCACTTACACAACGCCATACCTCCGGTTTCGTATTATTCTGTTCAAAATATATCAGCAAGCAATTTCGTATTTGTCTGTGTACTCACCATTGATACCTCTCCTGAGTTCTCCTAGCATATACAATGCCATACTTCCAGTCTCACATCATTCTGCTCGGAATATATATGCAGTCATTTTTATATCTCTATCCTAGCCATAGATACCTCTCCTGAATTCTGGTAGCACCTACAGTGCCAAACCTCCAGTGTCATACCATTCTGTTCACGCTACAGGAACAGAATTGTGCTATCATCTACTGAATTCTCCTAGCCAGGAAAAATCCATATCTCTAGTTCCATGTCTTTCTGATCACAGTACAAAAGCAAGAATTTTTCTTCCCAAACCTGAGCTTAGCTACCGCTTCTGAATCATCTCCCCATATCATTTATCTCGTTTCGTATTCAGGTCACAATATACCAACAGCCATTTTCGTATATCACTCAATCCTATCCACATATACATCTCCTGAATTCTCATAAGATCTGCAAATCCTATTTCATACTTTGTTAACAATATATCAGTAGGCATTTTCCCATCTCTTTCTATGCAATCCGGATTTACCCCTCCTAAATTCTTCTCGCGTCTATGATGCCATACGTTCTGTTTCTTATTATTATGTTCACACTGTATCAGTGATCATTTTCGTATCTCTCCCTATCCTATGTACTGATATTTCTTTTCATTACTCCTGACATTTAACAAAGCCATACATGCTCTTTCATATCATTCTGAACATCATTGTGAAACAGACATTTTGTTATTTGTACATTATCCACACCTACGTCTATTGCCACCTACAACGTTATAACTCCTATTTTAAATCATTCTGTTTAAAATATATCAGCCGGCGTTTTGGTCTCTCTCTCTCTATCTGTCACTCTGTCTCTCTCTCTCTCTCTCTGTCTATCCTACACGTAAATACACTGCCGGACAATTGCTAAGGACGGATGACAATAGCAACGATAGCAACCATAAAATGGAAGGCAGGAAAATGTGGAAATTAGCATAAGTGCGGGATACAGTAAGACGTGTTGTGCGTATGCAAATTTTGGATTGCCGAACTTGTTCGTGACGTCATAGCGCTGATAAGAGATATAAAGGATTTGACGCGTATTGACCGTTGTTGTTCAAACGCAAAGTTAAAAGGGAAAGAATCAATTGACGAACTTGCAATTTTCAGTATGTCTTCCCGACATCACCTAGATGATTTTACGCGTGGCCGTATTATTGGCAAGATTGAAGAAGGGCGAAAAATAACAAATGTTGCCAGGGAGTTCGACGTCAGCCACAGTGTTGTTTCAAGGCTTTGGAAATCATTTCAAACAAATGGAGAGTGTAGCAAACGTCACGGGGGAGGTCGTGTTCGCAGTACGACACCTGCAGAAGATCTGTACATAGTGCTATCAACAAAAAGACACCGGTGCAGCACAGCTAGTGAGGTAGCAAATCAGTTTATGGCTGCTACTGGCAAGCGGATCTCCCGAAAAACTGTCGCCAGACGTTTGCATGAAGGAGGACTACACGCCCGCCGTCCTTTTGTGTGCATCCCATTGTCCAGACGTCACTGTACCGCCCGGTTTGCAATGGTGCCATCAACATCGCAATTGGACTGATAACGGCTGGTCTGCTGTCCTCTTCTCAGATGAGAGTAGATACAGTCTATCGTCTGATTGTTGACGACAACTGATCTGGCGTGATAGTGGTACCGCATATTGTCCAGCAAACATACAGGAAAGGGACCTATATCCTACATGTAGTGTCATGGTAATGGGCTGGCATCATGATCAATGGCCGTACGTCCCTCTATGTGCTTCCAACTGGGACTATGACTGGCCAACGATACATTAAGGATGTTCTGCTACCTCATGTTCGCATGTTCCGTGGTGCTGTCGGTGATAGATCCATTTTCATGGACGACAACGCAACATGTCATCGAACAGTCATTGTCCAGGAGTGTCTTGAGAGCGAGGATATTCACCGCCTCGTATGGCCAGCACGTTCTCCAGATCTGAATCCCATTGAAAATGTGTGGGATACTTTGGGGAGGAGTCTTGCTGGTCGCCAATGCCCTCCAATAAACAAGGACACCCTCATCCGTGCACTGACAGAAGAATGGGATAAATTACCCCAACAGCTGCTCGATAATGTTGTGCAAAGCATGACACGACGTGTGGAATCTTGCATCGCCCTCCATGGTGGCCATATCCCGTATTGACATCTTACGCCGGAACGCCTGCGGACGGTAATTGCATTTTTTTCACGTTTAGGTATTCTGCACAAAATGGCCTGTTTGTCCCTTGAACACGTTCCAAAGCCTTCTGGATTTCAGAGCACAGTAAATTGTCTTTCTTGTAATGTCCTGGCATTCTGACATTATTTTTTTACTTGGCATCCAACCACACTTACTTTTTTATGCACTAACGTTTATGATCCGTCCTTAGCAATTGTCCAGCAGTGTACTTCTGAATTTTCAGAGAATCTACACAGCGCCATACTACACAATGCCATACCTCCTGTTTCATATCATTCTGTTCAAATTATATCAGCATTCCTTTTCGTATCTCTCCGTATCCTATCCATAGACACCTCTGCTGAATTGTCTGAGTACCTACAACGCAATACCACCTGTTTTAAACCATTCTATTAATAATATATCGGCAGAATTGTCCTGGCTTCTTTGCAATTCTCCTAACATGTACAAGGCCATATCTCCTATTCATAACATTCGATTCAGGATACAAAAGCAAATATTGGGATGCCGGTATTCTGCTCATATCTACCGGTTTTGAATTCTCATATAATCTACACTATCAAATCCGGTTCATATCCTGCTTTCCATACACCAGCAGGCATTTTGAATCTATATCAAATCCTTATATACCTCTCCTTGCACCTACAGTGCCATACCTCCTGTTTCGTACCATTCACTTCACATTTTACCAGAAGTCGTTTTAACCTATCATAAATCGTTTTAACCTATCATTTTACCAGAAGTCGTTGTAACCTATCATAAGTCGTTTTAACCTATCATTTTACCAGAAGTCGTTGTAACCTATCATAAGTTCCTGTCCAGAAATCTGCTAGCATTTACAATGCCATAATTCCTGTTTCCTATCATTCTCTCCACAGTATATCAACTCTCATTTTCCTGACTCTAAATTCCTTTAGCACTTACAATCCCATGACTCCTTTTTCATATCATTCTGTTCAAAATGCATCAGCAAAATTCTCCTGGCAACTTTCGAATTCTCAAAATGTTCGTCTACAATGTCAATTCCTTCTGTTAGCACCTATCTGTTCAAAACATACGAGGATCATTTTCGGATCTCTCTCTCTCTCTCGGCATCTCAACCATCGCTTATGAATCTCAATTCTCCAAGCACCTAAAACAATATTCTTTCCATTTTGTATCCTTCTGTTCAAAATATATGTACAGTCATTTTGGTATCTTCTTCCTATCCATCGGTACCTCTGCTGAATTGTGGTTGCATCTACAATGCCAAACCTCCAGTTTCAAAACGTTCTGTTCACAATACAGCAACTGAGTTGTTCTAACATAGACTGCATCCTCTTACCCACTGCAAATCCATGAATCCAGTTCCATGCCTTTATCTTCAGAATTAGAAACCAATCATTTTCTTGTTTGCGTTTATAAACTATTCTAAGTGATTCAGTATGGGTTTTCTATTCATATTAGTTTCTGAGATAATAGTGACTATAGGATTTTGTAGCCATTTGGCACGGTCAAAACGCTAAAAATTTGCCAAAATGAAACCATCGACAATACTCCAAAACTAAAACAGCTATTCCGGATTTAACTACATAGTCTTGTTTGCGTTTATAAACTATCTTACGTGGTGCAGTACCGTTTTCCTATTGCTATTAGTTTCGGAAACAATTGAGATTATAGCGTTTTGAAGTCATTTCGCACATTGAAAAACGCGAAGATTTGCCAAAAAGACGCCATTGACAATAACTTCAAACCTAAAACAGCTATTCCGGATTTAACTACATAGACTTGTTTGCGTTTATAAACTGCCCTAAGTAATGCAGTATGGATTTCTCATTCGTATTAGTTTCGGAGATAATAGTGCATATAGGATTTTGTAGCCATTTGGCACAGTCAAAAACGCTACAACTTTGCCAAAATGACACCATCGAGAATAACTCCAAAAGTAAAACGAATATTCCAGATTTAACTACATAGTCTTGTTGCGTTTATAAACAGCCCTAAGTGGTGCAGTGCGGTTTTCCTATTGCTATTAGTTTCGGAGATAATTGAGACTATATCGTTTTGAAGTCATTTCGCACGGTGAAAAACGCTGAAAACTTGCCAAAATGATACCATCAACAATAACTCCAAAACTAAAACTGTTATTCCAGATTTAACTACATAGTCTTGTTTACGTTTATTAACTACCCTAAGTGATGCATTATGGTTTTTCTATTCGTATTAGTTTCGGAGATAATAGTGACTATAGGATTTTGTAGCCATTTGGTACGGTCAAAAACTGTAAAAGTTTGCCAAAAAGACACCACCGACAGTAACTCCAAAACTAAAATAGCTATTCCGGATTTTAATACATAGTCTTGTTTGCGTTTAATAAACTACCCAAGGTGATGCAGTATGGTTTTAATATTCGTATTAGTTTCGGAGATAATAGTGACTATAGGATTTGTAGCCATTTGGCACGGTCAAAAACTCTAACAATTTGCCAAAGTGATACCATCAACAATAACTCCAAAACTAAAACAGCTATTCCGGATTTAACTACAAAGTCTTGTTTACGTTTATTAACTGCGTTAAGTGATGCAATATTGTTTTTCTAATCGTATTGGTTTCGGAGATAATAGTGACAATAAGATTTTGTAGACATTTGGCACGGTCAAAAACGCTAAACATTTGCTAAAATGACGCCATCTACAATAACTCCAAAACTAAAACAGCTATTCCGGATTTAACTACATAGTTTTGTTTGCGTTTATAAATTACCCTAAGTGATGCAGTATGGTTTTCCTATTCGTATTAGTTTCGGAGATAATAGTGACTCTAGGATTTTGTTTGCCATTTGGCACAATCAAATACGCTAAAAATTTGACAAAAAGACACCATCGACAAAAACTCCAAAACTAAAACAGCTATTCCGGATTTAACTACATAGTCTTGTTTGCGTTTATAAACTACCCTAAGTGATGCAGTATGGTTTTTGTTTTCGTATTAGTTTCGGAGACAATTGTGACTATAGGATTTTGTAGCCATTTGGCACGGTCAGAAACGCTAACAATTTGCCAAAATGATACCATCAACAATAACTCCAAAACTAAAACAGCTATTCCAGATTTAACTACAAAGTCTTGTTTACGTTTATTAACTGCGCTAAGTGGTGCAATATGGTTTTTCTATTCGTATTGGTTTCGGAGATAATAGTGACAATAAGATTTTGTAGACATTTGGCACGGTCAAAAACGCTAAAAATTTGCTAAAATGACGCCAACGACAATAACTCCAAAACTAAAACAGCTATTCCGGATTTAGCTACATAGTCTTGTTTGCGTTTATAAACTACCCTAAGTGATGCAGTATGGTGTTTTTCTATTCGTATTACTTTTGGAGATAATAGTGACTATAGGATTTTGTAGCCATTTGGCACGGTCAAAAACGCTAAAAATTTGTCAAAATAAAACAATCGACAGTAAGTCCAAAACTAAAACGACTATTCCGAATTTAACTACATAGCCTTGTTTGCGTTTATAAACAACCTTAAGTAGTGCAGTACGGTTTCCCTATTGTTATTAGTTTCGGAGATATTTGGGACTTTTCGTTTTGAAGTCATTTCGCACGGTAAAAAACGCTGAAAATTTGCCAAAAAGACACCATCGACAATAACTTCAAAACTAAAACAGCTATTCCGGATTCAACTACATAGTCTTGTTTGCCCTTATAAACTAACTTAAGTGGCGCAGTACGGTTTCCCTATTGCTATTAGTTTCGGAGATATTAGTGACTGCAGGATTTTGTAGCCATTAAGTATGCTAAAAATTTGCCAAAATGACACCATCGACAATAACTCGAAAACTAGAACAGCTTTTCCGAATTTAACTACATAGTCTTGTTTGCGTTTATAAACTACCCTAAGTGATGCAGTATGGTTTTTCTATTTGTATTAGTTTCGGAGATAATAGTGACTATAGGATTTTGAAGCCATTTGGTACGGTTAAAAACGCTGAAAAATTTGCCAAAATGAAACCATCGACAGTAACTCCAAAACTAAAACAGCTATTCCGGATTTAACTTCATAGTCTTGTTTGCGTTTTTAAACTACCCTAAGTGATGCAGTATGGTTGTTCTATTGCTATGAATTAGTTTCGGAAAAAATTAAGACTATATCGTTTTGAAGTCATTTCGCACAATGAAAAACGCTGAAAACTTGCCAAAATAATACCATCAACAATAACTCCAAAACTAAAACAGCTTTTCCCGATTTAACGACGTTGTTCACGTTTTTTAACTACCCTAAGTGATGCAATATGGTTTTTCTATTCGTATTAGTTTCGGAGATAATAGTGACAATAGGATTTTGTTTGCCATTTGGCACAATTAAATACGCTAAAAACTTGCCAAAATGATACCATCTACAATAACTCCAAAACTAGAACAGCTATTCCGGATTTAACTACATAGTCTTGCTTGTGTTTATAAACTACCCTAAGTGATGCAGTATGGTTTTTCTATTTGTATTAGTTTCGGAGATAAAAGTGACTATCGGATTTTGTAGCCATCTGGCACGGTCAAAAACGCTAACAATTTGCCAAAATGATACCATCAACAATAACTCCAAAACTAAAACAGCTATTCCGGATTTAACTACAAAGTCTTGTTTACGTTTATTAACTGCGCTAAGTGATGCAATATGGTTTTTCTATTCGTATTGGTTTCGGAGATAATAGTGACAATAAGATTTTGTAGACATTTGGCCCGGTCAAAAACGCTAAAAATTTGCTAAAATGACGCCAACGACAATAACTCCAAAACTAAAACAGCTATTCCGGATTTAGCTACATAGTCTTGTTTGCGTTTATAAACTACCCTAAGTGATGCAGTATCGTTTTCCTATTCGTATTAGTTTCGGAGATAATAGTGACTCTAGGATTTTGTTTGCCATTTGGCACAATCAAATACGCTAAAAATTTGCCAAAATAATACCATCGACAATAACTCCAAAACTAAAACGACTATTCCGGATTTAACTACATAGTCTTGTTTGCGTTATAAACTACCTTAAGTGGTGCAGTATGGCTTTTGTATTCGTATTAGTTTCGGAGATAATAGTGACTATAGGATTTTGTAGTCATTTGGCACGGTCAAAAACGCTAACAATTTGCCAAAATGATACCATCAACAATAACCCCAAAACTAAAACAGCTATTCCGGATTTAAGTACAAAGTCTTGTTTACGTTTATTAACTGCGCTAAGTGATGCAATATGGTTTTTCTATTCGTATTGGTTTCGGAGATAATAGTGACAATAAGATTTTGTAGACATTTGGCGCTGTCAAAAACGCTAAAAATTTGCTAAAATGACGCCATCGACAGTAACTTCAGAACTAAAACAGCTATTCTGGATTCTTGTTTGCGTTTATAAACTACCCTAAGTGATGGTGTATGGCTTTTCTATTCGTATTAGTTTTGGAGATAATATTGACTATAGGATTTTGTAGCCATATGGCACGGTCAAAAACGCTAAAAGTTTACCAAAATAAAACCATCGACAGTAAGTCCAAAACTAAAACGACTATTACGAATTTAACTACATAGTCTTGTTTGCGTTTATAAACAACCTTAAGTGGTGCAGTACGGTTTCCCTATTGTTATTAGTGTCTGAGATATTTGGGACTTTTCGTTTCGAAGTCATTTCGCACGGTAAAAGACGCTGAAAATTTGCCAAAAAAACACCATCGACAATAACTTCAAAACTAAAACAGCTATTCCGGATTTAACTACATAGTCTTGTTTGCCCTTATAAACTAACTTAAGTGGCGCAGTACGGTTTCCCTATTGCTATTAGGTTCGGAGATACACTGCCGGACAATTGCTAAGGACGGATGACAATAGCAACCATAAAATGGAAGGCAGGAAAATGTGGAAATTAGCATAAGTGCGGGATACAGTAAGACGTGTTGTGCGTATGCAAATTTTGGATTGCCGAACTTGTTCGTGACGTCATAGCGCTGATAAGAGATATAAAGGATATGACGCGTGTTGACCGTTGTTGTTCAAACGAAAAGTTGAAAGGGAAAGAATCAATTGACGAACTTGCAATTTTCAGTATGTCTTCCCGACATCACCTAGATGATTTTACGCGTGGCCGTATTATTGGCAAGATTGAAGAAGGGCGAAAAATAACAGATGTTGCCAGGGAGTTTGACATCAGCCACAGTGTTGTTTCAAGGCTTTGGAAATCATTTCAAACAAATGGAGAGTGTAGCAAACGTCACGGGGGAGATCGTGTTCGCAGTAGGACACCTGCAGAAGATCGGTACATAGTGCTATCAACAAAAAGACACTGGCGCAGCACAGCTAGTGAGGTAGCAAATCAGTTTATGGCTGCTACTGGCAAGCAGATCTCCCGAAAAACTGTCGCCAGACATTTGCATGAAGGAGGACTATACGCCCGCCGTCCTGTTGTGTGCATCCCATTGTCCAGACGTCACTGTACCGCCCGGTTTGCAATGGTGCCATCAACATCGCAATTGGACTGATAACGACTGGTCTGCTGTCCTCTTCTCAGATGAGAGTAGATACAGTCTATCGTCTGATTGTCGACGACAACTGATCTGGCGTGATAGTGGTACTGCATATTGTCCAGCAAACATACAGGAAAGGGACCGATATCCGACATGTAGTGTCATGGTGTGGGCTGGCATCAGGATCAATGGCCGTACGTCCCTCTATGTGCTTCCAACTGGGACTATGACTGGCCAACGATACATTAATGATGTTCTGCTACCTCATGTTCGCATGTTCCGTGGTGCTGTCGGTGATAGATTCATTTTCATGGACGACAACGCAACATGTCATCGAACAGTCGCTGTCCAGGAGTGTCTTGAGAGCGAGGATATTCAACGCCTGGTATGGCCAGCACGTTCTCCAGATCTGAATCCCATTGAAAATGTGTGGGATGCTTTCGGGAGGAGTCTTGCTGGTCGCCAATGCCCTCCAATAAACAAGGACACCCTCATTCGTGCTCTGACAGAGGAATGGGATAAATTACCCCAACAGCTGTTTGATAATGTTGTGCAAAGCATGACACGACATGTGGAATCTTGCATCACCCTCCATGGTGGCCATATCCCGTATTGACATCTTACGCCAGAATGCCTGCGGAGGGTAATTGCATTTTTTTCACATTTACGTATTCTGCACAAAATGGCCTGTTTGTCCCTTGAACACGTTCCAAAACCTTCTGGATTTCAGAGCACAATAAATTGTCTTTCTTGTAATGTCCTGGCATTCTGACATTATTTTATTTCACTTGGCATCCAACCACACTTACTTTTTTATGCGCTATATAGCCGTTTATGATCCGTCCTTAGCAATTGTCCAGCAGTGTATTAGTGACTATAGGATTTTGTAGCCATTAAAGACGCTAAAAATTTGCCAAAATGACAATATCGACAATAACTCCAAAACTAAAACAGCTATTCCGGATTTAAATACATAGTCTTGTTTGCGTTTTTAAACTACCTTAAGTGATGCAGTATGGTTGTTCTATTGCTATTATTTAGTTTCGGAAAAAATTAAGACTATATCGTTTTCAAGTCATTTCGCATAGTGAAAAACGCTGAAAACTTGTCAAAATAATAACATCAACAATAACTCCAAAACAAAAACAGCTTTTCTCGATTTAACGACGTTGTTCACGTTTATTAACTAACCTAAGTGATGCAATATGGTTTTTCTATTCGTATTAGTTTCGGAGATAATAGTGACAATAGGATTTTGTTTGCCATCTGGCACAATCAAATACGTTAAAAATTTGCCAAAATGATACCATCTACAATAACCCCAAAACTAGAACAGCTATTCCGAATTTAACTACATAGTCTTGTTTGCGTTTATAAACAACCTTAAGTAGTGCAGTACGGTTTCCCTATTGTTATTATTAGTTTCGGAGATATTTGGGACTTTTCGTTTTGAAGTCATTTTTGCACGGTAAAAAACGCTGAAAATTTGCCAAAAAGACACCATCGACAATAACTTCAAAACTAAAACAGCTATTTCGGATTTAACTACATAGTCTTGTTTGCCCTTATAAACTAACTTAAGTGCAGCAGTACGGTTTTCCTATTGCTCTTAGTTTCGGAGATATTAGTGACTGTAGGATTTTGTAGCCATTAAAGATGCTAAAAATTTGCCAAAATGACACCATCGACAATAACTCGAAAACTAGAACAGCTTTTCCGAATTTAACTACATAGTCTTGTTTGCGTTTATAAACTAACCTAAGTGATGCAGTATGGTTTTTCTATTTGTATTAGTTTCGGAGATAATAGTGACTATAGGATTTTGAAGCCATTTGGTACGGTTAAAAACGCTGAAAAATTTGCCAAAATGAAACCATCGACAGTAACTCCAAAACTAAAACAGCTATTCCGGATTTAAACTTCATAGTCTTGTTTGCGTTTTTAAACTACCCTAAGTGATGCAGTATGGTTGTTCTATTGCTATGAATTAGTTTCGGAAAAAATTAAGACTATATCGCTTTGAAGTCATTTCGCACAATGAAAAACGCTGAAAACTTGCCAAAATAATACCATCAACAATAACTCCAAAACTAAAACAGCTTTTCCCGATTTAACGACGTTGTTCACGTTTTTAAACTACCCTAAGTGATGCAATATGGTTTTTCTATTCGTATTAGTTTCGGAGATAATAGTGACAATAGGATTTTGTTTGCCATTTGGCACAATTAAATACGCTAAAAACTTGCCAAAATGATACCATCTACAATAACTCCAAAACTAGAACAGCTATTCCGGATTTAACTACATAGTCTTGCTTGTGTTTATAAACTACCCTAAGTGATGCAGTATGGTTTTTCTATTTGTATTAGTTTCGGAGATAAAAGTGACTATCGGATTTTGTAGCCATCTGGCACGGTCAAAAACGCTAACAATTTGCCAAAATGATACCATCAACAATAACTCCAAAACTAAAACAGCTATTCCGGATTTAACTACAAAGTCTTGTTTACGTTTATTAACTGCGCTAAGTGATGCAATATGGTTTTTCTATTCGTATTGGTTTCGGAGATAATAGTGACAATAAGATTTTGTAGACATTTGGCCCGGTCAAAAACGCTAAAAATTTGCTAAAATGACGCCAACGACAATAACTCCAAAACTAAAACAGCTATTCCGGATTTAACTACATAGTCTTGTTTGCGTATATAAACTACCCTAAGTGATGCAGTATCGTTTTCCTATTCGTATTAGTTTCGGAGATAATAGTGACTCTAGGATTTTGTTTGCCATTTGGCACAATCAAATACGCTAAAAATTTGCCAAAATAATACCATCGACAATAACTCCAAAACTAAAACGACTATTCCGGATTTAACTACATAGTCTTGTTTGCGTTATAAACTACCTTAAGTGGTGCAGTATGGCTTTTGTATTCGTATTAGTTTCGGAGATAATAGTGACTATAGGATTTTGTAGTCATTTGGCACGGTCAAAAACGCTAACAATTTGCCATAATGATACCATCAACAATAACCCCAAAACTAAAACAGCTATTCCGGATTTAAGTACAAAGTCTTGTTTACGTTTATTAACTGCGCTAAGTGATGCAATATGGTTTTTCTATTCGTATTGGTTTCGGAGATAATAGTGACAATAAGATTTTGTAGACATTTGGCGCTGTCAAAAACGCTAAAAATTTGCTAAAATGACGCCATCGACAGTAACTTCAGAACTAAAACAGCTATTCCGGATTCTTGTTTGCGTTTATAAACTACCCTTCGTGATGGTGTATGGCTTTTCTATTCGTATTAGTTTTGGAGATAATATTGACTATAGGATTTTGTAGCCATATGGCACGGTCAAAAACGCTAAAAGTTTACCAAAATAAAACCATCGACAGTAAGTCCAAAACTAAAACGACTATTACGAATTTAACTACATAGTCTTGTTTGCGTTTATAAACAACCTTAAGTGGTGCAGTACGATTTCCCTATTGTTATTAGTGTCGGAGATATTTGGGACTTTTCGTTTCGAAGTCATTTCGCACGGTAAAAGACGCTGAAAATTTGCCAAAAAGACACCATCGACAATAACTTCAAAACTAAAACAGCTATTCCGGATTTAACTACATAGTCTTGTTTGCCTTGTAACGTATACTCTATAGTCACTTTCCTTTTGATTTTACTATCTCTGGTTATTTTATTTTACTATGTAAATTATCTTCCTACTGAACGGAATATTATTTCACCCGCTGAATGAGATCTGGCAATGAGTGTAAGTCATGACGTGGTGGTAGCTCGTATATAGGCGCGTTCATCGAGAAGGGTGTGTTGTGGTGGTGTTGTTGCGTGGCGTTGTAGTTGTGTGTTGTTGCGTTGGTGTTGTGTTGTTGTGTTGGAGTTGAGGGTGGTTGGTGTAGTTGGTGGTGTGTTACGTTGCAGTGTGTTGTTATGTAGTAGTGATATATGAGTGCCTTAGTTGACCAGGAGTCATCATAATAAACAAGTTGTTCTGTAAGTTCAGTCTTTTTCAATTCTTAGTTTTGTCAGACCTCTGTCTGGCTGTTAGGTTTATGACTTTGATTACTTAATATAAATAACCAGCGTTGAGACTTTGTTTAAGTTCATAATTAACGAGTAACAACACCCTTTTGGGAATTCATTATTTTGAAGCGTAGAGCATTATTCATTCATAATAATTAGCTTAGCAAAAAGATAGACAAAGCTAATTCATTATAATTGGCGCCCGAACTTTTCTCGAACACGAGATCCTGACTATTATTACCCATGGCTTCCTTACCTGAGACAACTGCAAATTTCCACCATCCGGCAAGTCTCGAGGGTAATGGTGTTTTTTGGACAATTTGTACGAAGCCTGTGGCTCTGACTTGGATATGAATAATCTACACATACCCACGCATTCTTCACCATTTCGGAATGCACCAGCTTCTTATCACTCTGAGTCGCGGGTCGTAGCTGAGGGAATTCAATCCTCTCAGCGAAGCAGAATGCTTGCCCATTTCGTGCCGCATGCAGGAACAATTTATTTCAATGGTTTGGAGGGGTCTTTAAAGTTCCTCGAAGATCTGGAAGACCATTTTGATTTATATAATATTCCGGAAGACTGCAAGGTCCAAATTGCCGGAACTTGCTTGAGAGATACCGCCAAGACCTGGTATCGGCAGTGGCGAGGGTCGAACCCGGATTCTCATTACGAGAATTTCCGTGCAGAATTCTTGGAGGTCTTTCCTTTCGGCCTCAGTCGAGCTAGCCTTGCTCAACAGCTGTTTTCTCGTCAGCAGGGTCCCAATGATAGCCCTGTTGCATTTGCGTTGGAAACTACACGCCTATATAATCTATGGGATCCACATGCCAGTCATGTTGACATGTTGGATACCCTCGTACAGCAGCTCGACCCATTCTTGCAAGATTTTCTTGAGGTTCGACACCCTACCACTATTCATGAATGCCTTCGCCTCATACGCACGTATGAAGAGCGACATGGCAAACATGCTGCAACTCACCATGCTCGGGCACCCCGCGAGGCTTATTCCGAAAACCCTCAGCGGCATAATAGACAAAACTTTCAGCGCGAGCATACACACGTGCCCACCCAAGCTTCATACGTTCCACCACACAGAAGAGTGGCGAACCAGCAACGAGTTTCGGAGCAAGCTACGGGGTATCGTCATAATGCACAGTATGCTCGACCCCGTTCCACTCAGCAGCATTCGGAACGTTATCATGCTCAGGGCAATAATAATTTTTCTGCCCGTGCTGAGGGCAGACGTAACGAAAATGAAAATCTCAACAGACACGCGGAGTTCCCGACGCAGGGTGCACGCAATTTTCCTTATCGTGAAAATTTTCCCGATACCCGGCAGGGTCGAGGTTTCCGACCACATGATAACACCACCAGAATTCCTTTAAACTTCCACAGGAAGTAGACGAAGGGTCGGTCCTGCTTCCTGATACCAAACATCCTGACCCTAAAACAGTATTAGTGACTGTTCAAACTCCTCAGTTGCCTGATGTATTCTTGACACTTGAAGACATTATTGTCGAGACAAAGTTCGACACTGGGTCTGAGATATCAGCCCTAAATACAAAGTTTTGCAATGATGTTTTTTCTGCAATACATGTTCAGCCTGCAACGCAGTATTTGCGAGGTGCAAATAACGAAATCTTCAGTATTTCAGGAACTGTCACATTATCTTTAGGGCTGGGAAAAGCTCGTTTTACACATTCTTTCCTGCTTATAGACGAGCTACCCGTGAAATGTCTCATGGGTATGGACTTTATTAACAAGTTTCAAATAACTTTGAATTTTGTACAACATGTGATTTCCTTTCCGGAACCTGTCGAAATGATTCCGACGGTTCCTGTAGATATTACGAGTTTATTGTTGAGTGACCAATTGAATGAGGGGCAACGAGACCAGCTTTCTCTCCTTTTACAGGAAAGCCCTGGTTTATTTTCGGATCAACCTGGTTTCACACAGGTGGTTTATCATGTTATTGACACTGATGGTTCGAAACCCATTGCGACGAAACCTTACCCTTGTGCTCCACATAAAAAACAGGAAATGCAACGTCAAATTGCGGAAATGATTAAGCAGGGCATAATCAGGGAATCAACAAGCGCCTGGGCGGCTCCTGCCTTCTTGGTTCCAAAGAAACAACCAAATGAATTTCGTTTCGTGACAGATTTTCGCAAACTCAACCAAGTCACAAAAACAATCAATTATCCCCTACCTGTCATGTCACATATTCTAAATGACTTGTCGTCAACCAAATGGATGTCAACTTTGGATTTGGCGAGTGGATATTGGCAGGTGGCAGTACATCCGGACTCGGTCGATAAAACAGGCTTTGTGACTCCTTTTGGGGCCTATGAATATTTACGTATGCCTTTTGGTTTAGCTTCTGCACCTGCTACTTTCCAAAAGCTTATGGACACGGTTCTCAGACCTGTCCTGGGTCCCCATGTGCATGTCTATTTGGATGATATTATTATCACATCAGAGACTTTTGACGAGCACCTTTCTCTGCTCAAACAGGTGTTCCAACTTATATACAATGCTGGCTTGACGTTAAAACCTAGTAAATGCCAGATAGCGAGGGACGAGATTGTATATCTGGGGTTGAAAATTACTCCCCACGGCTTATTCACTGATAATGAAAAAATTAGGCCTATTGCTGACTTTCCTCGGCCTAAAACAGCAAAAGAACTATCCCGCTTTCTGGGAATGACCGGATGGTATCAGCAGTTCGTCCCCGCTTATGCTACAATATGTGAGCCATTGTATGCTTTAAAGCGTAAATACAAGAAGTTTATTTGGACACCTGAAGCTAACGCTGCATTCGAAACACTGAAGTCTGCATTGACTCAGCCTCCGGTGTTGGCTTTCCCGGATCATTCTAAAGAATTTGATATTTATACTGATGCATCCGGAGTTGGTATTGGTTGCGTTTTGTCACAAGCTGGGCATCCAATAGCTTTTGCGTCTCGTACTTTAGCCAAAGCTGAACGCAATTATTCAGCTACGGAACGTGAATGTCTTGCTGTTGTGTATGCACTGAATAAATTTCAATGTTATCTTAACGAATTGACAGTTAACATAATTACGGATCATTCTGCCCTTCAGTATTTGAATTCTGCTAAACACCTATCTCAAAGACTTATGAAGTGGGCTCTGAAGTTACAAGAGAGCAATATCAAAATTTCGTATCAGCCAGGTAATAAGAATCAATTACCGGACGCATTATCTCGCGTTCCGATTAGTGGGGTCCCCACCGAAACTACTCCTGGATGTCAGCCTTTACTTCTGATAGCTGATATCACATCCAGAGAGCAGATAATGGCAGAATTAATAAATGATCCAGATTTTGGGGATATTTACAATTTTTTGCTTGCGGGTTCGCCCCCACAAAGTGATCCTTCTCTGGCTGGAAGGTCACAACATTTTGAAGTAATAGAGGGTCTTCTTTATTATACAAAGTCTCGGACTACTAGGGCAGAGTTTCGCCCATGTATTCCGCGAACCCTTAGAATGGCTCTTTTAAATGAATTTCATGACAAACCTCTTGCAGGCCATTTAGGTATTCGCAAGACCCGTTGTAAATTGCGGGATGTTGCCTATTGGCCTGGAATGTACCAAAGTGTGCTCGCATACGTTCAATCATGTCACTTGTGTCAGATTAATAATTACCGTAATGTAAGTCCGGCCGGTCACTTGAAATCTAGTTCAAGTTCTCATGTATTTGATATTATTTCCATAGATTTATTGGGACCTTATCCATTATCTGTTAAAAATAAAGCTCGTTATGTTTTAGTACTAACTGATAATTTTTCTAAATGGGTTGAAGTTTTTCCCATTAAAGCCGCTACGGCTGAGATTATTTGTAATGTCTTAGTTAATGAAGTATTTTCTAGATATGGTGCACCTAATAAAGTAGTTTCGGATAATGGTCCTCAATTTATTTCTGACATTTTTGAAAGAATGTGTGCGAGACTACACATTAAACATAAATTCATTTCCCCATATCATCCCCAGAGTAATCCTGCAGAACGCGTTAACCGAACGCTAGTGAAAATGATTGCGACTTTCGTAATGGACCACCATGAAAGATGGGATGACCATTTAGAACTTTTTGCGTTCGCCCTCCGCTCGTCTGTCCACGAGTCTACTAAAATTACTCCTGCAGAACTTTTTCTGGGTCGCAAAATTAAAACCCCTTTTGAAAATTTAACGGGGATTATCGACGAACTAAATCAGCGACCAACTCCGCAATCAGTACACATTATGGCAGAAAAAGCTCGTGTTGCAATGCTAGGAGCACAAGCGGCTCAAGCACGATATTATAATTCTAGGCGTAGGGAACCAGATCTTGTCGTTGGAGATCTCACTCTCGTGGAAACGCACTTCCAGTCTTCTGTTTCGCATACTTTAGTGAAGAAATTTGCACCCAGCTACGAAGGTCCATATCGGGTGGCAAATGTCTTTGAAAATAATATTGTTCTGGAGAAACCGAACAACAATTTTCAATATGTACATGTTGATCAATGTCGCAAGTATCACGAACGGGATATCGAGTTCATTATCAATCCTACTCAACCTTCTGTTCCACAGACTCAAGAATCTATATCTCATGTTCAACCGCCAGAAATTGTGGACGACCCACCGAACATTTTTGACGAATCACCAGTGATTTTTCCTTCACCCTCCCCCTCCAGACGAGTTTCTACAACCGCAACCTGATTCTCCCGTGAGACCAAGGCTCGATTCGCGTTCGTCGAATACTAGTATCGTTCCTTTCCCTCCAACCATTGCCAAGACTATTGTTGCGCCGTTTCCGGCTACCTCTGCACCAACGCGGGATACTTCTTCTTTGAATACCTCATCGGAAAGTATTCCTATAGGCAAATCCAAACATCGCCCTGCACGACCGCTGAATTACAGCAGCGACTCAGAGGCGTCGGACATTTCGGATTTGTCAGTTATGAATCCACCATTTAATATTCCACACCGTCCAGCACCACCAAAAGCTGGGCGCAAACGTCACTTGTCTCCCCAATCTGCTTCGCCGCAACAGCGACGAAGGCAGAAATCTTTGCATCCGCCCGGGTTTCGCCCCTGGAACCTCCGTTCAGGGCAAACAGGGCCGATGCCTGCTACTACTATCATGCCCCGTGGGCGTAAACGAAAACAAGCGATGTGGCCGGAGACACGTCCCTCCAAAAAGATACTGGAAGGACACAACGGGCCCCAGCATCAAGGGACTTCATATCCAAAGCCTGGGGGAGCCCGTTCCTATCAGCCGCAGCAGGGATTTCCGGACCGCCAGACTTCTGACGTTCCTGACCGTTCTTCTCAGCCGCAGGGATTTCCAGACCGCCAGACTCCTGACCGTTCCTATCAGCCGCAGCAGGGATTTCCGGACCGCCAGACTTCTGACCGTTCTTCTCAACCGCAGGGATTTCCAGACCGCCAGATTCCTGACCGACAACAGACCGATGTTCCATTACCGTCCCGGAAGAGATCCAAGCCACCTGATTTCCCCAGTCCCATTAGGCCTGGAAAACGTTTTCGCACTAGAATTTTTTATGCGTCCTCGAGATAAGTAAGTTCTCGTGGACAGGTTCTTTTCTCAGTTTGTTGTTTTTCCTGCTCGACCAGTTGGCGTGTCAGAATTTCTTTTTTTCGTGTGGGCCTATGCATTCTTTTTGTGTATATATGTGTGTGTTTTTTTTATATTTCTTCTATGTCCATCTACTAATCCACTTTTTTTTATATATATCTATGTGCTTAGGGGTAAAATAATAAAATTGTTACTGTTAGGCAGCTCCAGGTAAATTTCGCTGCTGATACAGTTGTTCTGTATTTCAACGCATGAGGCAAACGTAATTTGAAATGAAAATAATAAAATTGTTACTGTTAGGCAGCTCCAGGTAAATTTCGCTGCTGATACAGTTGTTCTGTATTTCAACGCATGAGGCAAACGTAATTTGAAATGAAAATAATAAAATTGTTACTGTTAGGCAGCTCCAGGTAAATTTCGCTGCTGATACAGTTGTTCTGTATTTCAACGCATGAGGCAAACGTAATTTGAAATGAAAATAATAAAATTGTTACTGTTAGGCAGCTCCAGGTAAATTTCGCTGCTGATACAGTTGTTCTGTATTTCAACGCATGAGACAAACGTAATTTGAAATGAAAATAATAAAATTGTTACTGTTAGGCAGCTTCAGGCAATCTTCGCTGCTGATACAGTTGTTATGTATTTCCACGAATGAGGCGCACGTAATTTGAAATTAAAAAAGTGATTCCTGCTAGGCAGAATAAAAGGAAAGTATGCCGATGCAGGTTTGGTTTGTTCTACACTACAAATTTCACAGTCGAATACAGATTCGTAAATTGTTATGCCAAGTTGATAATGTAAGTACGGCTACCACCAAACAACAAATCAAAAAAAGATCGAGAAACGTCAATCATCGAAATGTAAGACTTACACTCCAAATTGATAGATTTTTCGGAAACAAAAAAAAAAAAAAAAAAAAAAAAAAAAAAGAAGAAAAATTAAGGGGGAGATGATGTAACGTATACTCTATAGTCACTTTCCTTTTGATTTTACTATCTCTGGTTATTTTATTTTACTATGTAAATTATCTTCCTACTGAACGGAATATTATTTCACCCGCTGAATGAGATCTGGCAATGAGTGTAAGTCATGACGTGGTGGTAGCTCGTATATAGGCGCGTTCATCGAGAAGGGTGTGTTGTGGTGTTGTTGTTGCGTGACGTTGTAGTTGTGTGTTGTTGCGTTGGTGTTGTGTTGTTGTGTTGGAGTTGAGGGTGGTTGGTGTAGTTGGTGGTGTGTTACGTTGCAGTGTGTTGTTATGTAGTAGTGATATATGAGTGCCTTAGTTGACCAGGAGTCATCATAATAAACGAGTTGTTCTGTAAGTTCAGTCTTTTTCAATTCTTAGTTTTGTCAGACCTCTGTCTGGCTGTTAGGTTTATGACTTTGATTACTTAATATAAATAACCAGCGTTGAGACTTTGTTTAAGTTCATAATTAACGAGTAACAACACCCTTTTGGGAATTCATTATTTTGAAGCGTAGAGCATTATTCATTCATAATAATTAGCTTAGCAAAAAGATAGACAAAGCTAATTCATTATAGCCCTTATAAACTAACTTAAGTGGCGCAGTACGGTTTCCCTATTGCTATTAGGTTCGGAGATACACTGCCGGACAATTGCTAAGGACGGATGACAATAGCAACCATAAAATGGAAGGCAGGAAAATGTGGAAATTAGCATAAGTGCGGGATACAGTAAGACGTGTTGTGCGTATGCAAATTTTGGATTGCCGAACTTGTTCGTGACGTCATAGCGCTGATAAGAGATATAAAGGATATGACGCGTGTTGACCGTTGTTGTTCAAACGAAAAGTTGAAAGGGAAAGAATCAATTGACGAACTTGCAATTTTCAGTATGTCTTCCCGACATCACCTAGATGATTTTACGCGTGGCCGTATTATTGGCAAGATTGAAGAAGGGCGAAAAATAACAGATGTTGCCAGGGAGTTTGACATCAGCCACAGTGTTGTTTCAAGGCTTTGGAAATCATTTCAAACAAATGGAGAGTGTAGCAAACGTCACGGGGGAGATCGTGTTCGCAGTAGGACACCTGCAGAAGATCGGTACATAGTGCTATCAACAAAAAGACACTGGCGCAGCACAGCTAGTGAGGTAGCAAATCAGTTTATGGCTGCTACTGGCAAGCAGATCTCCCGAAAAACTGTCGCCAGACATTTGCATGAAGGAGGACTATACGCCCGCCGTCCTGTTGTGTGCATCCCATTGTCCAGACGTCACTGTACCGCCCGGTTTGCAATGGTGCCATCAACATCGCAATTGGACTGATAACGACTGGTCTGCTGTCCTCTTCTCAGATGAGAGTAGATACAGTCTATCGTCTGATTGTCGATGACAACTGATCTGGCGTGATAGTGGTACTGCATATTGTCCAGCAAACATACAGGAAAGGGACCGATATCCGACATGTAGTGTCATGGTGTGGGCTGGCATCAGGATCAATGGCCGTACGTCCCTCTATGTGCTTCCAACTGGGACTATGACTGGCCAACGATACATTAATGATGTTCTGCTACCTCATGTTCGCATGTTCCGTGGTGCTGTCGGTGATAGATAGATTCATTTTCATGGACGACAACGCAACATGTCATCGAACAGTCGCTGTCCAGGAGTGTCTTGAGAGCGAGGATATTCAACGCCTGGTATGGCCAGCACGTTCTCCAGATCTGAATCCCATTGAAAATGTGTGGGATGCTTTCGGGAGGAGTCTTGCTGGTCGCCAATGCCCTCCAATAAACAAGGACACCCTCATTCGTGCTCTGACAGAGGAATGGGATAAATTACCCCAACAGCTGCTTGATAATGTTGTGCAAAGCATGACACGACATGTGGAATCTTGCATCACCCTCCATGGTGGCCATATCCCGTATTGACATCTTACGCCAGAATGCCTGCGGAGGGTAATTGCATTTTTTTCACATTTACGTATTCTGCACAAAATGGCCTGTTTGTCCCTTGAACACGTTCCAAAAAATTTCTGGATTTCAGAGCACAATAAATTGTCTTTCTTGTAATGTCCTGGCATTCTGACATTATTTTATTTCACTTGGCATCCAACCACACTTACTTTTTTATGCGCTATATAGCCGTTTATGATCCGTTATTAGCAATTGTCCAGCAGTGTATTAGTGACTATAGGATTTTGTAGCCATTAAAGACGCTAAAAATTTGCCAAAATGACACCATCGACAATAACTCCAAAACTAAAACAGCTATTCCGGATTTAAATACATAGTCTTGTTTGCGTTTTTAAACTACCTTAAGTGATGCAGTATGGTTGTTCTATTGCTATTATTTAGTTTCGGAAAAAATTAAGACTATATCGTTTTCAAGTCATTTCGCATAGTGAAAAACGCTGAAAACTTGCCAAAATAATAACATCAACAATAACTCCAAAACTAAAACAGCTTTTCTCGATTTAACGACGTTGTTCACGTTTATTAACTAACCTAAGTGATGCAATATGGTTTTTCTATTCGTATTAGTTTCGGAGATAATAGTGACAATAGGATTTTGTTTGCCATCTGGCACAATCAAATACGTTAAAAATTTGCCAAAATGATACCATCTACAATAACCCCAAAACTAGAACAGCTATTCCGAATTTAACTACATAGTCTTGTTTGCGTTTATAAACAACCTTAAGTAGTGCAGTACGGTTTCCCTATTGTTATTATTAGTTTCGGAGATATTTGGGACTTTTCGTTTTGAAGTCATTTTTGCACGGTAAAAAACGCTGAAAATTTGCCAAAAAGACACCATCGACAATAACTTCAAAACTAAAACAGCTATTTCGGATTTAACTACATAGTCTTGTTTGCCCTTATAAACTAACTTAAGTGGCGCAGTACGGTTTTCCTATTGCTATTAGTTTCGGAGATATTAGTGACTGTAGGATTTTGCAGCCATTTGCAGTATGGTTTTTCTATTTGTATTAGTTTCGGAGATAATAGTGACTATAGGATTTTGAAGCCATTTGGGCCGCCCCGGTGGCGCAGTGGTCTAAGCGATGGCCTCTGATCATTCGTCCGTAAGGGGTCCGGGTTCGAATCCCGGTGAGGCATGGATGTTGTGTTTGTCTTACGGCACTGGCTCTCTCCCTTCCCTGGAACCAGTGACCCTAAATTAGGGACGGGCGACTGCTTATAGCCCATTGAGTTGCTCACGGTGGTCGTTAAACCTCCAATCAAAAAAAAAAAAAAAAAAAAAAAAAAAGCCATTTGGTACGGTCAAAAACGCTGAAAAATTTGCCAAAATGAAACCCATCGACAGTAACTCCAAAACTAAAACAGCTATTCCGGATTTAACTTCATAGTCTTGTTTGCGTTTTTAAACTACCCTAAGTGATGCAGTATCGTTGTTCTATTGCTATGAATTAGTTTCGGAAAAAAATAAGACTATATCGTTTTGAAGTCATTTTGCACAATGAAAAACGCTGAAAACTTGCCAAAATAATACCATCAACAATAACTCCAAAACTAAAACAGCTTTTCCCGATTTAACGACGTTGTTCGCGTTTTTTAACTACCCTAAGTGATGCAATATGGTATTTCTATTCGTATTAGTTTCGGAGATAATAGTGACAATAGGATTTTGTTTGCCATTTGGCACAATTAAATACGCTAAAAACTTGCCAAAATGATACCATCGACAATAACTCCAAAACTAAAACGACTATTCCGGATTTAACTACATAGTCTTGTTTGCGTTATAAACTACCTTAAGTGGTGCAGTATGGTTTTTGTATTCGTATTAGTTTCGGAGATAATAGTGACTATAGGATTTTGTAGCCATTTGGCACGGTCAAAAACGCTAACAATTTGCCAAAATGATACCATCAACAATAACTCCAAAACTAAAACAGCTATTCCGGATTTAAGTACAAAGTCTTGTTTACGTTTATTAACTGCGCTAAGTGATGCAATATGGTTTTTCTATTCGTATTGGTTTCGGAGATAATAGTGACAATAAGATTTTGTAGACATTTGGCACGGTCAAAAACGCTAAAAATTTGCTAAAATGACGCCATCGACAGTAACTTCAGAACTAAAACAGCTATTCCGGATTCTTGTTTGCGTTTATAAACTACCCTAAGTGATGCAGTATGGCTTTTCTATTCGTATTAGTTTTGGAGATAATATTGACTATAGGATTTTGTAGCCATATGGCACGGTCAAAAACGCTAAAAGTTTACCAAAATAAAACCATCGACAGTAAGTCCAAAACTAAAACGACTATTCCGAATTTAACTACATAGTCTTGTTTGCGTTTATAAACAACCTTAAGTAGTGCAGTACGGTTTCCCTATTGTTATTAGTTTCGGAGATATTTGGGACTTTTCGTTTTGAAGTCATTTCGCACGGTAAAAAACGCTGAAAATTTGCCAAAAAGACACCATCGACAATAACTTCAAAACTAAAACAGCTATTCCGAATTTAACTACATAGTCTTGTTTGCGTTTATAAACAACCTTAAGTGGCGCAGTACGGTTTCCCTATTGCTATTAGTTTCGGAGATATTAGTGACTGTAGGATTTTGTAGCCATTAAAGATGCTAAAAATTTGCCAAAATGACACCATCGACAATAACTCGAAAACTAGAACAGCTTTTCCGAATTTAACTAAATAGTCTTGTTTGCCTTTATAAACTACCCTAAGTGATATGCAGTATGGTTTTTCTATTTGTATTAGTTTCGGAGATAATAGTGACTATAGGATTTTGAAGCCATTTGGTACGGTCAAAAACGCTGAAAAATTTGCCAAAATGTAACCATCGACAGTAACTCCAAAACTAAAACAGCTATTCCGGATTTAACTTCATAGTCTTGTTTGCGCTTTTAAACTAACCTAAGTGATGCAGTATGGTTGTTCTATTGCTATGAATTAGTTTCGGAAAAAATTAAGACTATATCGTTTTGAAGTCATTTCGCACAATGAAAAACGCTGAAAACTTGCCAAAATAATACCATCAACAATAACTCCAAAACTAAAACAGCTTTTCCCGATTTAACGACGTTGTTCACGTTTTTTAACTACCCTAAGTGATGCAATATGGTTTTTCTATTCGTATTAGTTTCGGAGATAATAGTGACAATAGGATTTTGTTTGCCATTTGGCACAATTAAATACGCTAAAAACTTGCCAAAATGATACCATCTACATTAACTCCAAAACTAGAACAGCTATTCCGGATTTAACTACATAGTCTTGTTTGCGTTTATAAACTACCCTAAGTGATGCAGTATCGTTTTCCTATTCGTATTAGTTTCGGAGATAATAGTGACTCTAGGATTTTGTTTGCCATTTGGCACAATCAAATACGCTAAAAATTTGCCAAAATAATACCATCGACAATAACTCCAAAACTAAAACGACTATTCCGGATTTAACTACATAGTCTTGTTTGCGTTTATAAACAACCTTAAGTGGTGCAGTACGGTTTCCCTATTGTTATTAGTTTCGGAGATATTTATGACTTTTCGTTTTGAAGTCATTTCGCACGGTAAAAAACGCTGAAAATTTGCCAAAAAGACACCATCGACAATAACTCCAAAACTAAAACAGCTATTCCGGATTTAAATGCATAGTCTTGTTTGCGCTTTTAAACTACCTTAAGTGATGCAGTATGGTTGTTCTATTGCTATTAATTAGTTTTGGAAAAAATTAAGACTATATCGTTTTGAAGTCATTTCGCATAGTGAAAAACGCTGAAAACTTGCCAAAATAATACCATCAACAATAACTCCAAAACTAAAACAGCTTTTCTCGATTTAACGACGTTGTTCACGTTTATTAACTACCCTAAGTGATGCAATATGGTTTTTCTATTCGTATTAGTTTCGGAGATAATAGTGACAATAGGATTTTGTTTGCCATTTGGCACAACCAAATACGTTAAAAATTTGCCAAAATGATACCATCTACAATAACTCCAAAACTAGAACAGCTATTCCGAATTTAACTACATAGTCTTGTTCACGTTTATTAACTACCCTAAGTGATGCAATATGGTTTTTCTATTCGTATTAGTTTCGGAGATAATAGTGACAATAGGATTTTGTTTGCCATTTGGCACAATCAAATAAACTAAAAATTTGCCAAAATAATACCATCGACAATAACTCCAAAACTAAAACGACTATTCCGGATTTAACTACATAGTGTCTTGTTTGCGTTATAAACTACCTTAAGTGGTGCAGTATGGTTTTTGTTTTCGTATTAGTTTCGGAGATAATAGTGACTATAGGATTTTGTAGCCATTTGGCACGGTCAAAAAAGCTAAAAATTTGTCAAAATAAAACAATCGACAGTAAGTCCAAAACTAAAACGACTATTCCGAATTTAACTACATAGCCTTGTTTGCGTTTATAAACAACCTTAAGTAGTGCAGTACGGTTTCCCTATTGTTATTAGTTTCGGAGATATTTGGGACTTTTCGTTTTGAAGTCATTTCGCACGGTAAAAAACGATGAAAATTTGCCAAAAAGACACCATCGACAATAACTTCAAAACTAAAACAGCTATTCCGAATTTAACTACATAGTATTGTTTGCGTTTATAAACAACCTTAAGTGGCGCAGTACGGTTTCCCTATTGCTATTAGTTTCGGAGATATTAGTGACTGTAGGATTTTGTAGCCATTAAAGATGCTAAAAATTTGCCAAAATGACACCATCGACAATAACTCGAAAACTAGAACAGCTTTTCCGAATTTAACTAAATAGTCTTGTTTGCCTTTATAAACTACCCTAAGTGATATGCAGTATGGTTTTTCTATTTGTATTAGTTTCGGAGATAATAGTGACTATAGGATTTTGAAGCCATTTGGTACGGTCAAAAACGCTGAAAAATTTGCCAAAATGTAACCATCGACAGTAACTCCAAAACTAAAACAGCTATTCCGGATTTAACTTCATAGTCTTGTTTGCGCTTTTAAACTAACCTAAGTGATGCAGTATGGTTGTTCTATTGCTATGAATTAGTTTCGGAAAAAATTAAGACTATATCGTTTTGAAGTCATTTCGCACAATGAAAAACGCTGAAAACTTGCCAAAATAATACCATCAACAATAACTCCAAAACTAAAACAGCTTTTCCCGATTTAACGACGTTGTTCACGTTTTTTAACTACCCTAAGTGATGCAATATGGTTTTTCCATTCGTATTAGTTTCGGAGATAATAGACACAATAGGATTTAAGTTTGCCATTTGGCACAATTAAATACGCTAAAAACTTGCCAAAATGATGATACCATCTACAATAACTCCAAAACTAGAACAGCTATTCCGGATTTAACTACATAGTCTTGTTTGCGTTTATAAACTACCCTAAGTGATGCAGTATCGTTTTCTTATTCGTATTAGTTTCGGAGATAATAGTGACTCTAGGATTTTGTTTGCCATTCGGCACAATCGAATACGCTAAAAATTTGCCAAAATAATACCATCGACAATAACTCCAAAACTAAAACGACTATTCCGGATTTAACTACATAGTCTTGTTTGCGTTATAAACTACCTTAAGTGGTGCAGTATGGTTTTTGTATTCGTATTAGTTTCGGAGATAATAGTGACTATAGGATTTTGTAGCCATTTGGCACGGTCAAAAAAGCTAAAAATTTGTCAAAATAAAACAATCGACAGTAAGTCCAAAACTAAAACGACTATTCCGAATTTAACTACATAGCCTTGTTTGCGTTTATAAACAACCTTAAGTAGTGCAGTACGGTTTCCCTATTGTTATTAGTTTCGGAGATATTTGGGACTTTTCGTTTTGAAGTCATTTCGCACGGTAAAAAACGATGAAAATTTGCCAAAAAGACACCATCGACAATAACTTCAAAACTAAAACAGCTATTCCGGATTTAACTACATAGTCTTGTTTGCCATTATAAACTAACTTAAGTGGTGCAGTACGGTTTCCCTATTGCTATTAGTTTCGGAGATATTAGTGACTGTAGGATTTTGTAGCCATTAAAGATGCTAAAAATTTGCCAAAATGACACCATCGACAATAACTCGAAAACTAGAACAGCTTTTCCGAATTTAACTACATAGTCTTGTTTGCCTTTATAAACTACCCTAAGTGATGCAGTATGGTTTTTCTATTTGCATTAGTTTCGGAGATAATAGTGACTATAGGATTTTGAAGCCATTTGGTACGGTCAAAAACGCTGAAAAATTTGATAAAAAGGTAACCATCGACAGTAACTCCAAAACTAAAACAGCTATTCCGGATTTAACTTCATAGTCTTGTTTGCGCTTTTAAACTAACCTAAGCGATGCAGTATGGTTGTTCTATTGCTATGAATTAGTTGCGGAAAAAATTAAGACTATATCGTTTTGAAGTCATTTCGCACAATGAAAAACGCTGAAAACTTGCCAAAATAATACCATCAACAATAACTCCAAAACTAAAACAGCTTTTCCCGATTTAACGACGTTGATCACGTTTTTTAACTACCCTAAGTGATGCAATATGGTTTTTCTATTCGTATTAGTTTCGGAGATAATAGTCACAATAGGATTTTGTTTGCCATTTGGCACAATTAAATACGCTAAAAACTTGCCAAAATGATACCATCTACAATAACTCCAAAACTAGAACAGCTATTCCGGATTTAACTACATAGTCTTGTTTGCGTTTATAAACTACCCTAAGTGATGCAGTATCGTTTTCCTATTCGTATTAGTTTCGGAGATAATAGTGACTCTAGGATTTTGTTTGCCATTTGGCACAATCAAAT
Source organism: Macrothele yani (assembly GCA_039090855.1). Classification (NCBI taxonomy): domain Eukaryota; kingdom Metazoa; phylum Arthropoda; class Arachnida; order Araneae; family Macrothelidae; genus Macrothele; species Macrothele yani. The sequence continues at coordinate 75,476,778 of CM077009.1, read as the reverse complement.
ACGCTAAAAATTTGCCAAAATAATACCATCGACAATAACTCCAAAACTAAAACGACTATTCCGGATTTAACTACATAGTCTTGTTTGCGTTATAAACTACCTTAAGTGGTGCAGTATGGTTTTTGTATTCGTATTAGTTTCGGAGATAATAGTGACTATAGGATTTTGTAGTCATTTGGCACGGTCAAAAACGCTAACAATTTGCCAAAATGATACCATCAACAATAACTCCAAAACTAAAACAGCTATTCCGGATTTAAGTACAAAGTCTTGTTTACGTTTATTAACTGCGCTAAGTGATGCAATATGGTTTTTCTATTCGTATTGGTTTCGGAGATAATAGTGACAATAAGATTTTGTAGACATTTGTTGGCACGGTCAAAAACGCTAAAAATTTGCTAAAATGACGCCATCGACAGTAACTTCAGAACTAAAACAGCTATTCCGGATTTAACTACATAGTCTTGTTTGCCCTTATAAACTAACTTAAGTGGCGCAGTACGGTTTCCCTATTGCTATTAGTTTCGGAGATATTAGTGACTGTAGGATTTTGTAGCCATTAAAGATGCTAAAAATTTGCCAAAATGACACCATCGACAATAACTCGAACACTAGAACAGCTTTTCCGAATTTAACTACATAGTCTTGTTTGCCTTTATAAACTACCCTAAGTGATGCAGTATGGTTTTTCTATTTGTATTAGTTTCGGAGATAATAGTGACTATAGGATTTTGAAGCCATTTGGTACGGTCAAAAACGCTGAAAAATTTGCCAAAATGTAACCATCGACAGTAACTCCAAAACTAAAACAGCTATTCCGGATTTAACTTCATAGTCTTGTTTGCGTTTTTAAACTACCCTAAGTGATGCAGTATCGTTGTTCTATTGCTTTGAATTAGTTTCGGAAAAAATTAAGACTATATCGTTTTGAAGTCATTTCGCACAATGAAAAACGCTGAAAACTTGCCAAAATAATACCATCAACAATAACTCCAAAACTAAAACAGCTTTTCTCGATTTAACGACGTTGTTCACGTTTTTTAACTACCCTAAGTGCTGCAGTATGGTTTTTCTATTCGTATTAGTTTCGGAGATAATAGTGACAATAGGATTTTGTTTGCCATTTGGCACAATTAAATACGCTAAAAACTTGCCAAAATGATACCATCTACATTAACTCCAAAACTAGAACAGCTATTCCGGATTTAACTACATAGTCTTGTTTGCGTTTATAAACTACCCTAAGTGATGCAGTATCGTTTTCCTATTCGTATTAGTTTCGGAGATAATAGTGACTCTAGGATTTTGTTTGCCATTTGGCACAATCAAATACGCTAAAAATTTGCCAAAATAATACCATCGACAATAACTCCAAAACTAAAACGACTATTCCGGATTTAACTACATAGTCTTGTTTGCGTTTATAAACAACCTTAAGTGGTGCAGTACGGTTTCCCTATTGTTATTAGTTTCGGAGATATTTATGACTTTTCGTTTTGAAGTCATTTCGCACGGTAAAAGACGCTGAAAATTTGCCAAAAAGACACTATCGACAATAACTCCAAAACTAAAACAGCTATTCCGGATTTAAATGCATAGTCTTGTTTGCGCTTTTAAACTACCTTAAGTGATGCAGTATGGTTGTTCTATTGCTATTATTTAGTTTTGGAAAAAATTAAGACTATATCGTTTTGAAGTCATTTCGCATAGTGAAAAACGCTGAAAACTTGTCAAAATAATACCATCAACAATAACTCCAAAACAAAAACAGCTTTTCTCGATTTAACGACGTTGTTCACGTTTATTAACTAACCTAAGTGATGCAATATGGTTTTTCTATTCGTATTAGTTTCGGAGATAATAGTGACAATAGGATTTTGTTTGCCATTTGGCACAACCAAATACGTTAAAAATTTGCCAAAATGATACCATCTACAATAACTCCAAAACTAGAACAGCTATTCCGAATTTAACTACATAGTCTTGTTCACGTTTATTAACTAAACCTAAGTGATGCAATATGGTTTTTCTATTCGTATTAGTTTCGGAGATAATAGTGACAATAGGATTTTGTTTGCCATTTGGCACAATCAAATACGCTAAAAATTTGCCAAAATAATACCATCGACAATAACTCCAAAACTAAAACGACTATTCCGGATTTAACTACATAGTCTTGTTTGCGTTTATAAACAACCTTAAGTGGTGCAGTACGGTTTCCCTATTGTTATTAGTTTCGGAGATATTTGGGACTTTTCGTTTTGAAGTCATTTCGCACGGTAAAAGACGCTGAAAATTTGCCAAAAAGACACCATCGACAGTAACTTCAAAACTAAAACGACTATTCCAGATTTAACTACATAGTCTTGTTTGCGTTATGAACCACCCTAAGTGGTGCTGTGAGGTTTTCGTATTACTATTAGTTTGGGAAAAACTTGAGACCATATCGTTTTGAATTCATTTCTCACGGTGAAAAACGCTAAAAATTTGCCAAAAAAAACACCATCCACAATAACTCCAAAACTAAAACAGCTATTCCGGATTTACCTACATAGTCTTGTTTGCGTTTATAAACTATCCTAAGTGATGCAGTATGGTTTTTCTATTCGTATTAGTTTCGGAGATAATAGTGACTATAGGATTTTGTTGACATTTGGCCCTGTCAAAAACGCTAAAAATTTGCTAAAATTACGCCATCGACAATAACTTCAGAACTAAAACAGCTATTCCGATTTAACTACATGGTCTTGTTTGCGTTTATAAACTACCCTAAGTGATGCAGTATGGTTTTTCTATTCGTATTTTTTTCGGAGATAATAGTGATTCTAGGATTTGGCTGCCATTTGGCACGGTCAAAAACGCTAAAAAATTTGCCAAAATGAAACCATCGACAGTAACTCCAAAACTAAAACGACTATTCCGAATTTAACTACATAGTATTGTTTGCGTTTATAAACAACCTTAAGTGGTGCAGTACGGTTTCCCTATTGCTATTAGTTTCGGAGGTAATTGGGACTTTTCGTTTTGAAGTTATTTCGAACGTTGAAAAACGCTGAAAATTTGCCAAAAAGACACCATCGATAATAACTTCACAACTAAAGCAGATATTCCGGATTTAACTACATAGTCTTGTTTGCGTTTATAAACTACCTTAAGAGGTGCAGTACGGTTTCCCTGTTGCTATTAGTTTCGGAGATATTAGTGATTATATGATTTTGTAGCCATTAAAGACGCTAAAAATTTGCCAAAATGACACCATCGACAATAACTCCAAAACTAAGACAGCTATTCCGGATTTAAATACATAGTCTTGTTTGCGTTTTTTAACTAACCTAAGTGATGCCGTTTGGTTGTTCTATTGCTGTTAGTTTCGGAAAAATTAAGACTATATGGTTTTCAAGTCATTTCGCACGGTGAATAACGCTGAAAACTTGCCAAAATAATACCATCAACAATAACTCCAAAACTAAAACAGCTTTTCCCGATTTAACGACATTGTTCACATTTATTAACTACCCTAGGTGATGCAATATTGTTTTTCTGTTCGTATTAGTTTCGGAGATAATAGTGACAATAGGATTTTGTTTGCCATTTGGCACGATCAAATACGCATAAAATTTGCCAAAATGATACCATCGACAATAACTCCAAAACTAAAACAGCTATTCCGGATTTAACTACATAGTCTTGTTTGCGTTTATAAACTACTCTAAGTGATGCAATATGGTTTTTCTATTCGTATTGGTTTCGGAGATAATAGTGACAATAAGATTTTGTAGACATTTGGCACGGTCAAAAACGCTAAAAATTTGCTAAAATGACGAAAACGACAATAACCCCAAAACTAAAACAGGCATTCCGGTTTTAGCTACATAGTCTTGTTTGCGTTTTTAAACAACCCTAAGTGATGCAGTATGGCTTTTCTATTCGTATTAGTTTTGGAGATAATATTGACTATTGGATTTTGTAGCCATATGGCACGGTCAAAAACACTAAAAGTTTGCCAAAATAAAACCATCGACAGTAAGTCCAAAACTAAAACGACTATTCCGAATTTAACTACATAGCCTTGTTTGCGTTTATAAACAACCTTAAGTGGTGCAGTACGGTTTCCCTATTGTTATTAGTTTCGGAGATATTTGGGACTTTTCGTTTTGAAGTCATTTCGCACGGTAAAAAACGCTGAAAATTTGCCAAAAAGACACCATCGACAATAACTTGAAAACTAAAACAGCTATTACGGATTTAACTACATAGTCTTGTTTTCCCTTATAAACTAACTTAAGTGGCGCAGTACGGTTTCCCTATTGCTATTAGTTTCGGAGATATTAGTGAGTATAGGATTTTGTAGCCATTTGGTACTGTCAAAAACGCTAAAAATTTGCCAAAATGACACTGTGGTGGTGTGATACGGTGACTATGGCTTAACGGTTATTTTATAGCACCGGAATGAGAAGCATTTATTACCCCTACATTGGTATGCTGCCACCATTCAAACTATTCTGGTACCGGTTTGAATCAGTACATCATTCACCTGCCGCAACACTCGGCTGCTGCAGATTAATACTTATAGCACTCGGAGTTCCTATGTACAACTTTATTTACAAGCATCCCGGAAGGGAATCCGGTTTATGTACACTGAGCGGCTGATGTCGCCAGAGTTTAACATATGATTCACCAACATATCAGACATGAATATACGCACTTCAATAGAGCAGGATGCCACTGTCAATAGGAGAGTCGAGGTCATGCACTCCTTCGTGAGCGACGAAAGTTCCGTTAGTATTGCTGGGTGAGTTACCAGTGATGCAGCAAGTCCTGAGTTCTCAACTCTTAATACTGTTTTCACCTCAGTATGTTATCAGTTACACTCACGTACCGCAGTACATTGCTAATCACAGTTACAGGATTTTTTTGTGACCTCAGTCACACACTTTCCCTAATTTCTCCGGCGCCCTCAGGTGTCAGAGATCACTCGTGGCCATGTTGTCAGACCCAGGCGTGAGCAGCGAAAAGTGCCCGAAAATCTCCACTCCGTGTTTAGCCACCGTTTCTCCCCGGGGTCCTCTGCACTTTCTCTGCCAATCACAGACGTGCATTTCCTCCTCCAGCCGCTAGCACTCTCATGACCTAAGTCAATGTCACTCTCTCTTTTTCTCCATGCTTCCAAGCTATCCGCCTGCTGCCATGGGACACGCGCACGCACTCCTGACATCCGCATCCTTCTCAATTCTGAGAAAGCTGACCACCTTCTGGCAATCCTGAAGCAACTTTTTCTACGGTCCCTTGATCAGAGTAACTTTTTATACTGGTCCCTATCGTCCCTGTCCTTCACCTCGCCACAGACACCATCGACAATAACTCCAAAACTAAAACGACTATTCCAGATTTAACTACATAGTCTTGTTTGCGTTATAAACTACCCTATGTGGTGCAGTGCGGTTTTCCTATTGCTATTAGTTTCGGAAAAAATTGAGACCATATGGTTTTGAACTCATTTCGCACGGTGAAAAACGCTAAAAATTTGCCAAAATGACACCATCAAGAATAACTCTAAAACTAAAACGACTATTCCGGATTTAACTACATAGTCTTGTTTGCGTTATAAACTACCCAAAGTGGTGTAGTGCGGTCTTCCTATTGCTATTAGTTTCGGAAAAAATTGAGACCATATCATTTTGAAGTCATTTCGCACGGTGAAAAACGCTAAAAATTTGCCAAAAAGACACCAGCGATAATAACTCCAAAACTAAAACAGCTATTCCGGATTTAACTACATAGTCTTGTTTGCGTTTGTAAACCATCCTAAGTGATGCAGTATGGTTTTTCTATTCGTATTAGTTTCGGAGATAATAGTGACTATATGATTTTGTAGCCATTTGGCACGGTCAAAAACGCTAAAAATTTGCCAAAATGATACCATCAACAATAACTCCAAAACTGAAGCAGCAATTCCGGAGTTAACTACATAGTTTTGTTTACGTTTATTAACTGCCCTAAATGATGCAATATGGTTTTTCTATTCGTAATGGTTTCGGTGATAATAGTGACAATAAGAATTTGTAGACATTTGGCACTGTCAAAAAAGCAAAAAAATTGCCGAAATGACGCCATCGACTATAACTCCAAAACTAAAACAGCTATTCCGGATTTAACTACATAGTCTTGTTTGCGTTTATAAACTACCCTAAGTGATGCAGTATGGATGTTCTATTGCTATTAGTTTCGGGAAAAATTGAGATTATATCGTTTTGAAGTCCTTCGCGTACCGCCCTGGTGGCGCAGTGGTCTAAGGCGCTCGCTGGCTTCTGATCATTCGTCCGTAAGGGGTCCGGGTTCGAATCCCGGTCAGGCATGGATGTTGTGTTTGTCTTACGGCACTGGCTCTCTCCCTTCCCTGGAACCAGTGACCCTAAATTAGGGACGGGCGACTGCTTATAGCCCATTGAGTTGCTCACGGTGGTCGTTAAACTTCCAATAAAAAAAAAAAAAAAAAAAAGAAACACATATTCTGGAAAACCTTTAAAATAGCGTTTGTTGGAAAAAAAAAAGAATTATTCGCGTACAAAATTTATCAATAACTCCAAAACTAAAACAGCTATTTCCCATTTAACTACATAGTCTTGTTTACGTTTATTAACTACCCTATGTGATGCAATATGGTTTTTCTATTCGTATTAGTTTCGGAGATAATAGGGACAATAGGATTTTGTAGCCATTTGGCACGATTAAATACGCTAAAGAATTGCCAAAATGACACCATCGACAATAACTCCAAAACTAAAACAGCTATTCCGGATTTAACTACATAGTCTTGTTTGCGTTTAAAAACTACCCTAACCCAGCAAAAACGTCTTGCTGAGCCAGCACTGCCAGCAATGGCCCAGCACTATGTTGCCGCTGCCGAACCATCAATAAAATATCCGGGCGGCCAACAGAAGGGCCAGCGGTTCAGGTAAACAGCTGGCACCCCATCAGTTATCATATGCCACAACAGGGCCATCAGTGGTCCATCACAGGCAGTCGCTGCCAGAAGTGGCCCTTCAGTGGCCCTGCAAGCATGTGCCAGAAATTATGGCTAGTCTAATGTGGTCCGCTAATGGGACGTTAGTGACAGCCAGCAACCCCGTGACGTAACTGGTGGCTTGCCGAATCTTGTCCGCCAATTTCCCAGTAGTAGCCATAGTAATAATAAGAAAAAAAGCAAGGATAACCGCAGTTACCCTAAACCTACAATTTTTTTCTACCCTGTCCAAGATTGTGAATTAACGCACTGCGCTGGGGAAATTTTTTCAACAGACCGGAAAAACGCCCGTTTGCATCTGATGAGATTCGATCCTGGGCCGTTTGCGTGGAAATCGCGCTCGCTAGCGACCGGACTAATTCACCAACCTCGGATATGTGCTGGAAGCTATCTGTTTGGTATGCAGTTTGTAATCGAATGCTTCCCTCTTTCATTTTATAATATTGCGAGGTATTTTTCATAAAAGTCAGTTTCATAAAATTGATAAATTAAGTTTTTCAACGTAACGATAGTTTTTTTTACCTTTTAAGGGAACTTGACACATTTTCAAGGCGTGTACATACTTAGAGTCGCTTTCCAAAGTTTTGTACTGTCCTTGCCGTCTTGAAAAGAGATTGTTGAATAAATATATATTTACCCGGGTTCATGTCACATTCTGTTACATTTTTAACGTTGTGTCTTTCCTTTCCGTTGTCCGAAGCCACATTTGTTTTAAAGAGTAAAATATATTTTATTTTACTTCTCGTTATTTTTAGAAGCGAATTCCTCCCAGTCTTGTGTTTTCAACCCATGGATGAGTACACCACATAGCGTTGCTTTTTTTTCTTTTAAATAATTAATAAATTTTGTACGCGAATAATTCTTTTTTTTCCAACAAACGCTATTTTAATGGTTTTCCAGGATATGTGTTTCTTTTTTTTTTTTTGATTGGAGGTTTAACGACCACCGTGAGCAACTGAATGGGCTATAAGCAGTCGCCCTTCCCTAATTTAGGGTCACTGGTTCCAGGGAAGGGAGAGAGCCAGTGCCGTAAGACAAACACAACATCCATGCCTCACCGGGATACGAACCCGCACCCAATACGGACGAATGATCAGAGGCCATCGCTTAGACCACTGCGCCACCAGGCCGGCGATATGTGTTTCAAGCGGTTTCAAATTTTTTCTTGTTATTCATCCACTCCATTCCATGAATTGTTATTCATGGGAATGGAGTGGGTGTATTTCATGGCTGTAATCTAGTATTTCACGGCTTAATCTGATATCTTCGTCGACGTAAAATTTCATTAGGAAATTAATTCGCCTCTCCACATATGGATTTTTTTCATAACATCCACTAAAATAACACGATGGCGATAGCGTCGTCTTCAAATAACTGGTACCATGAGAGACACAGCAAGTGTTGCTTCTGCGCATGCGCAGTTCCGATGCTTCCACCTGCTGTTGGGGGTTGCATTGCTTGCCAGCAATGGGACACTAGTGGCACTTGCTTGGAGGCCCACAATTCACGGCGATGCTGCAGGGCCATCAATGCCTCGCCAACAGATAGCGCTGCCACCAACGGACGACTACCGGGCCGTGAGCGGCAGATTTCAGCCAGCAGTTTCCCAGCACTTGTGTTTTTGCTGGGAAGTAATACAGTATGGTTTTTCTATTCGTATTAGTTTCGGAGATAATAGTGACAATAGGATTTTGTTTGCCATTTGGCACGATCAAATAAGCTAAAAATTTGCCAAAATGACGTCGACAACAACTCCCAAATTAAAACAGCTATTCCGGATTTAAATACATCGTCTTGTTTGCGTTTATAAACTACCCTAAGTGATGTAGTATGGTTTTTCTATTCGTATTAGTTTCGGAGATAATATTGACTATAAGATTTTGTAGCCATTAGGTACAATCAAAGACGCTAAAAATTTGCCAAAATGACGCCATCGACAATAACTCCAAAACTAAAACAACTATTCCAGACTTAACTACATAGTCTTGTTTGCGTTTATAAACTACCCTAAGTGATGCAGTATGGTTTTTCTATTCGTATTAGTTTCTGAGATAATAGTGACTATAGGATTTTGTAGCCATTTGGCACGGTCAAAAACGCTAACAATTTGCCAAAATGACACCATCGACAATAACTCCAAAACTAAAACAGCTATTCCGGATTTACCTACATAGTCTTGTTTACGTTTATTAACTACCCTAAGTGATGCAATATGGTTTTTCTATTCGTATTAGTTTCGGAGATAGTAGTGACAATAGGATTTTGTAGCCATTTGGCACGATCAAATACGCTAAAAATTTGCCAAAATGACACCATCGACAGCAACTTCAAAACTAAAACAGCTATTCCGGATTTAACTACATAGTCTTGTTTGCGTTTATAAACTACCTTAAGTGGTGCAGTACGGTTTCCCTATTGCTATTAGTTTCAGAGATAATAGTGACTATAGGATTTTGTAGCCATTAGGCACGATCAAAGACGCTTAAAATTTGCCAAAATGACACCATCGACAATAACTCCAAAACTAAAACAGCGATTCCGGATTTAACTACATAGTCTTGTTTGCGTTCGTAAACTACCCTAAGGGATGCAGTATGGTTGTTCTATTGCTATTAGTTTCGGAAAAAATTAAGACTATATCGTTTTGAAGTCATTTCGCACGGTGAAAAACGCTGAAAATTTGACAAAATGATACCATCAACAATAACTCCAAAACTAAAACAGAGTTTCCCGATTCAACTACATAGTCTGGTTCACGTTTATTACCTACCCTAAGTGATGCGATACGGTTTTTCTATTCGTATTGGTTTCGGTGATAATATTGACAATAGGATTTTGTAGCCATTAGGCGCGATCAAAAAAGCTAAAAATTTGCCGAAATGACGCCATCGATAATAACTCCAAAACTAAAACAGCTATTCCGGATTTAACTACATAGTCTTGTTTGCGCTTATAAACTACCTCAAGTGGTGCAGTACGGTTTCCCTATAGCTATTAGTTTCGTAGATAATAGTGACTATAGTATTTTGTAGCCATTAGGCACGATCAAAGACGCTAAAAATTTGCCAAAATGATACTATCAACACTAACTCCAAAACTAAAACAGCTATTCCGGATTTAACTACATAGTCTTGTTTGCGTTTATAAACTACCCTAAGTGATGCAGTATGGTTGTTCTATTGCTGTTAGTTTCGGAAAAAAATTGAGACTATATCGTTTTGAAGTCATTTCGCACGGTGAAAAAAGCTGAAAATTTGCCAAAATGATACCATCAACAATAACTCCAAAACTAAAACAGCTATTTCCCATTTAACTACATAGTCTTGTTTACGTTTATTAACTACCCTAAGTGATGCAATATGGTTTTTCTATTCGTATTAGTTTCGGAGATAATAGTGACAATAGGATTTTGTAGCCATTTTGCACGATTAAATATGCTAAAGAATTGCCAAAATGACACCATCTCTAATAACTCCAAAACTAAAACAGCTATTCCGGATTTAACTACATAGTCTTGTTTCCGTTTGTAAACCATCCTAAGTGATGCAGTACGGTTTTTCTATTCGTATTAATTTCGGAGATAATAGTGACTATAGGATTTTGTAGCCATTTGGCACTGTCAAAAACGCTTAAAATTTGCCAAAATGATACCATCAACAATAACTCCAAAACTAAAACAGCTATCCCGGATTTAACTACATAGTCTTGTTTGCGTTTAAAAACTGTTTTAGTTTTGGAGTTATGGATGTTGATTGCTATCATTTTCGGCAAATTTTCAGCGTTTTTCACCGTGCGAAATGACTTCAAATGGATATAGTCTCAATTTTTTCCGAAACTAACAGCAATAGAACAACCATACTGCATCACTTAGGGTAGTTTATAAACGCAAACAAGACTATGTAGTTAAATCCGGAATAGCTGTTTTAGTTTTGGAGTTATAGTGTCGATGGTGTCATTTTGGCAAATTTTTAGCGTCTTTAATGGCTACAAAATCCTATAGTCACTATTACGTTTAAAAACTACCCTAACCCAGCTAAAGGTCTTTCTGAGCCAGCAGTGGGCCATTGCTGGCAGCCAGCACTGCAAGCAATGGCCCAGCACTATGTTGCCGCTGCTGAACAGTCAATAAAATATCCGGGCGGCCAACAGAAGAGCCTGCAGTTTAGGCAAACAGCTGGCCAATGGTTGGCACCCCATCAGTTGTCATATGCCACAACTTGGCCATCAGTGGTCCATCACAGGCAGTCGCTGCCAGAAGTGGCCCTTCAGTGGCCCTGCAAGCATGTGCCAGAAATTATGTCTAGCCTAATGTGGTCCGCTAATGGGACGTTACTGAGAGCCAGCAACCCCGTGAAGTAAGTGGTGGCTTGCCGAATCTTGTCCGCCAATTTCCCAGTAGTAGCCATAATAATAATAAAAAAAAAAACAAGGATAACCGCAGTTACCTAAACCTACAATTTTTTTCTACCCTGTCCAAGTTTGCGAGTTTAACGAACTGCTCTGGGGAAATTTTCTCGACAGACCGGAAAAACGCCCGCTTGTATCTGAGGAGATTCGATCCTGGGCCGTTTGCGTGGAAATCGCGCTTGCTAGCGACCGGACTAATTCACTACCCTCGGATATGTGCTGGAAGCTATCTGTTTGGTATGCAATTTGTAATCGAATGCTTCTATCTTTTATTTTATAATATTGCGAGGTATTTTTCATAAAAGTCAATTTCATAAAATTGATAAATTAAGTTTTTCAACGTAACGATAGTTTTTTTTTTACCTTTTAAGGGAACTTGACACATTTTCAAGGCGTGTACATACTTAGAGTCGCTTTCCAAAGTTTTGTACTGTCCTTGCCGTCTTGAAAAGAGATTGTTGAATAAATATATATTTACCCGGGTTCATGTCACATTCTGTTACATTTTTAACGTTGTGTCTTTCCTTTCCGTTGTCCGAAGCCACATTTGTTTTAAAGAGTAAAATATATTTTATTTTACTTCTCGTTATTTTTAGAAGCGAATTCCTCCCAGTCTTGTGTATTCAACCCACGGATCAGTACACCACATAGCGTTGCTTTTTTTTTCTTTTAAATAATTAATAAATTTTGTACGCGAATAATTCTTTTTTTTTCCAACAAACGCTATTTTAATGGTTTTCCAGGATATGTGTTTCTTTCTTTTTTTTTTTTTTTTGATTGGAGGTTTAACGACCACCGTGAGCAACTGAATGGGCTATAAGCAGTCGCCCTTCCCTAATTTAGGGTCACTGGTTCCAGGGAAGGGAGAGAGCCAGTGCCGTAAGACAAACACAACATCCATGCCTCACCAGGATACGAACCCGCACATAATACGGACGAATGATCAGAGGCCATCGCTTAGACCACTGCGCCACCAGGGCGGCGATATGTGTTTCAAGCGGTTTCAAATTTTTTTGTTATTCATCCACTCCATTCCATGAAATGTTATTCATGGGAATGAAGTGGGTGTATTTCATGGCTTAATCTAGTATTTCACGGCTTAATCTGATATCTTCGTCGACGTAAAATTTCATTAGGAAATTAATTCGCCTCTCCACATATGGATTTTTCATAACATCCACTAAAATAACACGATGGCGATAGCGTCGTCTTCAACTAACTGGTACCAGTAGAGACACAGCAAGTGTTGCTTCTGCGCATGCGCAGTTCCGATGCTTCCACCTGCTGTTGGGGGTTGCATTGGTTGCCAGCAATTGGACACTAGTGGAACTTGCTTGGAGGCCCACAAATCACGGCGATGCTGCAGGGCCATCAATGGTTCGCCAACTGATTGCTCTGCCACCAACGGACCACTACCGGGCCGTGAGCGGCAGATTTCAGCCAGCAGCTTCCCAGCACTTGCGTTTTTGCTGGGAAGTAATGCAGTATGGTTTTTCTATTCGTATTAGTTTCGGAGATAATAGTGACAATAGGATTTTGTTTGCCATTTGGCACGATCAAATAAGCTAAAAATTTGCCAAAATGACACCACCGACAACAACTCCCAAACTAAAACAGCTATTCCAGATTTAACTACATAGTCTTGCTTGCGTTTATAAACTACCCTAAGTGAATGTAGTATGGTTTTTCTATTTTATTAGTTTCGGAGTTAATATTAACTATAAGATTTTGTAGCCATTAGGCACGATCAAAGACGCCTAAAATTTGCCAAAATGACACCATCGACAATAACTCCAAAACTAAAACAACTATTCCAGATTTAACTACATAGTCTTGTTTGCGTTTATAAACTACCCTAAGTGATGCAGTATGGTTTTTCTATTTGTTTTAGTTTCGGAGATAATAGTGACTATAGGATTTTGTAGCCATTTGGCACCGTCAAAAACGCTAACAATTTGCCAAAATGACACCATCGACAATAACTCCAAAACTAAAACAGCTATTCCGGATTTACCTACATAGTCTTGTTTACGTTTATTAACTACCCTAAGTGATGCAATATGGTTTTTCTATTCGTATTAGTTTCGGAGATAATAGTGACAATAGGATTTTGTAGCCATTTGGCACTATCAAATACGCTAAAAATTTGCCAAAATGACACCATCGACAGCAACTTCAAAACTAAAACAGCTATTCCGGATTTAACTACATAGTCTTGTTTGCGTTTATAAACTACCTTAAGTGGTGCAGTACGGTTTCCCTATTGCTATTAGTTTCAGAGATAATAGTGACTATAGGATTTTGTAGCCATTAAAGACGCTAAAAATTTGCCAAAATCAAAAATAACTCCAAAACTAAAACAGCGATTCCGGATTTAACTACATAGTCTTGTTTGCGTTCGTAAACTACCCTAAGGGATGCAGTATGGTTGTTCTATTGCTATTAGTTTCGGAAAAAATTAAGACTATATCGTTTTGAAGTCATTTCGCACGGTGAAAAACGCTGAAAATTTGACAAAATGATACCATCAACAATAACTCCAAAAGTAAAACAGAGTTTCCCGATTCAACTACATTTTTCACGTTTATTACCTACCCTAAGTGATGCGATACGGTTTTTCTATTCGTATTGGTTTCGGAGATAATATTGACAATAGGATTTTGTAGCCATTAGGCGCGATCAAAAAAGCTAAAAATTTGCCGAAATGACGCCATCGATAATAACTCCAAAACTAAAACAGCTATTCCGGATTTAACTACATAGTCTTGTTTCCGTTTGTAAACCATCCTAAGTGATGCAGTATGGTTTTTCTATTCGTATTAGTTTCGGAGATAATAGTGACTATAGGATTTTGTAGCCATTTGGCACGGTCAAAAAAGCTTAAAATTTGCCAAAATGATACCATCAACAATAACTCCAAAACTAAAACAGCTGTTCCGGATTTAACTACGGATTTAACTACATTTAAAAACTGTTTTAGTTTTGGAGTTATTGTTGATGGTATCATTTTGGCAAATTTTCAGCGTTTTTCACCGTGCGAAATGACTTCAAAACGATATAGTCTCAATTTTTTTCCGAAACTAACAGCAATAGAACAACCATACTGCATCACTTAGGGTAGTTTATAAACGCAAACAAGACTATATAGTTAAATCCGGAATAGCTGTTTTAGTTTTGGAGTTATAGTGTCGATGGTGTCATTTTGGCAAATTTTTAGCGTCTTTAATGGCTACAAAATCCTATAGTCACTATTGCGTTTAAAAACTACCCTAACCCAGCAAAAAGTCTTTCTGAGCCAGCAGTGGGCCATTGCTGGCAGCCAGCACTGCCAGCAATGGCCCAGCACTATGTTGCCGCTGCTGAACAGTCAATAAAATATCCGGGCGGCCAACAGAAGAGCCTGCAGTTTAGGCAAACAGCTGGCCAATGGTTGGCACCCCATCAGTTGTCATATGCCACAACTTGGCCATCAGTGGTCCATCACAGGCAGTCGCTGCCAGAAGTGGCCCTTCAGTGGCCCTGCAAGCTTGTGCCAGAAATTATGTCTAGCCTAATGTGGTCCGCTAATGGGACGTTACTGAGAGCCAGCAACCCCGTGAAGTAAGTGGTGGCTTGCCGAATCTTGTCCGCCAATTTCCCAGTAGTAGCCATAATAATAATAAAAAAAAAAAGCAAGGATAACCGCAGTTACCTAAACCTACAATTTTTTTTTCTACCCTGTCCAAGTTTGTGAGTTAACGCACTGCTCTGGGGAAATTTTCTCGACAGACCGGAAAAACGCCCGCTTGTCCGCCAATTTCCCAGTAGTAGCCATAATAATAATAAAAAAAAAAAGCAAGGATAACCGCAGTTACCTAAACCTACAATTTTTTTTTCTACCCTGTCCAAGTTTGTGAGTTAACGCACTGCTCTGGGGAAATTTTCTCGACAGACCGGAAAAACGCCCGCTTGTATCTGAGGAGATTCGATCCTAGGCCGTTTGCGTGGAAATCGCGCTCGCTAGCGACCGGACTAATTCACTACCTGGGATATGTGCTGGAAGCTATCTGTTTGGTATGCAATTTGTAATCGAATGCTTCCCTCTTTTATTTTATAATATTGCGAGGTATTTTTCATAAAAGTCAATTTCATAAAATTGATAAACTAATTTTTTCAACGTAACGATAGTTTTTTTTTTTACCTTTTAAGGGAACTTGACACATTTTCAAGGCGTGTACATACTTAGAGTCACTTTCCAAAGTTTTGTACTGTCCTTGCCGTCTTGAAAAGAGATTGTTGAATAAATATATATTTACCCGGGTTCATGTCACATTCTGTTACATTTTTAACGTTGTGTCTTTCCTTTCCGTTGTCCGAAGCCACATTTGTTTTAAAGAGTAAAATATATTTTATTTTACTTCTCGTTATTTTTAGAAGCGAATTCCTCCCAGTCTTGTGTATTCAACCCACGGATGAGTACACCACATAGCGTTGCTTTTTTTTTCTTTTAAATAATTAATAAATTTTGTACGCGAATAATTCTTTTTTTTTTCCAACAAACGCTATTTTAATGGTTTTCCAGGATATGTGTTTCTTTTTTTTTTTTTTTTTTTTTGATTGGAGGTTTAACGACCACCGTGAGCAACTGAATGGGCTATAAGCAGTCGCCCTTCCCTAATTTAGGGTCACTGGTTCCAGGGAAGGGAGAGAGCCAGTGCCGTAAGACAAACACAACATCCATGCCTCACCAGGATACGAACCCGCACATAATACGGACGAATGATCAGAGGCCATCGCTTAGACCACTGCGCCACCAGGGCGGCGATATGTGTTTCAAGCGGTTTCAAATTTTTTTTTGTTATTCATCCACTCCATTCCATGAAATGTTATTCATGGGAATGAAGTGGGTGTATTTCATGGCTTAATCTAGTATTTCACGGCTTAATCTGATATCTTCGTCGACGTAAAATTTCATTAGGAAATTAATTCGCCTCTCCACATATGGATTTTTTTCATAACATCCACTAAAATAACACGATGGCGATAGCGTCGTCTTCAACTAACTGGTACCATGAGAGACACAGCAAGTGTTGCTTCTGCGCATGCGCAGTTCCGATGCTTCCACCTGCTGTTGGGGGTTGCATTGCTTGCCAGCAATGGGACACTAGTGGCACTTGCTTGGAGGCCCACAATTCACGGCGATGCTGCAGGGCCATCAATGCCTCGCCAACAGATAGCGCTGCCACCAACGGACGACTACCGGGCCGTGAGCGGCAGATTTCAGCCAGCAGTTTCCCAGCACTTGTGTTTTTGCTGGGAAGTAATACAGTATGGTTTTTCTATTCGTATTAGTTTCGGAGATAATAGTGACAATAGGATTTTGTTTGCCATTTGGCACGATCAAATAAGCTAAAAATTTGCCAAAATGACGTCGACAACAACTCCCAAATTAAAACAGCTATTCCGGATTTAAATACATCGTCTTGTTTGCGTTTATAAACTACCCTAAGTGATGTAGTATGGTTTTTCTATTCGTATTAGTTTCGGAGATAATATTGACTATAAGATTTTGTAGCCATTAGGGACAATCAAAGACGCTAAAAATTTGCCAAAATGACACCATCGGCAATAACTCCAAAACTAAAACAACTATTACAGATTTAACTACATAGTCTTGTTTGCGTTTATAAACTACCCTAAGTGATGCAGTATGGTTTTTCTATTCGTATTAGTTTCTGAGATAATAGTGTTTATAGGATTTTGTAGCCATTTGGCACGGTCAAAAACGCTGAAAATTTGCCAAAATGATACCATCAACAATAACTCCAAAACTAAAACAGCTATTTCCGATTTAACTACATAGTCTGGTTTACGTTTATTAACTACCCTTAGTTATGCAATATGGTTTTTCTATTCGTATTAGTTTCGGAGATAATAGTGACAATAGGGTTTTGTTTGCCATTTGGCACAATTAAATACGCTAAAAACTTGTCAAAATGATACCATCTGCAATAACTCCAAAACTAGAACAGCTATTCCGGATTTAACTACATAGTCTTGTTTGCGTTTATAAACTACCCTAAGTGATGTAGTATGGTTTTTCTATTTTATTAGTTTCGGAGTTAATATTAACTATAAGATTTTGTAGCCATTAGGCACGATCAAAGACGCTTAAAATTTGCCAAAATGACACCATCGACAATAACTCCAAAACTAAAACAACTATTCCAGATTTAACTACATAGTCTTGTTTGCGTTTATAAACTACCCTAAGTGATGCAGTATGGTTTTTCTATTCGTATTAGTTTCTGAGATAATAGTGACTATAGGATTTTGTAGCCATTTGGCACGGTCAAAAACGCTGAAAATTTGCCAAAATGATACCATCAACAATAACTCCAAAACTAAAACAGCTATTTCCGATTTAACTACATAGTCTGGTTTACGTTTATTAACTACCCTTAGTTATGCAATATGGTTTTTCTATTCGTATTAGTTTCGGAGATAATAGTGACAATAGGATTTTGTTTGCCATTTGGCACAATTAAATACGCTAAAAACTTGCCAAAATGATACCATCTACACTAACTCCAAAACTAGAACAGCTATTCCGGATTTAACTACACAGTCTTGTTTGCGTTTATAAACTACCCTAAGTGATGCAGTATCGTTTTCCTATTCGTATTAGTTTCGGAGATAATAGTGACTCTAGGATTTTGTTTGCCATTTGGCACAATCAAATACGCTAAAAATTTGCCAAAATAATACCATCGACAATAACTCCAAAACTAAAACGACTATTCCGGATTTAACTACATAGTCTTGTTTGCGTTTATAAACAACCTTAAGTGGTGCAGTACGGTTTCCCTATTGTTATTAGTTTCGGAGATATTTGGGATTTTTCGTTTTGAAGTCATTTCGCACGGTAAAAGAAGCTGAAAATTTGCCAAAAAGACACCATCGACAATAACTTCAAAACTAAAACAGCTATTCCGGATTTAACTACATAGTCTTGTTTGCCCTTATAAACTAACTTAAGTGGCGCAGTACGGTTTCCCTATTGCTATTAGTTTCGGAGATATTAGTGACTATAGGATTTTGTAGCCATTTGGTACGGTCAAAAACGCTAAAAATTTGCCAAAATGACACTGTGGTGGTGTGATACGGTGACTATGGCTTAACGGTTATTTTATAGCACCGGAATGAGAAGCATTTATTACCCCTACATTGGTATGCTGCCACCATTCAAACTATTCTGGTACCGGTTTGAATCAGTACATCATTCACCTGCCGCGACACTCGGCTGCTGCAGATTAATACTTATAGCACTCGGAGTTCCTATGTACAACTTTATTTACAAGCATCCCGGAAGTGAATCCGGTTTATGTACACTGAGCGGCTGATGTCGCCAGAGTTTAACATATGATTCACCAACATATCAGACATGAATATACGCACTTCAATAGAGCAGGATGCCACTGTCAATAGGAGAGTCGAGGTCATGCACTCCTTCGTGAGCGACGAAAGTTCCGTTAGTATTGCTGGGTGAGTTACCAGTGATGCAGCAAGTCCTGAGTTCTCAACTCTTAATACTGTTTTCACCTCAGTATGTTATCAGTTACACTCACGTACCGCAGTACATTGCTAATCACAGTTACAGGATTTTTTTGTGACCTCAGTCACACACTTTCCCTAATTTCTCCGGCGCCCTCAGGTGTCAGAGATCACTCGTGGCCATGTTGTCAGACCCAGGCGTGAGCAGCGAAAAGTGCCCCAAAATCTCCACTCCGTGTTTAGCCACCGTTTCTCCCCGGGGTCCTCTGCACTTTCTCTGCCAATCGCAGACGCGCATTTCCTCCTCCAGCCGCTAGCACTCTCATGACCTAAGTCAATGTCACTCTCTCTTTTTCTCCATGCTTCCAAGCTATCCGCCTGCTGCCATGGGACACGCGCACGCACTCCTGACATCCGCATCCTTCTCAATTCTGAGAAAGCTGACCACCTTCTGGCAATCCTGAAGCAACTTTTTCTACGGTCCCTTGATCAGAGTAACTTTTTATACTGGTCCCTATCGTCCCTGTCCTTCACCTCGCCACAGACACCATCGACAATAACTCCAAAACTAAAACGACTATTCCAGATTTAACTACATAGTCTTGTTTGCGTTATAAACTACCCTATGTGGTGCAGTGCGGTTTTCCTATTGCTATTAGTTTCGGAAAAAATTGAGACCATATCATTTTGAAGTCATTTCGCACGGTGAAAAACGCTAAAAATTTGCCAAAATGACACCATCAAGAATAACTCTAAAACTAAAACGACTATTCCGGATTTAACTACATAGTCTTGTTTGCGTTATAAACTACCCTAAGTGGTGAAGTGCGGTTTTCCTATTGCTATTAGTTTTGGAAAAAATTGAGACCATATCATTTTGAAGTCATTTCGCACGGTGAAAAACGCTAAAAATTTGCCAAAAAGACACCAGCGATAATAACTCCAAAACTAAAACAGCTATTCCGGATTTAACTACATAGTCTTGTTTGCGTTTGTAAACCATCCTAAGTGATGCAGTATGGTTTTTCTATTCGTATTAGTTTCGGAGATAATAGTGACTATATGATTTTGTAGCCATTTGGCACGGTCAAAAACGCTAAAAATTTGCCAAAATGATACCATCAACAATAACTCCAAAACTGAAGCAGCAATTCCGGAGTTAACTACATAGTTTTGTTTACGTTTATTAACTGCCCTAAATGATGCAATATGGTTTTTCTATTCGTAATGGTTTCGGAGATAATAGTGACAATAAGAATTTGTAGACATTTGGCACTGTCAAAAAAACAAAAAATTTGCCGAAATGACGCCATCGACTATAACTCCAAAACTAAAACAGCTATTCCGGATTTAACTACCTAGTCTTGTTTGCGTTTATAAACTAAACCAAGTGATGCAGTATGGATGTTCTATTGCTATTAGTTTCGGGAAAAATTGAGATTATATCGTTTTGAAGTCCTTCGCGTACCGCCCTGGTGGCGCAGTGGTCTAAGGCGCTCGCTGGCTTCTGATCATTCGTCCGTAAGGGGTCCGGGTTCGAATCCCGGTCAGGCATGGATGTTGTGTTTGTCTTACTGCACTGGCTCTCTCCCTTCCCTGGAACCAGTGACCCTAAATTAGGGACGGGCGACTGCTTATATAGCCCATTGAGTTGCTCACGGTGGTCGTTAAACCTCCAATAAAAAAAAAAAAAAAAAGAGAAGTCATTCGCACGGTGAAAAACGCTGAAAATTTGCCAAAATGATACCATCAACAATAACTCCAAAACTAAAACAGCTATTTCCCATTTAACTACATAGTCTTGTTTACGTTTATTAACTACCCTATGTGATGCAATATGGTTTTTCTATTCGTATTAGTTTCGGAGATAATAGGGACAATAGGATTTTGTAGCCATTTGGCACGATTAAATACGCTAAAGAATTGCCAAAATGACACCATCGACAATAACTCCAAAACTAAAACAGCTATTCCGGATTTAACTACATAGTCTTGTTTGCGTTTAAAAACTACCCTAACCCAGCAAAAACGTCTTGCTGAGCCAGCAGTGGGCCATTGCTGGCAGCCAGCACTGCCAGCAATGGCCCAGCACTATGTTGCCGCTGCCGAACCATCAATAAACTATCCGGGCGGCCAACAGAAGGGCCAGCGGTTAAGGTAAACAGCTGGCACCCCATCAGTTATCATATGCCACAACAGGGCCATCAGTGGTCCATCACAGGCAGTCGCTGCCAGAAGTGGCCCTTCAGTGGCCCTGCAAGCATGTGCCAGAAATTATGGCTAGCCTAATGTGGTCCGCTAATGGGACGTTAGTGACAGCCAGCAACCCCGTGACGTAACTGGTGGCTTGCCGAATCTTGTCCGCCAATTTCCCAGTAGTAGCCATAGTAATAATAAGAAAAAAGCAAGGAAAACCGCAGTTACCCTAAACCTACAATTTTTTTTTCTACCCTGTCCAAGATTGTGAATTAACGCACTGCGCTGGGGAAATTTTTTGACAGACCGGAAAAACGCCCGTTTGTATCTGACGAGATTCGATCCTGGGCCGTTTGCGTGGAAATCGCGCTCGCTAGCGACCGGACTAATTCACTACCCTCGGATATGTGCTGGAAGCTATCTGTTTGGTATGCAGTTTGCAATCGAATGCTTCCCTCTTTCATTTTATAATATTGCGAGGTATTTTTCATAAAAGTCAGTTTCATAAAATTGATAAATTAATTTTTTCAACGTAACGATAGTTTTTTTTTACCTTTTAAGGGAACTTGACACATTTTCAAGGCGTGTACATACTTAGAGTCGCTTTCCAAAGTTTTGTACTGTCCTTGCCGTCTTGAAAAGAGATTGTTGAATAAATATATATTTACCCGGGTTCATGTCACATTCTGTTACATTTTTAACGTTGTGTCTTTCCTTTCCGTTGTCCGAAGCCACATTTGTTTTAAAGAGTAAAATATATTTTATTTTACTTCTCGTTATTTTTAGAAGCGAATTCCTCCCAGTCTTGTGTATTCAACCCATGGATGAGTACACCACAAAGCGTTGCTTTTTTTTTCTTTTAAATAATTAATAAATTTTGTACGCGAATAATTCTTTTTTTTTTTTTTTCCAACAAACGCTATTTTAATGGTTTTCCAGGATATGTGTTTCTTTTTTTTTTTTTTTTTGATTGGAGGTTTAACGACCACTGTGAGCAACTGAATGGGCTATAAGCAGTCGCCCTTCCCTAATTTAGGGTCACTGGTTCCAGGGAAGGGAGAGAGCCAGTGCCGTAAGACAAACACAACATCCATGCCTCACCGGGATACGAACCCGCACCCAATACGGACGAATGATCAGAGGCCATCGCTTAGACCACTGCGCCACCAGGGCGGCGATATGTGTTTCAAGCGGTTTCAAATTTTTCTTGTTATTCATCCACTCCATTCCATGAATTGTTATTCATGGGAATGGAGTGGGTGTATTTCATGGCTGTAATCTAGTATTTCACGGCTTAATCTGATATCTTCGTCGACGTAAAATTTCTTTAGGAAATTAATTCGCCTCTCCACATATGGATTTTTTTCATAACATCCACTAAAATAACACGATGGCGATAGCGTCGTCTTCAACTAACTGGTACCATGAGAGACACAGCAAGTGTTGCTTCTGCGCATGCGCAGTTCCGATGCTTCCACCTGCTGTTGGGGGTTGCATTGCTTGCCAGCAATGGGACACTAGTGGCACTTGCTTGGAGGCCCACAATTCACGGCGATGCTGCAGGGCCATCAATGCCTCGCCAACAGATAGCGCTGCCACCAACGGACGACTACCGGGCCGTGAGCGGCAGATTTCAGCCAGCAGTTTCCCAGCACTTGTGTTTTTGCTGGGAAGTAATACAGTATGGTTTTTCTATTCGTATTAGTTTCGGAGATAATAGTGACAATAGGATTTTGTTTGCCATTTGGCACGACCAAATAAGCTAAAAATTTGCCAAAATGACACCATCGACAACAACTCCCAAATTAAAACAGCTATTACGGATTTAAATACATCGTCTTGTTTGCGTTTATAAACTACCCTAAGTGATGTAGTATGGTTTTTCTATTCGTATTAGTTTCGGAGATAATATTGACTATAAGATTTTGAAGCCATTAGGTACAATCAAAGACGCTAAAAATTTGCCAAAATGACGCCATCGACAATAACTCCAAAACTAAAACAACTATTCCAGACTTAACTACATAGTCTTGTTTGCGTTTATAAACTACCCTAAGTGATGCAGTATAGTTTTTCTATTTGTATTAGTTTCTGAGATAATAGTGACTATAGGATTTTGTAGCCATTTGGCACCGTCAAAAACGCTAACAATTTGCCAAAATGACACCATCGACAATAACTCCAAAACTAAAACAGCTATTCCGGATTTACCTACATAGTCTTGTTTACGTTTATTAACTACTCTAAGTGATGCAATATGGTTTTTCTATTCGTATTAGTTTCGGAGGTAATAGTGACAATAGGATTTTGTAGCCATTTGGCACTATCAAATACGCTAAAAATTTGCCAAAATGACACCATCGACAGCAACTTCAAAACTAAAACAGCTATTCCGGATTTAACTACATAGTCTTGTTTGCGTTTATAAACTACCTTAAGTGGTGCAGTACGGTTTCCCTATTGCTATTAGTTTCAGAGATAATAGTGACTATAGGATTTTGTAGCCATTAAAGACGCTAAAAATTTGCCAAAATCAAAAATAACTCCAAAACTAAAACAGCGATTCCGGATTTAACTACATAGTCTTGTTTGCGTTCGTAAACTACCCTAAGGGATGCAGTATGGTTGTTCTATTGCTATTAGTTTCGGAAAAAATTAAGACTATATCGTTTTGAAGTCATTTCGCACGGTGAAAAACGCTGAAAATTTGACAAAATGATACCATCAACAATAACTCCAAAAGTAAAACAGAGTTTCCCGATTCAACTACATTTTTCACGTTTATTACCTACCCTAAGTGATGCGATACGGTTTTTCTATTCGTATTGGTTTCGGAGATAATATTGACAATAGGATTTTGTAGCCATTAGGCGCGATCAAAAAAGCTAAAAATTTGCCGAAATGACGCCATCGATAATAACTCCAAAACTAAAACAGCTATTCCGGATTTAACTACATAGTCTTGTTTCCGTTTGTAAACCATCCTAAGTGATGCAGTATGGTTTTTCTATTCGTATTAGTTTCGGAGATAATAGTGACTATAGGATTTTGTAGCCATTTGGCACGGTCAAAAAAGCTTAAAATTTGCCAAAATGATACCATCAACAATAACTCCAAAACTAAAACAGCTGTTCCGGATTTAACTACGGATTTAACTACATTTAAAAACTGTTTTAGTTTTGGAGTTATTGTTGATGGTATCATTTTGGCAAATTTTCAGCGTTTTTCACCGTGCGAAATGACTTCAAAACGATATAGTCTCAATTTTTTTCCGAAACTAACAGCAATAGAACAACCATACTGCATCACTTAGGGTAGTTTATAAACGCAAACAAGACTATATAGTTAAATCCGGAATAGCTGTTTTAGTTTTGGAGTTATAGTGTCGATGGTGTCATTTTGGCAAATTTTTAGCGTCTTTAATGGCTACAAAATCCTATAGTCACTATTACGTTTAAAAACTACCCTAACCCAGCAAAAAGTCTTTCTGAGCCAGCAGTGGGCCATTGCTGGCAGCCAGCACTGCCAGCAATGGCCCAGCACTATGTTGCCGCTGCTGAACAGTCAATAAAATATCCGGGCGGCCAACAGAAGAGCCTGCAGTTTAGGCAAACAGCTGGCCAATGGTTGGCACCCCATCAGTTGTCATATGCCACAACTTGGCCATCAGTGGTCCATCACAGGCAGTCGCTGCCAGAAGTGGCCCTTCAGTGGCCCTGCAAGCTTGTGCCAGAAATTATGTCTAGCCTAATGTGGTCCGCTAATGGGACGTTACTGAGAGCCAGCAACCCCGTGAAGTAAGTGGTGGCTTGCCGAATCTTGTCCGCCAATTTCCCAGTAGTAGCCATAATAATAATAAAAAAAAAGCAAGGATAACCGCAGTTACCTAAACCTACAATTTTTTTTCTACCCTGTCCAAGTTTGTGAGTTAACGCACTGCTCTGGGGAAATTTTCTCGACAGACCGGAAAAACGCCCGCTTGTCCGCCAATTTCCCAGTAGTAGCCATAATAATAATAAAAAAAAAAAGCAAGGATAACCGCAGTTACCTAAACCTACAATTTTTTTTTCTACCCTGTCCAAGTTTGTGAGTTAACGCACTGCTCTGGGGAAATTTTCTCGACAGACCGGAAAAACGCCCGCTTGTATCTGAGGAGATTCGATCCTAGGCCGTTTGCGTGGAAATCGCGCTCGCTAGCGACCGGACTAATTCACTACCTGGGATATGTGCTGGAAGCTATCTGTTTGGTATGCAATTTGTAATCGAATGCTTCCCTCTTTTATTTTATAATATTGCGAGGTATTTTTCATAAAAGTCAATTTCATAAAATTGATAAACTAATTTTTTCAACGTAACGATAGTTTTTTTTTTTTTACCTTTTAAGGGAACTTGACACATTTTCAAGGCGTGTACATACTTAGAGTCGCTTTCCAAAGTTTTGTACTGTCCTTGCCGTCTTGAAAAAGAGATTGTTGAATAAATATATATTTACCCGGGTTCATGTCACATTCTGTTACATTTTTAACGTTGTGTCTTTCCTTTCCGTTGTCCGAAGCCACATTTGTTTTAAAGAGTAAAATATATTTTATTTTACTTCTCGTTATTTTTAGAAGCGAATTCCTCCCAGTCTTGTGTATTCAACCCATGGATGAGTACACCACATAGCGTTGCTTTTTTTTTCTTTTAAATAATTAATAAATTTTGTACGCGAATAATTCTTTTTTTTTTTCCAACAAACGCTATTTTAATGGTTTTCCAGGATATGTGTTTCTTTTTTTTTTTTTTTTTTGATTGGAGGTTTAACGACCACCGTGAGCAACTGAATGGGCTATAAGCAGTCGCCCTTCCCTAATTTAGGGTCACTGGTTCCAGGGAAGGGAGAGAGCCAGTGCCGTAAGACAAACACAACATCCATGCCTCACCAGGATACGAACCCGCACCCAATACGGACGAATGATCAGAGGCCATCGCTTAGACCACTGCGCCACCAGGACGGCGATATGTGTTTCAAGCGGTTTCAAATTTTTTCTTGTTATTCATCCACTCCATTCCATGAATTGTTATTCATGGGAATGAAGTGGGTGTATTTCATGGCTGTAATCTAGTATTTCACGGCTTAATCTGATATCTTCGTCGACGTAAAATTTCATTAGGAAATTAATTTGCCTCTCCACATATGGATTTTTCATAACATCCACTAAAATAACACGATGGCGATAGCGTCGTCTTCAACTAACTGGTACCAGTAGAGACACAGCAAGTGTTGCTTCTGCGCGTGCGCAGTTCCGATGCTTACACCTGCTGTTGGGGGTTGCATTGGTTGCCAGCAATTGGACACTAGTGGAACTTGCTTGGAGGCCCACAAATCACGGCGATGCTGAAGGGCCATCAATGGTTCGCCAACTGATTGCTCTGCCACCAACGGACCACTACCGGGCCGTGAGCGGCAGATTTCAGCCAGCCGCTTCCCAGCACTTGCGTTTTTGCTGGGAAGTAATGCAGTATGGTTTTTCTATTCGTATTAGTTTCGGAGATAATAGTGACAATAGGATTTTGTTTGCCATTTGGCACGATCAAATAAGCTAAAAATTTGCCAAAATGACACCACCGACAACAACTCCCAAACTAAAACAGCTATTCCAGATTTAACTACATAGTCTTGCTTGCGTTTATAAACTACCCTAAGTGATTCAGTATGGTTTTTCTATTCGTATTAGTTTCTGAGATAATAGTGACTATAGGATTTTGTAGCCATTTGGCACGGTCAAAAACGCTGAAAATTTGCCAAAATGATACCATCAACAATAACTCCAAAACTAAAACAGCTATTTCCGATTTAACTACATAGTCTGGTTTACGTTTATTAACTACCCTTAGTTATGCAATATGGTTTTTCTATTCGTATTAGTTTCGGAGATAATAGGGACAATAGGATTTTGTAGCTTTTTGGCACGATCAAATACGCTAAAAATTTGCCAAAGTAACACCATCGACAATGACTCCAAAACTATAACAGCTATTCTGGATTTAACTATATAGTCCTGTTTGCGTTTATAAACTACCTTAAGTTGTGCAGTACGGATTCCCTATTGCTATTAGTTACGGAGATAATAGTGAGTATAAGATTTTGTAGCCATTAAAGACTCTAAAAATTTGTCAAAATGACAAAATCGACAGTAACTCAAAAACTAAAACAGCTATTCCGGATTTAACTACATAGTCTTGTTTGCGTTTATAAGCTACCCTAAGTGATGTAGTAAGGTATTTCTATTCGTATAAGTTTCGGACATTATTGTGACTATATAATTTTGTAGGCATTTGGTACGGTCAAAAACGCTAAAAGTTTGCCAAAATGACGCCATCGACAATAACTCCAAAACTAAAACAGCTATTCCGGATTTACCTACATAGTCTTGTTTACGTTTATTAACTACCCTACGTGATGCAATGTGGTTTTTCTATTCGTATCAGTTTCGGAGATAATAGGGACAATAGGATTTTGTAGCCATTTGGCACGGTCAAAACGCTAAATATTTGTCAAAATGACACCATCGACAATAACTCAAAAACGAAAACAGCTATTCCGGATTTAACTACATAGTCTTGTTTGCGTTTATAAGCTACCTTAAGTGATGCAGTATGGTATTTCTCATTCGTATAAGTTTCGGACATTATTGTGCCTATAGGATTTTGTAGCCATTTGGCACGGTCAAAACGCTAAAAATTTTCCAAAATGACACCATCGACAATAACTCCAAAACTAAAACAGCTATTCCGGATTTAACTACATAGTCCTGTTTGCGTTCCCCGCACGGGGATAACTGGTTTTCCAGTTATTTGGGGAGCGGCGCCCCCACGGCCCGAGCTGACCTTGTGACTGGTCAACATCTGATGTTATGCCACCGCTTGTTTTTTTTCGGTGCTGTTGGAGTTTGCAGCGGCGGCTGTTCATCCAGCTGTTGGGGAGTCGCGGCCCCACGATCCCGAGCTGGTCTTGTGTCTCGCTTTTTCGTTTTTATTTATTTTCTGCACTGGCCAGTTGCCCGTGTTGTATACTCTACCTAATCGCTACCACGCTATGTTCTAACACCCCGGTCTGGTGGTTTTGTTACCCTCCACTACTAACTGTTTATATTAACCGCTCAGTGCGTAGGTTGCTGAGATTCCGTTTAGGTTCTACTCCAGGGTTTGTCTTCCTTGGATTACTTTTTTCCTTTTAGCTGGTTTGGGTGCTAGACCTATCTGCATGTTTGCCGCGTGCGGAGACCCGTGAGGCGGAAATGGGATGTCTGGCGGCTGAGGTCGCAGGAGACCGGAGAAGTGCCTCCTGTGTACCAACACTCCTCTTCGACCCCGGCTTCGCTGTAAACGGGAGGCTAGAGACTAACCCACCTCTAGTCAGAAGTCTTGTACCAAGTTGTGTACAGGGGTTTAGCGGCTTTTTTGTCGTATAGCACGGCAGGGTAAGCCCGGGGGCTGTGGGACCATGCCAAAGGCGTTGGCATGACGGTACCCGGAGGCCGAAGTGTCCGCCGAGTGCGTGTGATCACAGCCAACGGACTATATCTGCAGCTTATAAGCTCCAGAACTGTGTCCAGCGTCATTTCCTTGGCTTGCAGACCTCCAGTTCTCCCTTGTAGGGCTCGGTGGTGGGTGGAGTAGTCTGCAGACGAATCCTCCTCCTTTTTCCACGGGTAAAAACAAAAACAAAAACTCCAAATTCAAGTCACCTGAGAAAATGATTGTTGACAACGACTCTCCTTCGTCTTCTCAACCTACCAAGCCCCATAACCTTAAACGGTCTTTAGATCATGACCTGGACCAAGAACGTGGAACCTCTTCTTCGGCAGCTGTATCAGTCGCTCCGAAGCGTCGTCTCCCCTCGATTGCTGTGAATACGCATGCTACACACTTAGTTGTAGAATCCATCGATCCGAATGAGAGACTGTCCACCAGATCTCCCTTTTTCATATCTAAAGCTTTGGACGCTGCGGTTGGCTCCTTGAAGTCTGTGAGGAAGCTTCGCTCTGGGGACCTGCTTGTCCAAACTTGCAGTGTTTCTCAGAGTAACACTCTTCTGCACCTCACTAGTCTTCAAGGCATTCCTGTCAAAGTGACACCTCACCCGTTTCTTAACACCTCTCGGGGTGTTATTTCGGAGTTTGATCTCTTGCCATGCAGTGAGGACGAATTGGTAAGTGAACTGGCAGATCAGGGTGTTATTGCTGCACGTCGTATGATGTTCCGGCGCGGTGGTACTTTGATTAAGTCTAAAAATGTAATCTTGACTTTTAACTTCCCGAAAGTTCCGACCGAAATCAAGGCTGGCTACTTGGTCTGTGGAGTTCGCCCGTACATTCCCAGTCCTGTGCGCTGTTTCAGGTGCCAGAGGTACGGGCATTCACAACGTTCATGTCACAGTTCCGCTCGTTGCGCAAATTGTGGCTCCAGTGAACATGACGGGGAAGGTTGCACTTCTGCTGCCTGCTGTGTTAACTGTGGTGAGGCCCATGTAGCTTACAACCGCAACTGTATGAAATGGAAGGACGAGATGGCGATCCAGCGCCTCAAGACCCTGGAAGGCCTCTCGTACCCTGTTGCCAAGGCCAAGTTGGGTATTCCCAACAACCGACAGCGTACTTTTACCGCAGTAGTTCAGTCTCTGCCACAACCCGTGCAGCTCTTTGTTCCGCGCCCTGTAGCTCTCGCCGCACTTGCCAAGAGATCTACAGCTGAACAAGCGACACAGGTGGATTTCACCGAGCTCCAGCTTATTCGACCAGCTGACTCGGCGCCTTCTCTTTTGAAGACGACAGACTCTTCCAGTTCCCAGCAGAAAACCTGTACGTGTGGAAGACCCGGCCCTAAATCCGCAAAGGTGTGCAGTGTCCATCCAACTGTCGCAGTCCAACTGACTAACATTGCAGCTGTCTCAGACTCAGCGAGGTCCCCACCCTCAACCAACATTATAAAGGAAAATAAGGGGGAGGAGAGTGACAGTTCGTCCCTCTCCCGTGACTCATCTTATGTGTAGTTGTGTTCGTTTTCGTGATGTGTTTTATCATTATCATTCCTCAGTTTTACTTAATCGGCTAGTTTCTAACCATTGTACCATGCTTTTAATACAGTTTGTTTCATTGTCTTTTTTGGCCCTTCCATCATTCTCATGGTTCCGTTTTACTTGGTCAGCCAGATTTTGGGATTTATGCCACGTTTTTTAATACTGTTTATCTTGTGTCAGGCGCTCTTTGGCCAAACATGGCCCTTGCGCCATAAAAATCAACGAAACCAAACTATTTGCGTTTAAAAACTACCTTAAATGGTGCAGTACGGTTTCCCTATTGCTATTAGTTTCGGAGATAATAGTGACTATAGGATTTTGTAGCCATTAAAGACGCTAAAAATTTGCCAAAATGACACCTTCGACAATAACTCCAAAACTAAAACAGCTATTCCGGATTTAACTACATAGACTTGTTTGCGTTTATAAACTACCCTAAGTGAAGCAGTATGGTTTTTCTATTCCTATTAGTTTCGGAGATAATGCAGACTATAGGATTTTGTGGCCATTAGGCACGAACAAAAACACTAAAAGTTTGCCAAAATGACACCATCGACAATAACTACAAAACAAAAACGACTATTCCGGAATTATCTACATAGACTTGTTTGCGTTATAAACTACCCTAAGTGTTGTAGTGCGGTTTTCCTATTGCTATTAGTTTCGGAAAAAATTGAGACCATATCGTTTTGAAGTCATTTCGCACGGTAAAAAACGCTAAAAATTTGCTAAAAGGACACCATCGACAACAACTCCAAAACTAAAACAGCTATTCCGGATTTAACTACATAGTCTTGTCTGCGTTTATAAACTACCCTAAGTGAAGCAGTTTGGTTTTTCTTTTCGTATTACTGTCGGAGATAATAGTGACTACAGGATATTGTAGCCATTTGGCACGGTCAAAAACGCTAACAATTTGCCAAAATGATACCATCAACAAACACTCCGAAACTAAAACAGCAATTCCGGATTTACCTACATAGTCTTGTTTGCGTTTATAAACTACCATAAGTGGTGCAGTACGGTTTCCCTATTGCTATTAGTTTCGGAGATAATAGTGACTATAGGATTTTGTAGCCATTAAAGACGCTAAAAATTTGCCAAAATGACACCATCGACAATAATTCTAAAACTAAAACAGTGTTCTGGATTTAACTACATAGTCTTGTTTGCGTTTATAAACTACCCTTAGTGATGCAGTATGGTATTTCTATTCGTATAAGTTTCGGACATTATTGTGAATATAGGATTTTTTAGCCATTTGGCACGGTCAAAACGCTAAAAAACTGCCAAAA
This sequence comes from Macrothele yani, assembly GCA_039090855.1. Taxonomy (NCBI): domain Eukaryota; kingdom Metazoa; phylum Arthropoda; class Arachnida; order Araneae; family Macrothelidae; genus Macrothele; species Macrothele yani. The sequence goes on along the minus strand of CM077009.1, from coordinate 75,445,262 downwards.
TGACACCATCGACAATAACTCCAAAACTAAAACAGCTATTCTGTATTTAAGTACATAGTCTTGTTTGCGTTTATAAACTACCCTTAATGATGCAGTATGGTTGTTCTATTGCTATTAGTTTCGGAAAAAATTGAAACTATATCGTTTTGAAGTCATTTCGCACGGTGAAAAACGCTGAAAATTTGCCAAAATGATACCATCAACAATAACTCCAAAACTAAAACAGATATTTCAGATTTAACTACTAGTCTTGTTTATATTTATTAACTTCCCTACGTCATGCAATATGGTTTTTCTATTCGTATTAGTTTCGGAGATGATAGGGACAATAAGATTTTGTAGCCATTTGGCACGATCAATTACGCTAAAAATTTCCCAAAATGACACCATCGACAATAACTCCAAAACTAAAACAGCTATTACGGATTTAACTACATAGTCCTGTTTGCGTTTATAAACAACCTTAAGTGGTGCAGTACGGTTTCCCTATTGCTATTAGTTTCGGAGATAATAGTGACTATAGGATTTTGTAGCCATTAAAGACGTTAAAAATTTGTTAAAATGACACCATCGACAATATCTCCAAAACACAGCTATTCCGGATTTAACTACATAGTCTTGTTTGCGTTTATAAACTGACCTAAGTGATGCACTATGGTTGTTCTATTGCTATTAGTTTCAGAAAAATTGAGACTATATCGTTTTGAAGTCATTTCGCACGGTGAAAAACGCTGAACATTTGCTAAAATGATACCGTCAACAATAACTCCAAAATTAAAACAGCTATTTACGATTTAACTAGATAGTCTTGTTTACGTTTATTACCTACCCTGCGTGATGCAATATGGTTTTTCTATTCGTATTAGTTTCGGAGATAATAGGGACAATAAAATTTTGTAGCCATTTGGCACGGTCAAAACGCTAAAAATTTGCCAAAATGACACCATCGACAATAACGGAAAAATTAAAACAGCTATTCTGGATTTAACTACATAGTCTTATTTACTTTTATTAACTACCCTAAGTGATTCAATATGGTTTTTCTATTCGTATTAGTTTCGGAGATAATGGTGACAATAGGATTTTGTAGCCATTTGGCACCATCAAATACGCTAAAAATTTGCCAAAATGACACCATCGACAATAACTCCAAAACAAAAACAGCTATTTCGGATTTGCCTACATAGTCTTGTTTTCGTTTATAAACTATTCAAAGTGCTGCAGTATGGTTTTTCTATTCGTATTAGTTTCGGACATTGTGACTATAGGATTTTTTAGCCATTTGGCACGGTCAAAACGCTAAAAATTTGCCAAAAATACACCATCGACAATAACTCCAAAACTAAAACAGCTATTCCGGATTTAACTACATAGTCTTGTTTGCGATTGTAAACTATCCTATGTGATGCAGTATGGTTTTTCTATTCGTATTACTGTAGGAGATAATAGTGACTACAGTATTTTGTAGCCATTTGGCACGGTCAAAAACGCTAACAATTTGCCAAAATGATACCATCAACAAACACTCCAAAACTAAAACAGCAGTTCCGGATTGAACTACATAGTCTTGTTTGCGTTTATAAACTACCATAAGTGGTACAGTACGGTTTCCCTATTGCTATTAGTTTCGGAGATAATAGTGACTGTATGATTTTGTAGCCATTAAAGACGCTAAAAAATTGCCAAAATGACACCATCGACAATAACTCCAAAACTAAAACAGCTATTCCGGATTTAACTACATAGTCTTGTTTGCGTTTATATACTATTCTAAGTGATGCAGTATGGTTCTTCTATTGCTCTTAGTTTCAGAAAAATTGAGACTATATCGTTTTGAAGTCATTTCACACGGTGAAAAACGCTAAAAATTTGCTAAAATGATACCGTCAACAATAACTCCAAAACCAAAACAGCTATTTCCGATTTAACTACATAGTCTTGTTTACGTTTATTAACTACCCTACGTGATGCAATATGGTTTTCCTATTCGTATTAGTTTCGGAAATAATAGGGACAATAAAATTTTGTAGCCATTTGGCACGATCGAATACGCTAAAAATTTGCCAAAATGACACCAACGACAATAACTACAAAACTAAAACAGCTATTCCGGATTTAACTATGTAGTCTTGTTTGCGTTTATATACTATTCCAAGTGATGCAGTATGGTTCTTCTATTCGTATTAGTTTCTGAGATAATAGTGACTGTAGGGCCAGACATATCAATTCTTAGATAATACCTTTTGTTTCCCGCCGTATAGCGAGCTACCGCCTCGCCTTTACTATACAATCTGGCTATCAAGGCGGCTGAAGGCGTCCTTGTGTAGAAGAATAATTACCTCGACAAACACAGTCCAGTACACGGAAATAAAAACAACAACAAGACTTTATTATTCCGATAACATTTGCTTCACGGGTTTCCGATGATTTTCCGCTCAGGTTCCCGTGCTACCTTTCCACAATTCTTTCCGCGATACCCGGTGGACGAAGGAATCCTCCTTCCCGTTCACCACGCTGCACGTCTGCGATAACCGCAGTCCTTTCGTCAGAAACTGTTGTCCAAACCAGGACCCTCTCTCCTTGACGACCGAAGCTCAACTGTCTCACTTAATCCTCCTCGCCCTTTCTGTCCTCTATCACGCATGCGCAAGAAAAACTGGTTTTCCCGGTCAGCACGTGAAATACCTGTACTCAGGAATGTCGTCGGATACCCGCAGGGGATTACAACCTTGCACGTATACAAAAGCAGTATGACAACTTGCTTAACAGAAACACTCGAGCAGCTGACTCTTCAAGGTCAGATGCCCCAGGTGTTCATGCACCCCTCTCTTAATCCCCCATAGGATTATAATCGTATCACGTGGGTGGTGAAGAATATCAGTTCTTATCTGAAACAACAAAATGGCGGAACGAAACGTCCGTCCGCACGTGTTCATCACAATATTAAAAGTACATAAATCCATGATTGACAGTTCGATTGCGGGCGACCCTTACAGGCCCCCACCAAATGAACAAGAGATACGGTCTTTTGCCGTATTCTCGAGTCAGTCTCTTCCTTGCCTGCTGATCTTGGGTGACACAACATAATACACTTTTTCACTTCTCGCACGTTATGTAACATATACACTTGTACCACCCTGAGACCTTCTGTGGATCACCACCTGTGCCGTGAAACATTCTCACCATGGCGCTGCCCTACTCTTTAAAACTGAGTCTTGACAACGCATCGGCGTGAGGAATTAGTTTGCCCGCGACATGAGATATGGATAAATTAAATTGGGAAATAGCCAAACTCCAACGCTGTAATTTTGAACTTTGCGATGCGGAACGGGTGAGAAAAGTAAGGGGGTTGTGATCGGACATAACTTCGACCCGGTTACCGAAAATCCACCCTTCAAACCTTTGCAAACCCCATACTATGGCGTACGCCTCCTGATGGCTGACCGCCCATCTGGCTTGCGTCCCATTTAATTTTTTGCTAGCATAGGCCACTGGCCTAATGTTGCCTTCCTCATCCCTCTGACTCAAACAACATGCCACCGCAAAGGAACTCGCATCCGTGTGTAAGATAAAATGCTTACTGAAATCCGGGGTGTTTAATACCGGTGCCTTACACAAATTTTCCTTCAGAGTCCTGAATGATTCCTCCAACTTTTCTGACCAAACTACCCTATCTGCTGCCCTTTTCCCTGTACAATCTGTTAAAGGTTTAGCTATCTTTGCGAAGTTAGGTACGTAATCACGGTAATACCCACATAATCCCAAAAAGCTACGTATTTCCTTTTTTGTCTGAGGGGGCAAAAGGTCCCTGATGGCCTGTAATTTCTCGGGGTCCGGCCGGTGATGACCCGAGCCGACCACGTGCCCTAAGTAATTCACCTCCGTACGGGCGAAACAGCATTTGTTCAAATTTCCCGTAAAGCCTGCCGCCTCCAAACTTTCAATTACTCCTTTCAAATGTTTCAAATGCTCCTCCCATGAGCCAGAAAAAATAGCCACGTCGTCCAGGTACGCTATCGCATAGTCTTGGTGCGGGGTCAAAACCTTATTCATGGCTCTCTGAAAAGTAGCCGCCGCTCCTGATAACCCAAAGGGCATTACTTTCCATTGATAGAGCCCCTTATGCGTTGCAAAAGTGGTATACTTTCTACTGTCGGGGTCCATTGGGATTTGATAGTACCCCTTTAACATATCGAACGTAGTAATATATCGGGCTGCCCCCACCTTCGCTAACAAATCTGGGATATGAGACATCGGAAATGCGTCCGGAACAGTGTGAGAATTTAACATTCTGTAATCCACACACATCCGAACCTCTCCATTCTTCTTAGCCACGCATACTACCGGATGACTATACTCTTCTTTTGCTTCTTCAATCATCCCACGATCCCACAACTCCTGGATCTGGCTCTCCACTGCTCTCTGCATCGATTGTGGCACCTTGTATCTGTGCTGGGTACGAAGTACGCTTTCCGGCTGGAGTGTAATTGTGTGCTTCCCAACTGACGTCTCTCCCACGTCTCCCGAAAGGAACTTCTTCGAGTTGTTCACCAGCTCCTGTAACTCCCTAAGTTGCTCCCGAGTTATCCTTTCCCTATCTATCCTGATTTCTTCAGGTTCTACCAACTGTAACGTAACCTGTCCCAACACTTGCTCCCGATGATACAACATTCCATCCGTATAGAGATAACCACCTCTGCCATTTTCCGCCTCATTCCTAGTGGCTACTAACGTCACACACCTCTTTTGTTGCTCTGTAAACAAGCGTCTGTCTGAACTCCCCTGAGCTTCACTCGTATCCAAATCAGTAGCGCTATCTCCTGTTCCCTCGCTAGCTGTCGTTGCCTCTCCTGATTGGTCGACCTGCTGTTGCTCTCGCTGATTTTCCTTGCCGGCTTTAGCACTGAGTGCTAAAATCCTGGGGCTATTTTGCTCTTCAAGCCACGTTTCACCAACTAAGCGTGCTTGCTCCTCCTCCGCTGAAACAACTGTGATCGCAGGGCTTTCAATTCCTAGAATATCCTCCTCTTCGATTAGCGCTTCGCCAGTCTCAGATTCTGGATGCACATCCGACCTATTCCCTAACTCTAACGCCTTTTCACACGAGGTTGCCCACATCGGAGTAGCTTCCCTTAAACTTTTGATGCGCTGGTAATCCTCCGTTCCTATAGTTACCCTGTTCACCAGATTAGGAACAATTGCACACATCACTTCGCAAAAACTTTCTGGCGCTTCTCCTGTTTCTAATCCCTCTTCATCTAATCGGAGATTCAATTGTTTAATAACAAACTCTCCCTTACTACCATCGAAGCCTCTTAAAATTATTCTACCCTTTGGTTCCAACAGCTCTTCGCCAAGTAACCCTCCTCTTACACAACTCACCTCCGCGCCTGAGTCAATAAGGATTTCGGTGCTCTTTCCGCATTCCGACTTAACCCTCTTCACTTCTCCTACCGGAATTTCTATTACCTCGTTCTGACTTCCTTCCTGGCCTAAAACTCTATCTACCTTAGCCGTCATTCTTTTATCATCGCTGACCTCTATCCTTCTCTCTGAAACATCTTCGGCTCCCTTTTGTCCCATCGCTACTCTGTTTACCTTATTTGGGGGGTCTTTCCTCCAATTCTGAAAGTAAGAGCTGGGAGTACTCTGGGATGCCTTCTGGTTACAGTTTGCTTTACGGTGCCCCACTACTCCACATCTAAAGCATATAATTCCCTTATCCAAACTGGAATTCCCTACGATAGGCCTCGCCGCTGAGTAACCTGGCTTATGCCCGATGCTCTGATTTGTCCCGGAAAACTTTCCTTTCCATTGATTTCTGCCTGTCGGAAAACTTCCCTTCTTCCAGGCTTCTGATTGACCTCCTTTGAAATACGTTCCCAAGGGATGACTGGGTTTACATCTTCCTACTTCTATTCCCATAGCTCCCACGTGACTTTCGTATAAATCACAAAGTTCTCCTAATTCTGTCGAAGGAACTAACTTCCCTACGGAACCTCTTTGAAGAATGTAGGTCTTCAGTTCTGGGGACAACAAAGTTTTGAATTTGTCGCATACCAACAAATTGACCAACTGATCGAATTCTTTCACTTCACTACTGTTGATGTAGTATGTTAGGGTCCTCTTAATACGTCCCGCTAACTGCAAGTAGCTTTCCCCTTTGTTCTTACTGATATTCTCAAATTGTTTCAAATAAATATGCGGAGTCAAATGGCATTCCACCAAAATTGCCTCCTTAACTATTTCGTACTTATCGTACTGCTCTATAGTCAAACGACGAAATAAGTGGTTCACACATTCTGAATTGAATAAGGCTATCACCAAACGACCTTTCATTTCTTCCGGTACTGAGTGTAATACAAATGCCCTTTCTAACGAATCAAAGAAGTCCAGAATTTCTTCCGGCTTACGGGGACTTCTGGGTAAAGTTCTTTCCAAGATTCTCATGTAGTCGGCCAACTTACCCTCATTTTTACCTTTAATAGACTCCTTCTCTTTCTCATTAATTAATTCTAATTTTCTTAACTCAAATTCCCTTTCTTCTTTCCTATCCGCTAATTGTAATTCTAGCATTCTTTGTTCCCTCTCAGCCTTTCTCTCTTCTATCTCAAGCATTTTAAATTTAAGTTCCCATTCCATTCTAGCTGGATTATTTTTCTTGTCTTCCATATTAATGCTTACTTCTTTACTAGAATCTAATTCTGAATCGCTAAGAATACTATTATCTTCGTTGTCCGCGTCTAAATTATCCTCAACTTTCCCTTCCAAAAGCTGTCATGATAATACACTACAATACACATTCAAAAAATACACTCATGCAAAGAAATAAGAAAAGAAATCATGCAAACTTCCGCATTAAATCCTCGAAGGTTAATCTGCTTCTTGTTTTGTTTCTAACCTATCTCTACCTTCATGCATTACCCGAACATCTATTATCCTGTTTTACTCAGAATACTTATATTCCTTCTGTCTCTTTCGCTACACGTAAAAAAAAAAAATCAATACGCTATTCTAGCTTCAAATTTCTTAAATCGTAAACATGAAAACTCGACTTATCTAAACACTTATTACTTAATGAAAATATTTTGACACTTCGCATTCTCTAGCAACTGACATAAAATTAACTGTTACAAAATTTTACTTTACAATGCTTTACTCTGAGAATATCTAATTATTAGCTTTCCCTTTCCTTTCTAGTACCATGGTGAGAACTTCTACTCTTAACCCTAAATTATACCAAATGCACAGGCAAAGACACAGAAATAATCTCAGAAAAAAAATGTGGTACGTTACCTGAGCACTCAGGCTTCTTCTCTTGTCTTGCTTGTAAGTCCTCGTCCTGCTTGGGATTTCCATAGGCTGAGGTGCACACTGTCTTTGTCTTTGTCGACACGATGGATACCTTATCTCGGCTAGCACGCTGGTGTCTCTTTCTTCCGGTCGGCACGTCGTCAGAGTTCTGTCATTCGGTCACAGGAATTTTCACAAAAAGTCCGTTGTTCCTTCTTCACACGTGTCGCCATTCACGTCATTCATGAGCTCGCTTTCAGGCTGATCCTACCGACTGCGCCACTTTATCTGGCTGTAGGGCCAGACATATCAATTCTTAGATAATACCTTTTGTTTCCCGCCGTATAGCGAGCTACCGCCTCGCCTTTACTATACAATCTGGCTATCAAGGCGGCTGAAGGCGTCCTTGTGTAGAAGAATAATTACCTCGACAAACACAGTCCAGTACACGGAAATAAAAACAACAACAAGACTTTATTATTCCGATAACATTTGCTTCACGGGTTCCCGATGATTTTCCGCTCAGGTTCCCGTGCTACCTTTCCACAATTCTTTCCGCGATACCCGGTGGACGAAGGAATCCTCCTTCCCGTTCACCACGCTGCACGTCTGCGATAACCGCAGTCCTTTCGTCAGAAACTGTTGTCCAAACCAGGACCCTCTCTCCTTGACGACCGAAGCTCAACTGTCTCACTTAATCCTCCTCGCCCTTTCTGTCCTCTATCACGCATGCGCAAGAAAAACTGGTTTTCCCGGTCAGCACGTGAAATACCTGTACTCAGGAATGTCGTCGGATACCCGCAGGGGATTACAACCTTGCACGTATACAAAAGCAGTATGACAACTTGCTTAACAGAAACACTCGAGCAGCTGACTCTTCAAGGTCAGATGCCCCAGGTGTTCATGCACCCCTCTCTTAATCCCCCATAGGATTATAATCGTATCACATGGGTGGTGAAGAATATCAGTTCTTATCTGAAACAACAAAATGGCGGAACGAAACGTCCGTCCGCACGTGTTCATCACAATATTAAAAGTACATAAATCCATGATTGACAGTTCGATTGCGGGCGACCCTTACAGTGACTATAGAATTTTGTAGCCATTTGGCACGGTCAAAAACGCTAAAAATTTGCCAAAATGACACCATCTACAATAACGCAAAAACTAAAACAGCTATTCTGGATTTAACTACATAGTCTTATTTACTTTTATTAACTACCCTAAGTGATGCAATATGGTTTTTCTATTCGTATTTGTTTCGGAGATAATGGTGACAATAGGATTTTGTAGCCATTTGGCACCATCAAATACGCTAAAAATTTGCCAAAATGACACCATCGACAATAACTCCAAAACAAAAACAGCTATTTCGGATTTAACTACATAGTCCTGTTTGCATTTAAAAACTACCTTAAGTGGTGCAGTACGGTTTCCCTATTGCTAATATTAGTTTCGGAGATAATAGTGACTATAGGATTTTGTAGCCATTAAACACGCTAAAAATTTGTCAAAATGACACCATCGACAATAACTCCAAAAGTAAAACAGCTATTCCGGATTTAACTACATAGTCTTGTTTGCGTTTATAAACTATTCTAAGTGATGCAGTATGATTCTTCTATTCGTATTAGTTTCTGAGATAATAGTGACTGTAGAATTTTGTAGCCATTTGGCACGATCAAAACGCTAAAAATTTGCCAAAATGACACCATCGACAATAACTCAAAAACTAAAACAGCTATTCCGGATTTAACTACATAGTCTTGTTTGCGTTTATAAACTATCTTACGTGGTGCAGTACGGTTTCCCTATTGCTCTTAGTTTCGGAGATAATAGCGACTATAGGATTTTGTAGCCATTAAAGACGCTAAAAATTTGCAAAAATGAAACCATCGACAATAACTCCAAAACTAAAACTGCTATTCCGGATTTAACTACATAGTCTTGTTTGCGGTTGTAAGCTATCCTAAGTGATGCAGTATGGTTTTTCTATTCGTATTACTGTCAGAGATAATAGTGACTACAGGATTTTGTAGCCATTTGGCACGGTCAAAAACGCTAACAATTTGCCAAAATGATACCATCAACAAACACTCCAAAACTAAAACAGCAATACCGAATTTAACTACATAGCCTTGTTTGCGTTTATAAACTACCATACGTGGTGCAGTACGGTTTCCCTATTGCTAATAGTTTCGGAGATAATAGTGACTATAGGATTTTGTAGCCATTAAAGACGCTAAAAACTTGCCAAAATGACACCATCCACAATAACTCCAAAACTAAAACAGCTATTCTGTATTTAAGTACATAGTCTTGTTTGCGTTTATAAACTACTCTAAATGATGCAGTATGGTTGTTCTATTGCTATTAGTTTCGGAAAAAATTGAAACTATATCGTTTTGAAGTTATTTCGCACGGTGAAAAACGCTGAAAATTTGCCAAAATGATACCACCAACAATAACTCCAAAACTAAAACAGAGATTTCCGATTTAACTACATAGTCTTGTTTATGTTTATTAACTACCCTACGTGATGCAATATGGTTTTTCTATTCGTATTAGTTTCGGAGATAATAGGGACAATAAGATTTTGTAGCCATTTGGCACGATCAATTACGCTAAAAATTTCCCAAAATGACACCATCGACAATAACTCCAAAACTAAAACAGCTATTCCGGATTTAACTGTATAGTCCTGTTTGCGTTTATAAACTACCTTAAGTGGTGCAGTACGGTTTCCCTATTGCTATTAGTTTCGGAGATAATAGTGACTTTAGGATTTTGTAGCCATTAAAGACGTTAAAAATTTGTTAAAATGACACCATCGACAATATCTCCAATACACAGCTATTCCGGATTTAACTACATAGTCTTGTTTGCGTTTATAAACTGACCTAAGTGATGCACTATGGTTGTTCTATTGCTATTAGTTTCAGAAAAATTGAGACTATATCGTTTTGAAGTCATTTCGCACGGTGAAAAACGCTGAACATTTGCTAAAATGATACCGTCAACAATAACTCCAAAATTAAAACAGCTATTTACGATTTAACTAGATAGTCTTGTTTACGTTTATTACCTACCCTGCGTGATGCAATATGGTTTTTCTATTCGTATTAGTTTCGGAGATAATAGGGACAATAAAATTTTGTAGCCATTTGGCACGGTCAAAACGCTAAAAATTTGCCAAAATGACACCATCGACAATAACGGAAAAATTAAAACAGCTATTCTGGATTTAACTACATAGTCTTATTTACTTTTATTAACTACCCTAAGTGATTCAATATGGTTTTTCTATTCGTATTTGTTTCGGAGATAATGGTGACAATAGGATTTTGTAGCCATTTGGCACCATCAAATACGCTAAAAATTTGCCAAAATGACACCATCGACAATAACTCCAAAACAAAAACAGCTATTTCGGATTTGCCTACATAGTCTTGTTTTCGTTTATAAACTATTCAAAGTGCTGCAGTATGGTTTTTCTATTCGTATTAGTTTCGGACATTGTGACTATAGGATTTTTTAGCCATTTGGCACGGTCAAAACGCTAAAAATTTGCCAAAAATACACCATCGACAATAACTCCAAAACTAAAACAGCTATTCCGGATTTAACTACATAGTCTTGTTTGCGATTGTAAACTATCCTATGTGATGCAGTATGGTTTTTCTATTCGTATTACTGTAGGAGATAATAGTGACTACAGTATTTTGTAGCCATTTGGCACGGTCAAAAACGCTAACAATTTGCCAAAATGATACCATCAACAAACACTCCAAAACTAAAACAGCAGTTCCGGATTGAACTACATAGTCTTGTTTACGTTTATAAAATACCATAAGTGGTACAGTACGGTTTCCCTATTGCTATTAGTTTCGGAGATAATAGTGACTGTATGATTTTGTAGCCATTAAAGACGCTAAAAAATTGCCAAAATGACACCATCGACAATAACTCCAAAACTAAAACAGCTATTCCGGATTTAACTACATAGTCTTGTTTGCGTTTATATACTATTCTAAGGGATGCAGTATGGTTCTTCTATTGCTATTAGTTTCAGAAAAATTGAGACTATATCATTTTGAAGTCATTTCACACGGTGAAAAACGCTAAAAATTTGCTAAAATGATACCGTCAACAATAACCCCAAAACCAAAACAGCTATTTCCGATTTAACTACATAGTCTTGTTTACGTTTATTAACTACCCTACGTGATGCAATATGGTTTTCCTATTCGTATTAGTTTCGGAAATAATAGGGACAATAAAATTTTGTAGCCATTTGGCACGATCGAATACGCTAAAAATTTGCCAAAATGACACCAACGACAATAACTACAAAACTAAAACAGCTATTCCGGATTTAACTATGTAGTCTTGTTTGCGTTTATATACTATTCCAAGTGATGCAGTATGGTTCTTCTATTCGTATTAGTTTCTGAGATAATAGTGACTATAGAATTTTGTAGCCATTTGGCACGGTCAAAAACGCTAAAAATTTGCCAAAATGACACCATCTACAATAACGCAAAAACTAAAACAGCTATTCTGGATTTAACTACATAGTCTTATTTACTTTTATTAACTACCCTAAGTGATGCAATATGGTTTTTCTATTCGTATTTGTTTCGGAGATAATGGTGACAATAGGATTTTGTAGCCATTTGGCACCATCAAATACGCTAAAAATTTGCCAAAATGACACCATGGACAATAACTCCAAAACAAAAACAGCTATTTCGGATTTAACTACATAGTCCTGTTTACATTTAAAAACTACCTTAAGTGGTGCAGTACGGTTTCCCTATTGCTAATATTAGTTTCGGAGATAATAGTGACTATAGGATTTTGTAGCCATTAAACACGCTAAAAATTTGTCAAAATGACACCATCGACAATAACTCCAAAAGTAAAACAGCTATTCCGGATTTAACTACATAGTCTTGTTTGCGTTTATAAACTATTCTAAGTGATGCAGTATGATTCTTCTATTCGTATTAGTTTCTGAGATAATAGTGACTGTAGAGTTTTGTAGCCATTTGGCACGATCAAAACGCTAAAAATTTGCCAAAATGACACCATCGACAATAACTCAAAAACTAAAACAGCTATTCCGGATTTAACTACATAGTTTTGTTTGCGTTTATAAACTATCTTACGTGGTGCAGTACGGTTTCCCTATTGCTCTTAGTTTCGGAGATAATAGCGACTATAGGATTTTGTAGCCATTAAAGACGCTAAAAATTTGCAAAAATGAAACCATCGACAATAACTCCAAAACTAAAACTGCTATTCCGGATTTAACTACATAGTCTTGTTTGCGGTTGTAAACTATCCTAAGTGATGCAGTATGGTTTTTCTATTCGTATTACTGTCAGAGATAATAGTGACTACAGGATTTTGTAGCCATTTGGCACGGTCAAAAACGCTAACAATTTGCCAAAATGATACCATCAACAAACACTCCAAAACTAAAACAGCAATACCGAATTTAACTACATAGCCTTGTTTGCGTTTATAAACTACCATACGTGGTGCAGTACGGTTTCCCTATTGCTAATAGTTTCGGAGATAATAGTGACTATAGGATTTTGTAGCCTTAAAGACGCTAAAAACTTGCCAAAATGACACCATCCACAATAACTCCAAAACTAAAACAGCTATTCTGTATTTAAGTACATAGTCTTGTTTGCGTTTATAAACTACTCTAAATGATGCAGTATGGTTGTTCTATTGCTATTAGTTTCGGAAAAAATTGAAACTATATCGTTTTGAAGTCATTTCGCACGGTGAAAAACGCTGAAAATTTGCCAAAATGATACCACCGACAATAACTCCAAAACTAAAACAGAGATTTCCGATTTAACTACATAGTCTTGTTTATGTTTATTAACTACCCTACGTGATGCAATATGGTTTTTCTATTCGTATTAGTTTCGGAGATAATAGGGACAATAAGATTTTGTAGCCATTTGGCACTATCAATTACGCTAAAAATTTCCCAAAATGACACCATCGACAATAACTCCAAAACTAAAACAGCTATTCCGGATTTAACTGTATAGTCCTGTTGGCGTTTATAAACTACCTTAAGTGGTGCAGTACGGTTTCCCTATTGCTATTAGTTTCGGAGATAATAGTGACTATAGGATTTTGTAACCATTAAAGACGCTAAGAATTTGTCAAAAGGACACCATCGATAATAACTGCAAAACTAAAACAGCTATTCCGGATTTAACTACATAGTCTTGTTTGCGTTTATAAACTGACCTAAGTGATGCAGTATGGTTGTTCTATTGCTATTAGTTTCAGAAAAAGTGAGATTATATCGTTTTGAAGTCATTTCGCACGGTGAAAAACGCTAAAAATTTGCTAAAATGATACCGTCAACAATAACTCCAAAACTAAAACAGCTATTTCCGATTTAACTACATAATCTTGTTTACGTTTATAAACTATTCTAAGTGATGGAGTAGGGTTCTTCTATTCGTACTAGTTTTTGAGATAATAGTGACTATAGAATTTTGTAGCCATTTGGCACGGTTAAAACGCTAAAAATTTGCCAAAATGACACCATCGACAATAACGCAAAAACTAAAACAGCTATTCTGGATTTAACTACATAGTCTTATTTACTTTTATTAACTACCCTACGTGATGCAATATGGTTTTTTTATTTGTATTAGTTTCGGAGATAATATTAGACTTTAGGATTTTGTAGCCATTAGGCACGATCAAAAACGCCAAAAGTTTGCCAAAATGATACCATCGACAATAACCACAAAACTAAAACGTCTATTCCGGAATTAGCTACATAGTCTTGTTTGCGTTATAAACTACCCTAAGTGGCTTAGTGCGGTTTTCCTATTGCTATTAGTTTCGGAAAAAATTGAGACCATATCGTTTTGAAGTCATTTCGCACGGTGAAAAACGCTAAAAATTTGCCAAAAAGACACCATCGACAATAACTCCAAAACTAAAACAGCTATTTCGGATTTAACTACATAATCTTGTTTGCGGTTGTAACCTATCCTAAGTGATGCAGTATGGTTTTTCTATTCGTATTACTGTCGGAGATAATAGTGACTACAGGATTTTGTAGCCATTTATCACTGTCAAAAACGCTAACAATTTGCCAAAATGACACCATTGACAATAACTTCAAAACAAAAACAGCTATTTCGGATTTAACTACATAGCCTTGTTTGCGTTTATAAACTATTCTAAGTGCTGCAGTATGGTTTTTCTATTCGTATTAGTTTTGGACATTATTGTAACTATAGTATTTTTTAGCCATTTGGCACGGTCAAAACGCTAAAAATTTGCCAAAATGACACCATCGACAATAACTCCAAAACTAAAACAGCAATTCCGGATTTAACTACATAGTCCTGTTTGCATTTAAAAACTACCTTAAGTGGTGCAGTACGGTTTCCTATTGCTATTATTAGTTTCGGTGATAATAGTGACTGTAGGATTTTGTAGCCATTTGGCACGGTCAAAAACGCTAAAAATTTGTCAAAATGACACCATCGGGAATAACTTCAAAAGTAAAACAGCTATTCCGGATTTAACTACATAGTCTTGTTTGCGTTTATAAACTACCCTAAGTGATGCAGTATGGTTGTTCTATTGCTATTAGTTTAGGAAAAAATTGACACTATATCGTTTTGAAGTCATTTCGCACGGTGAAAAACGATGAAAATTTGCGAAAATGATACCATCAACAATACCTAAAAAACTAAAACATCTATTTCCGATTTACCTATATAGTCTTGTTTACGTTTATTAACTACCCTAAGTTATGCAATATGGTTTTTCTATTCGTGTTAGTTTCGGAGATATTAGGGACAATAGGATTTTGTAGCTATTTGGCACGATCAAATACGCTAAAAATTTGCCAAAATAACACCATCGACAATAACTCCAAAACTAAAACAGCTATTCCGGATTTAACTACATAATCTTGTTTCCGTTTATAAACTATTCTAAGTGATGCAGTATGATTCTTCTATTCGTATTAGTTTCTGAGATAATAGTGACTATAGAATTTTGTAGTCATTTGGCACGATCAAAAACGCTAAAAATTTGTCAAAATGACACCATCGACAATAACTCCAAAACTAAAACAACTATTCTGGATTTAACTACATAGTCCTGTTTGCGTTTATAAACTACCTTAAGTGGTGCAGTACGGTTTCCCTATTGCTATTAGTTTCGGAGATAATAGTGACTATAGGGTTTTGAAGTCATTTCGCACGGTCAAAAACGCTAAAAATTTGCCAAAATGACACCATCGTTAATAACTCCAAAACTAAAACAGCTATTCCGGATTTAACTACATAGTCTTGTTTGCGTTTATAAACTACCCTAATTGATGCAGTATGGTTTTTCTATTCGTATTAGTTTCGGAGATAATGCAGACTATAGAATTTTGTAGCCATTAGGAAACGATCAAAAACACTAAAAGTTTGCCAAAATGACACCATCGACAATAACTACAAAACTAAAACGACTATTCCGGAATTAGCTACATAGACTTGTTTGCGTTTATAAACTACCCTAAGTGTTGTAGTGCGGCTTCCCTATTGCTATTAGTTTCCGAAAAAATTGAGACCATATCGTTTTGAAGTCATTTCGCACGGTGAAAAACGCTAAAAATTTGCCAAAAAGACACCATCGACAATAACTCCAAAACTAAAACAGCTATTCCGGATTTAACTACATAGTCTTGTTTGCGATTGTAAACTATCCTAAAGGATGCAGTATGGTTTTTCTATTCGTATTACTGTAGGAGATAATAGTGACTACAGTATTTTGTAGCCATTTGGCACGGTCAAAAACGCTAACAATTTGCCAAAATGACACCATCAACAAACACTCTAAAACTAAAACAGCTATTCCGGATTTAACTACATAGTCTTGTTTGCGTTTATAAACTGACCTAAGTGATGCAGTATGGTTGTTCTATTGCTATTAGTTTCAGAAAAAGTGAGATTATATCGTTTTGAAGTCATTTCGCACGGTGAAAAACGCTAAAAATTTGCTAAAATGATACCGTCAACAATAACTCCAAAACTAAAACAGCTATTTCCGATTTAACTACATAGTCTTGTTTACGTTTATAAACTATTCTAAGTGATGGAGTAGGGTTCTTCTATTCGTACTAGTTTCTGAGATAATAGTGACTATAGAATTTTGTAGCCATTTGGCACGGTCAAAAACGCTAAAAATTTGCCAAAATGACACCATCGACAATAACGCAAAAACTAAAACAGCTATTCTGGATTTAACTACATAGTCTTGTTTACTTTTATTAACTACCCTAAGTGATGCAATATGGTTTTTTTATTCGTATTAGTTTCGGAGATAATATTGACTATAGGATTTTGTAGCCATTAGGCACGATCAAAAACGCTAAAATTTGCCAAAATGATGCCATCGACAATAACCACAAAACTAAAACGTCTATTCCGGAATTAACTACATAGTCTTGTTTGCGTTTATAAACTACCCTAAGTGGCTTAGTGCGGTTTTCCTATTGCTATTAGTTTCGGAAAAAATTGAGACCATATCGTTTTGAAGTCATTTCGCACGGTGAAAAACGCTAAAAATTTGCCAAAAAGACACCATCGACAATAACTCCAAAACTAAAACAGCTATTTCGGATTTAACTACATAGTCTTGTTTGCGGTTGTTAACTATCCTAAGTGATGCAGTATGGTTTTTCTATTCGTATTACTGTCGGAGATAATAATGACTACAGGATTTTGTAGCCATTTATCACTGTCAAAAACGCTAACAATTTGCCAAAATGACACCATCGACAATAACTCCAAAACTAAAACAGCTATTTCGGATTTAACTACATAGCCTTGTTTGCGTTTATAAACTATTCTAAGTGCTGCAGTATGGTTTTTCTATTCGTATTAGTTTTGGAGATTATTATAACTATAGTATTTTGTAGCCATTTGGCACGGTCAAAAACGCTAAAAATTTGCCAAAATGACACCATCGACAATAACTCCAAAACTAAAACAGCAATTCCGGATTTAACTACATAGTCCTGTTTGCATTTAAAAACTACCTTAAGTGGTGCAGTACGGTTTCCCTATTGCTATTAGTTTCGGAGATAATTGAGACTATATCGTTTTGAAGTCATTTCGCACGGTCAAAAACGCTGAAAATTTGTCAAAATGACACCATCGACAATAACTCCAAAAGTAAAACAGCTATTCCGGATTTAACTACATAGTCTTGTTTGCGTTTATAAACTACCCTAAGTGATGCAATATGGTTTTTCTATTTGTATTAGTTTCGGAGATAATATTGACTATAGGATTTTGTAGCCATTAGGCACGATCAAAAACGCTAAAAGTTTGCCAAAATGACACCATCGACAATAACCACAAAACTAAAACGTCTATTCCGGAATTAGCTACATAGTCTTGTTTGCGTTTATAAACTACCCTAAGTGGCTGCAGTGCGGTTTTCCTATTGCTATTAGTTTCGGAAAAAATTGAGACCATATCGTTTTGAAGTCATTTCGCACGGTGAAAAACGCTAAAAATTTGCCAAAAAGACACCATCGACAATAACTCCAAAACTAAAACAGCTATTTCGGATTTAACTACATAGTCTTGTTTGCGTTTATAAACTATCCTAAGTGATGCAGTATGGTTTTTCTATTCGTATTACTGTCGGAGATAATAATGACTACAGGATTTTGTAGCCATTTATCACTGTCAAAAACGCTAACAATTTGCCAAAATGACACCATCGACAATAACTCCAAAACTAAAACAGCTATTTCGGATTTAACTACATAGCCTTGTTTGCGTTTATAAACTATTCTAAGTGCTGCAGTATGGTTTTTCTATTCGTATTAGTTTTGGAGATTATTATAACTATAGTATTTTTTAGCCATTTGGCAAGGTCAAAACGCTAAAAATTTGCCAAAATGACACCATCGACAATAACTCCAAAACTAAAACAGCAATTCCGGATTTAACTACATAGTCTTGTTTGCGTTTAAAAACTACCTTAAGTGGTGCAGTACAGTTTCCCTATTGCTATTAGTTTCGGAGATAATTGAGACTATATCGTTTTGAAGTCATTTCGCACGGTCAAAAACGCTGAAAAATTTGCCAAAATGACACCATCGACAATAACTCCAAAACTAAAACAGCTATTCCGGATTTAACTGCATAGTCTTGTTTGCGTTTATAAACTACTCTAAATGATGCAGTATGGTTGTTCTATTGCTATTAGTTTCGGAAAAAATTGAGACTATATCGTTTTGAAGTCATTTCGCACGGTGAAAAACGCTGAAAATTTGCCAAACTGATACCATCAACAATAACTAAAAAACTAAAACAGCTATTTCCGATTTAACTGCATAGTCTTGTTTACGTTTATTAACTACCCTAAGTTATGAAGTATGGTTTTTCTATTAGTATTAGTTTCGGAGATATTAGGGACAATAGGATTTTGTAGCTATTTGGCACGATCAAATACGCTAAAAATTTGCCAAAATAACACCATCGACAATAACTCCAAAACTAAAACAGCTATTCCGGATTTAACTACATAGTCTTGTTTGCGTTTATAAACTATCTTAAGTGGTGCAGTACGGTTTACCTATTGCTATTAGTTTCGGAGATAATAGTGACTATATCGTTTTGAAGTCATTTCGCACGGTCAAAAACGCTGAAAATTTGCCAAAATAACACCATCGACAATAACTCCAAAACTAAAACAGCTATTTCGGATTTAACTGCATAGTCTTGTTTGCGTTTATAAACTATCCTAAGTGATGCAGTATGGTTTTTCGATTCGTATTAGTTTCGGAGATAATAGTTACTACAGGAATTTTTAGCCATTAGGCACGGTCAAAAACGCTAAAAATTTGCCAAATTGACATCATCGAGAATAACTCCAAAACTAAAACAGCTATTCCGGATTTAACTACATAGTCTTGTTTGCGTTTATAAACTACCCTAAGTGGTGCAGTATGGTTTTTCAATTAGTTTCGGAGATAATTTGAGACTATAGGATTTTGAAGTCATTTCGCACGTCAAAAACGCTGAAAAATTTGTCAAAATGACACCATCGACAATAATTCCAAAACTAAAACAGATATTTCCGATTTAACTACATTGCCTTGTTTACGTTTATAAACTACCCTAAGTGATGCAGTATGGTTTTTCCATTCGTATTAGTTTCGGAGATAATTGAGACTATATCGTTTTGAAGTCATTTCGCACGGTTAAAAACGCTGAATATTTGCCCAAAAGACACCTTTGATAATAACTCCAAAACTAAAACAGCGATTTCGGATTTAACTGCATAGTCTTGTTTGCGTTTATAAACTACCCTAAGTGGTGCAGTACGGTTTTCCTATTGCTATTAGTTTCGGAGATAATTGAAGACTATAGGATTTTGTAGCCATTTGGCACGGTGAAAAACGCTAAAAATTTGCCAAAATGACACCATCGATATTAACTCCAAAACTAAAACAGCGATTTCGGATTTAACTGCATAGTCTTGTTTGCGTTTATAAACTACCCTAAGTGGTGCAGTACGGTTTTTCTATTGCTATTAGTTTCGGAGATAATTGAGACTATATCGTTTTGAAGTCATTTCGCACGGTCAAAAACGCTGAAAATTTGCCAAAAAGACACCATCGACAATAACTCCAAAACTAAAACAGCTATTACGGATTTAACTGCATAGTCTTGTTTGCGTTTATAAAGCACCATAAGTGATGCAGTATGGTTTTTCTATCGCTATTAGTTTCGGAGATAATTGAGACTATATAGTTTTGAAGTCATTTCGCACGTCAAAAACGCTGAAAATTTGCCAAAAAGACACCATCGACAATAACTCCAAAACTAAAACAGCTATTCCGGATTTAACTGCATAGTCTTGTTTGCGTTTATAAGGTACCCTAAGTAATGCAGTATGGTTTTTCTATTCGTATTAGTTTCGGAGATATTTGAGACTATAGGATTTTGTAGACATTTGGCACGGTGAAAAACGCTAAAAATTTGCGAAAATGACACCATCGACAATAACTCCAAAACTAAAACAGCGATTCCGGATTTAACTGCATAGCCTTGTTTGCGTTTATAAACTACCATAAGTGGTGCAGTACGGTTTTCCTACTGCTATTAGTTTCGGAGATAATTGAGACTATATCGTTTTGAAGTCTTTCCGCACGGTTAAAAACGCTGAAAATTTGCCAAAAAGACACCATCGATATTAACTCCAAAACTAAAACAGCGATTTCGGATTTAACTGCATAGTCTTGTTTGCGTTTATAAACTACCCTAAGTGGTGCAGTACGGTTTTCCTATTGCTATTAGTTTCGGAGATAATTGAGACTATATCGTTTTGAAGTCATTTCGCAAGGTCAAAAACGCTGAAAATTTGCCAAAAAGACACCATCTACAATAACTCCAAAACAAAAACAGCTATTTCGGATTTGCCTACATAGTCTTGTTTTCGTTTATAAACTATTCAAAGTGCTGCAGTATGGTTTTTCTATTCGTATTAGTTTCGGAGATAATTGAGACTATAGGATTTTTTAGCCATTTGGCACGGTCAAAAACGCTAAAAATTTGCCAAAAATACACCATCGACAATAACTCCAAAACTAAAACAGCTATTCCGGATTTAACTGCATAGTCTTGTTTGCGTTTGTAAACTATCCTAAGTGATGCAGTATGGTTTTTCTATTCGTATTACTGTAGGAGATAATTGTGACTACAGTATTTTGTAGCCATTTGGCACGGTCAAAAACGCTAACAATTTGCCAAAATGATACCATCAACAAACACTCCAAAACTAAAACAGCAGTTCCGGATTGAACTACATAGTCTTGTTTGCGTTTATAAACTACCATAAGTGGTGCAGTACGGTTTCCCTATTGCTATTAGTTTCGGAGATAATTGAGACTATATCGTTTTGAAGTCATTTCGCACGGTCAAAAACGCTGAAAATTTGCCAAAATGACACCATCGACAATAACTCCAAAACTAAAACAGCTATTCCGGATTTAACTGCATAGTCTTGTTTGCGTTTATAATCTATCCTAAGTGATGCAGTATGGTTTTTCTATTCGTATTAGTTTCAGAGATAATTGAGACTACAGGATTTTGTAGCCATTTGGCACGGTCAAAAACGCTAAAAATTTGCCAAAATGACACCATCAACAATAACTCCAAAACTAAAACAGCAATACCGGATTTAACTGCATAGTCTTGTTTGCGTTTATAAACTACCATAAGTGGTGCAGTACGGTTTCCCTATTGCTATTAGTTTCGGAGATAATTGAGACTATATCGTTTTGAAGTCATTTCGCACGGTCAAAAACGCTGAAAATTTGCCAAAATGACACCATCGACAATAACTCCAAAACTAAAACAGCTATTCCGGATTTAACTGCATAGTCTTGTTTGCGTTTATAAACTACTCTAAGTGATGCAGTATGGTTGTTCTATTGCTATTAGTTTCGGAGATAATTGAGACTATATCGTTTTGAAGTCATTTCGCACGGTGAAAAACGCTGAAAATTTGCCAAAATGACACCACCAACAATAACTCCAAAACTAAAACAGCGATTTCGGATTTAACTGCATAGTCTTGTTTGCGTTTATTAACTACCCTAAGTGATGCAATATGGTTTTTCTATTCGTATTAGTTTCGGAGATAATTGAGACTATAAGATTTTGTAGCCATTTGGCACGATCAAAAACGCTAAAAATTTGCCAAAATGACACCATCGACAATAACTCCAAAACTAAAACAGCTATTCCGGATTTAACTGCATAGTCTTGTTTGCGTTTATAAACTACCTTAAGTGGTGCAGTACGGTTTCCCTATTGCTATTAGTTTCGGAGATAATTGAGACTATATCGTTTTGAAGTCATTTCGCACGGTCAAAAACGCTGAAAATTTGCCAAAAAGACACCATCGATAATAACTCCAAAACTAAAACAGCGATTCCGGATTTAACTGCATAGTCTTGTTTGCGTTTATAAACTGACCTAAGTGATGCAGTATGGTTGTTCTATTGCTATTAGTTTCGGAAATAATTGAGACTATATCGTTTTGAAGTCATTTCGCACGGTGAAAAACGCTGAACATTTGCCAAAATGACACCGTCAACAATAACTCCAAAACTAAAACAGCTATTTACGATTTAACTGCATAGTCTTGTTTGCGTTTATTACCTACCCTAAGTGATGCAGTATGGTTTTTCTATTCGTATTAGTTTCGGAGATAATTGAGACTATAAAATTTTGTAGCCATTTGGCACGGTCAAAAACGCTAAAAATTTGCCAAAATGACACCATCGACAATAACGGAAAAACTAAAACAGCTATTCTGGATTTAACTACATAGTCTTATTTACTTTTATTAACTACCCTAAGTGATGCAATATGGTTTTTCTATTCGTATTAGTTTCGGAGATAATTGAGACTATAGGATTTTGTAGCCATTTGGCACCATCAAAAACGCTAAAAATTTGCCAAAATGACACCATCGACAATAACTCCAAAACTAAAACAGCTATTTCGGATTTAACTGCATAGTCTTGTTTGCGTTTATAAACTATTCAAAGTGCTGCAGTATGGTTTTTCTATTCGTATTAGTTTCGGAGATAATTGAGACTATAGGATTTTTTAGCCATTTGGCACGGTCAAAAACGCTAAAAATTTGCCAAAAATACACCATCGACAATAACTCCAAAACTAAAACAGCTATTCCGGATTTAACTGCATAGTCTTGTTTGCGTTTATAAACTATCCTAAGTGATGCAGTATGGTTTTTCTATTCGTATTAGTTTAGGAGATAATTGAGACTACAGTATTTTGTAGCCATTTGGCACGGTCAAAAACGCTAAAAATTTGCCAAAATGACACCATCGACAATAACTCCAAAACTAAAACAGCGATTCCGGATTTAACTACATAGTCTTGTTTGCGTTTATAAACTACCCTAAGTGGTGCAGTACGGTTTCCCTATTGCTATTAGTTTCGGAGATAATTGAGACTATATCGTTTTGAAGTCATTTCGCACGGTCAAAAACGCTGAAAATTTGCAAAAATGACACCATCGACAATAACTCCAAAACTAAAACAGCTATTCCGGATTTAACTACATAGTCTTGTTTGCGTTTGTAAACTATCCTAAGTGATGCAGTATGGTTTTTCTATTCGTATTAGTTTCAGAGATAATAGTGACTACAGGATTTTGTAGCCATTTGGCACGGTCAAAAACGCTAAAAATTTGCCAAAATGACACCATCAACAATAACTCCAAAACTAAAACAGCAATACCGGATTTAACTGCATAGCCTTGTTTGCGTTTATAAACTACCATAAGTGGTGCAGTACGGTTTCCCTATTGCTATTAGTTTCGGAGATAATTGAGACTATATCGTTTTGAAGTCATTTCGCACGGTCAAAAACGCTGAAAATTTGCCAAAATGACACCATCCACAATAACTCCAAAACTAAAACAGCTATTCCGGATTTAACTGCATAGTCTTGTTTGCGTTTATAAACTACTCTAAATGATGCAGTATGGTTGTTCTATTGCTATTAGTTTCGGAGATAATTGAGACTATATCGTTTTGAAGTCATTTCGCACGGTGAAAAACGCTGAAAATTTGCCAAAATGACACCACCAACAATAACTCCAAAACTAAAACAGAGATTTCGGATTTAACTGCATAGTCTTGTTTATGTTTATTAACTACCCTAAGTGATGCAATATGGTTTTTCTATTCGTATTAGTTTCGGAGATAATTGAGACTATAAGATTTTGTAGCCATTTGGCACGATCAAAAACGCTAAAAATTTCCCAAAATGACACCATCGACAATAACTCCAAAACTAAAACAGCTATTCCGGATTTAACTGCATAGTCTTGTTTGCGTTTATAAACTACCTTAAGTGGTGCAGTACGGTTTCCCTATTGCTATTAGTTTCGGAGATAATTGAGACTATATCGTTTTGAAGTCATTTCGCACGGTCAAAAACGCTGAAAATTTGCCAAAAAGACACCATCGACAATAACTCCAAAACTAAAACAGCTATTCCGGATTTAACTGCATAGTCTTGTTTGCGTTTATAAACTGACCTAAGTGATGCAGTATGGTTGTTCTATTGCTATTAGTTTCAGAAATAATTGAGACTATATCGTTTTGAAGTCATTTCGCACGGTGAAAAACGCTGAAAATTTGCTAAAATGACACCATCAACAATAACTCCAAAATTAAAACAGCTATTTACGATTTAACTAGATAGTCTTGTTTGCGTTTATTACCTACCCTAAGTGATGCAGTATGGTTTTTCTATTCGTATTAGTTTCGGAGATAATTGAGACTATAAAATTTTGTAGCCATTTGGCACGGTCAAAAACGCTAAAAATTTGCCAAAATGACACCATCGACAATAACTCCAAAACTAAAACAGCTATTCTGGATTTAACTACATAGTCTTGTTTGCTTTTATTAACTACCCTAAGTGGTGCAGTATGGTTTTTCTATTCGCTATTAGTTTCGGAGATAATTGAGACTATAGGATTTTGTAGCCATTTGGCACCATCAAAAACGCTAAAAATTTGCCAAAATGACACCATCGACAATAACTCCAAAACTAAAACAGCTATTTCGGATTTAACTGCATAGTCTTGTTTGCGTTTATAAACTATTCTAAGTGCTGCAGTATGGTTTTTCTATTCGTATTAGTTTCGGAGATAATTGAGACTATAGTATTTTTTAGCCATTTGGCACGGTCAAAAACGCTAAAAATTTGCCAAAAAGACACCATCGACAATAACTCCAAAACTAAAACAGCTATTCCGGATTTAACTGCATAGTCTTGTTTGCGTTTATAAACTATCCTAAGTGATGCAGTATGGTTTTTCTATTCGTATTAGTTTCGGAGATAATTGAGACTACAGTATTTTGTAGTCATTTGGCACGGTCAAAAACGCTGAAAATTTGCCAAAATGACACCATCAACAATAACTCCAAAACTAAAACAGCGATTCCGGATTTAACTGCATAGTCTTGTTTGCGTTTATAAACTACCCTAAGTGGTGCAGTACGGTTTTCCTATTGCTATTAGTTTCGGAGATAATTGAGACTATATGGTTTTGAAGTCATTTCGCACGGTCAAAAACGCTGAAAATTTGCCAAAATGACACCATCGACAATAACTCCAAAACTAAAACAGCTATTCCGGATTTAACTGCATAGTCTTGTTTGCGTTTATAAACTATTCTAAGTGATGCAGTATGGTTCTTCTATTGCTATTAGTTTCGGAGATAATTGAGACTATATCGTTTTGAAGTCATTTCACACGGTGAAAAACGCTAAAAATTTGCCAAAATGACACCATCGACAATAACTCCAAAACTAAAACAGCTATTTCGGATTTAACTGCATAGTCTTGTTTGCGTTTATAAACTACCCTAAGTGATGCAGTATGGTTTTCCTATTCGTATTAGTTTCGGAGATAATTGAGACTATAAAATTTTGTAGTCATTTGGCACGATCAAAAACGCTAAAAATTTGCCAAAATGACACCATCGACAATAACTCCAAAACTAAAACAGCTATTCCGGATTTAACTGCATAGTCTTGTTTGCGTTTATATACTATTCCAAGTGATGCAGTATGGTTCTTCTATTCGTATTAGTTTCGGAGATAATTGAGACTATAGAATTTTGTAGCCATTTGGCACGGTCAAAAACGCTAAAAATTTGCCAAAATGACACCATCGACAATAACTCAAAAACTAAAACAGCTATTCTGGATTTAACTGCATAGTCTTGTTTGCGTTTATAAACTACCCTAAGTGATGCAGTATGGTTTTTCTATTCGTATTAGTTTCGGAGATAATTGAGACTATAGGATTTTGTAGTCATTTGGCACCATCAAAAACGCTAAAAATTTGCCAAAATGACACCATCGACAATAACTCCAAAACTAAAACAGCTATTTCGGATTTAACTGCATAGTCTTGTTTGCGTTTATAAACTACCCTAAGTGGTGCAGTACGGTTTCCCTATTGCTATTAGTTTCGGAGATAATTGAGACTATATCGTTTTGAAGTCATTTCGCACGGTCAAAAACGCTGAAAATTTGTCAAAATGACACCATCGACAATAACTCCAAAACTAAAACAGCTATTCCGGATTTAACTGCATAGTCTTGTTTGCGTTTATAAACTATTCTAAGTGATGCAGTATGGTTTTTCTATTCGTATTAGTTTCTGAGATAATTGAGACTATAGAATTTTGTAGCCATTTGGCACGATCAAAAACGCTAAAAATTTGCCAAAATGACACCATCGACAATAACTCAAAAACTAAAACAGCTATTCCGGATTTAACTGCATAGTCTTGTTTGCGTTTATAAACTATCTTAAGTGGTGCAGTACGGTTTCCCTATTGCTATTAGTTTCGGAGATAATTGAGACTATATCGTTTTGAAGTCATTTCGCACGGTCAAAAACGCTGAAAATTTGCCAAAATGACACCATCGACAATAACTCCAAAACTAAAACAGCTATTCCGGATTTAACTGCATAGTCTTGTTTGCGTTTATAAACTATCCTAAGTGATGCAGTATGGTTTTTCTATTCGTATTAGTTTCGGAGATAATTGAGACTATAGGATTTTGTAGCCATTTGGCACGGTCAAAAACGCTAAAAATTTGCCAAAATGACACCATCGACAATAACTCCAAAACTAAAACAGCAATTCCGGATTTAACTGCATAGCCTTGTTTGCGTTTATAAACTACCATAAGTGGTGCAGTACGGTTTTCCTATTGCTATTAGTTTCGGAGATAATTGAGACTATATAGGATTTTGTAGTCATTTGGCACGGTGAAAAACGCTAAAAATTTGCCAAAATGACACCATCGACAATAACTCCAAAACTAAAACAGCTATTCCGGATTTAACTGCATAGTCTTGTTTGCGTTTATAAACTACCCTAAGTGATGCAGTATGGTTTTTCTATTGCTATTAGTTTCGGAGATAATTGAGACTATATCGTTTTGAAGTCATTTCGCACGGTGAAAAACGCTGAAAATTTGCCAAAATGACACCATCGACAATAACTCCAAAACTAAAACAGAGATTCCGGATTTAACTGCATAGTCTTGTTTGCGTTTATAAACTACCCTAAGTGATGCAGTATGGTTTTTCTATTCGCTATTAGTTTCGGAGATAATTGAGACTATAAGATTTTGTAGTCATTTGGCACGATCAAAAACGCTAAAAATTTGCCAAAATGACACCATCGACAATAACTCCAAAACTAAAACAGCTATTCCGGATTTAACTGCATAGTCTTGTTTGCGTTTATAAACTACCCTAAGTGGTGCAGTACGGTTTTCCTATTGCTATTAGTTTCGGAGATAATTGAGACTATATCGTTTTGAAGTCATTTCGCACGTCAAAAACGCTGAAAATTTGCCAAAAAGACACCATCGATAATAACTCCAAAACTAAAACAGCTATTCCGGATTTAACTGCATAGTCTTGTTTGCGTTTATAAACTGACCTAAGTGATGCAGTATGGTTTTTCTATTGCTATTAGTTTCGGAGATAATTGAGACTATATCGTTTTGAAGTCATTTCGCACGGTCAAAAACGCTGAAAATTTGCCAAAATGACACCATCGACAATAACTCCAAAACTAAAACAGCTATTCCGGATTTAACTGCATAGTCTTGTTTGCGTTTATAAACTACCCTAAGTGATGCAGTAGGGTTTTTCTATTCGTATTAGTTTCGGAGATAATTGAGACTATAGAATTTTGTAGTCATTTGGCACGGTTAAAAACGCTAAAAATTTGCCAAAATGACACCATCGACAATAACTCAAAAACTAAAACAGCTATTCCGGATTTAACTGCATAGTCTTGTTTGCGTTTATAAACTACCCTAAGTGATGCAGTATGGTTTTTCTATCGCTATTAGTTTCGGAGATAATTGAGACTATAGGATTTTGTAGTCATTTATCACTGTCAAAAACGCTGAAAATTTGCCAAAATGACACCATCGACAATAACTCCAAAACTAAAACAGCTATTCCGGATTTAACTGCATAGCCTTGTTTGCGTTTATAAACTACCCTAAGTGGTGCAGTATGGTTTTTCTATTGCTATTAGTTTCGGAGATAATTGAGACTATAGTATTTTGAAGTCATTTGGCACGGTCAAAAACGCTAAAAATTTGCCAAAATGACACCATCGACAATAACTCCAAAACTAAAACAGCAATTCCGGATTTAACTGCATAGTCTTGTTTGCGTTTATAAACTACCCTAAGTGGTGCAGTACGGTTTTCCTATTGCTATTAGTTTCGGAGATAATTGAGACTATATCGTTTTGAAGTCATTTCGCACGGTCAAAAACGCTGAAAATTTGCCAAAAAGACACCATCGACAATAACTCCAAAACTAAAACAGCTATTCCGGATTTAACTGCATAGTCTTGTTTGCGTTTATAAACTACCCTAAGTGATGCAGTATGGTTTTCCTATTGCTATTAGTTTCGGAGATAATTGAGACTATAGGATTTTGTAGTCATTAGGCACGATCAAAAACGCTAAAAATTTGCCAAAATGACACCATCGACAATAACTCCAAAACTAAAACAGCTATTCCGGATTTAACTGCATAGTCTTGTTTGCGTTTATAAACTACCCTAAGTGATGCAGTACGGTTTTCCTATTGCTATTAGTTTCGGAGATAATTGAGACTATATCGTTTTGAAGTCATTTCGCACGGTCAAAAACGCTGAAAATTTGCCAAAAAGACACCATCGACAATAACTCCAAAACTAAAACAGCTATTTCGGATTTAACTGCATAGTCTTGTTTGCGTTTATAAACTATCCTAAGTGATGCAGTATGGTTTTTCTATTCGCTATTAGTTTCGGAGATAATTGAGACTATAGGATTTTGTAGTCATTTCGCACGGTCAAAAACGCTGAAAATTTGCCAAAATGACACCATCGACAATAACTCCAAAACTAAAACAGCTATTCCGGATTTAACTGCATAGTCTTGTTTGCGTTTATAAACTACCCTAAGTGCTGCAGTATGGTTTTTCTATTCGTATTAGTTTCGGAGATAATTGAGACTATAGTATTTTGTAGACATTTGGCACGGTCAAAAACGCTAAAAATTTGCCAAAATGACACCATCGACAATAACTCCAAAACTAAAACAGCAATTCCGGATTTAACTGCATAGTCTTGTTTGCGTTTATAAACTACCCTAAGTGGTGCAGTACGGTTTTCCTATTGCTATTAGTTTCGGAGATAATTGAGACTATATCGTTTTGAAGTCATTTCGCACGGTCAAAAACGCTGAAAATTTGCCAAAAAGACACCATCGACAATAACTCCAAAACTAAAACAGCTATTCCGGATTTAACTGCATAGTCTTGTTTGCGTTTATAAACTACCCTAAGTGATGCAGTATGGTTTTTCTATTGCTATTAGTTTCGGAGATAATTGAGACTATATCGTTTTGAAGTCATTTCGCACGGTCAAAAACGCTGAAAATTTGCCAAACTGACACCATCGACAATAACTCCAAAACTAAAACAGCTATTCCGGATTTAACTGCATAGTCTTGTTTGCGTTTATAAACTACCCTAAGTTATGCAGTATGGTTTTTCTATTGCTATTAGTTTCGGAGATAATTGAGACTATAGGATTTTGTAGTCATTTCGCACGGTCAAAAACGCTAAAAATTTGCCAAAAAGACACCATCGACAATAACTCCAAAACTAAAACAGCGATTCCGGATTTAACTGCATAGTCTTGTTTGCGTTTATAAACTACCCTAAGTGGTGCAGTACGGTTTTCCTATTGCTATTAGTTTCGGAGATAATTGAGACTATATCGTTTTGAAGTCATTTCGCACGGTCAAAAACGCTGAAAATTTGCCAAAAAGACACCATCGACAATAACTCCAAAACTAAAACAGCTATTTCGGATTTAACTGCATAGTCTTGTTTGCGTTTATAAACTATCCTAAGTGATGCAGTATGGTTTTCCTATTCGCTATTAGTTTCGGAGATAATTGAGACTATAGGATTTTTTAGTCATTTCGCACGGTCAAAAACGCTAAAAATTTGCCAAATTGACACCATCGACAATAACTCCAAAACTAAAACAGCTATTCCGGATTTAACTGCATAGTCTTGTTTGCGTTTATAAACTACCTAAGTGGTGCAGTACGGTTTTCCTATCGCTATTAGTTTCGGAGATAATTGAGACTATATCGTTTTGAAGTCATTTCGCACGCTCAAAAACGCTGAAAATTTGCCAAAAAGACACCATCGACAATAACTCCAAAACTAAAACAGCGATTTCGGATTTAACTGCATAGTCTTGTTTGCGTTTATAAACTACCCTAAGTGATGCAGTATGGTTTTCCTATTGCTATTAGTTTCGGAGATAATTGAGACTATATCGTTTTGAAGTCATTTCGCACGGTCAAAAACGCTGAAAATTTGCCAAAAAGACACCATCGACAATAACTCCAAAACTAAAACAGCGATTACGGATTTAACTGCATAGTCTTGTTTGCGTTTATAAAGTACCCTAAGTGATGCAGTATGGTTTTTCTATCGCTATTAGTTTCGGAGATAATTGAGACTATATAGTTTTGAAGTCATTTCGCACGTCAAAAACGCTGAAAATTTGCCAAAAAGACACCATCGACAATAACTCCAAAACTAAAACAGCTATTCCGGATTTAACTGCATAGTCTTGTTTGCGTTTATAAGGTACCCTAAGTAATGCAGTATGGTTTTTCTATTCCTATTAGTTTCGGAGATATTTGAGACTATAGGATTTTGTAGACATTTGGCACGGTGAAAAACGCTAAAAATTTGCGAAAATGACACCATCGACAATAACTCCAAAACTAAAACAGCGATTCCGGATTTAACTGCATAGCCTTGTTTGCGTTTATAAACTACCCTAAGTGGTGCAGTACGGTTTTCCTACTGCTATTAGTTTCGGAGATAATTGAGACTATATCGTTTTGAAGTCTTTTCGCACGGTTAAAAACGCTGAAAATTTGCCAAAAAGACACCATCGACAATAACTCCAAAACTAAAACAGCGATTTCGGATTTAACTGCATAGTCTTGTTTGCGTTTATAAACTACCCTAAGTGGTGCAGTACGGTTTTCCTATTGCTATTAGTTTCGGAGATAATTGAGACTATATCGTTTTGAAGTCATTTCGCACGGTCAAAAACGCTGAAAATTTGCCAAAAAGACACCATCGACAATAACTCCAAAACTAAAACAGCTATTCCGGATTTAACTGCATAGTCTTGTTTGCGTTTATAAACTACCCTAAGTGGTGCAGTACGGTTTTCCTATTGCTATTAGTTTCGGAGATAATTGAGACTATAGGATTTTGTAGCCATTTGGCACGGTGAAAAACGCTAAAAATTTGCCAAAATGACACCATCGATAATAACTCCAAAACTAAAACAGCGATTCCGGATTTAACTGCATAGTCTTGTTTGCGTTTATAAACTATCCTAAGTGGTGCAGTAATGTTTTCCTATTGCTATTAGTTTCGGAGATAATTGAGACTATATCGTTTTGAAGTCATTTCGCACGGTCAAAAACGCTGAAAATTTGCCAAAAAGACACCATCGACAATAACTCCAAAACTAAAACAGCTATTCCGGATTTAACTGCATAGTCTTGTTTGCGTTTATAAAGCACCCTAAGTGATGCAGTATGGTTTTTCTATTCCTATTAGTTTCGGAGATATTTGAGACTATATCGTTTTGAAGTCATTTCGCACGGTGAAAAACGCTGAAAATTTGCCAAAAAGACACCATCGACAATAACTCCAAAACTAAAACAGCGATTTCGGATTTAACTGCATAGTCTTGTTTGCGTTTATAAACTACCCTAAGTGGTGCAGTACGGTTTTCCTATTGCTATTAGTTTCGGAGATAATTGAGACTATATCGTTTTGAAGTCATTTCGCACGGTCAAAAACGCTGAATATTTGCCAAAAAGACACCTTTGATAATAACTCCAAAACTAAAACAGCGATTTCGGATTTAACTGCATAGTCTTGTTTGCGTTTATAAAGTACCCTAAGTGATGCAGTATGGTTTTTCTATCGCTATTAGTTTCGGAGATAATTGAGACTATATAGTTTTGAAGTCATTTCGCACGGTCAAAAACGCTGAAAATTTGCCAAAAAGACACCATCGACAATAACTCCAAAACTAAAACAGCTATTCCGGATTTAACTGCATAGTCTTGTTTGCGTTTATAAGGTACCCTAAGTAATGCAGTATGGTTTTTCTATTCCTATTAGTTTCGGAGATAATTGAGACTATAGGATTTTGAAGTCATTTGGCACGGTGAAAAACGCTAAAAATTTGCCAAAATGACACCATCGACAATAACTCCAAAACTAAAACAGCGATTCCGGATTTAACTGCATAGTCTTGTTTGCGTTTATAAACTACCCTAAGTGGTGCAGTACGGTTTTCCTATTGCTATTAGTTTCGGAGATAATTGAGACTATATCGTTTTGAAGTCATTTCGCACGGTCAAAAACGCTGAAAATTTGCCAAAAAGACACCATCGACAATAACTCCAAAACTAAAACAGCTATTCCGGATTTAACTGCATAGTCTTGTTTGCGTTTATAAAGTACCCTAAGTGATGCAGTATGGTTTTTCTATCGCTATTAGTTTCGGAGATAATTGAGACTATATAGTTTTGAAGTCATTTCGCACGTCAAAAACGCTGAAAATTTGCCAAAAAGACACCATCGACAATAACTCCAAAACTAAAACAGCTATTCCGGATTTAACTGCATAGTCTTGTTTGCGTTTATAAGGTACCCTAAGTAATGCAGTATGGTTTTTCTATTCCTATTAGTTTCGGAGATATTTGAGACTATAGGATTTTGTAGACATTTGGCACGGTGAAAAACGCTAAAAATTTGCGAAAATGACACCATCGATATTAACTCCAAAACTAAAACAGCGATTTCGGATTTAACTGCATAGTCTTGTTTGCGTTTATAAACTACCCTAAGTGGTGCAGTACGGTTTTCCTACTGCTATTAGTTTCGGAGATAATTGAGACTATATCGTTTTGAAGTCATTTCGCACGGTCAAAAACGCTGAATATTTGCCAAAAAGACACCATCGATAATAACTCCAAAACTAAAACAGCGATTACGGATTTAACTGCATAGTCTTGTTTGCGTTTATAAAGTACCCTAAGTGATGCAGTATGGTTTTTCTATCGCTATTAGTTTCGGAGATAATTGAGACTATATAGTTTTGAAGTCATTTCGCACGTCAAAAACGCTGAAAATTTGCCAAAAAGACACCATCGACAATAACTCCAAAACTAAAACAGCTATTCCGGATTTAACTGCATAGTCTTGTTTGCGTTTATAAGGTACCCTAAGTAATGCAGTATGGTTTTTCTATTCCTATTAGTTTCGGAGATATTTGAGACTATAGGATTTTGTAGACATTTGGCACGGTGAAAAACGCTAAAAATTTGCGAAAATGACACCATCGACAATAACTCCAAAACTAAAACAGCGATTCCGGATTTAACTGCATAGCCTTGTTTGCGTTTATAAACTACCCTAAGTGGTGCAGTACGGTTTTCCTACTGCTATTAGTTTCGGAGATAATTGAGACTATATCGTTTTGAAGTCATTTCGCACGGTCAAAAACGCTGAAAATTTGCCAAAAAGACACCATCGACAATAACTCCAAAACTAAAACAGCTATTCCGGATTTAACTGCATAGTCTTGTTTGCGTTTATAAACTACCCTAAGTGGTGCAGTACGGTTTTCCTATTGCTATTAGTTTCGGAGATAATTGAGACTATAGGATTTTGTAGTCATTTGGCACGGTGAAAAACGCTAAAAATTTGCCAAAATGACACCATCGATAATAACTCCAAAACTAAAACAGCGATTCCGGATTTAACTGCATAGTCTTGTTTGCGTTTATAAACTATCCTAAGTGGTGCAGTACGGTTTTTCTATCGCTATTAGTTTCGGAGATAATTGAGACTATATCGTTTTGAAGTCATTTCGCACGGTCAAAAACGCTGAAAATTTGCCAAAAAGACACCATCGACAATAACTCCAAAACTAAAACAGCTATTCCGGATTTAACTGCATAGTCTTGTTTGCGTTTATAAACTACCCTAAGTGATGCAGTACGGTTTTTCTATTCCTATTAGTTTCGGAGATAATTGAGACTATATCGTTTTGAAGTCATTTCGCACGGTCAAAAACGCTGAAAATTTGCCAAAAAGACACCATCGATATTAACTCCAAAACTAAAACAGCGATTTCGGATTTAACTGCATAGTCTTGTTTGCGTTTATAAACTACCCTAAGTGGTGCAGTACGGTTTTCCTATTGCTATTAGTTTCGGAGATAATTGAGACTATATCGTTTTGAAGTCATTTCGCACGGTCAAAAACGCTGAATATTTGCCAAAAAGACACCTTTGATAATAACTCCAAAACTAAAACAGCGATTTCGGATTTAACTGCATAGTCTTGTTTGCGTTTATGAAGTACCCTAAGTGATGCAGTATGGTTTTTCTATCGCTATTAGTTTCGGAGATAATTGAGACTATATAGTTTTGAAGTCATTTCGCACGTCAAAAACGCTGAAAATTTGCCAAAAAGACACCATCGACAATAACTCCAAAACTAAAACAGCTATTCCGGATTTAACTGCATAGTCTTGTTTGCGTTTATAAGGTACCCTAAGTAATGCAGTATGGTTTTTCTATTCCTATTAGTTTCGGAGATATTTGAGACTATAGGATTTTGTAGACATTTGGCACGGTGAAAAACGCTAAAAATTTGCGAAAATGACACCATCGACAATAACTCCAAAACTAAAACAGCGATTCCGGATTTAACTGCATAGCCTTGTTTGCGTTTATAAACTACCCTAAGTGGTGCAGTACGGTTTTCCTACTGCTATTAGTTTCGGAGATAATTGAGACTATATCGTTTTGAAGTCTTTTCGCACGGTTAAAAACGCTGAAAATTTGCCAAAAAGACACCATCGACAATAACTCCAAAACTAAAACAGCAATTCCGGATTTAACTGCATAGTCTTGTTTGCGTTTATAAACTATCCTAAGTGGTGCAGTACGGTTTTCCTATCGCTATTAGTTTCGGAGATAATTGAGACTATATCGTTTTGAAGTCATTTCGCACGGTCAAAAACGCTGAAAATTTGCCAAAAAGACACCATCGACAATAACTCCAAAACTAAAACAGCTATTCCGGATTTAACTGCATAGTCTTGTTTGCGTTTATAAGGTACCCTAAGTAATGCAGTATGGTTTTTCTATTCCTATTAGTTTCGGAGATAATTGAGACTATAGGATTTTGAAGTCATTTGGCACGGTGAAAAACGCTAAAAATTTGCCAAAATGACACCATCGATAATAACTCCAAAACTAAAACAGCGATTCCGGATTTAACTGCATAGTCTTGTTTGCGTTTATAAACTACCCTAAGTGGTGCAGTACGGTTTTTCTATTGCTATTAGTTTCGGAGATAATTGAGACTATATCGTTTTGAAGTCATTTCGCACGGTCAAAAACGCTGAAAATTTGCCAAAAAGACACCATCGACAATAACTCCAAAACTAAAACAGCGATTCCGGATTTAACTGCATAGTCTTGTTTGCGTTTATGAAGTACCCTAAGTGATGCAGTATGGTTTTTCTATCGCTATTAGTTTCGGAGATAATTGAGACTATATAGTTTTGAAGTCATTTCGCACGTCAAAAACGCTGAAAATTTGCCAAAAAGACACCATCGACAATAACTCCAAAACTAAAACAGCTATTCCGGATTTAACTGCATAGTCTTGTTTGCGTTTATAAGGTACCCTAAGTAATGCAGTATGGTTTTTCTATTCCTATTAGTTTCGGAGATATTTGAGACTATAGGATTTTGTAGACATTTGGCACGGTGAAAAACGCTAAAAATTTGCGAAAATGACACCATCGATATTAACTCCAAAACTAAAACAGCGATTTCGGATTTAACTGCATAGTCTTGTTTGCGTTTATAAACTACCCTAAGTGGTGCAGTACGGTTTTCCTACTGCTATTAGTTTCGGAGATAATTGAGACTATATCGTTTTGAAGTCATTTCGCACGGTCAAAAACGCTGAATATTTGCCAAAAAGACACCATCGATAATAACTCCAAAACTAAAACAGCGATTACGGATTTAACTGCATAGTCTTGTTTGCGTTTATAAAGTACCCTAAGTGATGCAGTATGGTTTTTCTATCGCTATTAGTTTCGGAGATAATTGAGACTATATAGTTTTGAAGTCATTTCGCACGTCAAAAACGCTGAAAATTTGCCAAAAAGACACCATCGACAATAACTCCAAAACTAAAACAGCTATTCCGGATTTAACTGCATAGTCTTGTTTGCGTTTATAAGGTACCCTAAGTAATGCAGTATGGTTTTTCTATTCCTATTAGTTTCGGAGATATTTGAGACTATAGGATTTTGTAGACATTTGGCACGGTGAAAAACGCTAAAAATTTGCGAAAATGACACCATCGACAATAACTCCAAAACTAAAACAGCGATTCCGGATTTAACTGCATAGCCTTGTTTGCGTTTATAAACTACCCTAAGTGGTGCAGTACGGTTTTCCTACTGCTATTAGTTTCGGAGATAATTGAGACTATATCGTTTTGAAGTCATTTCGCACGGTCAAAAACGCTGAAAATTTGCCAAAAAGACACCATCGACAATAACTCCAAAACTAAAACAGCTATTCCGGATTTAACTGCATAGTCTTGTTTGCGTTTATAAACTACCCTAAGTGGTGCAGTACGGTTTTCCTATTGCTATTAGTTTCGGAGATAATTGAGACTATAGGATTTTGTAGTCATTTGGCACGGTGAAAAACGCTAAAAATTTGCCAAAATGACACCATCGATAATAACTCCAAAACTAAAACAGCGATTCCGGATTTAACTGCATAGTCTTGTTTGCGTTTATAAACTATCCTAAGTGGTGCAGTACGGTTTTCCTATTGCTATTAGTTTCGGAGATAATTGAGACTATATCGTTTTGAAGTCATTTCGCACGGTCAAAAACGCTGAAAATTTGCCAAAAAGACACCATCGACAATAACTCCAAAACTAAAACAGCTATTCCGGATTTAACTGCATAGTCTTGTTTGCGTTTATAAACTACCCTAAGTGATGCAGTACGGTTTTTCTATTCCTATTAGTTTCGGAGATAATTGAGACTATATCGTTTTGAAGTCATTTCGCACGGTCAAAAACGCTGAAAATTTGCCAAAAAGACACCATCGATATTAACTCCAAAACTAAAACAGCGATTTCGGATTTAACTGCATAGTCTTGTTTGCGTTTATAAACTACCCTAAGTGGTGCAGTACGGTTTTCCTATTGCTATTAGTTTCGGAGATAATTGAGACTATATCGTTTTGAAGTCATTTCGCACGGTCAAAAACGCTGAATATTTGCCAAAAAGACACCTTTGATAATAACTCCAAAACTAAAACAGCGATTTCGGATTTAACTGCATAGTCTTGTTTGCGTTTATGAAGTACCCTAAGTGATGCAGTATGGTTTTTCTATCGCTATTAGTTTCGGAGATAATTGAGACTATATAGTTTTGAAGTCATTTCGCACGTCAAAAACGCTGAAAATTTGCCAAAAAGACACCATCGACAATAACTCCAAAACTAAAACAGCTATTCCGGATTTAACTGCATAGTCTTGTTTGCGTTTATAAGGTACCCTAAGTAATGCAGTATGGTTTTTCTATTCCTATTAGTTTCGGAGATATTTGAGACTATAGGATTTTGTAGACATTTGGCACGGTGAAAAACGCTAAAAATTTGCGAAAATGACACCATCGACAATAACTCCAAAACTAAAACAGCGATTCCGGATTTAACTGCATAGCCTTGTTTGCGTTTATAAACTACCCTAAGTGGTGCAGTACGGTTTTCCTACTGCTATTAGTTTCGGAGATAATTGAGACTATATCGTTTTGAAGTCTTTTCGCACGGTTAAAAACGCTGAAAATTTGCCAAAAAGACACCATCGACAATAACTCCAAAACTAAAACAGCAATTCCGGATTTAACTGCATAGTCTTGTTTGCGTTTATAAACTATCCTAAGTGGTGCAGTACGGTTTTCCTATCGCTATTAGTTTCGGAGATAATTGAGACTATATCGTTTTGAAGTCATTTCGCACGGTCAAAAACGCTGAAAATTTGCCAAAAAGACACCATCGACAATAACTCCAAAACTAAAACAGCGATTTCGGATTTAACTGCATAGTCTTGTTTGCGTTTATAAACTACCCTAAGTGATGCAGTATGGTTTTTCTATTGCTATTAGTTTCGGAGATAATTGAGACTATAGGATTTTGAAGTCATTTCGCACGTCAAAAACGCTGAAAATTTGCCAAAAAGACACCATCGACAATAACTCCAAAACTAAAACAGCGATTCCGGATTTAACTGCATAGTCTTGTTTGCGTTTATAAACTACCCTAAGTGGTGCAGTACGGTTTTCCTATTGCTATTAGTTTCGGAGATAATTGAGACTATATCGTTTTGAAGTCATTTCGCACGGTCAAAAACGCTGAAAATTTGCCAAAAAGACACCATCGACAATAACTCCAAAACTAAAACAGCTATTCCGGATTTAACTGCATAGTCTTGTTTGCGTTTATAAACTACCCTAAGTGATGCAGTATGGTTTTTCTATTGCTATTAGTTTCGGAGATAATTGAGACTATAGGATTTTGTAGTCATTTCGCACGGTCAAAAACGCTAAAAATTTGCCAAAATGACACCATCGACAATAACTCCAAAACTAAAACAGCGATTCCGGATTTAACTGCATAGTCTTGTTTGCGTTTATAAAGTACCCTAAGTGATGCAGTATGGTTTTTCTATCGCTATTAGTTTCGGAGATAATTGAGACTATATCGTTTTGAAGTCATTTCGCACGGTCAAAAACGCTGAAAATTTGCCAAAAAGACACCATCGACAATAACTCCAAAACTAAAACAGCGATTTCGGATTTAACTGCATAGTCTTGTTTGCGTTTATAAACTACCCTAAGTGGTGCAGTATGGTTTTTCTATTGCTATTAGTTTCGGAGATAATTGAGACTATATCGTTTTGAAGTCATTTCGCACGGTCAAAAACGCTGAAAATTTGCCAAAAAGACACCATCGATAATAACTCCAAAACTAAAACAGCGATTCCGGATTTAACTGCATAGTCTTGTTTGCGTTTATAAACTACCCTAAGTGGTGCAGTACGGTTTTCCTATTGCTATTAGTTTCGGAGATAATTGAGACTATAGGATTTTGAAGTCATTTCGCACGGTCAAAAACGCTGAAAATTTGCCAAAATGACACCATCGACAATAACTCCAAAACTAAAACAGCGATTCCGGATTTAACTGCATAGTCTTGTTTGCGTTTATAAACTACCCTAAGTGGTGCAGTACGGTTTTCCTATTGCTATTAGTTTCGGAGATAATT
Organism: Macrothele yani; assembly: GCA_039090855.1. Taxonomy (NCBI): domain Eukaryota; kingdom Metazoa; phylum Arthropoda; class Arachnida; order Araneae; family Macrothelidae; genus Macrothele; species Macrothele yani. Next base: position 75,405,289 of record CM077009.1, on the reverse strand, counting down.
GAGACTATATCGTTTTGAAGTCATTTCGCACGGTCAAAAACGCTGAAAATTTGCCAAAAAGACACCATCGATAATAACTCCAAAACTAAAACAGCGATTCCGGATTTAACTGCATAGTCTTGTTTGCGTTTATAAACTACCCTAAGTGGTGCAGTACGGTTTTCCTATCGCTATTAGTTTCGGAGATAATTGAGACTATATCGTTTTGAAGTCATTTCGCACGGTCAAAAACGCTGAAAATTTGCCAAAAAGACACCATCGACAATAACTCCAAAACTAAAACAGCTATTCCGGATTTAACTGCATAGTCTTGTTTGCGTTTATAAACTACCCTAAGTGATGCAGTATGGTTTTTCTATTGCTATTAGTTTCGGAGATAATTGAGACTATATCGTTTTGAAGTCATTTCGCACGGTCAAAAACGCTGAAAATTTGCCAAAAAGACACCTTTGATAATAACTCCAAAACTAAAACAGCGATTTTGGATTTAACTGCATAGTCTTGTTTGCGTTTATGAAGTACCCTAAGTGATGCAGTATGGTTTTTCTATCGCTATTAGTTTCGGAGATAATTGAGACTATATAGTTTTGAAGTCATTTCGCACGTCAAAAACGCTGAAAATTTGCCAAAAAGACACCATCGACAATAACTCCAAAACTAAAACAGCTATTCCGGATTTAACTGCATAGTCTTGTTTGCGTTTATAAGGTACCCTAAGTAATGCAGTATGGTTTTTCTATTCCTATTAGTTTCGGAGATATTTGAGACTATAGGATTTTGTAGACATTTGGCACGGTGAAAAACGCTAAAAATTTGCGAAAATGACACCATCGATATTAACTCCAAAACTAAAACAGCGATTTCGGATTTAACTGCATAGTCTTGTTTGCGTTTATAAACTACCCTAAGTGGTGCAGTACGGTTTTCCTACTGCTATTAGTTTCGGAGATAATTGAGACTATATCGTTTTGAAGTCATTTCGCACGGTCAAAAACGCTGAATATTTGCCAAAAAGACACCATCGACAATAACTCCAAAACTAAAACAGCGATTACGGATTTAACTGCATAGTCTTGTTTGCGTTTATAAAGTACCCTAAGTGATGCAGTATGGTTTTTCTATCGCTATTAGTTTCGGAGATAATTGAGACTATATAGTTTTGAAGTCATTTCGCACGTCAAAAACGCTGAAAATTTGCCAAAAAGACACCATCGACAATAACTCCAAAACTAAAACAGCTATTCCGGATTTAACTGCATAGTCTTGTTTGCGTTTATAAGGTACCCTAAGTAATGCAGTATGGTTTTTCTATTCCTATTAGTTTCGGAGATATTTGAGACTATAGGATTTTGTAGACATTTGGCACGGTGAAAAACGCTAAAAATTTGCGAAAATGACACCATCGACAATAACTCCAAAACTAAAACAGCGATTCCGGATTTAACTGCATAGCCTTGTTTGCGTTTATAAACTACCCTAAGTGGTGCAGTACGGTTTTCCTACTGCTATTAGTTTCGGAGATAATTGAGACTATATCGTTTTGAAGTCTTTTCGCACGGTCAAAAACGCTGAAAATTTGCCAAAAAGACACCATCGACAATAACTCCAAAACTAAAACAGCGATTCCGGATTTAACTGCATAGTCTTGTTTGCGTTTATAAACTACCCTAAGTGGTGCAGTACGGTTTTCCTATCGCTATTAGTTTCGGAGATAATTGAGACTATATCGTTTTGAAGTCATTTCGCACGGTCAAAAACGCTGAAAATTTGCCAAAAAGACACCATCGACAATAACTCCAAAACTAAAACAGCGATTCCGGATTTAACTGCATAGTCTTGTTTGCGTTTATAAACTACCCTAAGTGGTGCAGTACGGTTTTCCTATTGCTATTAGTTTCGGAGATAATTGAGACTATAGGATTTTGTAGTCATTTGGCACGGTGAAAAACGCTAAAAATTTGCCAAAATGACACCATCGATAATAACTCCAAAACTAAAACAGCGATTCCGGATTTAACTGCATAGTCTTGTTTGCGTTTATAAACTATCCTAAGTGGTGCAGTATGGTTTTCCTATTGCTATTAGTTTCGGAGATAATTGAGACTATATCGTTTTGAAGTCATTTCGCACGGTCAAAAACGCTGAAAATTTGCCAAAAAGACACCATCGACAATAACTCCAAAACTAAAACAGCTATTCCGGATTTAACTGCATAGTCTTGTTTGCGTTTATAAACTACCCTAAGTGATGCAGTATGGTTTTTCTATTGCTATTAGTTTCGGAGATATTTGAGACTATATCGTTTTGAAGTCATTTCGCACGGTCAAAAACGCTGAAAATTTGCCAAAAAGACACCATCGACAATAACTCCAAAACTAAAACAGCGATTCCGGATTTAACTGCATAGTCTTGTTTGCGTTTATAAACTATCCTAAGTGGTGCAGTACGGTTTTCCTATTGCTATTAGTTTCGGAGATAATTGAGACTATATCGTTTTGAAGTCATTTCGCACGGTCAAAAACGCTGAAAATTTGCCAAAAAGACACCATCGACAATAACTCCAAAACTAAAACAGCGATTCCGGATTTAACTGCATAGTCTTGTTTGCGTTTATAAACTACCCTAAGTGGTGCAGTACGGTTTTTCTATTGCTATTAGTTTCGGAGATAATTGAGACTATATCGTTTTGAAGTCATTTCGCACGGTCAAAAACGCTGAAAATTTGCCAAAAAGACACCTTTGATAATAACTCCAAAACTAAAACAGCGATTTTGGATTTAACTGCATAGTCTTGTTTGCGTTTATGAAGTACCCTAAGTGATGCAGTATGGTTTTTCTATCGCTATTAGTTTCGGAGATAATTGAGACTATATAGTTTTGAAGTCATTTCGCACGTCAAAAACGCTGAAAATTTGCCAAAAAGACACCATCGACAATAACTCCAAAACTAAAACAGCTATTCCGGATTTAACTGCATAGTCTTGTTTGCGTTTATAAGGTACCCTAAGTAATGCAGTATGGTTTTTCTATTGCTATTAGTTTCGGAGATATTTGAGACTATAGGATTTTGTAGACATTTGGCACGGTGAAAAACGCTAAAAATTTGCCAAAATGACACCATCGACAATAACTCCAAAACTAAAACAGCGATTCCGGATTTAACTGCATAGTCTTGTTTGCGTTTATAAACTACCCTAAGTGGTGCAGTACGGTTTTCCTACTGCTATTAGTTTCGGAGATAATTGAGACTATATCGTTTTGAAGTCATTTCGCACGGTCAAAAACGCTGAAAATTTGCCAAAAAGACACCATCGACAATAACTCCAAAACTAAAACAGCTATTCCGGATTTAACTGCATAGTCTTGTTTGCGTTTATAAACTACCCTAAGTGGTGCAGTACGGTTTTTCTATTCCTATTAGTTTCGGAGATAATTTGAGACTATATCGTTTTGAAGTCATTTCGCACGGTCAAAAACGCTGAAAATTTGCCAAAAAGACACCATCGATATTAACTCCAAAACTAAAACAGCGATTTCGGATTTAACTGCATAGTCTTGTTTGCGTTTATAAACTACCCTAAGTGGTGCAGTACGGTTTTCCTATTGCTATTAGTTTCGGAGATAATTGAGACTATATCGTTTTGAAGTCATTTCGCACGGTCAAAAACGCTGAATATTTGCCAAAAAGACACCTTTGATAATAACTCCAAAACTAAAACAGCGATTCCGGATTTAACTGCATAGTCTTGTTTGCGTTTATGAAGTACCCTAAGTGATGCAGTATGGTTTTTCTATCGCTATTAGTTTCGGAGATAATTGAGACTATAGGATTTTGAAGTCATTTCGCACGGTCAAAAACGCTGAAAATTTGCCAAAATGACACCATCGACAATAACTCCAAAACTAAAACAGCGATTCCGGATTTAACTGCATAGTCTTGTTTGCGTTTATAAACTACCCTAAGTGGTGCAGTACGGTTTTTCTATTGCTATTAGTTTCGGAGATAATTGAGACTATATCGTTTTGAAGTCATTTCGCACGGTCAAAAACGCTGAAAATTTGCCAAAATGACACCATCGACAATAACTCCAAAACTAAAACAGCGATTCCGGATTTAACTGCATAGTCTTGTTTGCGTTTATAAACTACCCTAAGTGGTGCAGTACGGTTTTCCTATTGCTATTAGTTTCGGAGATAATTGAGACTATATCGTTTTGAAGTCATTTCGCACGGTGAAAAACGCTGAAAATTTGCCAAAAAGACACCATCGACAATAACTCCAAAACTAAAACAGCGATTCCGGATTTAACTGCATAGTCTTGTTTGCGTTTATAAACTACCCTAAGTGGTGCAGTACGGTTTTCCTATTGCTATTAGTTTCGGAGATAATTGAGACTATATCGTTTTGAAGTCATTTCGCACGGTCAAAAACGCTGAAAATTTGCCAAAAAGACACCATCGACAATAACTCCAAAACTAAAACAGCTATTCCGGATTTAACTGCATAGTCTTGTTTGCGTTTATAAACTACCCTAAGTGATGCAGTACGGTTTTCCTATTGCTATTAGTTTCGGAGATATTTGAGACTATAGGATTTTGTAGTCATTTGGCACGGTGAAAAACGCTAAAAATTTGCCAAAATGACACCATCGACAATAACTCCAAAACTAAAACAGCGATTCCGGATTTAACTGCATAGTCTTGTTTGCGTTTATAAACTATCCTAAGTGGTGCAGTACGGTTTTCCTATTGCTATTAGTTTCGGAGATAATTGAGACTATATCGTTTTGAAGTCATTTCGCACGGTCAAAAACGCTGAAAATTTGCCAAAAAGACACCATCGATATTAACTCCAAAACTAAAACAGCGATTTCGGATTTAACTGCATAGTCTTGTTTGCGTTTATAAACTACCCTAAGTGGTGCAGTACGGTTTTCCTATTGCTATTAGTTTCGGAGATAATTGAGACTATATCGTTTTGAAGTCATTTCGCACGGTCAAAAACGCTGAATATTTGCCAAAAAGACATCTTTGATAATAACTCCAAAACTAAAACAGCGATTTTGGATTTAACTGCATAGTCTTGTTTGCGTTTATGAAGTACCCTAAGTGATGCAGTATGGTTTTTCTATCGCTATTAGTTTCGGAGATAATTGAGACTATATAGTTTTGAAGTCATTTCGCACGTCAAAAACGCTGAAAATTTGCCAAAAAGACACCATCGACAATAACTCCAAAACTAAAACAGCTATTCCGGATTTAACTGCATAGTCTTGTTTGCGTTTATAAGGTACCCTAAGTAATGCAGTATGGTTTTTCTATTCCTATTAGTTTCGGAGATATTTGAGACTATAGGATTTTGTAGACATTTGGCACGGTGAAAAACGCTAAAAATTTGCGAAAATGACACCATCGACAATAACTCCAAAACTAAAACAGCGATTCCGGATTTAACTGCATAGCCTTGTTTGCGTTTATAAACTACCCTAAGTGGTGCAGTACGGTTTTCCTACTGCTATTAGTTTCGGAGATAATTGAGACTATATCGTTTTGAAGTCATTTCGCACGGTCAAAAACGCTGAAAATTTGCCAAAAAGACACCATCGATAATAACTCCAAAACTAAAACAGCTATTCCGGATTTAACTGCATAGTCTTGTTTGCGTTTATAAGGTACCCTAAGTAATGCAGTATGGTTTTTCTATTGCTATTAGTTTCGGAGATAATTGAGACTATAGGATTTTGAAGTCATTTGGCACGGTCAAAAACGCTGAAAATTTGCCAAAATGACACCATCGACAATAACTCCAAAACTAAAACAGCGATTCCGGATTTAACTGCATAGTCTTGTTTGCGTTTATAAACTACCCTAAGTGATGCAGTATGGTTTTTCTATTCCTATTAGTTTCGGAGATAATTGAGACTATATCGTTTTGAAGTCATTTCGCACGGTCAAAAACGCTGAAAATTTGCCAAAAAGACACCATCGACAATAACTCCAAAACTAAAACAGCGATTTCGGATTTAACTGCATAGTCTTGTTTGCGTTTATAAACTACCCTAAGTGGTGCAGTACGGTTTTCCTATTGCTATTAGTTTCGGAGATAATTGAGACTATATCGTTTTGAAGTCATTTCGCACGGTCAAAAACGCTGAATATTTGCCAAAAAGACACCTTTGATAATAACTCCAAAACTAAAACAGCGATTTCGGATTTAACTGCATAGTCTTGTTTGCGTTTATGAAGTACCCTAAGTGATGCAGTATGGTTTTTCTATCGCTATTAGTTTCGGAGATAATTGAGACTATATAGTTTTGAAGTCATTTCGCACGTCAAAAACGCTGAAAATTTGCCAAAAAGACACCATCGACAATAACTCCAAAACTAAAACAGCTATTCCGGATTTAACTGCATAGTCTTGTTTGCGTTTATAAGGTACCCTAAGTAATGCAGTATGGTTTTTCTATTCCTATTAGTTTCGGAGATATTTGAGACTATAGGATTTTGTAGACATTTGGCACGGTGAAAAACGCTAAAAATTTGCGAAAATGACACCATCGACAATAACTCCAAAACTAAAACAGCGATTCCGGATTTAACTGCATAGTCTTGTTTGCGTTTATAAACTACCCTAAGTGGTGCAGTACGGTTTTCCTATTGCTATTAGTTTCGGAGATAATTGAGACTATATCGTTTTGAAGTCATTTCGCACGGTCAAAAACGCTGAAAATTTGCCAAAAAGACACCATCGACAATAACTCCAAAACTAAAACAGCTATTCCGGATTTAACTGCATAGTCTTGTTTGCGTTTATAAACTACCCTAAGTGGTGCAGTACGGTTTTCCTATTGCTATTAGTTTCGGAGATAATTGAGACTATATCGTTTTGAAGTCATTTCGCACGGTCAAAAACGCTGAAAATTTGCCAAAATGACACCATCGACAATAACTCCAAAACTAAAACAGCGATTCCGGATTTAACTGCATAGTCTTGTTTGCGTTTATAAACTACCCTAAGTGATGCAGTATGGTTTTTCTATTCCTATTAGTTTCGGAGATAATTGAGACTATATCGTTTTGAAGTCATTTCGCACGGTCAAAAACGCTGAAAATTTGCCAAAAAGACACCATCGATATTAACTCCAAAACTAAAACAGCGATTTCGGATTTAACTGCATAGTCTTGTTTGCGTTTATAAACTACCCTAAGTGGTGCAGTACGGTTTTCCTATTGCTATTAGTTTCGGAGATAATTGAGACTATATCGTTTTGAAGTCATTTCGCACGGTCAAAAACGCTGAATATTTGCCAAAAAGACACCTTTGATAATAACTCCAAAACTAAAACAGCGATTTTGGATTTAACTGCATAGTCTTGTTTGCGTTTATGAAGTACCCTAAGTGATGCAGTATGGTTTTTCTATCGCTATTAGTTTCGGAGATAATTGAGACTATATAGTTTTGAAGTCATTTCGCACGTCAAAAACGCTGAAAATTTGCCAAAAAGACACCATCGACAATAACTCCAAAACTAAAACAGCTATTCCGGATTTAACTGCATAGTCTTGTTTGCGTTTATAAGGTACCCTAAGTAATGCAGTATGGTTTTTCTATTCCTATTAGTTTCGGAGATATTTGAGACTATAGGATTTTGTAGACATTTGGCACGGTGAAAAACGCTAAAAATTTGCGAAAATGACACCATCGACAATAACTCCAAAACTAAAACAGCGATTCCGGATTTAACTGCATAGCCTTGTTTGCGTTTATAAACTACCCTAAGTGGTGCAGTACGGTTTTCCTACTGCTATTAGTTTCGGAGATAATTGAGACTATATCGTTTTGAAGTCTTTTCGCACGGTTAAAAACGCTGAAAATTTGCCAAAAAGACACCATCGACAATAACTCCAAAACTAAAACAGCAATTCCGGATTTAACTGCATAGTCTTGTTTGCGTTTATAAACTATCCTAAGTGGTGCAGTACGGTTTTCCTATCGCTATTAGTTTCGGAGATAATTGAGACTATATCGTTTTGAAGTCATTTCGCACGCTCAAAAACGCTGAAAATTTGCCAAAAAGACACCATCGACAATAACTCCAAAACTAAAACAGCTATTCCGGATTTAACTGCATAGTCTTGTTTGCGTTTATAAACTACCCTAAGTGATGCAGTACGGTTTTTCTATTCCTATTAGTTTCGGAGATAATTGAGACTATATCGTTTTGAAGTCATTTCGCACGGTGAAAAACGCTGAAAATTTGCCAAAATGACACCATCGACAATAACTCCAAAACTAAAACAGCGATTTCGGATTTAACTGCATAGTCTTGTTTGCGTTTATAAACTACCCTAAGTGGTGCAGTACGGTTTTCCTATTGCTATTAGTTTCGGAGATAATTGAGACTATATCGTTTTGAAGTCATTTCGCACGGTCAAAAACGCTGAAAATTTGCCAAAAAGACACCATCGACAATAACTCCAAAACTAAAACAGCGATTTCGGATTTAACTGCATAGTCTTGTTTGCGTTTATAAACTACCCTAAGTGATGCAGTATGGTTTTTCTATCGCTATTAGTTTCGGAGATAATTGAGACTATATCGTTTTGAAGTCATTTCGCACGGTCAAAAACGCTGAAAATTTGCCAAAAAGACACCATCGACAATAACTCCAAAACTAAAACAGCTATTCCGGATTTAACTGCATAGTCTTGTTTGCGTTTATAAACTACCCTAAGTGGTGCAGTACGGTTTTCCTATTGCTATTAGTTTCGGAGATAATTGAGACTATAGGATTTTGAAGTCATTTCGCACGGTGAAAAACGCTAAAAATTTGCCAAAATGACACCATCGACAATAACTCCAAAACTAAAACAGCGATTCCGGATTTAACTGCATAGTCTTGTTTGCGTTTATAAACTACCCTAAGTGGTGCAGTACGGTTTTCCTATCGCTATTAGTTTCGGAGATAATTGAGACTATATCGTTTTGAAGTCATTTCGCACGGTCAAAAACGCTGAAAATTTGCCAAAAAGACACCATCGATATTAACTCCAAAACTAAAACAGCGATTTCGGATTTAACTGCATAGTCTTGTTTGCGTTTATAAACTACCCTAAGTGGTGCAGTACGGTTTTCCTATTGCTATTAGTTTCGGAGATAATTGAGACTATATCGTTTTGAAGTCATTTCGCACGGTCAAAAACGCTGAATATTTGCCAAAAAGACATCTTTGATAATAACTCCAAAACTAAAACAGCGATTTTGGATTTAACTGCATAGTCTTGTTTGCGTTTATGAAGTACCCTAAGTGATGCAGTATGGTTTTTCTATCGCTATTAGTTTCGGAGATAATTGAGACTATATAGTTTTGAAGTCATTTCGCACGTCAAAAACGCTGAAAATTTGCCAAAAAGACACCATCGACAATAACTCCAAAACTAAAACAGCTATTCCGGATTTAACTGCATAGTCTTGTTTGCGTTTATAAGGTACCCTAAGTAATGCAGTATGGTTTTTCTATTCCTATTAGTTTCGGAGATATTTGAGACTATAGGATTTTGTAGACATTTGGCACGGTGAAAAACGCTAAAAATTTGCGAAAATGACACCATCGACAATAACTCCAAAACTAAAACAGCGATTCCGGATTTAACTGCATAGCCTTGTTTGCGTTTATAAACTACCCTAAGTGGTGCAGTACGGTTTTCCTACTGCTATTAGTTTCGGAGATAATTGAGACTATATCGTTTTGAAGTCATTTCGCACGGTCAAAAACGCTGAAAATTTGCCAAAAAGACACCTTCGATAATAACTCCAAAACTAAAACAGCGATTTCGGATTTAACTGCATAGTCTTGTTTGCGTTTATAAAGTACCCTAAGTGATGCAGTATGGTTTTTCTATCGCTATTAGTTTCGGAGATAATTGAGACTATATAGTTTTGAAGTCATTTCGCACGGTCAAAAACGCTGAAAATTTGCCAAAAAGACACCATCGACAATAACTCCAAAACTAAAACAGCTATTCCGGATTTAACTGCATAGTCTTGTTTGCGTTTATAAGGTACCCTAAGTAATGCAGTATGGTTTTTCTATTCCTATTAGTTTCGGAGATATTTGAGACTATAGGATTTTGTAGACATTTGGCACGGTGAAAAACGCTAAAAATTTGCGAAAATGACACCATCGACAATAACTCCAAAACTAAAACAGCGATTTCGGATTTAACTGCATAGTCTTGTTTGCGTTTATGAAGTACCCTAAGTGATGCAGTATGGTTTTTCTATCGCTATTAGTTTCGGAGATAATTGAGACTATATAGTTTTGAAGTCATTTCGCACGGTCAAAAACGCTGAAAATTTGCCAAAAAGACACCATCGACAATAACTCCAAAACTAAAACAGCTATTCCGGATTTAACTGCATAGTCTTGTTTGCGTTTATAAGGTACCCTAAGTAATGCAGTATGGTTTTTCTATTCCTATTAGTTTCGGAGATATTTGAGACTATAGGATTTTGTAGACATTTGGCACGGTGAAAAACGCTAAAAATTTGCGAAAATGACACCATCGATATTAACTCCAAAACTAAAACAGCGATTTCGGATTTAACTGCATAGTCTTGTTTGCGTTTATAAACTACCCTAAGTGGTGCAGTACGGTTTTCCTATTGCTATTAGTTTCGGAGATAATTGAGACTATATCGTTTTGAAGTCATTTCGCACGGTCAAAAACGCTGAATATTTGCCAAAAAGACACCATCGACAATAACTCCAAAACTAAAACAGCGATTCCGGATTTAACTGCATAGTCTTGTTTGCGTTTATAAAGTACCCTAAGTGATGCAGTATGGTTTTTCTATCGCTATTAGTTTCGGAGATAATTGAGACTATATAGTTTTGAAGTCATTTCGCACGTCAAAAACGCTGAAAATTTGCCAAAAAGACACCATCGACAATAACTCCAAAACTAAAACAGCTATTCCGGATTTAACTGCATAGTCTTGTTTGCGTTTATAAGGTACCCTAAGTAATGCAGTATGGTTTTTCTATTCCTATTAGTTTCGGAGATATTTGAGACTATAGGATTTTGTAGACATTTGGCACGGTGAAAAACGCTAAAAATTTGCGAAAATGACACCATCGACAATAACTCCAAAACTAAAACAGCGATTCCGGATTTAACTGCATAGTCTTGTTTGCGTTTATAAACTACCCTAAGTGGTGCAGTACGGTTTTCCTACTGCTATTAGTTTCGGAGATAATTGAGACTATATCGTTTTGAAGTCATTTCGCACGGTTAAAAACGCTGAAAATTTGCCAAAAAGACACCATCGACAATAACTCCAAAACTAAAACAGCTATTCCGGATTTAACTGCATAGTCTTGTTTGCGTTTATAAACTACCCTAAGTGATGCAGTATGGTTTTTCTATCGCTATTAGTTTCGGAGATATTTGAGACTATAGGATTTTGAAGTCATTTGGCACGGTGAAAAACGCTAAAAATTTGCCAAAATGACACCATCGACAATAACTCCAAAACTAAAACAGCGATTTCGGATTTAACTGCATAGTCTTGTTTGCGTTTATAAACTACCCTAAGTGGTGCAGTACGGTTTTCCTATTGCTATTAGTTTCGGAGATAATTGAGACTATATCGTTTTGAAGTCATTTCGCACGGTCAAAAACGCTGAAAATTTGCCAAAAAGACACCATCGATAATAACTCCAAAACTAAAACAGCGATTTCGGATTTAACTGCATAGTCTTGTTTGCGTTTATAAACTACCCTAAGTGGTGCAGTACGGTTTTCCTATCGCTATTAGTTTCGGAGATAATTGAGACTATATCGTTTTGAAGTCATTTCGCACGGTCAAAAACGCTGAAAATTTGCCAAAAAGACACCATCGACAATAACTCCAAAACTAAAACAGCTATTCCGGATTTAACTGCATAGTCTTGTTTGCGTTTATAAGGTACCCTAAGTAATGCAGTATGGTTTTTCTATTCCTATTAGTTTCGGAGATATTTGAGACTATAGGATTTTGTAGACATTTGGCACGGTGAAAAACGCTAAAAATTTGCCAAAATGACACCATCGACAATAACTCCAAAACTAAAACAGCGATTCCGGATTTAACTGCATAGTCTTGTTTGCGTTTATAAACTACCCTAAGTGGTGCAGTATGGTTTTTCTATTGCTATTAGTTTCGGAGATAATTGAGACTATATCGTTTTGAAGTCATTTCGCACGGTCAAAAACGCTGAAAATTTGCCAAAAAGACACCATCGATATTAACTCCAAAACTAAAACAGCGATTTCGGATTTAACTGCATAGTCTTGTTTGCGTTTATAAACTACCCTAAGTGGTGCAGTACGGTTTTCCTATTGCTATTAGTTTCGGAGATAATTGAGACTATATCGTTTTGAAGTCATTTCGCACGGTCAAAAACGCTGAATATTTGCCAAAAAGACACCTTTGATAATAACTCCAAAACTAAAACAGCGATTTCGGATTTAACTGCATAGTCTTGTTTGCGTTTATGAAGTACCCTAAGTGATGCAGTATGGTTTTTCTATCGCTATTAGTTTCGGAGATAATTGAGACTATATAGTTTTGAAGTCATTTCGCACGTCAAAAACGCTGAAAATTTGCCAAAAAGACACCATCGACAATAACTCCAAAACTAAAACAGCTATTCCGGATTTAACTGCATAGTCTTGTTTGCGTTTATAAGGTACCCTAAGTAATGCAGTATGGTTTTTCTATTCCTATTAGTTTCGGAGATATTTGAGACTATAGGATTTTGTAGACATTTGGCACGGTGAAAAACGCTAAAAATTTGCGAAAATGACACCATCGACAATAACTCCAAAACTAAAACAGCGATTCCGGATTTAACTGCATAGTCTTGTTTGCGTTTATAAACTACCCTAAGTGGTGCAGTACGGTTTTCCTATTGCTATTAGTTTCGGAGATAATTGAGACTATATCGTTTTGAAGTCATTTCGCACGGTCAAAAACGCTGAAAATTTGCCAAAAAGACACCATCGACAATAACTCCAAAACTAAAACAGCTATTCCGGATTTAACTGCATAGTCTTGTTTGCGTTTATAAACTACCCTAAGTGGTGCAGTACGGTTTTCCTATTGCTATTAGTTTCGGAGATAATTGAGACTATAGGATTTTGTAGTCATTTGGCACGGTGAAAAACGCTAAAAATTTGCCAAAATGACACCATCGATAATAACTCCAAAACTAAAACAGCGATTCCGGATTTAACTGCATAGTCTTGTTTGCGTTTATAAACTATCCTAAGTGGTGCAGTACGGTTTTCCTATTGCTATTAGTTTCGGAGATAATTGAGACTATATCGTTTTGAAGTCATTTCGCACGGTCAAAAACGCTGAAAATTTGCCAAAAAGACACCATCGACAATAACTCCAAAACTAAAACAGCGATTCCGGATTTAACTGCATAGTCTTGTTTGCGTTTATAAACTACCCTAAGTGATGCAGTATGGTTTTTCTATCGCTATTAGTTTCGGAGATAATTGAGACTATATCGTTTTGAAGTCATTTCGCACGGTCAAAAACGCTGAAAATTTGCCAAAAAGACACCATCGATATTAACTCCAAAACTAAAACAGCGATTTCGGATTTAACTGCATAGTCTTGTTTGCGTTTATAAACTACCCTAAGTGGTGCAGTACGGTTTTCCTATTGCTATTAGTTTCGGAGATAATTGAGACTATATCGTTTTGAAGTCATTTCGCACGGTCAAAAACGCTGAATATTTGCCAAAAAGACACCTTTGATAATAACTCCAAAACTAAAACAGCGATTTCGGATTTAACTGCATAGTCTTGTTTGCGTTTATGAAGTACCCTAAGTGATGCAGTATGGTTTTTCTATCGCTATTAGTTTCGGAGATAATTGAGACTATATAGTTTTGAAGTCATTTCGCACGTCAAAAACGCTGAAAATTTGCCAAAAAGACACCATCGACAATAACTCCAAAACTAAAACAGCTATTCCGGATTTAACTGCATAGTCTTGTTTGCGTTTATAAGGTACCCTAAGTAATGCAGTATGGTTTTTCTATTCCTATTAGTTTCGGAGATATTTGAGACTATAGGATTTTGTAGACATTTGGCACGGTGAAAAACGCTAAAAATTTGCGAAAATGACACCATCGACAATAACTCCAAAACTAAAACAGCGATTCCGGATTTAACTGCATAGTCTTGTTTGCGTTTATAAACTACCCTAAGTGGTGCAGTACGGTTTTCCTATTGCTATTAGTTTCGGAGATAATTGAGACTATATCGTTTTGAAGTCATTTCGCACGGTCAAAAACGCTGAAAATTTGCCAAAAAGACACCATCGACAATAACTCCAAAACTAAAACAGCGATTCCGGATTTAACTGCATAGTCTTGTTTGCGTTTATAAACTACCCTAAGTGATGCAGTATGGTTTTTCTATCGCTATTAGTTTCGGAGATAATTGAGACTATATAGTTTTGAAGTCATTTCGCACGTCAAAAACGCTGAAAATTTGCCAAAAAGACACCATCGACAATAACTCCAAAACTAAAACAGCTATTCCGGATTTAACTGCATAGTCTTGTTTGCGTTTATAAGGTACCCTAAGTAATGCAGTATGGTTTTTCTATTCCTATTAGTTTCGGAGATATTTGAGACTATAGGATTTTGTAGACATTTGGCACGGTGAAAAACGCTAAAAATTTGCGAAAATGACACCATCGACAATAACTCCAAAACTAAAACAGCGATTCCGGATTTAACTGCATAGCCTTGTTTGCGTTTATAAACTACCCTAAGTGGTGCAGTACGGTTTTCCTACTGCTATTAGTTTCGGAGATAATTGAGACTATATCGTTTTGAAGTCTTTTCGCACGGTTAAAAACGCTGAAAATTTGCCAAAAAGACACCATCGACAATAACTCCAAAACTAAAACAGCAATTCCGGATTTAACTGCATAGTCTTGTTTGCGTTTATAAACTATCCTAAGTGGTGCAGTACGGTTTTCCTATCGCTATTAGTTTCGGAGATAATTGAGACTATATCGTTTTGAAGTCATTTCGCACGCTCAAAAACGCTGAAAATTTGCCAAAAAGACACCATCGACAATAACTCCAAAACTAAAACAGCTATTCCGGATTTAACTGCATAGTCTTGTTTGCGTTTATAAAGTACCCTAAGTGATGCAGTATGGTTTTTCTATTCCTATTAGTTTCGGAGATATTTGAGACTATAGGATTTTGAAGTCATTTCGCACGGTGAAAAACGCTGAAAATTTGCCAAAATGACACCATCGACAATAACTCCAAAACTAAAACAGCGATTTCGGATTTAACTGCATAGTCTTGTTTGCGTTTATAAACTACCCTAAGTGGTGCAGTACGGTTTTCCTATTGCTATTAGTTTCGGAGATAATTGAGACTATATCGTTTTGAAGTCATTTCGCACGGTCAAAAACGCTGAAAATTTGCCAAAAAGACACCATCGACAATAACTCCAAAACTAAAACAGCGATTCCGGATTTAACTGCATAGTCTTGTTTGCGTTTATAAACTACCCTAAGTGGTGCAGTATGGTTTTTCTATTGCTATTAGTTTCGGAGATAATTGAGACTATATCGTTTTGAAGTCATTTCGCACGGTCAAAAACGCTGAAAATTTGCCAAAAAGACACCATCGACAATAACTCCAAAACTAAAACAGCTATTCCGGATTTAACTGCATAGTCTTGTTTGCGTTTATAAACTACCCTAAGTGGTGCAGTACGGTTTTCCTATTGCTATTAGTTTCGGAGATAATTTGAGACTATAGGATTTTGTAGTCATTTGGCACGGTGAAAAACGCTAAAAATTTGCCAAAATGACACCATCGACAATAACTCCAAAACTAAAACAGCGATTCCGGATTTAACTGCATAGTCTTGTTTGCGTTTATAAACTATCCTAAGTGGTGCAGTACGGTTTTCCTATTGCTATTAGTTTCGGAGATAATTGAGACTATATCGTTTTGAAGTCATTTCGCACGGTCAAAAACGCTGAAAATTTGCCAAAAAGACACCATCGATATTAACTCCAAAACTAAAACAGCGATTTCGGATTTAACTGCATAGTCTTGTTTGCGTTTATAAACTACCCTAAGTGGTGCAGTACGGTTTTCCTATTGCTATTAGTTTCGGAGATAATTGAGACTATATCGTTTTGAAGTCATTTCGCACGGTCAAAAACGCTGAATATTTGCCAAAAAGACATCTTTGATAATAACTCCAAAACTAAAACAGCGATTTTGGATTTAACTGCATAGTCTTGTTTGCGTTTATGAAGTACCCTAAGTGATGCAGTATGGTTTTTCTATCGCTATTAGTTTCGGAGATAATTGAGACTATATAGTTTTGAAGTCATTTCGCACGTCAAAAACGCTGAAAATTTGCCAAAAAGACACCATCGACAATAACTCCAAAACTAAAACAGCTATTCCGGATTTAACTGCATAGTCTTGTTTGCGTTTATAAGGTACCCTAAGTAATGCAGTATGGTTTTTCTATTCCTATTAGTTTCGGAGATATTTGAGACTATAGGATTTTGTAGACATTTGGCACGGTGAAAAACGCTAAAAATTTGCGAAAATGACACCATCGACAATAACTCCAAAACTAAAACAGCGATTCCGGATTTAACTGCATAGTCTTGTTTGCGTTTATAAACTACCCTAAGTGGTGCAGTACGGTTTTCCTACTGCTATTAGTTTCGGAGATAATTGAGACTATATCGTTTTGAAGTCATTTCGCACGGTCAAAAACGCTGAATATTTGCCAAAAAGACACCTTTGATAATAACTCCAAAACTAAAACAGCGATTTCGGATTTAACTGCATAGTCTTGTTTGCGTTTATAAAGTACCCTAAGTGATGCAGTATGGTTTTTCTATCGCTATTAGTTTCGGAGATAATTGAGACTATATAGTTTTGAAGTCATTTCGCACGTCAAAAACGCTGAAAATTTGCCAAAAAGACACCATCGACAATAACTCCAAAACTAAAACAGCTATTCCGGATTTAACTGCATAGTCTTGTTTGCGTTTATAAGGTACCCTAAGTAATGCAGTATGGTTTTTCTATTCCTATTAGTTTCGGAGATATTTGAGACTATAGGATTTTGTAGACATTTGGCACGGTGAAAAACGCTAAAAATTTGCGAAAATGACACCATCGACAATAACTCCAAAACTAAAACAGCGATTCCGGATTTAACTGCATAGTCTTGTTTGCGTTTATAAACTACCCTAAGTGATGCAGTATGGTTTTTCTATCGCTATTAGTTTCGGAGATAATTGAGACTATATAGTTTTGAAGTCATTTCGCACGGTCAAAAACGCTGAAAATTTGCCAAAAAGACACCATCGACAATAACTCCAAAACTAAAACAGCTATTCCGGATTTAACTGCATAGTCTTGTTTGCGTTTATAAGGTACCCTAAGTAATGCAGTATGGTTTTTCTATTCCTATTAGTTTCGGAGATATTTGAGACTATAGGATTTTGAAGTCATTTGGCACGGTGAAAAACGCTGAAAATTTGCCAAAATGACACCATCGATATTAACTCCAAAACTAAAACAGCGATTTCGGATTTAACTGCATAGTCTTGTTTGCGTTTATAAACTACCCTAAGTGGTGCAGTACGGTTTTCCTATTGCTATTAGTTTCGGAGATAATTGAGACTATATCGTTTTGAAGTCATTTCGCACGGTCAAAAACGCTGAATATTTGCCAAAAAGACACCTTTGATAATAACTCCAAAACTAAAACAGCGATTTTGGATTTAACTGCATAGTCTTGTTTGCGTTTATGAAGTACCCTAAGTGATGCAGTATGGTTTTTCTATCGCTATTAGTTTCGGAGATAATTGAGACTATATAGTTTTGAAGTCATTTCGCACGTCAAAAACGCTGAAAATTTGCCAAAAAGACACCATCGACAATAACTCCAAAACTAAAACAGCTATTCCGGATTTAACTGCATAGTCTTGTTTGCGTTTATAAGGTACCCTAAGTAATGCAGTATGGTTTTTCTATTCCTATTAGTTTCGGAGATATTTGAGACTATAGGATTTTGTAGACATTTGGCACGGTGAAAAACGCTAAAAATTTGCGAAAATGACACCATCGACAATAACTCCAAAACTAAAACAGCGATTCCGGATTTAACTGCATAGCCTTGTTTGCGTTTATAAACTACCCTAAGTGGTGCAGTACGGTTTTCCTACTGCTATTAGTTTCGGAGATAATTGAGACTATATCGTTTTGAAGTCTTTTCGCACGGTTAAAAACGCTGAAAATTTGCCAAAAAGACACCATCGACAATAACTCCAAAACTAAAACAGCAATTCCGGATTTAACTGCATAGTCTTGTTTGCGTTTATAAACTATCCTAAGTGGTGCAGTACGGTTTTCCTATCGCTATTAGTTTCGGAGATAATTGAGACTATATCGTTTTGAAGTCATTTCGCACGCTCAAAAACGCTGAAAATTTGCCAAAAAGACACCATCGACAATAACTCCAAAACTAAAACAGCGATTCCGGATTTAACTGCATAGTCTTGTTTGCGTTTATAAAGTACCCTAAGTGATGCAGTATGGTTTTTCTATTGCTATTAGTTTCGGAGATATTTGAGACTATAGGATTTTGAAGTCATTTCGCACGGTGAAAAACGCTGAAAATTTGCCAAAATGACACCATCGACAATAACTCCAAAACTAAAACAGCGATTCCGGATTTAACTGCATAGTCTTGTTTGCGTTTATAAACTACCCTAAGTGGTGCAGTACGGTTTTCCTATCGCTATTAGTTTCGGAGATAATTGAGACTATATCGTTTTGAAGTCATTTCGCACGGTCAAAAACGCTGAAAATTTGCCAAAAAGACACCATCGATATTAACTCCAAAACTAAAACAGCGATTTCGGATTTAACTGCATAGTCTTGTTTGCGTTTATAAACTACCCTAAGTGGTGCAGTACGGTTTTCCTATTGCTATTAGTTTCGGAGATAATTGAGACTATATCGTTTTGAAGTCATTTCGCACGGTCAAAAACGCTGAATATTTGCCAAAAAGACACCTTTGATAATAACTCCAAAACTAAAACAGCGATTTCGGATTTAACTGCATAGTCTTGTTTGCGTTTATGAAGTACCCTAAGTGATGCAGTATGGTTTTTCTATCGCTATTAGTTTCGGAGATAATTGAGACTATATAGTTTTGAAGTCATTTCGCACGGTCAAAAACGCTGAAAATTTGCCAAAAAGACACCATCGACAATAACTCCAAAACTAAAACAGCTATTCCGGATTTAACTGCATAGTCTTGTTTGCGTTTATAAGGTACCCTAAGTAATGCAGTATGGTTTTTCTATTCCTATTAGTTTCGGAGATATTTGAGACTATAGGATTTTGTAGACATTTGGCACGGTGAAAAACGCTAAAAATTTGCGAAAATGACACCATCGACAATAACTCCAAAACTAAAACAGCGATTCCGGATTTAACTGCATAGCCTTGTTTGCGTTTATAAACTACCCTAAGTGGTGCAGTACGGTTTTCCTACTGCTATTAGTTTCGGAGATAATTGAGACTATATCGTTTTGAAGTCATTTCGCACGGTCAAAAACGCTGAAAATTTGCCAAAAAGACACCATCGACAATAACTCCAAAACTAAAACAGCGATTCCGGATTTAACTGCATAGTCTTGTTTGCGTTTATAAACTACCCTAAGTGGTGCAGTACGGTTTTCCTATTGCTATTAGTTTCGGAGATAATTGAGACTATATCGTTTTGAAGTCATTTCGCACGGTCAAAAACGCTGAAAATTTGCCAAAATGACACCATCGACAATAACTCCAAAACTAAAACAGCGATTCCGGATTTAACTGCATAGTCTTGTTTGCGTTTATAAACTACCCTAAGTGGTGCAGTATGGTTTTTCTATTGCTATTAGTTTCGGAGATAATTGAGACTATATCGTTTTGAAGTCATTTCGCACGGTCAAAAACGCTGAAAATTTGCCAAAAAGACACCATCGACAATAACTCCAAAACTAAAACAGCGATTTCGGATTTAACTGCATAGTCTTGTTTGCGTTTATAAACTACCCTAAGTGGTGCAGTACGGTTTTCCTATTGCTATTAGTTTCGGAGATAATTGAGACTATATCGTTTTGAAGTCATTTCGCACGGTCAAAAACGCTGAATATTTGCCAAAAAGACACCTTTGATAATAACTCCAAAACTAAAACAGCGATTTCGGATTTAACTGCATAGTCTTGTTTGCGTTTATGAAGTACCCTAAGTGATGCAGTATGGTTTTTCTATCGCTATTAGTTTCGGAGATAATTGAGACTATATAGTTTTGAAGTCATTTCGCACGTCAAAAACGCTGAAAATTTGCCAAAAAGACACCATCGACAATAACTCCAAAACTAAAACAGCTATTCCGGATTTAACTGCATAGTCTTGTTTGCGTTTATAAGGTACCCTAAGTAATGCAGTATGGTTTTTCTATTCCTATTAGTTTCGGAGATATTTGAGACTATAGGATTTTGTAGACATTTGGCACGGTGAAAAACGCTAAAAATTTGCGAAAATGACACCATCGACAATAACTCCAAAACTAAAACAGCGATTCCGGATTTAACTGCATAGTCTTGTTTGCGTTTATAAACTACCCTAAGTGGTGCAGTACGGTTTTTCTATCGCTATTAGTTTCGGAGATAATTGAGACTATATAGTTTTGAAGTCATTTCGCACGGTCAAAAACGCTGAAAATTTGCCAAAAAGACACCATCGACAATAACTCCAAAACTAAAACAGCTATTCCGGATTTAACTGCATAGTCTTGTTTGCGTTTATAAGGTACCCTAAGTAATGCAGTATGGTTTTTCTATTCCTATTAGTTTCGGAGATATTTGAGACTATAGGATTTTGTAGACATTTGGCACGGTGAAAAACGCTAAAAATTTGCCAAAATGACACCATCGATATTAACTCCAAAACTAAAACAGCGATTTCGGATTTAACTGCATAGTCTTGTTTGCGTTTATAAACTACCCTAAGTGGTGCAGTACGGTTTTCCTATTGCTATTAGTTTCGGAGATAATTGAGACTATATCGTTTTGAAGTCATTTCGCACGGTCAAAAACGCTGAATATTTGCCAAAAAGACACCATCGATAATAACTCCAAAACTAAAACAGCGATTCCGGATTTAACTGCATAGTCTTGTTTGCGTTTATAAAGTACCCTAAGTGATGCAGTATGGTTTTTCTATCGCTATTAGTTTCGGAGATAATTGAGACTATATAGTTTTGAAGTCATTTCGCACGTCAAAAACGCTGAAAATTTGCCAAAAAGACACCATCGACAATAACTCCAAAACTAAAACAGCTATTCCGGATTTAACTGCATAGTCTTGTTTGCGTTTATAAGGTACCCTAAGTAATGCAGTATGGTTTTTCTATTCCTATTAGTTTCGGAGATATTTGAGACTATAGGATTTTGTAGACATTTGGCACGGTGAAAAACGCTAAAAATTTGCGAAAATGACACCATCGACAATAACTCCAAAACTAAAACAGCGATTCCGGATTTAACTGCATAGCCTTGTTTGCGTTTATAAACTACCCTAAGTGGTGCAGTACGGTTTTCCTACTGCTATTAGTTTCGGAGATAATTGAGACTATATCGTTTTGAAGTCTTTTCGCACGGTTAAAAACGCTGAAAATTTGCCAAAAAGACACCATCGACAATAACTCCAAAACTAAAACAGCAATTCCGGATTTAACTGCATAGTCTTGTTTGCGTTTATAAACTATCCTAAGTGGTGCAGTACGGTTTTCCTATCGCTATTAGTTTCGGAGATAATTGAGACTATATCGTTTTGAAGTCATTTCCCACGCTCAAAAACGCTGAAAATTTGCCAAAAAGACACCATCGACAATAACTCCAAAACTAAAACAGCTATTCCGGAT
This sequence comes from Macrothele yani, assembly GCA_039090855.1. Classification (NCBI taxonomy): domain Eukaryota; kingdom Metazoa; phylum Arthropoda; class Arachnida; order Araneae; family Macrothelidae; genus Macrothele; species Macrothele yani. Next base: position 75,383,233 of record CM077009.1, on the reverse strand, counting down.
TTAACTGCATAGTCTTGTTTGCGTTTATAAAGTACCCTAAGTGATGCAGTATGGTTTTTCTATTCCTATTAGTTTCGGAGATATTTGAGACTATAGGATTTTGTAGTCATTTGGCACGGTGAAAAACGCTAAAAATTTGCCAAAATGACACCATCGACAATAACTCCAAAACTAAAACAGCGATTTCGGATTTAACTGCATAGTCTTGTTTGCGTTTATAAACTACCCTAAGTGGTGCAGTACGGTTTTCCTATTGCTATTAGTTTCGGAGATAATTGAGACTATATCGTTTTGAAGTCATTTCGCACGGTCAAAAACGCTGAAAATTTGCCAAAAAGACACCATCGATATTAACTCCAAAACTAAAACAGCGATTTCGGATTTAACTGCATAGTCTTGTTTGCGTTTATAAACTACCCTAAGTGGTGCAGTACGGTTTTCCTATTGCTATTAGTTTCGGAGATAATTGAGACTATATCGTTTTGAAGTCATTTCGCACGGTCAAAAACGCTGAATATTTGCCAAAAAGACACCTTTGATAATAACTCCAAAACTAAAACAGCGATTTTGGATTTAACTGCATAGTCTTGTTTGCGTTTATGAAGTACCCTAAGTGATGCAGTATGGTTTTTCTATCGCTATTAGTTTCGGAGATAATTGAGACTATATAGTTTTGAAGTCATTTCGCACGTCAAAAACGCTGAAAATTTGCCAAAAAGACACCATCGACAATAACTCCAAAACTAAAACAGCTATTCCGGATTTAACTGCATAGTCTTGTTTGCGTTTATAAGGTACCCTAAGTAATGCAGTATGGTTTTTCTATTCCTATTAGTTTCGGAGATATTTGAGACTATAGGATTTTGTAGACATTTGGCACGGTGAAAAACGCTAAAAATTTGCGAAAATGACACCATCGACAATAACTCCAAAACTAAAACAGCGATTCCGGATTTAACTGCATAGTCTTGTTTGCGTTTATAAACTACCCTAAGTGGTGCAGTACGGTTTTCCTATTGCTATTAGTTTCGGAGATAATTGAGACTATATCGTTTTGAAGTCATTTCGCACGGTCAAAAACGCTGAAAATTTGCCAAAAAGACACCATCGACAATAACTCCAAAACTAAAACAGCTATTCCGGATTTAACTGCATAGTCTTGTTTGCGTTTATAAACTACCCTAAGTGGTGCAGTACGGTTTTCCTATTGCTATTAGTTTCGGAGATAATTGAGACTATATCGTTTTGAAGTCATTTGGCACGGTCAAAAACGCTGAAAATTTGCCAAAAAGACACCATCGACAATAACTCCAAAACTAAAACAGCGATTCCGGATTTAACTGCATAGTCTTGTTTGCGTTTATAAACTACCCTAAGTGGTGCAGTATGGTTTTTCTATCGCTATTAGTTTCGGAGATAATTGAGACTATATCGTTTTGAAGTCATTTCGCACGGTCAAAAACGCTGAAAATTTGCCAAAAAGACACCATCGATATTAACTCCAAAACTAAAACAGCGATTCGGATTTAACTGCATAGTCTTGTTTGCGTTTATAAACTACCCTAAGTGGTGCAGTACGGTTTTCCTATTGCTATTAGTTTCGGAGATAATTGAGACTATATCGTTTTGAAGTCATTTCGCACGGTCAAAAACGCTGAATATTTGCCAAAAAGACACCTTTGATAATAACTCCAAAACTAAAACAGCGATTTCGGATTTAACTGCATAGTCTTGTTTGCGTTTATGAAGTACCCTAAGTGATGCAGTATGGTTTTTCTATCGCTATTAGTTTCGGAGATAATTGAGACTATATAGTTTTGAAGTCATTTCGCACGTCAAAAACGCTGAAAATTTGCCAAAAAGACACCATCGACAATAACTCCAAAACTAAAACAGCTATTCCGGATTTAACTGCATAGTCTTGTTTGCGTTTATAAGGTACCCTAAGTAATGCAGTATGGTTTTTCTATTCCTATTAGTTTCGGAGATATTTGAGACTATAGGATTTTGTAGACATTTGGCACGGTGAAAAACGCTAAAAATTTGCGAAAATGACACCATCGACAATAACTCCAAAACTAAAACAGCGATTTCGGATTTAACTGCATAGTCTTGTTTGCGTTTATAAACTACCCTAAGTGGTGCAGTATGGTTTTTCTATCGCTATTAGTTTCGGAGATAATTGAGACTATATAGTTTTGAAGTCATTTCGCACGGTCAAAAACGCTGAAAATTTGCCAAAAAGACACCATCGACAATAACTCCAAAACTAAAACAGCTATTCCGGATTTAACTGCATAGTCTTGTTTGCGTTTATAAACTACCCTAAGTAATGCAGTATGGTTTTTCTATTCCTATTAGTTTCGGAGATATTTGAGACTATAGGATTTTGAAGACATTTGGCACGGTGAAAAACGCTGAAAATTTGCCAAAATGACACCATCGATATTAACTCCAAAACTAAAACAGCGATTTCGGATTTAACTGCATAGTCTTGTTTGCGTTTATAAACTACCCTAAGTGGTGCAGTACGGTTTTCCTATTGCTATTAGTTTCGGAGATAATTGAGACTATATCGTTTTGAAGTCATTTCGCACGGTCAAAAACGCTGAATATTTGCCAAAAAGACATCTTTGATAATAACTCCAAAACTAAAACAGCGATTTTGGATTTAACTGCATAGTCTTGTTTGCGTTTATGAAGTACCCTAAGTGATGCAGTATGGTTTTTCTATCGCTATTAGTTTCGGAGATAATTGAGACTATATAGTTTTGAAGTCATTTCGCACGTCAAAAACGCTGAAAATTTGCCAAAAAGACACCATCGACAATAACTCCAAAACTAAAACAGCTATTCCGGATTTAACTGCATAGTCTTGTTTGCGTTTATAAGGTACCCTAAGTAATGCAGTATGGTTTTTCTATTCCTATTAGTTTCGGAGATATTTGAGACTATAGGATTTTGTAGACATTTGGCACGGTGAAAAACGCTAAAAATTTGCGAAAATGACACCATCGACAATAACTCCAAAACTAAAACAGCGATTCCGGATTTAACTGCATAGCCTTGTTTGCGTTTATAAACTACCCTAAGTGGTGCAGTACGGTTTTCCTACTGCTATTAGTTTCGGAGATAATTGAGACTATATCGTTTTGAAGTCTTTTCGCACGGTTAAAAACGCTGAAAATTTGCCAAAAAGACACCATCGACAATAACTCCAAAACTAAAACAGCAATTCCGGATTTAACTGCATAGTCTTGTTTGCGTTTATAAACTATCCTAAGTGGTGCAGTACGGTTTTCCTATCGCTATTAGTTTCGGAGATAATTGAGACTATATCGTTTTGAAGTCATTTCCCACGCTCAAAAACGCTGAAAATTTGCCAAAAAGACACCATCGACAATAACTCCAAAACTAAAACAGCGATTCCGGATTTAACTGCATAGTCTTGTTTGCGTTTATAAAGTACCCTAAGTGATGCAGTATGGTTTTTCTATTCCTGTTA